>JAUPFN010000012.1:2053750-3385000 GCA_036924255.1 Apodemia mormo | reverse complement strand
ACGACTCGGTCTCAATTAATGAATAATTCAAAAAATAGCATGGAGCGAATATTTAAAAAATACGGTCACAGCGCGGGCGATAGCGGCAGACTAACAAGTCTGGTCAGCATTACAGATAAAACGCACTTTGTAAACAATGAGAGCACGTTTCTTCTCACCCGAGGTACTCTCGAACCAGCTGTTTATGTTACGCTGTATGTTACGCATAATACATTGCTTGTTTTGTGTATTTCCTTTTTTTACTTCGTTTTTAGAAAAAATAAACCGTAGAGTATTAGAATAAATCAAATTATACAAAATTAAGTTAAAAAAATCGCCAAAAAATAAAAATAAAACACCCAATTTCTTACAGTTTTCATCTCAGAATCATGGTATAAATTTCGGTAGACGTCCCTTACACGCCGTTGATAATTTCCATTTCCACTCAAATGATAATTTCCAGAAAATATGCATGTGTAAAAGACCTTACGAGGAATTATTATGAAATTGAATTAAATTGT
The DNA here is from genome assembly GCA_036924255.1 of Apodemia mormo. Taxonomy (NCBI): domain Eukaryota; kingdom Metazoa; phylum Arthropoda; class Insecta; order Lepidoptera; family Riodinidae; genus Apodemia; species Apodemia mormo. The sequence continues at coordinate 3,384,500 of JAUPFN010000012.1, read as the reverse complement.
CTCTATCTATGAGATAACAGGGGCACGGACACGAAGTGTGACGTCGCGCACACGCCTTCGATTCGTGAGATAAATTACTATTATAAATTTCCAATCTTTGATATAAAACTCGGTCTTAGAGTTATATAATGCTATAGTAATCTCGCAGTGCTGTTTTCATATCATATATCATATCATATCATATCGCTAAACTCGAAAACGGCTGAAACGATTTGGCTAATTTTGGTTTTGGATTAATTGTTCAAGTCCAGCAGGCTTAGGATAAACACCGCGAGATACGTCTCGATCGAGAAAGTGACGTTTGATGGACTATTTTTTTATTTGATAAAATAATTTTCGATCGGTAGAGAAAATAATTACCGTCGAGTAATAATGATCATTTACTCTTCCTTTAATGTATCATGTCAAATCAAGTGTCAAATGCATTAGCAAATAGAGGACGTGACATAAATGTCGAGAAAACGGGTCGATAAAATTTTATCGTGTTGCTTATCCTAAGCCTGCAGGGAAGGTTTAAAAGGTGAGAAAATATAGAAAAAATAAGAGTAATTAATAGTATATAGTAGATTATTTTAAATATATATATATATATATATATATATATATATATATATATATATATATATATATATATATATATATATATATATATATATATATATATATATATATATATCATATCATATCATCGCCTATAGATACCAAATATATTACTGGTGCGTTGCTATCCATGTATATAGCTTATCCTCTAAACTGGAACATGAAAATTACATACCTATTTGTACTATTATGTATTCTGTGCCTCGCCACAAGATAGCAACGCACCATTAACATGTTTGGTGTTTATAAGAGATGGTTGACTCTTTCCACTAGGAGACCCATCTGCTTGTTTGCTATCTTATGATATAAAAAAAACTTATAGACTTTTTGTAAATATGGATAAAACGTTATAACGTACAAATTCAAGCGTTGCAGGTCGATGATTGCCGCCGATTTGTCGACGGCTGCCACTGACGCGTGTCTTCAGTTGCTTCTGCCGTTGTGTATATGAGCCCTAAATTCTGTTGTCTAACTCAGAAGAGGTTTTATAGTTTAGTCTAAACTCAAATTTCGAACAGAGAGTGATCGTTAGTATTATAAGGCGGCCCCTAGACCTACAATAATATTGCGCAATATTACGTATTGTACAATATTATTGACCGCTTAGAGTTAATATTGAAGATTGCACAATGATTGAACGAAAGTTTGAGCAGGTTTAATTTTTATTGTACAATATTTTTTTCTTACATTGTGTAGGTTTAATATTGCACAATATTTTTCACTTCAGAGCTTAAAGCGGTCGCGGTCGCGGTGTTAGACATGTGTAACACTGCGCTGCGCCGCGCAATTGCGCTAACTCAATTCACTGAGCGGGTGTGTCAACTCACTTATTCAAAATGTGTTAGCGCACGGCGCAGCATAGTTATACAACAGACTACTTAGAGACTATACGTAGTAAACTCTCATTCATGTGCACAATTATCATGAGTCTTGACTCTTATGTGTCGCGACTCACTCGTTGAGTTACCACTGAACCAACGCAATTCATGCGCTGTGTGTGTTATGAATCTGTAGCGTGGCGCACGGCGCACGTTTCGCTCGCTGCTCACTTCTCTTTACCCGCGGGCTGCGTCAGCCCCCCAAGACAAGTGGCAAACGCTCAGTAACTATTCAAATATTACGCTTTGGCGATATTTAGGCCAAATTGGTAGCCAACTGGATCATGGCTTTTTCAACGTTCGTTCCATACGAACTTTATGATGTATATCGAATATTGTCTCTGAATTGACGGTAAACGTCACCTTGAAGTATTATTTTCACCGAGGTTATCTGTTTTATTTATATGAAAAGTGCATTAAAAGCAAAAAAGACTTGCCCCCCAAGATGTAGCATTAACGTTAGTACAATGGAAAGAGAAATTTATGGATTTGTCATAAGCTGTTGACACGAGTGTAAACGAATTTGTAATTGGTAGCCAAGTGTCATTCGTGAAACGAAACGTTATATTGCATCGATCATTTTTAACAATTTTCGTACAAGACCGTAGCCAAGTGGCACTTTTGACAAGCAAAATAGTAGCGAATTATTCGATAATCAGCGAACGCTAGAACCCTGCAGATTACGCTTAAAATGGCGCTTGATCACTATTATTCAATCAGCTGTTCTAAAGCGTGGATAACATCTGTGAAATTTTTGATAATTTTAAAGTAAAATTAACGCAAATTAAGGCTTTTGGTGGCACATTATTAATGGTGCTTTGATATCCTTGTGGCGCGGGCGGGGTATTAATGCCACATGCGTACGTTTACCGGCTACCTTACCCTCCAAACCGGAACACGACAGTAACAATCACTGTTACTATTGCTGCAGAAATAGGTGGGCCAGTGGTATTAGACCCGGGAGAGACAATGCAGAACCCTACCACCTAGAAGCCACAATACTAGTGACTCGTTTACCCAATTGTTCGCTTCTAACGAACTGAACATTGTAAGTAGTGATAGGTTTGCAAAATGCTGACAATGTCTTAATGATGATAAATATAATATTTCGTCTTTAAATATTTTACAGACACTATAAGTTCAAGTTATAAACACTATATTCTTGTTACAACCCTTGTATTTTGTAAATTTAATGAAACAAAGAAAGATAGTTTATTTTCAGTGTAGCAATAGATTTCGATCAATTTTACATTTCTTTAAATATGTATGCCAAAAAATACGTAAAAAAGAAGTTTTACATGTTCAGTTTTGCATATTTTTGTTCATTTTTAATAATAAATTTATCATCAGCTTTCATAAATCTGAAATCTGAAATGTTTTAAAATGTGACTATCGATAACATTTTGCACAATTCTACGTTCACTTGTAATGTAAAGAGGATTTACTTAAAATATGTTAACACAATCAAATTTGATAGCAAGGAAGATAAATACATAAATCTTGGTAACAGTATTTAATTTTATAACTTTTTAAATTGGTTGTACTGACAGAGTTCAATTGACATGTTAGCTGTATAGTAATTAAGAAGAAAAGATAGTATATTTTATCTTATTCGCACTTACGCGGTACATATAATCAAAATTGAATCAGATATAGTGACTCTGTTCTTATTTTTTTATATTATTTATATATTCCATCCATGTATATTATTCATCCGAGATTGATTCACGTTGTGAAAATAACACCATATTTATACATAAGTAATCTGTGAATAACACTTCAAACTGACATCGCCGTCAATTCAGAGACAATATTTGATAGACCTCAATAGAATGAACGTTAAACAAGCCATGATCCACTTGGCTACCAATTTGGTCTAAATGACGCCAATGCGTTATATTAGAATGAACAGAGAGCTCGGTTGGCGGTCAGAGCGTGCGCAGGACTTAGAAAAATTTTGATGGAAAATTTCAACCCTATATAACACCCCGTTTTTGTTGCACCATTGCGTGAAGGGGGTAAGGGACACCAACTTTTGTCAAGGTCACTTTGCTCTGAGTTAATTCCCCGTGGAGTTAGGGGATGAAAACCGAAATCCATTACAAAGGCGTCTGCGACTTAAAAAAAGAAAATGTATTGAAAACCCCCTAGTTAGGTTAGGACTCTTAAATTATGGCAATTTGCGTTCATTTTACTTTAAAATTATCAAAAATTCTAACAGATATTATCCACGATTTAGAACAGCTGATTGAATAATAGTGATCATCCGCCATTTTTAGCGTAATTTACTGGGTTCTAGCGTTCGCTAATTATCGGATCACCAATTTTGCTTGTCAAAAGTGTCAAATTCCTCAAGTCTCCAAAACTTCAAAGTCAAATTACAAATTCGTTTACGCTCGTATCAACAGCTTATGTTAAATCCATACATTTTGTTTTCTATTCTCCTAGCGTTGATGCCACTTGTCTTGGGGGGCTGATTTGTTGCGCCATGGCGCAATTTTGAGTTAACGCAATAAGCAGGCGCAGTACACTGCGCTTGAATTAACGCAAGGAATTTCGCTGAATTACCCACGTCTAAGCGGTGTTCAATGTATGGCCGTGTCGTAAATTTAAGCAAAATGGCGAGCAAGAATTTTTTGACATTTCGCGGTAATTTTATTCATCTCGTTAATTTAATAGTTCATTACTAGAATGGGCCAAAATTTCGACCACTGGCCGAAATTCGACAATCGGTCGAAATTGAACATGTGACCGAAATACGTCATTCCGCCGAATTTCGACATTTGATCGAAATTTAACTTTCGGCCGAAACTCAACATTCGGCCGAAATTCGACACTCCAATTCACTAATCAATATAAGTGTTGATCGAAACAAAACCAATCAATAAAAGATGAAGAACGGGATATTTTACTTGAGTTGCCGCTAAAACTTCGTCGTCAGACATGTTACACGATAATATTGATCAGACTGGTTTGTCAATTTTATTGAGTGAATTTATTGATCGTCTGTAAACAAACGGGTATTCAATATTATTGCACAATAAAAGTATTGCGCAATATTATTGTAGGTCTGTAAACAAACGGGTATTCAATATTATTGCACAATAAAAGTATTGCGCAATAATATTAAGATTTTGAAAATTTCGTGTGTCCCTTTGAGTATATACCTCTAATATATCTACGGTCTGTCCTATTATGATTCTAGATCGGTTTGACTGGTCTTTAATGCGCTAATGATAGGCCACACATTTTTTACTGTCAATGAATTTACGCACAGAGAAATGGACGGGTGTTTCAAGAAAAAACACAAGAACAAGCCTTGTGTTCTTATCTCAGATCAAGCATGGATAAAATACGACACACACTGAAATCATGTTTTTAGTATCATTTCGACACGTAAACATCACGCTTCTGTTAAAATTGTTGATGTTATCTTTTACGGTCTGTGTTTGAAATTTTATAGACACAATATATATTAAAACGTGACTTTTATTACAATGCAATTGATAATTAATACTTATTTTTTTTGCATATCATAAGATAGCAAACAAGCAGATGGGTCTTCTGATGATCGAATGTCTAGGTCTAATACCACATGCATGAAATTGCCGGCTACCTTACCCTACAAACCGGAACACAACAGCAAGCACTGACGCTATTACGGCAGAAATAGGTAAGGCGGTGGTGCCAGAGCCGGGCCAGACAATGCAAAACTCTACCACCTACTAGCCACGATGGTAGTGACTCGCATAGCCAATCGGTCGCCTTTGACGACCTGCCTGGCAGAATGGCCTATTCTTCAAAAGAGCCCGGGACCAAACCCGTGGAAAAACCCTTTATGACCAACAATAGCATTTATGACTGTATTTGTGACCACTCCGTGTTTGTCAGGGTTCTCTTTGAGGAATAGACCATCTGCCATTCGCCCAGGCAGTTCGAAAAAGCAATTGACTGGCTATATATGCCACTATCATTGTAACTACTAGATGGTAGAATTCTGCAACGTCTCACCCGGGTATTTGATAAAAAAACATACGATCAATGTAAGCAATTTCTTATAATATTTCATCCCTTACTTTACCATCTCAGGGGATGAATATGTAAAAATCCTTTCTTATTCCTCGTCTATGTTGTAAAACACTTCTTGTGAACATTTTTAGCCTTTTTAATCCAAGGGTTTAGACCGGGTGTTTATTTCAGTCAACGAGTCAAGTCCATAGACCAAATATGACTACTACATAAAACTCACTTATAGACACACCATTGGGAAAGAAACGTGTCGCCGGGCATATGAGCAAATGCTCGCAAAAAAGTCATACATTTGTAGATATATTATATCTAGAAAAATATAAATAAGCCATGTTATACTATTTTATCGTACCGAATAAAATGACAAAGTTTAAAAATTACCCTTGAAGTAATTTTTATTTTATCAGTAAATAGTATACATCTGTATTTATGTGTGTGAATGCATGTTACACTGACGAGCTAAGACATTGTCTTGAAAGGCGGCATTTAATACGTGGTCACGACGTTTCCTTTTATATCGTGTGAAAAAAACCTGCCTAATCGTCGAAAGCATTATTTGGTAGCCTTTTTTAATTATTTTTTTTTATATTATAATATTATATATTTTTTTTATATTATAATAATATATACGAATTATTCAAAATTAACGGGATCTTACCGCGACTAGTTGATGAATGATTTTCCCGATATTTCGGCGCTGTTGCAAGCACCATGATCACGGGGGAACTCTGAATGAGTGAGGGGAATGAGTTCATGATCCCCCCGTGATAATGGTGCTTGCAACAGCGCCGAAATATCGGGAAAATCTTTCATCAGCTAATCGCGGTAAAATCCCATTGATTTTTAATAATTCGTTTGAATAAAGCCGCGAAAGCTTAAAAGAGATAATCATCGTCCGTAGACACCAAAATGTCTAGGAATGGTGCGTAGTTATCTACGTCGCGAGATGTTAATGCCATTGGAACACGACAATTATATACCATAACGCTGTGACTGCAGAAATAGGTAATGTGGTGGTATCAAAATCAAATACCCAGGCGAGACACTGCGGAACTCTACCGCCTAGTAGTCACGATGGTAATGACTCGTATAGCCAATCATTCGGCTTTTCTAAACTGTTCAAATAGACCACGGACCATCACGGAGTGATCACCAATGCAATTATATATATACTATTATTTTACAGATATAGATAAATACATTTCCGCCGATTAAAATAAATAATTTTAAGTGATATTTCAAATATTTCAAACCGCCCCGTTGGTCGAGTGGTTAGTGACCCTGACTACGCAAGCAACGGGGCTCGGGTTCGATCCCCGACGGGGACAAGCATTTGTGTGGTGAGCATAAATGTTTGTATTTCCGGGTTTGGGTGTTTATTATGTATGTAAAAGTATTTATATATGTATTTCTATGTATTAGTGTCGTTGATTAACACCCATAACACAAGCAAATAATTTGCTTACTTTGGGGTCATATCAGTCAGTGTAATTTGTCCCGTAAAGATTTATTTATTTATTTATTACAATGGCCAGACGATATGCACGACAAAAATGACAGGAGACGTTATCATGGATGCCGCGCCTGCTTACTTGATGGAGTATTGTCCAGTTTAAAAATTTCGCTAAATTTTAGCGAAATTGAAGGGTATATGCATTTTAAAATACAACAATATTTTTATTTACATAGAATCATTTCATTATTACTTTTGATAATGTCATCGGCATACAACTTTCAGATTGGACAGGGTTTTATTATTTACTGTACAAACAGATTATATGTGTCACTAGCTGCAAATCCCGCGGGACCACTTAATTTTTCTGGGATAAAAAGTAGCCTATGTGCTATTCCAGGTCATCATCTACCTGTGTGCCAAATTTCATTCAAATCCATTCAGTAGTTTTTGCGTGATTGAGTAACAAACATCCATCCAAATATCCATCCATACATCCAAACTTTCGCATTTATAATATTAATATAGAAATATAGATTTACAAAATAAAAAAAATACCTGATTCAAATGTATAATAAAAGCGAGGTTCTGGCGATTTGTATTACGAAAGTATTTTCCCCGCGTTGGTCCTGGATTCCTTTGAAGAATAGCCCAACTGCTGTTCTGCCAGGCAGGTCGTAAAAGGCGACCGATTGGTTATACGAGTCACTACTATCATGGCTACTAGGTGGTAGAGTTCTGCATTGTCTCGCCCGGGTCTGGTACCACCGCCTGCTGCAACAGCGTCAGTGCTTGTCACTGTCGTGATTCGGTTTAGAGAGTAATACATGCATGTGGCATTAGACCTCGCTACAAGATAGCAACGCACCATTAACACCTTTGGTGTCAATAGGCGATGGTTGACTTTTTCCATCTGGAGACCTATCCGCTTTTTTGTTATAAATAAAAATATATACGGTTTTTCTAAATATGATTTATCTGTTCCTTTTTTGGAGCCTTTATTTTTGTTGAAATATTATACAATCATGTTACGTATGTCAACCTTGTTTTACCCATTCTTCTTTATTTAAACACAACAATTTGAACCTATTCCAATATTACAAAATTATTGTTAAACTTTTTGGGAACCAGAAATGAATAGTTACAATACTTGTGACTCAGATCTTCCTGGCTTTGCCGTTATTATAAAAATTATAATTGAAAAACAATAAAAATTACCAACATCGTGCTTTATAAGATTGCGTTATCTTATTACTGCCTCTCTCCTTGTATTATTCCTTACACATTCTCCCAAAATCACAAGACAGCAACTCACCATTAACATCTTTTGTGTCTATAGGCGATGGTTGACTCTTTTCATCAGGAGACCCATACGCTTTTTTGTTAGAAAAAATGATAAATACGATAAAAGACGCAAAGGGAACCTACATCTCTGCGCATTGCGAATGAATCAAGCCGTTTCGAAATAGCTTGGTCGTCAATAATTCAAACCGCTCTGTGCTGGATTCGATCAAGAGGAAGAAACTGGTACTGGGGAGCCTAGAGACGGCAACACAACCCCACGTGAGGCCGAATTTGTGCCTTATAAGGTTAAAGGCGATGGACCGGCAAGAAGTACTGTTTCGCTCTGCTGATCACACAGAACTAAGCTAGTTCAAACTTACCTTCCCGCGAAACTGAACGTAATTCGATATGTCGACTCCCAGAATTTCAACTATTATATTGCTAATTCGCAACATGTCAATGATATGTAGAGAAAACAGTGTCGGTGATAGCATGCAGCCTTGGGGAACACCAGCATTGACAGGCTTAAGGTTGGAACATGCATCGTTAACTACAATACGACCTTGATGTTCCGATCAGCCAAAATACTGGTGATCCACTTGCATAATTTTGATTCAGAAGGCAGCTTCGCGAGAAGTGTGTTTTCGTTTTAATTAATACGTGTTATTTTATTTTTTTTAATCTTTAAGTGCAATTTATGACATTTTAATTCTAAATTAATCAATTATTAAATGGCACTATAGTTTTTCATCTCGTTTACAGGTGGCGCAATTCACATATCAACTAATTTAAACAGTTTAAACATTAGCATAAAAGTAACATAAATTATTTTTGCGGGACCGAAAATAGTAATTCCGTAACCAGAAATGATATTTTTTAATAATTAATAGAGATGTAAACTGTTTTTAGAACTTATCGACTTTTTAACGCAATTCGACATATTTTGCTCTATCTGTCTGAACTGTAATATCCCAATTTATATTTGAAAACTTAATGTATGTTGGTAAAAAATTTTTCTCTAAAAAAAAATGGTGATATACTTAGTAAGTATTACTTACTCTCACTAAATACAAGGAACAAAAACAATCTTGTTGTGCATGCGCCACGTCTTCATAGAATAAGTAAAACGTTTACGGGGCAATGTATACGCTTTTACAATACATTTCTCGATGCCATAAAAGTCTACTATAATTTAAAAAATTAAAAAATGTGAAAGAAGGGTACTATGAAATCACAGATAATTAGAGGACAAAAACGTTTTATATTTTTTTAAATCAAATAATTCTTGTAATATTGTAAAATAAAGAGGACCGACTTACAAAGAGTTGTAGAGTACAAGTGTCCAGCTAAATACTGAAAATAAAGTTTCAAGTATCTACCACAACGGTGCTGGCATATGATAAACTACGATATGAACATTAAACATAGCTATTCTAATTTCTAGATGGAGTAAAGTGTGCTGAGTAAATTATTTAACAGCCTAGAACCGTATTTTATAGCGCTTTTACCGCTTTCCTTCTAAAAATCCTCAAGCGACTGTGACATTACTACTGTTGAATGTTTTTTAATTAACATTTCTTATTGACAAAGTCGTTCTTGTCTATTCCATGCCTGAATGATTGTGATAGAAATATCGAGCTATTGGAAATACAGAAAGATAGTTTATTTGCAATAACTTGGGCTACAAGCTGTTAAAATAGTTATATATTTATATAATTAGGTGCTAAAGTCCGTGCCGAGCGGACGAGTTATTAAATTTATAAAAAACTAAAAAAGTGCCGTAAAAGAAATTTCGTCATTAATTCCTTAGTTATAAGTCAGTGTTTGAATTGCAAATATTTAGTTACAAACGACGCAACAATACTGCAACAACGGCGCGGGGGAACATTCCAGGTAAGCGAGGCAGGCTTATTTGTCCTCTTTGCAACCCGCCAATACACTTGTGATCGAGTTACAAACGAATAAAACACAGATCAACATGAGCGTAAAATAGCTCCGACTGGAAGTGGCCTTAGTGATTCCCGTAGCGGATCCTTTCGAGCAGGCCTACTCTTGAAAACAATATAAATCTTAAACCAATATTGATAAAAACAATAAGTTTCGAATATCGTTAAAAAACAGGACTCTTAAAATCAATATTGCCCACATTGATTCAGTATAGTAACGACCTAATTATTGGAAATAGATGTCATCGTTACACGTCAAGCTAGTGTTAAAAGTGGAAATTTTAAGTTCCGTTTTAAACAAAATAACGAATAAAAGCAATAATGAGGAGTTCCAAAAAATTTCGAAATCCTTGTGGCGCTGTCGTCGAATCCAATAATTGAATATAGTTGTCCAGAGTACGAAATACTTCAAAATTCATTAAATATTCATTTAAAATTGAAATTGGTTTTCAAGAGTAGCCCTACAGATCTTGCGAACAAAAATAAATGTACAAAATCTCTTGAGCTATCACAATTTACTTATCGTAGTAAAAGGAAACTTGCAAATGACAATGAAACTATGATGGCCGAATTTTCTGATATGACAAATGAAATCATAGAAATGAGAAAACAAATGGTCGCAATGCAAAGTCAAATGTCGATAATGATTACACAGATAACATCTAATAATACTATGCAATTGGAAAACTACACCAAAATAAGTGAAGATATATCCGTCATAAAGTCACAAGTAAATATTATAAAATCAACAACAGAACATTTAACTGAGGAACAAAATAAATTAAAATTGGATGTCACTAGCATAAAAGACTTCAATTTAAAAATAATTACAAAATTCTTTAAAACGTCATATGATATTACAAATATTTCACCGTGTTGGTCCCGGGCTCCTTTGAAGAATAGGCCAACTGCTGTTCTGGCAGGCAGGTCGTAAAAGGTCGTAAAAGATTGGCTTTACGAGTCACTACCATCGTGGCTACTAGGTGGTAGAGTTCCGCATTGTCTTGCCCGGGTCTGGTACCACCGCCTTACCTATTCCTGCCACATAGTGGCAGTGTTTGTCACTATCGTGTTCCGGCTTGGTGGGTAAGGTAGCCGGTAAACTTCTGCATGTGGCATTAGACCTCGCCACAAGATAGCAACGCACCATTAACATCTTTGGTGTTTATAGGTGAGGCTCTTTCCATCAGGAGACCCATCTGCTTGTTTGCTATCTTATGATAGATAAAATAAAATATTTTTGCATATTTAAACACTCAGTTGTAGTTAGCTAATATTTAAAAAAAAGATTTGTGTGCGAATCTCGATATAGACGACTATCAACGTTATTCAAATAGGTATATATAGAACTGTTCAGTATTACTAGACTTATCACTTATCAATGTTGATGATGCAAGACGTTGTTATATTAAAAATTTTCACTCAGGACATCATGTATTGTTTGTTTTTTGTATGAGATTTGACTAGAGAATATGTATTTACTCGTAAATACTTACTCGTAAACATTCACCTTAAACCTAAATTCAAATTAACTCATCTTACCCTTAGAATTGTAAAAATATTTTTCGAAATCTTTACCCTATTTGTATCGTACAACACACTGCATACAGTGGTACACACCACCACATGGTATACACCAACTAATCACTACATAGTATAAAACAAAGTCGCTTTCTCTGTCTGTCCCTATGTCCCTATGTCCATCTGTATGCTATATCCTTAAAGCTACGCAACGGACATTGATGCGTTTTTTTTAATAGATAGATTGATTCTTGAGAAAGGTTTTAGTGTATAAATCTTTCCGATGTTTCTACGGGAACAAAAGCTACGCGGGTGAAACCGCGGGCAGGTCGCTAGTCTTCTATAACCCTGACTTGTATACAATTATCATAATTGCTAGTGGGGTGAAGTGTTTGTTAACGATAATAATCAGTTTATAACATGTGATGTCCCAGTGAGTTTTCATATTTGAAGTAAATTCATATATCGTAAACATTTTGTATTTTAATGACACGTAGCATTTTTTAAATTTCATTACTTTTGCCACGTATGAGAAGAGATGACGAAAGTCAAGTGTCTTGTTGAATTTTGCGTGCATATAGCTCAAAAAGTTGCAGCATGAAATTATTTATTAATCTTATTTAATACCAGCTATAATACCCGGCTTCGTTCGGGAGTTGATATGAGATTACGTGGTAGTTGAAATATAACAAATGTAATTTAAGACTTTATTGAAATTGGAATTTAAAATTTCGCGCCATTACTACACATGCTGCAATTGCTCGCAGCGCCTTTCTTAATGCAACCCAAATAATGGTTGTTCTGAATGAAGTTCAAATACTCGACAACAGATGGCACCACTACATTTAATTTAAATTTGAATTGTTGGAAAAGCCCTTATATTTTAGGTTAAAATGGGAACTATCTTGTTCAAGGGGGTACACTATATAAGACCCCTTATCGTGCCAGGATTCCTTTTTAAGTTTTACCGGCACGTATATTTTATCAACTTAGTTTTATTATATGTATTGATGAAGTGATATCTATGAGTGCTCATAGCGACACAAAGCAACATGAAATTAGTTGATAGATCTTCATTTAATTATGGTGAAGTTATCTATCTATCTCGCATACTCACACACACCTACACACATTGTATATGTTTATTTTTACTCAACCACGCACTAACAGCGCACGATCTCAACTTAGTTTGGTACCATTATAACGTAGATTATATCATAGTATGGATGAATTTAAGAGATGCTTATTTTATTTAACTTACTACCTACTTTAAATTATAAAATATATTTATATGAAATTTAGGTCACATTTACGCATCCCATACCATTACCTCGTGTTGTTTCAAGCTCTTTTTGAAGGACAGACTGTCTGTTATTTTGCCAGGCAGTTCATAAAAGGCGGACGATTGGCTTAATATGTTAGTTCCATCGTAACGACTAGGTGGTAGAATTTGCAACGTTTTGCGAGGTTCTGGTACAACCGCCTTACCTATTCCTGTCGCAATAGCTTCATTTCTTGGCACTGTCATAATTCGCTTTGAAGGGAAAGGTAGCCGGTAGACTTACGCTTGTGGTACTGCCATCCCGCTAAACGGATAGCAACACACCATTAACATCTTAGAGGCTATTGGCTATGACAGGAGAGCCATCTGTTTGTTTGCTATTTAATGATATTCAAAAAAATGCAGGTACACTGTCTTAAAATATTTTTAACTCTATACTAGGCATATTTTGCGAGAAACTTTTCGTGTATATACTTAAATTCATGTAATGTAACAACTATCACAAAACCACAAGAGCGTTTCTCTTGATAGCTAGTAACAGATAAAATTATTACATTTTTTGTTTTATAGAAGGATTTAGCACAGAATACAGGAGACTAAGGAGATTAGTCTCCAGTATTGTGTGGATTTAGCCAATAAACTTTCGCAGATGACCTTATTCACAGTAATATTATTGACAAAAAATGATCATTGGCGATTATGATGTATATAATGGCAGGACCTTCTCCAAGAATAAAAAATACTTTGCAATCAAGGCAAACATTTTATTAACTTCCCGCTACTAATGCGTACGTACGTACGCTAGATAAGGAGTTAGCTGATTTTACCCAATTTCCGAAAATCGAGTTTGCAATAGGACCCGGGCGAGACAATGCAGAACTCTACCACTTAGAAAATTGAAACAAAAAACAACGTTTTTATAGAAACATAGTAACTTCTAATTTAATGTACCAATTGATTACAAAATCTAATATCTACTTCTAAATAAACTTCGTTCAAATTGCATTAAAATCGATTTTATCGATGTTCGAAAGTTATCGTTGACGAAAAATTTGGAAAAAAGGGTTTTTTTATGTATAACTTCGAGATTTTTTAATCAATAAATTTTCAAATTTTTGCAATATTTTAGAACTTGAAAAACTGCTTCTAATGCCGTACCAAAAATCAAAATCGAATCAAGTTTCTGAAGTTACAGCTTTTCAATTATAAAAATGTTGTTTAACGTTACTTCGAAATTTTTCAATATATCGACTATGTAGCTAAAACAACATTTAGATCCCAAAATTTGCATTGAATGCCACTCGAAAGATCATAATTGAATTGATTGATAGAATTTTAAAAAATCAACATATCTATGCTTATAGTTTTTACTCCTTGGAGATTCAAATTTTGCGGAAATTTAGCGGAAAGTTTCAAGGATGGCTTGCAGGGTCAAGCGGTTTACAATTGTTTTCTCTATAAAATCTACTTAGTATAAAAATAAAATCACATTTATAGTAATTACAATTAGCGCGGAAATATAAAAGGTTTACGACTTCTGTAACTGCTATAACAATAGAATATGAAAATATATATCATCGCTACGGAAATTATTTTGCTCACTAACAGAAAATAGCGACATCAAATGTTTGGTAAAATGTAGAAATATCCACAAGTTGGATTGTATTATTGACTAATTAATATATATACTACTTTCTGATTATCGATCAATATATTTTGTAATTTACTGCTATTAAGAAATCATTTTGATTTAATTGAGGTAAATAATATGCAGAAATGTAAAAGTAATAATAGTTTATACATTTTCAAACTACATATCCATACTAATATATTAAATGCGAAACTCTGTCTGTCTTTCTGTTATGCTTTCACGGCTAAACTTTTTTTTTTGCTTCAGTTGTAATCACAGAGGTTCGTCGGAAGATTGCAAAGTAATTACCTTAATTTTGTCTTATATATGTCGCAGTGACATTGTCAATAGCCGTTAGATTATAATCCACCTAGGGTTTTTATAATTTGGTTAGATTAGGTTAGCAGTTAAATTATAATATCACTTAGGTATATTATAATCTAACGGTATTTATTTAGGGGGTAAAATATTAGATATTATTAGCCTCAGGTGTAGAGCTTTAAGGCGCGTGTGTGTTTAAGGTGGTTTTCAGAAATCAGAAATCGGAAATACTTTATTCAATAAAACTTTTTATAAGTTATTTTGACACGTCAACATATTTTTTTTTAAAAACTACTACCGGATCGGAAACGCGGCCACACACTGAGAAGATCCAGTGGAAGAAACTTAGCGGGCTTGTCTTTTTTTTTCATATCATTGATTTTTTACAATATCCCAATATTACAAAAAATATATATGAGATCGGTATGAGGAGCAATTAATCCCAGGCTTTTTTGTCTTCCAAATAATCTGAGATTTTATAATGTCCTTTTTTACACAGTTTTGTTTTAACACATTTTTTAAATTTATTGACTGGTAGATCTCTTATAGTTTCGGGAAGTTTATTGTAAAAGCGTATACATTGCCCCATAAAAGAGTTACTTATTCTGAAGAGACGAGATGCATGCAAACAATTATTTTTACGAACGTACATCAAGTTCTCAAATATATATTGGGATATAACAGTTAGAATATTGATTTCTTTGAATTTTTCTCTCAGAGAAACCCTCGGGCTAAGATTGTAAATTGCCCTAATAGCTCTTTTCTGCAATACAAATATAGTATTTATTTTAGCAGAATTTCCCCAGAGAAGAATTCCATATGACATAATGCTGTGGAAGTAACTAACTGTGTCGACATCAGTTAACTGTCTCATTTTTTTAACTGCATAAGCTGCCGAACTAAGTCTATTTGCTTAATTATTAATGTGCGGTCCCCATTGTAATTTCTTATCTAAAGTAATATCTAAAAACACGTTTTTTTTTGTTTGACTCCTATGTTCGGTTGCCGCAGTTAGGGAATTAATAAAGTTTATAGTAGTGCTTATTATGTATTATGTCACACACAAATTACAAGTTACATAAACTGGTATAATTCACGTGAGGGCGCGCGGACGACTGACGTCCCATACTGCCGTCACATATAAAATTGCGTCTACGTCAGCAAATTCCAAATATGTCCCCACATACATCCCCCTCTTCAAAAAAAATTTTTTTACGAAGTCAAAAAATTTTAAGATAAAAATTGCGCGACTTTTCACTACGACATATACACTACTACGGTACTAAAGTATCGTCTTTTGGTAGTTTTATAGACATATCTGGTATCTATAAAGCCGGTAAAATGTACCTATCTTTATAGATTTTTATGTGCTTTTTCCAAATTATAACTTTTTCATCTGTATTTTCGCCGCTCTCGCCGCCACATTGGATAAAATTGTTTTTTTGTTTTGACAATATTGTATTCCTACTCACTTTACGATAAAAACACTTATTTGGTATTATATAACATAAAAAGTTTTTTAATCGAAGTTACGATCCAGCGTGAGGACCATTTTGTCAACTCAACAAATAGAACTGTCTCAACAGACAATATGACCTCAAATATTGAAAGAAGCAATGTAGCTGTAAGGGTTATTTGGAACATTTTAGTGGCTTTTGGTATATGGAAACCAGACTATTTACAAGGAACGTTAAGATATATATCGTATATTCACACTGTTTCCTGGTTTACGTTTACTTTAGGTAAGTCATATTTATATCATGTATTTTATCAAAAAAAAATTAAGTTTTTTTTAACATTTAAGTACATATCTTGTAGGTGTCTAGCTAATTTAAATATTATTTTAAATTTGTATAATCTTGTATTAAAATATAAGTATAAAATACCTAGGAATATATTAATACGAAAAAAAAACTTTGTACCCCTTTCAAAGACAATAATACGAACGATAAAGAACCTACGAAATTTGCCACAGTTAAAGTTTACATTCCGGTGAACTTCAGAAAACTAATACCATAGATATGCTCGGCACTGCGTTGAGCGCGCGTTGATAGTGTTCACACACTATGCTCAGCAAGGCAGCGTTCGGCGAGCGTTAGTATGGTATACTGTTTTGCCTCAGTTTGAAAATAAACGTCAAAGTGATTACTTGTATGTGGCTCCTCTACCGTCGCTATAAAAGATGACGACAGAGACAAAGAGAATATTGGGTACATCCAATACTAAAAGTCTGACGCAAGGAATGTTTATTATTCAAAATGTTTTTCCAAACTATCTTAAGAATCAGTCAACAATTTTTTCCATCTCTTCCCAATTACATTTTCTAACACCTTATTTTTATAATTAAAAAATAAAATTAAAAAATAAATTTTTTATAATAATAATAAACACAGACTTAAAATAAACACAAATAAAACTAAAATTCTAGTAACAGCAAAAAACAGCAACCATTGCGCTCCAATCTACCTTAATACAATTCCAATGGAACAGGTTACATATTTTAAGTATTTAGGCAGTATCATCAATAGCGAGTCGAGATGTTTACCAGATATTATTTCAAGGATCACTTTACGAAAAAGAGACATTTAATAACAAAAAACATATTTTTAAATCGAAAATTTCAACAAAAACAAAAAAAACGATTTATAAAGCTTTATGTTTGGAGCATAGCTTTATATGGTAGCAAAACCTGGACATTAACACAGAGGGAAAGAGAGAGACTAGAGTCATTTGAGATGTGGTGTTGGAGGAGAATGGAGGGAATAAGTTGGACAGAGAAGATAACAAACGAGTGAGTGCTCAGGAGGGTTTGAGAAAAAAGGACGCTGTTAGAAAACAGATGAGGGAAAATGATAGGTCATCTCTTGCGACACGATGAACTTTTCAAAACAGTGATAGAAGGAAAGTTGGGGAGAAGACGAGGTAGAGGAAGATTCATAAGCCATGTCTGACACAAAACCAACACAGCATCCTATCAAACGATGAAGGAGCTCACCCTTGATAGAGAAAAGTGGAGATCGCTTCACAGACAAGAGCCTAGCTCTTAAATATAATGATAATGATTTTATAATCCACACTTTCCATATCCAAAATAGCTGGTCGCTTTTGGATTTCCTCAGTAAAAAATCAGTATCAAAGTGATCAATTTGTTTGTATTTCTGTACCCAAACTCAGAAATACGTTTACTTTTGTATTTCTGGGTTTAGGTGTTTATTGTGTAAGTATTTATATAGATACTTCAATGTATTAGTATCGTCAACTAACACCCATGATATAAGCAAAACAATTTGCTTATTTTGGGGTTAGATCAATTCGTGTAATTTTCTATTGAAATTATAATTATTTAAATATTATGGTAATTTAAAATATTTATATTTTCCCTTCAATTTCGCTACAATTTAGCGAATATTTTAAACCAGACAGCACCACGTGAAAATAGCAGCTATAGCCTTCTTGATATCTTGGTTCCTTCTTTAATCAATTATTAAAATTAAGATATAGTTATTATAATTTAAATATTCAGCTTTAATAATTGATTTTCTATATGTTATATTTTTTCATTTCTTTGCTCTATATTTTTATTTTAACATTACTAGCATTTAATCATAGACGGTTCGATATAGTTTTCATGTATTTTTTTTATTTCATGTTGTATTCTCATTTATAATTTACATATTGTAATAACAATACTCAAGGGATGTGTTTACTTAATTCTAAGAGAGTTGTTATTGCCTGTAACTGAGACAACATTTGTCTTGCTTTGTAATGGCTGTCATAGCGAATGTAATAATGTATGTCTTGTTGGCACTACTTATTATAATAAATAAATAAAATAAAATTTTCATTTTATTTCATTGGAACACTCTGTATGATAGACGCGATATATGGCGCAGGGTATCATTTGTACTTCCAGTTCACATGAATTGAAAGTACAAGTGATACTTCAGTTGACATGAATTGGAAGTAAAAGTGATACTTCACTCCAGTTGACATGAATTAGAAGTACAAATGATACTTCACTCCAGTTGACATGAATTGGAAGTACAAGTGATACTTCATTCCAGTTGACATGAATTGGAAGTACAAGTGATACTTCACTCCAGTTGACATGAATTGGAAATACAAGAGTACACATTCATGTGAACTGGAAGTACAAGTGAGTTTAGTGAGATAATGGAAAGTATCCAATTTAAATTATCTCTACGCTACGCTAAAGAATTTTAGAGTAGGACTAACCATAATATAGTTGAGGTGGCGTTTGCCTTTCGGGACTTAGCCTGACCGGGCAGCCACTCCAGACCTAGCTTTGTCCAGTCGCTGGTAGGATAGAAGGCCCACACAGGCTAAGTTCCAGTTACTGTAACATAAAATATATAAATTAGATTAGGTAGTTCCATCATACAAGCAGAGATAAATGATTTAGAAAGACTGGATAATAGTATCCCGTCTACCATTATCCAGTCTTGGGCTCTAGACTTGTGAGGCCTACCCGGGCCCTTCCGATCGAGTCCAGCCCTATTTAGAAGATACTGTTTCATTTTCTCCTATTTATAGGAATTTATTTAATCACACAACTTGGAATGCTTTGTCAAGTATGGGGGGACGTGTCCCTGATGACAAGTATACTTTTTCTCCTAGCTACTAACATCACCAACAGCATCAAGGTACTACCAGCTATTATCTATCATATAATATTAATTTTATGATATTGAATCGTATATTGGTGCCAAAAATAGTTCCGGGCTTACTATGCAGATTTAGTGTATTTACTTTGCATGGGTATGTATATATTTGACTGCTTTGAGTTTAAAATACTTAGCAGAAAGTTTTAGAATCAATCGATCTACATATTTTTTATTCATAAATTACTGCTAAAAATATATAAAAATTATAATCATTACAAATATAAAAAATATCAAAATTAAAAAAAATATGTATTCACTTATTATTTAATTAAAATATAATACTATTTAATAAAAATTATAAAATCTAACAAGTAAGTTATTTTTTTATTTATGTCACAAGAGCAAAGTTCTGTTTAGATTCCGTACCCAAAGGGTTTGTCCAAGTTATATATATACACTTAAAAATAAATAACTAAATTAAAATATAAGGGGGGTTCTCTTACAATAAATGTGTTTTTTGCCATTTTTTTATAGATGATGGTACGGAACACTTCGTGTGCTTATCCGACTCGCACGTGGCAGGTTTTTAATAATTCTACAGAAATTAATGTGTGTATTTTTTTATGTTCCTTCGTATCTCATAAGGAAAAAACAAAAGCCTTATAGGATCACTTCGTTTTCCGCCTGTCCGTCTGTCACGACCTTTTTTCTAGGGAACGGGTAAAGGTGTCAAGTTTAAATTAATATCAAATATTCGAGCCTACGGTCCTTCTCACCTCTAAAAATCGATCAAAATGTATGAATGAATCAAAACTTAAAGGGTGCTTCCCGTTGACGAACTACGAAAAGCAAGAAGCAATGTCTTACAGCACATGTAAAGGAAAAAATACGAAAACCGTTAATTTTTAGTTACATCACAAAAAAACGCGATCAAAAGATGTGACCATTTATTTCGCATATTTTGCGATTTCACAAATAAATCAAAACATTTTCGGTATGCGAGTCTAGCTGGTACTTTTGCGGTTTTTTATTTATAGCACCAAAAAGGTTAGCAACATTTTATATTGAGCTTATTGCAATCACAGAACAAATTAATTCTGTTATTGCAAGTCTTTCTTAGAACCTCCTATATATATATATATATATATATATAACTACGGACGCTATTACGGATTAGGTAAGGCGGTGGTATCAAATCCGGGCGAGACAATGCAGAACTCTACCATTTAGTAGCCACGACAGTGACTCGCATAGCCGATCGGTCGCCTTTTACGACCTGCCTGGCAAAACGGCAGTTAGCTTATTCCTAAAAAAATCCGGGACCGACACGGGGAAAAATGTTGTATATTATAATTATAAATTCACCCTTTGGCACCAAAATGAAAGTAATAACAATTAAAATCACGAGATTGTATTCCAACTCCGCCACAGTAACGCACAATTATTAGCACCTATGGTGTTTATAGAAGATGCTTATCTCTTTCTAATAGGAGAACCATCTAACTGTTTGCTTACTTTATAATCTATTTTATTGATTTTGCAGGCATACGAGCGAGTGCTCCATCTAATGGAAAACAATCAACACTGCCCATGGACATTGGACATTTACAAACACAAAGGGTTAGATGTCAATGCGATGCTAGCTTCTAAGGAATTTGTTGATCCTCCTTTCTAAAATTCCACTATCAAAGCTACTTAGAAAACCATTTAGGTAGGCTGTTCCAAAGTTTGACTGTTCGTATAAAGGAGTTACGTAAAAATCGAACATTCCCGGTATATCCAATCCAAAAATCAATCATCAAGACGATATGGGTAGAGTCCCTCACTACGGCATGTAGCGCGATAATGAAACCTGGATGCCGATACTTAATCAAAAAACTCGTCAGAACACACATAGAGACATTAGACATTATATAGACATTAGACACACATAGAGATCCAACATCTCTCCGGTGACTAAGGCTACGAATAGAATTGTCGACAAAGCTTTCCGTCGACGTTGGATTTTATCAAATTAAAGGGTTTGGTACTGGAGTGCACCAGACCAAACGTGCGAAAGGTTACGCTTTATAGAGCATGACCAAACGTGAAGTAGCGTCTAGTACGATTCAATACCCCCAATTTCTTAAAGGATAACTTAGCTTTATCCTCCAAATGATGTTGAAACTGGACGTTGCTTACGATTTCGACAACTAAAATAAATAAATATTACTGGATAAATTATACAAATTGATGTAACGATTCGGATTGTCGAGTATTTTGTTAAAATTGTGATTAAAAATTCTAACGGTGCTAACAGACAAATCGGCCATATTTCTTCAAAGGTTACAAATATGTGGTGTAGATGGCGTGAGCATTTATTAAAGTATCGTAGAATGGAGCGCAGATTATGGTGAAATTTATTTTTTCTTCGTTCATAAAAGAGTAGAAATTAAAAAATAGCAACACTATAGTGTTGTCTTTCTTAAACCAACGTAATAGTGCGAAAGAAAACGTCACTATTGTGTTGTTACTTTTTAATGTCTACTATTTGTTTTTGTTAGTATATAAGATTGTGTATTATGAGACTTCCGTGCGAAACCGGGATTTCATCTAGTATTTTAATAAATTCGTCGGGCGTTCGGGCGGTCAAATAATATTTTAGTTGTAGATTCGTAAGCAATTCCGTCCGAGATGGCGAGGGAAGTGCTCTGAAATAGAGGAGCATTGATAACAGGGTTCTTTTTAATAGAAAACGTACAGGTCATTTAGGGGTTAAATGTTAAAAGATTTTGGTTGTCCTACTCTATGTTTCACAATATGTTTATTTTGTTGTTTGTATTGTTTTTGTTATCCTGTGGTGAACTATTTATATCAAAAGTATTATCTACTTGATTGCTGTCTTTTGAAACAAAAATATCCACGTCACGTTTTTTGCCATTTTATTTTGGTAGGACAGTTAGTTAGGTAGACAAAACGGTGGTTCCGAACAATGTTATTTTTATAAATTGAATTATTTCATTTTTTTAACGTTATTTAACTTTTTTGCGTAAGACAGGTAATTTGTAGTCTTTGATATTTTTTTATTATTGTATATTTTAGGCATTTTACTACACAAACTGTATAATAAAATGACTAAATAAAGCTATGACCTTTTCTTAGGCCTTCAACATATTATGGAAAGAGCGAACAATTAAGGAAATGCTGGAGAATTCAAATAAAATATTAATTATGGAAAACAGGTTGACAGGACGAGAACTTGTAGAAAGGTATGTTTCATGGTTTTAAAATATATGCTATGCATCTGGATTAGCAGATAATCATGGCTTCAAATGAACTGTGGTAATGTGAATATTTTTGTGTGAATATAGTTTGTGCGTATGAAATGAATAAGTAAATAAGTAGTTATTGTAAAAACAAAAAACCTGATTGCAACTCGATCCAAAAACCACTCTACCTCCAGAACAGTCCGGAAAAAATCATATAGCCTATGTCAAGACTCGATCTAAAACAACTTTTCCTCTAGCACAGTAGGGAAAAAATCATAAAGCCTACGTCATGACTCGATCCAAAACAACTCTCCATCTAGCACAGTAGGGAAATATCATATAGCCTACGCCATGACTCAATCCAAAACTCCCTCAACCACACTCCCAAAAAAATGAATAGCCTACGCCACGACTGAATCTAAAACTCCCTCTACCATACTCGCAAAAAATCATATAGCCGATATCAATCTCGCAATTAAATTTTATGTAACAACACTTCTCGAATTTAAATCCATTGAGCCGTGGAGACCTCAGAGCGTAATAAGGAAATATATATACATACATACATTCATATATACATTTGAAAAAACCCCTCGTTTAAGGGCAGCACCTTCCCGGCCCTAACGTGCAAGACTGAGCGGAAACGAAGTTAATCAACCCCTCGGGTCCTGAAAGTAGCCTGCTCTCCAGCTAGTTCCAGCGCAGTATTCTTTTCTTCGCCTAATTTCTTGTCTTCCCGCAGGGTGAAAACGATGATATTTTGATGATCGCTACAGCTCACTTTGGGAAGAACTCTCCATCCTGTCACCCTTACTCCTTTGGTCAAAATTACATCTATGTTAGATTGACATTAAGTCATGAAGCCCTCTTTCCTTCCTACGGTGTTCAGTTTCAAGTCATCTTCTGATGTACTGTACGCTCACAGTTCCAGAAATGGGAATGTGCGTTGGTTCACAGCATACATGATCATCTACTTACCATTAAGCCCTGAAATTACCTTCTCTAGGTAACGAATATGTATACAATATGAAGACAATATCATCGCTATTCTTGAAGTCGGCGAACTCCACATACGTGCTAAGCCTACTAGTCACCTGAGCTTCCACACAAAACTCGTTCGACAAATGTCATAAAGCACAAACAGCAAGATCTGGAGAACTCACCACCAAACCCGCCATCGGATTTCTTCCAAATTGAATAATGTGCTGTGTTTCTACACTATGTTGCTCCTGAATTGTTACAATGTCTAAGTTCATTTCCCTAATTATGGTAGTAAGATCTATGGTCGCCTGGCCTGACTTCTACATTCAACATTCGACGACAGCCGACGGTGCCCACGGTATGCGTACATGACAACTTGATTTACCCGACTCCCAACACCTCTAATCTGCGTCCACATTCGATTCGATTCGATGACGGCCGTAGAGCTCCGAGCAGACCCGATGCATACCGACGGGGTCGGCTACCTGCCGTTGACTTCGTTCGAAGCAGTACGGAGCAGTACGGATTCGTCCAGAATCGTTCAGCTATCGCGGAATATGAATGTGACGGAAATGTGAACTGTAATTCCTGTAATTTCAATTACCTTTGCGGTATGTAAAATGCCGTCTGCCCAGTCCGATGTGGCCAGTCTGAATCACAGATAATATAAATACTAATAAGCAAAGCGCTTGGCATTGAACGTGTGTGACCATGCATATGAGCAAACGCTCATATCACTGTCAAAAATATGGCAAATTATTGACACTAATTATAATTGAGATTTTATTGTTGGTGTACTGTGTGCATACATTAACGTATTGCGACTATAGTTTCGCTTGATGTCTAAATAATGTCTTAAGAAGGCGCCTCCATTTATTCCGTGGTCTGAATCGTACCTGAGTGTCGAATAGTGATAAAAGTGTTGTATTTCTTTTAGGCTCTACCAGACAAACACGAAGCTAATGTATACGTTCATATTTTTAACATTTGCCACTATTTCCGGGTGGATCATGGCCAGTCACAAAAAAGGACAGCTGCCTTTGAATGCTTGGTTTGTATATTTTATTTTTGAACTCAAAGAAACAGGAATTTTTTAAAACACCTATCATAAAAGATGATACTTTTATGATATGTGTATCAAAAAGTCCCACGTCCCTTGCGGGGTAGACAAAGAAAACCGAACGTTTATATACATTTCAGTTCACCACAATTCACTGGTTTGACGGTTGGCGAGATGAGAGAGCGGTGATCCCCATCGCCGCATTTTACCGACCTGATAACGATTATCGACTATTTCTAGCAATAACCGATACCGATGGCTTTACGTGCTCATCCGAGGGATAAGGAGGTAACACACAACTCGACGAATTCCGAGGTGCTATTGAGATTTTGGACATTCGAGAAAAACCTTGAAAAAACCCTCAATAATAATTTTGCCTAACTCGAGATTAAAACCCTTCACACCGACCTGCTCAAATCGGATCAAACCGATAATTAATTTAGAAAACAGAAATTAAAATATTGTCAAAGTCTCACAACTTATGGTCACCCTTGCGCCGTCACAAGTCATCACATCAGTAGTAGGTTATATCACATATATATATATATATATATATATATATATATATATATATATATATATATATATATATATATATATATATATAACGCGAACGTGATTTAATTACTTATCAGTCAAATGTGACATTGTTATTACTTATCAGTCAAATGCTGGAGCTGCTCTTGCGTCTGTCGTCCCAAAGTTATATGCGCGTTAAGGCACACGCAGTCCGGAATGTACGCGAAATTAGCCGGTAACATCTGCATTTATCGGGTCATTGTACAAAGCTTTGTGACGATAGATGCAAATGCGGCCCCAGCCATACACTATCACAAAAATACGCGAGAAAGTTTATTGTTATGTGTACGCGGAAATACACATTTGAACTTCGCGGTGCATTGACACGAACTAGGATTGAGCGATGCCCCGCGCCTGACCGTCGACAAAAAAGAAACTACAAGAAAAGTCAGCACTTTATTTTAATGGATAATTCGTTTCTTGTGCGCTTGATGTTTGTGATTTATGTACTTTATGAGATAATTAGGTCAAAAATTAAGGTCATATATTTTATAGATATTTGGGCTAAGAAACGAATACTTAATACTCTTTTAGTATCGATAGGGAAGTGCTTAACCACGATCTCGCCTGATGGTAAGCTAAGATGCGGCCTAACGGCCCGGCCACAGCTCGCGCGACGCGACCGGCGACGCGAATTGCGGCGCGGCGACAACAAATGTAGGAAACTGTATGAAGTATGCCACAGCTACCGGCGACGCGAATTGCGGCGCGAAAAAACACGCGACCGGCCGAGCGGTGTGATGAGAGAATAAAACAAAAGAGGACTTTTGTTTTATTCACTTGTAAGCCAGGGTTGGAATTAGAATAACACAAAATTATTACCAACGGAAATTATATAGACACTTACTTTATTTTAATAAAATTTTTACTACTATTTTTAGCGTCCGACATAAAAACGAAGGTTGTTATAAGTTTCAGAGGTGTGTCGGTGTATTTGTCCGTGCATCATAGCGCCCTGGCGGATGGTCCGATTTAGTTGCGATTTTTTTTACTTGGAAGCCCTATTTTGCGAGATGGTTCTTTGCTATGATTCAATAGAATCTGTGCAGCCGTTGAAAGCTCACCGTCTGTTTTCCACTTGATGAAAGGAATTTAGCAACTTGTAAAGGCTTTATCGATGCTAAATTTTGTATTTTATTACTTCAATTATATTGCAATGACATGGTGATCTAGACCTGATGCTACAATATCTTCATTCGAAGATATCAGCTTTTATTTAACTAGCAATGTTTGTATGTAAATAAAAGATTTTCTAAATATTGCAAACCATATTTATCGACTTCCTGATATTTATTTGTACCGAAACTTGGCAAACTTTTGTAATTTCAATGACAATGCAATATTATGGTACTATCCAGCTAATATCATGATGTAGCCTGGGTATAGGGACTAGAATTCTCAGATGTAAAGTTTTGACGAGGCAACAAGTTTTGGGTCATTGGTTTTGTTGCTATAAGTACTAAGTTTAATTAGTACTCGTAATGACGAGAAATGGAACATGGAGCCGCTAGAGTGTCATTATAACTCACAGACAGACAAAAAGTGTTAAGATAGTAGAGTTTGGAGTCGTTCGTTTCGTTGAAATATTTTTCATTATTACGAGACTTTGAAGATGGAGCAAAAAAAGTAATATAGAAACTTCTCACATCCAGATGCAAAATGCTTAGATAATAAATTTCTAAACTCAACAAGATAAGTTTATTGAGTTAGCGCTCAGTTGTCTTGTACTGACAAACATTTTGATGCTGGACGATTTCTAGGATCTGATGCTCATCATGACTTAGGATTTAACGATGAAACTCGAAGGTGGCCATGGTAAGTTATAAACTAAATAAGAAAAACCCATTTAGATTGGACTCAGTTGTTCTGTTTTGACAAATACCCTGGTACTAAATGATTTACAGGGTCTTATGATGAAACAGGAAGGAGGTTATCAAAACTTTTAATTAAAATTGAGCAACACGATCAATTGTGGACTCGTTTGATTTTTTATTTTAAGGAATGTGGAATAGGATAGCTTCCAGTATCTGATGATAAAGCGGAAGGAAGTCCATGTGATCTTCTAAGCTTGATCAGTTAAAAGCCACTGAGTGTAGGCTACTTCGATTTGCTTTGGCAAACACTTAGATGCTGAATGTTTTTTAAAATATAACGATGGAACTGGAAAATGGACACTTGAAATTGGGCTGATATAGCCTTTATTGCTAGAAGATTCACATGGTTTGATAGAGTTACATGGCGGAGCTGGAGACCTCGGGAGTTTGGAAAGGTCAAGGTTACCTTTAACTTTATGCTGGAGGATCCTCTTTCGAAGATCATCAGCTCCTTTTACGTTTTGCGCTTAAAATTTTTATGAAACTGAAGTAAAATGGTGGGCTGACGATAAAAAAATTGTCGATTTTTTTAAATTTTAATTTAGAGTTAGTATGCTGATTTATTGATTAAATAAATAATTGGTTATTGATATATTATTTTAATATTATACTTAAAATAATATTAAACTGAATTTAGTATATACACCGAAACTTAAACTTAATCTAAAAAAAAACTTGAGAGGTGTCAAGGGACACCCGGATTATTTACAAAAAACCTGTATACATTCAACAAAAATAATCGTCGCGACACCACACTGTTCAATGCGAAATAGAAATGAAAATATCTGGCTTGTTTTCTATAAGAGAGAGAGAGAGAGAGAGAGAGAGAGAGAGAGAGAAACATCCGCACCCTGCACAGCTTACAATACCTTACTATAACAAAAAGTGTCGTGACAACTTTTCGAAAGAATTTTTTACGTCTAGCCCCCTTTTACGATGCGCGATAAGGAACTTCGTAGAATTTCGACCTACGGTCAAATTTCGGCACCCGGTCGAATTTCGGAACCCGGTCGAATTTTGGCACCCGGTCGAATTTCAATCCGCGGTCGAATTTCGGCACCCGGTAGAATTTCGACCCACGGTCGAATTTCGGCATCCGGTCGAATTTCGGAACCAGGTCGAATTTTGAACCCACGGTCGAATTTCGGCACCCGGTCGAATTTTGACCCACCGTCGAATTTCGGCACCCTGTCGAATTTTGACACTCTTTCGAAATTCGACTGTCCGTCGAAATTCAACTTTTGGTCGCAATTCGACATTCGGCCGAAATTCTGTATAAATGTCGAACATTTGGCACAAGCAAAAAGGAAACTCAATCAAATAGTAGATAGACTCTCACTTTCACTGGACGAGCTAAAGGGAAGTGGCTGGATATTTCTGTGCTTACGATACATTACTATAGCAAAAAGTGTCGTGACAACTTTTCGTAAGAATTTTTTCCGTCTAGCCCCTTTTCACAACGCGCGATAAGGAACTTTGTTCCAAAACTTCACAGCATTCTCTCAATTTAATGTCGGCATACGTTAAACAAAATTTGTTCCTATACATTCATCTCACTCATATTAATAAAGAATACATTCTTTCTACAGCCCACTACATCGAAAATGATCATAGTTACTAAAAATTGCACGGAAAATGTCTACGTTGCCATACTTTAAAAAAATGGGTGCGTGTACTTATATACGCGGGTGAGAAGTTACACTTCTTTGGCGTCATTAAAAAATAGTGGCCGCGTTTCCGATCCGGTAGTAGCTTTTAAAAAATATGTTGACGTGTCAAAATAACTTGTAAAAAGTTTTTTGAATAAAGTACTTCTGATTTCTGATTTCTGATAGATTTTAATTGCATGCAAATACTTAATTACATTAAAATAATAAAAGGACTGGAAAAGGATAGTCAAGGATTTCGGGACTTAATGAGCAATTTAGCGGACAACCTGTAACTTTTACGTTACGGTAATGTGCGTGCATCTTAAAATTTCATTCGCTGCCTAAAAAAATATTACGCGCCTAAAGAAATATAATTTCAAAAATCCTGAATGGAGGGATTAATGATAAGGGAATATATGTAAGTATCAACAATAATGGTATTTTTGCGTACAATCCTAACGTTACGATAATATACATATACTACGCTTCAAAAGAATATAGTAAAAATAGTATTACAAAATCCGATCCTGGTACTAGCTAGTATAGGTGTGACAGCTCAGAGCGGCACGCAGCTGCGGTCGCAACAAGTCGAGCTGTGGCATACCCAGATAGTCGCGTGACTCACCGCGCCGCATTTCGCGTCGCAGGTCGCGCCGCGGGTAGCTGTGGCCGGGCGGTAAGATGGAACGCGCTTCCCTGGAAAGTACATGTTCACTCTTCTCTTGAAGATCCCCAGGTTATACTCGTGGGGGAACACAGACTCAGGAAGCATATTCCATTCCCTTGCGGCTCGGATCAAGAATGTCGAGTCGAACCGCTTTGTCCGGGTACGTAAAACGTACGGCGATGCTTACTTAATCTGTGCACCACGACGATCAATAGAAAAACGGGGATGGCGGAACTAAGTCGTGCAATTTCACAGCGCACTCTCCAAAGTGTATCCGATAAAAGACCGATAGACTAGCCACTCTGCGACGATAAGCGAGGTTCTGGATTTTTTTGCCTACCAGATCATCATCGTTTATGAGCCTCTTGGCATGCCTCTCTATCGCCTCAAGCGTCTCCAGCTGGTATTTGGCAGAGGCGTCCCAGAAGTGGGAACAGTATTCCATGCACGAACGGACTTGTGCTTGATAAAGATTGAGAAACTGTCCCGGGCTGAAATATACCTCGTAACTTGTTGCACGCATGACGCATAGTTTTTGCTAATATTGTTTTTACTATTAAGCAATAATTTTCATGTTTATTAATAACCGTCCTATTTAATATGAATAACGGTTTTTTAACTCTAGGTTCCCCTATGATGCATCAAAGACACCAGCTTATCAACTAACCTTCGCCTATCAGGTATGAATATTTTACAGAAGTAATATAAAATTTTATAAAACTATGTGCTATTTACCTAATATTAGCTGAGCCACAAGCCAGCGGCGTAATTAAAGGTTTTTTAGAATTCCCAGGGAAAATTTTGTTTCGGGATGCAAAAGATATTTCTAATCAATTTAATTTAGCTGGTATTGCTTGATTGAATAACAAACTGCAACTTACAAACTTTCACATTTATAATTATTACAACGTACAGCGTCAAGAAAACAAATAAATAGATTTAATTATCTGCAGCTAAGGAATAGGGAATGTAAAAGGTGAAATTAATTAAATTTTCTATTCTCCGTAAACTGTTCTATGTGATATCCGTGATGTCACCGAAAGAAAGAAGCCGGTTTAATAAATGGATAAAATTCATCGATGGTCCGGACAAAGAAAAAGATCCCAGCGCACCAATATCCACCCAAATCCACCACACTTTCACCCACGTTGGCAGCAAGCACAAAAACATACAATTTATGCACTCCACGCTCGTTTCACTTTGAATACTACCTCACTCAATGCGAGAGTAAGTAATAATTAAGGAATGGCTTACGGACGATGCAGTGTAATGTTATATATTAGCTATAAAATATGTATTATCTATAAAATAACTGACATAACTTACGAAATTAATACGCCGATATGGCTATGGACAGGTTTCATAGCCAAAAGCTCTGATAATCTTTGTATAGGATATACGGAGATCATCAATGATATATAAGAAACTTTTGAAATGACGCACTGGATTATGAAGAGTAAGTCCGATGTAAATTCCGAGCACAGTTTGGGAAGGTCACGAAAAGATTTTGACGTCCTTTACCACCCGGTCACGGGAGGTAAAAGTATTTAAGTACAAAAAGTACGAGAAATACAGACCATATCCAGGCAACTTTTTTAATACCCCCGAATGTGTATCGAAACCTTTGATTATAATCTTATAAATATGAAACATTGTAGGAAGAAATAGAAAAAATCCACACACATCCAATTTTTTCAACCGAGTGCTCGGCCGAGTAACTCGGTTCTATCAAATTCCCATTTCACACGCGTAATAGCCGAGCCACTTGTTGGAAACAAGCTTCCAACACGGGTGACCTTGGTGGGAGGCCTGTGGAGTTTATATGAATTTTTGTTGCAAACAAGTGTTTACACTGTTGTAAACTGCCGGTAGGGAGGGCTTGCTTCCAACAGTGTAGTTCGCGTTTAAGCAAGTACAAATAGGTTCGCGATGGTCGAGGCGGGCTCGCGTTGATATTGAGATTATCAAAGACTTCCTAAATTAGTATTAAATACTTTTTGATTAACACTGCATACTTTGTTTAAGAAAAGCAATATATTTAACAAAATATATTGCTTTTCTTAAACAAAGTATACTCGGCATTCAAATCGAGTTATTCTGCCGAGTACGAGTATCAAAATACCCGCCGAGTACGCCGAGTACCGAGTATCAACCGAGTACTTGGTCCATCTCTAGTTTATATCTATGGTGTGGGTGACGAGACTTCCAAATTGTTGGCCTAACAAGTATTTCGGCAATTAAAGTTTCAGTGTTTTGTCTATTTCGCTGCGAATACGATTGTTGCTGCTGTGATATTTGATTCCTCGACTATTCGCCGCAACCGCCGCTGCTCGAGTCCATGGCATGTGCCGTACTGTAAAATACAATTGTTTCGATCGTCCGCCGTGTCGCTCGCTACTCACGCGAATCATTTTGTGAAATTCGCCGGTCGTTCCACCGGTCACCGCCCACGTGGCATGTTTAGTGCATTCTTATTCATTTGTTTTAGTCGCTAGATGCTTTGCGGTTCGCACCGCGCAAAACTTTGCGAGCGCAATTTTTCCGTGGAAAAGCGGTAAGTACGCTTCGTCATATATTATGATGCTTATCGGCAGCGTTTCTCTTGCCATCAAAAAACCGGTAGGCGTATCATCTAACGTTTGCAATTCGCCAGCGATCAGCGATGACTCTTAAACGTAATGAAAAAATCATCAAAAACGTCACCAATTGCTTGCTGTCACTAGATGCACTTTTTGCAATGTCACAGCATCAAAACTAATCAAGCGACAATGACTACCACTAATGTACAAGGCTGTTATGTGTCTTGCAATAACTAAACAATCACGATAATTTCGCATTGCGAGTTACGTGATCACCCCGCCGTTTGCTTTTCATCCCATATATATAAATGTTAATGTACACACAAAACGGCTGGACCATTTTGTACCTTAGCTTACAGATATATGACATAACTCTGAATAAGATTTAGGATTCTTGTTATCCTAAAAATACGTTGAGTGGGAATCACAAAAAGCTTTTATAATGCGGTTGGATGCAGGGTGTAGCTAGAGTGTTATAAAAATTAAACAGTAGCGATTATATTTCAGAGTATTGCAGTAAGTTTTTGTGGAGCAATTTGCATGAGCAGTGACTTTCTCGTAACCTCTCTTGTGGTTCAATGTCGCTGTCGACTAAATCTCATAATATTAACATTACAGACTCTGTGTAATGATGTTGGAGTTATTGATAAGGTTGGTTCATGTCAATTACTAATCTGTAGTTAAATTAAATTAAGAAACGTAATATTTCTGTTTATATATGAAATGTCCTGCTCACTGTTTAATATATATGTATATGACATGTGCGCTTTCGAAAAAAGTCGTGGGCAGAAATTTTGTTACACTCGTTAAAAGAAGGCCACTCACAAAGTTGCAAGTATATTCCGATTTCCGATTTCCGATTTCCGGTTTCCGGTTTCCGGTTTCCGGTTTCCGATTTCCTATTTCCTATTTCCTATTTCCGATTTCCGATTTCCGATTTCCGATTTCCGATTTCCGATTTCCGATTTCCGATTTCCGATTTCCGATTTCCGATTTCCGATTTCCGATTTCCGATTTCCTATTTCCTATTTCCTATTTCCTATTTCCTATTTCCGATTTCCGATTTCCTATTTCCTATTTCCTATTTCCGATTTCCGATTTCCGATTTCCGATTTCCGATTTCCGATTTCCGATTTCCGATTTCCGATTTCCGATTTCCGATTGCCGATTTCCGATTTCCGATTTCCGATTTCCGATTTCCGATTTCCGATTTCCGATTTCCGATTTCCGATTTCCGATTTCCGATTTCCGATTTCCGATTTCCGATTTCCGATTTCCGATTTCCGATTTCCGAATTCCGATTTCCGATTTCCGATTTCCGATTTCTGATTTATTTTTTCACAATATCACAATATAACAAAATTATAAAAAAATATATATGAGATTGATATGAGGAGCAATAGGCCTTTTCATCATCAGATGAGCGCATGCGTAGCCGCCATGTTGAAACGGCGGTAATTCAAAAAATTCGTACTGTTTTAATCAACAATGGCTGGACAAGGACTATTATCTCCACAAAGAAATAAATTATTGGAAAAAACCATCGATGGTGCTTCACTTATTTATGATTCAGTTGAAGCTCATAATTGTGAACAATTGAAAAGGTGGCTAAAATTGATTTTAGCCACCTTTTCAATTAATTGATTATTATTTGATTTGTTTGAAAAACAAAAAACCTTATTAATTGATTTATCAATATGTTGAAACTCTTGATAGCTTAAAGGATCAGGGTTTTGTTCAGTTGGACCACTTTCTCCAAGAAAATGTAGTGAGCAAATATAAGTATCCTTAGTAACATTATCAATAGATCTAAAACCTCGGTCACTTCTGCCACATTTTTTCACCCATAACTCACATTTCGCACATTTTACACATGCTTTAATGTGTAATTTGCTTGATGATTTGATTATTTTTTTCGATATTCAAGACAAGGCTTTGGAAAATTTATAAAATAGAATCTATTGGTTTTAAATGATTTGTATAGTGTATCACTTTTACATACTCCATAACAACACCGTTTTGTTGTTCCTTTTCGTACAGACAACATAATTATAATGGAGTACAAAAATTTTTTTCCGATTATTTTGACTTACTACTTATTTTTTTTTTTCACTTTTTTTACAATTAATCAACTTTGATTTATATTTTAATTTTTGATACACGGATAGCGGACAATTTAGCATGGTTGTTTACAAAAAACAGTACGAAAAAGATGGCTGATTCTGACGCATGCGCACAAAAAATTTTTGTGATGAAAAGGCCTATTAATCCCAGGCTTGTTTGTCTTGTAAATCCTTTTTCTTATTTTTCACACAGTTTTGTGTTAACACATTTTTTAAATTTGTTTACTGGTAGATCTCTTATAGTTTCAGGAAGTTTATTGTAAAAGCGTTTTCATTGGACGGTTACCTAAGTTGGAATTTACCTGATTTAAAACAAAAAGAATTATCTCGACATTGCTTTTAGTTCCCAAAAAATTCGTGAACCAGCATACAAATATACAAACGTACAAACATACATATAGTTTTGCAATTTAGTTCACGTACTACGCCTAAATACGCCTAAAAAGAACATCATAATTAATTAGTTCACTTGACCCCTAAATAGACCTTCATACTCAAGTATTGTCCAATTTCAACAATATTACATCCGAGAACATACTTGTCAAATTGACAACCTCCGCTTTTTTCGTAAGCATTGTATCACCGCGGCTTCAAATAAATAATGTGACAAAATCTTCTATTTTCAATACGACCATGTAGTGAAAAAAAATATAAATTTGAGTTGTCAGTTGTTTTGTTATAGTGCGCGCGGAACTAGTTGGCCGCTCCATACGTAATACGTAATACGTATGGAGCGGCCAACTAGTTCCGCGCGCACTATAACATACTGCCCTCCCACTATGGCCCGGGTTATACTTCGATTAGTGCGAGTGCAAGTGTTTAATGCAGGGACTTAGTATTAAGCAAAAAATACGTTAAGATAGCCGTTGATTAGTGCGAGTGATTAGCAATCAGCGTAGTAACGTGAATAGACACTGATTACTAATCACTAGCACAAATCAACGGCTTTCTACACGTGTTATACTTAATGCTAAGCACCTGCACTCGCTCTAATCAAAATGTAACTAGGGCCATTTTCTTTTGATTAGTTTGATCTTCCGCGGACTCTAACCAACAGTATGAATAATAGCCTGCGCAGACGACGGACTTTTCTCCGTGGCGGAGAAAAAAGTACGCTCTGTGAATAATAACTCCGCCGCGAATTTACCACGAACTCAATGCACATGGTGTCATCGTTTATCGTCGTGCATACATACGTCACTCTCTAGCGCACAATGCGGAGTGCGGACTAAAATCCGCCGTAGGCGTTGCTTCGCCTAGTCACACGTGTTCTATTCTTTTCGGGGACTCCCCCGTAGTTTTGTCCGGTCCGCTCTCTGCATGTCCTCGGTTATTCGGGGGACTTTTTTACTCAGTACTTTGTATCTCTCGTTTGCGTTACTCGATACAGCTTAAGTGATCTATTTTAGCGGACAAAAAAATCCGTCGTCTGCGCAGGCTATAAATGTGCTTTTTTTATTTCAGGGTCTTTTCACACAAGATCAAGAAGACAAGATTAAGCTGCGTTTACAAAGCGCTATCATTGAGCACGGGAAGATTCTAGCTAAAGTGAAACTGATTGAAGCCACCTTTTCAACACCTATCCTTGCACAGTTTTGTGTGTCAATCCTCATACTTTGCGTCACAACGTACCAACTTGCATTTGTAAGAAATTAAAAATCATTATATAACTTTTCGCCTCTATAGTCTAGTGGTTTAGTGTCGGCTTTAATCACATGAGGTTCCAGGTTCGATTTCCGGGTAGGACTATTAAAAGTATGTTTTTTTTAGTTTAAAAAAACAACATAGCCTGGGATTGGATAAGTGTCCGTTTCCCACCCATCACATTGTGTGACACTTATTCCCACTTCTTCGGCTAATCGTGGGTGCACTTATTTATTTATTTATTTAACTTTATTGTTCACTTTTAATAAATTTGAACAAAAGGCGGACTTAATGCCTATCGGCATTCTCCTCCGGCCAACCTTTGGGCAAACAGAAAGTATGTAAACGATGCCTCAGATGGTACGCCATAAAATGTTCTAGATTGTAGCCACACCGTTTTACCTCGTGCTGGTTCAAGCCACAAATTAAACGAATACGCCATTCCAGGCAATTACCGCCGCCCCGTTGGTCGAGTGGTTAGCGAACCTGACTACGCAATCGACGGGGCTCGGGTTCGATCCCTGGACACTGGGACAAGCATTCGTGTGATGAGCATAAATGTTTGTATTTCCGGGTTTGGGTGTTTACTAAAATATATATGCTAGTATTTATATATGTATTTCTATGTATTAGTATCGTTGACTAAAACCCATAACACAAGAAAATAATTTGCTTACTTTGGGGTTAGATCAGTAAGATTAATTTGTCCCGTGAATATAAAAAAAAAACTCAGGTTTTCCCCCGTGTTTATCCAAACCACTTTGAAGAATAGACCAACTGCCGTTCTGCCAGGCAGATTATAACTTGCGACCAATTGGCTATACGTGTCACTATCATCGTGACTACTTTTTTTATAGAAGAGGGGGCAAGCGGACAGGAGGCTCACCTGATGGTAAGTGATTACCGCCACCCATAGACACTAGCTACTAGCAGAGGTCTTGTAATTGCGTTGCCGGCCTTTTAAGAATGAGTAAGCTCTTTTCTTGAAGGTCCCTAAGTCGTATCCAATTAGAAAAATTGGAGTTAAAAAACTACTAAGTGTTACTAGACACTTTCCATCGTCGGCACTTGGTGAAATTCCATTGTTATTAGACACTTTTACTATTCCACTTGTACATAAATTTCACTTTTACACAATTTTTATTATATTACTCGACCGGTTTCACTTTTTAAAGCATCTTTAAGTTTAAAGCAAACCGGTCGAGTAATATAATAAAAATTGTGTAAAAGTGAAATTTATGTACAAGTAGAGTAGTAAAAGTGTCTAATAACAATGGAATTTCACCAAGTGCCGACGATGGAAAGTATAGAATATACTAAGTGTTAGTTCCGCAATCGCCTGGGTATATGGTACTACAATCTTACATATTCCTTTTTTATATCATAAGATAGCAAACAAGCAAATGGGTCTCTTGATGGAAAGAGTCAACCATCACCTATAGACACTAAAGATATTAATGGTGCGTTGCTATCTTGTGGCGAGGTCTAATTCCACATGCATAAGTTTACCGGCTACCTTACCCTCCAAACCAGCACACGACAGTGACTAGCACTGGCGCCATTGCAGTAGGAACAGGTAAAACGGTGGTACCAGACCCGGACGAGACAATGTAGAATTCTACTACCCAGTAACCACGATTATAGTGACTCGAATAGCATATCGATCGCCTCTTACGACCTGCCTGGCAGCATGGCAGTTGGCCTATTCTTCAAAGGAGCCCGGAACTAACACGTGGTAAAAATACTGTACAATGTATTCTACCTCATTCTCTCGCAGGTAAAATCGTATAGATACATAATATAGTTTCACTCGATAAGAATAATACTCATTGGATATAATTTGTGTATATATTTCAGGAATCAACGGATATAGGCACTACATTGAGTATGACCACATATCTAGCGGGAATGGTGTTTGAAGTATACGTATACTGTTATCAAGGAAATAAACTCATTGTCGAAGTAAGTTACCCTACAGTAGAATAGATCTGCCTGCTGCTAGGCGTCTTGTAAAAGGCGAGAGAATGCAAAAACATGTCACTAACATCGTGATTATTATGTAGGTCTTAGATTACAGCTCTGAAACATCTCAACCGGGTATGGTGTCTTCGATTTATCTATTCTTCTCGCTATAGCGTTTATGTTCATTTCTATAGCGTTCCAGTTTGAAGGGTAAGGTAGCCGGTAAAGTTATGCATGTATTATTATGAAATGAAATGAAAAATAATTATTTACAAGATATGGTTATTACCAGTTATTAAAATTAATCGAATGTACCAACATATTCTACCATGACATGATGTTCAAATATTTAGAAATTATCATAATACATTTTATGTAGTTTTACATATTTTTACATATTATGTACATTATTATATCAGTTAAATTATGTTTAATTATATTATGAAATCGTGACATGTAATCCTAAATAAATGTACGCCTAAGATGTAATTTTACTCTCGTAAAAAAGGATATTATTAAAAAAAGTACCGTCATGCCCGTATCCACGAAGCGGTAGGCAGAGACACAAGTATATATAATAATATGACATGAGTAATAGTATGATCCAAGTGACAAAGTCACAGTGATTTATCACATTTTGTCATCACCGTGAAATGACATCGAAGTGACAGTCATGGAGATTTATCACCGTGATTTCAATGGCATTTGATTCAATGGACTGGATTGACAGTGAATTCACAGTGATTGAAAAGTAGCATACAATTTAACGCCTAGTACACTCGTATGTTATATAAATCATGTTTGGATGCGTTATGTTATAGGGCGAAGAAATTCGTGAAGCTGTATACGACACTCCCTGGTATTGTATGAGTGTACCCCTCCGCCGAACTCTGGTAATGATTATGATGAGGACCCAGTATAAGGCTCGTCTTACTGCTGGCGGCTTCTCGGACCTGTCACTTGCATGTTTTATGTCGGTAAGAGACCCTTGAGAATAAATATGTAACCAGAGACTTCTATGTACTAACGTTCTAGACAAGGCATGCGCTACGTCACTTGTGTTCCACTTAATTGCAGTCCATGGACTGCACCTACGTAGGAACTTGTTGAATGAAAAACTTTAGCGCCATAGAATTCCCAGCGATTACGACCCCTTGGTTGCGAATATATGTTGTAATCTATTGTACTCTGCAGCGCTGCTTTTTGACGTTGGTTGGGCGATTTATTATTTTTTCAGCGCTGCAATGAGTTTTAACGAAATAAAACACAACTTCTGCTCAGCATATCTTCTCTAGTACGTAGTACATGATACTCTCTGGTATAAACTATTATAACTACAACTATTATGACCTTGCTCATCACTGTACTTGAAAGCCAGCCGTGTTATTGCAAGACACAACGTTTTGCCTTGGTTCGGTTGCCACAATAGCTAATGTTTTGCATATTCTGGACAAAAACGTACCATTAACATTTTGGGCGTTTTTAGACGGTATCTCTTTCCATTAGTGATGCCATATTTTGCTTGTTAGCAAAGCAAATTGCGTGGAAGGCAGTAAAATCTACGATAAAAAAATATACTATTTTCGATATTAACATGAGTACCTGGTAACCCGAGTTCTGCTCAGATAAAAACAAAATTTATCTCGACTAGTGACAACAAAATCGATTTCTATACCAAAACAAAATAGTAATAGTAATAGTAATTTAAAAATTAAACCGACATCAAATAATCAACTATACTTTTATCTTAAAAACTTGGACTGTTCTCTAAGTTGGCATATACCTGGTTTAAATCAAAAAGAATTATCTCCATATGGCTATCAGCTTCCGAGAAACTAACAGACATACACACAAACACACAAACACACTTGTTTGTTTCTCCCGTGAAACAGCTTTGCTGTGTTTCGGGGAGAAGGGCAAGATAGGCAGTATAATAACTAGCACCGAGACTTAACACCTTATGTCTCAAGATAGGCAACACATAAATGAGTTAGCGATTTCCAGGTAAACTATGTTCATGAGCGACGTCGACCACTTACCACAGTTTGCCTATCCAAGTAACATAAAAAAACCATGCACAATGCACCCGTGTGGGTCCCGGGCTTCTTTAAAGAATAGGCCAACTGCCGTTCTGCCAGGTAGGTCGTAAAAGGCGACCGAGTGGCTATGTGTGTCACTACCATCGTGACTACTAGGTGGTAGAGTTCTGCATCGGCTCGACCGGGTCTGGTACCACCACCTTACCTATTCCTGCCGCAATAGCGTCAGTGCTAGTCACTGTCGTGTTCCAGTTTGGAGGGTAAGGTAGCCGGTAAACTTATGCATGTGGCATTAGACCTCGCCACCAGATAGCAACGCACCATTAACATCCTTGGTGTCTATAGGCGATGGTCGACTCTTTCCATCAGGAGACCCATCAGCTTGTTTGCTATCTTATGATATAAAAAACATTAGTAACCACTATTGTTAAAGAATCAAATGATTTTATTGTTGAGAAAGAGCCTTTTTTTATATATAAGTGCAATATAAGTGCTCATGTACTTAAGAGAAGACTTCATTCATTACTTGCTCAAAGACTTCTATGTACTACATTAAACTCTCTGTACATACTCAGTATTTTTGTGAAAATAATAATACTAAATACAAAAAAGTATTCAGATATTTGCCACACTTTTATTTAGGAGAATTTTGTGAAGTACGACATATTTGTTTGACATGATTTATTTTTTCCAGATCGTAAAATCATCGTATAGCTTTTTCACCGTATTGAAACAAGCAGCAGATGAAACTTAGAATTATTTTGAAAAATATGAATTAGTCAATATATGTAGACAGACTTGGTGCATTTCATCTTATTTATAATTAATTTTTTTTATCCAAGAGTATTACCATAATAAGCTGGCATGAATGATATGATTGAAAATGTTTTAAAGTGTAATAAAGACGAATTAGTGAGGTTCGTTATTTCATTTTAAAAATACCAAAGAAACCATTCTTTGCACACTATGCGAAAGGAACGTTTAGTTTATTTTGAGACGCGTGGTCGCAGCGGCTTTTCTTGAGCTAAAATAGTAAGCGAATTTATTTACACAACTTAAAAGAACCAATTCATCTCGAACTGATAAACTTGAACTGGGGAGCCTGATGAATCTGGTGAACTGAAAGTCTATTGACATTTGGTTAAATCTATCTACCACAGAAGGGAAGTAGCATTATGACATATAGATATTTTTTGAAATAATTAGTGCTATCAAGATACACCAGTTGTGTGAATGAAGTGGTTGTTTTTGAGAATCAACATCTAAAATGCTGAACTAGTGGATTTAAATTGGTAAAAACCATATGGACGACATGTTAATTTATCATGTCGTCCATATAGAGGGCGCTCTCCCGGATGAAGCTGCGTGGGTTAGCTAATATATTTATAACTAGCTTTCGCCCGCGGCTTCGCCCGCGTGGTGTTAGTAATAAGTAGCCTATGTTCTTCCCCAGACTTTAGACTATCTATATAAAATATCATCACAAACGGCTAAGATTGACCGTGAAACATACATTTGCAAAGATTAACAAATAGACAATTAGATGTCACTACAAATTTTATAATGTAAGGTAAGTATTAGTATGCATATTATTGAATTTTTAGAAGGACGTGCAGTACAGCAGCAGCAAAATATAAAAATCTGTGAACTACATGACCTAGCAGGGTATTCCCGAAATTTTCCGCTATTTTTTTTTTGGAGATGGAGAGCTACCATTAATTTATTTATTTTTATAATCGTACTGCATTTTGTGTAGTACTGTACAGT
Source organism: Apodemia mormo (assembly GCA_036924255.1). Classification (NCBI taxonomy): domain Eukaryota; kingdom Metazoa; phylum Arthropoda; class Insecta; order Lepidoptera; family Riodinidae; genus Apodemia; species Apodemia mormo. Next base: position 3,342,759 of record JAUPFN010000012.1, on the reverse strand, counting down.
GTAGCGGTTTAGAAAATACAGCTATTTTTCAAAATTCAACCGTATAGTAGCCATAGTCTCCAAGCAAAATGACTGTGACATAAGGACAGATAGACGGATTAACGGACATACAGACAGACATGACAAAAGTATAAGGGTTCCAATTTTTGCCATTTAGCATTGAAACCATAAAAAACATATTAAACCGGAAATTTCGATTCCACCGCGTGTGAGCTCAGCTTCGATTTGTTTGATGGAGTAAGAATTTTGAAACTTAATATTAGGTATATTAGTCTGATAGTTATTTTAAAATTCTACAGCGTATCTGCGAGATTCAGCCGTTTTAAATGTTTCTGTAGCTCTTTAGAACGTTATGACTCTTTCGACATGTTGCCGACGCCGATCTGGTACGATAAGGACTATTTTGGTGGGATGCCAAATACGTGCATGTTTTCAACGTCGAGTTTGGGACTATTCTGGAGTCTCAGAAGCACGTTGAGACATCATATACTCAGCGTGCTGTTAACGCAGATCTTGTACCTCTTCTAGTCTGGTGGACTTCGCCGAGATGCCAGATACTCAGCGTGTTGTTGTCGCCGATCTTGGGCCACGTCTGGTATCCCCGCAGCTCTATAAGCTGCCTCACGTACAGCCTGTTTAAGCCTTTTGCAGCTGAACTCGTTGAAACGTTTCATTACGTCTAGCTATTTTCATAGCTCGGACTTTATTAGAACTTTATGAAATATTAGACATATACTTTGGAGACATCATTGCAAGTAGTAATTAAAAAAAAACAAAATCGGTAGTAATTTTAAACAAAAATCTGAAACAATTCCAATAGCTAACCTATATGTAACAAAACACTTCAAACTGATCGTTATTCTTTTCGTTATAACTTAAAAAATATAGTAATCCAATGAAAACCAAAAATAATTTACTTAATATTCATATAACAAATACAACCTAAATGACCAAAACTATACTCAAAAAACTAAAACAAACAAAAATAAACTGTAAACGGTTCACCCTGCGAGCCATTCCTGAAACTTCGGCCAAATTAAGGTATTTTAAACTCAAAAGAGTAAAAACTATAAGCATAGATTTGATTTGAGCTTGATTTTGATCTTTCGAATTCAACTCAATTTTTGAGATCTAAAATATTGCTTTAGCTAAATAACCGATAGGATGAAAAATTTCGAAGCAATGAAACATTATTATATAATATATATATATATATATATATATATATATATATATATATATATATATATATATATATATATATATATATATATATATATATATATACCGTCAGACTGACTGGTGAGTTACTTTCAATATTTAAGGACATAATAGTTCAATCATATATGATGAGAAAAATAACATTAAAAATAAATATTCAAATACTTCTCAGTAGATTTAGTAAACAGTACACCGAGAATCTTATATTTACCTGCGCCATACTTGGACACCGCGCGGACGCACGTGTCGCGCAGGTAGTGAGATTGGGGGCGACGGCGTGTCCTTGATGTCGACTAGCGCGGCGTGCTTAGGAGAGTATAATATCCACATTTCACTTATTTTTAGTGAAATATTGGTTACAAATTAAGCCCCTAATTTTATTATTTCAGTTTAACGAGAATCGAGTACCGAGTGCTCTCCAGAAGTATCGAAGGTAACTCACCAGTCAGTCTGTGTATATATGTATATATGTGTGTGTGTATCCGGGCTCCTTTTGAAGAATAGACCAACTGCCATTCTGCCAGGAAGGTAGTAAAAAGCGACCGATTGGCTATACGTGTCACTACCATCGCGACTACTAGGTGGTGGATTTGTAAAGTTCCCGCACCCGCGACACACCACCGCCCGATGTATTCCTGTCGCAATTAATGTCAGCGAGTCATAAATCAAATGTTTACTACTTAATTAAAGATATTATTAATGTTAGTTAAAAAATAGTATGGTAGTGAACTCGAAATTAAAAATTTAAAAAAGAACTAATTTAAAAACTTCCGACACAATCCTTTATGATAAAACCACCCTTCTGCCTTATTTGCATCAAAACAAAACATAAAAAGAGCTGATGATCTTCAAATAGGAATTCTACAGCCTCAGGTTAAAGTCCCCATATTGTCCCCGTGTTGGTTCCGGGCTCCATTGAAGAATAGGCCAACTGCCGTTCTGCCAGGCAGGTCGTAAAAGGCGACCAAGTGGCTATGCGCGTCACTGCCATCGTGACTACTAGGTGGTAGAGTTCAGCATCGGCTCGACCGAGTCTGGTACACCGCCTTACCTATTCCTGTCGCAATAGCGTCAGTGCTGGTCACTGTCGTGTTTCGGTTTGGAGGGTAAGGTAGCCGGTAAACTTATGCATGTGACAATAGACTTCGCCACAAGATAGCAACGCACCATTAACATCTTTGGTGTCTATAGGCGATGGTTGACTCTTTCTATCAGAAGACCCATCAGCTTGTTTGGTATCTTATGATATAAAAAAAATATTGTCATTGCAATATCATTGAAGTAAGAAATACCTAATTTCGTATCGATCTGCAGGTTAATGACGCAAATTTTCGAAAAAGTATTTGAAAAGCTGTAACTTTTGAAAATTTAATTCGATTTTATTTCTTGAAACGGCATTCTACGTAGTTTTTTAAGTACTAAAATGTTGTAGAAGACCAAAAAGTGATCGGTTGAAAAACGTAGTTAGGTAAAAAAAAACACATTTTTCAAAATTTTTTATCAACGATAACTTCCGAACGGATGAACTGATTTTGATGCAATTTATGCATTGGTCGCATTTTTTTGGGAATAGAGCTGATTAGATTTTATACTTAATTAGTACATTAATTTCAAAGTTATATTTGAAAAATGCTGTTTCGCCAAAATGTTTTTTTAGGTTTTTTTAAAATTTCTCAAAATCTCCAGGACCAAATTAGTTCAAATTTACATACAGACATACTGATGTCTTCGTAAAAATATTCGGAAAAGGTCCTTCTCTCCTGGCTTCTGGGATCTTAAAACGTGGAGATCTGGTGAAAGCTCGATTTTCGAAAATCGGGGCAAAATCAGTAACTTATTTTATCTACATACACAGATTTTTTTAAAAAAATTAGCCAATTAAAAAATCAAATAAATTAACATAAAGTTACTATTCAAATATAATTTATGATTGACTATTCAGATATAAACATAAAATTGAAACCTTTATTATAAAAATTTTGTTCCCCCTTCTATCTCTCATTTCCAGTAAATAGTTAAAAAAAAAATTGTAATCGAGATCAGTCAATTATTTTTTTTAACTTTTTTATTTGAACCTTTAGTAATGCTAAACAAACACTCGTTATACGGATTCATTGACTAGCCCTGGATTCCGAAGTATAAATCTTACGGCGCTCCACTAATATTGTATTAGCAATTAATTATCATTCACCCCGCTTTGCATTAAAAATTTGTTTTATGTATATACAGCTTTATTTGCTTTATGTATAGCTTTACAGACAAAGCTTACGCAAACATTGGCTTTATTGCTAAACGAAAACATTTGCTTTATATCCTGCTTTATCGATAAAGCAAATAAGAGCATAGGATTCATATACTGATTTATCAATAAGGTATACGAAAACATTGGCTTTGTATGTTGTTTTATCGATAAAACATACAGCTGCATAAGTTTTATATATTCTTTTATTAACAAAACATACGAGTACGTTGGCTTTATCCACTTTACTGCTTATCGACAAAGCATACAAATATGTTGGCTTTATATACTGTTGTGTCGACAAAGCGTACAAGTATATCGGTGCTCCAAGTAATCTTAATCTTCTACACCTGCACGTTGCAGTACGGTGAAAAAGCTATATGAGGCTTTTACGATCTGAAAATAATTGAAATAAAAAATTACAATTTGATGATTATCCTTTTTATATATCAAAAGATAGCAAATAAGCAGATGGCTCTCCTGATGAAAAGAGTCAACCATCGCCTATAGACACCAGAAGTGTTGATCTTAAACATTGATATAAAATACCCAAGATACACAGTTCCGAACAAAACTGACACTCAAAACTGTCGCTAATTCAGTCTAAAAAGTTTATAGTTATGGCACAAACGTGTTTTTGCATATTCAAACTTAAACGCAAGATTTAAAGTCATTTTTAAAAAACAATGTACAAAAAGCAATAAAATTTTTGACTTAAGTTAGCCGGTAGGACAAGGCACATGTGGAGTCCACTAATAAATATTTTTATGCATTGAGGTAGTATTTTAAGGGTTTGTAAAATTTACATTAAAAAAAAATCTTGTCGAAAATCTGTTTTTGCGTAGAACGTTTATATATCAATAAAACAAATAATGCCCATTAAAATAATTTATTTATATTTCAAACGTTATAGGTTATTGGCATAGACCTACAAAAAATATATATTTTTGTAGGTCTTTGGTTATTGGTTCTATTACACAGAACCACATAGCGAACACATATAGGCAAACTGTGGGTATATAGCCATGTAGTATTTGACGCTTGATATTGATACATTTAGTTTGCATAGTCTAATGTGGCCGCGTTTCCGATCCGGTAGTAGTTTTTAAAAAATATGTTGACGTGTCAAAATAACTTGTAAAAAGTTTTATTGAATAAAGTATTTTTGATTTAATAAATTTAGAATATACTGAAATAGGAAATTTACTGCAATGGTGACTATGACTACGTTATAAAGTTCATAGATTCTTACATGATAACAGACACGATTTTTTTTCAGACTTATTATGTAATGTATCGACAACATAGTAAGGAAACGCATTAATTTCCTAGAAATAAGTTTAGCTTTTCGTAGAATTCTCGTTTTGAATTAGATTTCAGTTTTTCTGTTTTTTTTTTTGCAGTATTATGTAAACGAACATATGTTTAGTTATAGTATCTGCAGACGTACGAGCGAATACTGCCCATAGACATTTGAAACACAATAGGTTAGTTGCTAATGCGATGTCGGCTTCTGAAAATTTTATTGACCCGCGTATAAAAAATTCCAATAAAACAATTTAGAGCTAAAAAATTGTGTTCAATGTTATTCGGAAGATCAAACTTGTTGATGATTTTGAAAAAATATACATCTTTTCAAATACTGAATAACTAAGTATCATTTAAAAAAAAACTGGATTTTTGAACTTTTTTAATTCAATAGTCTATGCTTAGGCATAGTTTTTTTCTTTGAGGTTAAAATATTTAAATTTAGCGGGAAGTTTCAGGTGGCCTGTAGGGTCAACCAGCTCACAGATTTTTTTAATATAGTTACATTGGTTGGTTACATTAGGTGTGTTACATACACAGAAATCCTAATAGATACGTATATTTAGTTTGGATTATAGTTTAGTACATATAATATTATTGCCAAAGGTAATTTTAGATTAGATATTTCCTGTTAATTATAAATTTCTTTTATGATTACGTTAGTTTTTTCGATAGGTGTGTTACTAATAGGTATTTTTAGTTTGAGGTATAGTTAGTTATGATATTAGGTATAGAAAATTTAGAAGTTATAGGAAGTTCAGATCTTACGTTTTTTACTTACAATTTAATAACAAAAATGTCGTATATAAATAATTAAGATGAATATGTAAATATTATTTTTAACGTACTAGCGGCCCACCCGGCAATCTAGAGATTTTTAATAATATAAAGAAAGGTTAAATAAGTTCTAAAGTAAATTTGCGCGAGCAAAGCCGCGGGTAACGGCTAGTATGCAAATAAAACAACTCGTACATATAAACGGTCACTTAAAATTTATACGAGACTAGCTGCAGCTCTTTGCATTAGGATAAAAGTATTCTATGTGCTATTTATTCCAGGTCATCTTATATCCGAGTTCAAATCCAAATTGGTACAGCCATTTTTTACGTGATTGATTATCAAACATCCAGACATACAAACTTTAACATTTATAATATGTATAATATAAGATATCCGCAATCAAAAACAACATTTTATTAAAAATAAATCATTAAATCAAAAAATAAACATTCTTAATGCAACCTGTGCCTTCCACTTAAGAAATCGTTATCAACAACACGTGTAAACAGAACAAAATTCGATGCTACTTATGATTTCCTATTGTTATATTAAAAGTTTCGTAATATATCTCCAAAGTTCATCGTAAGAATCACAATTATATATTGTTATTTTATGTTCGTACAAATAGAATAAAAAGAATCATCTAACTTGGTCCTCAAAATAAGTAATCAATATAATCAAACATTTTAAAATCGTTAAATTGATGTCCTCTTCTCTTTTGGCAGTTGGTTAACAACTATAAAAGGTATTCAAAATTATTAATGAAAAAATTAATCTAATTAAAAAAAAAATACTTATTAATGAAAAAATCGACTCCACTAATAATAACAGGATTTCGACTAAATTAAAAGGAGGTTGTAATGCACTGTCCTTTTACTGAAAAAGTGACCATTGAAATTTTGTCGTATTATATTTGGAGCGTCGAGTACATTTTTAAGACAAATAAAATTAAAATCATACATTACACCCTATATTTAGTAATATAAACGACAAAAATAAATCGATAAACTCTTATACTTACCGAAAATACAATATCTTATATATTTTTAACGTTCATGATGTTGTATTTTACAATTTATTAGAGAACAATTCTGTATTTTTGACGCGCGGGCAGTGACATGAGCGACGGGCTTCTATTTGAAGTGAGTGCACAATTTTAAATTGTGCACTCATTCTTAGAGGACGTTTTTGAGACACTGATTGTGTATCTTGGGTTTTTATATATCAATGATCTTAAATAATGCTATCTTGTGACGAGGTCTAACGTCACATACATAAGTTTACCAGCTACCTTACCCTCTAAACCGAACACAAAAGTGACTAACACTGACGCTATTAAGGCAGGAATAGGTAAGGAAGTGGTACCAGGCCCGAGCGAGACAATGCAGAACTCTACCACCTAGTGAAATCTAAAGGCTCTTATCGATATACTAGCCTATACCACGGTATTAAAGAATGACATTTTACTCGTGGCGTTGGTGCTGATCGACTAGCGAGTAAAACTGTCGTGGTTGAAGAGTTGTGAAAAAATTTAAGGAAACATTACGAACCGTGAGCCAGGCTCGTCCGTATTGAGAACCGCAATATTGCAATGATACACCGGCGAGTAAAACTGCGGTTTTAATCGCCCATCGATCAAGGCCTTAACACAACGTCGATTTTTGCCTTGTCCTGCTGATTTAGATGGTTTCTATAGCGGTGCTATCACCAAGATGTCTTTGAATTTCCAGTCTTCCTGTAAGTTTGTTTATTCCCTACACTACTTCTTGATATAGTGGCATTACAGAAAAAAAAAAATTTCGCAAAAACTTGCAAATCTATAATCCCCTTATTGATCTCGACTCCTTTTTGAAGAATAGATGAGCTGCTTTCCGGCCATGCATCTCATGTAAGCCGAAAAAGGCTAAAACGTTACTAACAGCGTGACTACCAATTAGATGGCTGAGTTCTACAGCATCTCGAACGGGTTTTGGCACCACCGCCTTACCTATTCCTGGTACTATTGAGCTGGTAAACTTATGTATGTGTTATTACCACCCTGTCACACAGTTAGCAACACACCATCAACATCTTTGATGTCTATATTTCCATCAAGAGAGCGATTTATTGGTTACTATCTTATTACATAAAAGATCCTCAGATAACATACCGCCATGAAGCACGCAAGAGACAGCTCTGAAAATCCGCCAGCAGTAAGTCGTGCTTTGCGTTGAGCCCTCGTCATCATCATAATCAAGGTGCGACGGAGAGACACGCTCATTGTGTACCAGGGGGTATCGTAAGCAGCAGTAGATATTTTTTCACTCTGAAATTCGTCACAACCATAAGAAAGAAGAAGCAATCGTTGACGTTAATGGTTAGATTTGATAAAATTCAACGTAGAATCGTCCGGCTTGTCGACAATTCTACTCTTACCAGCGGTCTTGAACCACTTAGTCTTCGAATAGACATTGGATATCTATTTGTTCTACCGACTGTACAAAGGGGAATGTTCTGATGAGCTATTTAATTTAGTGCCGGCATCTACTTTCTGCCACCACACTACATGCCATGGTGAGAGATTTCATCCACGCCATAGTGATGACTGGTCATCCACGACTGTTCGATTTGCACGTACCTTCTTTATATGAACAGTCAAACTGTGGAACAGCTTAACTCACACGCTTTTTCCGAGAAGCTTTAGTATTAGAATTTTTAGGAAGAGTATAAATAAAATTCTCAGACGCCGGCATCGTATTGATAACTAGCCTTTTGTGTTACAAATGCCCATGGGCAGTGGTGACCGCTTTCAATCAGATGGCCTACTTAACCGTATGCCTTTAGATGTTATAAAAAATAGGATAAACTAAGCAAAAATTTTTACTTATGAATGAACGGTCACTACATCAAATACGAAACACATTAAAGTTGTTTTTTACAATTATCCTTTGAATTTTAGATTTCCGCAAAGTAACGCTTGAACCAATAATATATGTCTGTCTGTCTATGTGTTACACTTTCAAAGCTATGCGGGCGAACAGATTTTAATTAAATTCGGCAAGGAAGTTGTTGCAGTCAAGTCTACTTTTTTCTAAATTCGACCCCTAAGAGGCTGAAAGAGGAGATAACATTTTGTATTAAATTCATTCGCGGACGAAACTGAGTGAGTTAAGCTAGTATTTTACATAACATTAAATTTAGTTCTTCTATTCTATAAATAGTCGACCCTAAGTGAATCTGCATTTCGATTATTATTAAAAATACACTTGTAAGTACTAATTTCATTGAAAGCTAAAGGTTAAAGCCTGTGTAAACTGTCATAAGTCCTATGAAAATATTATAATTGGTCTGAATTTATTAATTATGAATCATTTACATATTATTGTGTCAATGTTATTAAAAATAATTAAATTTAGTTATATATCTCCCAACATCTTACCTCTATAGTGAGCTCGTTTCCTTGATAGCAGTAAATATATACTTGACATAACATGCCCATCAAGTATGTAGTCATTCCCAATGTGGCGACCACGTCTCTGGACTCCTAAAATTATATTATTGGATAATTTCACGGATTAAGCTGGATACGCCTTTCAAGGCAATGTCTGAGATAATCTACGTCATTTACACAGAGAAATACAGAGTTATAATTTTTACCGATGAAATAAAATCCACTTTAGAGGTATTTCTTAAGCCTTAGTTTTTTATTCAACATGATAAAATACCACAATATGGCATATTTATATTTTTTACGACATAATATATTAAAAGCGTTTCAAATTTAGCATTTTGCACCCAACACCGTGTCTTTTAGTATTTTTGTGTTTTGTGGATAATTGTTTAGCGTTATTTGTTACTAAAACGTCATCTCGATATTGAAGTAAATTAAAGTCACTGAAAAATCTTCTAGAGCAAAAACTGTTTCTTAAATTTACAATGATTTATTACACAAAGTAAATCGTAAAATTTCTTATCATATTTTGACACTAAAACCTTGTTATTTTAACAAATTAATGCTTCACCCTTTATAAAGTGAATTGTTATGCGACTCTCCTGAATATGCTTCAGTTACGAAGTGAAATGTGCGTTGAATACCAAAACTGTGTTTCTGCTTTTACTACTGACGTGAGTGAGTGTGCGGTGGACGCAGGTGGAATATTGTGCCCTTTAATTTTCATCTCCTTTAATTTTCATACCTTATATAAGTTTGTCCCATTCTTTACACTACATTTTGTTTTAAATGCTTCACAGCTAGTCACATAATCGTTAGCCATTAAACTTGTGTCTGTGGCATTGCCACCCCGCCACACAGATGGCAGCCCACTATTAACATTTTTGATGTCTATAGGCGATGGTTTCTCTCTCCATCAAGAGAGCTTATTTGCTATCTTAATATATACAAGCTGTTGATTTGCATTCTGGCCAAATTCAAGGACTTATTTATGCCAATGATTCTCTACCCAAATCAACAATAAAATAGGTAGCTAATTTTTTTTATTTATTTTTCTTATTTATGGAAATCCGTAAGTGTAAACAAGCCATATTTTAATTCGGCACATCTGTTACTAGCCCTTTAACCGCGCTATCACACAACTAACGCAAACAATACTCACACTTACTTTGAGAATTCGTCTACGTACGTACTTGCACAGAATACTATACTTTTTTATTTTGTGGTACTTGTCTCGTAAGACAGCACACAGCTATTGTCGTTGTGTGCGTAGTCGGCCGGGTGATTCTGTTTATTTGTACTGAAGCAAGGAATCAATTCTGAAACACTGTTAAATTTCAACAACAAAAAAGCAGCGCTTATAGTTATTGCCCACTAACGTACTTTCAATTGATTATTTATGTATCACATGTCAACCTCTTGAAATAAACAGCTTGTACAAATCAACAGCTTGTATAAAAAAGATAAGATCTTAGTCGACGGAAACCCCGCTGCAAAACTCGTTTTTCTAAGAGTAGGGTCTAAAGGAAATCAACCTAGGTAGGTTATTTATGTTCATGAAACAAGTCGGATAAGGTTCAGGTCAGTGTTACGGCTTCCCGAACCCCTTATCCCCTCTCCTGCCCCCCTCATATACGCCCATGCCTTCAAGAAAACGAGTGTGATCATACATATATAAAAGGAATATTTGTTTTTGGGAACTAGGACTAAATATATAAAATATTATTTTTTTCAAAATTTGTAAAGTTCGTTAATATTATTCTAACTTCATCAGGCCAGCTATAACAATATGCATGGATCTTATAATTATACTTTATAAAATATCCAATATAATTATGTAGGTTAGTTACAAATTTAAAATTTACATACTCATTGAAATAACATCTTAATAACAACTTGAAATAATCATGTTCCGATAGAAAAATTCATTATATTATTAACTCTATTGAGATTCAAAATAAAGTTTGTATACATAGATTTAAAACTTACGAATGCCAGCTGATACGCGGTTACACAAAGTACTAGAATGGACACACAAAACTGAGATAGAATGGCTGTCGAAAACTTGTCTTCAATCAAAAACACCTTCGCCAGGGTGTCCCAATGCTCAGTCACACACTGATGTAAGCGATATCTCACTTTCTCTTCTTCGGCTTGTGTCAAAAAACCCTAAAATTATAAGTATCTATCTTACATCATATAACAGCAATCTCCACTAACATTCGGAGCAGACGAACGGAGTTTTTTTTTATATCATAAGATAGAAAACAAGCAGATGGGTCTACTAATGGAAAGAGTCAACCATCGCCTGTAGACACCAAAGATTGCTTTGTTATCCGTGTGGCGGAATGGCAATGTTGGTTCCACGTCCGGGTGGACGAGACATTACGGACCTCTACCACCTAATAGTCTTGATGGTAGTCACAGGTATAGCTAATCTGACGCCTTTTACGACCTGCCTGGCAGAACGACAGTTGATCTATTCTTCAAATGGGTTCGGACCAAATTAGGCAGACAACTTAAAAATATCTATGTAAATAAATATCAAACAATGAATCTCGATTGGATAGGGTTTTGTTACTATCCACTTCTTGAGTAACTTATAAAGTAACTAGCTGAAAGTCCGCGAGTTGATTAACATGTCGTCAAGATAGCTTTTCGTACAAATTTCATCTCCTATTTCAACCCTTTAAGGATTGATTATTTAAAAAAAATAGCATATGTTTGACGACGGCTCTTCAACTACTTCCATGCCAAATTTCATGAAAATCGAGCCAGCGGTTTAGCCGTGAAAGCGTAACAGAAAGACAGGCAGACTTTCGCATTTATAATACTAGCTGTGCCCGCGACTTCGTTCGCGTGGAAAAATTTCTGAAATAAAAACCCGCATAGTTCCCGTTCCCGTGGGATTTCCGGTATAACTACCTTATGTCCTTTCTCGGGTCTTAAACTATGTTTGTACCAAGTTTTATCCAAATTAGTTCAGCGGTTTAGCCGTGAAAGCGTAACAGACAGACAGACAGACAGAATTACTTTCGCATTTATAATATACTAGCTGTGCCCGCAACTTCGTTCACGTGGAAATAATTTTAAAATAAAAATCCGCATTGTTCCCGTTCCCGTGGGATTTCCGGGATAAGAACTATCCTATGTCCTTTCTTGGGTCTCAAACTATATTTGTACCAAATTTTATCCAAATCGGTTCAGTGGGTTGGCTGTGAAAATGTAACAGACAGACAGACAGAGTTACTTTCGCATTTATAATATTAGTATGGATAGTATGGACTAGCTATGCCCGCGACTTCGTTCGCGTGGAAAAAATTCTAAAATAAAAACCCACATATTTCCCGTTCCCGTGGGATTTCCGGGATAAGAACTATCCTATGTCCTTTCTTGGGTCTCAAACTATATTTGCGCCAAATTTTATCCAAATCGGTTCAGTGGTTTGGCCGTGAAAGACAGACAGACAGACAGACAGACAGAGTTACTTTCGCATTTATAATATTAGTATGGAAGTATGGATAGTATGGATTAGTATATTATTATGGATTAAGTAAGGGTTTCTATTAAGTACAGAAAATACAGAGTTCTTGAACAAAAAAACTTGCATAAACTTTACCTTATGCACAATGTCACAATCATCACAAATCTCTCGTAGTGTCATGCCCACTAGCTTCAACCGACATCGACACTGAACCACCAACAAAGTAACTAGGAAGTCGCTGCCCGCATTCAATGCTACGCCGAAACACACTGCAATGATCTGGAAACATTAATTGTTGACGATCAATACTAATATATTATGTATAAAAAAAGTATCTTCACGCCCGTATGCCCGTAGAGGTACACAGGACTACAACCAGTATAACTGGTATAACGTTTAACCAAAGACACTTAGCCCCAAAACATGATAGGCCTTTGCGAACGAGAGAGTGAAGTTTATCAGAAAGCTGAAAAAATAGATTTTTGATTTACCCGATTCCTGAAATCTAACCAACACCGACACTGGACCACTAGACCTCAGAGACGATATTTTACGATATATAGCGAAAAAGCAGATGGATCTTCAGATGAAAAGAGAAAGCATCGCCTATAGACACCAAAGATGTTAACGGTTCGTTAATAACCATATGGCGGGATGGCAATACCATTTTCAGTTATTGATGCTATTGCGGCTAAAGCAAAGGAGGTAAATGAGTGGAAGACTCACCAGCCCGCTTCGAATGCATAGCGTATGTCACCAGCGAATGAAGAGAGATTAAACAAATAAGAGTGATAGATCTCGTTTTTATCACGAGAAAACGTTTATCGTAGCATATAAAATCGAAAAAGCAAATTTAGTTCTTCTTATTGGCCAAATCTTTCTTCTGTTTATACACTTTTTATTCTAAGCGGGCAAATAAAAAGTTGTTAAATTGTTACTAGTAAATAGTTACTATAAAGTATTTATTTTATATAACTTCTTAAAGTGAGTATATAAATAGTACTACATTGATATATTGAAAACTATTTAATATATCAATGACCTATAGGATTTGTATGCCTTGAGAATTGCAAATATGTGATTTTCTAGACAACGATTAAATTTTTAAATTTTGTCGTGATAAGCAACAGTAAAATTCAGAGATTGTAGTTATTCTAAGAAATTCCTTGGAATATCCTTAATGATTTTATGGGATGGGATAGCCAGCAAGCTGATGGTTTTGCTGTTGGAAAGAGAAAATCGTCCCCTATAAACACCTAAGATATTAATGGTGCGTTCCTATCTGTATGGCGATGTGTTAATGCCTAAGTTTATCGGCTACCTTAAACTATAAAACGAAACACGACAATGACAAGCTTTGACACTATTGTGACAGGAATAGGCAAGACGGTGGCACCAAATACCTGGACGAGACTTGGCGGAGCTCTACCACCTAGTAGACACGATGGTAATGACTTGTATGGGCAATGTTTCGCCTTTCACATACTACCAGAACGGCAGAAAGGATAGAATATCCTTTAATGGATAGACTCGGACCAATACGGGAAGTTTCTGTATCTAATATTCTTTGAAAATAATTTATATTAATTAATTAATATTATAAATGCAAAAGTTTGAATGTTTGGATGGATGGATAAAAGTACTGATCTAATTTGGATTAAATTTGGCACGCAGGTATGCCAAATAGGATGGATGCAGGTAGGATGATGACCTAAAATACCACATACAATTCTTTTTATCCCGAGGTTTACCAAAAACTTTTATAATAATAAAATAGCGTGAAACCCGCTGCAGATAGTACTTAATAAGACCTTATATTAACTGTTGATAATTGTACGTACCTGATGTGCAAAGGTCAGCTCATAAGCTGGGGTCTTGGAAGTATCGTAAGGATACCTGAAAACAATCATAATTTTAACAAAATGGTCATTATTCAAAATTGTATTAATAAAGTCAAGCGTCACTAAAAAAACTGTAATTTGAACAAGTCATTTTAAGGTAATTTAATATCCCGTTTCCCCGAAACTAAATAGAAAATATAGAGAAGCTAACAAAACTAACTAGCAAAATTAAATCATAGCTAAAGTACCTGAAACTCAGGCGAGACGTTGTAGAACTTTAGCACATAGTGGTCACGATGTTTGTGTCACGTTTAGCCTTTCGTTCGGATTTCACGAGCTGCCTGGCAGAATGGCAGATGGTTAATTCTTTAAAGTAACCAACACATTTACATAAACATAACACCATTACAATCCCGCCACACGATTGGCAACGCAACCATAACATAATAATTGTTGTCGTTATGCGATGGTTATGGGTTCGATTCCCGACAGGAACAAGTGTTTTTGGGATGATCACAAACATTTTATATTTCTGGGTTTGGATGTAAATATATTTCAGTATTTAATTAATATACGTATTTCTACGTATTACCTAGTTTCGTTGACTATAAAAACACCCATATCATAAGCAAATAATTTGCTTAATTTGAGGTCAGATCGATTCGTATAAATAGTTCAGTAATAGCGATGTATATATCATCAGCAAAGGTTGTGTTAACCTGTAATATAAAATACGAATATATTTGATATATTTACCAAGCCTTTAAAGGCAGTTTTCCAGTTTCATAGTTAGCTACCCAACCACCGACGGTCATGTATGCCATGGTTACGTAAATATACAAGTGTCTAGCGTTTTCTCGATTGAGTCTAAAACAAACAATAAACTACATGATCACAATTTCTAAATATAATAGTTGTTTCATTAGTAAAAGAATTGCATGCGCCAAGTCTTGTGAATGAACTCTGTAATGCGGACAGTGTGTCATTTCACATTTACCTATAATTATTACGACAGTAACTAATATGTAATATGTCGCTGTAAGTATCTACGTTTTTCCCGATTACTCTTAATTTGGTTAAGGGCACTAAAATGTTTTAGTTCAAATTTTGCGTAATTGACATTATATCCATACGTTTTGTTTTTTGTGTCCGATACCAATTTAATTTTTAATTTTTTAAATTATTTTTTTATTACATAAATCGAACATATTGTTACGTACTCGGGTTCGTAATTGTAAGAAAACGCCACTTATATTAAATCCGTGTATTTAGTATACAAATACACAAGACAACACAATGTAATACAAAAATACACATTACACACTAGTCACTCACTATACTATCACTGAACTACACAATAAAACACTTCTCGCTTCGCACTGTTCACTTGAAGTATCGCTCTCGATCGCTTGATGAAAACTGTCTTGTATTTGTCAACATATTTCTATTTATAGTCAGGGTAAAGTTCTACCTGGATCCAGAAAAATCTAAATATATCGGGAAACAATGAATCACTTCTTATCGTAAACATGTTATGAGTCATAAATCCTAGTACACGCTACTTTCAACCTTATGCCATATCCCACAAAGTCCATTATGGCATAGTCCAGGTCAACTATTTGTATTTCAATATCAATCAATCAATCAAATAATATTTATTCGACGTAGGTACATTTAAGAACACTTGTCGACGTCAAAAAAAAACATATCACAACAAAATATAAAAGACAATTTATACAATATTTGTACAATACAATTCATAAAAATCACGTCAACCAGAGAGAATTTTGTTTGCTTAAAGAAATGACCAATTATTTAAAAAAAAATTAAATAAAATATATATTTTAAAATTAAAATTTTAAGCAAACATGAAGCAAACAAACGGAAATTTATAAAATTAATAAAAATATGTCAATTAAATGTCATAATTACAAAAATTAGATCCAGTGATGTCAATATTAAATGATTATTAATTTATAAATAAAATTGGCACTAAATAATTGTAATCAGATTCAATTAAAAATGTTAAAATGAAATTTAAAAAAAATAAAATAGGGGTAGCTATCACTTTCTTTTATTCCTAGATCTCCCCAGCGCTCCAACTCTACACGTTTCTAGATCATTCGTAACACTACCCCCCTCTTAGTTATGTTCGCCCCGAACATCATTACTTTCATTATGGATGGCTAATCGATCAGCATGAACAATCTTCATGGTCCCTCTTGGTTGCTTCTACCCTCGGTAGGTTACGTCATTGATCCATGTGATTACTTTGTATGGCCCATCCCAACGTCGCTGTAACTTAGGTGATTTTCCTTTTCGTCGAACCGGATTATGTAGCCAAACAAGAGATCCTTCCTGAAAACCTCGATGATTGGCGTTTCGGTCGTATCTGGTCTTCATCCGCTGACTTGATTCCAATGCGTTTTCACTTATTAACGAATGTATATCGCGTAACCTCTCACGAATCTCTTCAACATATTCCAGTATACTTAATTGGGTCTCTGCAATCGGTGGCGGGCCTTCAGTCATTAATTCTGCTGGTATACGTTACTGTCTGCCGAAGTTGGCATAGGCTGGCGTCACTTTTATGCTTTCGTATTCCGCTGTTCGGTAAGCCAGTAAGAACAGAGGTATGTATTTATCCCAGTCTTTTTGGTGATCTTCTACCAGCTTGGCTAAGTGTCTTTCCAAAGTTTGGTTAAATCGTTCGACCATTCCATCAGATTGCGGGTGATAAGATGTAGTTCTTGTTTTGTACACTCCTAATAATTTACACATTTCCTGGAATACATTAGATTCAAAGTTTCTGCCTTGGTCTGAATGAATCTCTAGTGGAACACCGAATCTGCATATCACCTCACTGACTAATTTCTCAGCAGCAGTCGTGGCTTCCTGATTAGGAATTGCAAACACCTCCGGCCATTTCGTGAAGTAAACCATCACGTCCATAAAATACTTGTTTCCGTTATCTGTCTTAGTAAATGGCCCAGCCACTTTATCGCTATCCTTTCCCAGGGGGCTCCTACGTTGTATAGTCTAAGGTTGCCTCGGCTTCTGACCTGCGGACCTTTCACTGCTAAGCATGATGTACATTTTCGGCACCAATTATCGACATCTTCTCGGCAATTCAGCCAGTAAAAACGCTCTCGCACCTTTACCAATGTTCGTCGTACTCCAAGATGTCCCCTAGAAACCCCATCATGCAACCCCCTAGAAACCCAATCACGTAGAATGTCCTGGATTAGTTTTCTTGGCACTACCAACTGCAGGTGATGTTCTCTTCCTGATGGCTTTTCCCATTTGCGGTAAGGTAAACCTTTTTGCAACACAAGGCTTTCCCACTGCGCCCAATAACTTTTCGTAATAGCGCTAAAGGGAGCCAGCTCTTGCCATTCCGGTTTTCCCGTGTCTTGCTTCATCCAATCTATTAGAGGCCGCAAATTTCTATCTTCATACTGGGCCTCACGCATCTCATCAGTTTCCCACCTGTCATTCGTAGGCTTAGCTCGCAATACTTCAATCCTTTCCTTCGTCTCCATCTTTCACAATGTTTGCCATTACCCGTACATGGTCGTCATGAAAATGCATTTGCATTTGAGTGAGACTTTCCACTACGCTGTACTGTATTCCTCGATCTCAGGTTACCATTGCTAGCCGCTTCTGATCGCACTACAGTTCGTGTGGCTCCAGTGTTCCGCGTTGAGCTGCAGTTCTTGACATTAATCAATCCCTTAATGGATAAACTGTTGCGTTCGCTCACCTGGGGTACGACAGCTTTTGGGGCTGTTTCTCGTTCAGCCAGCACCTGCCGCTGGCTCCTGGCTGTTACTCGGTTCACTGCTGGTTCAACAGGCTGTTTACTTTGCCTGTTCTCTTCAGCTGCTGAATTTCCTGCCACTTGCTGTCGCCAATTCACTGAAACTGTAGGCATAGGTTTGGCTGGGCAGCTAACTCTAATATGCCCACGTTCACCGCAGGCGTAGCACATGAGTCCCAGTCTCCAAGGTTCCACTACCTTTGATCAAGCCACAACTTCTGTAACCTCACGTACTTTATGTGCTCGAGGTTCGTGGCGAACAGCTTCTACCTCCAGCGCATGAGCCAAAGCCTCCTTCATTGTCATGTGCTGCTGAAGGCGAACATCAGCACGCACTTCCAGGTCTCTAATTCCATCAATAAACGCCATGACGATGGTGTTATTCACTGTGTTAGCGTCGGCTGAAGGATACGCCTTCCTCACAAGCTTCTCAATTTCCACGGCCCATTGTTGAAGTCCCTCGCCGCTCCTCTGTACACGGTCCTTTAATTGGGCACGGAACACATGCTCCAAGTGACGCTCACCGTAGCGAGCTTCCAATGCCTCCATCAAGTCAGCGAACTGATACACTTTAGGCATTGCATCCAACACAGAGAGCGCCTGTCCCCGTAACGCCATGCTCAAAGCTGTTAGGCAATGTTCATCTGTCCAACCACTGGCCTTCGCTGCTATTTCAAACTGAGTCCGGTAGGCACTCCATGATGTAAGACCGTCATTAGTGGGTACCTTTACCCGAGGACCTACCTGGTAAGAGCAGCTGGTAATGGTAGCACCCGACTTAACTCCCGTGATCTTCATTTTCATGACTTCCTCTCCCGTTGGTCCACGTTTTCAGTTATCTTATCGCAGAGGGCCTCCAAGTGGTCAACCCTCTTCTCATCACCCTTCATGTCCCGCTTAACGAGGCCCACATCGCTTTTTAGCTGGTCTTGCTGTGCCAAGATAATAGTCAATTTATCGTCAAAACCAGTTAAATGTTCCTTGATCTGTTCCTGTAGCCTTTCTTGTTGTTGTTCCTGTACCTTTAATTGTTTCTGATCCTGAAGCTTTTGATGCTGCTAAAGTTGCTAAAGTTGTTCTTGTAGTTTTTGTTGTTGCTGTTGCTGTTACTATCGCTGTTGCTGAATAGCTGCCAGTATGACAGAGAGATCAGTAGGCGCTCCGCTCGACAATAGTGGCGTGCTGGCAACACTTGCAGGTTCATCACCAGCACGCATCTCAGTGTCCTCTGACACCCTCTATGTCTCAGCTTGAGACCTGGTGGTAACACCTTCTTTCGGAATAAGTGGCATTTCACAATTTCACTTGCGACACCAGTTGTTACATACTCGGGTTCGTAATTGTAAGAAAACACCTCTTATATTAAATCCGTTTATTTAGTATACAAATACACAAGACAACACAATGTAATACAAAAATACACTATACTATCACTGAACTCACTATACTATCGCTGAACTACACAATAAAACACTTCTCGCTTCGCACTATTCACTTTAAGTATCACTCTCGATCGCTTGATAAAAACTGCCTTGTATTTGTCAACATATCTCTATTTATAGCCAGGGTGAAGTTCTACCTGGATCCAGAAAAATCCAAATGTATCGGGAAACTATGAATCACTTCTTATCGTAAACATGTTATGAGTCATAAATCCTAGTACACGCTACTTTCAACCTTATGCCATATCCCACAAAGTCCATTATGGCATAGCCCAGGTCAACTATTTGTTTGTCAATAGGAGTAGCTATCTCTTTCTTTTATTTCTAGATCTCCCCACCGCTTTTAACTCTACACGTTTCTAGATTATTCGTACAATATTGTTACGAATAATCTAGAAACGTGAAAAGTTCGAACGCTAGAGGGATCTAGAATTAAAGGAAAGAAATAGCTACTCTTATTAATAAACAAATAGTTGTTTTTATTTTTAAATATATAAACGGGTCAATAACGCGTACATATATAGACCCGTTTATATATTTAAAAATGATAGTAGAACGCGTTAGTTTAAAAGTTCAAACAAATAGTTGGCCGTTATCCGAATAGCTATACCATAATGTACTTTGTTGTGTTATAGGGCATAAGGCTGAAAATAGCGTGCACTATCGTAAGTTGTTTACAATAAGAAGTGATTCATTGTCTTCCGATACATTTAGATTTTTCTGGATCCAGGTAGAACTTTACCCTGGGTATAAATAGAGATGTGTTGACAAATATAGGGCAGTTTTTATAAAGCGATCGAGAGCGATACTTGAAATGACCCGTGCGAAGTGAGAAGTGTTTTATTTTGTAGTCGGTTAAGTTTAGTGACAGTACAGTGACTGTGTTAGAGTATTTGAGTATTACATTGTGTTGTTTTGTGTATTTGTATTGTAAATAAATACACGGATTTAATATAAGTGGTGTTTTCTTACAATTACGAATACGAAGTACGTAACAATATTATCGATTCTGAAGTCTCTGAAAATTTGATCTTTAAAAATAATCCTCTATAAACATAATAAAACTAACATTATCTACAAATTAATCGAAAAATCAAGTGTGCTTACGCTTAAGCTTACGCGCGGTAAAAGTTTTGATTTAAATAAGGAAGAACGAAAGAGAGAAAGGAGTAAATTGATTGGTAAAGGTTTTTTCGTATTTTAGAAGCAAAAGTTGCCGTAAAATCTCCTTGGTTGTATCTGGATCGCTCCCATTAGTATCTGGCTGGTTTTGGAACCATCAAATAGATGATTTCTGTATTCTATATTAATACTCGTATTATAAATGCGAAAGTTTGGATGTTTGGATGGATGGAAGTATGTTGGTTACTCAATCACGCAAAATCTACTGAACCGATTTGGATGAAATCTGGCACACAGGTAGATGATAACCTGGAACAGTACATAGGCTACTTTTTATTCCGGAAAAATAATTCGTTCCTACGGGTTCACCAAAAACTTTAATAACGTGCAGCAGCTAGTATTATAGGTGCGAAAGTTTGGATGTTTGGATTATTTGTATGGATGGATGTTTGATACTCAATCACGCAAAAACTACTAAACGGACTCAAATGAAATTTGGCGCACAGGTAGATGATGACCTGGAATAGCCGATACGCTACTTTTATCCTTTTTTAGTTTTTGCTAAATTCCGCGGGATTCAGCAAAAATTTTTGTAAGAAGCACGCTGCAACTAGTATTAAATATAAAACTAATCGTATAAATTTATGAGTTTGTTTTATTTTCGTTTCATTGAGTTTCAAATCGCAATCATATATCCAAATTGACAACCTCCTTTTTGAGAAATTGGTTGAAAATATCTACACTGGGCTACAAAGAAAATTGTTTATATCATTCTTCAAGAAGAAAAAATAAGGTTACTTTACCTTTCAATCATCTGTCGCCCAGCAGCTCTATTCTCCGACGCTAATTTGTTAATAGAATCATCTAGCATTACTTTTATTATTTGTTCCTTCCATATGATATGAAAAATCTAATAAACAGACATTACTAGCTTAAAAATTCATTTGACATAAAGGATTTTTGCCTAAATACTTTGTATCTGGCCGAAATCCCAGAAATTCATCAAAATATAACATAATATAATATAGTAAAAAAATAATAGTAAGCAATCCAATGCGTATTTAGTTTAATCTAAAATAAGTATCTTCACGCCTGTATCCGCGGAATTGTAGGCAGAGGTACGACAGCACATGTAACCACGATTAGCTGAAGATACTTATAGTCCTACACAATGTGAAAGGCAGCAAACCTATCGGCATAGGATAGGGACTTATCCAATCCCGGGCAACGTTGTTTTTATCAGAAAACTGAAAAACTCCATTTTTGAATTGCCCGACCCTCGAATCGAACCCGAGACTTTATATGGTCAACACCGACACTGGATGACTAGAAATTAAATTAAATTAAATTTCTTTATTTGCCTGAAATAGGGTAACAAGATCTCTTAACTTATTAGGGCGAGCGTAGCGAGCCCTACACTAGGCCACGATCTGTGCACTTTTGTGGTACATTTTACTGCAAAACCATCGCATTTTTTAGATTTGAGCTTCGACGTGGTAGCTTATATTCATGCCTAGATTTGTTATCTACCATAAAAATACTATTTTATAAACAATAAAAAATAGAAGTTACAATTTGTATTAGAATTTTATTACTACTAACGCCATCTCTTATTAAAGTAACGAGTTAAAATTGATAGAAGATACATTTTGTATTAGAATTTTTGAACTTATTAAGAGACTACTTCATGAATTGTTTCTTCATATTTGACATACGGCGCGCGGTCATCGTGCCCTCGTATAAAGGCGAGGTTCACGTATAAACTGCAATAGCTATAGAGCCATCAGTTTGATCAGCTTGGCATCGAAGGTGTATGATAAAATCATTGAAAGGAGAATGCAAGGGAAGTTCGAAGGAATGTTGTGGCAGGCACAAGGGGAATTCAGGTCTAGAGCAGGGATGTTTGCAGGGAACAGAGTAAATAGAGCGTTAGAGAGTTTCACAGTATGCTTATTGTGAAACAGTACAGATATATTAATTGATTTATATTGTATTGAGATCAATTCCCAATCTTAGCCCAAGGGCAAAAAGCTAAAAAAAGGTATATTCACGCCCGTATCCCCAAAGTAGGTAGAGGTACAACGTGTGCATCCACGGTTAGCCGAAGATACTTAATACCCACAATGTGATAGGTGGCCAGCCTATTGCCAGTAGGGCACTTTTCTAAATCCGGGCAAAGTTGTTTTTATCAGAAAACTGAAAAACACATTTTTTCATTTGCCTGACTCTGGAATCAAACTCCGATGGTTTCTCAGAGAGAAATATTCGAAAAATGTATTCGCTGAGTGTCTTCCGTCAATTCTTTGTGCCTGCGTTAAGTCCAATATTAAGTCCAAAAATTTTGAAGGCTTATTTAAATAAAACATTTTTTGATTTTGATTTCGTAAATCGGCGTAAAACCAGGAACTTCCTGATTTTAGAAAAAAAAATCAATTATTTCAGTAAAATGTTAAAAATGTGTTTTTTTATAAGATCAATCTTCATTTTTAATACCCATTTTTCCTTGAAAATAGAACAAATATTCCTAGTCCACAGCCTGACGACGCCTTTGATGCGAATGTAATGCTTAGATGAAAATGCGCTGGGATTTTTAGGTTAGATAATTGTAAATAAAGTCCATACATTAAAAGATGTAATTCTCATAAAAATACTTTTCTAACAATATTACTAGATAGTATAACTTTGCGAGCCCTTACAAAGCTCTGCTTTTTGCTAGTATTAGTGAACAAGCCAATTTCGCTATAGATAGCATGCAAATTTGTTGTTTTAATATATTAATTTATACTTAAAATTAAATATTTGTTTTTCCTATTAAATAATACCATCCATGACTAGACCACAGAAGCGATAAAAACATTCATCTAAATTGATATTTAAATAATTATGCATTATGCCGGGATAAAATGTAAATGAGTTTTCTCCATAATAAAGTCTGTCTGTTGTTAATACAACAGAACACACAAATTCTAAGACATAGTTAGTCCCGGGCTCTTTTGAAGAAAAGGCCAACTGCCGTGCTGCTAGGCAGGTCGTAAAAGACATCGATTAGCTATGCGAGTCACTACATTCGTTGTTACTAGGTGGTAGAGTTCTGCATTGTTTCGCCCGGGTCTGGTGCCACCGCCTTACCTCTTCCTGTCGCAATAGCGTCAATGCTTGTCATTGTCGTATTCCGGTTTGCAATGTAAGGTAGCCGGTAGACTTATGCATGCGGCACTGCCATCCCGCTACACGCAACATTTCAGGAGAACTTTCTGCTTGTTTGCTATCTAATTATATAAAAATAAATCTATGTACAGACACAAGTTGAAATGCTGTAACACAAATAATAAATCAAGTATGCAAACTGCAAGAAGAACAAGCTGTAAACTGCAAGTTGGCTCTGAGAAGCAGTTCTGCACTTGGTGTGATGTAAACAGATTTTGATAAAACTTAGACTGTTCCCTAAGTTCCCTAATTTTGAAATTTGAAAATGGCGAAATTTTTTTTGGCTTTGCTCGATTTCGTCGATTGTGGGCTGAGAGAAAGGCGCAGGTTTAAGGTTTAAGCGCAAATCCTAACATGTCAAAATTTATCTTTATTGTTTTTAAGTTTTTCAAATTTTCCCAAGCTCGGGATAAGTTCTAAGACACATAATATATAGTTGGAAACATGATTTGATCTATCAGGCTTTCCTGTGTTCGTCCGGACTCCTATATTACTCTGATAAATATAACTTGATTTAAATCAAAATGAATAATCTTGATATAGCTATTAGTTCCTAGTAAATTCGTTGAGAAATATACAAACATACATACACTACGAGACGCCTTAAAAAAGATCATCATACTCAAATATTATCCATTATACATATTATATTTTAAACTAATAACCTCCTATTTTTTCGTCGAAAATGTAATTGTAATATATTTGTATTTATAATACCTTACCTTACCTTACCTAACCTTACTTTACCTTATCTTAACTTACCTTAATAAGAAGAACAAAATTTGTCGACAGCAAACAAAGTGTGTTGGTCATCAGTGAGACGTCTCCCCAAACTTGGAACAGCATTCCGACTTGCACACTTACATATATGCCTTCAAGCAAAATTTCAACTCTTGGCATCTTTTAAAATCACAAAAACAGAAATATAAATAAATAATATTGTTTTATATAATAACTAGCTGACTCGGCAATCGTTGTTTTGCCATAAAAATATTTTGGTGGAGTACTTGAGTAATGAAATTTATAACACCCCTCGTTTTGCGTCGGGGGTTAAAAAGTCGATCCAATCATTTGCTTGTAAATACTCAAATATATTTAATATAGACCTAAACCCAGAAAAGCAAGAATTTATTATACTCATCACGTAAATGCTTGTTCCTTACGGAAATTGAACCCGAGCCCCATCGATTGCGTAATCACAGTCTCCAACCACTAAATCCACTTGGCTATCAAAATATATTAATTGTATTTCAAAAAGTTTTTTGTCAATGCTTGAAAAAATTCATCCGTGCTCATGTTCCGTGTCGCTTTTGAATTTCTCTCTCCAGATGGAAAGAGATTTCCTGTTAGTCCGAGGTATCTTTGAAAATAGACCATCCGCTATTCTACCAGACAGTTGATAAAAGGCGAATAATTGCCTAAATCTTAAGTCAAAGATGAAATTAAAGTGTATTTCTCCGAAGTCTTATATGTAACTGCTGTGTTGCAATTGAAACAAAGAGACCTTCAGTGGCACAATAGTTCCCCCACGTCAGTAGCAGATTCAAAAACACGCAAATTATGTACTCAACGTACATTGCAATTCGTAACCGAAGCTTCTTTAGGAGAGTCGAAAAGCACTTCAGTCTTTGAAGGAAATTTGTTCGTCTTTGAATTATAGATTTCTTTACAGTAACACCTAAATCAATAAAATATCTCTAAACTGTCAGTTTTTAATTTAAATGTGGCCGCGACCCAATCAATTAGTAATTATATAAAAAAAACATCCAGCGCGCGAGCTCACACTGGATGTTTTTTCCACGGTAGGGTAGAAGCTAGTTGCAGGCTCCACGCTCACGCTAATAGAAGGAAGGGTGGCTACGCGAATGGTAAAACAACAATAATTGTCTTATTCTACCAAGGGAGTCATCTAGTTATTTCCTATGTTATATAAAAAATGTAAGTACCACATACCTACGGCAAACGTGACCCAGAAAAATGTATAAATATAAGATAACCCTTTCATGGTTTTAGAATAAGAATCAGGTCTCCATATTCCAAACGTAATTAAAACGGCTAGCACTACCCGTAGGGGTATATTGGTTTTATCTATAGAGGACATGATTATTTAAGCACGTATTGCTTCTGTATCGAAATGTAATATTGCAAGGATATATATTTTGACAATTTGTTTCAATCACAGAAGTGGTCAACCTTTTTGTAAACAAAACACAAAAGGATTATACGTTTTGTCATTATAAAAGTTTAGATAAGTTTGGACGAGTTAGTTTTATGCATCTGGTACAGTGTTTTCTGTGAAAGAGGTTTGCATATTAACATATTGCTGTTATTATTTATTCATATATCATTTTTCACTATCCGCCCGGCCACGCTAACCGGCGGCGGCAACGGCGTCGCGGCGAGCGAGGCGAAAATTCGCGCGACGGGGATATACAAAAAAAGTGGTGTAAGATTATGAGAAGAGATACAGTATCTCCAGCATCGCGTTTACATTGACGTAAAAATAACTTTAATGTAAATATTACGGATTAAACTGGATGCGCCTTTCAAGGCAATTTCTTAGGTTGTCAACGTCGCTTCCATTTACACAGAGAAATATAGAATTACAATACTTACCGATGAAATAAAATCACTCACCAGAGGTATTCCTTAAGCTTTAGCTTTTCATTCGACACGATAAAATAGCACAATATGGCAAATTTATATTTTTTACAATATACTACAAGCATTTGACATTTATTATACATTTGCTCATATGAGTTGCTACGCATTTTGCACCCAACACCGTATCTGTTAGTGTTTGTGTGGTCTACGTATCTTCACGCTAAATCCCTTACGGGGTAGGCAGAAAGAACCGAGTGCCATACATCACGATCCTTGCAGGCTTGTCTCGCTTCCTCCACATTCATCATTCTCTTCATACACACACGCCGGTTGCGAAGACTCTTGACACCATCTTCGGACAGTACTCGATCAATCTGATCATGGTATGTCAGTCTTGGTGTGGTATGGTAAATAATATACTTATCACACAAATCCTGTCTCTGTCGGGAATTGAAACCGAGCTCATTGAATGCGTAGTCGGGGTTACTAACCACTTGATCAACGGGGCGGCCAGCCATCTTATTAAGCTTTCAAATAATGCCTTTGAAGATCGGTCAGGGTGACTAAAAATACACACGGAGTGAAGCTCAAATGTACGATTTAACCCACCTATTCCCCGGCCACGGGGACTTGCGTTTTTCGCCGCGACCCGTATAGTCCGAGAGCAAGATGACTTTTTCAACTTTATCTCAATATTGCTTGGAGGGGAGTAGTTTTGTACTTCAACACTTACTATTTAAAAGAGAATGTAATAGTGTTGCCGCTTGATAGTCCATTATCGATAGTGTTTCAGTACGTCATTAAGTACAGTAACGGCTCGCCCAGATATATGGGACCACCGCCTTACTTATTCCTGCCGCAATAGCGTCAGTGCTTCTCATAGTCGTGTTCCGGTTTGGAGGGTAGGGTAGCCGGTAATCTTATGCATAGAGCATTGCCATCCCGACACAGATAGTAACTCACCATTAACATCTTTATTGTCTATAGGCGATGGTTTCTCTTTCCATCAGGAGGGCCATCTGCTTGTTTGCTATCAAATAATATAAGAAAATTAATCTTAAAAATAAAAATAAAACAATCTTTATTTTGGTTAACTTACTTAGATGTGCCACCTCTGATTATTGTCATCTATGGTTCATTACTAATTATATCTTTCAACAATTCTAAATCAAAACATAATATCATACGTAACACTTGGCTATACCAGTAATTAATATAAACATTGGGTGTTAGAGCCGTGATATAAGTGAAATAATTACACATTAGGTTTCAATTTTATTTCGCTGTAAATATACACTACAACTAATATTCTCGAATAAATATGCATGAGTTCTATATTCTAATCTAAACAACTGCCTACTATTAGGTTTTTATTTAGTAAAGCAGGATTTTGCCCGAAATTGTTATTGTGCAAATTAAAATTATTTACACTGGTATCACTGACACAACAATGGCGTGTAAGACGAGTTGGAAACAGTGGTCTCGAACCTACCGATTTTTCGGTATTTCCACCGATATGGGCTCTGTTCTACCGAAATACCGAAATATAACGATTTTTCTACGATTTCACAGTATACATGGAAATTCTCCCGATTTTACACTTTTAAGTTGGCAACCCTTTTCATTTATGTTTAATGTAACGGGGAAGTTCTCAATAGTATGGACCTAGTGCAGAATGTGGTTCATATATTTTGGGGAATACCCTTGACACCCTTGTGTCCTACAATTCGATGTTATAAGGGGCTTCCCGCTCGGGAATTTACCCGTCTAGTATATATAAACAGTAATTCGGTTTTATTTTTTAATTTTTC
Organism: Apodemia mormo; assembly: GCA_036924255.1. Classification (NCBI taxonomy): domain Eukaryota; kingdom Metazoa; phylum Arthropoda; class Insecta; order Lepidoptera; family Riodinidae; genus Apodemia; species Apodemia mormo. The sequence goes on along the minus strand of JAUPFN010000012.1, from coordinate 3,314,450 downwards.
ATTAATTTTCTTAACTTTGAAGAGTGAGTACCTAACCGAAAGAGTCCCTATAAAATCAGATAATTAAGTTAAAATGTCGTCTGACGAGGAGCCAAGCACAAGTGCGAGTGTAAGAAGAAAAAAATATCTACAATATTATAGAAAAGAATGGGAAGAAGAATTTCCAGGTTGGCTGCAAGATAGTCGTAAAGGCGAAAGCTCTATTGTAAGAATTGTAATAAAGATATCAACATCACATCAGGAAAAGACGCTATAAAGAAAGATAGTTCTTTACAAGAACACTCAGTATCATCAAAGAATATAAAATCACAACCGAAGATATCATCATTTACTGTGACCAAAACTCAAAAATCTGATATACTAAATGCTTAACCAAGCAAGGTAATTCTTTTAGTTATTTAATTTACTATTTACATTGTTATATTATTTTGTTTTCTACATATCGGTTTGTAGAAGCAGTGGATATAATTATACCCTAATCGCTACAAGACATACTAGATATACCTACGTAATTTTAATTCTTTATTTTTCAGGTGAAATAAGATTAGCCTCGTTTGTTGCTAAACACAATCTACCATTCACTATTATGGACCACCTACCGCAGTTGATGCAAGCCGTTTGTCCTGATTCAAAAATAGCAAAAGAAATAAAATGCTCTTCAACCAAAACTCATGACATAATTGATCATATTATAGGTAAAGAAAGTTTCAATAATTTATGTGATTATCTAGGGCAAACTAAGTTTTCGCTTATTATTGACGAGTCCACTGATCTTTGTACGACCAAACACTAGTGCTTAGTTGTGAGATATGCGAAAATGAATCGTATTAAAGATTGTTTTTAAGCTCTTATTCCATTAGAAGAAGCTAATGCAGCAACCTTATTTGAACACATTGTAATTTTTTTAGAAGTAATAACATTCCATATAAAGATAATCTAATAGGTTTTGCATCTGACGGGGCAAACGTAATGATGGGACGTAATAATTCTGTTGTAACATTGCTGCAAAATGAAATTCCTAACATTTTTATACTTAAATGCGCCTGCCATTCGTTTCACCTTTCCGCGTCATATGCTTGTACCAAATTGCCACGTTTTATAGAGGATCTTGTAAGAGACATTTACAACTACTTTTCTTCTAGCCCAAAAAGAGTGGCAAAGTTTAAAAACTTTCAAATGTTTTGCGACTTAAAAGTATATAAAATACTTCACCCCTCTCAAACACGCTGGTTATCAGTACATGCAGCAGTGAAGAGAATATTGGAACAACTCTCTGCTCTTAAACTATTTTTTATAGACCAAATATGTAACAATGATCATCTTTTAGCTGCAGAACATATATTACAGAAGCTCCAAGATCCTACTACGATATTATTTTTGGAATTTTTAGATTTTGTATTACCATTATTTACCGATTTAAATAAAGAAATGCAAGCAGAACACCCGAAAATTCATAATTTATATGAAAAAATAACTGGAACATTAAAAACTATTTTTGATTATTTTTTAAAAAGAGAATATTTAACTAGCACTCCAATCGAAAATGTTGATTTTAAGAATCTCAGAAATTTTATAGATATTGATGACGTATACTATGGTGCTGCTGCGTCTAATACCCTACTAAGTAGTTCAGAAAATCTAAACTCAGATCAAGTAAATTTGTTTAAATGCTAGATTAGATTTTTATATCGAAGCTTGTAAGCAAATAACCACGCAGTTTCCATTGAAAATTAACCCAATAAAAAGTTTAGACATAATTGATCCAAAAAATGTTAAAATATGAACGTTGAACGCATATTTTCACATATTAATCTTTTAAAAACAAAGCAGCGAAATAAGCTGTCTACTGAATCAATCACTAGTCTATTACATTCAAAACGACTCTTTAATACAGCTAAATATTACGATTTTGAAATTAATTCGAAGATGACCGCGGCTATGGCCAAAGAATATTGGTATAAAAAATAATTATGATTATTACAAATTAGTCTGTAAGTTTATTTTTAAAAAATAAACGAACTTTATTGAATATTGTACTTTTTTTGTCAAATACCGATTTTAGGTACAAATATACCGATTTTAGCTGGCAATTCTACCGATCTCGCTCTATGACGTTCGAGACCACTGGTTGGAAACTGGGAGCTCGGACGACGGACATTCAGTTTCCTGTATCGACCAGTGTAACACATATTGGCCTCGATTGATATCATTCTTGAACATGCATAAATAATTTAAGATAATGTATTTATTAAGTTATATTTCATTAGAGGAATTAATAAAATGTAGAATATTAGAAAAAATAAAATAAAGTTTTTAGAATAATTGTTTTAGTCATATTAAGCAATATGCAAATAAATACAAATGATTACGTAGTTTTAAATAGAAAAGGCAGTTTCTAATATTTAAGACAAGGGCTGTTGTTCATATCTATTTACATATAATCTATTTACATATACTAAAATCGTAGGAAAGTCATGTATGTCCGGGGTAAACTCAAAAAGTACTGCATGGATTTACTTCAAATTTTGCATGAATATTACTAACAGGTCGGATCAACATATAGGCTACATATTATCACGCTATCACCTACGGGGGAGGAGCTGTGCGGAGTAAACGAAGTCCGCGCGAACTAAGTCGCGGGTAACAGCTAGTGTAATAATACATCGTGTTCTCTCATGTGTGGCAGAATGTATTCAATTGCTAATTGTAGAGTATTCCCTACACTACATTATTTTAACTACCTGTTGTTGTCATTTATTGATAACGGCACCACCTGATTTAACCTCAGTGACTATGGGTCCTGTTAATAAGTTCATTCCATTCCATTTGATCCTACTTTTAAATAAGCATTATTTTTAAAACTTAACAAAAAAATGTTGACACGACAGACTGTGCCAAATTTCACACTCCTCATTTCGCGTAATTTTCGTAACAAGCGCTACAAAGTTTTCATTTAAAAGTTATTTCTTTGTTGGTTTATTCCTTATTGTTTTACGTAATACAATAAAATGAATGCAACATACCTACGAAGACATCACAAACTAGGATATAATGTTCGGTAGGTACGCCATATTTCGATGTAGTGTTCTTGAAACACTTGTGAGACTATTCAATCGATCGATGTGGACGAAATTAAAAGTAGGAATAGATAAAAATTTATAATTACATAAATTTATGATGCTTGAAAATCTTTTCACATTTGCGTTTGATAAGTTTATAAGGTTTTCATTAGCACGGGTGTGTGCTAGAACACTTATATACTTGAGTGTTATTTTAGTTACAAACCATCCAAGGATACTTTCAATTCACATACACACACATACAAATAAATATTTTTTTGTATGTGTTATATTATATGTATTGTATGTATTTATATATTATCAAACTGAATTTCGGCGATCTGCGGCGCGGCGGCGAGTGTAGCCACACTCGTCGCCTAAATATAATTTAACGTGAACGAAGCCGCGGGCAAAAGTTAGTGATTTTTACTAGTTTAGTGTTTTGATAGCGCTGTTTGGTGTTAGAACATAAAAGAAGTAAAACAGTTCAAGTGTTTTGAGTATTTGTAATTTAAATAGAATTTTACCAAGTGCCGATGATATTCGATGTTAAAAGTATTTTTTCTCGTTTTTTTCATATTTTTATTTCAAACATAAAGCTAATTCTTGCTTGTTGAACAAGCTTGCTTGTGAATTATTATACAGCGCGTAAGGGATGGTGTACTGAAAATTAAGAAAAGATGCCATTTTTACGTTCTAGTCATGACGGTTATTCCTTCTCTTGTGGAAATTGCACAATTTGCGTTTTACGATTTTTTTCTTATTTTCACGCCACGCAATGTAAAGCATACATTGACTTGTCGCGACCAACCAGCCGTTTACGTGCGTACGTCATGCACTTGCTGTTCAAGTGGTGCATAATACATTGCTTATTTCGTGGAACCAATTACCGGCAGGGGTTTTTCCAAGCGGATACGACTTAGGGACCTACAAAAAAAGAGCCTATTCTTTCTTAAAAGGCCGGCAACGCAACTGTAAATATTTTGATAGTGTGGTTGTCCATGGGCGGCGGTGATCACTTCCATGATCACTACCATCCGGGGAGCGTCCTGTCCGTTTGCCCCCTTTTTCTATAAAAAAAATCCTTGAATTTTATGATTTTTTTAGAAAAATTTTTGTAGAATATTACAAATAAATGAAATTTTGCAAAATTAAGGTAAAAAATCGTCAAAATAATAAAAAAAAACCATATAAATTTCCAATGGTTTTCATTTTAGAATTATGGTCCAAAACTATGTTTATGATTTTCGATAAACCGTCTCTTACAGCCAGTATAGCATGCTATAGGTACTTTTTTATTCATATATTTTCTGGCATTTTATGAGACAACGTTTAATAGGCTACAAATTTAATATTAATGACAAAAAGTACATACTTACCTACTTTACATACCAAATTACAATCACATTGATTTGTTTAAGACCATATAACGTTTACTACTTTTGTAATCTCTCAAGTTACTCAGAAAAAATACTTTCAACTATGTTACGCCTCATTGTGCTACTAAGCTACGCCGATACTTAATTATCTATTTATTTTATATACTTTAAGATTGTCATACAACATACAACTTCAACATCTATGCACATGTACAGGCATATTTATCTATCATCATTGTTAGGTTTTTTTATATCAATACATACCATTAACATTTCTTTGCTTCGAATTTCGCATCTTATAATAATAATAATATCTTTATTTACATGAAATAGGGTACATAATTAGATCTTATTTAAAAATATGCTGCTCTTTAATCCTATTTTGCCTGTTGTGTTTCGTGCAAATTTAAAATTATGTTTATAATCATAGTAAATTTATGTTAATAATCATAGTAAATTTTAAGGCGAGGCATCGCGACAAACGGGAAAAAACTGATTTATTTAATCAGGTTTTTTGTATTGATTTTTAAATAACAATTTTACAAAAATTACACGTTATACCTGAAGATATTATCTAAAAAATGTGCTAACTCATTACATGATAGAATGTACTTTACTCGATCATATAAAATTCCGAAAAAAGGCTAAAAAATCTCTAAAACAAATAATTTGCTAATAATATTTTATCTTCCACATGATTTTTATATGCTGATATTTAGTTGTAAATACAAAAAAGAATGTGCTAAATTTTAGTTTTCAGATGATGTCCTATATTTATTTATCCGAAAATGAACACGTTTCCCAGCGGTTTTAGAACGTACCGCGCCACCCATTTTCTATAGAATTGACGCACGTCGAAATACCTCGCCTTAAGTTGAATCATATAATAATTTTTATATATGTTTATTTGCTACTACTACAATTACAATATTATCCTCACTAAAATAAAGAGAAACACTTTAACTATACTACCAAATTAATACCAAGTCGAGTAGGTATAATCAGAGGTTTTGTGTTCACTTTTCCCTGAAAGATAAAAATTTATTATCAAAAATACTCATGCCCATGTCTTAAAAAATAGTACTAATTGTTAATGTCTTATATAGTAAATTTATTCAAAAGTAATTAATAATTTGAAATGTCAAAACGTAAATATATACATGATTATTGTCTTCAATGTCATAATAATAATTTTAAAATATAATAAATAAATATAAAAAAACTTACAACTAATATTTTATGTAAATACAAAATATAAAAAGCTATATTATATATTAACAACATTGACATGAAAATATTATTTATTAATTTATTTATCTTTATTATCTTTTTCTAGTGTTGCAGCCGCGCGTCCTCTCAAAGCGGTGACACAGGCTAAAAATTCACGGAACGATTTTGGAGAGGAGAACTGTTTATTTGAAAACTCACGAAAGGGTTTCGAGAACGCCCGCTAACTTGCGATAAGATCGCATATTGTGTGGTTGCGTCTACTGCTTTTTCGTTATATTTGATGAATTAGTCGAGTCGCAGACCGACACGAATACACACCTGATACGAGGTGTTGCGTTATACTTTAAAGAACAGAAAGCAAAAAAGGTTCTTGGTGCGTCCACTGATTCAGAAGAAAGATTATTATGAAATAATCGCGCGGGCGAAGCGTTACCTGTGACCGCATATCGCGTGATCCTACTACATAGTTGGCCACCATCGGAGCGAGTGTCGCACACAACCACACGCACTGCGCGCGCAAACCACATCGTCAAAGCTAATGTGAATTATTCTATAACAATTATAACACGATCTGCAGTACTATCGCGGTGGCAGGTGCGGGTAGAAACCGCTCCGTGAGTTCTTAGCCTAAACGATCCAGAATGGACGCGTGGCCATGCAGTCGTGCATTTCTCAATAATTTTTGGTTCATTAGCAAATATAAAATACGAGCTGTTATTTTAAAACACACATAAATAGATTATTGATATAAAACAAAATTTGAATGTTTATACAACATTAGATAAATACATAAAAGCAGACTCGTGGCACTGCGAAGCCGTTGTCTTCGACCAAGAGTGAAAACTTGTCCTTGTTTATTATTTGCTTTCATCAACTTGTTGCAATAGAGTAAACAATGAGTATGAAAGTTTTATAATCTGAAAAAATACATCGTAATATTACAGTAATGTAAAATACAAATGAATGACGTCATACACATTACTTATTTATTACTAGATGCACCCTGAAGCCTGATTCATTATAAAAGTTTTTGGTGATACCCTCAGGAACAACTTATTTTTCCAGGGTAAAAAGTATCTTATGTGTTATTCTAGTAGTTGTAGTTCATCATCAATATGTGTGCCAAATTTCATACAAATTAATTCAGCCGGTATTGCCTGATTGAGTAACAAACATACATATAAACTTTCAAACTTCTGCATTTATAATTTAGATATTGTTCTCCTGGTTGAAATAGATAATCACAGCTGTAGACCTAACGATCTTAATTGTAGGTTGCTATCCTTGTGGTGTAACACAGTCAACTTCCTTGTTGTTGTTGGTTAAATGCAAAGGTTCCCAAACTTTTTCTCATAGACCACTTTCAGAATTTTGCGGGTTCCGGTGGACCCCTGAATCTAAATTTCTACCATACTCCCAAAATTTGAGGAAAAATATGAAGTAATCATCATATTTTTCCTCAACTTTTCATCAAACTACAGAAATTTACGTAGTCGTAACGTTGTCCCCGTCAAGTCTCCCTTGGACCAATGACTTATGTTAGTGTTTTTTTTTCTTTTTGAGCAGGCTTTAACATAAGACCAAAATCTCAGTATAATAATATGGCAGTGAACCAATAGCCCAGTACCTGAGTGCATAATTATTCAAAATGTTCTGTAGTTAACAATTAAAAATCGGCGTAGTTCGCAAACTTTATATCTTCACAACTAATCCTCTAACTAAAGGTTAGACGGAGTGAACTGAAATCATTTTTTATATAACCGGACACAACAGTAACCAATAAAAATATAATAAAAAAATATCTATATAAATTATAAGATAGCAAACAAGCAGACGGCACTCCTGATGGAAAGAGGCAACCATCATCTCTAGACAACAAAACTGTTAATGCCGAGTTACAATTACAATATTTGTGGCAAAATGCTACATGCATAAGTTTATTGGTTACCTTACCCTACAAGCCGGAACAAGACAATTACAAGCACTGACGCTGTCGCGGCAGGAATAGTTAAGGCACATAGAGTAATAACGCTTAGAGTGATAATTGCATTCAACGTTTCGTTCATATTTTAAGCCAAAACCGTATCGATGTGTGCATGACCTTCGTCACCCTTCGTGTAATTACTTGCTTTGACACGCATACAAAGACACATTATTCCGTGAATAATGTTGCAAGCAAATAAATATTTTCCCAAAACGGTATTTAAAATAGGCCACCTTACAAATAGCCTTTCATATTATAACATTAATAGTCATTTAGTATAAACTTGGAACTTAAACTTTTATTCGGTTACGTAAAATATTTTAAATGTCGAGAAATATTCTAGATTATCTCAAAATGATATTTCAAAGCTATTTAACCTATATTTAAGTTATATTTTTTTTAGTTTTTGCGCTTTCATTTGTAATTTAAAATATTTTTACCTCATTAAAATAAAGATTGTCTTTCTTTCCAATAGTATTATTAGACATATAAAAAACTTAAAACTTACATTTTTTATCCCGGTGAGGTAAAATGAGTAGAATTACAGGGAAATGTTAAAGAGTCAAGATATTTTTTTTTGTATATATCAGTAATCAAACAACGGTAACCAACAAGCACCAACCGTAAATAAAAAATATGGCCAATACAAGTTTACATTATCGAAGTTATAAAAACATTTATTGAAGTAATTCTTTTAAAAAAATATTGAAATATATCTACTAAAATATAATTGTACAATAATAATAATATAATTTAATATAATATTCACGAGACAAATTACACTTACTGATCTAACCCCAAATGTATTTAAAATAAGTATGTATAATGTATTTAAAATAATAAATGTATTTAAAATAAGAATAAAATTGTAAATAAAGAAGTAATAATGATAATCATAATCATGGGACAAATTCCTGATCTAACCTCAAAGTAAGCAAATTATTTGCTTGTGTAATGGGTGTTAGTCAACGATACTAATACATAGAAATACATATATAAATACTGGAAGATATTTAATAAACACCCAAATCCGGAAATACAAACATTTGTGCTCATCACGCAAATGCTTGTCCCCGTCGGGGATCACACGTTATTAATTATAATGAAAATAGGTAAAAACAAATAAGTGGTAGAATATTTTCCTCTTTGGCTGGCAACATTGTGAATATCGTTCAACTTACATATTTACGATTTATTTGTTTGGAATTTATACAAAAATATCCGATGCCAAGTAGTTCTTATCTGTGAAATGTGATTTTCAAGCCCTAAATATGCTTTTGTGAAGCACGGTGACAACCTTTCACCACACAGTAACTCACATTTTTTGAAATTGCGAGAGCTGTACTCTGTGTGGCACGTGTCGCATGTCTGAGCGGCCGGCGAGCATAAGAAGCCTTTTCAGGCTTCTTTGAAATGGCTTAATATAGCGCGGGTCGACTTGGGTTCTATGCGTTATTATTCTATGTTAAGGCAGTGATACCAGACCCGGGCGAGGTAATGCAGAACTCTATCACTTAGTAGTAACTTCTTAGATGAAGGAAACTACTACTCTCTGGCCTAAGAGTGACTCATATAGCCTTTCGCTTGTCTCTGGCGAACTGCCTGGCAGAGCGACAGATGATTTTTCAAAGGGGGCCCGGACCAACACGAACTTATCAATACACTACCGTTTAAGTAATATTGATAAGCTTTTTAATGTATGTACACATTAACAAAAATAGTTTATTAATAATTTTATATCTTCGTAAAAGAAAACATTTATTTCAAACTAGCTCTGTCCGCGACTTCATCCGCGGCAAAAAATAGACAGCCCTGGGGCACAAAATAATGGAGACTAACAGCAATCAATCTACATACAAGCAATATTCGAGAAATGCACACATAGACACCTGTCACGGATGCGATATCTCGAAATGGTTCGGGACAGTTTGTTCCGAAACAGTCCGAGACATCGCGTCTGTGAGAGGTGTCTATGTGTGCTATGCTCGATTATTACTTGTACGGAACATTGACTTTTGTTAGTCTCCAGAATTTTGTATCTGGGGTTTTGCCCCCATAGTTCCCGTTCCCGTGGGATTTTCAGGATAAAAACTATCCTATGTCCTTTCTTGCGATTCAAACTGTCTTTGTACCAAATCGGTTTAGTGGTTTATGCGTGAAGAAGAGACAAACAGACAGACAGATAAAGTTACTTTTGCATTTATAATATTGGTATGGACTAGTTGTGCCCGCGACTTCGTACGCGTGGAAACATTTTTGAAATAAAAGTAACCTAAGTTACTCCCACCCGCATAGTTCCCGTTCCCGTGGGATTTCCGGCATAAAAACTATCGTATGTCCTTTTCCGGGTCTCAAACTATCTTTTTACCAAATTTCATTCAAACCGATTCAGTGGTATAGGCGTGAAAAAGAGTCAATCAGACAGAGTTACTTTCGCATTTACAATATTAGTACGGATAATACATGTGACACACGTACAGCCATGAAGGAAGCTAGAGATAGAGTTGTAAATCCAGCGGCAGTTATTTTGGCGACTCTTCGACATCGCAGCATTAGGAGTAGGAGAGATCGCCTGGTTTTTACGCTGCAAATGTACCACGGACACTCGTATGCAGCACCAACTATTTCTGAGCTCTGGAACAAAAAACAGATCATGTACAAATACACTACACAGCAAATATCGCCTCTGTGTCGCAATTATTGTCTAGTGGTCCGGTTTTGGTATTGACCATATCAGGCCCCGGGTTGGATTCCCAGGTCGGTCAATTCAAAAAACGTATTTTTTGAGCATTTTGATAAAAACAACGATGCCCGGGATTGGATAGGTACCCAACTGGCGAAAGACTTGCAACATATCGCTTTGTGTGACGTATCTTCAGCTAATAGTGGGTGCACTTTTTGTACCGCGGCCTACTTTTTCGGGGAAACAGGCGTGAAGATTTGTTTTTAGACTAATGCGGTTTTTAATCAGAAATTTTTTAGATACGGCTAAGTTTGAACCAGTGATTGATATTGCCACCAGGCCAGACAATGTTCTTCCAAGAAACGTGTCATTGATTAAATGTGTTGAAATTCTCCTTTACCTCGTGATCGATCTCGTCGATTACACAGATCATTTTTAGACAAATATCTTTGTATAAACTAATTAAACGAGTTTATCTATGGATGAAATTCACTTTTATAACACTTTCCGTGTCTAACTCTGCACCTACATCTTCGATTAAAAATAACCAGATTCAATATTGCGGTCTTAAAATTGACTATGAAATAAGAGTACAAATAAGTGTGTGGTCTTATTTCGTCAAATCACAGACAACTTACGAAAGCGTCCCGTCACGGAAACGTCTATATGTAGCAAGTGACTTGAAATTTTAAGCGTTAAAGCTATGACTTTAAAGTGGAATTTTCTAAGAACTTATAAAAATTTACGAGGTCTTGTCAGTAAAGCTGAAACTAACCATAACGTACTGAAACAAGGTTGGTTATTATTAAGATACTTTAATAACGTTGCGATATTTTTAGTGTTTCTGTATATATTATTCTCAAGTTCTTTTCTTGTTCTGAGTTTGTAGCTAAATCTTGTTGTTTTGGATCGAAGATATATGTAATTCAACATTGATGCCGTGTTTTGAAATACAAATACAAATAAAAAGAGAACTGTATTTAAAAAAACTGATTAACGGACAGAATCACATGCAACAATTTTACTTGTAGATTTTTAAATAAATATTATTATAAACATTGGTTAGCCTGGCCTTATTAGATTAGCAAGTGGTAAGTAAGTCCGACTTAATTTCTGGGGTCTCAAACTTGATTCCCGTATCGGGCACAACAGTTTTAGTTTTTTTTTTCTATACTTAAAAAGCAACGCAGAAATCTAATTTTTTTATATCATAAGAGAGCAAACAAGCAAATGGTTCTTCTGATGGGAAGAGAAACCATCGCCTGGAGACACCAAAGATGTTAATGTTGCGTTGCTATCCGTGTGCGGGATGGTAATGCGTCATGCGTATGTCTACCAGCTACCTTATCCTCCAAACCGTATCACGACAATGACAAGCATTGACGCTATTGCAGCAGGAATAAGTGAGGCGGTGGTACCATATACGTATATACCCGGGCGAGACACTGTGAAATTCTGCCACCTTGTAGTCATAATGGTAGTGATACGTATAGCCAATTGGTCGCCTTTTACGACGTGGATGGCAGAACGGCAGTTGGTCTATTCTTCAAAGGAGCCCGGACCAACACAGTGTTTGTGTGTCAACAACAGCCTTTGTTTTGAAAAAACATGAAAAGGTACCGGTCATATAATCCCAAATAACAAGCGACTATCATTAAAGTAGTGCCGGAAAACCCTAATTTTCAAAAATAACAGAGTGCTAAGTGTGAGTTTTTCTTTTCGCATTCGATCGTGAGCGCGTTTGGAGTTTACTAGGAATTTGTATGTGATTTGTACAGCGCCACCTAGTGGCAAAGGTGAGAAACCAGTTTACCACTAGGTGGCGCTGTACAAATCACATACAAATTCCTAGTAAACTCCAAACGCGCTCACGATCGAATGCGAAAAGAAAAACTCACACTTAGCACTCAGTATAATATAGTCATAATCCAACTTGTCTAGCGACTGTAGCGCTACGTCGCGTAGCGGAGAAACGACAAATACATTAATTGGTCTATGATAGTTTACGCCGTTTGGATTATGCGATTACAATGTTTATATGTCGATTAGTGTCTCTAATACTTTAGCAGAAATTAGATAAGGTGAGTTCCATCTTCAAATACTCTTTCAAACAACATAATTAAGTTGCCAGTATATTATAACAGGTTCTACATTATAGACCTGGTTTACCTCTTCAGTGAGATGAGTTCCTTGATAGCAATAGATGAAAACTTGGAACATCATGTTCAGGAGATACGTTGTCATCGACATGAACCGAACCAAATTATTGGTTTGCTGCAAAAAATGGAAACCACAATTTTTTAAGTTGTTGGATTGTATGTTGGATGGTGTGCCACATAATAAATTTAATACGTACTGAAACAAGTTGAAATGCTGTAACACAAATGATAATGAGTGATACGTTAAACTGCAAGAATGTTGGCTCTGAGAAGCAGTTCTGCACTTGGTGTGATGTGTCCAGGACCTTCTGGTGTTCGATCACACATCGCTTCAAACGTTCCTGCACAATTTTCTCTTCGATCGGAGTAAGCATGTACGTCCCTGGCACATTTCGACCAGATAAAACATTCTGCAAAATAAGATTTTATTACATAATAATGTAACATACTTTTGTAATCTTGTAATCTATCACTTTGTGCTTTCCGAATAAAATAAAATAAAATAAAATAAACGAATAATATTCAGCAACATTAAAATCATCATATCACACAATATACTGGGGTCAGTGATGGAACAATACCGATTTCGCTGACTGGGGTACCTTCAAACTAAAGTGACAGCTATATACCGGGATCCTTAGAACAAACTATCTTTATTATCTACCCGATTCAAGAATTTTCGAAAATAGAAAAGATGGTTATCTTGTCAAAACGAAGCTGTTCACAAAAATTCAGCTTAACAGTAATAAAAAAACTTTGTTCCTGGGATCTCGGTCTATTAACAAAAAAATATAAAATGTATTACCTGTGGAAATTTCTAAAATAGAAGTAGCCCACTTTACTCCTTATTACCGTAATTTAAAAGATAGACGATCCTGGGGCTTTACCCGCATAGTTCCCGTTCCCGTGGGATTTCTGGGATAAGAACTATGCTATGTCCTCTCACGGGTCTCAAACTATCTTTTTACTAAAATTTCATTCAAATCGGTCAATTTAGGCGTGAAGAAGCGACAGACAAACAGACAGACAGACTTTCACATTTATAATTTTAGTATGAATTTATATGCTAATTGTTTAATTCGATTATTGGATAAAATAAAAAAATCTTACCCAGGAATAAAATTAAACGACAAAACAAGTGTAATTTTAGTTAAAATTTAGATAAAATACTTAATTGGCATAGAGATAACCAGCGCCTATATAGATGGCAACGATGGGTTATTCGTGTAGTAGATGTATTGCCACATGCATAACGGGACTGTCCCGGTTTCAACTACTGTTCCGGTGTCTCCAAGTATATATTGGGGACGTAAAAATGTCCCATTTTCCGAAAAATATGCTAATACGGCAAAAAGTTATAAATCGAACAACAATTTGTCGGCAATTTCATCTAACTTGACGGATATTCGCCCAGACATAAGTCTAACACAAAATTCATAGGGTAGGGTGTGGGCGTGTAGAGTTAGAAGCTTGGTTTGGATGAGACCTGATAACTTTTTGATAGTACTAGGCATATTATCTAGTCGTGGCAACATTTTTCATCACAGAAATCAGTGTTTTTCATGATATTTTTTTTTTGTGAGGATTCAATTACCACAATGTCTAGTCAGTCAATAATTAATACCTATAATATTAAAGCGCCCTCTCTTATCCCTATGCCATTCTACAATTTACAGTATCATTGTTAATGTCACTACATGCGAAATTCTTAGAGAATTATCTAGATGTCACTATTCACCTGCCTTAAAACTGTACAACATATTTTGTTTCCAGTAATCGCTTGTTTTGTATTTTTTGTCGTTTTAATATTAATGTAAAACTTACCTGATTCGCTGGTAAATCTTCACACAAATTCTTTAAAGCCAAGCCCAACAAACGTAGCCGACATCGACACTGCGCTATCAGAGTGACTACTAGTATGTCCTTGCCCACGTTTAAGTAAGCGGCGAGAACCAAGGCCACTACTTGATGAGTATACGTTATTTCATACGCTGGAGACTTGCTTGTATCGTACGGATACCTGTTAGGATAAATTACAATGCTGAAATTTAAACCCTTTTCATCTGGTTTTCTAAACCAAGTAATAAACATTTGTCATTCTGCCAGGCATTTCACAAAAAACCAATGATTGGCTATACGTGTCACTCCTACCGTGTCACTCCTACTACTGCGTGATAACAGTTATCAAGTAATGATAATTTTGCAACTTCTCGTTTGGAATTATTTATTAGGATGTACCACCGCTTCACTTATTTCCGTCACAATAACGTCAATACTTGTCACTATCATGTTCCACTTTGAAGGTTAAGGGCTACCTTACCCTCTAAACCCGGTAGTAAGGAGGGTAAGGTAACCGGTAAACTTACACATGTGGCATTATCATCTTTAGAAGGATATTTTTAATATTTTATATGCATTTTATGTACATTTTTAAATTTACTTAAAGCTACATACTCATATATTCTTACATATCTTTTCCGAGGCATAACATATTTACTTTCTGTTCATCTAAAAGTTAACTTGAGAAGAATTCAAATAAGTATTAAGTTTGTATTTTGTACATACTATTTAAGGTATACAATAAAGATAGGTAAATAAAAATACAACAGCAGCTTTGGTCTTTATTGGCGATAATTTTATCTTTTCATATGAAAAGCCATCTGTATAGCTGTTTTCGATTATTTTTGTAAAAAACAGGAAAACTTACTTAAACAAATAACTCGGACCGGGATTCGGACCGAAGACATTATGTGTCTTTACGGAATTTGATAATTCTAGACTATAAAGAAACATACCGACTTCCAACTTCTTGTATATTTGGCATCCTAAATTATATCATTACAAAATGTATATGAGACCAAAGAAGAAGTATTTCGTCCCAAACAAAAAATAATTTCCAAATCGCTTAATAACTTCCAAAGCTCTTGAAGTACCAAACATAAAAAATACTACTGGGTTTTTCACGATTTTTCATAAGAGTGAGAGAAAATTAAGAACTTCCTCTTTTTGGTTGTTGGTTGAAAAAACACACCATGCTTGAAAAGGCAGCTTATTCTTTTCGGCACTGGTCGCCCACCCTCCCGTAGTGACAGTTGTGAGGAACATGTATAAACACAGGAAGTAAAATGTCTCCCGGTTACAGCTGAAACAAATTTGATATTTTAAAAACTAATTCCACTAAAATTAGAAAGGCTAGCAGCTGGCAGAATTCTATCGTTAAAGAACCGTAAATTACATGCACGTTCACCTCGTGTTGGTCCCGAGCTACTTTGAAGAAAAGGCCAAATGCCGTTCTGCCAGGCAGGTTGTAAAAGGTGACCGATTGGTTTGCGAGCCACGATGGTATATCGTGGCTACTAGGTGGTAGAGTTCCGCATTGTCTCACCCGGGTCTGGTACTGTCTCTTTCCATCTAGAAAACCATATACTTGTTAGCTATCTTATGAGTTATGGTATAAGAATAATTAGCACGACCACTTATATTACCGTCAAGTTCAAGCGACATTGAACACTCGACTCACTCACAATTAGTTAAGGGACCTAGTTCCTGTAACAAAACGTCAATCGATTCGAAGTATTTAAGACTCTTACACATTTTCTTACATATTATGCTGCGTCTTAGCAGGTATCGACGTTCTATCATATTTATGTGTGTGAGAGCCCTATGCGCATTGACTCAATTACGTGAATTGGTGGGATGGTCCTAGTCGACGCTGCGTGGAGTTTAAGTGTGGGGCGTGAAGGAAACCTAATTTACCTACTTCATATCCATAATATTATTATACATTAAGTAAATACTTTGTATCCATTATTACGCCGATAAATTTGGCACAGTTATAGTTACGTTGCGGAAAACTGCAGAAACCGTGTTGGTCCCGGCCTCCTTTGAAGAATAGGCCTGCCGTTCTGCCAGGCAGGTCGTAAAAGGCGAACGATTGGCTATCGAGTCACTAACATCATGGCCACTAGGTGGTAGAGTTCTGCATTGTCTCACCCGGGTCTGGTACCAACGCCTTACCTATTCCTGCCGCAATAACGTCAGTGCTTATAGCTGTCATGTTCCGGTTTGGAGGGTAAGGTAGCCGGTAAACTTATGCATGTGGCATTAGACCTCGCCACAAGATAGCAACGCACCATTAACATCTTTGGTGTCTATAGGCGATGGTTGACTCTTTCCATCAGGAGACCCATGTACTTGTTTGCTATCTTATGACATAAAAAAAAGCCTAATATTTTTCCCCGAATTGGTCCCCGGCTCCTTTGAAGAATAGGCCAACTGCCGTTCTACCAGGTAGGTCGTAAAGGCGACCGATTGGCTATATGAGTCACTACCATCGTGGCTACTAGGTAGTAGAGTTCTGCATTGTCTCGCCCGGTTCTGGTACCATCGCCTTACCTATTCCCGCTGCAATAGAGTCAGTGCTTGTCACTGTCGTGTTCTGGCTTGGAGGGAAAGGTAGCCAGTAAATTTATGCGTGTGACATTAGACCTCACCACAAGATAGTACCTTAACACTTTTGGTGTCTATAGGCGGTGATTGACTCTTTCCGACAGGAGACCCATCTGCTTGTTTGCTATCTTATGATATAAAAAATTTAATAATATGCTTTAGAGTTAATATAAACACTACACACACTACAATAATGTGACACTATTTTCTTTACGAGTAAAATCTGTTATCTATACGAGTAAATTTAAAAGAATCTATTGTTTAGTCTGTGGTCGAATTTTGACCAACAGGCGAATGCTAGATTAATTTACATTAGCATTTTAACGGTCCCAAGCATATTTCCTTCCCCATCTTCAAAATGTCCACCCTTGTGGAAAAAATTTCTCGGATAAAAGTAGGTAAATAACTTACAAAGTGAAAGTAACAGTTTATGAATGTTTATTTTTATTTAAAAAGTCGAAAAAAGTCTTACAAAGTCGGAAAAACTCGGAGTAATTCCAAAATTTCGGACTCTTCCAGAAGAGTTATTCAGTGTTAATAAATCTTGCAACGTTTATGGGTACTAAAAGAAATATATTAAAAGTTATTAATACTACGAAAGTGTAATAAAGGGGAAAAAAATATAACTAATACTTACCCGGTTTTCCGTTTAAGAATTTGAAACTTTCTTCTTTGTTTAAAAAAAGGTTACCGTTACTGTCGATCAATATTATAAACTTTGTTTCTTCAATTTTTGATAATTATTATTAAAATCTATTATATCACAACGTTATTTGCCAATTTTTATTTTATTGTACTTTTATTACATAAATATATTTATAAATTAAGTAAAAATTAAAACAGATGATCTAATTAGCTTTTGACAGGTTGAGTCAGTGTTGCCAGAGAAAAAGTCAATCTTTCGTCCTTAAAGCCTCCTCTACACTACTCCTATGTCCGGGGTAAACTCAAAAAGTACTACATGGATTTATTTCAAATTTTGCATGACTATTACTAACAGGTCGGGTCAACATATAGGCTACATATTATCAAGCTGTCACCTACGGGGGAGGTGCTGTGCGGAGTAAACGAAGTCCGCGCGGACGAAGTCTTGGGCAACAGCCAGTATAATTATGGCGAGCGAAGCGAGCCCTACACTAGGCGACTTTCTATGCACTTTTGTGGTACATTTTCCTGAAAAAGTATCCCACTTTTAAGGTTTGGGTTTTGACGTGGTGGTTTAAATTCATGTCTAGATATATTATCTACCATTAAAATGCTATTTCATAAACATTAAAAAAATAGAAAATACATTTTGTATTAGAATTTTATTACTGCTAACGCCATCTATTATAAAAATAAATAAATAATAATAATAAATAAATATTCACGGGACAAACTACACTTACTGATCTAACCCCAAAGTAAGCAAATATTTGCTTGTGTTATGGGTGTTAGTCAACGATACTAATACATAGAAATACATAATATATAAATACCAGAATATATATAATAAACACCTAAACCCAGAAATACAAACATTTACGCTCATCACACAAATGCTTGTCCCCGTCGGGGATCGAACCCGAGCCCCGTTGATTGCGTAGTCAGGGTCGCTAACCACTCGACCAACGGGAGGGTCAAATAACGAGTAAAAATGCTACAAAGCTACACTAGGCGACGATCTGTGCCCTTTAGTGGTACATTTTACTAAAAAAATATCGCACTTTTAGGTTTAAGCTTTGGCGTGGTAGTTTTATTTTGTTTAATTCATTTTCATTCACTCCAGTTTAATACAATATTAATCTATTAAAACACTTGTACTTTTTAACTTCCCACTACGTATGTAGATAAGAAGGTTACTGATTTTGCTCCGATTTTCAAAAATGGAGTTTTCACCATATGTCCGCGTTTTGTGGGCTTAGGAACCATTTTCGACTATTTTCGCGATGACGTCAGTATGTCTGTATGTATGTGTGTGTGTGAGTGTGTGTGTGTGTCAACAACTCATAAGTTTTGAACGCCTGGACCGATTGAAACGCGGTTGGTGGCATTCGATTGGATTCCGCTCAACTTATACTTCCTGAAATTTTGTACCAAATGGGCCTAAGAGATTTTGAGAAATTTTGAAAATACCCTAAACAAATTGTGACGAAACAATTTTTTTTTTAATAACTTCCAGATTAATGTACCGATTGAGTACAAAAACTATTCCTCAAAAAAATACATCTAATGCGTAAATTGCCTCAAAATCAGTTTATTCGTTTGGAAGTAATCGTTGACGAAAATTTTGAAAAAAGTGTTTTTTCGTCATAACTTCGAAATATTTCAACCAATTATTTTTTGGTATTCTACGATATTTTAATACTATAAAAATTACGTCGAATGCCCTTTTAAAAATCAAAACCGAACCTTATTTTCAAAGGTTACAACTTTTCAAATATTAAAATTACGTTTTCTTTAGCAAAGTTACTTAATATTTTGGAAATAACTTTCAGGCTAATATACCGATTGACTTCAAAATCTTATCATCGTTTCTCCTTTAAAAACTGCGCCAAGTACCGTTAATTGGATAAAAATCGGTAAATTTGTTTGGGATCTATCATAGACGAAAATGTTTTTTTGACATTGCTTCGAAATTTTTGAACCTACCGATTTTTTAGCTAAAGCAATATTTAAATTGAGTTGAATGCCATTTGAAAGATCAAATCGATCATCGTTTCCAAAATATACAGCTTTTCAAAAATCAATACGTGCCAAGAAAACTTATCAAGGACGTACTACGTGCGTCTTCCCGGTTGAAATTTGGATGTTTTTTGATTTCAATGGCTTCTTTCACTAGCCGTGGAATGTAATATGGCGTTCTGTCGAAAATACGCGTGGCCTATGAAATTCCATCCAGTGATTACGGCCCGACTACAGCTGTAGATGTTTAGCAATTGCCGACTTATTAACGTCGTTATTCTTGACTGCTTTGATATGCTACTAGGCCTCTGACACATGCTCTTAGTACCTCTATACACTACTCGGCCGACTTCAGTACGCGTCAAGACGCCGTTGTGAACGCACGTGTGTTTAATAGATTTTTTCGTTGATGTGCGTGTGAGACTCTATTATGAGCGGCATACAGTGGTCACAGGAGCAAACTATGTTGTTCCTTGAAACACTTCAAGCAGAGCCTTTTATTTGGGACCCCAGTGGGAAAGGTCATAAGGACAAGAAAAAAGTAAATGATGCTTGGGTGCGTATTCGGGACGTTTTGGAAATACCAGTTGAAGAATTGAAGAAAAAAAAGGATTCACTTTTTGCGACATACAGGGGCTACTACAGAAAAATGGAAGCTTCCTTAAAAAGTGGTGCCGGCGCAGATGATGTTTATCGTCCAGTTTGGTTCGCCTTTGATTTCATGAACAGCTTTTTGGGGTCCGTGTATAAATGTAAACAAACAATAACCACGGTAAGTTTTTTATTATCAATAACTTGTTTTATTATTACTAAAGTACAGATTACAGTAAGGTCGATTCGCCAGTTTGCGTCCATTTAGTGCAGTTGCTTGCTTTAAGGAGAACATAATAATGTCTCTGCATTAGTTTTAATATAAAAAGTATGTAGTTAATGTGGTAACGAACAGGCGAAATGACCCTACATTCGTTGTGTTTATTTATAAACATTGAAAATAATTTGTAAAGTAATCCCTTATCTGAACGGCAGATAATGGTGATCTGCGTGGTACTTGTGTAATATCTCTCAAAGCACAGTTATTATCAAAGTCTGCCCGCCAAGACCCGGGTTGAATTAAAACTCCATTATCATCATACATATCTACAGTACCAGGAGGCATATATATAAGGGATGATTTATTACTTTTTCTGAGAAAGTTATGCAATAAGAGATATGTCATTGTAATAATTGGGATATTATGAATATCCAAATCAATTGGCTTTCTGAATATTCTAAACCTGGATGCTAAAATACCAAACACATTCTCAACTACTACTCGAGATTTTGACAAGCGCATATTGAAAATCCTTTTCGGTGAATTGATATCATGGTTGCCAGGATATGGTTTCATTATATTATTATGTAAAGCAAATGCTCCATCTGTCAAAAAAAACGTAGGGAATTTCGACATGATCCGTTCCGGATAATGGACTTGGCTTAGGAAGATTAAGCCCGTTAGATGCAATTTTTTGCCATAACGAAGAATTTTTAAGTACACCTCCATCACTGATCCTACCTTGACTACCAATGTCAGCATACATAATGTTATAGTTACTGTCGACTAAAGCTAAAAGTACTAAACTAAACGTCTTTTTATAATTAAAGTACTCAGAACCAGAGTTAACCGGACATTGTATAACAATATGCTTTCCATCCATTGCGCCAAGGGCATGTGGAAAATTCTCCTTGAATCCGTTTTCAACTTCCAACCACTGCTGCTCATTGCACGGCATCTGTAAATAAAAAGTATTAATATACTTTTTATTTACAGATGCCGTGCAATGAGCAGCAGTGGTTGGAAGTTTTTATATAATTATAAAAAATATTATCATCAAATAATATGTAAAAAGACACGGTCAATTTCATTAAAAGCTGACACTCAAATTGTATATAAATAATTAAAAAGCCGATTAATTGTAGCACTCATGTATTTTTCATAAAATACAGAGACATACACTCACACTCCTACATACACATACAGTACTCCTGCATATACGCGCACTCAAATGCATATAGTATACAGAACCCATATACACTCACAAATTTGGATTGGATTAAATAAAGATTTATTATTAAATAGGTCGTGATATATACATTTAAACCTTTGCTATTTTTATTTCAGGATCATGGAACTGATTCGATTCAGGAAGAATCAACCAACGCTTCAGAGGATGTACCAATTGCTTCTCCAACTCCAAAAGAACCAGAGCCCCCAAAAAATAGACACACCATCCGACGGCGTGACAACCCACCGGAATTGCAAGTTGCCAGTAGGCAGATGACAGAAGCCTTCAATAACTTAAATAAAGTGATAAATAATCCTTCAAAGGATAGCAGCGCAGTTGAGGACGAGTGCGACGTATTCGGCAAACTAATTGCCAAAAAACTGAAGAGGTTACCTGAACATGAAAGGGACGATATAATGTTCGATATACATGCTCTATTTCGGAAATCACGTTTTGAAAGATCTCCATCAGGTGAATCGTTTCGTACTTCTACACCTAAGTCTACGCCATATTATAGTCCGTTAACTACATCACTATCTTCTAGAAAGCGTCCTTTATCTGCGAATAATGCAGTTCATTATAATGTTACAACATTATCTCCTAGACCACACTCATCGTTTTCAGAGCCACCTGATACATATATAACATTATCTAATGAGTCCAGTGAATGTCAACCGACATACTTCCAACAACCAAGCGAAATCACTGCTCATCAACGCTCTTCAAAGATACGTGTTATAAGTGATGAAATTATTGCACCAGACACCCAAAGTCAATCAGTTTATCAACGCTATAAGCAGCCTCAATCAGATCAATCTAACGATGTTCAATATATTTTGCATATACCAGAGACCCAAACTCAACCTGATTGTCCAGAAGATAATACACATCAGAGTGATTTAATATATCAGGCATATAATGACTCGTAATGTATGAAATTATTCTTATTCTTATTCTCACTGATATTTTTGTAATTGTACATACCTAAACTTTTAATAAATATATGTCATAAATATTAAAATTTTACCTTTATTTCATCCTTGAGTTCCTCGTTCAAAGCTTCACAGACTTCGACTACAATTTTTGAAATCAACTGGCTTGAAATTTTAAATAAATAGTGCATAGATCTATAGCTGTCACCACTTGCCAAAAACCTCAAGGTGATTGATAATCGAATCTTAGCAGGTATAGCTTCTCTTAAATGAGTGTCTCGTTTAGCGATTAAGGGTTCGACTTTAGAAAGTAATAAATTAAAATCGTCCAATGACATTCGGTGGAAATTTTCAAATTCTCCTGATGGTTCTTGTATGAGTTCAAGAAATTGTTGTTCCATAGTACGTCTGTAAAAAAAAATACAGTTAATTAACTTGCCATGTAATGTACTTTAACTTATTAGAAATCCTAATTATTTAAATAAATATTACCTACCTAGTTCTGTTCCGATGCATTGCGATCATCCACCATCTTCTTTTTCTTCTTTTCTTTTTAGTCTTCTTCGTGAGATAAGTATGCACGTAGTTATAATACGCTAGAGAGCACATTGCTACGGCAGCTGCTACTTGAGCGTCCATTATAATAAACGTCCGCAGGGTACCGGTAACACTACACGAATGCGCTCCTCGCGAAGTTGAACGAGTGTGTAGTGTAGCACCGCGGACTTCAGTCAACTTCGGCCGAGTACTTCGCCGAGGAACTTCGCGAGTAGTGTAGAGGAGGCTTTAAGGACGAAAGATTGACTTTTTCTCTGGCAACACTGACTCAACCTGTCAAAAGCTAATTAGATCATCTGTTTTAATTTTTACTTAATTTATAAATATATTTATGTAATAAAAGTACAATAAAATAAAAATTGGCAAATAACGTTGTGATATAATAGATTTTAATAATAATTATCAAAAATTGAAGAAACAAAGTTTATAATATTGATCGACAGTAACGGTAACCTTTTTTTAAACAAAGAAGAAAGTTTCAAATTCTTAAACGGAAAACCGGGTAAGTATTAGTTATATTTTTTTCCCCTTTATTACACTTTCGTAGTATTAATAACTTTTAATATATTTCTTTTAGTACCCATAAACGTTGCAAGATTTATTAACACTGAATAACTCTTCTGGAAGAGTCCGAAATTTTGGAATTACTCCGAGTTTTTCCGACTTTGTAAGACTTTTTTCGACTTTTTAAATAAAAATAAACATTCATAAACTGTTACTTTCACTTTGTAAGTTATTTACCTACTTTTATCCGAGAAATTTTTTCCACAAGGGCAGTAATTATATTACATTCTTTATTACATATCATATATATTATGAAGCAAATGGGTCTCCTGATGGAAAGAGACAACCACCGCATATAGACAGAAAGATGTTAATGGTGCGTTGCTATCTGTAGCGAGGTCTAATGCCACATGCATGAGTTTGCCGGCTACCTTACCCTCCAAACCGGAACACGACAGCGACAAGCACTGACGCTATTGCAGCAGGAATAAGTAAGGCGGTGGTACTAGACCCGGGCGAGACAGTGCAGAACTCTACCACCTAGTAGTAACGAAGATAGTGATAGTCGTAAACGACCTGCCTGGCAAAACGGCAGTTGACCTTTCCTTCAAAGGAGCCCGGGACCAATACGGGGAAAAACACGTTAAACTCATTTTAATTTATTACGAGATCACGAAAATATTTTATCTTTTTATCATTTTAATCCGTCTATACGTTCTAATTTATTTTCTTACGACATCTATTTATCTCGTTGAGGTATTATATCACATATTAGGTCGTTGATAACTGCACTAGTGCATTACTTGTCATGCATGGACAGTCAAAGTGTTAAAGATTGATTGTAGCCGACTCGACGTACTTTGTACCGCTTTAGAACAGATTTAAAACGTCAATTATTTGGCAGTAGAAATAGCTTCTATAGTGAAAGAAGTGTTATCTTTATTATTTTCTTTGCAACTTTTCCATTTTTCTCTCCATAAGAACCTTTTTCGGACTCCAATGAATGTTTCAAAACAAAAATTAGCTAAATTGGTTCAGCCGTTCTTGAATATTGCGCTTAACAACATAGATTCATTTATATTTATATAGATACGTAGGGGCAAAATACCAGAATGAGATGTTGCATAACTCTACCGCCTAGGCATCACGATAATAGTTACATATTTGTATAATATGTAGGTAACTATCGTCATGATGCCTAGACGTTCGCCCTTTATAAACTGCCTGGCAGGAAGGTAGATGATATTTTTAATGTTTAATTCTTGTTTAGAGAAAAGAAACTATAGCAATAGCATGCTTTTACTGACTGACGAAATATCTTACCTACCTCGTAACGATACTTACCTTTTCACGATATCTTTACCATCATTTTTCATTGCTTCTTTCAAAACACTATCGTTCTCGTATATAATTGTCTGAATTTTTCGTTTCCTTATTAAAATATTAAATATTTTAGCGCACTGCGCTAAATTGGTAAACAGAATAAAAGCCACACCGGTCATCATCGGCAGATCTCCCCAAATCAAGTACAAGTCAATCACTTGAATCATCAGATATATTCCTACAACAAACCGAAAACAAACACAATCATTTAGACACAACACATAGAACATTTATGTTTATCTGTATTTTAACATACAAAGTGAAAAATACACTTAGTAAAATGTCATTGTAGTAGGGGAGCCCAAGAGGGAATTTGTGCTTCAGATTAACATAGTACCTCGCATATGTTAACGCTCTCCACCAAATATGAACCCTTTCTATAGAGGGGGGTAACAATGGCAGAAAAAAAAACTAAATTAAGATAACCGGCTTATGGAAATTGTCAGATTATACTTTTTTCGTAATTATTACATCATTTCCTCCATAATAAAAGAAAATTCGGACGCGCTCGAGAATGTTAAGACAACATTTTCTTTGCAAATTCGTGACCCTCCCACTCCCTTACGCTACACTTGAATCGTCAGATTTTCAAAATTTTAGCTGGCTGTTAATCCACTATATCCTAATCTATGGCGCTTCTGTGTTTCCATGTCACTGATTCTTTTTAAACATTTTTTTTATCTGTAGATTTTTTCCCCACCATTGAAATGAAAAACATTACATAACGTTGTATTTCTCTTATAATTTAATCTACAAAATCCAATAGGTCCCTACGACCTTCGGGTAACTAACCATTTAGCATCTTGGGCTCCCCTAATATTGCTTTTTATATCATAAAATGGCAAACAAACAGATGGCTCTCGTGGTGGTAAGAGACATCCATCATCTATAGACACCAAAGATCTTAATGATGCGTTGCTGTCCACGTTGAGAGATGTTAATATCACTTGCACAAGTTTAAGATAAACATTAACACTGTTGCGGTAGAAATAAGTAATGCGGTGGTATCAAACACCCGAGCAAGATGTCGAAATCTATCACCTAGTAGTCACGATAGTAGCCTAAAACCAATCGTTCGCCTTTTATAAACTGCCTGACAGAACGGCAGATGGCCTGTTTGACAAAGGAGCCCAGACGGAATTTTTACGAAAATTGCGCGGACTAAATATGAAATTAAGCCTTAGGTGAAGAAAACCACTACTAAGAATGAACTATCTGTCGTTCTGCCACTACTATTGTGACTACTCGGTGGCAGAGTTCTTTTTTTTAGCAGAGGGGGCAAACGAGCAGGTGGTGCACCTGATGGTAAGTGATCACCGCCGCCTATGGACAACTGCAATACCGGGGGTCTTGCAGCCGCGTTGCCGGCCTTTTAAGAATGAAAAAGCTCGTTTCTTGAAGGTCCCTAAGTCGTATCTGTTCGGAAACACCCCCGAGGGTAATTTATTCCACAATGGAGTAGTGCGAGGCAAAAAGTGCCGACAAAGCGCACGGTTGTGGATTTCCAGACAACGAGGTGGTGAGGATGAAACTTTAAATTTTGACGCGATGTCCGATGATGGAATTTGGCTGCAGGAATTAGTTCAAATAACTCTTCGGAACTCTCCCCATGATACATACGGTAAAAGATGCACAGCGAATCTACATCTCTGCGTAACGCCAAAGAATCAAGCCGATTAGAAATAGTCTGATCGTCGACGATTCGAACCGTTCTACGTTTAATGCGATCAAGAGGAACAAGCTGGTACTGAGGAGCTCCGGCCTAGAGGTGACAACAGTACTCCATGTGAAGTCGAACTTGGGCCTTATAAAGTTGAAGGCGATGGGCTGGCATGAAGTACTGCTTTGCTCTACTGAGTACGCCAAGCTTTTTGGAGGCTAGTTTAGCCTTTCCTTCCAAATGACCGCGGAATTGAACGTTGTTCGATATGTCGGCTCCCAGTATTCTAATACTGGCTGAGGCTGTCAGGTGAGTGTTCTCGAACCGAGGTTCTGCTACGTCTCGCCTGGGTATATGTTTTTTTTATGTTATAAGATAGCAAACAAGCAGATGGGTCTCCTGATGGAAAGAGTCAACCATCGCCTACAGACACCAAAGATGTTAATGGTGCGTTGCTTTCTTGTGGCTAGGTCTAATGCCACATGCATAAGTTTACCGGCTACCTTTCCCTCCAAACCAGAACACGACAGTGACCAACACTGACGCTATTGCGGCAGGAATAGGTAAGACGGTGGCACCAGACCCGGTCGAGCCGATGCAGAACTCTACCACCTAGTAGTCACGATGGTTGTGACGCGCATAGCCATTCAGTCGCCTGGCAGAACGGCAGTTGGCCTATTTTTCAAAGGAACCCGGGACCAATACGGTGAAAACCATCCATACATTCGCCTTACCTATTCCTGCCGTAATATCGTCTGTTTTTGACATCGTCGTGTTCCGAGAGGGTAAGTTAGCCGGCAGACTTATGCATGTAGTACTGCCATCCCGTCCACATAGCAACGCACCATTAACACCTTTGGGGTATGTAAGTGATGGCATGGCATGGCATTCTATAATGAGAACCATCTGCTTGTTTGCTATTATATGATACAAAAAACATTGATCTAGGCCTATATATACTATACAACTTACTACTGAATTAAGAAGAAATAATCTGAATGAAAAATGAAAAAGAATAAATCTTAAACCAAGGAATGGAAAAATTAAGATATTCAAAATATTAAAACTTACCTAAAAGAAACATAAAAGACAAAACGGCGTAACAATAATATAGAATCTTATGGTTATGGCATAATTCGTCTGGTGCCCAGAACCCGACCAGCCGCAAAGCCGATAGAGCAAAGGTAACAGACAGATTCGAGTTCTTTACTAGTATCTTCATCATAGAGGCTCTGGTATAAGTGTACAAGAACAAATGAAAAGCTTACAAAATATAAAGGAATTATTAATTCTACTATTCAGGGGTTGTAAGTTTAAACATTTAACATTAAAAAATCTTTAAGGGGGAAATTGCGGTCTTGGTGGAAAAATACCGCAATTTAAAAAAAAATTGTTGACTAAACTATAAATGCAATTACCGTATAAAAAAATATGTTATAAAACAAATTTCCTCGAATACATGATCGTAATCTTATTGACATCTCAACTTATTAATGTAATTTTATTGACATCTCAACTTATGAGAAAAAACTGAAAACAAAGATGTGTTTTAAAAATAAAAAGAAAATTCTCGCCGTAGTGGCTAATCAGACAGAATATAAATACTAGTATAGGTGGTAGAGTTCTGCATTGTCTCGCCCGGGTCTGGTACCACCGCCTTGCCTATTCCTAATATTCCAATAGCGTCAGTGATTGTCGCTGTCGTGTTCCGTTTTGGAGCGTAAGGTAGCCGGTAAACTTATGCATGTGGCATTAGACCCCGCCACAAGATAGCAACGCAACGCACCATTAACACCTTCGTTGTCTATAGGCGATGGTTGACTCTTTCCATCAGGAGACCCATCTGCTTGTTTGCTATATTACATAAAATATAATATAGCAAACAAGCATAACATAGCAAACAATATATATATATATATATATATATATATATATATATATATATATATATATATATATATATATATATATATATATATATATATATATATATATATATCGTTATACCTAAATATCTGAATCTCTGTTAACTCTAAGGTTTAATGGGAGGGAATACACCTGGTATTAAGTCTGTCTGTTGTACAATGTAATTTAAATATAGTAAAATAAAACTACATAAATTTACCGACGTACATGAAGGACTTCTTTACTCTTCTGAAAACTGAGCTTATCTGTTTTACCTTTTTACAAGTCACTACGAAACTAAACGTTGATCCATATGACAATTTTAAATACTTATTTTAAATACTTCAATACTAGCTATAATACGGCTGTCAAGTAGTTATCTCAAAATTGAGGAAACACAACTGTGAGTGGAACAAATAAAGTTAATTAGTGAAGGTAAACGAATTTTTGATGAACGATTAACAAAACAGACATACAAATGCGAATGTGAATGGATGCAGGTACCGGGAGACCGAAACTGACGCATTATGATCAAATTGGTCAAGAGATCTCTAAAGGTGGTTTCCAAAATCCCTGAAACCAAAACCGACTACAAAATGTAGAGGCAAATAATATATGCGTACCAATTACCAAATACCAAAAAAGAAGCTATTTTTATCAATGAACTTTCTGCAACTAAAAACATAATATATTCCCTAGAAATGATGATCCAACTTATTCACGATATTTATATTTCAATCAGTTTTGAGAGTTCATAACTTACAAAGACATAATATTAATATGAAATATTTTTTGTTGCCGACTGTTATCCTCGATGAACAAAATAATGGTACGCTTAATTATCATTATTACAGTGAAACCCTATTATTTTCATGATAAATTTGACCAAATATGATATAGTTACAACAAACATACTATGGTAATTTATCTACTTAAAATATTTTTTGTTTTTACTTCATATAATATACAAAAGTTATTGTGAAGTAGCGTCTATGATTTGTATGAAGCATTTTAACGTCCCGTTTCTAAGACGCAAATAATTTTTTAACAAGCGATTAATTTCGGTTTAACATTCTTAAAAGGCTTATTCTTAAGAGCTTACTCATTCTTAAAAGGCCGACAACGCAACTGCAAGACCTCTGGTATTGTGGATGTCCACGGGCGGCGGTGATCACTTACCATCAGATGCACCTCCAGCTCGTTTGCCCCCCTCTTCTATAAAAAAACAGCATTTTTACTAGCAAGTTGTCTGTTAAACAGAGATTAATTGCTTGTTAAAAAATTATTTGCGTCTCACAAACCGGATGTAAGAGCCTTGTATTCAAGCGATACCTAGTATCGACTAGCAATGTACGACACCAGTGATTTAACAAACAAATGTACATGTATGTATGATTACATAACATACATACATGTACATAACATGTATTATTTGAAGTTTCTAAATATTTAGAAAATCGCTAGGTGGTACAAATCTCACATTAATTTTAGTTTTTTTATATTATAAGATAGCAAACAAGCAGATGGGTCTCCTGATGGAAAGAGTGAACCTTCGCCTATAGATTCCAAAGATGTGCCTTGCTTCCTCCACATACATGATTATTTTCATACAAGTACAGTTACCAAGATTCTTGTCACCAACTTTGGACAGTTTTCAGTAAATCTGATCATTTTGGTACCTTCCAGTCCCACGTAATTCCACATTCGTATTGTATTTTTTCACTATATTTTGTTCACTATATTTTTTTCTTCAGGTTAAATCAACGGAGCATGCTCTTACTCATTTTTACACCAATACTGGTTATAAAACCAGCTGAATGTCTCTTATTCAAGAATTATAAATATGATTTCTGAGTGTAAAACCTAACTCTAGCTAGCCACCAAAAATAGTAAAAGTGAGATAAAAACTCTAAGAACCTTTTTAAATAAAAAAATTAAGCTCTATTTTTTTATTTCTAACTTTTAATTATTTTTATTTCTAACTTTTACCGTTTTTCAGTAATTGCAAAAAATACTTTTTTTAATCCTTGCCAGAGGTTGCAAACAAAAGACATTATTTTTATATCCGTAAAACTACACTATATCAAAAATGCAAGGAAGAGATTGAAACTTTTATACGACTGGACTATAATATTTTACCTGATAGCTACGTGCATACATTGTTAGTGATTGTTAGTATAGTGATATCGAAAGCGATAAAAACAATAAAAATCAACAATTTAAATGTATCTTTCATACAAGAAATATAACAAAATACAGATGTCTGTCAGCTTCATTATCAATCGAACGATGTCAGCTTTGTTAACAAAAAAGCATAGTTCTTAGTTTGAAATAAGTATTGAGTTACACTCAAAACAGTTTTTGAAAATTATTACAAACTAGCTGTTGCCCACGACTTCGTCCGCGCGGACTTCGTTTACTCCGCACAGCTTCTCCCCGTAGGTATAATATGTAGCCTATATGTTGACTCGACCTATTAGTAGAATATTCAAGCAAAATTTGAAGTAAATGCAGTACTTTTTGAGTTTACCCCGGTCACACATACAGACAAACAGACAAAAATTCTTAAAACTATATTTTTGGCTTTGATATCGATTGTAGATCACGCCCCAAAAAAATATTCAATGTACAGTTTTGACTTTCCTGCGATTTTATTATATGTATAATTAGATTTTTGCTGAAAAAAACTGTTTTCCGGCCCTGTGTAAATCGCTAACTAATAGTGGGCTTGTGTAAGAAATTGTCCATCGACAAACACAATTATGTTATTATTATAATGATCGCCTTTCTTGTTTAATTACTAGATATTATACTTTGTTTTCGTTTAAACTCGATTTTCAAAATGTCATATTTGTTGTCAGAATAAATACACGTAATAAAAATTGACTTATGGATATATGGTATTTTTAAAACCTACTTTTTTGTAAACATTTAGGAAGGTTAGAAAGTACGCCGCTGACGTAGAAAAACTATATTTGCCCGTTAAGTTTTTTCCGCCAAATCTTCTCAGAATGTAGCCAAGTTTCGGAACCTATAGTAGTTTAACAAATGGTGATGATCAAAATAACTTGTAATTTTTTTATTGAATAAAGTAGTTCTTATTTCTGATTATAGAGACTAAAGTACATTGAATATTAGAAAATCTTTAAAACATGATTTAAGTAAAAGTGTACATTTTCTCTCCATATTTCTGAACTCACCTGAATAACATTTTAGGGATTGCTACTTGTATGTCAATGTCTGTAACAAATCAACATTACAAGTGTAAATTACTTTAAAGATAAATTACTTTTGATGGTGCTAAATAAATTAAATGTCATCAACTCTATAGATTAGAATTAATTCTCCAACGTTGCCTCTCTCTGTAACCTAATTAGTACGCATCCGTAATTAGGTATCAATTTAAATACAAAGGCAAGGAACTAAGGTCAAAGGAAAGAAACATGCGGGCGGCTTATCTGATGTATTAATCTGCAGATGACAACGTACGAAGTATCATGTAATTCGTCTACGACTATATTAACTTTACATTCGATACTAACTCGATTTAAAAGTAATTCTTTTATTAGATTTTATATCACTTAAGATAGAAAATATGCTGATGGCTTTTGTGACGTTAAAAAACAAACATCGGCAATAGACACATAAGATGTTAATGGTGCGTTGCTATTTGTGTAGTGAAATGCTAACTCCACATATATAAGTTTACACGTACCTTATCCTAGCAATCGGATGACTACATTGTTGTATTGCGTCAAAAATTAAAATTATATAAAATGGAAGAAACTACCAATCGGAGCACTACATTGTTGTATTGCGTCAAAAATTAAAATTATTTAAAAACGGAAGAAACTTGGTAGAAACTCATCTGCTTGCAATGCTATTGTTTTTCCGTGAATGCCGTAATAGCGCCAACGCTTCTCGTTAACGTGTTCCAGTTTGGAGGTTAAGGTAGCCAGTAACACTAATAATAATAATCTTTATTTCATCATTAACCATCACGAACATAAATTTGCCAAAGGTTGACTTTTTCTTTTGAGTGTAATGAACACTTGTGCAAGAAGGAGCCACTCTTTTTTAACACACTTATACTTAAAACATGGTTTTACAGTTTTAGAGTTCAAGTATTTAATAACATACACTCTTTCTTAACACTCTTATACTTAATACATGGTTTTAGAGTTATAGTGTTTAGATATTTATTTACATGGTTTAAGCTAAAAGAAATAAGGTAAATGTCATCCACTCTTCCTTAGCACTCATATACTTAATACATGGTTTTACAATTTTAGTATTTAGATATGTAGTTACATGGTTTAAGCTAAAAGAAATAAGGTAAATGTCATCAACTCTTCCTTAGCACTCATATACTTAATACATGGTTTTACAATTTTAGTATTTAGATATGTAGTTACATGGTTTAAGCTAAAAGAAATAAGGTAAATGTCATCAACTCTTCCTTAGCACTCTTATACTTAATACATGGTTTTACAATTTTAGTGTTTAGATATGTAGTTAAATGGCTTAAGTTGAAAGAAATAAGGTAAATGTTATCCACTCTTCTTCAGCGCTCTTATACTTAATACATGGTTTTACACTTTTAATATTTAGATATGTAGTTACACGATTTAAGTTAAAAGAAATAAGGTAAATGTCATCCATCCTTCGTCAGCACTCTTATACTTAACATATGGTTTTACAGTTATAGTATTTAGGTAATAAGTTACATGGTTTAAGTTAAAAGTAATAAGGTAAATGTAATCCACTCTTCTTTAACGTTCCTTAACTCTTAGGGGCCCTTTATAAATTATGTAAGGCGTTTCGGGGAAGGGGGGTGTTGATTGAATATTATAACTTCTTACTATGGGTAGGAGGGCAGAAAATTACGTAAGATTTGAAATTGAAAATTCTACCACTTACGCGATAAAAATGGCTTTATTTTTTTTATTACAGTTACAGATATTATTTATTACAGTTAGTTATTATTAGATACAGTTATTATTTATTACAGTTAGTTAATAATATTTATAGTATATGATTGCAATATAGTAGTATGATTGCAATTAAGTCTATTTTCAGAACAAATGGAGTTATATTTTATCAATATATCCTTTTCTCACGAAATTTTTTTATCAAAGGGTAGGGGGGACTAGTCGTAATCTTATGATGTCTTATATTAGGGGGAGAGGGGGTCAAATTAGCCCTCAAAATCTCTTACGTAATTTATGAATAGCCCCTTACTAACTAAATAAATGTTTATTTCCAGATGTGAAATTTTCAAATGTAAATGCGTAGCATAATAGTAGAGTAGCGGGCCGTAGCCATACGTAGGAGATCACTACGAATATAACGTAGAGGTTGTAAACTGACGATTGAATTATTTTAAAAACGGGCTATAGATCTTAAGGCTTGTACTAATCTTGATTTATTCGTGAAGTGGCTGACCGTTTTAAAAATATTTTGCCCTGCTTCTCTTCTCATTCGATTGCCATCTAGCTCGTCCATGTGTAGATGTTGATGAACGCGAATAATTTAGGTATTTACATTATTATTATAATAATTTCAAACTTTTATCTAGCATAAGTAGTTTGCAATTAGCAGTGTTAATTATTTTTATATTAATACGTTAAGCAAATACTTTGTTCCCTTTTTTATGACAATTACGTAATCGGAGGAATTTAAAGTTTTGCAAAGTTAAAGTTAACATGACAGAGGAATTTATAAACTTAATATTTTTATGCATGTGCATTAAAAATACATTAAATTTATAAAACGTTAACTATGTCTGCGACTTCGTCGATGCGGAAAAAATCCAAAATAAAAGTAACCTAAGCTACTCCTTATTACCGTGATTTAAAAGATAGACAATCCCAGGGTTTCACCCAGATAGTTCCCGTTCTCATGAGATTTCCGGGATAAAAGTACCCTATTCATTTATTTATTTAATACTTTATTGTACACAACAGAACAACAGAAAAAAAATGAAACCAAAAACCGACAATTTGCAGTAATTTTTGAGGACAATTCCAAATATCTAGGAAACTCAAACCTCTTTTAATCGATTTATCGGGCCGTCAATTTTAAGAATACACAAAAAAATATTTGATTATTTTAAAGTTTGAATAACCGTTCTAATATTATAAGTATGTTAATAAATAATCAAAAATTTTTTATTACTACACAGATGTGAACGGGGTACTTGCTCTCACAACACGTATTTTTTTGTAAAAATGACTCCAACGTCCAGTTAAACTCGACACTTCTTTTAAAAATAAGGTAATAACTTTATAATCACAAGCTTTTGCGTGCCATTTTGGCAAACTTGTCGTGAAGTCACAGCCTCAGAGATAGTGAAAGGAACTCCGTTTAAACCGGCTTTTATAATGCATTTCTCAATTATTTCTCCGTGTTGGTCTCTAGCTTCTTTGAAGAATAGACCAACTGCCGTTCTGCCAGGCAGGTCATAAAAGGCGACCGACTGGTATTCGGGTCACTGACATCGTGGCTATTAGGTGGTAGAGTTCCGCGTTGTCTCGCCTGGGTCTGATACCACCGCCTTACCTAGTCATGCTGCAATAGCGTCAGTGCTTGTCACTGTTGTGTTCCGGTTTGGAGGTTAAGATAGCTGGTAAACTAATGTATGTAGTATTAGACCTCGCCACAAAATAGCAACGCACCATTAACATCTTTGGTGTCTATAAGCGATGGTTGAATCTTTCCATCAGGTGACCCATCTGCTTGTTTGCTATCTTATAAAATAAAAAACAGTAATATATTATTTAACAAGGAAAATTTGGTTTCAATTGTAAAACCCATGAGGGGAATACACGACAAATTATAAATACGAAAATTTGGATGTTTGGATGGAGGTAGATGTTTGTTACTCGCTCATACAAAAAGGCTGAACCGATTTAAATTAAATTTGGCACACATATAGATGATGACCTATAATAGCACGTAGGATACTTTTTATCCGGAAAGAAGTAGTTATTCCCGAGGAATTCACTTAACAAGTTGGTTAATCTTGATAGAACAACTTATAATGCAGAGGGTTTCAGGGAAGAGCTACTAATTAATATGAAAATATATGTCTCGAAATTTTGTTTGAGCAAGTGATTTGTGATCCGATACGCTTTGCACACAAACAAGACACACTACGTTTCTTACAAGCTTTGCTCTATTTAATTTCGAATTTAAATCGACACTATTACTAAAATTTATTTTCCATATATGTGTATTCGTCCTTATTTAATTGCAACCTTTAGTTAGTTTTACTTGACACAGTCATCGTTTATAGATAATTTTTTATTAAGTACTAGCTGTTGCCAGCGACTTCGTTCGCGCGGACTTCGTTTACTCCGCACAGCTCCTCCCCCGTAGGTGATAGCGTGATAATATGTAGCCTATATTTTGACCCGACCTGTTGGTAATATTCATGCAAAATTTGAAGTAAGTTTGCAGTACTTTTTGAGTTCACCCCGGACATACATACAGACAAACAGACAAAAATTCTAAAAACTATATTTTTGGCTTCGATATCGATTGTACATCACGCCCCAAGTATTCTTTTAAAAAAATATTCAATGTACAGTTTTGACTTTCCTACGATTTTATTATATGTATAGAT
This sequence comes from Apodemia mormo, assembly GCA_036924255.1. NCBI lineage: Eukaryota > Metazoa > Arthropoda > Insecta > Lepidoptera > Riodinidae > Apodemia > Apodemia mormo. Next base: position 3,278,232 of record JAUPFN010000012.1, on the reverse strand, counting down.
ATATTTTTAGATAAAAAACAAGCTGATGGCTCTCCTGCTGGAAAGAGGAACCATCGCCTACTGCATTGTCTCGCATGGGTCTGGTACCACCGCCTTACCTATTCATGCCGCAATAGCGTCAGTGTTTTTCACCGCGTGTTCCGGTTTGGAGGGTAAGATAACCATTCCACCACATGGATAGTAATTTACCATTTACATCTACCATTTCTATAAACGATTGTTGTCTTTCCACGGAGCGCCATTTGTTTGTAATATAAAAACACATAATTTTTGAATTTTACAGGAGTATGAACAGTATTTTACAAATTCATTGAATAATAATAGTAATAATATTTGTGGACAAATTACACAAATCGATCTAACCCCAAAGTACTAGTCAACGATACTAATAGATAGAAATACATATATAAATACTGTTTTATACATAATAAACACCCAGACCCAGAAATAAAACATGGATTTTACTTTACACTAGTCCCCCTTTGACATCTAAAAAATAAAATTTCATACTTTGACTTTTGCAACCCAAATGTAATTTTTCTATGGAGTAACAGTAGGTGCACTAATTGCATTTCTACCTACCACATTGGGAATATGGAAATAACAGTATTCTTCAGAAAACAACTAGCTATGTCATTTGATTTACTGTAATAATCAAATTCGAAGAATCGCTTTTTTAATAATTGGTCGGGATCACCACTCATTTCGCCAATCGACGAACCGGTGAATTTTTATGAAAAGGCGAAGTGTGGTAGTGATTCTCTCTGCTTGTCCCACAAGGGAACCGGCGTGATACTATTTTTTAATAAATATAAAATATATCTTATACATAATAAATTATTTTACTGATTGTATAAATAAGAATACTATACTAAATAAATTATTTTACTGACTGTACTAAATAAGAGTAGAAAGAAAAGTGTATTGGTATTATTGGTCCAATCTAAGAAAATCACAGGTCGATCCGTAGGCGTGTCTATCGTGTCATCGGCTATTTATTCGCTAATGCGGTGTATTAAGAAGGGGATTCAATGGAAAAATCCGATTAATGCTATCAATAAAAAAAATTGTATTTTTATCATACTATCAATAAAATAAAATCTAATTTTTATTAAAAACCAGATAGCGGGCAACTTACGGCTATTTCCGATATACTAATATGACGCGATTTAAAGCAGTATAATTGATAAAGTACCTAGTAAAAGGTTGATTAGTAAAATACAGTATATATTGAAAAATATTGGTACTGGATTCTGATACTGAATACGTAAAAAAGTAGTTATTTAAATTTTGACTTAATTATTTAATGAAAATCTTTGTGTACGACACTCGCGCGTAGACAACAAAGTTCATTGTTTACAAACAGCGATTTGTCGAACTCGTGACTAGACTCGTTAGCAGGCAGCATTGATGCCATGCTTGATGCTTGAAAGATCATTAGGCCCTTTTACATTTTGCTCTTAAAATGATGCATATGTAGCAGAATGGCGATCTGAGGATGTGTCGGGGGTTCTTGAAATTTTTAATTTTATCTTGTTTAATATGTACTTAAAACTGCTAAAAATCGAATTAAGTTTTGTAACATACAGCTTTTTAATTATAAAAATTTTGCCATTTACAACAAATTTTATTTATTTAAAATATTTATTGAACAAAATGTACAAAAGGTGAACTTAACGTCTGAAGACATTTTCTGCCAGTTAACCTTAAAATTGTAATTATATATTCTAGATTGAAATATATTTATTGATGGAACGTCTTGAATATAATTTGGGAGATAATTCTAGAGACGTATTGCTGTAAGCGTAAAAGATTCCAAATAACTTTCTGTGTTGGGGACTGGGACTTTATACACTAATGCCCACAACAGTGGGCATTAGTGTATAAAGAGCGCTGAATACGACGCTGGGTTTTATACCCAGGGTCGCATTCAGCGCTCTTCAGTAATTCGAGGTAATGAACCGTTCACGTAAATATGATGGAGAGAAAGGATTATTTATTTATTTATTTATTTATTTAATTCTTTATTGTACACAGTAATCACTTAACATAACAATAAAAGAAAATAAGTACAATGGGCGAGCTTATCTCTAGTAACAGAGATTTCTTCCAGCCAACCCGTAACAAGGAGATGTTATAAACAAAGATAATTATTGACTTGGTGTACAATTCAAACAATAAAATTAAACACTATAATATGGAAAAAAGGTTAACACAAAATATACATGCATACACATACAAACATACACATATATAAATATATATATACGTACAAACATACTTACATGCATACATACAGACCGTAAAAACCATGACTCTTAATTTGACAGAAAAGCGAAAATATTATATTATAATAAACATTCAAAGCGAAAGAAAAATAAGACAAACAGAAAGAAATAGAAGTTAAATTTGCATCAAATATAGCTCCTTTAGACGCTTCCTAAAAATAGACAAACTTTCACAAGTTCGAATATCTTTAGGTAGGGAATTCCAAAGACTAACAGCATGGACGGTAAACGAGTGAGAATAAGTGGCAGTATTACTGGTTGGGAAATGCAAAAGGGTTTTAACGTTGGAGCGACAAGGCGAGTCAGGGGAATGTAGAAAACGGAAACCATCACGAAGATATTTGGGATACTTAGGATCAAAGAGAATTTTGTATAGCAAGCAAAGTATATGTAAGTTCCTACGTTGGCGAATCGGTAACCAGGATAACTGAGCTCTGAACTTGGAAACATGATCGAACTTTCGCAAGCCGAAGATGAACCTTATACAGAGATTTTGAAGCTTCTCCAACTTATTGACAAGCTCTTCGGTAGCATCAAGAAAGCAAGTGTCGGCGTAATCTATAATAGGAAAAATAAGAGTGTGGACAAGAGATATTTTTGTTTTAAGAGAAAGGAAATTTTGTAGGAGTTTTAAAGAGTGTAAAGAATAAATTACCTTGCGAGTTATGTTGTTTACGTGACAGTTCCAAGAAAAGTCTGAACTAAATGTTAAGCCTAAATTAACAACAGAGCTGGAAATGGCAATAGGTACTTTATTGTATAACAAAGGTGGGACATCAACATTAGCAATCAGAAGCAAGCAAGCAAGCAAGCAAGGATCATGCAGTATTTAAAAAAGCAACCATTTTAATTGAGATCGAAACTGACTTACGTGACTAAAACTTAATAAATCTTCTTCATATTTTTAAAATAACTTTAAGACTTCACGTTTTTCAAATCTGATTTTAAGAAACTGATCAAATAACATAAATTTAATTTACTTGAATCTTTTGCTTTGCTTGATTCGTTCGAGATTTATTTACGACATTCATTTTTTTTAATTCTTTTTGACGTTATTTTGTTATTTTTCAACTAATCGATTATAAAGCTAAGACAAAACTTAAGAGCTCAAATATTGAATGGAGTGTCATAAGGATCAAAATCGATAATCGTTTTGAAAATACACAACTGTTCAAAAAAAAGAAGAAAAAGTTCCTTCACACCTGTATCCCCGAAGAGGTAGGTTGAGGTACAAGTACACCCCACGACTTGCCGAAGATATTAAGCCCCATAATGTGACAGGTGGCAAGCCTATCGCCAACCGAGCACTTATCCAATCCCGGGCAATGTTCTTTTTATCAGAAAATTGAAAAAACACATTTTTCGAATTGCTCGACACGAGAATTAAACCTTATGCAGTCAACGTCGACACCGGACTACTAGACCACAGAGGTGACAACTGTTCAAAAACAAAAATATATATTTTAATAAATTCTAGAGTTATGAAATCTTGGAGTTTCAAATATCTAAAGAAAGAAAGAAAGAAAATATTTATTTGCAAGAATATGGGTGTTACAAGTTGTTAAAAATAAATTAAGTTACCAACATATTCTACCATTATATGGTGTGCAAATATTTAAAAAAATTATCATTATAAAATATTACATTTAAAAGATTCTATCGATTATTTAGAATTACTACCGGATCGGAACGCGGCCACACACTGAGAAGATCCGGCGGAAGAAACTCAGCGGGCTGGTCTTTTTTCTCTATTTAATGTACTTGTTATAAATGTACAATTTCATATTACAAAAGAAATACTACATATTATAATTTACAAAATGTTCACTATTTACAAAATTTTACTAGGTACATTGAAATTTTTTAAGGACAATTCAACAAACTTATATTTCTATCCATTAATATTTAATTTTATCGGCTAAAAATTCTTTAATATCATAATAAGTTTTATCTAACAGCAAATCAAACAACTTTTTGCGAAATTTATTTATAGGTAATGATTTAAGACTATCAGGAATATGATTGTATATAATAATAGACATACAATACACATTTTTTGTAAAAATATTGAATTTTTTATTAGGCACATATAATTTTTTACTATTCCTAAAATATGAGTTACCACTGACTTCAGCATTTGTTTTAAATAACTTTTGGTGCTTTTTTACAAATACGCATACCTCTAAAATATACAAACATGGTGAGGGAAGTACCTTAAGAGACTTGAAAAGTGGTTTACAGGAATGTAACTGATTAACACCACATATTGCTCGAATACATTTCTTTTGGACTCTAAAAATTCGTATCAATTCAACAGAATTTCCCCAAATAGGAATTCCATATTGTAAATAAGAAGAGACATATCCATGATATGCTAATAGGGAGGTTTTTACGTCTATGTTTTAGTATACTTTTAGCTCCTTTGAGCTTTAAATACCTAGCCTAGCTAGTGTATTTTGTCGGAATCTATTAAAAAGAACAATTCGTTTTTAATAGCAAAGAGAACACATAAACATCTTGTACTTCAAACTGGAAAAAATCAACAATAATTAACTTATTTCATTGAGCATAATACCATTCCTTTAGAGGCATAATCGTATTAACGCATGTTTTTTGAGCGCTAGGAATATTTCTATACATTGATTTCGCTGACGTCGTTAGTCTAGAATCTACTCATTAGTGGAACATGAGTAACGAATTACGCCGCTTAAATCCTAAGTCACACAAAATATGCTGTGGTTTTTTCTAACTAGAAAAAAGCAAAAAACCGTTGCCTACCAACAGTTACAATGTGGTGAACGACCAGAACTATCACTAGGTATAACCTGCATCAGTCCGCATTTCTTAGAACAATAGACCATTCACAGACCGCGCCATTAATCAGAAATCAGAAGTACTTTATTCAATAAAACATTTTACAAGTTATTTTGACACGTCAACATATTTTTTAAAAACTACTACCGGATTGGAAACGCGGCCACACACTGAAAAGATCCGGCGGAAAAAACTCAGCGGGCTTGTCTTTTTTCATATCATCTATTTTTTTACAATATCACAATATTACAAAAGGAGCAAATAAATAATCCCAGGCTTTTTTGTCTTCTAAATAATCTGAGATTTTATAATATCCTTTTTAACACAGTTTTGTTTTAACAGATTTTTTCAAATTATTGACTGGTAGATCTCTTATAGTTTCGGGAAGTTTCTTGTAAAAGCGTATAAAAGAGTTACTTATTCTGTGAAGACGAGATGCATGCACAACAAGAATGTTTTTGTACCTTGTATTGAGTGAGTGTACGTCACCATTTTTTTTAAACAAGCAATATTTTTACGATCGTACATCAAGTTTTCAAATATATATTGGGGATTTTTTTATTTTTATTTATTATTCCAAGAAAATACTTATTTCAACGACTCTCCCTGTATTATATATTTTAATGTTTTTAACGGTCGCGCTGTAATTACGTATATTAGGTATGTGATTTTATTTTAAACTAGCTGTTGCCTGCGACTTCGTCTGCGCGGACTTCGTTCACTCAGCACAGCTCCTCTCCCGTAGGGGAAAGCGTGATAATATGTAGCCTATATGTTGACCCGACCTGTTAGTAATATTCATGCAAAATTTAAAGTAGATCCATGCAGTACTTTTTGAGTTTACCTCGGACATACATACAGACAAACAGATAAACAGACAAACAGACAAAAATTCAAAAAACTATATTTTTGGGTTCAATATCAATTGTAGATCACGGCCCAAGTATTCTTTTAAAAAAATATATTCAATGTACAATTTTGACTTTCCTACGATTTTATTATATGTTAATCGATTAATCGATATAATTCTGCCACCTTTCGGTAACGCTTAGAGTAGTTTGGCTGACACTGAAAACCAGCGTTGAGGTAAGAACTTCTCAACATTAGCTGAGTGTTGGCCATTTTGAGACATCACACCACTCAGTACAGTGGACATCAAACGATAGGTTACACAGTTAGACCAACTGAATTGTATTTAAGTTTATTTATTAATTATTTGTATAAAGTGTTGCTTTTTGTCTTAACAGTGTAATGGTTACTAGGACTGGCGCTTTTTTTTTACGTATTATTTTTTTTCATGCTGTATATATAAATTTTATTTTAAGTTTTGCTATGTATCTGTACATATTTTTTTTAGTTATATTGGCTTGTAATTCTTTAGTGTAGGTTTTATTTTGCTTTGCTTTATGTCCTTATTTTTGTTTTGTTTTTTCTTTTCTTAATGTTAATATGTTTTTGATGTGTTATGATATCTTTCTGTAGTTTTGTGGTCTATGTCTTAAATAAACATTTTCTATTCTATATAACAGTTAGAATTTTCTTTTCTTTGAATTTTTCTCTCAGGGAAACCCTCGGGCTAAGATTGTAAATTGCCCTTATAGCTCTTTTCTGTAATACAAATATAGCATTTCAGCAGAATTTCCCCAGAGAATTCCATATGTCATGATGCTGTGGAAGTAACTAAAGTATACTATTCTTGCTGCGTCGACATCAGTTAACTGTCTCATTTTTAACTTCCCACTACGTATGTAGATAAGGAAGTTACTGATTTTACTCCGATTTTCAAAAATCGAGTTTTCACCAAATGTCCACGTTTTGAGGTCCTAGGAACCTTTTTCGACTATTTTCACGATGACGTCAGTATGTCTGTATGTGTGTATGTGTGTGTGTATGTGTGTGTGTGTGTGTGTATGTGTGTGTGTAAACATCTCATAACTTTTGAACGGCTGGGCCGATCGAAACGCGGTTAATGGCATTCGATTGGATTACGCTCAACTTAGACTTCCTGAAAATTTAAACCGATTCGGTCCAGGAGATTATGAAAAATTAAAAAAAAAAACATTAAAAAAAAATTGCCGAAAAAGTATTATTTAATATAACTTCTAGATTTATGTACCGATTGAGTACAAAAACTAATCAGCTCCATTCATACAATACATAAATTGCATCAAAATCCACAGGGTCACATTTTGTTTACACATTTTTTAACAGCATATGCTGCCGAACTAAATCTATTTGCTTAATTATTAATGTGCGGTCCCCATTGTAATTTCTTATCTAAAGTAATACCTAAAACATAACCTAAAAACAAGGATGGCAATACATCATTAACATCTTTGGTGTCTATAGGCTTTGGTTGTCTCGTTCCATCAGCAGAGCCATCTGTTTGTTTGCTATATATGATATATATAATATAATATATATAATATAAAAAAAATCGATTGTTTTTTTTAAATCAGTCAAATAATTTTATATATTATTTACTAGCTGCGGCGTGCAGCCCGCTGCATTATAAAAGTTTTTGCAGAATCCCGCGGGATCACTAAATTTTTCCGGGATAAATTTAGCCTGTGTGCTATTCCAGATCATCATCTGCCTGTGTGCCAAATTCCATTCAAATACGTTCAGTAGTTTTTGCGTGATTGAGTAACAAATACCCATCCATCCATACATCCATCCATCCAAACATTAAAACTTTCGCATTTATAATATAAATGTAGATTTATTACAAACAAAAATACAACAGACTGCTTCCTAGTATAAGCGTTAGCCTATTGGCCTTAGATCATGAGGTCTGATCCCCGAGTTGGGCAAAAGTGTTATTGAAGTTTTTCTCAAATATACAATATCTCAGTAGCAGCTCGGAGTCTGGCGGTGTGTCCCGTGCCTTGGATGAGCACGTAAAGCCGTGGGTCCCTGTTATCGCTAGAAATAGTCGATAATCGTTATCAGATCGGTAAAACGCGGCGATGGAGATCACCACTCATCTTGCCAACCGACAAACCAGTGAATCGTGGACAATTAGAAAATCTATATACGTCTACCCCACAAGAGAAACGGGCGTGATGATACTACTAAAACTAAAAATCCAAAAATCATTTCGCCCGTGTTAGTCCGGACTCCTTTGAAGAATCGGCCAACTGCCGTTTTGCCAGGCAGGTCGTACAAGGGCACCAATAGGCTATATGTGTCACTACCGTCGTGGCCACTAGATCGTATAGTTCTGCATTGTCTTGCCCGGGTACCACCGCCTTACATATACCTGCCGCAATAGCGTCAGTGTTTGACACTATCGTGTTCCGGTTTTGAGTGTAAGGTAGCCCATAAACTTATGCAAGTGGCATTACATCTCGCCACAAGATAGCAACGCACCATTAACATCTTTGGTTACAGGCGATGGTTGACTCTTTCCGTCAGGAGACCCATCTGCTTGTTAGCTATCTTATGATGTAAAAAAACTTTATAATACTATTTTAATTAAATAAATACTGACTGACTATCTTAACTTGGAAATCCTGATTTTAAAGATCAGCCAATGTGCAATCCTTTTTATGATATCGCGTGAAAAGTAACGCGGAAGCCCAGCATCATCCAGTGGGAACAACTTGTTGCGAATGGGCGTGGTCCGGCTCCGCCCACCGTGCCAACAGGCCTCATCCAGCAGGTCTTGCATCAGTCCCGTCCCGAACGCCGAACGAACCAGCCATGACGCATATGCTGAGATTCGACATGAGCTTCCTGTCACCAGAACGCTGACGACTACTTAAGCGTAAGGTGAGTTAAAACATGAAAGGTAGGTTTGATAAAATTTAAGTATTCATTGCTTCCGACTTTGCTCACTTTAAATGTTTTTATAATTTATCCATATAAAAAAAAATAATTTGAAATCACCCAAATAAGCGTGCAGCTCCCTGCATTATAAAAGTTTTTGATGAATCCCGCGGGAACAACTTATCTTTCTGGGATACAAAGTACCCTATGGTCATCGTCTACGTGTGTGCCAAATTTCATTCAAATTCGTTCAGTAGTTTTGGCATGATTGAGTAATAAACATCCGCCCATACATCAAAACATCCAAACTTACGCATTTATAATTCCCAATTTTTATTTAATACTAGCTTGCCCGGCAAACGTTGTTCTGCCTTTTTAACTACTCTTACTTTTTTTTCTATAATTTCCCACCATTTAAACCTTCCCTGGACTTCAACAATTAATTCAAAACCAAAATTGGCCAAATCGGTTCAGCCGTACTCGAGTTTTAGCGAGACTAACGAAAAGCAATTGATTTTTATATATATTGACTAGCTGACCCGGCAAACGTTGTTCTGCTTTTTTAACTATTCTTTATTTTCTATATTTTCTCATCTTTTAAACCTTCCCTGGACTTCAACAATTAATTCAAAACCAAAATTAGCCAAATCGGTTCAGCCGTTCCCGAGTTTTAGCGAGACTAACGAACAGCAATTGATTTTTATATATATAAGATAGATTATATGTAGGTATTGTATTATATGTATGCGAATGTAAGTTAGTTTGTTATGCTTTCACGCCATAGCTACTTAACTCATCATCATGACACTTTGTACACATATTCTGGAGGTATTAGAAGTGACATAGGATACTTTTAATTGAAAAAAATCTTAATTCAAAGCGAAGCCGCAGGTAAAAGCTAGTATAAGTATAAATGTATTTATGTGTACAATATTTTTTAACAAATTTTAAGATTATATACATTTCATTACTCACTGGTATCAATTTTACCATTTTGTAAATTTTGTCTATCTGTCTATATAATTCATCATAATTCATATACCACTACATATTATAAAACAAAGTCCCCCACCACATTGTACGAATTTTCGCCTAGGGAATCTGGCGGTCGTTAGCTAGTATTATTAACAGTAAGGCTAAATTTTCTAAGCATAGTAAGTTATGGGTTATAGTAAGTTAGCAAGCTTGGGTTGTAAGTTTTTCATAAAATATATGTACCAAGCCCATGTACTGATTTTTAAGGTCTTGAATAATTTTAGATTTCATCAACTACGAACAAAATATAAACAAATTTCTACTCTTAATAATATTTGTATTGACGCCAAATAACTTTAAGTCAACGGTCAATAATTGGTGTTGTAAAGAATCAAGTTTAATTAATAATAATGTATAAAAAACTTATCTAATATACGCATAATAAACTTTATCCGAAAATTAGTTAAAAAAAACTTGAGAGATGTCAAGGGACACCCGGAAGGAAGATGTTCCTTTCGATTAATTAATGAAGGAATTGTAATAAAATTTTAAATTGTATTGCAATGTAAATCTGGCTTGCTTTCTATAAGAGAGAGAGAGACGGAGAGAGAGAGAGACAGACAGAGAAACATGTGCACGCCGCACAGCTTACAATAGCTTACTATAGCAAAAAGTGTCGTGACAACTTTTCGTAAGATTTTTTTCCGTCTAGCCCCCTTTCACAACGCGCGATAAGGAACTTCGTTCCAAAATTAGTAACTTTAGATCTTTGAAATAAGGAAATCTGTTTTCTAAGTAAACAAATTATGCATCTCATTCCATTGTCAAAATATTCGCGTAGTAGACACCCGCAACTTTATTCTATAAAATCCTAATAATTCTCATTAACAAAAAAGACTTAAATGAATTTAGTAAAAATCATAAAAAACGTTAGCTGACATTTTTAATATAATTCCGGTACATACGGATTTTGTTTGACTTATGCTTAGGATGAAACCAACTTTATTTTATTATCATAATCAAATTTATTAACAACTAGCTGACCCGGCAAACGTTGTTCTGCCTTTTTAACTACTCTTATTTTTTCTATATTTTCCACCTTTTAAACCTTAAAACATTTTTTTATATCATAAGGTAGCAAACAAGCAGATGTCTTTCCTGATGGAGGCAATCACCGCCTATAGACACCAAAAGTGTTAATAGTGCGTTGTTTCTTGTTTGGCAGGATGGTATTGCATGTGGCATTAATTAATTTACCAGCTACCTTTCCCGAGAAACCGGAACACGACAGTGACAAACATTACAGTTAATGATGTAGGAATATGTAAGGCGGGTGAGACATTGCAGAACTCTTCCATTTTGTCATTGAGGAGATGATTGAGGGAAAGACCCGATCACACTATCGAGCCGCCACTGCATTAGCAAAAAGAAATGTTCTGTTAAAAATTACGGATAGATTAGAAAAAGAAGGCCCTTGGTCTTCTATGTATCATGAAATCAAAAATCGTACGAAAAATAATTTATCTTTTTATAATAATATTAAAATTAACGATACGTATACGCTTAGCTTAGAGGAGACAGCGAACGCTCTTTTTCATACTTTAATTCCGGATGATAATCTAGATCGCGATAACGAATATCATCGTGAAATTAGATCGCAAGTTGACGTGATACCTGCGTCCCCCATGTCGAGCCTTGTAACGTTAGACGAACTTTTAAACACCGTTAACAACTTACCATCGAAAAAAGCCCCCGGAGAGGATAAAATCTCAAATTATATGATAAAACAAGCTTGTTTAGCGGCCCCGGACTCTATTTTAAAAATAATAAATCGTTGTATTGCTGAAGGAGTTTTTCCCAAAATATGGCGCCAAGGATATCTTAAAATTATTCCAAAGTCCGGTGACAAGCCTACGGATGACCCTAAATCTTATCGTCCCATTACACTTCTGCCGTCTCTTGGTAAACTGTTAGAAAGATTGATAGTTCCTCGACTTCTACCACGAGGGCCCACGTTCAATAAACAACAGTTTGGATTTACCGCCGGAAAATCCACTATCGATGCAGTGCTCTCTATGAGAAAAATGGTAGAATTGTCACGAAATAATTATGTTGTAGGTATTTTTTTGGATATTTCTGGTGCTTTTGACAACGCTTGGTGGCCGATGTTATTGTTGAAATTAAAAACAAGGGGGTGTTATTCTAATATATATAAGCTAATTAAATCGTATCTAGAAAACGGTCATACGAAATTGCAGCTAGGGCATTACGCAGTGTCTAAACGCCTTACTCTAGGCTGCCCTCAGGGATCAGTACTTTCACCATATCTATGGAACTTAGGATTTGACGATTTATTCTCATTAGCCTTGCCGGAAGGATGCTCGCTTATAGGTTATGCAGACGACGTAGCTTTAATGATACAAGCTAACACACGAGCACAGATAGAGTCGCTGGCTCACACTAGTCTTAATTTGATCATCAACTGGGGCTTGAGAAATCGTTTAAGCTTTGCGCCTCATAAAACGTTTTACTTAATATTAAAAGGTTCGCTCCTATCATCTCCCAGTATAAAAATAAATAATAGCACAATAAAGAGAAAAGAATCGGTAACATACTTAGGTTTGGTCATAGAAAAAAACTATACTTTTATAAATCATATTAACTATATCGGTGAAAAGGCTAAACGGAATTTCTTATCCTTTGCGGGCATATCTACCTCGACATGGGGTTTAACGTTTAACACTTTAAAGATAATTTATAACGCCACGTATTTAGGTTGTATCTGTTATGCTTGTTCAGCGTGGGCTGATAAAGTTACGAGTGGTGCGATCCGGCGCAAACTACTTCAAAATCAGCGTCTAGCACTAATATTTCTATGCAAAGCATATCGCACTGTAAGCTCCGAAGCTTTACCCGTTTTATCAGGCGTCTTACCATTAGATTTAGAAATTCAGCGTCGGGCTTCAATGTATTACAATTCTAGGAATTTTACTAACCCAGAATTTATCAACTCGCAAGCCCAAACAAAAATACGTCGCCTTTTTAATCCCGTAATCGACGTTACTAATGAATTAATTGATGAATGGCAGTCGCGTTGGTCTTGTTCAACTAAAGGACGGCATTTATATAACTTTTTCCCGTGCATCCGAGATCGCTTAAGTAAAACTTGGATAGAAATAGATCATTGTGTTGCACAGTTTCTCACTAGCCACGGTAATTTTAAAGCTAAATTATTCTCGTTTAAATTAGTTCCTTCTCCCTTTTGCGAGTGTTCTACATTAAACTGTAAATATGATCAAACTGCACATCACATTCTTTGGGAGTGTAATCTTTGGCAAAACGAACGTCGTCAAATGCTTGATAGTATCCAATGTATATCCGGTGTAATTTATTACTCCGATCTTGTGGGTACACGTGGGAACTTCGGTGCCTTCAAACGATTTTGTCACACTTACTACTGGAAGCAAAATTAAGTAGGCCATTCTGGTAGGTCCCTAATTTCCAAACTTCCGTGGTGCAATAGCAATCAGGCTTAACCTGATTGTAAAAGTCTCATTTCGTAGCATTTTTATGCTTTTAACATTTTGCTGTCTCCTGCTAAAAAGGGAGGGAAACAGGATGTATTTTCCTACTCCTCCTATATACTTCTGATTAATTTCGTTGCGGGATCCAAGACAGCTTAGCTTTTCCTCAGGGCACCCTGAGCTCGCAACTCAGAGGTTATCAGGACGGTTGCCGCTGTTGATTCTGGTTTACAGAAGTTACAGTGGTGGGAACGAGAGGTGGGCCCATTGCCCTTGAGGAGATGACAGTGACACATTTAGGCAATCATTCGCTTTTACGGACCGCTTAGCAGAATCGCAGACGGTATATTCTTCGAAAGGGGCCCGGAACTATACATAGAAAAATTACATCCCTATTAATATAGTATATACTTAATTATAGGCTATATGCAATTCTGATAAATATGCTTGTTAATATAAAGTTCCATCAAAAAAAAAATTGTACATTATGCGGGAAAATTTACATGTACCTGCAGACATGTGTATCATAAAAAAAGACTAAAATGCTCTTCTACCCAGCATATAGAGAAAGGGATAAAAACAATTAACGTTTACGAATTTTAATCTAAATTGCAATTAACTTATTTAAGAAATACTTAAAAGCTTTAAACAAAATCATACGAGTTTACATACGACCATACGAATCAGCGGACAATCAAAATAAATGCGGGTAGTTTTATAAACTACAAGCTAAACACGTGTTACGTACAAGTTCTAATTTTCGAGCTGAACTTCGATGAGTTCCTATTGGACAGCGGAGAAAAACTCATATCCTTTGTCACTATACAAGATTCTTTTCAGTCCTATAGCTCCTAAATTTCTCCGTGACACTTATAGTTTTTGCACTCTCCTGATACCCCGTGTCGCTTTACCGTTAGAATCGTGTTGCGCTTTCCTCCTAGTAACTCTGCTGCCAACTCGTACTCCTTTGCGGTACACGCAGTAACTTTATTAAACTCTCTGCCTAGTGAGATTCGCCTCTACCAGACTTTAGATTCCTTTACAAAACGCGTCAAAGAACACTTTTTAGCTGAATTGCAAGATTTTCTTATATCGCATGATTTCTTTTTTGTATTATCTTTAATATATATTTTGTTTAGTGATGTAACCATAATATCTATTTTTTTTTACAGCAAACCTGTTCATTTGATATTTTTTTTCATCTCCTTTAACGGATTGGCTAGAGAAAATCTCTTAAAGTAGAAATGATCTCGCCCATTGTACTTATGTTTATTTTCTCCTACTTGAGCTATTTTTTGTGTATAATAAAGTATTACATAAACAATAGTGAATTTTATGTTACAATGAATTAATATTGTCTTTTTTTATTATTGAATTTGCAGGCATACGAGCGAGTAGGTCACCTGATGGAAAGCGGTCACCACTGCCCATGGACATTTACAACATAAAGGGTTTGTTGCGAATACGATGCCGGCCTTTAATGAATTTGTTGATCCTCCTCTTAAAAATCCCAATATTGTAGCTACTCGGAAAAACCGTAGACTGTTCCAAAGCTTGACTGTTCGTATAAAGAAAGTTGATGAAATCTTTATATAACTGATAAATAAATTTAGTAGTTTTTTCAGTTTTTCTGAGAAACACAATGTTGCCCGGGATTGGAAAGTGCCCGGTTGGCGATAGGTTTGCCACCTATCACATTGTGGGACCAAGTATCTTCGGCTAATCGTGGGTGTACTTGTTGCACCTCTGCCTACCACTTCGCGGATATGGGCGTGAAGATACTTTTTAAATTTAGTAGTTAATTCGTTGCTTATAAATAATAAACTCTATGGTAAAAAATATCAAGAAAAAAAACCAGGATTGTCTTTTGATGTTTGATTTACTCTGTTAACTATACATAGGAATCATTGTGATGCTATTTTTTTCTATGCCGCTCAGAGAAACACAAACAAACCCAAAACAGAATGTTAAAAGTAGACCTATATCCCGCAGTGGCCGTTCACAAACTAACTGATGATGATTGATGAAGCTTTAAACTTAAACGAAGAGAATTAATCTATTCACAAACAGAATTTCCTTTTGATTGCGTGATCCATCATGGACCAAGAGAAACTTTAGAACCAACTTCAAGCAATATTTGTTAGAAACTACCTGATCAATACAATTTTTCATACATCTCATCTCTTATTTCAGGCCTTTAAAAACAACCAAGTCCTAGTCGGACTCGCGCACGAAGGGTTCCGTAATATTATTTATACAAACGGCAAAAAAACACGTTTGTTGCATAGTAGACACCTATTCTGTTTGTTATGGCGGCAACAGAAATACATCAATGTAAATTTTAAGTATCTAGCTATCACGGTTCATGAAAAACAACCTAGTGACAGACAGACGGACAAACGGACGAATAGTGGAGTCTTAGTAAATCCATAGTGGTAGAGTTCTGCATTGTCTCGCCCGGGTCTGGTACCACCGCCTTACCTATTCTAGCCGCAATAGCGTCAGTGCTTGTTACTGTCGTATTCCGGTTTGGAGGATAAGGTAGCCGGTAAACTTATGCATGTGGCATTAGACCTCGCCACAAGATAACAACGCACCATTAACATCTTTGGTGTCTTTAGGCGATCGTTGACTCTTACCATTAGGAGACACATCGGCTTGTTTGCTATCCTATAATATAAAAAAAACATTTATTTTAACATCAACCAACTTGAATGATCAATAATCCTGACTATGTAATCGTTGAAACGCGTGTTAGACTCCGAGAGGGTCAAGCATTTGTCTTATGAGCATGATAACATGATCATATTTCTGTGCTTGGCTATTTATTAAACATATTCAAGTATTTATATATGTATTTTTATGACTTCAATGTGTTAGTATCGTTGACTACCATTCTTTTTTTTTTTTTGCTTACTTATGAGTTCGATCAATTAGTGTGATATGTCTAGTAATATTTAACATAATTTTTTATCTTTATAATGTGTAAGGGAAAACTTTGTCAATCTTAAAAGAGATTTTATTGTATAGTCTATTGTCGAATTTCGACCACAGACGATCGCAAGTATTCTTCATTGATCTCAAGATCATTATTTTACATAACATTTTTTTGGTCTTTGTAATTTTGACACTTACTAAAATATGGGCTAGCAGCAACATAAAAACTTTTTTTAAATAATTTCAAATAAAAAATTAGTATAAATAAATACTCAATACTCAATACTCAATACTTTATTGCGTCGTATGTTATACATTTATAGGTGTTAAGTATACATTCTAGGAGCAACATATGTACCCTGATATGGTGTAGCAATGCAGAGGCGGACTGATTCACTTTCCTGATTAAAATATGTTTCTTATTAAAATTTATCATTCAAAAATTCGCTTAAAGTGTAGTAACATTTATTTATCAATAGGTTCTTAACATCGCGGAGAAATATTTTACAATTTTCTTCCGATTTAAGTTTTTCAGGTAATTTATTAAATATTTTTACAGCCATAACGTTTGACCCCGAGCTGTACATTTTGAGGTTGGGATTGGTAATTCTAGGTTGTGTTTGAATCTTGTTGTAAATTTTCGTGGGTATTCAGTTTGTTTTTTAAAGAACTGGGGATATTTTTTAACAAATTTTAGTATTTCGAATATATAAATTGAAGGAAACGTTAATATTTTTAGTTCTCGTAATCTGAATAACGTGAACAGCGTCTCCTGTATGATGAGTTTGGAGGAGCATCGTTCAGGAGCTTTCATCTCCAGACAAAACCTTTGATTTAAATCTCTACTACCAACAGGTTTTTTATATCATAAGATAGCAAATATTTTTATATCATAAGGTCTCCTGATGGAAAGATTCAACAATCGCCTATAAACATTAAAGATGTTAATGGTGCGTTGCTACCTTGTGGCGAGGCATTAGTGCCACATGCATAAGTTTACCGTCCTTACACGACACGACAGTGACAAGCACTGACGCTATTGCGGCAGGAATAGGTAAGGCGGTGGTACCAGACCCGGGCGAGACAATGCAGAACTCTACCACCTAGTAGTCACGATGTTAGTGACTCGTATAACCAATCGGTCGCCTTTTTGACTTGCATGGCAGAACGGCAATTGGCCTATTCTTCAAAGGAGCCCGGAGCCAACACGGGTGGTGAAACATAAGGAACAAATATAGGAAAACGGGTTGTGGCTGTGTCATGGACATAGCCTTGTATGTTTTACGTGAATATATCTACATAACGGGTAATATTTTGCGATGGTAAACATTTTTCATTCGTCGTACGCACCTGTACGACGAATGAAAAATTGAAACGTCGTTGATCGGATCGGACGCCATCTTTTTGCATTCTTGGCACTTCTTCACTCTTTTATATGGGGTTCATGGATATTATTAGATTGCTGTTTAAAGTCACTTTCAGACGGTATACGTTCCTTATACGGAAATATTTTTTTACTAATAAAATTTCTTGCAAACTTTTTCACTTAAACTCCATATAAATTTTTATTACAAACATTTAAAATTATTTTTTTACTCACACAATCGATAATACTTTACAAGAGCTCTGAAATAAAACAAAATTAAACGTCATAGCTGCTCTAAGTCAAAATCAAATTTTTAAGGCAGCGAAATTACCTAAAAATGGTGACACTTCCTCCTTCAACCCCCGCAAAGCATCGTAGTTTGCACTTGGATTAACAAATTGTTTAGCTATCCCATGGTATAATTAGATTTCGGCTCGTAATAGTCATACAGCTAAAACACCAAATCTTATCCCCCATTTTTGTTATCATCAGTTTTTTTAACTATCCCTCACTGTTAAAACAAATTTAAAGACGTATTCACGTTAAAAATGGTTAAGAGAAAGAAAGAAGTAAACATCTTGAATAATATAATAAATAAATAAATAATAAATAAATATTCACAGGACAAATTACACTTACTGTTCTAACCCCAAAGTAAGCAAATTATTTGCTTGTGTTATGGGTGTCAGTCAGCGATACTAATACATAGAAATACATATATAAATACTTTTACATACATAATAAATACCCAAACCCGGAAATACAAACATTTATGCTCGTCACACAAATGCTTGTCCCCGTCGGGGATCGAACCCGAGCCCCGTTGATTGCGTAGTCAGGGTCTCTAACCACCCGACCAACGGGGCGGTCAATATATATTTAAAGTATTACAAACTTAACAAAAAGATTGATAAAATCTAAAAAGTCGTTCTTTTGTTATAGCGTAACCAAGGGAAATAGGGATTCATGTACATAAAACACTGAGACCAGATCATACG
Source organism: Apodemia mormo (assembly GCA_036924255.1). Taxonomy (NCBI): domain Eukaryota; kingdom Metazoa; phylum Arthropoda; class Insecta; order Lepidoptera; family Riodinidae; genus Apodemia; species Apodemia mormo. Next base: position 3,259,559 of record JAUPFN010000012.1, on the reverse strand, counting down.
AGGTAGTAGTTAATAACAGAATAGTTATACAGTCATATACGAGCCGTTGTTCCGAAGTGTTCACAACTTGTAATTAAGCGGTTTGACTTTGGGCTCGCGCGGTCGGGTACACGGGTGACGTCGTTCGAGGGTGCATTCCGGTCATTTTCACTTTATAGAGATTTGTTTCATTTGAATTCTCTATGTATACTAATATAAGATTTATTTCTTTATAATAGATAAATAAACTCAAAACCTACTGAATCGATTTTTTTTTTCAGAAATACAGAACCTTATCACTAAGTAACATGGCTACTTTTTACTCTTTATCCAATAGGAAATAATGAGTGTGTCACGCGAATAAAGTCATGGAAAACAGCTGATAACATAATATTTTCATTAAAATAAACACTTGTTACAGTAGGTTATGTAACTGTTATGAAACATATGCATGCCAGGATATTATAACACAACTAACAATAACCTGCTGTAGTAGCTGTAAAGTAATAAATCATTAACGCCAAAGATATCAACGCGAGGGAAGCCGCAAGTTAAAGCTAGTCTTTAATAAAGACATCAATCTATATGTACCAATTCTTTTTATATGTACGAAATATTTAAAACATCAACCTCTAAGGGGATGAAATAAGTCTTCCCTTTAGGGGTTGATTTTCTAAATATTTGGGTTATATCTAATTAAAGGAAATAAAATACAGACATTTGGGTACCTTGATTTTTTCAAACTCCTTTTTTTAATTTCGTACAAAATTGACTTAAATCATTAAGGATTAAACGAACCAAACCTAAAAGTATTCATCAGAGTGGCCTCTGGGAATACCAGATAAACATCACTTGGACTTTGGTTGATGGTGGATAATGATGGAGAAAATGTTTACTTGGAGCTCTGGGTGAAGAAATCTATTTGGGGATCTGTGAACGGAAAACAATAAAAAAATATCACGGCGGGTCCGTCGCAGAGCAGACATAGTAAATATTTTATTATGATGCGGTATAATATGGTAATGCATCATTTACATCTTTGATATCGAATTCAAACAATTTATTTTCATAAATTGGTTGGCACATAGGTAATTTTTGATCGATTAAGTTTTGTTTGGGTATGCATAAATGAATATATACATACATGATTTATGTACATCTATGCATACACATATTATATACAACACTAAAAAACACGATGTAAATAAATACAAACTTGCATATACTACGCAATAAATTCAGAAAACCATTCAAATTAAAAATAAATTAAAGAAAATTTAATAAACGATCTAGATTGATGCGGTGTATTCCATTTGCGCCCTTCTTTCTATAGCCTATACACTTCTACTAAAAAACCTCTTTTTATTAAACTGCTTTTTACTGTATTTACCTCCAGTAAATTAAACAATTTAGTTTACTTAGTATCGTAGTAGTAAGAAAGGTGCTTGTTTTTATACAGATAGCATACTTGTACATAAGAGATATGGCAAAGAGTCGTCATTGGGTAGACGAGTGAATACACGTAATTTTCATTAAAATACAAAGCAGTGTTACAACAGAATATGTGAAACAGGAGAAAGTATTTCAGGTCCCCAACAAAATGCCTCATACTTTCCACGACCTTGCGGATAACCCACAGCTGCAGGCATTACATTCTACAAACAAGCGGTCCGTTTGACCGTCGCTAGCGGTTTTTATTATTTTTTACTATAAAGTTTTATTTTTATTTTTATAAAGTAACTAGCGACCTAGCCTGACTAGCTGCCTGGTTTCACCGGCGTAGCTTTTGTGCACGTGGGAATATCGGAAAGATTTATATACTAAAACCTTCCTCAAGCATCAATCTAGCTATTAAAAAAACTGCACCAAAATTTGTTGCGTAGTTTTAAAAATTTAAGCATACATAGGGACAGACAGAGAAACCGACTTTGTTTTATACTATGTAGTGATTATATTTTACAATAGAGTAATTGCTATAGTATCTGTGATCTAGTTGTCCGGTGTCGGTGTTGGTGGGTCAGGTGTTTGATTCCCGGGTCGGGTAATTCAAAAAATCTGTTTTTTTCAGTTTTCTGATAAAAACGAATTTGCTTGCGATTGGATAAGAGTCTGGATAGGCTTGCCACCTATCACATTGTGGAGCTAAGTAGCATCGACTAATTGTGGGTGCACTGATTGTACCTCTGACTACCTCTTCGGGGATACAGGCGTGAAGATAATTTTTATTTGTTATCCATACTAATATATATCCATATTAATTCGAAGGTCGTTTTGTCTTTTTTTTATTTTTATTTTTTTATAGAAGAACAAGCAAGAGGTGCACCTGATGGTAAGTGATCACCGCCGCCCATGGACATCCGCAAAACCAGAGGTCTTGCAGTTGCATAGCCGGCCTTTTAAGAATGAGTAAGCTCTTTTCTTGAAGGCCCCCAAGTCGTATCCGTTTGGAAACACCCCTACCGATAATTGATTCCACAATAAAGTAGTGCGAGGCAAAAAGTGCCGAGAGAAACGAACAGTGTGGATTTCCAGACATCGAGATGGTGAGGATGAAATTTCATATTTTGACGCGATGTCCGATGATGAAATTCGGCGGCAGGAATTAATCCAAATAACTCGTCGGAACACTCCTCATGAAAAATACGATAGAAGACATAGAGTGAACCAACATCTCTGCGTAACGCCAAAGAGTCAAGCCCTTTCGAAATAGCCTGGTCGTCAACAATTCGAACCGCTCTACGCTGAATGCGATCAAGAGGAAGGAGCTAGTACTGAGGAGGTCCGGCCCAGAGATGAGAACATGTACTCCATGTGAGGCCGAATTTGAGACTTATAAAATTAAAGGCGATGGGCCGGCAACAAGTACTGTTTCGCTCTGCTGAGCACACCGAGCTTTTTGGAGGCTAGTTTAGCCTTACCTTCCAAATGACCGCGAAACTGAACGTAATTCGATATGTCGACTCCCAGAATTCCGACACTAACTGAGGCTGTCAAGAGAGTATCTCCAAATCGAGGTGACACGACAAAGGGTTTTTTGGCGGAAAACACGCAAAGCTGTGACTTCTTGGGGTTAAAAGTGACCAGGTTTTGACGACCCCATTTCGAGACATCGGTTAGTCGATTCTCAACTTCGAACACAAGCTTGTTTCGGCACTCTTCGACGTGTTCCCGAGAAATACCGCTACGGCCGGATTTCTATTACCTTTCACTGCTAAAACATTGAACCAATTTTGATAAAATTTGGAAAGGCGATAAACGGGTAGTGGAAATCGAGCACAATATCGATCGATTGTTTAGTAAAGGTCGTTAATTTCCCGATCAATGGGTCAATGTTGAATTAATAAAAATTTTCAGTTTTGGATTTTTTTGCACACAAAATTTTAAGGAACTATTGTAACTATATATCCTTATAGCTCAAGTGAATAGAGCGTAACGACCAGAGGTAAGGTTGCAGGTTCAAAACCCTCCATGTCCACATTTTTCATTTTTTACATTTATTCTTCATATTAATAGTCAATTATGTTTCAATTTCAATTCAATATTCTAAAGACGACCGATTGGCTACACGTGTCACTGCCATCGTAACTACTAGGTAGTAGAATTCTGCAATGTCTCGCCCGGGTATTTAGTAACACCGCGTTACCTATTCCTTTCGCAATAGCATAAATTGTTGTCATTGTCGCGTTCCGGTTTCGAGAGTAAGGTCGCCGGTAGAAGTGTAAATATGGCAATTGCCATCCTGCCACACGACCAGCAACGCACCATTAATATCATCTTGGTTTCTCTTTCCATCAGGAGAGCCTACTGCTTATTCTCATCTCCACAGAATAAGTAACTCTTTATGGAGCAATGTATAGCGTATACATTGCTCCATAAAGAGTTACTTACAATAAACTTCCCGAAACTATAAGAGATCTACCAGTCAATAAATTTAAAAAATGTGTTAACACAAAACTAATAAAATCTCAGATTTAGAATACAAAAAAGCCTGGGATTAATTGCTCTCATATCGATCTCATATATAATTTTTGTAATATTGTGATATTGTAAAAAATAGATAATATGAAAAAAGGACAAACCCTTCTTCTCAATATGTGGCTGCGTTTCCGATCCAGTAGTAGTTTTTAAAAAATAGGTTGACGTGTCAAAATAACTTGTCAAAAGTTTTACTGAATAAAGTACTTTTGCTTTCTGATTTTTATTTGCTATCTAATGATATAAAAGAACTAAGCTTTTCGAAGTGTGGTCTTACTGTGTTGATTTAATTTCTCTGCTGTTCACAATAAAGGATTATATAACCACCCCCTTGGTCGAGTGGTTAGCGACCCTGACTACGCAATCGACGGGACTCGGGTTCGATCCCCGACGGGGACAAGCATTTGTGTGATGAGCATAAATGTTTGTATTTCCGGATTTGGGTGTTTATTAAATCTATTCCAGTATTTATATATGTATTTCTATGTATTATTAGCGTTGACTTACACCCATAACACAAACAAATAATTTGCTTACTTTGAGGTTAGATCAGGCAGTGTAATTTGTCCCGTGAATATTTATATTTATGTATTTACATAAATAAATTATATCACGCCTCGCTCGTAACTTATACCATATCAAATTATGAAAGAGAGATTCCGGTTACAATTTCAAAAAAATGATATGAAACTTTTTCGAAATGCAACAAACGTTTAATTAAAATATGATTACAGAAAAATAGCTTATCCAGTGGTTCCAATTGCTCGGACATCCTTAAGGAGTTGGAGCTTTTTGAAATATGATACAATTTAAACACAGTAAACCTGCAACATTCGACTTCTCATTTACTGTATCTCTGTTTAGGTACTCTGTTACACTGTACACTTATTATACCTCTGCCTATCACTTAGGGGATACGGGCGTGAAGCTACTTTTTGTTAAAACAATATGGACGAAAATTGTGATATAAATGTAACAATCACCTACATAAAATCAAATTGATTTGCTTTCTATCTTTTTCAATAAACTTTCATACTTACGGACAAAGCTGCTCGGGTCAGCTAGTTTATTATAAACGAAGAATATTGGTTTCACAATCGTATTTATTTTGGTGATTAATATTGACAATCCAAAAAGTTTTATTAAAAGAATAATTAAACGCGAGCCTGTAAAGGAGGGAATAAATTTAAATTTTTTTGAATGCTGATGATTGACGATATTATACCCAAGAAGATACGGATGACTTCATGAAACTTTATCATAATAATCCTTTTTGTAACAAAAGAAACATTTACAAAATATTAATTTTTAAAGACAAAAAGAAGAAAAAACAGCTTTACTTTAATTTACAATAATATGAGTGTTACATTTAATTATAATTAATGCAAAATTACAAACACATTCCAAATACAGTGTGCAAATATTAAAAGGTGTATCATTTTTTAATACAATCTATAAAACCTAAAAACATACTTCACATGGTTCGAGCCACCTTTGAAGAATAGACCACCGCCATTCTGTTAGGTAGATCGTAAAAGGCGCACGATAGACTATATGGGTCCAGTGTGACTATGACTACCATCGTGACTACTAAGTGATAGAGTTCTGCAACGTCTTCCCGGGTGTTTGGTATCATCTATCCTATGACCTAAGTTGGAACATGTGATACAATATATGCAATATTATATAAAAATCGGTCGTGTAGTTTCGCCGCCTATGTATATTCTGGACGCTAGATAAATCGTTTAAAAAGTGTAGTTATATCATCAAATGATATACACATGTGTTCGACACATATCGTTTGAGACATAGTAGTGGTAACACCATCCAGGTCTCTGACACATCTGAAGGAATCTTATATATATATATATATATATATATATATATATATATATATATATATATATATATATATATATATATATATATATATATATATATATATATATATATATAACTTTTTATTTTCATAATTGTCTATAGTTAATCTAAATGAAATGGTCTATAAATAGTTTGCAAATAACGTCAAAGTTCCATAAAAAGAAAATGATTACCTTCTTACGCGAAATATAGATATTTTTTATATCATAAAATAGGAAATAAGTAGATGGGTCTCCTGATGGAAAGAGTCAACCATCGCCTATAGACACCAAAGATGTTAGTGCTGCTTTGCTATCTTGCGGCGAGGTCTAATGCCAAATGCATAAGTTTACCGGCTACCTTACCCTCCAAACTGGAACACGACAGTAACAAGCACTGACACTAAATAAGATAAGAATAGTATAAATAGGCGGGATTAAGATGTTTCCGATTCAATGTAATTCTATCGCTTCTTGAGGGCGTTACTTTGCCCAAAAAATATACTGTGTGTGCAAAAATGATATATGGCTTTCATTCGGCCAAACTGCTTCTCGATTTTAGTAGATTACACGTTTGAAAAATCATTTACCTTTCACGGACTTTACGAAAATTCACAAATCACTAGTAGACAATTTAATTTAGAGTAACGAAAGAAAACGTCTGTAGCTTTTAATCTTGGTTTTATTTCAGTTAGGAGCTGTGTATGTAATCTGAATATCGGATAAAGAGTTTAGGTCGTTTTATTGGCTATAACGTTACAAGAGGCCGTAAACCACGCTCCACAAAATACCGCTTACGAGAATTCATCAATCCAGCTTGTTATATTGTTGTATATACGACGAATTAAACAGTTAAATGTTGGTCTAATAATTTTTGTCTAAAAAAATTGTGTATTGACCCATGACACTGTCTTTAGTCATGATATCACATACATAAATTTATTTCTAATGATGCCAAAACAAACGTAGAAGAAGAAGTATTTTCATTTATACTCATAGCAAGTAGATTAAAATATCGTCCAAATAGTTTTTAATACAAATTTCTTCTCCTATTTTAGCCCTTCAGGGGTCGATTTTTGAAAAAAAATTAGCCTATATTTGACTTCCCGGATCTTCAACTATTTCCATGCCAAATTGCATGAAAATCGGTCTGGCGGTTTAGCTGTGAAAGCGTAACAGACAGACAGACAGACAGACTTTCGCATTTATAATATTAGTATGGATATAGATTAACAACTTACTGGTGCTAGCGACTTCGTTCTCGGGACCCAAAAACATTATTTCCTTTTCCTAAATCAAATAAAAAAGGTAGCTACTCCGGAAAAATATAACTTCCTACAGAAATCATTTTTACCATCAGTTAAGTAGTTTTGCCGTCGTTGATCAGTTCGGACGTACACACATATATACACACATGTATTCACGCCAGATCCCTTACGGGTTAAGCAGAGAGAACCAAGTGCCATACATCACGATCCTAGCAGGCTTGTCTTAACACGGTTCGGACGCCTTCATCTTTTTGCGCTCTCGGCACTTATTCACACTTTTATATGAAGGTTCACGGATAGCACTAGTTTGCTATTTAAAAAAAATCCTTTTTAAATAGTATACGTTCCTTCTATATTGATTTGGCTTTTGAAAGATTTTTTAACCGATTACATTTTTTCCCTTAAACGGCATTATTTGTAAGTAAACGTTTAAAATTATTTTTTACTTACATAATCGATACATTTTTACAATAGCTGTCGAACCAAAATTAATCAACGGTTATAATTGCTCCGAGAGCGAAATTACCTAAAAATGGCGGCACTTCCTTCTCCATCTCCCGCGAAGCGTCAAACCCGCACTTGGCTTAACATTTTCTTTAATTATTTAGCTATCTAATGGTATAATTAGATTTCATAAAATTTTAGGCAGTTCGTGTAGCGATAAATTTATCTATTAGATATATATATATTAGATAGATAGCTAGATCAATTTATAAAGTATATTTATGAAGATACTTTATAAATTTATCTAGCTGGATTTCATTTTTAGAAAAAGACAGTTTTACAAAAAATACTGTCGGCCAATCTGGTACTAGTTACTTCAATAACAAATATCAAGCGTTTGGTTCAGAATTCCAAATATAAATATTTCATATTTAGGATTGTGTATACGGACTTTGAATTTACAGATTCATTTTTTCACGCCATTTGATTTTTCCTTGACATCGTTCTGTTCAAAACACGGAAATAAAATATCGCGATATTTACGAATACAAGTTCCATTGTAACACAACGCTGATGCAACAGTTCGAAGGATTTACGACGTATATGGAGCAAAGCCGCGAGCTACTAATCTATATTGTTATTACTATGAATACGAAAGTTTAGATGTTAGGATGTTTGGATGCATGGATGGATGGATGGATATTTGTTTTCAATCACGCAAAACTATTAAACGAATTTGAATGAAATTTGGCAAACAAGTAAATGATGACTAGGAATAGCACATATTTTTATACCGGAAAAATTATTTTCTCTTCACCAAACTTTTTTAATGCAACGAGCCTCGCTGCAGCTAGTAATTAATATCAGCGAAGGTTTCTAGTAATTAATATGAGCACCAGCTACTAGTAACACTACTAGTAATTTATATTTATGTTATAAATGTGAAAGTTTGGATGTTTGGATGGATTAATGTTTGTTACTCAATCCCGCTAAAACTACTACACAGATTTGGATGAAAATTGGCACACAAGTAGATGATAAGATGAAATAGCACACAGACTATTCCCTGTCCACTTTTTATCCTGGGAAAAATAGTGGTTTTGCTAGGATTCACCAAAAAACTTGTATAATTCAGCGGGCTGCTTTTTCTGAAATATTGCAATTTATTTTTATATAATATTAGTAACACACATATTCAGATTATTAATTATTTCTTAAAAGCAATAAAAACCTTGAAATATTTAGTCTATTTGTAGTCAAAATCAAAGGATCCAAATGTCAATCAAGAATTCGTAGCCTGCGGTTCCGATAATCTAATATTATTTTGATCCGACTACTGTTTTTGACGGCTCAGTTGATTGTATAAGCAACAGGAATCCGTGCTATATATCTATAATAGCGTCTAATTTAAAAAATATTTTTTAACAAATTACCATCTTATACAATAAATGAAAACACATTTAGTCAGTGATATGTAAAAAATGTCATTGCATTTATAAATTGAAATCAAAATTTGCACAATATATTACCGATTTTTTTAACAAATATAATAAAATGAAGTTAAATAAGTTAAATGTAAGTATACTATGAAGTATGAAACAATAAAAGCCGTCTTCTAAGACCGCATTATTGTGATGGCCAAATTTGGAACCCCACATTGCGCGTGGCCCGACACGCTTTTTACCAATTTTTTATTCAACTTGATAGGTATATTGAAACACCACCAGCGACCTGCTCTGGCTTCGCTTCGCTTTTTTCTGTCGTTGTGTCGCAACATTTAGTTTTGTCGAGCGCACACTGACTTCTCCAAGAGTGCTTTTTATCAACCCGTACGCCCGGTGAAGCTGTAAGGGCCCATAAGGCTAACAGCAAATCAGTCATTCCGAAAAAAACTTCGAGCGTGTGGATTAGATTTAGTTTTAACATCCATTGCGTTGTAGCAGTTTGAATGGATATAGTAAAATAAGATAATAAGAATCCTAAGAAATATGTGGATGCCTTATAGATCTGTAGAAGCGGAACGATCCAACCATATAATATTTTTGTCATATTGTAAAGGTATTATGGCAATGTTTTCTATTAAAGATCCCAGCCAACTTATTTTTTGTCCAACATCTGCAACAATAATCATAATTCAACAAATTTATGTCATAATTTAGTGGATTACACACTTAAGCTCACTTAAACCCTTTTCATAAAAAAAATGTATCTTCATGCCCATATCCCCGAAGGGGTAGGCAGAGGTACAACAAGTGCACCCACGATTAGCTGAAGATACTTGGTCCCACAAATGTGATAGGTGGCAAGCCTATCACCAATCGGGCACTTTCCAATCCCGGGCAACTTTGTGTTTCTTAGAAAACTGAAAAAAACACTTTTCTTATGTGCCCGACCCGGGAATCGAACCCGGGACCTCATGTGGTCGACGCCAACGCTGGACCACTAGGCCACAGAGGCGATACCCTTTTCATGATTAACTCTATTCGTGAAAACCGTTTGAAAATCCGTTCAAGTTTAAAGTTTATGTCAAGGATATAAACAGACAGACGTGGCAAGGAACTTTTATTTAGTGTAACGATACTGATGAGAGATAACTAATAAATATCATAAGATACCAAAGAAGAAATTAAGGTAATATTATTATAATATAATTAAGGTACATAATTTAATTTCCAACTTTTCGCGAACTGCAAAACCAGAAAAGCAGTAGTGATCTTTATTTGGTCGTTCGCTCCTGACAAACCGGTGAATCGTGGTAAACCAGATCGTGTGTTGCCGTTCGTCTCATTTCATTGAACTTGCAAAGTGCAAATGGTGATAAATGTCGCTTGTTTCATACCTAATAATTTTTTACAAACTCAAAAATGGCACTCAAAAATGTTTTATTCAAATTAACCCTTTACAAGCACTTTTGACGAGTCGATATTTTTAAATTAGTACCGGATCGGAACGCAGCCACTTATATTATTTTTATTTATTTATCTTTATTGAACCACATACAAAATGTACAAGATACAAATGGCGACCTAAATGCATAAGATTTCTAATCATTACGTTTTAATTTTGTATTTGGTATTTCTTTACAACTTCTTCATCCAAAATCATTTTATTGAGTGGATGTTAGATGTTTGCGTTTAAGTCGCAGGAGACTGAAATGTTTTGCTAACATGTTTAGCTAACATGTTTTGTTACTTTGTTTTGTTATTTTTAGGAGCAGGGTTTTAGAAATATTTAGTGCCTTTAGAAATATTTAGTGTACATGTTTATAAAATTATTGTTTTTCCTGTAATTTAAGAAAGGTTCTAACCAAAAGCATGAAACTATACTTTTGGTTAGAACCATTTTTTCACATAATTTATCTTGTTATGCTGTACTGGCTTTACTAAAATGATGTCTAAATAAAAGAGATTACATTTTGACCACTTTATGTATGGTTAGTGCTGGTTAGTGCGAACTCCCTATGAAAAAAAGATCATCTGCCATACTTCCAGGCAGTTTGTAAAATTCGAACGATTGGCTATACGAGTCTCTACATTATGACTGTTAGGTGGTAGAATTCCGCAACATCTTGCCCAGGTATATAGTATTGTTAGTTATAGTAGTGTTCCGTTATCGAGGATAAGGCTTATATATAAGCATTGGCATTGCCATACCGCATAGAAACGCACTATTAACATCTTTGGTGTCTAGTTTCTTGACAATAGTTACTCTATCTATTAGAAGAGTCATCTGCTTGTTTGCTATGTGATGAAAAAAAATAGTTGGACATTGCCATCTATCTAATTAAATGCTAACGCTGATTGACTGGATTTTTTTTTATAGTATAAGATAGCAAACAAGCAGATGGGTCGCCTGAGGGAAAGAGCCAACCATCGCCTATAGACACCAAAGTTGTTAATGGTGCGTTGCTATCTTGTGGCGAGGTCTTATGCCACATGTATAAGTTTACCGGCTACCTTACCCTCCAAACCGGAACACGACAGTGACAAGCACTGACGCTATTGCGGCAGGAATAGGTAAGGCGGTGGTACCAGACCCGGGTGAGACAATGCAGAACTCTACCACCTAGTAGCCACGATGTTTGTGACTCGTGTAGCCAATCGGTCGCCTTTTACGACCTGCCTGGCAGAACGGCAGTTGGCCTATTTTTCAAAGGAGCCCAAGACCAACACGGGGAAAAATTTTAAAGAATCAATAACTTTAGATTTTTGTTTGTTTGTTTTGAATTAATTCCAAAATAATGTCTAAGCGATGATTTCTCTTTCCATCAGGAGAGCCATCTGCTTATTTGCGAACTATTTATATTAAAAAACTTGTAAATTGTTTTACTAAAGCAGTATAAAGCGATTATATTGGATTGCATTAAGTGTTGAACTCTTACTAAAACAACTAAGCAAACCACCCATTCAATGATATCGCCGCCAATTTTCATTAGCGTCTCTACGTTCCCTGAAATCCTGGATTGAAGACGTTTATTTCCTTAACTGAACTGATTAATTGATTTATCAACACACGTCAGTGCAGTGAATAATTCTGCTACCGTAATAATTGATGTGTTTTGATGTATTTATACTTATGATTTATATTTACAAATACAGTATAAAAACAGGTTTTGGTAATTATGATTAATATTTACCAAAACCTGTTTGGGGACGCTTGCTCGCTGAAATAAACATAATATAGTTGGGCATTTTCCTTAATTTTGGTAATTTCGTTTCGTTATTATGTATGCATTTATCTCAATGTTACTGTATAGAAACTGAAGATTAGTATTCAGATACCTTTTGTATACGTGTTATAAATTTTTTAAACATAAACTATAATTATTTTTGTGTTATAGCACTCACCCCGTGCTTGGGGTTAAGAATTACGAAAGTACTGATCAAAATTATAAATGTGAATTTCATCTGTAACGATGAACTCATTTAACTGATTGCTGTACTGATTGCTAGGTATACGTATGTATACCTAGCAATCAGTACAATCGACGTAATCGATCATATAGCAAAGAAGAATTTCGCCACGTCAAACCTATCGACACTAGCTCAGTGGAAGATTGTCCGGCTTCAGGGAGACGGTCGCAGGTTCAATCCCTGCGTGTCGATATTTTTCTGTTGTTTTTAAAGTTTTTCCAATAAACTATAATTATTTTCAGCCGACTTTTTAAAAAGGAGGTTCTCAAATTGGCTCAAAAAAATAGCTTATAAGTTTGTATAAACTCTATAAACTCGGTAGGTACTTTATGACACGATTTGCAAAGTCTTTTTTCGTTTGGGAAAAATGTGGTTTTCGTTTGGTTGCATATGAAATAAAGAAATGATTAAGAATTCTAAAGATACAGTTTTAGCATCTGACTAAATTGTCTGGTCTTTTAGCCAGATAAAAGAAGTACATTTAATGTCATAAACTATTGCTAAATACATACAGTGCCATCAATTTATCTGTTCAGTAAACGGCGTCGCTGGTGAGGCTTTAGGATCGATACGAGTATTTAAGAATTTTACTAAGACAAACTGACAGATGAATGACATTTCACAAGATGGCCGATGTAGTTCCAATCAAGGAACTTATATACGATAACTGGAATTGTTACGAAGCAATATTTAACAGAAGGGAAAAACGTTCTAAGCAAGACAACGACAAGAGTGGACGTTGTCCCTTTCTTGCAATTGCCAGTGTAAATAAAACTATGTGATGGTAGATTTTTATATATTCGGTAATCGTTAAATCCCTTTTATTCATACACGTCGATGTGTTTTATTTACATAAAATGTATTTTAATTAACACAGTTAGTTCTAAAATGTGCTTATTTTAATTATTACGTAATTACTTATGCAATGCAAAAACTGTTTCTCAAATTAGTAGAATTACTTAGTAGTAATTTGCAAACTACGCATGGCCGCACTTAAATATGGCGATTGGCGCTTTATTTAGTAGAAAGAGACACACTCCACCCATGTCGTGGTACTCTTCGGAACGATTTTGAAGCGCGTGTGAACATTCCGGGTAGAGTGTAACTTCCTTGGTTCCAATTTTGTCTACTAAATTTCGTTGTACAGTACAGTAAAGAAATTCATTATTTTATTGATAAATAAAGAATGTTTAGTACTATACATTCTTTATTTATCAATAAAATAATGAATTTCTTTTTTTATACGTGGCAAAGAGATTAGGCTATACAATCTATTTCATTAAAACGTCACTTAAATATATTTTTCAATTTTGCGGAAAATACCTAACTTAATTTATATTAATATGATTTACGGTCATAGCTTAGCCTATTCCGCTCAGATCATGAGGACCTTGGTTCGATCCCCAGGGCTGAAAAAAGTGTGAGGTTTTTTCGAGGTTTTCCTCTATAATTCAAAACCTCAGTAGCAGCTTGAAGTCTGACTGGTGGTGTATTACCACGTTTCCGTAACTCGAATAAGCACGTAATGCTATTTGACCTGGTTATCGTTTAAAATAGTCAAAAATCGTTATCAGGCCGGTAAAATGCAGCGCTGGAAATCACCACTCATCTCGCTTACCGACAAGCCGGTGAATCGTGACGAATCGAAAAGTCTACAGACGTTACACAATATAAATAAAGTAACAAATAGAATTTAAAATAAACTCTGGATTCATCAACGTTGATCGGATTTAGCCTTTGCACTCTGCGTTTGTCCAGGCCTACCGAAAGCCAATTCTTCATTACTTTTATTTGCAAAGCAATCTCCGCGTGGCGATGTTTACTCTAGTGTCGCGGCCTCCATCGCAAACAGAATAAATCGTCGCGCTGTTTACAACGGGCTCCGGGTCATTACGAACATCTTACGTGGTTGTTTGATCATATAAATTTATATTTAGTTCTATAGTATATCTATTCATTAGGCTAGATAACTCAATTCGAAAAACTCTTTAATAATTTACTTTACTAGATATATTAACCGATGACAGTATTTATTTTTGTTAAATAACATGCATTTATAACAAAAATTTCGCGTTTTAAAATTTAAATTTACCTTGAAAATGTTCTGGACTGTCATGGCTTTCTAATAATAATATCTGCAGTATATACTCTGCGGTTTCTATAAAAATGACAACATCAAGACGATGTTTTACCACGGTGTGACGTAAACCTTCCAGTTTTGCATTCAGTATTAAGTGACATGGCTAATTGCAGCAACCTTAGCTTAGGACAGTCTTTAGTGACATGCTGTGAGCTGTCACGTTAATTTCCTTTGAGACAAAAACTGGCAGAATACTACTTAGGATTTTCATTACCTAAGACAATGATATCATTGGCCATTAATGTCTATTTTTGCCGAATTTATATCTTAAAAGTTTTTTATAAATCCTTATCTTTCATAACAAATATTTTAGATTTTTGTTATTTCATATCATAATTATTCATTAAAAATTACAATATATCCCATTCATTCTTAGTGGAGACAAGCCTATTCAGACGATTACACGAGCCACGAACAATGTCCAGTCTTTACAGTAATTTTAAGGACCTACCTAGTTAACAATTATGTAGACAAACAGTTATTACAGCGTTTATGAGATGAGCATAAATGTTTTCATATTTGGGTATGAGTGTTTATTAAAACAAATGGGTATAAGTGTTTATTGAAAAAAATATTTTTTTTTATGTCATAAGATAGCAAACAAGCAGATGGGTCTCCTGATGGAAAGAGTAAACCATCGCCTATAGACACCAAAGATGTTAATGGTGCGTTGCTATCTTTTGGCGAGGTCTAATGCCACATGCATAAGTTTACCGGCTACCTTACCCTCCAAACCGGAACACGACAGTTACAAGCACTGACGCTATTGCGGCAGGAATAGGTAAGGCAGTGGTACCAGACCCGGGCGAGACAATGCAGAACTCTACCACCTAGTAGCCACGATGGTAGTGACTCGATAGCTAATCGGTCGCATTTTACGACCTGCCTGGCAGAACGGCAGTTGGCCTATTCTTCAAAGGAGGCCGGGACCAACACGGCGAAAAACTAAATAAAACTTTTTGCCAAAAAACTTCCAAAAATTGTACAATTTTAATAAATGAATAATAATATTAAAACAAAATAGGTTTTACAGGACGATATGTCCAATCTTAAAAAACATTAAAGTTTTGAAACTCAAAAACTGAGTTTCATAACTTTAATGATTTTTAAGATTTTAGGCTGTCTAAATACGTTATCACTAAATAATATATTAGTTTTTTACCAGACTGTGTAAAAGGAAATTTTTGGGTCACGCAAACGAACTCACACGTTCCCTTTTTCACTCCAGTCTTGCCTTTCCCGGGAACAGCAAGGTAATTAACACTTTATAATAAAAATATAGCCCTTAGTAAATATTTTACAGAATTTACTGACAATAATTAATGTCAAGAGGGTACTGGAAATGTTGAGGTTTATTTAAATTTAAAACCTGTTTGAGGGCACTTACACGATAAAACAAACAATATAATTATTTTCCTCAATTTTGGTATTTTCGTGATTCGAGGTTGTTGGGCGAATTTGGACAAAATCAAAGACTAAACGTTTTTTATATCGTAATATAGTAATCGTGTCTGTGGTTAAGTGGTCTAATGTCGGTATTGACCACATGAGGTCCCGGGTTCCGGGGTCGAGCAATTCCTAATGTGATTTTTCAGTTTTTTGATAAAAACAACGTTGTCCGAAATTGGATAGGTGCCCGGTTTGTGATAGGCTTACCAGTTGCCACCTATCACATTGTAAGACTAAGTATCTTCAGCTAATAGTAGGTGCACTGGTTCTACTTCTGCCTATTTCTCCAGGGATACGGGCGTAAAGATACGTTATACTTTGTGCCTTTTTTCGTGTGACTCAAAATGATTATTTCCTTTTGTTCAGTCACATCTTGGGGCTTCGACAAAGTAACATCGCTTCGTAGTGAAACATCCTATACACTTTATTTTAGTCTAACTTCGTTGTCGTTTTTATTGTTTCCTTGTCTAAACACCCAGGGGTCCGTTTCAAGTAACGAAACGTCAATCGAGTCGAAGCGTGTAAGGCTCTTACACATTTTCTTACACATTATGCCACGTAGTTTCAGGACGCCCGCGCCGCATTGTATCGTGTTAATGTGTATCAAAGCCCTTCTAATCGTATGGCGTTTTGTTATGTGAATTGGTGGACTTGGTGTGTTGTTTTCTAATGATGAAAGATATTTCAAAATTGGTCAGTGTAGATAAGCAGACTTATTTTTTTATTACAGTTTTGGTTTCTATAGCTCATGATTTATTCATCAGAAGAACGATCTGCTTAGAGTATCTTAGAGTATGCTTAGAGTATGAAGATACTCTAAGCAGATCGTTCTTCTGATGAATAAATCATGAGCTATAGAAACCAAAACCGTAAACAGTCCGTTGCTCTTCAAGTAGCTTAGATACCTATAATACCTCCTGACTCTTGCCTGTCGCTGTCTTCCGCGCAGTGACCATACTTTTTGTATATAACTGCACTAATTTCATTGAGGTTTACTATTTAGTTAAGCAATAGTTATGTTTGTTATATTTTATTGGTTACATTTGACCATTAACTATCAAGACCTTCAATGTATACCGTCTTTTACCAGTCAAACTGTATAACTTAACCCGTTAACTTAAGGTCAAATTTCGACCACTGGACGATCTTTAGTAAAATTTATTTCCCATTTATCCAGGGCGAGAGTCCAGGGCCGGAGCGGCGGGCTGGCGACAACGAAGACATGCCGCCGGAATCGCCGACCGCGCCCCCTCCGCCTCAGCCACCGCCTGCCACCGTGAGTATTTTTTTTTAAATGACATTATAGCAAGCAATTAAACAGTTCTCCTAACAGAAAGAGATAAATATATTTAATTCACACATCCGTGATGCAGGTGTCATGTTTAGCGTCAGGCTTTTTTTTATTATCGATAGGTAAGCGCTTGACCTCGATCTCGCCTGGTGGTAAGCTAAGATGCGGCTTAAGATGGAACGCGCTTCCCTAGAAGGTACCTGTTCACTCTTCTCTTGAAGATTCCGATTGTACTCGTCGGGGAACACAGTATCAGGCAGGATGTTCAAGTCCTTTGCGGTTCGAATGAAGAATTTTGAAAACCCTAACATATGCTGATGATATTGCGATAGAAAAAGGCGGTGCTACCACCAAGCTCTAGTATAGTGTTATAACCATCACCGACGTCGGACAAAAATTCATAGGGATACTATAAATAGAGTAGATGAGCTAAGCAAAACATCGTCCCGTCCATAAAGGGATAGAAAAAAAAATCGGTACTAACAATTTTCATCAACGGGACTTAAAAAAAATATTCATTCATTCATTAACTAATATGGTCATATATTATGTTAGTTACCGACGATGCTGGACAAAATCCTTAATGCCCGGGGCTATAGTGATTTTGAGGTTTTTGCAATAATAACATTAAATAAAATTACGGTTTTCATTTTTAGGGTTCCTTAACCAAAGAGTACGAACGGAACCCTATTCATAAGACTCCGCTCTCCGACCGTCTGTCCATCTGCGCGTCACCAGGTTGTAACTCATGAACTGCGATAGCCATTTACTTATAATTTTCACAGATAATGTATTTCTTTCGTCGTTATAACTACAAAAAAACATTAAAATAAATATTCAAGGGATCTCCCATAAAACAAACTTTTTGGCGCTTTTTACAGATAATGGTAAGGAACCGTAAATGCGCGGGTCCAATTCACACTTGACTGGTTTTTATTTTTATTTCTTAAGACTCTATTGCTTACTACCTGTGCCCGCGACTTCACATATTCAGCGGCTGCCCATTTTGCGCCCAACACCGTGTCTATTAGTATTCGTGTGGTCTGCGGTTGTGTCGTTAGAGTTTTCTTTAATTTCGAGATCGATGTAAGTTTGTTACACTATTTTGATGCTAATGATGTTGTATTAGCCAAAGCAGCAGAGCATGCGATATGTTAAAAAAATCAGTTTAAAACCAAATCTACTAGTTTGTTTATATAAATATATTCTCCAACAGTTTTTTTTTAATATCATTATATAACAAACAAGCAAATGGCCAGGTTTTCCCCGTGTATGAGTCACTACCATCGTCGCCACTAGGTGGTAAACTTCAGCATTGTCTCTCTCGTCCGGGTCTGGTACCACCGCCTTACTTATTCCTGCATCAATAGCGTCAGTGCTTGTCACTGTCTTGTTCCGGTTTGTAGGGTAAGGTAGCCGGTAAACATATGCAGGTGGCTGTAGACTTCGCCACAAGATAGCAACCCACCATTAACATTTTTGGAGTCTATAGGCGATGGTTGACTCTTACCATCAGGAGACCCGTCTGCTTGTTTGTTATTTTATGATTTAAAAAATCTACTTGTTTGCTATCTATACTAATATTATAGAGCTGAAGAGTTTGCTTATGTGGTTGAACGCGCTAATCTTTGGATGCACCAGTCAGATTTAAGAAAATATGTTTGTATATGCTAGCCACATTCACGAGGAAGGCTATATGCTAGCTTTTTACCCGACTACGAAGTCGCAGGAAACAGCGCTCAGTCTTATGATATAAAAAAATGTACGCGCCAATCTCCGCTAAGAACGAGCTCACGCAAGTATGAGAGTCAGCTAAATTGAAGCGATGTAGAACTTGCGTCACTGTGGCCAATACAATAAGCCTGGTTGTTGTGACCAGTAAATTAGGTGCTAGCCAATTCGGTTCAGATCGTAAGGTCCCGGATTCGATTCTTAGGTCAGGCAAAACTGTTAATAAGGTTGTTTCAAGTTTTTTATCGAAAATTCGAATCTCAGTAGTGACTCGGAATCTGGCGAGTGGTGTTCTTTACGCCTTGGATGATCTCATAAAGCTGTCGGTTATGGTCATTAAAATGGAACGACAGGGATCACCATTCATCTCGCCAACCGACCAACCGGTGAATAGTGGTAAACCGAAAAGGCTTTAGAGATTTAGTTTAAACTGCCTACCACGCTTTGGGACCAGCATGACCACCAGGGACCCAGTTTAGTTATATTATCCAAATTTAAACTTGTTGGTTGAATTATAAAACTCCTAAATATATTGTAGGTACAGAAAACACGTTCTATCGTGGTTTCGCTGACACCAGCGCGCGAACGAGAGACCTGGGCCAAGAAGGCGGAGTTCCTACTCGCGGTGGTGGGATTCGCCGTGGACTTGGGGAATGTTTGGCGATTTCCCTACATCTGCTACCAAAATGGGGGTGGTAGGTATACGAGGTATATTTTTTATGTCATAAGACAGTAAACAAGCAGATGGGTCTCCTGATGGAAAGAGTTAACCATCGCCTATAGAAATCAAAGGTGTTAATAGTGCGTTGCTATCTTGTGGCGAGGTCTAATGCCACATGCATAGGTTTACTGGCTACCTTACCCTCCAAACCGGAACACGACAGTGACAAGCACTGACGTTATTGCGACAGGAATAGGCAAGGCGGTGGTACCAGACCCGGGCGGGACAATGCAGAACTCTACCACCTAGTAGCCACGATGGTAGTAACTCAAATGAACAATCGGTCACCTTTTACGACCTTCCTGGCAGAACGGCAGTTGGCCTATACTTCAAAGGAGCCCGGAACCAACAGGGGGGAAAATTTTGTAATCAGATTATGGATTTGGTATCATCGCCTTACCTATTCCTATCGCAATAGTGGTGGTTCTTGTCGCTGTCGTGTTCCAGTTTGAAGGGTAAGGTAGCCGATAAACTTATGCATGTGGCATGCCGGACCCTTAAAAGTGACCCTGTATAATCTATTAGTTTTTATTTGATAGTTTAGTATTAATTTGATCTATATCACATCTTGTAAACGCAGGTGCGTTCCTGATACCATACTGTATAATGCTGCTGTTTGGTGGTCTTCCTCTCTTCTTCATGGAACTGGCTCTCGGACAATACCATCGGTGTGGATGCTTGACACTGTGGAAAAGGATCTGTCCAGCCTTGAAAGGTATGTTACATATTGAATATTTTAAATATTGAAAATTGAAAATTAAATACCTATATGTCAGGTTGTAATAACTTGTAATTCAAGAACACTTTTACCGTTCTTCATAAAAAATAGGATACAGTAAGAACACATAATTGCAAAAATTATAGGCAATATAATTCTTGTCTGTCTGTCTGCCTATAAGTCAGGTTGTTATTCAAGAATACCTTTACCGATCTTGATCAAAATCAATGTACAGTGAGAACATATAATTGCAAAAAATATAGATAGTTTAATTCTTGTTTGTCTATCTGTCTTTAGTTAATTTGACTATTGTTAAAAAAATCATGTCGTTTTTAAAAGATAAAAACCAAGAGTTCTTTGATTTCTAAATATAACAAAATGAAAACATCCAAAATGTCGACCATCATGATTGAAAGAGATTCTATTTTGTATCAGTAAACCGCGTTTTTTATCTGATCAAAGGAAATGATAAAAGCATTGATTGTACACTAAGTAATGGTTCTATTCAGCGTCACTTGAGCTTAGCTTGGAATAATGACAGGCTTCACTAGTCCCTGGGGACATGATTTAAGTAATAACTTAAAATGTTCCTATTTCCTGTCCTGTCTATGGACACACTGTTATTCCATTTATATTACATATAATTATACCTATCTTATTTTTTTAAATATGAAGTACTTATTGTATATTAACTGTTTATTACTCAAATAGGTAAAATTTTCTAAACAGGATTAAATAAAGTTTATTATAAAAAGGTAATTTATGCGTGGATTTTTACATCATTAGATAACAAATTATTTACAAAAGCATTAATTACACAACGGTCTGAAGAACGCAGCTAGTTTATCTAGCAAATTTTGTAGGCATGTGAGTAGGTCTGTGTGTATATATTATTTATTCATTCGCAAACACCTAGGCGGATTTGAATTAAACGGTACAACGAAATATGGCAGTCTACGAGCGTTACAGGTATTCTAAGGGAATTTGTAAAAACTCGAATCTACCCTAAAGCTCGTGGGTCGCTTGTACATTATAGGTACAAAAGTGTATGAAGATTAGCTCTTTTCCGATGAACTTCTTCTTTGATATCCATTCGTCTCATGTAAAACGAAGTTAAAAATATTTTTACAAAAAAACGATTACTAGTTTATACACTGGTTAGCACATTTCGATTTTTCAATTTGGTATAATACCTTTACCTTTGTATATGGTAAAATGTCTTTGTAAATTGCAAAAAATTGGATTGAACAAAATTGATTGAAATAAATCTTGTACCTAAGTATTGTAATACATAAAATGATTAAAATACATGAAATAGAAAAAAACAAGCCCACTGAGTTTCTTCTGCCGGATCTTCTCTGAGTGTGGCCGCGTTCTGATCCGTTAGCAATTACAACGAAATCGACCGAAATTTAAATGTTTGTACACCATATCCTGGTAGAATATTTTGGCTATTTAATTAATTTTTAATAACTTGTGACACCTATAGTCTTGCAAATAAATATTTTTCATTTCATTTCAATAAAATCACTATATACGTCTCAAAAAACTTAAGAATTCTTCAACTTCAGTGAAATAGTTTGGAGATCGACTCGTATTTATCAGAGTAGAGTCCAACACTTGGATGTAACGGCCTTTATAAATATACAACAGCCAATGCTTTTAGCGGAAGACAAATGCTCGCCCGCTGAGTGATGACTATTAAAATGTATGAACTGTGAGGCATCCTAGAGGAATAACAAGAAAACATGTGTGTAATGAAATAGCTCGCACACGAGCATTCTTTTAGCTAATAAGTTAGCCATTGTATCACAAGCATGTTATCTATACATATAATAAAATCGTAGTAAAGTCAAAACTGTACATTGAATATTTTTTAAAAGAATACTTGGGGCGTGATCTACAATCGATATCGAAGCCAAAAATATAGTTTTTAGAATTTCTGTATGTTTATCTGTATGTATGTCTGTATGTAAACTCAAAAATTACTGCATGGATTTACTTCAAATTTTGCATGAATATTACTAACAGGTCGGGTCAGCATATAGGCTACATATTATCACGCTATCACCTACAGGGGAGGAGCAGTGCGGAGTAAATGATGTCCGTCCGGACGAAGTCGCAGGCAACAGCTAGTAATAAATATAAACTTGTTAATACACGAAGATGGTAAATAACCAGAAGGGAGACTAGGAACTTAAAACGTTTTTTCCCTATTTGGTACCACCGTTTTATCTGTTCCTGCCGCGATAGCTACAGTTCTTGTCAGTATTAAATTTCATCTAAGACAACCAATAAGCTTGCGCATATGGCAATACATCTCAATCAATATTAAATTTCTTCTAAGGTAGCCAATAAACTTGTGCATATGGCAATACATCTCAACTCACAAATAATAACGCCCAGTTACAAAAAGAAATTGCAGAAATCTACTACCCAGTAAACTCAACGGTAGGTTTCCGTAAAAGTTTCAGGATGACATGAATCGTTATCCTTTTATGAACTGGCTGGCAGGAAGGTAGATAGTCTAATCTCTAAAAGCGGCACGGAGTAACCAGAGAAAAATGTTTTACTGCTTTTCTTAGGTTGGGTATGCGAAGTTTTTGGTAGTTATTACATATTAGCTGACCCGCGCAGCTTCGCCCGCGAGTAGATTTAGCATGTCGTCAAGATAGCTTTTCATACAAATTTAATCACCTATTTCAAACCTTTAAGGGTTAATTTTTGAAAAAAAAATTAGCTAAATTAAAAAATGCTTGACCCCGGCTCTTCAACTACTTCTAGGCCGATCTTTTGGGCTCGTTCTTTGCGGCCAACTCGACTCTGGACGACCAAGGAAATGCACCGCCTACCATCCCGCAGTGCTATAGTTCTATGACGGAATTAAAATTCTTGCAGTCTTCCGTACGTAAAGCACTTTTTTCTTTGGACGTCCATAAGTCGAGTGGACCGGATGTCATCCCTCCGATTGTACTTAAATCATGTGCTCCAGAGCTGGCGCCAGTACTAACACGCCTATTCCAGCTCTCCTACTCACTCGGCGTAATACCGATTTCATGGAAGAGAGCTTTAGTGCATCCCATCCCTAAAAAAGGAGATCGCTCTAATCCGTCTAACTATCGGCCGATAGCCATAACCTCCTTGTTCTCCAAAATTATGGAGACAATCATCAACTCGCAGCTCCTCAATTTAGAAAAGCACCAGCTGATTAGCGACCGCCAGTACGGTTTCCGTCGCGGCCGCTCAGCTGGTGATCTTCCAGTATACTTAACACATCGGTGGGCGGAAGCAGTTGAGTCCAAGGGGGAGGCATTGGCAGTTAGTTTAGACATAGCGAAGGCCTTTGATAGGGTATGGCACAAAGCGCTTCTGGCGAAGCTGCCTTCCTATGGGCTTTCCGAGAAATTATGCAAGTGGATCACCAGTTTTTTGGCTGATCGGAGCATCAAGGTCGTAATTGACGGTGCGTGCTCTGACCTTAAATCTATCAATGCTGGTGTTCCACAAGGCTGCGTGCTATCACCGACACTGTTCCTTCTGCATATCAATGACATGATGCGAATTCGCAACATACATTGCTATGCAGATGACAGTACTGGTGATGCTACATACTCCGGCCGAAGCGGTATTTCTCGGGAACACGTCGAAGAAAGCCGAAACAAGCTTGTGTCCGAAGTTGAGAATCGACTAACCGATGTCTCGGAATGGGGTCGTCAAAACCTGGTCACTTTTAACCCCAACAAGACACGGCTTTGCGTGTTTTCCGCTAAAAAGACACCTTTTGTCGTGACACCTCGATTTGGGGATACTCTCCTGACAGCCTCAGCTAGTATCGGGATTCTGGGAGTCGACATATCGAATTACGTTCAGTTTCGCGGTCATTTGGAAGGTAAGGCTAAACTAGCCTCCAAAAAGCTCGGTGTGCTCAGCAGAGCGAGACGGTACTTCTTGCAGGCCCATCGCCTTCAACTTTATAAGGCTCAAATTCGGCCCCACATGGAGTACTGTTCTCATCTCTGGGCCGGAGCTCCTCAGTACCAGGTCCTTCCTCTTGATCGCATTCAGCGTAGAGCGGTTCGAATCATTGACGACCTGGCTATTTCGAAACGGCTCGACTCTTTGGCATTGCGCAGAGATGTTGGTTCACTCTGTGTCTTCTATCGTATCTTTCATGGGGAGTGTTCCGACGAGTTATTTGGATTAATTCCTGCCGCCGAATTCCATCATCGAACATCGCGTCAAAATTTGAAATTCCATCCTCACCATCTCGATGTCTGGAAATCCACAACTGTGCGTTTCTCTCGACACTTTTTGCCTCGCACTACTTCGTTGTGGAACTAATTACCAGCAGGGGTGTTTCCAAACGGATACGACTTGGTGGCCTTCAAGAAAAGAGCTTACTCATTCTTAAAAGGCTGGCAACGCAACTGCAAGACCTCTGGTATTGTGGATGTCCATGGGCGGCGGAGATCACTTACCATCAGGTCCCTCCTGCTCGTTTGCCCCCTCTTCTATAAAAAAAAAAAAATGCCAAATTTCAGGAAAATCCGTCCAGCGGTTTAGCCGTGAAAGCGTAACAGACAGACAGACAGACTTTCGCATTTATAATATTAATATGGATTAGCTCACGCTAACCTTCATCATACCAACTCAAAAACTCCTTGGTATCTAAACACTATACAGTGGCGAGATAACTATACCGCATACATAAGTCTACCGGCTACCTTTTCCTCCAAACCGGAATATGACAATGAAAAAAAGTATTGACGGTATGACGGCGGTATATGGGTAAGGCGGTATACCATATACCCCGACGAGAGTTTGCGGAACTCTACCATCTAAATATAATAATCTATATTAATTTAATATTATAAATGCGAAAGTTTGGATGTTTGGATAGATGTTTGGATGGATGTTTGGATGGATGTTTGGATGGATGTTTGGATGGATGTTTGTTACTCAATCACGCAAAAACTATTGAACGGATTTAGATGAAATTTGACACGCAGGTAGGTGATAACCTGGAATAGCACATAGGCTATTTATTTATTTAACCATTTATTGTACACAAATAATAAAAGTAAAACTAAAGACAAAATTAGTAGTTTTTATCCCGGAAAAATAAGGCGATCCCGCGGGATTCGCCAAAATCTTTTATAATGCAGCGGGCTGCACGCTGCAGCTAGTAAAATCTAAATGTATTATCACCTACTAAATAGCAAAATATATTAATACTTTACTTAATTTGTCATATCTACATTATATTGTACTTAATTCTTACTAGAATAGATATTATTTCTTTCTTAACCGATTTACGAAGCATTGAATAAAGTTTTTAGCAGCGCATTGAAAGTTGAATGCAGTTTTCAAATATATAGTAGAAAACTAAATCATCGGTTATCATGCCTTTTTATTATTTTCGCGTTTGCAATATTCAAATATCATTCAAGTATTGAGTCAAATAAATATTCTCTGCTGACATAAGCCTCAGATTGAGTGAGTTCGCCAAGTGATCTCTTCAGTAAACATTTGCTCGACTATTCACTCTGCTCAAGAATCCCTAATAATGCATGCTGTAAACTTAAACTATTCTTGACTATCTAATCGATAAAACACATTTTTGCAACATAAAATGGACAAGACATTTAAAACCAAGCTTACAATGGCTTAGTTTATTAACATTTTAAAACTTTAGCCAGGACATTACGTTATGTTACGTTATTGTGAACGAGTCCACGTGCTTTTTATACCTTAACATTTCGTGTGGCATATTTTAAACAAACAGAGACTTAAATCGAAATACTTAGGCGGAAATGATAGTAGATAATACAAAACCGAGGCAGCGCCAAAATTTCGTGAAAACCAGAAATTCAATCTTCGTGACGTATTAGCAACAAGGAAAACAAAAGTTCCTTGACGTTCTAATTTGACCAATTGCGTTTTGTAACTTGATCTCTAAAACCTTGTTTTAAATATAATTAAAGAATACTTTTTTCTAAAAAGAGTTCTAGGCCAGGGGGGTCAACCGTAACATTTTAAGACTATATTTTTATCTTATTATATTTTTATGTACTACAGTAGATAGATTAGTACAGTGGTAATCAAATTCCAGAGGGGGCACCTGCCCCTCCCTGCCGATGCCACTGGCATTATGGACGTCACTTCCATCAGATGAGCCTTCTGCTCGTTTGCTCCCTCTTATTAAAAAAATACATAAATTTCTTCACATAAATAGTGAGATAACGATACCAAAAAAAAAAAAGTATCTTCACGCCCGTATCCCCGAAAGGGTAGGCAGAGGTACAACAAGTGCACCCACGATTAGCCGAAGATACTTGGTCCCACAAATGTGATAGGTGGCCAGCCTATCGCCAACCGGGCACTTTCCAATCCCGGGCAACGTTGTTTTTATCGGAAAACTGAAAAAAACATTTTATAATTGCCCGACCCAGGAATCGAACCCGGGACCTCATGCGGTCAACTCCGACACCGGACCACTACACCACAGAGTGATACCACCTATTTAAAATGCTTGTCCATGACTGTCGTCACTACAATGGCGGCTAGGCGCATTAAAAATTTGCGAGGCGTTGCATATACTGGTAAAATATTGTGCATATACAACATTTAAGGGTCATAATATGTAACCAATAAAATATCACAAAAGTAGAATATTGCTTATAGTAAACCTCAACGAAATTAGTGTAGGTAGTAATACTCAGATAGCATTGCACCACGTCGGCGACATCGGTTTAGACACGACTTCGGTAAATCACTGTTTGCAATTGTTGTCAATATTTTACATTAACATATTTAAAATGAGTATATGCGCCCATCAATTTCTAAATTGTTATATCAAAATAAAGATGAAGTGTTAATTTTTACTTATTATTAAAATATCCAATGAAATATTAAGTACTGTTAATTATTTAACGTATTTTAAACTAATATGATTTTTGAGCTGATATAAAGTCAACTATTTGATTAAGGTAAATATTAAATCGATAAACTGTTAGAATGAAATATTATAAAAGGGCTGACCATTGACATGTATAATATTACCACATTATACATGTCAATGGGGCTGACAGATATGTATCGAGGCATTCGTGTTTGTGAAACTGAGAAGTGAAATGTCGTAACATACAATAAAGTGTCACCAGTCTTGTATTTTGAATTTAATTTAATATTAATATAATTCGATATTCCGTCAGTTGTTGTTTAAATTAACAAACCTTTCACCCTTTTACCAAGTGGAGCGAACACAATTATTGAAGTTTGATATCTATGCACGGTTATCCATATAAAAAAATGTATAATTTTTCCCTGTATTGGTCTCGGGCTCTTTTGAAGAATAAAACCAACTGCCGTTCTGCCAGGAAGGTCGTAAAAGGCGACCGATTGGTTATACGAGTCACTACAATCGTGGCTACTAGGTAGTAGAGTTCTGCATTATCTCGCCCGAGCTTGGTACAACCGCCTTACCTATTTCTGCCGCAATAGTGCTTGTCACGGTCGTGTTCCTGTTTGAAGATTAAGGTAGCCGGTACACAATGGTGCGTTGCTATCTTTGCGTTGCTATCTACAAAAAACACATGACAGTAACGCACCATTAACATCTTTCGTGTATATAGGCGATGGTTGACTCTTTCCATCAGGAGACTCATCTACTTGTTTGCTATCTTATGACATAAAAAAAAATATTTCAAAATTTAAGTGGCTATTTTTATATATATATATATATTTATATATATATTTATATTTATATATATATATATATATATATATATATATATATATATATATATATATATATATATGTATGTATATAATAATAGCAATATAATAATAATAATAATAGTAATAAAAAATTATAATAATAAATACACATAGGCTTAATATTTCACAAACCAGTCTCTTTAAAATCTTAATTAATTTGTGAAATAATAAATTAAATTTTAAAATCCTATCCCACGACTCTCCACACTTAACATTCCCATTCCCACTTTACATGTATTGGGGCTACGTTAAAAAAATTTTTTTTCAAGAAGTTATGATACCACATTGTTGTCATTGTATAATATGTAGATATATTATATTCATGCCAAATTACAGCTTTCTAGTATTAAGAACTCTGCGCTAGACTGCGGACGGATGTAGCGAAATTATAAGGATTCAAGTTTACTTCGGAACCCTAAAAATCAGTTAGAAGTTGTTTAGTGTTTATTCTTGTTAATGACTGATCAACAAGAATAAATATCAAACGAACATTCGGATAATAAACGTTCAAGAAGTAGGCAGAAACGAGTGTGTTCTTATCAATATATAATGCATCATTTTGGCGCCCCTTCGCTTATCAGCAACAGTCGAGGTATCCTGAATTACTCATCAAACGACCTCGCACGTCCAAGTGCTCAGATGTATTGTGATTTTTTCTTTCACATTTATCTATACTTTTCGTAAATATTTATAATCAGGCTTTTTTATGCCATAATATATCAAAGATAGATGGCTCATCTAATAGGAGATAACCACTGCCCATAGACATCAAAAGTGTTAATGGTGCGTTGCTATTCGTGTTGCAATTCGATAATGTCACAAGCATATTGTCTACCCTTTTAACCGGAACAGGATAGTGACGTCGAGTAAGGCGATGGAACGGAACCCGGGTGAGACGTTGCGGCACTCTACCACCTTGTAGTCACAATGGTATATCACAAGTAAAACCAATTTTTCACCTTTTTTCTGGTAGAATGACGGACGATCTAATAGAGTATCGTCGTTCGGCATTCATTACCGCGAATGTGAAGTTGGGTAACATTTCAGGAGAGATATAAAACAGAATTGTATATAATGTTTGCACTAATATAAAATTTATAAAAAAGTTATTTAAATGTTACTTAAGCAACAGATTATCATAATATTAATATTATTTAACAATAATCTAACTGTAAATTAGATACATTTCGGTTTTATATCTCCGTGGTAAGTTACCCAATTTCGCTTTCGCGGTAATGAATGCCAAACGACGGTATACTACCAATCGCCTTTGGCCGAAATTCGACCATAGACTAAACAATAAAATCTCTTAAGTTTGCCAAAAGACTTTAGCCGTAAATCAAACAGTATACATGTGTCATATGTGTATATTATCAGATATGTCACATGAACTTAGTGTGTGTCTTGTTTATTTTTATTAATTTAATGTATTTCTAATGCATATTATTTAAAAATATTATGTTTCTGCGGTCTGCGGTGCGAAATTTCATACTCCTGCGTTCACGTAATTGCTGGAAAAAGGGGTTAAAAGTTTTTCCTTCACGTATTAATATATTGGGGGACAAGCCAGGGCGTGACTGTCCAGAAATATGTCACCTAGTGGTTAAAATATTTGGCATTTATATTTTTATTTGGCATTTTATAAACTGTCTAAATGTAAATTGTCTAATCTTACATATATAGTCTTCTTACATATTATATAACTATGTACTATCTCGCGCTATGGAAAAGTTTAACAAATAAAAATTCGATTGACACTACTGGAATTGAACCATCGATCTTGCTTTTGGTCGTCACGCTCTAACCAACTGAGCTACGTGTTGCTTTGTTCAACGCGGCGAAATTCTTCTTTGCATTGTTATCGACTGAATACAAATCTAGTCGAGTCAAATATTTCCTTCTTAGTTTAGTTCTTAAAATTAATACGGAAAGTCTCCATTTACGAGTAGATAGTAACCTAATAGAAATGTTAATGTTAATAATTAGAATTCCAATACGTACTTTATATGACATTTAAATAAATTCAAAAGTGAAGTTGAGAAGGCAATTTTCAATCGATTTAACGAAACTTAATTGTATATCGCGAACGTATCAATGAAAATAAATCGCGTGTTCGCGACATCTAAACCAATTAGCGAGTCTGTTGCGATATCATTTGATTACCGACAGATGGCACTGATTCAATGTAATTCCATTTCGAACTTGGCGACAAGTTTAGAGAGTAGGCGAGATTTGCGCGCGGCTAATTCGATAATAAATGTTGTGAAGATTTATTGAAACTTGATTTATAGGTTCATACAAATATCAATTAAACAAGAATAAGTTGTTTACAACGACTGTAACTTGGAATAACGTTTGACAGTCTTCGTCAAAATTTATCTAATTCGAACTAATATTTACATACTTTTTTTCCACGTATTTTTCAAGGGCTAATGTGTTACTACCATGCGGTATAATAAGATAGTAGAAATCTGCAAAACCCTATCTGTCTTCGTAAATTCCGGACCTTTACTTCCCGCTGTAACATCAATACATACTTATTAATGTTGGAACTAAACTCATTAGAATTATAATTTATAGCGTTATATACCACTTTAGGTATGTAACGCTGTATTAATGGGTTAAGTACATTTTAAGCGAATAAACTAACTGATGTAAACGTTATAATAGATGAAAAATATATAATTTTTTGGCTTAGATAGGCGCTGGCTGTCTCCTATTATTAGGAATTAAGCAAGAAGTGATTGCTACTTTTAGTTCATTATCATTTATCATTGGATGAAATGAAACACATTGATTTCACATGTAATATTTAACTGGTAATAATTTTCACTCATAAAATTACCCTGAAGACAAATGATCGAAAGCCATTAAAATGAAATATGATTTATAACCACTGCTAGCCATTCCTATATAAATTGGATGATTTTGTTGAGTGTGATAAGAGAAGTAGCAAATGCGATATATTATTTGCAATAATTAATTAATTTTATATGAAATTTCACATGCTATTTGTAAAGCCTACCTTCTGTGCCTATTAGGAATGTTGTGTGAATTATAAATTAAACGTACCACTTTAAACAGCCTTCACTCGCAGACCACGCTACTACGAGTATTATCGTGATAACGACGTCGCATAGTAGTTTACTTTGCTTCAGCTCTATCTTTTACTAGGCATATAACTCTCACGATTTTCACTATCGCTATGCGGAAGATAATCAGGAAATGAATCTAGATTTTTAAATAATAAAGGTAAAGTATGACAAGCGAAATTATTTTTCTAATCATAACCAATACAGAGTATGAAATAGTAGTAAATTTTAACAGAAAATCTATTTTGGCAAACGTGCCACTACCATCCTGACTACTAATAGAGTTCTGCAACATCCCGCATGAGTTTGGTACCACCGGTTCACCTATTCCTGCAGCAATAGCATCAGCACTTGTTACTATTCTATTTATTTATAAACAAACAAGATATCTGTGCATTGGGTACATAGTAATGAATTTTTGGGATGATGTGTCCAATTAAGTATATTTTAATTTGTTTTTTATTTTGTTATTTGTATTATGATATTGTATTTTTTTTTTATTTTCTTTATTTTGCATAAACTATTAATTACTGACATATTTCAAGTGTAAAAATTTTACCTACGAAATAAAGACATTTTGAATTTGAATTTTTTACACCAGTTTGTTGGGTAAGACAGGCGCTTTTATATGTATATGTGGCGTTACTTTTCTGCCACACAAATATCAATGCATCATAAATACGTTTGGTGTCTATAAACGATGTATTTATCCACCAGGAAAGCCATTTGCTTGTTTGATAGCCTATGATAGGTATATTTAAAACAAAATAGGCCGTATAATTGATCTAATAATTTTTACTCGAAATTGCCCTATAGTCGAAATTCAACCATAGACTAAATAATAAAATTTCTTTTAAGTTTCACAACAGACTTTAGACGTAAAGAAAATAATAGATACTCTGTCCCACAAAAATATTGTGGGACAGAGTATCTTCGGCTAGTCGTGGGTTTACTGGTTAGATATAGTATACTACTACTAGATACTTAATAAAAATGAAATACTTAATAAAAATAGGGCATGATATTTTAACATTTAGTTTTTATTTTAGATTTAAGGCACACACTAAAATTATAAAAAAATATATTTTGTAAACAAAGAGCTATTTGACATTTTACATACATTGACAGCGTATTTTAGTAATGCCGTATTGGCCGCAATTTATTTATTGACGTTATTTTTTCAAATGATTTGAAATTAGAGCGAGGACAAATTTTTTGTAGATTCGTCTGTTATGAAAATTCGAAATTGTTAGACAGAGATGAAGCTATTTTTTTCAGCGTTGGAATGCATGCAATTTTATAATTTTGATTGTTTGTAGAAATTAATGCCAAGTCCTTATCTTTTTCTTGTTTACTAGTTGTACCTACTTCTGTCTACCTCTTCGAAGATACGGGCCTAAGAACAATAAAAAAAGTATACATACGTGTAATATACACTCATCACGTATGTCAAATTAATGTATACTACGTTCATTTGATATTTGCGTAATGTTTATTTTTATTAATTTAATTTAATGTTACTCTAATGCATATTATTAAAAAATAATAGCTTCCCGCAGTCCTCCGCATTGTAAACTTTAATTGTGCAAAATTTCATACTCCACGGTTTGCGCAATTGTCAGAAAAAGGGTTACAAAGTTTTTACTAAAAGTATCTTCACGCCCGTATCCCCGGAGGGGTAGGTAGAAGTACAACAAGTGCACCCTCGATTAGCCAAAGATACTTGGTTTCACAAATGTGGTAGGTGACAAACCTATCGCCAACCGAGCACTTTCTAATCCCGGGCAACATTATTTTAATTAGAAAACTGAAGAAACAGTTTTTTTATTGCCCAACCCGGGAATCGAACCTGGGAACTCATGTGATCAATGCCAACTAGACCACAGAGGCGATTATTTTTACTACACCTATCAATATATAGATTTGTGTATTATCCGTTTGTCGCAGGTGTTGGTTATGCGATATGCATGATCGACATATACATGGGCATGTACTACAACACTATCATCGGGTGGGCGGTGTACTACCTCATAGCGTCCCTGGCGTCCATCAACTCGGTGCTGCCGTGGACCAGCTGCGACAACGAGTGGAACACCCCGCTCTGTTCTCCGGTCACCTCACCGCAGTCCAATCTGAACTCTACTACACCAGCTAAGGAGTTTTTTGAGTAAGTAACACATCGCAACACTATTGGCTAATATCGTAAAAGAGTAACTTCACGCCCGTATCCCCGATGGGGTAGGCAGAGGTACAACAAGTGCACCCACGATTAGCCGAAGATACTTGGTACCACAAATGTGATAGGTGGCAAGCCTATCGCCAACCGGGCACTTTCCAATCCCGGGTCACTTTGTGTTTATCAGACAACTGAAAAAACAATTTTTTATGTGTCCGACCCGGAAATCGAACCCAGGACCTCATGTGGTCAACGCCAACGCTGCACCACTAGACCACAGAGGCAACTAATATCGTAACTCATATATTATCGCTTAGCCTTCGTAAATATCGTAAGCATTTTTTGCAGAATAAAATATACCAATGATCGTCTGTAGGCCACACACATGGGCCAAATTTCATGCTCTACCGTTCTTTTTTTATGTCATAAGATAGCAAACAAGCAGATGGGTCTCCTGATGGAAAGAGTCAACCATCGCCTATAGACACCAAAGATGTTAATGGTGCGTTGCTATCTTGTGGCGAGGTCTGTGGAATGCCACATGCATAAGTTTACCGGCTATCTTACCCTCCAAACCGGAACACGACAGCGACAAGCACTGACGCTATTGCGGCAGGGATAGGTAAGGCGGTGGTACCTGACCCGGGCGAGACAATGCAGAACTCTACCACCTAGTAGCCACGATGGTAGTGACTCGCATAGCCAATCGGTCGCTATAACTCGCATAGGCCGTAGGTATAGTTACCGCTGGTTACCGCGGACAACGGGCGGGATAGTTCCCGCGGAAAATTTGTAACCTATGCTTAGATGAAGGAAATATCTTTCTCTTGTCAAAGAACCTATGTCACACACGACAAATATAGCTTTCTAATGTTGAAAAATTTTCAAAATCTGTTTTGTAGTTTTAGAGAATATTTCCTACCAATAAACTCACAAATTAACAATCTTTACCATTATATCATGTTAGTATAGATAATGTTTTTTAATATCATCTTAATTTTCTTTAATGTAATAATCATAAATTATTTTTATCTAATATAAAAGCTTAAATACCTACGTTCTAACAAAACTTTTATGTTCGCAGACGGAACGTCTTAGAGCAGCAACGATCTAACGGCCTAGATGACATGGGACCTATCAAGCCATCTCTTGCACTGTGTGTGTTCGGTGTGTTCGTGTTGGTATATTTCTCCCTCTGGAAAGGCGTGAGAAGTGCTGGGAAGGTAAGGTTTTCGTTAATAATACACATATTTTTAGTCTAAGGTAAAAAATCAAATTGTCGATATTATCAACAAAAAATACTTAAACTGATTACAAATAATCGTATTTTACCTACCTATCTGTTTATAAGATAGTAGTTATAAATTGATTAATAAATAAAATTCGTCATAAAGTGCAGTGATCCGGAAATTTTAGTTTGAAATTATATACGGTTATAGACACGATAGGTAGGTATACCGCATACCTAGATTAAGAGAGTATTTTTTATATTTACTATGAGATAGCTAACAAGCAGATGGCTCTAATGATAGAAAGAGAAAACCATCACCTATAGACACAAAAGGTTTTAATGGTACATTGCTATCCATGTGGCGGGATGGCAATGTCACAAGTCTACCGGCTAACTTAACCTCCAAACCGGAACACAACAGTGACAAGCACTAACACTACTGCGACAGGAATATGTAAGGTGATGTCACCAGACACGGACGAGACAATGCAGGTAGAGTTCTGCATTGTCTCGTCCGTACTTAGTAGCCACGATGGCAGTGACTCGCATAGCCAATCGTTCGTGTCTTACGAACTGCCTGGCAGAACGGCAAAATAGTGTATCCATCGAAGGGAGCCCTGACCAACACGGAGAAAATTATAATATTAACTAAAAAGAACATAAGTAAACTTAAGCTTAACATCAAAATAGTTGACTAGCATCTAAAATGGAAAAATATAATAAAATGTAGCATCTATTTCTGAGCATTAATAAACAAGATTTTTCTTCCCTGACATGTAGAACTTAAAGAATTTTATTTTAAGTGTCTCAAAGGTTGCTTTATGTGACGGTGACAACTTCAGTACTTAGTTACGAAAAAAGGTAGCCGTGATAAATATCGACAAATATATTGCAGTTTACGAACAAAATCTACGCGAACTTTACACTTAATTGCGATTGAAATACTACATAAGCACAAAAAGCAGCAGAAATTAAGCAAAGTAACAGTTTTAAACTATGAGTACGCCGCGTGTAGTCAACTTTATGATCTATAAATATAATAAAATCGTAGGAAAGTCAAAACTGTACATTGAATATTTTTTTAAAAGAATACTTGAGGCGTGATCTACAATTGATACCGAAGCCAAAAATATAGTTTTTAGAATTTTTGTCTGTCTGTCTGTCCGTCCGTCCATCCGTCCATCCGTCCGTCCGTCCGTCCGTCCGTCGGTCCGTCCGTCGGTCCGTCCGTCCGTCGGTCCGTCCGTCCGTCCGTCCGTCGGTCCGTCGGTCCGTCCGTCCGTCCGTCCGTCCGTCCGTCCATCCGTCCGTCCGTCCGTCGGTCCGTCCGTCCGTCGGTCCGTCCGTCCGTCGGTCCGTCCGTCCGTCGGTCCGTCCGTCCGTCGGTCCGTCCGTCCGTCGGTCCGTCGGTCCGTCGGTCCGTCGGTCCGTCGGTCCGTCGGTCCGTCGGTCCATCGGTCCGTCCGTCCGTCCGTCCGTCCGTCCGTCCGTCCGTCCGTCCGTCCGTCTGTCCGTCTGTCTAAATATCGCTGGCAACAGCTAGTATTTTATATTATATTATCTATTATCTATACGAGTCTTACCCATCGTACGATACATATCAGTGTTATCAACATGTATTTTTTTAATACTAATTCAAACTAATAATTGCTATATATAATTGGTAGAAAATTCATAAGACGTTAAATATATCACTTTTTCATTCATTAATTGAATTTATACAAGGGTATTCACTAGCGCAATAAAATATGAATATAATGTACCTAACTCCAACTTTATTATAAGAAATATTTTAAATCTAATTATTTTAAATGTACTTTTTTTTTTATTTTTTTTTTTTATTTATTTTTTTTATATTATAAGATAGCAAACAAGCAGATGGGTCTCCTGATGGAAAGAGTCAACCATCGCCTATAGACACCAAAGATGTTAATGGTGCGTTGCTATCTTGTGGCGAGGTATAATGCCACATGCATAAGTTTACCGGCTACCTTACCCTCCAAACCGGAACACGACAGCAACAAGCACTGACGCTATTGCGGCAGGAATAGGTAAGGCGGTGGTACCAGACCCGGGCGAGACAATGCAGAACTCTACCACCTAGTAGCCACGATGGTAGTGACTCGATAGCCAATCGGTCGCCTTTTACGACCTGCCTGGCAGAACGGCAGTTGGCCTATTCTACAAAGGAGGCCGGGACCAACACGGCGAATAATATACACTTTATATATATACACTTTTCTTAATATTGTTACAACTTTTTTTAAAAGCATATTAAAATTAAAAATAATTTTACTAAGAAAAGAAATACTGATAATACAAAAATATTCTACAAATTGTAAGGAAAATTTCGAATGGCAACATTTTAGATTACTGCATAAAAAAGAATATTATGTGATCGTAGTCGGTTTATTTTCTTTTATTTTAAATAAACATTTTAATCTGGAGATAAAGCAATAGTTTTAATTTTTAAAATATGTAACTTGAAAGTAATCACATGAATATTATTAATATTTCAAGAAGATACAGTAAATAAAGTTACATTTTGGCCGACATTCTTAATAAATCTATTATTTGGCTTCTATAAGTAAATATCACTAAACAAATTACACAAATCGATCTAACTCTAAATTGAACAAATTATTTGCTTGTGATAAATGTTTCAGACATCGACACTAATACATGGAAATACATATGTATATAAATACTGAAAGTATATTTAATAAACACCCAAACCCAGAAACACATACATCTACATAATATGTATATCACACAAATGCTTGTCGTTGTTGGGAATCGATTCCCGATGAGGTCTCTATCGTTTAAGTGATTGTGTAGTCAGTGTATCTAACAGCTCGATTAACAGGTGGTCAAATAAAAATAAAGGAAAATATTTTTTATGTTAGTGGGATAGGCAAACTGGCAGACGTGCCACCTGATGGTAAGTGGTCGACGTCGCCAATGAACATAAATGGGATACCTGGGCTGAAACTAGCTCAGGTAAACCATTTATGTGTTGCCTATCCTGAGACATAAGATGTTAAGTCTCGGTGCCAGTAATTACACTGCCTGTCTTGCCCTTCTCTCCGAAATACAGCAAAGCTGTTTCACGGGAGAAATAAGCAAGATGGTGGTACCCATGCAGCCGGGAGCTCGGCACAGCGCATCCCTCCCACCGGTAAAACATATAATACAAACTTATCAATATATGATCTCGTGGGCTAGGGTTAACCTATTCAGCTCAGATCATGAAGTCTCAGATTCGATCCCCAGATCGGACAAAAGTATTATTGAAGTTTTGTCGAGATTTTTATACAAAATCGAAAATCTCAGTAGCAACGCCGTGTCTAGTGAGTTGTGTATTAAAACTACCGTGTCATGGATGAGCAGGTAAACCTGTCAGCCTCGGCTATCACTAGAAATGCTCAATAATCGTCATCAGTTCAATATAATGCGGCGATGAGGATCACCACTCATCTCGTCAAACGGCAAAAACGTGAATTGTGGTGAGCCGGAAAGTCTACAGACGTTTAGGGTACTCTGCTTACCCTGCAAGGGAACCGGGTGTGATGACACTTTTTAATATATACAATATGCATTATACATGCTAAACTATTCAACAACAAATACTTATAGACATACAAGTATTTTCCCCGTGTTGGTCCCGGGCTCCTTTAAAGAATAGACCAACTGTCGTTCTGCCAGGCAGGTCGTAAAAGGCGACCGATTAGCTATGCGTGTCACTAACATTGTGGCTACTAGGTGGTAGAGATCTGCATTGTCTCGCCCGGGTCTGGTACCACCGCCTTACCTATTCCTGCCGCAATAGCGTCAGTGCTTGTCATTGTCGTGTTCCGCTTTGGAGGGTAAGGTAGCCGGTAAACTTATGCATGTGGCATTAGACCTCGCCACAAGATAGCAAAGCACCATTAACACCTTTGGTGTCTATAGGCGATGGTTGACTCTTCATCAGGAGACCCATCTGCTTGTTTGCTATCTTATGTTATAAAAAAAAGTATGTTTTGTGTATTTAAAATTAAACCTCTTTAAATATCGTGTGCGAACCGATGCACGGAACCTGATAGATTTATAAAATTCCAGACATATTATTAAACCGTTTGATTAACCGCCGCTTTCCTCCCGTGTTGGTCCGGGCTCCTTTGAAGGATAACAAATGCCGTTGTGGCAGGCAGACCGTAGAAGGCGACCGATTTCCTATATGTATCACTACCATCGTGGTAAAGCCCTGTAACTTCTCGCCCAGGTATTTGGTACCACCTCTTTACCTATTCCTGTCGCAAAAGCGTCAATGTCATTGTCGTGCTTCAGTTTGGAGAGTAAGGTAGCCGGTAGACTTATGCATGTGGCATTGCCATCCCGCTACACGGATAGGAACGTACCATTAATATCTTTCGTGTTTATAAGCGATGCTTCTCTTTCCATCAGGTGAGCCATCTGCTTCTTTGCTATCTAATGATATAAAAAAACACCACCCCTCAGTCGGAAGGCTATATTATTCTTGAGTTTGATCCCGATGATGAGTAGAGATTTTTATATTTCTGTACCTGGGTAGTTAAATATAAAATTCTCGTGTCACAATGTTAGTTACCATACTCCTCCGAAATGGCTTGACCGATTTTTATGAAATTTTATATACATATATAGTAGGTCTGAGAATCGGCTACTACCTATTTTTCATACCCCTATGTAATAAGGGTGTCGACCCCTAACATTTTATTTTTATTTTTGGGATTTTTTTTATTCTTATTATAATGTGGCATTAAAATACATAAAACCCTAAATTTTCACTCTTTATCACTAATTCCTATTTTTAATTCAATAATTTATATGGCAAAACAATGTTTGCTGGGTCAGGTAGTATTTAGTACTAGCTGTTGCCTGCGACTTCGTTTACTCCGCAC
The DNA here is from genome assembly GCA_036924255.1 of Apodemia mormo. Taxonomy (NCBI): domain Eukaryota; kingdom Metazoa; phylum Arthropoda; class Insecta; order Lepidoptera; family Riodinidae; genus Apodemia; species Apodemia mormo. The sequence continues at coordinate 3,219,871 of JAUPFN010000012.1, read as the reverse complement.
TGCTCCTCCCCCGTAGGTGATAGCGTGATAATATGTAGCCTATATGTTGACCCGACCTGTTAGTAATATTCATGCAAAATTTGAAGTAAATTCATGCAGTACTTTTTGAGTTTACCCCGGACATACATACAGACAAACAGACAAAAATTCTAAAAATTGTATTTTTGGCTTCGATACCGATTGCAGATCACGCCCCAAGTATTCTTTTAAAAAAATATTCAATGTTCAGTTTTGACTTTTCTACGATTTTATTATATGTATATAGATATATTTCTGTGTACCGGTATTATGGATTAACATACCAGATGCAAGTAATATGTTTGCTTTGGAGTTAGATTCAATTGTGTAATCTCTCCAGTGGTATTTAATATTAATAGCAATGTTTTAAGCTAATACTGATTGTATCTCATTGAAACGTAATGGCGGTACCATTATTATTATTTGGATGCGACTAAATAAGCACTTATTTACAAAAATAAAAAAGGGATTTGTTAATCAAATCATGTAGCACACAACAAACATGCTACAAACCCGTAATGCTACGACACACGTAGCATAATGACGTCTCGTAGCACAAAATAGTACCCTTACTTTTCGTTAATCTATTCTATTCATGTCAGCAAAATAGCAATCTTTTTGATCGCTAAACTTGATCTTATTCGACTAATTTTATTTTATACTAGGCGACACTTCCAATAAAATATATTTTTAAATTACGTAATTACCTAAATAAATCCAATTTCAATCGGTTTTCTTCTATTACTTACGCATGTATCTTATAATGTTTTCATTAAATGAGCATCAGAATCAAAATTCCGATGCGATTGAGCATACACTACGAAAAATAAGCGATTCGTCAAATCATTAGGAAAACGCCTAGTATAAGTTCGATAGAAAGAGTTCTAAGTTTAGCTATGATTCAACAATTCGATAATAATATGAAATATGCTGCAGTTTTTCTAAGTCATAGCATGCCTCTACGTCGTAATATTACTACGTGAATATTATCCTAATATTTCGGTATTTAATACATACATGTCATTACTGCTAAACCCAATCTTTAAATAACTTTTTTTTACTATCTCTATACTATTTTAAAAAAAGTATCTTCACGCCCCTATCCCCGAAATAGAAGCAAAGGTACAACAAGTGCGCCCACGATTAGCTGAAGATACTTGGTTCCACAATGTGATAGGTGGCAAGCCTATCGCCAACCGGGCACTTTCCAATCCCGAGCAATGTTGTTTTTATCATAAAACTGAAAAAACATATTTTTAAATTGCCCGAACCAGGAATCGAACCCGGAACCTCATGTGGTCAACTCCGACACTGGACCACTACACCACAGAGGCGATTATTTAATTTTAAATAAATTATTTTACTAATTCGTGGTATAGTTGTTGGCATATTCGACTCGGCTCACGAGGCGCGACCTCACGCATGGGTTTTGTGCCCGAACTGAGAAAAAATTCGAAATTTTGTGAATAAAAATTTAAGAAGCAACTTAGGGTCTAGTGAAGTGTAGGCTCGACAACATCATGCCTCGGATACATACATAAGGCTGTCAGCCACGATTATCAAAGAAACAATCAATAGTTCTCAACATCATATTACTGACAAACTAGTGAAGCAAAGTAAATGAAGATTTAGAAATATTCGCTTTACTTTGATCTAGGGAATAGTGATGTTTCTTAACTATTTTATGTTTAATTATGTTGATAGACACCAAATATGTTTGTTGACGGTGCATTGTCATCCGTGTTTTTTGGGGTTGGAACGCCACTTGCATATGTTTAGTGGCAACCTTACCCTTCAAAGCAGAATACGACGGCGACAAGCGCTGACGCTATTGCGATAAGAATAGGTAAGATGATGGTATCGAAATTTAGTCGGGATGTTGCAGAGCTCTACCAGATAGATAGTAGATATTTCCCCAGAGTTGGTCCGACCTACTTTGAAGAATAGGCCAACTACCATTCCGCCAGGCAGGTCGTAAAATGTGACCGATTGGCTATTACATGTCATTACCATCGTGACTACTAGGTGGTAGAGTTCTGCAACGTCTCGTCCGGGTATTTGCTACCACCGCCTAATCTGTTCCTGCCGCAATAATGTCAATGCTTGTCATCGTCGTGTTCCAGTTTGGAGGGTAAGGTAGCCGGTATACTTATGCATGTGGCATTGCCATCTCGTCATAGCAGATAGCAACACACCATTATCATAATTGGTGATTATAGGTGATGATTTTGTTTTCCATAATGACAGCCATTTGCTTGTTAGCAATCTAAGGATATAAAAAATGTATTAGCTTTATATAAGGTATATTCTTCCTGCCTATAAGGTCTGTTCTTCAAAAATAGTCCCGGATTAACACGGAGTAACATAATTCTTTACCTCTTTTAATGAAAACCTCTGTTTTAAATTTCAAACAAAACCTATCCTCCCTAAACACAAAATTCAAATTTAACTTTAATTCCGTGGCATCAAGTTTCATTTGTTTGAGTCCAAATAAACTTATTTACTGAAAATGTCGGACCGTATCGGTCTATTTACTTTGAAACTACCGCTTCCTATACTTAATATTTTAATAAATGGTTATTGTGAAATGTCTATAGACCGAAAAGTTTGCAATTGGCTAAAGAGGTAAATCGTCGAGACCGCTTTACTATTAAAGAACAGAACATCTGATCTGATCTACCTGCTAGTGGTAGGTAGATCAGATCTACCTACCACTACCTACTTCGCAAATTGTATTTTCCCCCGTGGTGGTTCGGGCCACCTTTACAGAATAGACCAACTGCCGTTCTGCTAGGCAAGTAGTAAGAGGCGACTGATTGGCTATACATGTCACTACTGGGTGGTAAAGTTCCAATGGAGAGAAACAACCGTTGCCTATAGACACTAGAGATGTTAATTGTGCCTTGCTATCCGTGTGTCAGACATGGAATGTCCAATGCATATGCTTTAACGACGCCATTGCATGCCATTATAGGTAACGGTTTATGACTATGAATTATTCATACTATACATGTTTTATAACAACTATTTAATTATTTATCTTGTAACGTTATATTTAAGTTCCGATCTCTAGGCATTACCTTGTCTGGCTGAAAAGATCTTTCCTTTTCCATCCCTGTGTGACGTCATCTAACACCACAGTAGTAACAAACTAACGATAAGCATCGCCGCATCGAGAAGATAATTGATTTCTATCCAAAATTATCCGTTCACCGCCGTAGTTGACAGTAGTCTATTGTATGCGTAACCTATGACAGTGGTAACCGTCTATGCACTACTAATTGTGGGGAAACAGTATGGAATGCGCTGACGCAAACTTTATATGTGAATTGTGAAGGTATTGTGAGACGTTAGTCGTCCGCTCGCCTTCAAGCGATATATGTATACCAATTTATGTAACTTATAATTGATGTTTGTGACGCAATACAGAATATGCACTTCTTATAAACTCTATAATTTAACTATGACAATCGAACCTAGGAGTAAGCGACCACACCCGTCATTAAGCCCTAACCCTAAGGGCAATCATATATATACCAAAATAATTTATATTCTAGATAGTCCAAAATTATTACCTATAAATAAATTTCGCAAAAAATTGTTTGATTTACTGTTAAATAAAACATACTATGATATTAGAGAATTTTTAGCAGATAAGATTAAATGTTAATAAACAGAAATATAAGCTTGTACAATTTACCTTAAAATTTAAATGTAATAAAAACTGAATGGCAAATTTTGTAAAATGGTAAATTTTTTGTAAATTGTAAAAATTTGGATTGAGCATAAAATCATATTTTGTAAATTGTAAATATAACTTTTAATGTAAAATAATTCTAGTAAATTGTAATACATACAATTGTAATACGTGAAGTAGAAAAAAAGAAGCCCGCTGAGTTTCTTCCGCTGGATCTTCTCAGTGTGTGGCCGCGTTCCGATCCGGTAGTAATTATAAAGAAATCGACCTAAATTAAAATGTTTGCACGCCATATTATGGTAGAATATGATGGTAATTTAATTTATTTTAATAACTTGTGACACCCATATTCTTGCAAATAAATATTTTTCATTTCATTTCATTTCATTATTGCAATATTATCAATGTGAAAGTTAGGGTGTTTGGATGTATGGATAGATGTATGTTTGTTACTCAATCACGCAAAAATGGCTGAATGAATTTGGCACAAGTGTTGATGATACCCTGAATAGTAAATTGAATATTTTTTATCCCGTAAATATTAGTTTATGGGTGAGATTCACCAAAAAAAATTATAATAGTATATAAAAATTGCTCGTTCAATAGTTCAAGATACATTCGTTCCCTCAGGTCGTATGGGTAACAGCTCTGGCTCCATATGTGGTGTTACTGATTCTGCTCGCAAGGGGCGTCACGCTGCCAGGGGCTACTGAAGGCATTCGGTACTACCTTACACCGGAATGGCACAAACTACAAAATTCTAAGGTAAATATCAAATTACTTTGCTTATAACTTATTTAATTTAATAATTTAATTTAATTATTTAATTTAATTGCTGCTAATGAAAGTGGACTTAGAATTGTGGCAATCTGAACTGCGGTTTTTATGCTACTATCTCTACGTCTTATGTGGCTTCTCGCCCAGGTTCAGTATATCCCGCCGCAATAGGATCAACGGTCGTAGCTGTTGTGTCTTCGTTTAGAGGGTAAGCCGATAAACTTATGAATGTAACGTTACTGTTCCGTCACATGGATAGAAATTCATTATTAACATCTTTGGTGTCTACAGGCGATAGGTGACTCTTTCTACCAGGGAGTCATCTGCTTGAAGCCTTCATGCGAATGACAATGCATTTTAACCCTTTTGGTTGGCGAGTGATGCTTTGAGATCGTTGTCTTTGGTAAAGGAATCCGTTTAATTTGCAATTTTCCGCGTATTTTTGTACGTGACTTCTGCAAATTTACTGAAAAGAAGAAAACAATGTAAGAAATGGAATACAATGAATAATGAGTGGTAGCGAAATTTACTACGCAATCGATGGGGCTTGTATTCGATTTCTAACAGGGACAATAATTGGTTTTTCGCTTTAGGGTTTATCGAATATATTTCAGGATTTATATATGTCGCAGTGAAATTGTCAATACCGTTAGATTATAATCTACCTAAGTGATATTATAATTTAACTGCTAACCTAACCTAACCAAATTATAAACTCCCTAGGTAGATTATAATCTAACTGTATTGACAATTTCACTGCGACATATACATATTCCTATATATTAGTATCTGGTAACAAAAACCCATGTCACAAGTTTTTTTCTTCACAAACACAAAGTCACAAAAACAAAGTTCACAAAAACAAAGTCACAAATTTTCTTACTTCCTTCCTTTTAGGACTAGATCAATTCCTGTATTTGTTCAGCGATATTAATTTATTGATTCATATTAATATGGAAGTTTCACCAAGAGCCTAGAAAAATCTAATTTATTATAACATTGTTTGTATAAAGGTGTGGATCGATGCGGCGTCCCAAATCTTCTTCTCCCTGGGGCCCGGCTTCGGAACACTCCTCGCGCTCTCCAGCTACAACAAGTTCAACAACAATTGCTATCGCGATGCTATCGTCACTTCTTCTATTAACTGCCTCACCAGCTTCCTCGCTGGATTCGTCATCTTCTCTGTTTTAGGGTAACTTTTTTTTAAATTTAACCATCGTTTTTTTCAGTATATATTTTTTTATGATCACTTTATAAAAAGACAAGCAAATGGCTCTCCTGTTAGAAACAGAAAACTAATTTTTTTATATTATAAGATAGCAAACAAGCAGATGGGTCTCCTGATGGAAAGAGTGAACCATCGCCTATAGACACCAAAGGTGTTAATGGTGCGTTGCGCTCTTGTGACGAGTCTAAAGCCACATGCATAAGTTTACTGGCTACCTTACCCTCCAAATTGGAACACAACAGTGACAAGCACTGATGCTATTGCGGCAGGAATAGCTAAGGCGACCCGGGCGAGACAATGCAGAACTCTACCACCTAGTAAACTATCGCCTATCTTATGACATATATAGGAGGGTTCTTCTAATAGAAAGAGACAGTCATTATTCGGTACCATATCCTCTAAAATTATAACACGGCCGCGGCAGTGTCAAGCGCAGAGGCTATTACAGCCAGAATAGGTGAAGTTATGACACCAAACTTGAGCGATACGTTGCAGAATTCTACCAGCTGCGAGTCACTGTGGTATTGACAGGATCAGCCGACCGTTCACCTTGCACGGCAGTAAAGAAATTGGTCGGTTCTGCAAAAAATCTCGGACAGACATTCTGTTCGTTACTCTTTCGCGCAAAAACTTCTTAACATATTCTAATGAAACCGTCGCTAACTTAAACATCAAAATATTATTAATTATTAGTACATAAGATATAATTTAAAGGATGATTTCAGGTTTTTGACTGTAGATAAACGAAATTGTTAGCTTCTGATAGTATTTTATATAAATATCTTTACAAAGGTACATGGCACATGTTCAGAACAAAAGCATCGAAGAAGTCGGTCTGGAGGGCCCAGGACTGGTGTTTATCGTGTATCCGGAGGCTATCGCCACCATGACCGGCTCCGTCTTCTGGGCCATCATCTTCTTCCTGATGCTTATCACCTTGGGACTGGATAGCACGTTTGGAGGTAAGCCATTAATTTGAGTAAGATGATTAAGAATGTGGACGGTTGTATGTAGCTATCGAGAAGACCAAGGTTGAAAAAAGAGTCTACCTATATCTTAAGTATGTTAGGATAACCGACTAAACGTTTTTTTATGCGATCGAACCATTTTTTAAAACAGGAGAATCACAGATCTGATGTTTTCTACGTGCTGACTGAACGCTACCACTGCCTCTTCGGAGTTGGTAAAATTAAAACCTCTCATCAAATCTTTGATTTTGGGGAAAATACAAAAATCACAGGGTGCTAGGTCGGGGCTATGTCCAGGATGAGCGACGAGATGTACTTTTTCGTTAGCTAAAAATGACTTTGTTTTGTTGGCCATGTGTGAAGAAGCGTTATCATGGTATAGGAGAATGCGGCTTTTGGGTCGTCTTTCGCGAACTTTTTCTAACCCCCTGGGTAAACAAATGGTAGAATAGCACTCCAACCAACGACAACAAAGTTTCCGAACTTTCAATTCTTCGTGTAAAAATTTTCTGAATTTGGCTCATACCAATCAACAATAGTCCTCGAATTGTCTCATAGATAATCCGGGGGTTTTCTTCAATTAACCGCTTAACAGTAGCCACATTATTTTCGTTGACAGCAGTCGAAGGCCGCCCTTCACGAAATTCGTCATATAAAGAAACTCGACCTCTCTCAAATTCAGCAAAAATCACGGTGCTCAAACAAGGTGCTTCTCTCTCAAAAGCATTTTGAAGACGAGCGGCACAGTCTTGCGGAGAAAGAGAACTTTTAAAATCATAAAAAATCATCGCTCTAAAATGTTTTTTTCGGCTTAATTCCATTTTCATTGCGTACGTAGAACTTTGATGTGTGATAAAAAAAAACAATTGACAAATCATTTCCCGCCAATTGTTTTTTTTTATTACTAAGAAGGTTGCAACGTTTTAAAAATATAACATTCGAAATTCAAATAGTTCCGACTAGCTAGAAGTGCAAAACTTTTACTGTGCCCCATGTATTCTGGGTTTTATTTCTATCATCATATATTCTTGTATTTCTGAGTTTAACTGGTATACTGGGTTGGCACGCAAATTGAAATTTATACTTTTGTAATAACCGGTAATTATTATAAATTTAAAGGGTAACGAACTGCTCATTTGGTTATCTGGTTAATCAATGAACGGAATTTAACTCGTAACGTGAACAATATTAACCGCTTTATAAATACCAGAGTGCTAAGTGTGAGTTTTTCTTTTCGCATTCGATCGTAAGCGCGTTTCGAGTTTACTAGGAATTGTACGTGATTTGTACAGCGCCACCTAGTGGTAAACTGGTTTCTCATGTTTACCACTAGGTGGCGCTGTACAAATCACATACAAATTCCTAGTAAACTCCAAACGCGCTCACGATCGAATGCGAAAAGAAAAACTCACACTAAGCACTCAGTTGGCTACGCTAGTCACTAACATCGTGGCTACTACATCATGGATTTCTGCGTTACCTTTCCCTGCTGAAATAGCGTCAGTGCTTGTCAATCAATGTCGTGTTCAGGTTTGGAGGGTAAGGTATCCGATGAACACATGCATGCGGCACTAAGACCCCGTCCCAAGGATAGCAATGCACCATTAATATCTTTGGTGTCTATAGGCGATGGTTATCTCTTTCCATTCTCTTCCATCTGCTTGTTTTCTATCCTATAAAAAATAATAAAACATGAGAAAATGTTAAAATATGTTAATGCTTAAGGGTTGGAGGCAGTAACAACGGCGCTATGCGACGAATACCCTCGAGCTCTGGGCAGACATCGGGAGATATTTGTGGCAGTTCTCCTATTCATCATCTACATCTGCGCTCTGCCCACCACTACATATGTGAGTTATGATTTAATTTAAAACCTGCTTTGGTTGTCGTAAGCGCTTCTGTCGTTTTTAGGGTTCCGTAGTTTCAAAAAGTATATTAAATTCACTAAAAAAATATATTTTATATTAGCATGAATATACGTATTAATTACACCAACAAAGTGGTAAATTAAAATTTTGAAAAATATTTTCTTTAGGCACCTCCCCTTCTCGTGAAGTATGGATATTTTTTTGTCGCGTGCCCCGTAGTGTGGGGTATCGTTACGTAAGTTTTAAAAATATTGTAGATTTAAGGAATTAGTTATGGATTAAGGGATCCATTTCAGCTAAACGATTAATTTTAGGTCTGTAAAAAACGCACGGAAATAGTATAATAATAATAAGGCTTAATTTTATTCCACGCAAAAAATACAAAATAAACACTTTACATTCAATTAATTTAAATTAGGTTTTATCACGGGATTATCAATCATGAAGATAATTAGAATTAGATGTACCATTATATGAATTAATATTTATTATAGTAATTTATAGTAATTTTAACAACTTAACATATTATATTATGAGATAATTATATTATAGTAACTATCTTTGCATGGTCTGGGAGGAGGTCTTTGGGTAAAAGCCTCCTCCCTGGTATGCCTTTTTATTTTGTCTTTGGCGGTGTTCAGCCAATCTTGTCCTGCTACTGCTACTTATTCATCTACCCATCTGGCGTGTGGGCGGCCTCTAGCCCTTTTCATAGTATAATATAATGAAATTAAAAGGAAACTTTACAATATTACAAGTAGTAGTCGACCAACGTATAATATGTATTTGGAGAAGCTTTTAAAGGCGGCGAACCTGTGAAGCGAATATAACCTTCATTGGCATTAAATAACGTCAAATAGTACAAGATTGCCCATCTTACATGAGTTTTCCCAGCAGGGTATATTTTACAAATACTAAAAATATAGTCATATTTTTAAGGTTTAGTAATATAATACAATTTATGGTAGTAACTTTAACAATTCTTTGACAACACTAGATATGCATATGTCGCTGCACATATGTGCAGTTTTAAAGTTGATTCCAAATTTTTCGGACCAAATTTGGTCATCGCTTGGACATCATTTCTTAATTAAGTTAAATGTATAGGTATAGTATGAAACATAAAAAAGTACTTTTCTTAGTCCACATTATTGTGATAGGCAACTATCGAAACCTACATTGCGCATAACCCGCCACGCACAAGTTTTTTCCGTAGTTTTTAAAATGTCAGTGCCGGTTTTTAAAATGTCTTCAAGTCATTGTTACATGAGTTACGAAGATTTCCCCGTGTTGGTTCGGGGCTCCTTTCAAGAATAGACCAACTGGCTCTGCAAGTCACTACCATCGTGAATACTAGGTGGTAGAGTTCTGCATTGTCTGGCCCGGGTCTGGTACCACCGCCTTACTTATTCCTGCCGCAATAGCGTCAGTGCTTGTCACTGTCGTGTTCCGGTTTGGAGGGTAAGGTAGCCGGTAAACTTATGCATTATTATGGCATTAAACCTCGCCACAAGATAGCAACGCACCATTAACATCTTTGGTGTCTATAGGCGATGGTTGACTCTTACCATCAGGAGACCCATCTACTTGTTTGCTATCTTATGATATATATATATATATATATATATATATATATATATATATATATATATATATATATATATATATATATATATATATATATATATATATATATATATATATATATATATATATATATATAATAAACGCATTACCGATTAGTTAAACCACTTGCACTGTTTAATAGTTAACACACTACTTATATTCGTTATCAATTCATGATGTGCTGGGGTCGATTTCCGAATCGAACAAAGTACTTTTGAGGTTTATTCAACATTTTACTAGAAAATCGAAATCTTAGTAAGAGCTTAGAATCGGAGGGGGTGTTATACCACATCTCACCAACCAACAAACCGGTGAATCGTGGTGATCCGAAACATTTTTAGAAATTCAAACAATAGCGGAGAGCAAACCCAAACTTTATAAACAATCTGTGGAATCTACAGTTGGCAGTTGTCCTATCATAAGGATAATCGTCTAGAGACTTATGTATCTATATCTCAATAAATCTGGATCTAGGAGGGCCTCAAAAGACTGGAGCCAAATTACGATAATGACATTGTTTGTAAAATCTTAGAAAGTAAGTATATATTCTCGATTTCTCAACCGCCATCGTCACGTTCCGGCGGAAACTCAGCTGCCGCGTCTTTTTCAAATAAAAGTTTTTCAAATATTTCTTTTCTTCCGAAGCTATTATAATTTTAAGATAGAAGAGCAAAGATTTTAAGATGAAAGATTGAATGCCTTGTTAGGGAAATGGCTGGCCCGCTGAAATTATGACGTTACTGAGTTCGATTACTAAGTAGATAGCATACTCCCGCCAGACTCCGACCTGTTCCGAAATTTTAGATTTTCGACAAAAATCTCAAAAAAACCTCAATAGCATTTTGCCCAACCTGGGGACTGAACCCGCGTCCACATAAATCGAGCCGTAGCCATGTGGCCGTCAGCTGGGCTTTTATATATTTGCTTTTATATACCTACAAGAAATAACCTGCAGCCAGCTCCGTTATAAAAGTTTCTGGGATTAAAAGTATACTTTGTGCTACTCCAGGTTATCATCTACCTGTGTTTGTGTAATTTCATAAAAATCCCGAAAATTCAGTAGCCTTTGTGTGATTGAGTAACAAACATCCATTCATCCATCCGGACATGCAAACTTTCGCATTTATAATATTAATATAGATTAATATAGACTCTATTCTCAAACATAATGTGTTTAGGTAGTAATAGTAATAGTAACTAATTAATAATTACTATAAATATAGCTGAATCGCACAGCTTCGCCCGCCATTAGATAACGTATCGTTGATATAGATTTTTCATACCAACTTTAATCCCCTAGGGGTTGATTTTAGAAAAAAAGTTTGTCTGTATATGAACTAAGATCTTCAACTATCTCCACGCCAAATATCAAAAACAGGTTCAACGGTGTATCTGTAAAAGCGTAACAGACGGACAGACATACTTTCGCATTTATAATTTGTTTGGATATGTATATGGAGTATAATCTATCTATGCTTTGAGGTTAGACCAAGGAAGTTATATTCTACCCGGAATGCTTACACGCGCTTCAAAATCGTTCCGAAGAGTACCACGACATGAGTGGAGTGTGTCTCTTTCTACTAAATAAAGCGCCAATCGCCATATATAAGTGTGGTCATGCGTAGTTTGCAAATTACTACTAAGTAATTCTACTAATTTGAGAAACAGTTTTTGCATTGCATAAGTAATTACGTAATAATTAAAATAAGCACATTTTAGAACTCACTATATTAATTACATTTTATGCTAATGTATTTATCGACGTGTATGAATAAAAGGGATTTAACGATTACCGAATATATATAAAAATCTACCATCCGAAAGTTTTATTTATACTGGCAATTGCAAGAAAGGGACAACATCCACTCATGTCGTTGTCTTGCTCAGAACGTTTTTCCCCTCTGTTATGTAAGAAACAAATGTCAACATTATTATGATAGAAATAAAGTACATTTTTATTTTTCAAGTGTTGCTTCGTAGTAATTCCAGTTATCGTATATAAGTTCCTTGGGTTAGATCTATAACTTTAATTTGTCCGATAACAATCATTAATTTTTTTTATTTTTTAGGTGGATTATAAAACTCATACATACTCTAAGCACTAGCACTATACTGACATATACTGACATGTACTACATTACTGACATTACGGTTTAAAAACAACCACATATTTTTAGGATAGAATTAAAACGGACGGTTTTCCTCAGTTCTTCCGCAGGCGTCTCACCTAACATTTGAAACCCGCCAGCGATCAGCGATGACTCTTAAACGTAACGAAAACATCATCAAAAACGTTGTTAATTGCTTTCTGGTCACTGGATACACCTCTTGGCATGCACAGCACCATAAATATTTAAGCAACAACGACTGCCACTAATATTCAACGCTATTATGTGTATTGCAATAAATAATTACGATAATTGCTCATTGCGAGATACGTGATAACCCCGCCGGTGGTAAGAGAATACTGCCACCTATAGATAACACAAAAAGGTGTCTGGCCCAAAGCAATAAATTAAATGAATTTTTATCTTATGTGTCTTCACGTCAAATCTGTTACGGAGTAGGCAGAGAAAACCGAGTGCTTTACATCACAAACAAAACGAAATCAAACAACAAAACTGATTTCCTGGATATTTGACAAGATTCTTCTAAGCAAGAAAATTTACATCATCATTTTGTCCGATCCGAGATTAGAACCCGCTCTCTCAAGATCTAAGCCAAAAAGATTAACCACTAGACTAACAAGGATCACTCTATATTTCTTATGTGTCATAATTTGGATCCGAAGTCAGCATCTCTTTATCTTCAGATAGGCCGTTATATTTTATGATCTTGCCTTTAGTTTTCGGATAATTTCCGTGTATAAGGGAACCTTAAATGGCTATAGACTACTGGCGAATGCTATGACTTCGTCCGCGTAAATTTTTCCCGGGTATATTCCTGAGTCCTGAAGCATGGATCACCTATTTTTCTGCCTAGCAGTTTGTAAAAAGTGAGCAATAGGTCAAACGTATTTCTTACATGCAGAAAACGAAATTATAGAGTGCTGCAACGTCTCGCCCGGTTTTGGTACCATGGCCCTGTCCAATTCTTCTACAAAAGCGTCAGTGCTTTTAACTATATTCAGTTGATTTAGTGTCCTCTGTGGTTTAGTGGTCCAGCGTTGGCGTTGACCGCATGAGGTCCCGGGTTCGATTCCCGGGTCGGGCACATAAAAAGTGTTTTTTCAGTTTTCTGATAAACAGAAAGTTGCCCGGGATTGGAAAGTGCCCGGTTGGCGATAGGCTTGCCACCTATCACATTTGTGGGACCAAGTATCTTCGGCTAATCGTGGGTGCACTTGTTGTACCTCTGCCTACCCCTTCAGGGATACGGGCGTGAAGATACAGTTGAAAATACGGTAGCCGATAAACTTATTTATAACGCATTACAACCTTTATACACGGATCAAAGTCTTTGGTTTCTAAAAGCAATGGTGTATCTTTCCATCAAGAGAGTCATCTGCTTGCATATCCGATAGTGAAAAATAATGCGTCTAATAATAACTTTGTAGCCAATATTTCCTACTCGGTAATATTCACTATATATATATATATATATATATATATATATATATATATATATATATATATATATATATATATATATATATATATATATATATATATATATATAGTAGGTATGTCCTTGATATGTATATTGGTCACATTATCCTCACATTTCAGTATTGAAACAATATTGAAAAAACAATATCTTATTTTTAACTTTACGATAAAGAAAAGTACTGATGTCATACCGATTTTCGAAAATCAAGTTTTCATCAGATATCAACGCTTTAGTCCTAAATTCTAGGCTATCTATTCTATTTTTAAGATGTCAGTATGTCCGTATGTATGTGTACGTAAACCTCTCTAAAGCTTTAAACAACTTGACTGAAACGCGATAAATACTTGGTTCGGTTTTACTAAGCTTAGATTTCTTGACCCTACTATTAGAGGTTGTATCTATCTGAACTCACCACTTAAAATTTTTACGATAGCTTCATGATCTTATCAAATAAATAAATAAATAAAAATAGAATATTGCTTAACTACATAGTAAAACTCAACGAAATTAGTGTAATGTTATAATATTGTAATATATTCAGATAATATGGTCACCGCGCGGATGACAGCAGTGTGCTAACGAATCTAGCCACAAGTTGCTGTTTGTAAACAATGAAATTCGATATCTGTGCGTGGGTGTCCATATACATTTTTTTTTATTGGATAATTAAGTCAAAATTTAAGAAGACTCGGTTCTGATACCGAATATGTAAAAAAAATAGGTACTTAAGTTCTGACCTAAATATCCAACAAAGATATGAAGTGCAGGCACCTTTGCATAAATATCGAAGTTCATAAATATCGATTTGCTGTCGCGACACATGCAAGTCATAGTTTTGAATGTTACTACACTAATTTCATTGAGGTTTACTATGAAGTTAAGCAATTATTTTTTTATTATATTTTTATCGGTTACATATTATCACGTGTCCCACAAATTGTATGTGTATTTTACCAGTAAACCCGTATAGATTTTCAGAATCAGGTGTTATGGAATAGAAACAATCGAAGTGCATATAATACATTACACAGCGTAAAAGTAGTAAATGAATGTTTGTGTATCCACTCAAGATTCGCTGGTCATCCCGCTAAGTGCTGGCGCAATGAATAATGCAACTGAATTTCATTCCCGACACACCAGATAACGCCGGAGTAATTTATCGAATAAATCTGGCTTTTATTTGTCTAGTACACAGTCGAGTGATAGTAGAATACATTTATTTAAAAAGGCTGGGTTTTTAAAGCACTCCTGTGTTAAAAAAAGAGATAGCCATCGATTATAAACATCAAAGACGTTATGGAGCATTGCCAACAATGTAGCATAGTTGTAATGCTACATGTATTAAATTTAAATGCCAAAATTAAACCACTCTGTGTGATTTTCTGGTTAGCCGTATGGTTAGCTGGTAGAGAATGCTTTATGCATTATTATTTGTATATTATTATTATTTGTACCCTATACATTCTATTCTGTATGTGGATATTCTGTATCAATAAAGATAAATTAATAAATGTTTGTCGGCTACAAAAATATCACCACGCCCCTTACTCTGCGGGTTATCAGAAGTTAGAAATCAGAAGAACTTTATTCAATTCAAAATTCTAAATGTCTTTATTTCGTAGGTAAAATTTTTACACTTGAAATATGTCAGTAATTAATAGTTTATGCTTAAAAGAAAAAGCTATTACAAAATAAAAAAAACAATACAATAACATAATACAAATAACAAAATACAAAAATTAAAATATACTTAATTGGACACATCATCCCAAAAATACATTACTATACCCAATGCACAGATATCTTGTTTGTTTATAAATACAACTTATCAACACCCAACAGCAACATGTAAATGAAGGTAGATAATTATAAAACTTTTTACAAGTTACTCGTATTTAGACACGTCATTAGGTATGGCGTCGTCAGGTAGAGTGACCCGAATGTTTAAACAATTTCCAGCTCAACACGATTCACTGATTTGATTATTAGCGATATGAATTCCACCATTCACCACACGACATTTTATCGATCTCGTCGATGATTTTCGTCTATTTCTAGTGATAACCGGGATCGACGGCTTTACATGCTCATCAGAGCCACGGGAGTGGTTACGGTAACACGCCACCCACCAGACTCCGGGTTGCAACTGAAATTTTGGATTTTCGAGAAAAACCTCAAAAAAAATAATTCGATCCTGGATTAGAGCTGGCAATCGAATCCAGGATCATCATATTATGTGGCGAACAGGCTAACTAAAATCGAATAGGCAACTATTTTTTATCGGCTACCTTATCCTATAAAACGGAATACAACATAATTTTTTTTTTATATTATAAGATAGCAAACAAGCAGATGGTGTTGGAAAGAGGCAACCATCGCCTATAGACAACAAAGGTGTTAATGGTGCGTTGTTATCTGGTGGCGAGGTCTGCATGCATAAGTTTACCGGCTACCTTACCCTCCAAACCTGAACACAAACAGTGACAAGCACTAACGCTATTGCGGTAGATAACAAGCTTTAAGCTATTGTGGTAAATAACATTACTTACATACAGCGTTTAAGATATGGTCTACTGAAAATCGAAACCATAGACTGGGACCATGATTCTGAGGTAAAAACTACTGGAAATTTGTGTGAGATTTTTATTGATTTTTTTGACACGAATTTTGTACCTTAAGGCTAGGCGCTGTCAACACCAAAAACACGCACTCTGCCTATTTCTATGTGAGTAAACGAGAGCCCACTATCAGTGTAACTGGGCGGCCAGGTCTTATAATGAATAAATATTGAAATAAAAGAAACTATGTATATTATTTGTCAAATATGATTCGCTACCGGTTTCGGTATGAATATGATGACCATTTTTTTAATTGCAGACCCATACGTCTAAAAAAATAAAGATATAGAACCGTTAATGATGATTTTAGACTAACCTTCGCAATTATTTTCTATCGACCCAATTTTGTTCAATTATATTTGTTTAATAATAACAACAAAATAACAAATATAATTATATTTGATTGTTAATTTACATAAAAGAAAATAAACAACTACAAAACTGCTCTATTTCGCATTAAATAATAATATAGACTAGGCCCTAGCTGTTACTCGTGACTTCAATCGCGTGATCCAAAATCAATACGTTGTTTTTTTCAGTCGGGTAAAAAGTAGCTTATAATACTTTGAGATAACGTATCTTTCTAAAGGTAAAAGAATTTTTAAAATTGGTCGGTTACTCCTCGAGTTAAATCGAGACAAAAAACAAACAAAAATCAATCATAATATACTCGCACTGTGTGTATGGATATGTTTTCCCCTGTTTATTCAGTCTCCTTTTGAAGAACAGATCAACTGCCTTACAGCCAGGCATATCGTGACTACCAGTCAAATGGTAGAGTTCCACAACATGTCGCCCGGGTTTGGTACAATAGCCTTTTCTTATTTCTGCCGCAATAGCGTCGGTTCTTGTCGCTCTCGTCTTCCGGTTTGGAGGGCCGGTAAACTAATGCATCCGATATTTCATTCCTGTCACATGGATAGCCTCAATTAATAGCCTTGGTGTCATAGACGACGTTTAGAAGAACCACCTGCTTGTTTCAATGTTATTTATTTATTTATTTAAATCTTCATGTACAAAAACATATATAAATTCAAATATTACATAAATTAAACCATGAAGGTGTATTATATCTGGAGACAGCACTTCTAATACCCACTTGAAATACAATTTTAAATACTGCTGTCATCTTCTGCGGTCTCACCCTCTCTTTCTAGCACAGCTGTATAAAAAGTGATAGAGAGACCTCATAGACAGAGATATAACGTAAATATATGTGTATCAAGTGATTAATACGGGTGCTAGCTCCACTTATACTAATACTTCATGAATTAAACTATGTACATATATGTGCTTATCTCTTTAAATCACTTGTTTAATATCCTATAATATAAAAAAATACTTTTCTTATAGGGTGGAGTATACCTGGTGAATCTCCTAAACGTGTA
Source organism: Apodemia mormo (assembly GCA_036924255.1). Lineage (NCBI taxonomy): Eukaryota > Metazoa > Arthropoda > Insecta > Lepidoptera > Riodinidae > Apodemia > Apodemia mormo. The sequence continues at coordinate 3,202,074 of JAUPFN010000012.1, read as the reverse complement.
CGGCCCAGGGCTGGCGATTCTGTTCGTGGTTTTCGCAGAGGCGGCCGGGGTGTGCTGGGTGTACGGGGTGGATCGATTTTCCGAGGACGTTAAGAGCATGCTGGGACACACACCAGGGTGGTTCTGGAGAGCTTGCTGGTCTTATATCAGGTAAGGCCTATATTTATTTATTTAAACTCTTTATTGCACAAAATATAAAACATGTGAACTTAACGTTCACATACATTTTTTGGCAGTTAACCATGCTCTTATAGAATTATTGTAGTAAAAAGTAACGCACAAGAAGTCTTACTGAACAATTGAAAATAATTTATATACGAAGAAGCTCAAAAAATACATTAGTCTCATGTTCTGGCTTCAATCGTGCTAGTGAATTTACAGTGAATTATTATGCTGTGACAATACTTATGTATTTTTTAAGCTAAGAGTGGGTAGTTACGAAAACACAGGTTTTTGTTAATTGAATTTAGCCGATTTCCCAAAAAGGAGAAGCATAACTCCGTCATATATAGACGGATTTGTAAAATTATTTTTTGTTAAAAGGAGTATATTTCATGTTTGGCCCTATATAAATTTGGTGAAGATCTGATGGAAGGTTATAGAGATATAGGTAGTGGGAACTTGGTTAGAGGCCGTCCATTAATCACGTAAGGCTCGAAAGGGAGGGGTCCATAAAAATTACGAATAACAAGGGGGAGGGGGGTGTAGTAATATATTACGTATATTTGTTTGCGAGATACATATCCAGTTATTGGTGTTCAAGATTGTCTTGCTAATCCGTGGTCCGAGAACACTGTACATTAAATAATCTTCATGTATTAGTACAAGAAACTTTTTCGCATTCCTTTTATTATTTTTATGTCAGCCAAAAACAATTTGTGACCTTTCTGTCTACCTCCAGACGTTATTATTGTATGTAAGTAGTCTTTAATTTTCTATAATAAAATTAGATGATACTTTTACCTGTATTTCTTAAATATTAAAAAAAAATAAGTTTCCTTGCAGGTACTAAAAAATGCACGTGATACAGGGGGGAGGGGGGAGGTAGTCTTAAACGACTCCATGTATCACCAAGTTAAAAATGCCAAATACATCACGTGATTAATGGATGCATCTTACTCTGGGCGCTATTTATTTATTTTTATTTTACCTCTATCACAATAAATAGTAATAAAAATATTTTAAAAAGTTAAACCTACTTGTATTTAACAAGAATAATAATAAAAATAATAAATAATTATTTATTAAAGGACAGCTTTTTTATAAGATAGCAAACAAGCAGATGTCTCACCTGATGGCAAAAGTCAACCATCGCCTATAGACACCAAAGATGTTAATGGTGCGTTGTTATCTTGTGGCGAGGTCTAATGCCACATGCATAAGTTTACCGGCTACCTTACCCTCCAAACTGGAATACGACAGTGAAAAGTACTGACGCTATTGCGGCAAGAATAAGTAAGGCGGTGATACCAGACCCGGGCGAGACAATGCAGAACTCTACTGCCTAGTAGCCACGATGGTAAAGACTCGCATAGCCAATCGGTCGCCTTTTACGACCTACCGGGCAGAACGGCAGTTTACCTATTCTTCAAAGGAGCTCGGGACCAACACGAGGACTTTTACTATAAAAAACAAATATATTATTCTAAACTAGCAGTTGCCAGCGACTTCGTCTGCGCGGAGTTCGTTTACTCCGCACTGCCCCTCCTCCGTAGGTGATAGCGTGATAATATGTAGCCTATATGTTGACCCGACCTATTAGATTACTAATTCATACAAAATTTGAAGTAAATCCATGCAGTACTTTTTGAGTTTACCCCGGACATACATACAGACAAACAGATAAACAGACAAAAATTCTAAAAACTATATTTTTGGCTTCTATATCAATTGTAAATTACGCCCCAAGTATTCTTTTAAAAAAATATTCAATGTACAGTTTTGACTTTCCTACGATTTTATTATATGTAATAGATTAAAAACAAATCAAACCTTTTGCTAACAAACTTATATCTAAAATAAAAAGAAAGCAAGAGGTGATATAGTGAGTGGTAATTTGAGTCCATTAATAACTCAGTAGGTATTTATTGAGGTTTGGTGAACTTCAACACTGGTTTTCAGTATCCCCCAGCTAATATCTGTCAACTATACCTACCGATATCTACAAAACTATTGAATCGATTTATTTATTTATTGGATTACCAACATAAGATACACCACTTAATCTATGTAATATGGCTATGAGTACTATCAAATTATTCTTATAATAACAGGTAATCACAGCATGCTTAATAATGACTTGTTGCGTAAGTAGTAGGTAAACATAAATTTTAAAAGAAAAACTAAACATAAATTACTGAGTGAAACAACAATAAAATCTTAAACTAAAAAGCATGGTACTTTGTATAATAAAAATCAAACTAATACACTCCAACAATCTAAATATTGTCATGATTAGCAGAGGGTTCGTCAGGCTTTCTAAGTTTGGTTAAAAACTGGGAAGGCTGTCAAAATGGAAATCATTACTGGTTTTTTTTTTTACAATTTGTATTTACTGTATAACAACCACAGACCCGAGAGATGCGTATCACAGAACAAGACTGACCAATATTAATTCTACACTGAGTGGCTTTAAAAAGGGGACATATATTAGTCGCCTCTGTGGTCCAGTGGTCCAGCGTTGGCGTTGACCACATGAGGTTCCGGGTTCGATTCCGAGTCGGGCACATAAAAAAAGTGTTTTTTCAGTTTTCTGATAAACACAAAGTTACCCGGGACTGGAAAGTGCCCGGTTGGCGATAGGCTTTCCACCTATCACATTTGTGGGACCAAGTATCTTCGGCTAATCGTGGGTGCACTTGTTGTACCTCCGCCTATCCCTCCGGGGATATGGGCGTTAAGATACTTAATTACATGGATAACTAGGTGTTCTATTTGGGACTTTGAACTGTAATTTGCTCAAAACTGGTAGACAATCAATGGAGCTATTTGTTAATTTCTGCAACAATATTAATATTTTACGAAACTTAGATTCCTAAATATAATTTAAATCAAAAAAGATCATCTCAATACGAGTTTTAGTTTCCGAGGAATTCGTGGACAAACATAAAAACATACATTCACTTACGAAATTTAGTACACCTACCAGGGCTCGCTTCAATGTCGAAATTTAGAAATTGGAACCCAAAAAATTGATAATTAAAAAAAAATTTGTTTTTGTCACGCAAAACCTTCTGTAAACTCAAGGGCTTTATTGTTTTCTACTGATAGTGGAGTAGTATCATTTTGAATCAAAACTAAACTAAATTATTTGGGTTTTCATCAACTCAAAACTTTCCTTTGCTTATTTAATATTTAAAATAGCTATGTAATACGGAAAATATATTAATAAATTTATTATATCGAAAACAGCGATAACCTCAGCTCAGAGAACGGACCATAAAATGTATTAATAATGCGCAAAATAAATTGGTTTTTTCCTGTTAATTGATAACTAAAGCAGTCAAATAGGGATGGCCGATATACATCGATGTTTCGACTATCGATATTTTTTCCGGGAAACATCATTTTTTTTGGTCGATTTTTTTTGGAATCGAAACATCGATGGTCGATGTAGAATAATGAACCATCGACATCGAAATAAATTTCTACTAGAAATTTTTATGCGCGCGCTAAAAATTAAAAAAAAAATCTAAATATACCAAAAAAAAATAATCGGAAAAATTACAGTTATAAATATGGGAAAAAAATCTATTAAACACAATTGTTAATGACTTGCAAGTGCATTTTCATAGCTGGAATATGATCTTAGAATTGAAAAATTGACAAAATTTTTAAAAAATAGCATGTAAAGAGAAGCTACAAAATAACCGTATTTTCGAATTTCAGATTGTCGTTCGATTGTATCGAATTTTTTTAATCTTTAAATGATCTACGCAGTGTTTAATAGATTTTTTTCTCTTATTTATAACTTTAATTTTCCCGATTTTTCAATTTTCCCGAATTTTCAAAGAAAGTATTTTTTAAGTAATTTACAAATTTGATTCTAAAATTGAGACATATAATTTTTACAAACTTTTTATTAGCTTCACCTATATGTATGTTTGTATGTTTGTATGTTTGTATGTTTGTATGTTTGTACGTTTGTACTTTTGTATGTTTGTATGTTTGATAAAATTATTCCATTTTTTAATTTGCAAAATATGATTTTTGTTATTTTATATAATTTTCATCTATAGTCGATAAGGTAAGAAACTTAATTTTAATTTTTTATAATTATTCCTACAGTCGATAAGACAGGACTTGATGTTAATTTTAATTTCCAATAATTATCTTTAGCCGATTTCTCCAATATTGACAAATTTTTGAATACTAAGGAGAATTTTAATTTTACAAAACAAATAATAGTTTTAAAAAACTAAAAAATCACGCTTTTATGAATAAACCAAACTAAAAAGTAAAAAATAAATAATAGTTTAAAAAAACTAAAAGCACGCTTTTTATAGAAAATCAAAGCAAAAAATAGAAAATAAATTTTAATAAATTTAAATTAAGAATAGTGTTGAAAATTTCAATAAATATGAATTAATAATAGTGTGAATAAAAAAAAATTATTTTATTTTAAAAAAAGCGTGGGGTGCTTTTTAAGATATTATCAAAATGATAATCACTCTACTCATATCTGTCAATAAAATATTTATAACAAATAATAAAATATTTGTCGCGATTCTCAAGATCGATTTTTTTTGGAATCGTACATCCCTAGTTTGAGGTTTGTTATCGAATATTATTGGGTTTTAGGCTAATTAACGGAAGTTATAGGCAAATTATAAAGACCGATATACCTCCTGATAACACTAACTTGACGTCAAACGAAATTTCCTACTTTGAGTTATAATTAAAATACTTGTTAGGTAATTCTGATAATCTCGTTAGCGAATTTCTGGGATTTCCGGTGGCTAACAAGGAAAAATAGGACAAGCGATTCAAAAATACTGAAAATATATAGTGTATAAATATGTAATACTGTCAAGATGTTTATGACTAATTTTTGATACGCTGAAAAAATAGTTTTTTTAGATTTGTAGTTATAGGTAACTAATAGGTAATCGCTCGCTTTGCCAACTCTTTCCGTTAAGTTTGCTTCAAATTGCGGATGTAGATTGACAGTAAGTTATAGGTAAGGTGGCTATCAGGGTACGATGTTATTTATAAACAAACGTGTCCTGACATAAGTCACGTAAGCCAAATTTGAAGAAATCTATTGAAGTATATGTTATTAAATCTAACGAATCTTGTCCGAAAAGAGCATTTGACTGTAATTCGTCAGCCTATAAAGTATCTACGCATTAAAATATTTCCACAAAATTACGATGAAAAATCTGAACAATAGTGGAATCAATGTACACAATATATAAAGATATGCAGTCTTTTGGGTTTTTTATTTTATTAATTGCAATTATTAATCGCAAGCGCGCAACTAACTGTTAGTATAGAATTATATATATTTTCATGCTTATGATATATTTGACCAATCACGTTACAAATATTTTATATTTTTCATCTAAATTATACTTATGGATTTTTTTAATTCAAAGAACCAGATTTCTTTTTTAATGTTTATTATTATATTTTTATCTCTTAGCATACAAAATATATTTGTTCAAAATTTTAATTCTAATTTTAAAAAGCTATATACTTCAAAATCTATTCATCAATCCTTCTACAACAATACATTTGTAATAAACCATCTGTTTACTATCTAAATTCACTCTTATCAGAACCACACAACCCCCATGAAAAAAAAATATATAAAAAATATATTTTAAAATATAAAAATTATATATTTTAAATATATGAAAAATACATGAAAAATATATAAATTATATATCAAAATATAAAGTCCATAAATTTCCAGATCGCTACTATTACTGTCTATTTGGAAGCCTAAACAGATTTTTATACTCAAATACTATCCAATAGTTCAAACAATATTACATATTTACAAGGCAAATTGACATCCTCCTATTTTAGAAATCGATTAAAAAAGTAAAGAAACTTAAATTCTAAAACGGGCCCCCTAAAAATAAACTTAAAAAAAAGGTATTTACTTATGTGTGTTTCAGCGCTCCTCCGTACACAAGGGATTATTTATTTATCTAAACGCTATCTGTTCAGAGTGCTAAGTGTGAGTTTTTCTTTTCGCATTCGATCGTGAGCGCGTTTCGAGTTTACTAGGAATTTGTAGGTGATTTGTACAGCGCCACCTAGTGGTAAACTGGTTTCTCACGTTTACCACTAGGTGGCGCTGTACAAATCACATACAAATTCCTAGTAAACTCCAAACGAGCTCACGATCGAATGCGAAAAGAAAAACTCACACTTAGCACTCTGTTCTCTTTGTTTACTATGTTAAAAATAAAACAATATATTTAAATTTTGCGGCCAAATATACATAGTTCATTCTAACAATTCCACAGTCCCGTATTCCTGCTGGTCCTCTTCGTGGTGTCAGTGCTGGCACACGAGGAGATGCTGGGCGGCGACTACGTGTACCCCGCGTGGTCCATCTCCGTGGGCTGGGCGATGACCGCCACCACCGTCTCCTGCATCCCCGTCTACTTCCTGTACAAGCTGCTCATCACGCCGGGGACCTGTTCTGTCGTAAGTAGATTATTTACTCGTGATCCACTTGCTATTGACTTCGAGTATAATATAGTAGCCGATAAAGTTGCATATATGTCTTACATTAACAATTACTTCTGGAAAACACGTTTATATTGAATCCACTTTTATTACGTTTTATATAATCACTTATTACAATCATAATAATATCTGTTCTGTAGACAGGTGGTCTTGTGCCGGCGTTGATTACGCGATGTCCCGGGTTCGATTCCCAGGTTGTGGAAATCAAAAATGTGTTTTTTTTAATTTTCTGATAAATACAACGTTGTCCGGGATTGGAAAAGTTTCCGGTTGGCGATAGACTGGCCACCTATCACGTTGTGGGACTTAGTATCTTCGGCTAAGTGGGTACACATGTTGTACCTTGCCTACCTCGTCGGGGATACGGGCGTGAGGATACTTATGACATCTTTATGTTATTATTTCTATCTTACATAAGTCAAATACGAAACCATCCGAGTCGTCGAGATTGACTAGCTTACCGCGGTCAAACCTTTGTGTGGTGACACGGTTCGATGAGTCATTGCAACTTGTTTTCAAATTATGTAGTTTGAAAATTATATTGTTACGGTCTACATCTATTATTATTATTTTTAATCAGAAAAAAAGGGCTTTGTCGCAATAGCGATTATGTCGCACTACATCTATTATTATTATCAAAGTATAGTTAGTATTACACTTACTAGTTCTGTAAGACAAATTATACAAAGGAAACACACATTACCCTACAGTTATTAAATATATGCTAACACTTAAGATCCCAGTTATGATAATGACGTGTCAATAACACCTTTGACGACTCCAGAGTGCAGGTACCGGTTATCTCTTACAGCAAGAGATACGCCTGCTTGTATGTAAAACTATGCTAAAAATCCTTTATTTTGCAGCGCTTAAGAACCATAAAGAGGCCCGTGGAGACCTCAATACCGACAGGAGACCAGTCTCTGTGCAGCCTGTGACCTCACCACGTGTACACGCAGACCATCGAATACGCGTATTTCAAACCGCCATCCATTGAGTGGCTGGTTTAGTTCCTGTGTGCTTAACGTGTCATAAAATAGTATTTAATACATATTTAAAGATTTTAACAATTTTTAATCTCTGAGACAATGTTTCCCAATTAGTAAGTACGTGAAACTCCAGGGATACATGAAATTATATAGAGGGATACGCGTGGCTTATATTGAATCTGTTAAAACAGTTAATTTAATCAGAAAAAAAAAAACATTAATACAATCAACGATCGACAAAATATATTTACTCTTTTAAAATGTGGTCAAAATGTTTTTAAGAACAACCTGAAAGAGAATCTTTTTCAAATGAAGCATGGAGTCTGGACCAACAGTTGGAGTACTCACTTGTTTTTTAATGAGTTCACAGAAATTAATAGGGAGCCACTGTCCTAGAAAATTACATGACAATAATTACATCAAACCAAGTTTCGATATGGCATCCATTTTACTTCCGTATTAGATATTTCTTACAAAAACCAACCGAATAATCATATGTAAATGGTTATTATTATATTTTATTAGTATAATCTTTTGAGGTATTTGTTACAAATGCATAACAATCATTATAATGTGATTCATAAAAAATGGTATTTTATTTTAGATCCTTTATGTATTATATATTTATTATACAATATTTCAAATTGTTCTTGATTCCTACAGTAAAATAAATTAATCAATACGTTAAGCACACACACATATATATATATATATATATATATATATATATATATATATATATATATATATATATATATATCATGTACCTATACATATTTACACGATATAAAATTGTTAATAGTTATTGTTATTTCTAAAGACAAAAGCGATATTACATGCAAAATATACATACCTCGTTCATAAAAGTTTATTCACTTACATTTATTGCTACCTCTTGAAGTAAGCAGCTTCATATAATATTTCGTATATATAACTAGTGTTAAAATATTATCTATTAATATTTTTTAATATTCATGAATGTTTATAATTTTTCATAGGCGCTAAATGTAGTTTGTAGTATATACTTATTATGTGATTAATAAAACGTATCTAAATATATTATAAAAAATCGTGCGGGCTTCAAATATAAAGGCTTTAATATATTGGTTGAAAAAGGAGCATAACATGTAAAAATAATACCTACATATATAAAGTAAGGTAATAGCTTATATTTTAATATGTAACTCATATTATCTTTAATTATAAATTGTACAACCAGTAATTTATCATTGACATATATTTTACTAAGAGGGATTTTGAAAGAAAATGTGAAATCTTTTTAAGAGCCAAAATAAATTTAGCAAGTACTTATATTATGCCTATATTAAAAGAATGTTTGAGATACTGCAAGGATTGTTTAATTTATATTAGCGCAGCTGCTGGTAATGTGTTTTGTATATAAATGTGTGTATTAAATAATAATATAACAACGACAACCCATTAGGATTAAAAATCATTAACTAATGTAAATATAGTTACAAAATGCTGGACAGACTATAAAATAAGTGTGTATAATTAGATAGAGTAACGCATCTTAAAATGGACGGTATTTGCTTTTGATATTATTTTTAATTCGCTGTATTCTTATATCGTATAGGTTAATTGTAATAAATTAATAATACTGTGTTATTACTACAAAATGTACTACTGTATAGATATTATAGACATTTTTATATTCTTGGGCAATGAATATAGAAATGTTCAATATAATATTTTCAAAAATTAATGTTATATCTAAAGAGAAAAATTTAAATGTAAGTTGTTGCAGTTGTCGAGTAATACGTGTATTTAGTCAAATATTAATTTTAGAATGTGAATCAACTACTATATAGAATAAGAAAAAAAAAACAAAATGACTATTTTTGAGTATGTAATGCAGTTTTATTTTAAAACTCAATATTCAATAGGATCATTACAATGAAGAATGAAAATGTCAGAAGAAATAAGTTACATTCTTACACACATTCATATTTTTGTAGTTTAGCATAAAATGAATATAAATATGCCTGATTCGTAAAATTATTAAATTATAGGCGACCAACTTAAAGTGACATACTTACTCAACGTATCAAACTTTTGAACAATAATACATAAAGGACTTAGTCGTTTTCATTACATCTAAGTATTAATTGTTACCTAGGCTTATATTTAATATAAATAATATTTATTAGATACATATATAGACAAAAATAGCTTTATATTAAATAGGTTACGTCAGTAGATTTTTAGAGGCTTACCAATATTCAGTAATATAATAGAATCATTTTCTTCCGCAAATGATTTTATGCTTTGTTACTTAGCGTTACTATAGTACATTAACATTGTTAACACAAATATATACGTGTAGAGAGTCTTGTGATGTATTGGAGGTAAATGTTAGATGTAAATTAAATGTTTTTATAAAAAAATATATGTTAAAAAACTAGTTCATATACCCACAAGATTATATTGTTTTGCAAGTTACATCATAATGGCGCTACTGTTTTTAAGATTTACACAACAACTTACCTGTTAAATCAATTGTGATTGTTTTCCATATTTAAATATGGATATTAAATACTGAAAGGGCGAAAATTTCATACTGCCTAACATGTATTTAATTTTTATTGTTTACTTGATTTTTACCACTTTTAGCAGTAAAGACAGTCCTCTGATAGCTGTAACGTATGTTCAGCATTTAGTTGATAAGTCAACTGTACATCAACAGCTGCAAAAAAAAATAGCTGTGTGCGTGCTTTAAACATTAATTAATTACTGTTTCTATCGACTTCAAACAGACCAAGCACACATAGTACCTATACTTATTAGAGTACACTGTAACTATTAGAGTAGCAGCAATGTGACCACTGCCAACAACTGCAGATGACTTTGTCGACGGCAAAGCTTTAAAGCTAAGAACGCTTAATTAATAGGTTTTACCTTTGGAACTACAAATATGAGTATCTATGGACAGTTGTAATGTTTTACCTTCAAGAACACCCTCTACTCATTTGCAATATTTTAAGGTAAACATATAAATAACATTTTACTTAATTTATAATTAACATAAATATAAGTTAACATATTTATATTATTACTAATAATACTGAATAAGGTCTTCCTCTTTTTAATACTCGATGCATCGAACCGTGGTCACTGCCATGACCACGAGCGGACTGAAGCAAACACGTGATCAGCCTGCTCGTAAATCGTAACCACGGTCAATGCACTCTAAAAATGATAATTGAATGCGTTAGTTTCTAGGTAGTGTACTCAAAAATTCATATCGTTGCAAATTAGTTGACAATTAACATATCTTCTAGTAGCGCCATTAGTTCTGAATTGTTATAAAATTTGTTGTATTCATACGATAAGTTGAAAAAAATCTTACTATTATAATGTATTGGGCATTTGTTGTGTATGTAATTGATGTTGTGATTAGATTAAATAAACTACAAATGAATAGACGTGGCCTGTGTCAGCCATAACAGGTCCGTCTGAACATTTGATAATAGTACGTGTTTCAATTATCTCCCGTATTATAAGCATTCCTATATACCACTGACAGTTATGAACTACGAATTATGATATACATTTCCTCTTAGTGAGACAAAAAAATAACCAGGGGAGTTACAGTCAAAATTAAGTATCTTCAAGCCCGTATCCCCGAAGTAGTAGGCAGAGGTACAACAAGTGCACCCACGATTAGCCGAAGATACTTGGTCCCACAAATGTGATAGGTGGCAAGCCTATCGCCAACCGGGCACGTTCCAATCCCGAACAACTTTGTGTTTATCAGAAAACTGAAAAACATTTTTTTAAGTGCCCAACCCGGGAATCGAACCCGGGACCTCATGTGGTCTAGCCAACGCTGGACCACTAGACCACAGAAGACAAAATTAAGTGACAATTAAAAATACAGTAGTGACATCACTTTTGTTTCTCCTGTAACTAATTTTTGTATAAATAACTATACAATAGGTCACCATGGCACTTTTCCTTATTTTGTGACAGAGTTAGTTAGAGTTAGTGATATAAAAATATACATATAACAATAGGTTATGCAATATCTTCCCATTATTTAAAAAAATAAAACAGAAACGAATTCCTGCTATCGTAGATTTTACTTACGATAACATTAAAAAATGCACACTTTACAAAACTAAAAAATCTGCAAACCTGATAACCCTACAGGTCATCCCTGAAACTTCCCGCTAAATTAAGATATTTTAAGCTCAAAGAAGCAAAACCTACACTTAAGCACAGGTATTTTAATGTTCGAAAAAATGTATATTTAAAATGATGATCGGTTTTGATCTTTTGAATGGCGTTCAAAGCAATTTTGAGCTCTAAGTTGTTTTTAGCTACAATCAATTAAACCTTTTTTCAAAAAATTTCGTCACTGATAAATTCCGAACGAATCAACCGATTTTAATCTAATTTACGGCATTTGACGCAGTTTTTAAGTAGATATTAAAGCTGGCTAGATTTTTAAATAAGTCAATGTATTAGCCTAAGAGTTATTTTAAAAATATAAAGTAAGTTTCTTGTAAGCAACGCAGTTTTAATATTTGAGAAAATTTTATTCAATTTTAATTTTTGAAACGATATTCGACGTAAGTAGTTTACTAAAATATTGTACTTAGATCAAAAAATGATAAACCGATTGTGATGCAATTTATTCGTTGGATGCAGTTTTTTTAGGAAAAGAGCTGATTAGATTTTGTACTCAATCGGTACATTAATTTAGAAGTTCTATTAAAAAGCACTATTTGAAATAAACCTTCCTTAAATCAAAAAGAATTATTTCGATATGGCTTTTAGTGCCAGAGTTATTTGTGACAAACATACATACACTTACAAAATTTTGTACACGTGTTGAACAACTAAATAAATCATTATACATGAATATTATCCAATTCTAACATGTTAAACTGTTAAACTCCGTTTTTTCGTCGATTGAAAATACTGTAAAAAACCTATGGAACCTTAAGAAAATTTTCTTAATAAAACCTATTCTCATTTCAACAGACAGGTAATCCCTAGCCAAATAGTTTTCACTGACAGTGACAAATAAATACGGAACTTGCAGGGATGTTCATACGAAATTTATTGTAAAAATGTTAAAGCAAACACAGCATAATACTAGCCACCAGCGAATGCATGGCGCAAAAAACTGTAAGCTTTAATACACCCTACGTAAGTTATGTAATTTAATATGGGATGTTATGAACCAGTTATTTAAATTCTACCACAGCTTATAGTAACACAGTAACACAGCTTGGCCAAGGGAGACCAAGAGTGGATTTTGGAATTTACTCTAGCGTGGCAAGTTAACATAGGGACCTTGCATACTGGTAAGTGTTGAAGCTCTCCACGAAATATAGAGCCGCGCATCTAGAGGAGTAAAAATCCAATAACTTCGGCTTGTAGAAATTATCAGACTACATTTTCTTTTTGTTATTGTTATCATTTCCTTCAAAATTAAAGAAAACTCAACCACGATCGAGAATGATTTCTTTACAACTTTGTGACCCTCCCATCTCCCAAATCGTTGTTTTCTAAATGTACGTATCTACAGTATAGCGCAATTATTCCACCATACCTTAACTTCCCCCTACGTATTTATATAAGGAAGTTACTAATTTTGCCCGATTTTCGAAAATTGAGTTTTCACCAGTTCTCCATTTTTGAGGTCCTAGGAACCTTTTCCGACTATTTTCAGTACGTCTACACCGATCGGGTGCACCGATTTTGAGTCAAGTCGGACTAGGAGATTTTGAGACATATTGAAAAAACCCAAAATAAATTTTAGTCGAAACAGTATTTTTTTAACATAGCTTCCAGATTAATGTACCGGTTGAGTACAAAAACTAATTCTTTTCTGCAACAGCTCTTTTCCTCAATAAAATACGTCTAATGCATAAATTGCATCAAAATCGGTTTATCCGTTTGGGACAAATCTTTGACGAAAAATGTTGAAAAAAGTAACTTCGAAATTTTTCAACCAATCATTTCTTGGTATACTAAGATATTTTAGTACTAAAAACTACGTCGATTGTCATTTCAAAAAACAAAATCAAATCTAATGTTTAAAAGTTACAGCTTTTCAAATATTAAAATTACCTTGTTTTTAACAAACTTATTTAATATTATTGAAATAACTTTCAGGCTAATACACCAATTGATTAGAAAATCTTATCAGCTTTTCTCCTTTAAAAACTGCTTTAAATACTGTTAATTGGATCAAAATCGGTAAATTTGTTTGTGATTTATCAATGGCGAAAGGTTTTGAAAAAAATATGTTTTTTGACATTGCTTCAAAATTTTTCGTTTTATAGCTAAAGCAATATTTTAGATCAAAAATTGAGTTGAATGCCATTCGAAAGATCAAAATCGATCATCGTTTCCAAAATATACAGCTTTTCAAATATCAGTATACTACCATTTTTAACAAAATAGATGTTTGAACTGAAAAAAACGATGCCTATAGTTTTTACTCTCTTGAGCTTAAAATACCGTAATTTAGCGGGAAGTTTCAAAGATGACTTGCAATGTCAACCGTTTACAGATTTACAACCACTTTTGAAAATCTGTAGATGCTTACCCCACCATTGTCATGAAAAACATTACCTTTTATTTTTCCTATCATCTGATCAACAAAATCCAATAGGTGCCGATGACGCTCAAATTCTCGTCGTTTTCATATTCACAATAATGTGAAATCATTATTGCATCGTATTATTTAGAGCAGCTCAAGAACTTATTAGTTAATAAAATTTGATTGTGCGCTTAAGGCGAGGCATCGAGACAAACGACAAAAAACTGGTTTGCTTTATCACGGTTTTATGTATTGATTGTTAAATAACAATTTTACAAAAATTACAGGATATACCTGAAGATATTATCTAAAGAATGTGCTAACTTGTTACATGATAGAATGTAGTTTACGAGATCATATAAAATTCCGAAAAAGACTAAAAAAATCTCTAAAACAAGTAATTTGTTAATAATATTTCTAATTCTCCGCATGATTTTTATATGGTGATATTTAGTTTTAAATACAAAAAAGATTGTGCTTAATTTTGGTTTTCAGTTGAAGTCCTATATTTATTTATTCGAAAATTAACACGTTTCCCAGCGGTTTAAGAACATACCGCGCTGCCCACTTCCTATAGAATTGACGCGCGTCGAAATACCTCGCCTTAAGGTAACGCTCGTTCGTTCTCCGATCTCCAGTATTGCTACGTCGTAGTCGCTGCTATATACGGAGCATTAATCTACAGGCTTGTTCTAATAGATTTCTCAACCATCACTTATAACGCGGCCTTCTATTGTCATGAGTGTTAAATTTTCGTATTGTATAACACTGACGTTGTGTTGGACGATAAGATAATATTCTTTTAAGTGGCGACCGTGACCGCCTATATCCTGGCAAAGTCTTAGATGCTCGGTTTAAAAGGCTCCGGCAGATCATCGATTTACATGACTCACAGCATACACTGTACATCCTCGTACCGTGTTACCGTCCTCGGGTTAATCTCTAGAAGCTGACATCGCTTTTCTTCAAATAGACACATTAGTAGAGTAAAGCAATACTCCAAAAAAACTTTTGTTACGCTAAATCGTTTCTGTTACGCTAAATTTTCAAAAACTAATTTAGCGTAACACAAACGAGAAAATTCAATTCAAATTTTCCGTCTGGCAGTAGAAAAATGTGTATTCCCTAGATATCCCGAGATATCTAGAGAAAAAATGCAAGTTTTTTTTATATCATTTACCGGCTACCGTAACCTCTAAACCTTGACACGACAGTGACAAGCACTGACACTATTGTGGCAGGAATAGTTTAGGCAGTGGTACAAAAAACCCGGGCGAGTACTCTACCATTTAATCACGATGATAGTGACTCGTATAGAAAATAGTTCGCCTTTTTAGAACTGCTTGGCAGAATTACAGATGGTCTATTCCTCAAAGATGGCCCGAACCATAACATCCCCCGTGTTGGCTATATATACAGATTCAGGTTTTATTTTAAGGTAGTTCAATCTGCAGTTTTCTAAGTGTCTTCACGCCCGTATCCCCGAAGAGGTACAACAAGTGCACCCATAATTAGCCGAAGATACTTGGTCCCACAATAGGTGGCAATGACAGGTGGCAAGCCTGTCGCCAACCGGGCACTTTCCAATCCCGGGTAACGTTGTTTTTGTAAAAAAATTGAAAAAATACATTTTAGGATTGCCTGACCCAGGAATCGAACCCGGGATCAACTCCGACACCGGACCACTAGATCACAAGTGAAAAATTTTTTGCAGTTTTCAATGGATGTGTTTGTTTGTCACTACGGAAGTGTTTCTGTTTTGAGGATAGTGTGTATTTTTATTAGAGGATTTTGTGTTGTGTTATTTTATATGAGTGCAAATACACTAATTTAAACAGGCTCATATTCTGTAAATTTTAATGCCTTCCTAAGAGATAAAAAAGATTTAAAAATTGCTGATAGGTTCACTTCAATGTACTCCGATGTATCTCATAAAATTAAGTATATTTACGTTGTGGTTTTCGGTTATTTTCTGATTTAAGCAAATCCAAAGACGGAGATTGACTTAAGTATTAAACTGTTACAAATTCTAAGTCGCGAATGGAAGCTATTCCTTTTGCGATTTCGAATCTTTAGTGTTTGATGCGAGCGTAATTGACGGTATAATGTTGTTTTCAGAATCTATACGAATCTCAACTAGAGTCGATAGCGAAATGGCTGAGCTGCAACGGGGAGGTGTGGGGGACGGGCCCCACGGTGGTGTTCGCGAGCGCCGCAGCCCTCTTCCTGTACAGCGAGCTGGAGGCGACCGTGTTTATGCCTGGAGACCACGTGCACGTCTCAATGCTCGAGAAAACGCTCATTGTATACATACATTATAAACGTGAATCTTATTGTATTATGGTGGGGCCGCACTTGCATTTGTCGTCCCGAAGTTATATGCGCCGAAGTTTTGTATGTTTTGACAATAAAAAATTATTGCGATATATGCTATGGTCATATTACCATACCAACGATTTACATTTTTTAAATAAACTGGTTTCTCACGTTTACCACTAGGTGGCGCTGTACAAATCACATACGAATTCCTAGTAAACTCCAAACGCGCTCACGATCGAATGCGAAAAGAAAAACTCACACTTAGCACTCTGAACTGAATAACTCAATGTTCGCTCGGTGCACGCCCGACTTTGGACTGTCGCCCCCACCACTCTAGCTTGCGTAGTACGTAGCCGGAGACGACCGATTAAATATAATCAGTTAATATTTTATATTCATCATAACTATATAAATATAAGTATATTTTAATATATTTATCATATAATATATAAATCATGCTTGTAAGTGTATTTTATATATAACTATTAATTTGATATATTAAGTTAGGCATACACTACAATACATATACCGTTAACATTACCGAAGAAGACAAAGATATGTCTAGTATAAAATTTTTGTTTGTCTGTATGTCTCATTACAACTCAAGGACAGCTAGACAGAAGTTAATGCAAATTGATATACAATGAGAACCCATTATTTTGCAAATATTGGGCCATATCATTAGGTTTTATAATCGACTAGCTGTCCCGCGCAACTTTGCCCGTGGGTATATTTACATGTCATCAATGTAAGAATTTGCATACAATATTTCACCCCCTCTTTCTTCATCGTAGGGGATGCATTTATAAAAATCCTTTCTCATTCCTAGTTAACATCGTAAGAACAACCTCTGTGAAAATTTCAGCCTTATTGATCCAACGGTTTAGGCTCGGTGTTGTTATGTCATCAATTTTATTTATTTTATTTTTTATTTTACCATTTAGTTCAGGCAACATGGCCCATATTATAAATACGTTATATACTAACATACATATTAATATAATATACTTAAAACTACACTTTCAATGAGTCAGGACTTTTATATATACAGATAAAACGCCCAACGAAGCAGGCGAGTGTGGCCTACACGCGCCTGCTATATCTTCTATACATAATGCCCCGTTTTCATTTTGATTAGTGCGAGTCCGAGTGTTTAATGCAGGTGTTTAGTATTAAGCAAAAAATACGTGAAGACAGCCATTGACCAGTGCGAGTGACTAGCAATCAGCGTCTATTCACTTTTACTACGCTGAATACTAATCACTCTCACTGATCAACTGCTGTCTTCACGTATTTTTTGCTTAATATTAAACACCTGCATTAAACACTCGCACTCGAACTAATCAAAGTGAAAACGGGGCTTAAAACAAAGTCCCCCGCCTCATCTGTCTGTTTGTCTGTTCGTGATAAACTCAAAAACCACTAAACGGATTTTCATGTAGATTTCACCAATGGATAGAGGGATTCATGAGGAAGGTATAATTTGTTTATCATCTTATCAAGATTTTTTGTATATATTACCCGCGTGAAGCCGTAGTGGGTCGCTAGTAAAATATATAGAAATACTAGCTGCAGCGTGCAGCCCGCTGCATTATAAGTTTTTGGTGAATCCCGCGGGATCACCTAATTTTTCCGGGATAAAATATAGCCTATATGCTATTCCAGATCATCATCTACCTGTGTGCCAAGTTTCATTCAAATCCGTTCGGTACTTTTTGCTTGATTGAGTAACAAACATCCATCCAAACATCCATCCAAACATCTATCCAAACATCCAAACTTTCGCATTTATAATATTAATATAGATATAGATACATTAGAACAATGTTCATAAAATGAGGTAATGATTTGTTCACAGTCAACAATGGTGCTCGGCATGCTGGCGTTAATGATCCACATCTGGGTGTGCTCTATGCGCTTCTTTCAGTACTACCTCGATACCCTTATTAAAGACGTAAGTTAATATTTTTTGATAAACATAAAAACACTACGAACTTATTAAGGACCTGCTTCTATTTAGCAAGTCGGCGTTGGAAGTTAAATAGAAATAATTAAACAATCATCTATGTCCTTTTATTATCATGCTAAGGGATTGCCCTATATTAATCTCTTCTATAAATAGAGGAACTGTTTTTTATAATATTTTAGCAACAATACCTTCTACGCTCACAAACCTATACATATATAAAAAAGTATCTTCACGCCCGTATCCCCGAAAGTATTGGCAGAGGCACAACCAGTGCACCTACGATTAGCCGAAAATACTTGGTCCCTCGATGTGATAGGTGGCAAGCCTATCGCCAACCGGGTACTTTCCAATCCGGGGCAATGTTGTTTTTATCAGAAAACTGAAAAAAAAACACATTTTTGAATTGCACGACCTTGGAATCGAACCCGGGACACAGTGGACCACTAGACTATAGAGGTGATTACATATATCTTTTAAAAAAGGAAAAATGCGAGTCGGAATTACCTACCACGGGTTTCCATACAAATTTATATGTAGGTACATATTATAAATAGTTCGGAATATATATAAAAGGAATCGAGTAACTCGCAGTTTTTCCGAGTTTTCTAGTAATTCGGTTTCCATAACCCATGTACTTTGAATAAAGATTGTATTTTTTCGTAATTAAATTACAGTTGAATAGTTCCCAAATTTTTCCTTATACTTATACTTGTAGTATAAGACGACATGACTTACCAAATTCCATAGTTCTGAAAAGACCCTATTTATAGGGTTCTAAAAGTACTAATTTTGATTCCTTTAAGTTAGACTAAGATACGTTGTTTGCGACATAAATGTCCGTATTTTTACGTTAACTCAGAAGTTTGATATTTTTTAATTATTTGTAGAACTGAGCTTTAATTTAACTCGATACGTCCACGCGTTTTCGAGGTAAAGAGCCTTACAGATAGATAGATAACAAAATGATCCTAAATAGGTTCAATTCCTTCCTTTTGATATACGGGAAACTCTAAAAACTTTATAACGTAATCAAATCTAGATCATTTTTAATAATAATTGATTAATTTGTTGCATACGTGTGAATCAGTCAAACCACGTCGGGGTTACCACTGTTGCGTACGTGTGAAGTAGAGGAGTACATATACATACATATGTACACACCTGGTATATTATTGCGTGTCGTCAAGAGGAGAGAATTGATATAGCACTAATTATTTTAATTACTATTTCTTTTCCTACGTGTTACATAGACGAGTACATTATTCCGACTGACTGTTCTAAACATTATTACACTACAGCTCTTTCGTCATCTATCCAAATGTAGACATCTATCTGTAAGGGTTAATGTGCTGACGGCACAAATTTGTTTAAACTCATTAAATATTTCAGAGTCCTACCATGTTGTTAGAAATGACGACGGCGGGTCTCCTCGGCAGTCAGTCGGAGATGGTGCCTCTGGGCCCGCTCACCCGGTTCCTCAAGCAGCAGCAGCCGCAGATCCACATCACGGTGTGCTGGTTCCTCTCGCTCTGTTACGCGGATTACGTGCGAAAGACGTATTGTCAACGTTTTAATCTGCCTTATTTGGAGCAGTGGTTGGTAAAGTCACAGTATACAGCAGTAAAGTTACATCGCAAATACCTATATATTATAGGCAAAACAATAAATAGCCCTAGGACAATTACACGGAAATGTTTATCTTGGTGCGTGCATCACACGAAAACTACTTGACTTTCTATATTTTTTAGTTTTACTTTCCGACACCGATGGTCCGGACAAAAAGAAGCCCAGCGGCACAACTATCCACCTACATCCACCACACTTTTACACCAACGTCCACGCCGGGACCAATCTCAAAAGCACACAATTTATGCACTCAACGCACGTTTCACTTCGAAACCGAAGCATCTTCAGGAGAAACGAACACTACCTCACTCTACGCGAGTATTTCTTACACTCTTATCCATTTATTAAACCGACGTCTTACTTTTCGGTATCATCACGGAGGATACATAGAACAGATCGCGGATAATAGTAATTAATTTCACCTTTTTAACATGTGACATTGTATGACATTGTGTGTTTGGATGTCTGATGATTGGATGTTTGTTATGCCTCAGCCGCATTTGCGTCTATCATCACAAAGCTTCGTGCAATGACTCGATAAATGCAGATGTGACCGGCTATTATCGGCTATTGTCGCATACATTCCGGATTGCGTGTACCTTAGCGTGCATATCACTTCGGGAAGATAGCCGCTAGTATGGCCCCATCATTACTCAGTCAGGCATAAACGGCTGAACCCGGTAAATTAATTGTTCAAAACCTTCATTATGAAGCGGGCTACAGGGTGCAGCTGGTATAAATTTAAATTAAGTTTCAAGAGACTATGATTTTTCAGGCACTAGGCGTTCATTGATACAACTCTTAAGTATCCTGGATGGGTAGGTGTGTCTGTAATGGTCTGTATCCAATATATGGCACTGTGTTAAGTGTTCAAACGTATAACTTAGCCACAGCAGTGTATGACTGGGTCTGCTAGTATCCCATTGATATACCTTACAAATGGCTCACCATCGAGTGTTGCAGGCAAACCGAGTTGCAGCAGCGGGCGTCCAACGGCATGCACCGCACGGTGGAGAAGGTCAACAGTCTAGTAGCAGCGCTGCAGCTGCGACTGGGGTATACGCACACCACCCCCACTAACGACACGCACACGTACGTATATATACTTGTCACGGGTTTAATGGATACGCCTATCAAGATAATGTCGTAGTTTGTCAATGTAGCTTGCATTTACACTCAGAAATACAGACCTATACTACTTACCGATGAAATGAAATCACTTCAAGGGTATTTTTTAAACCTTGTAATCTCATTTGGTACAATAAAACAGTAAAACATGATTTATTTCAATTTTTTCACGATATTACATGTCTATAAATGTATGTCATTTTTGTCAGTGATAGGAGCGTTTGCTCATATGCACGGCGACGACCAATTAACACGGGGATAAGTGACGCTATTCCTGTCATTTATATCCGTTAGAGTTCTGCATTGTCTCGCCCGTGTCTGGTACCACCGCCTTACATATTCCTGCCGCAATAGTCAGTGCTTGTCGTTGTCGTGTTCCGGTTTGGAGGGTAAGGTAGCCAGTAAACTTATGCATGTGGAATTAGACCTCGCCACAACGCACCATTAACATCTTTGGTATCTATAAGCGATAGTTGACTCTTTCCATCAGGAGACCCATCTGCTTGTTTGTTATCTTATAATATAAAAAAACCGTGTTGGTCCGGGTTGCTTTGAAGAATAGACCAACTCCTGTTCTACCAGACAGGCTGTAAAAGGCGACCGATTGGTTGTACGTGTCAGTACCACCTTGACTACTAGGTAGTAGAGCCTGCAATGTCCCATCCGAATATTTGATACCACCGCCTTTTTTGGACTATTCCTGCTGCAATAACGTTAATGTTTGCAATTTTCGTGTTTCATTACCGTCCCATCAATCGGATAGAAACGCACCATTAACATATTTGGTGTCTATATGCGACGGTTCCTCTTTCCATCAGGAGAGCCATTTGCTTGCTTGCTATCTTATGATATTAAATAAGGCAGTGGTACTAAGCCCGGTCGAGACGTTGTATAACTCTTAGAGATGGGCCGAATGTGGTTTGAACCGAATTCGAACTTCGGTCGAACATTCGGTGAAAATAAAAGATTCGGTCGAATCTTGGTTCATTTTTGACGCGCTTTCTCGAGAGCGATACATTGTGACTTATTTACGAATTTACAATTAATTTATATATGGTAAATAGTTTTCGCAGCATACGGACTGCCAATACATGCCAAGACATGCCAATAATGACTTATCGGCAAAATTTTGATTCTTGGGTCGTATTGTTCCAATTTAGGTAGGGATTTCTAATTTTTTTGAAAATATAATATAGCCTATGTTACTTGGGGATGATTTAATATATTAATATTTTTTCAAATTGGCCCAGTAGTTTTTGAGTTAATTCGACACACACAGATACATTGTATAAAAATACAAAAATACAAAACTTTCCGAGATATACATATAAGTGTAGATTTCAGACAAAATAGTGCAAATGCCTAATTTTTTTATAGTGCCGAATGTCAAAGTTCAGCTAAAACTGCCGAAATTCGGTCAAACCAAATGTAAATCGAATTTCGGTCCATCCCTAATAACACTACCTCCTTATTAGTGGTCATCTATATTCACCAATTCTTTTTTTACATAATATGTTATAAGATAGCAAACAAGCAGATAGGTCTCCTGATGGAAAGAGTCAAACATTGCCTATAGACACAAAAGATGTTAATGATGCGTTGCTATCTTGTGGCGAGGTCTAATGCCACATGCGTAAGCTACCTTACCATCCAAACCGGAACTCGACAGTGACAAGCACTGACAGGTAAGGCAGTGATACAAGACGCGGGCGATACAATGCTATTCTACCACCTAGTAGCCACGATGGCTACCATCGTCATATAGTCAATCGCTCGCCTGCCTGGCAGGAAGGCAATTGGCCTATTCTTCAAAGGAGCCTGGGACCAACACGGGGAATAATACCACAGCGGGAGAATTCTGTGTCGTCGCTGCCACCGTCGATCAAGAGGGTTAAATCGACGGTGACAGTATAGCTGGCTATGCATAAATTGTAAGTAGCCGTACCTTCAGATATGTCATTGTGTGGTAGAGTGGGGTTCCCGAAAGGTCGGGCGCGGTGGGGTCCGTGCGGCCGGCGTTCGACGTGGCCAGCGGGCCCGGCGGGGGGCTGCGGGGGCGCGTGTGCTCCGAGCCGGCGCTGCTGCGGCCCACGCTCCGTGCGCGGCTAGCCAACCACTCCAGCGCCTCCACCGTGGAAGTCATCGAGAAATTGCGCGCCTTCGTTATTGTTAGTATGTAACCAGCGTAGGTCTGGGTCCCGCACGAAAATTGGGAAATATACTATGTCACTTAGAAATAATGTATGAAAATCATGGAACTACTAACCAGAGATTATTTCCTAAAATCAAACTCACAAACTAACAAACTACCTCTTATTGGTTCGGGCTCCTTTGAAGAATAGACCAACTTCCGTTCTGCTAGGAAGGTCCGAAAAGGCGACCGATTGGCTACATGTAGTCCTCAACGTCTCATCCTGGTATTTGGTACCACTGCCTTTAACCTATTCCTGCCGAAATAGCGTCAGTGCATTTCATTATCGTGTTGTGGTTTAAAGAATAAGGTAACCGATAGATTTATGCATGTGGCATTGCCATCCTGCCACACAGATAGCAACGCACCAATAACATCTTTGGTGTCTGTATGCGATAGCTTCTCTTTCCAGCAGAAGAGCCATCTGCTTGTTTGCTATCTTATGATATAAAAAAAAACTTTTTTATAAGATAGCAAGTGCGGAATCAGCTGCACTTGCGTCTATTGTCACAAAGCTTCGTGCAATGACACGATAAATGCAGATGTGACCTCATGTACATTTATCGTATCATTGCACGAAACATACAATTATTGAAATGAAAACTATTTTTCGTAGCGGAAAATCTATTGATTTGCATTTTAAGAACTGCCAATCAGATTAACAGATGGTCTATCCTTCAAACCGTACCAACAAGTGGAATCATACGTATTATTGTATTAGGACCTACTACCGTATGATTCCGAACTAACCCCCCCCCCCCCCCTTTCAATGAACACTAACTATCTTTTTTAAAAAAAAAGTTAAACACAGAACAAGAATATTTCTGCTACCTCGTAGAGTTAACAATATAGGCACTACTATAGCGTGTGACATAATTTATTGATAGTATGGTAATTACTCCTTGACGGACGTAAGGGTTGTGGTAGATGATGTAGTGCTGGAACAAGTGGACGAGTTTGTATATCTTGGATTTTAGCTTTTAGCAGGGTTGGAAGGTACACCACTGATGTTGAAAGAAGAGTGTGTGCAGGGAACAGAGTGAATTTAGTTAGGGAGATTACTTAATAGCACAATTTTAAGTCAGGGTGCCCGTCTAGCCCTGCATAATCATGTGCTTATCCCAACGCTATTGTATGGAAGTGAGAGCTGGGTATGTCAGAAAGGGCATGAAAGTAGAATCAACGCGGTTGAGATGAGGTCGCTAAGAAAAATATGTGGTGTGACACTCGCGGACCGGGTTCGTAATGTCGAAGTGAGAGAGAGGTTAGGTTTGAAAGAAAGTGTCGGTGTAAAGATGAGAAAGGGCATGCTCCGTTGGTTCGGACATGTAGAAAGAATGGTAGATGAAAGGTTAACAAAACAGATATACAACGCGAATGTGGAAGGATGTAGGTACCGGGGAAGACCAAGACCGACATACCACGATCAGATTGATCGAGTACTGTCCGAAGGTGGTGTCAAGAGTCTTCGCAACCGGCGTGTGTGTATGAAGAGAGTGATGAATGTGGAGGAAGCGAGACAAGCCTACAAGGATCGTGATGTATGGCACTCGGTTCTCTCTGCCTACCCCGTAAGGGACCTGGCGTGAAGATATGTATATGTACTCCTTGACGAAATCTCCTTTTAGGAATCAAGATGTACGTGCTCCGGTGCAGCAAAGATAGATTGTACCACATGTGCCAAAACCAGACCTAACGAAAGCTGTGACTCAGGAACCCAATGTGTTGAAATCAAACTCCTAGATGACGGTATTTCAAGCACCCAAAGTACTGAAATCTGAAAAAAGAAAAGCCAGGATTGACTGCGAACTGAAGAATTGTTGATATATTTATGATTGGTTCAATAAAGTGGTGTGTGTCATATATAGTTTTATTCCTGCTATTAGGGATTAGAAATAGCATAGCATAAACCTGTACCTAGTTTGTGCTTCAAAATAACAACTTCGCCAACTTTATAACTGACGAGTCTCTTGTCTGTAATGCGGATTTTTTATCACAGGATAGCAAATAAACAAAGGGCTCTTTATAAGGAAACATTATCGCTTATACACCAACAGTGACAAGCACTGACGCTAATTCATTAGAAAAGGTAAAGGCAGTGGTACCAAAGTTGATGTTGCAGAGTTCTACCACCTTGTAGTCACAATGTTAGTAACGTGTTGCGAACCGATGCAAACAAAAGCGAATCGCAGACTCACGCCTGTCTGTCTGTTACGTTTTCACAGCTTAACCACTGAACCAATTTTAATGCAAATCTCTCCAGTATCAAACATAGGTTAACAGACTTAATAAACTTGCGCTGCTAACATTTACCTAGTGCCAAACAGGTCTTTTTTTCTGTCGCCATAGTAACTGTTAAGAGTTAAAATTCACGTTGGATTAATATATTTCTTGGAGACTAAACACTTAAGTACGACCGACACGTAGATTATTCCTTATTCCCCTGTTATATCAATTTATCAATCTTGTCCATCTTTTTATTCTTTATTCTTTTTACAAGTCCTAATCAAGACCTAATTTCACAACGCTTTTTTTTATATTATTACTCTCCCACTCTCCTATTTTGAATGAAATACGTCTTGTACTAGTTAAACTAAAAATGTATTTACACCCCTAAGGAGGTAGGCAGAGGTACAACAAGTGCACTTACAATTAGCCGAAGAAACTTAGTTCCACAATGTGATAGGTGCCAAGCCTATCCCTCCGCGTTGGTCCGGGCTCCTTTAAAGAATGGACTAATTACTACAAGCAAAGGCTCTCCTGATGCATAGAAAAACCATCGCCTAAAGGCAACAAAGATGTTAATGGTGCGTTGCTATCCGTGTGGCGGTATGATCAGCTACCTTACCCTCCAAACCGGAGCACGACAATCACAACCGTTTACGCTGTTGCGTCAGGATTAGGTAAGGCGCTGGTACCTTATATCCGGGTGAGATTTTACGGAACTATACCTAGTAGTCACAATAGCAGTGACGCGTATTACGACCTTTTTTTTAAAGAAGAGGGGGTAAACGAGCAGGAGTGCACCTGATGGTAAGTGATCACTGCCGCCCATGGACATCCACAATACCAGAGGTCTTGCAGTTGCGTTGCCGGCCTTTTAAGAATGAGTAAGCTCTTTTCTTGAAGGCCCCCAAGTCGTATCCATTTGGAAACATCCCTGCCAGTAATTGGTTCCACAGCAAAGTAGTGCGAGGCAAAAAGTGCCGAGAGAAACGCACAGTTGTGGATTTCCAGACATCGAGATGGTGGATGGAACCTGGTCCTGCCTGATAGAACGGAAGTTGGTCTTTTCTCTTCAATAGGGGGCTCGTTTTGAATAATAATATTTTTTGTTGTATTTGTGATTGTCAAGAAAAGTTTTATGATAGAGAATATTAAAAAAAATCGTACAATAAAATGAAAAATTGGAATTTAACAATAGTTCTGTTAAGAGGAGATTCGGTTTCATTTTATTAAAATTTTAAAATGCCATTAAAAATGTTGTTATTTTAAAACCTCCTTACGATATCAGCATAGATTAAAAATTACTTACAGACTATGGAAATTTTACTTTTGCGCTATTATCAAGATAAAGTCAAAATCGTCAAAATAAGTTCAAATTTAATAGATACCAAATTTTCGTAACAGTGAAACAAAAATAAGTGTAAAAATAGAGAAATGGTTTTATAGATTTGAAATAAGTGAAGAAGAATGGTTTTACCGAGTAACGGTTTTTTTGTTAACTTTCACAAAAACCGAATTGAAACTTCTTGTCATGGTTCAATACGCTGTGTGGAATTATGTGAAACATGAATGTTATTTGGTGGGTATCGATACAAATTACAAATATGGATTTATACTTTTGGTGATACCTAGCGAAACTCGATTTGGTACATACATATTTACAAGATACGGGAGAGTTTACGGGATTACGGGATTAGATTACGGGAGAGTTTAGTGTCATATATTACGAACCAGACAGACTTCCCTTGCTCTTAACTGCCTTCATGCAAACACGCCGGTTTCTGAAGCACTTGATCTCACCTTCGGACAGCAACCAACCAATTCGATCGAGATACGTCAGTCTTGGTCACCCCAGTAGATACTTACATTCAACCACATTTGCATTGTATACCTCTTCTGTCATTTTTTCAACATGTACGAACCAATGTAGCATGCCCTTTCTTAGTCTTGCCCCAAAACTTTCTTATAATCCCAATATTTCTTCGCGATTGCTACGTTCACATTTCAATCGCGTTAATCCTACCTTCATGACCTTTTTGATATATGTACACAGCTTTCACTCCCATGCAATAGCGTTAAAACACGGAATTATGGAGGGTAGAAGTGAGGGGATCCGACTTTATAGGGGGAATTTTGTAGTATCCAGATTAATACGGAAAAATATAGTTTCAAGTTTACCAGAATGCCGCTGGCGTAGGAATAACTGCAATGTGAACATAGCTTTTGTAGACAAAGTGGAGTGTGCTGAGCAGTTAACGCTTGCATCGCTGTTTTAACAGTTTACTGAAAACTTATTTAATAGAGCTTTTAGCGCTTTCTTTCAAAAGTTCGAAAATTGTCCCTTTCGGCGGTGACGACAACTATTTGATGCTTTTTGATGGACAATTCCTAGCAACATAGACGGTCTCCCTTTACGTCCACCCCATTTGCACGGAATTTTGAAGGACAAGACGACCACCTCGACTAAGGATAATGTTTTGAAATAGTTCCCTAAACGTTCCGTTCAACTAATACCCCGAACATTATGCCTTCACATTATTTTGTAATAAGTATTTCTATGTATGTTTTAATACATGCTTTTTATGGACTCAGCGGGACGAAAACATTTTCCTGAATTCGGTATAAAAGCCTAAGGTCCTGTATTTGAGTCTCAGGTCAAGCGATTCGCATAAATCCCTTGGCCTTTTAGCTGATGGTTTATTCGTCAAACAAGGCCCAGAGCCAGGCACGGATCCAGAATTTGATTCAGGGAGATGGGCAACTTTGCCTGTTTTCCCTCATGTTGGTTCGGGCTCCTTTGAAGAATAGACCAGCTGCCGTCCTGCCAGACAGGTCGTAAAAAGCGACCGATTGGCTAAACGTCTCACTGCCATCGTGATAAATAGGCATTAGGGTTCCGCAGTAGAGTCTAGCCCGGGTATTTAGTATCACAACCTTACCTATTCCTGCCGAAGTAGCGTCAATGCTTGTCATTGTAGTGTTCTGGTTTGGAAGGTACGGTAGCCGGTAGACTTACCAGTTTTTTGGCCGATCGGATCATCAAAGTCGCAATCGACGCTGCATGCTCCGACCTTAAACATGTCAATGCTGGTGATCCCCAAGGCTGCGTGCTATCACCAACACTTATTCTTCTGCATATCAAAGTATGTTGCGAATTAGTAACATACATTGCTATGCAGATAATAGTACTGGTGATACTACATACTCCGGCCGTAGCGGTATTTCTCGGGAACACGTCGATAAGTGCCAGAACAAATTCGAGTCTGAAGTCGAGAATCAACTTACTGGTGTCTCGGAATGAGGTCGTCAAAACTTGATCACATTTAATCCCAAAAAGACACAGCCTTACGCGTTCATCGCGAAAAAGACTCCCTTTGTCGTATCACCTCGATTTGAGGATACTCTCCTGACAACCTCTGTCAGTATCGGAATCCTGAAAATCAACATATCAAATACCTTTCAGTTTCGCGGTCATCTGTAAGGTAAAGCGAAAGTAGCCTCCAAAAAGCTCGGTGTGCTCAACAAAGCGAAGCAGTAAGTATTTCTTGCTGGCTCATCGTCTCCAACTCAATAAGCCGCAAATTGAGTGCTGCTCCCTTCTCAAGACCAAAGTTCCTCAGGACCAGCTTTTTCCATTTGATCGCATTGAACGTAGAGCGGTTCGAATCGTTGACGATTAGGCTATTTCGAAACGGCTCGACTCTTTGACGTTACAAAGAGATGTAGGCTCGCTCTGTAATTTTATCGCATCTATCATGGAGAGTGTTCCGACGAGTTGTTTGGATTAATTCCAGCTGCTGAATTCCATCATCAGACATCGCGTCAAAATTTAAAGTTCCACCTTCACCTTGTCTGGAAATCCACAAACGTGCGGATCTCACGGCACTTGTTGCCTCGCACTACTCTTTTGTGGAATTAATTACCGTGAGGGGCTTTCCGAGCAGATACGACATACACCTTCAAGACAAGAGCTTATTCATTTTTAAAATGTCGGCAACGCAACAGCAAGACCTCTAATGTTGCGGATGTCCATGGGTGGCGGTGATTACTTAACAGCAGTTGCTCGTTTGCCTCCTCTTCCATAAAAAAAGTGTCATTTCCATCTCGCTCGCGTTTGGTGTCTACAGGCGATAGTTTATATTTGCATCAGGAGAGCCATCTGATTGTTTGCTATCTTACGATATAAAAAAATAATAGTTCATTTCACCTACTAAATCTTCAAAATGACAAATAAAAAATCTCAGACGATTCCAATAGTTTAAGGAATTAGACGTAACTCAGGGGGGAGGGCAAATAAACCCATTGCCCCTCCCCCTGGATCCGTGCCTGCCCGAACCAACACGGGGTTTAATTTCCAGACCTTCAGTAATTTCGTTCCATTCCTTGCTTTTCGTTTCAGTGTCGTAATAGCTGTCACCGTATAATATTTCGTGATTTCGTGGATTATGGCAAATTAATTACCTCAATTTCATCTTTGAATAATGAGGATATTCTTCAAAAAAGCCCGGAGTAGTACAGAGAACCATCTATTCTCACTAATTTTCAGTGTCAATGGTTATAGCTACAAATATTTTTTTCATCGCTTACAAATGGAGGACATTTTTCCCAGCTACTTGAATGGGCCAAGTGCGGTGATAGCGACATGTCTTCTTTGCCGACGTTCCTGTGGGCCATTGGCTCGGCGGCACTAGCCCACCGCCTGATAACTGCCATCTTCAGACGTTTCATGTTTCGACGTGTGCCGTTGTGGGAAATCATGTTACAGGTACTTATTTGTATACCAGATTACTGATGACTCGCGTATCTTCACCCGCAAATAGAGATAAACGTCATCAATACCAGAAATTTTATCTTTCATTCCCACAGTCCCTTAGAGGTTTGTTATTACTAATATACAGTCGACTGATTGTCCATTAAGGCGCCGTCAACACCAAAAACGCGCACTCTGTCTATTTCTATCAGAGTAAAGGAGACCGCACTGAGTGTAACTGGGCCGCCAGGTTTATCTATATATATCTACTAGCTGACCAGGCAAACGTTGTTTTGCCATATAAATTATTTAATTAAAAATTAGGGGTTGATCGTAGAGGGTTCAAAATTAAGGGTTGTATATATTTTTCAATGCTGAATCATAAAAAATAAAAATAAAAAATGTTGTCCATAAAATAAAAAAAATTAGGGGTGGACAACCCTTAACATTTAGGGTTAGGCTCTTAGACAATAATAGATGTTGGCCAATTCTCAGACCCATTAAATATGCATACGAAATTTCATCAAAATTGTTCAAGCCGTTTCGGAGGAGTACGGTAACTAATCATCGTGACACGAAAATTTTATATATAAGATATATATAAAAATCAATTGCTGTTCGTCAGTCTCGCTAAAACTCGAGAACGGCTGAACTGATTTGGCTAATTTTGGTTTTGAATTAATTGTTGAAGTCCAGGGAAGGTTAAAAGGTGAGAAAATATAGAAAAAAAGAGTAGTTAAAAAGGCAGAACAACGTTTGCCGGGTCAGCTAGTAATAAATATACATTAAAAAAAAAATAAAGTGTAGATTATCTGTCAAAAATGATTCGCTAGCGGTTTAGGCATGAATATGATGATTTCATATTTTTAATTGCAGACCCATATGTCAATAAAATAAAGATATAGAATCGTTAATGATGATTTTAAGACAATCTTTGTAATTATTTTCTATCGACCCAATTTTGTTCAATTATGTATCGGGTCCGACCACGGTCTTTGAAATATGATGAATATTAACATATATTTTTTGTGATGTACTATAATAAACAGTTTTTCTTAAAAACTGCTTAACTAACACAATTTCAACAAATTTGGTCTTGTCAGCCTCTTAAGGTTAAAATTTAAAAAAAAATTGGTATCTCGGAAAGGATGTATTCTAACATCTATTTTTAGTAATTACAGAGATCAACACTTTATTTATTAAGGTTAATATAGGCACACGAGCACTAAAATCCGAGTTGCTGTTGTGATTTTGATTTCTGACGATAACCCCTAAACCTTAAGCACTTTCGCCCTTTCAAGAATCGAACACAGCCTGTCATGATTTAAAACCAATTGGTCAAATAATTAAATTACAGATACATAAGCATACATAAAATTACTTTGCACCGTTTCGCAAAAATGTTGATCTTTGCGATGCCTCTCTAAAAAAAACAAGGTGATAGAAATGGAGTAAACTCCCCGGAGATCCGCAAAATAAAAAAGACCCCAGCGGCACAACTGTGCAACCTCGGCCACTACACTCCCACCAAACCAACACTATTTCACTCAACTTGAGTCGAAGTACAGTAATATTTCTCTAAAGATGCTTCAATTTTTTAGAAGCTTACAAGAAGAAGGTTGTAATAGGTTTTCCCGCTATTGGTTCAGGTCCCCTTGACTTTGAAAAACAGATCATCTGCCATTCTGCCAGGCAATTCGTAAAAGGCGAAAGATTGACTAAAAGTGTCACTACCATTGTCACTACTAGATAGTCTCTTCCAGGTCTAGTACCACCACCTTACCTAGCCTTACCTAGCCTTACCTAGCTTACCGCCTGCATAGCAGAAATCACAAGTCCGCAGAAGTATTCCAAACAAATTTGCAAAGTAAATGTTTGTGTTATGGATTTCCGCAAGGTAACGCCTGAATGTATTAAATACAGACAGTAAGTTAAGATTAAAATATATTTTAATTTCACAGCATCTTCTGTATATTTGGCTGGTGGTGTACAGCCTCCACTTTTGGGTCTTCCTTGTGAGAATTGTCAAATTTGTCATACAATATTATTACGAAGTGGTAAGTGCAACACATGCTTAAAATATGTGAGTCCGCATGCAATGCGAGATAATTTTGTCGACTCGTTGTCCCATCATTAAGCCTAATGCCTTATCTCTATTATAAATACTGTACCAAAGATAATACACACGTGATTCGACTTAATACTCGTTTATTTCATAGTTTCAAACTAACTGATGGTTCTCCTGGTGGAGATAACCATTGGCTGTAGACACCAAAGATGATAACTAACTGATCTAACCCTAAAGTAAGCAAACTATTTGCTTGTGTTATGAGTGTTCGTCAATGATACTAATACATAGAAATACATATATAAATAGGTACTGTAATAAATTTAATAAACACCCCAAACCTGGAAATACAAACATTTATGCTCATAACACAAATGCTTGTCCCCGTCGGGGATCGAACCCGAGCCCCGTCGATTGTGTAGTGAGGGTCGCTAACCACTCGACCAAAGGGACGGTTATACCAGACCCGGGCGAGACAATGCAGAACTCTACCTTCTAGTAAATTTACCAGCTTTCGGCTCCTACAAGATGGAACTTGGTAATGACAAGCAAAGACGCAATTGCGACAGGAAAAGGTGAGGCTTTGGTACCAAGTACGGGCTAAACGTTTGTCATGATGATAACGACATACAGCCAATCGTTCGCCTTTAACGAACCGCCTGGCAAAAGGACATATCATAATATGTCCTTTTGCCTTTTATGGTCTATTCTTCAAAAGGGCCTATGAAGCTCCTAACTTCCCCGTTTATATTTTCAGGAGAACATAATATCTACAACCGAAGAGATGGAAACCTGCAAGATGATGCAACAATGGATGATCTGGCTCTGCGGGATAACGCCGCTGGCATTGTTCATTCACACGAGACCGAAGAACTCCGACCCGCCTGTTATGATTTGGTAGATACTTTATATCAATGATTCAAAACGTTATAATATCGATATGTTTGCTGTTTCGTGATTAGTTCGCCACGTTCCATGCTGTTTCGTGATTGGTTCGCCAACTAGCGCTAAAAGACAACGTCATAATATCATATACCATAACCAAACACGACGACACAAACATATCGAAATTATAACGGTATAAATCCTTGTTAACAACCCGCTACATGTATGACAACCACCATTGTGTGTATGGCAACACACCAAGTCGTGTCGACCCGTCAAAAGTGCCTGAAAAGATTTATTTGAATAAAGCATTTTTTGAGATTTTAAGTTTGAGTTATCTTTGATATCTATGCAATCTGGTTATCTTCTTCAACCGGTAAACCATCTGCTTTTCCGCTATCCTATGATTTATAAAACCCATGTACAATTTTCGATCACCGAATTTTTGCAAAGAGATAAGGTATAAAAAAAACTTCTACCTATTTAAATTTATTTCAGGATCACTACTAACCCCTGGCAAAGAAGAGAAATGGGTCCATATGGATACTATTTAAATAGGCCCTTGAATCTCCCAGCGTTGAATAACGATTCCCTTCGTTTGGCTTTGCCCTTACGAAGAGCCTTCAGCGACTCTAAGACTGTCATCATCAAAGAACAGCCGAGGAAGAGAAGAGTGTCTAAATCTATATAGAACGAAATAAAGTTTGTTAAAAAATATATGCTATTTATTTTGTGATTTTCTTAAAGTATTATTACACATTTACATTATGAAAGCTCAAGAACACCAGGTGTCTTCCTGATTTGGTTATTGTCTTTACGTGTGTGCAGTTGTTTTTGTTTCGGAATGACTGAATCGCTGCTGGACTTATGGACCTTTCCGGCTTCACCGGGTGCGTAATAACATTAAATGTAGGAATATACCAAGATTGTAAACCTGAAGAGTTCTAACGCGCTAAGCTCAGGAACTACTGGTCCGATTTAAAAGAAAATTGTGTTAGACATATCATTTTTCGAAAAAGACCACGGGCTACTTTTTAAACTGTCTCAGCAAAATGAAGTAACGAAGTCGCGACTAACATCAAGTTATATATAAATTAAGGGTTGAGTTACATCATCAGCACGGAACCGCCTTTTCCCGACGCCCTATCTCTGTCACTCGGAACCGCAAATTACTAGAGCTAGAACGATAGCGGAAATGCGTTGACCACTGTTTAATGCGGAAATGCTATAACAACGGCGGAATCCTCGAAACGAAAGCATTCCCGCTACCGTTCTTACTCTAGCAAATAGCAGTTCTGAGCGAGAGAAAAGGATAGGGCGACAAAAAAAGGCAATGATGTATTGACAGATGTAGTCCAACCCTAAAAATCCTAATGATGATGATAAGCAAAACCCGCTGGATTTAAAATAATTTTTATATATATTCAATTGATTCAGGCGTTACTTTGCGTAATTAAGGTGAAATTAATTAATAAAATTTAATTGGTAAAAGTTGGACTGGTCTCTAAGTAAAATTAATATATGTACTTAGACGCCTAAATGACCATCATATTCAAATAGGTATTATCCAATTCCAACAATATTACATACACATTTCAAACTGACAACCTCCGTTTTTCCGTCAGTTGTAAGTATTCCGTATGCAATACGACTACGTAATAGAATCATAATAAAATAAGTCAACCATATTTTATTAATTTGTAATGCATTTTCTTTATAATAAATTGAAGATCTCTCCACCATCTTATGTCCCACTCATTTTTTTTTAAATCTGAAGTGTTAGTCCGGGCTTCTTTGAATAATAGACCAACTACCGTTTGCCAGGCAGGTCGTGAAAGTAGACTAATTGGCTATACGTGTAATATTATAATACGTGTCGAATAATTGGCACTACCATCGTGACATAGATGGTGGAGTTCCGCAACGTCTCAACCGGATATTTGGTACCACCGCCTATCTATCCCTGCTGCAATAGCGTCAGTGCTTGTCGTTGTTGTGTTCCGAATTGGAGGGTAAAGTAACCGGTAGACTTATACATATAGCATTGCCATCCCGCCACACGGATAACAACGCACCATTAACATCTTTGATGTCTATACGCGACGGTTTCTCTTTCCATCAGAAGAGTCATCTGCTTGTTTGCGATCCTATGATATAAAAATTACGGTGGTACCAAATCTACGCAAGACGTTGAGGAACTCTACCACCTGGGTCGAAAGGTCATAAGTTTTCTATTTCCATGCTAGTTGTTTCTTTTTGTATACTATAGAATAGCAACAAGCTAATGGCTCTCCTAACGGAAAAAGACAGTAGTCGCTTCCAGACATAGATAAAGCATTTCATACTTCGTCCTACTATGTCGATGAAGTTACAGAAGTCACAGATGTCACCGTGTGACGTGGATGTAATATGCATAAATATATAGACATAATTTAAGATTAAATTTTTTACCACAAAAAACGCGGAAAACATTTTCAGTTTGCTATTGCTATAATGTAATAAAGATAAGTCTCTTCAAGTATATCAGGTTGGTTAATTATTATTTTGTTAGCTCTGTATTGTTTAAAATGTACGCAACAAAATATTTTCATACTGTGTTTTATACATCCTTGATTTTATCTGACAGTTTGTTATTTTTACTTATCTAACAACAGATGTCACTAACAAAATAATTAAATCACGATTACAAGATTTGCACCTGAATATACAAAAAGCTGCTTGATGACAGATAAAACATACTAACCTTGCGTAGGGTGTACCGTGATCAAGAAGGCGGTTGCCCCGGGCTGGCACCGATCATTGCACTGCGATTGGACACTGCTAGTCTGTGACTATCCCATTCCAGGATAAGTCGTACGTGTAATTTTTGGTAGTTGGACTTGCGTACCGCGCAGTCCATTACGATATAACCTGCCAAGCACCATGGCCTGCCTGCCACGCGCTAAAGAAGTTATTGTCAATGATAGAGAACAAACGTACGGCTAGAGGTGTCATTGACGGTTGACGGACATTTAACGTCGAAAAAGAACCGTCAACGGGTTTTCAATAATCGGATTATTCACTAAACTCATAATAGGTTAAATAATGATTAATATTATGTCAAAAAAAGTTAATTCGTTGACGAACATAAAACTGTTAATAAAACAGTTTATTGATTTAACGACCAACTCTACATACGGCTTTTCTGATAAATCGTCTTCCATAGTCGAGATACGTTGCAGTAAATCAGGGATTCGTTTCACTTAATCCAATCCTCATACGTACCTAATCCATTGAATCCATATAATCCACGTAACGTAATAGAGATAATTCAGAGAGGTGGAGAGTATTGAAACCAATTTGCGACTTATCCAATCGAACCAACCAACCAACTTATCTATCACAAAATCTATGTTGTACCAGTTAGCTTAGGTACTGTTATTCGTTATTCTAATTCACCATGCCCATAATTATGTACATATTTTTTATAGGTATAACTTCTTTGTTTCTTTTTTAGCCTTATTAGATTTAGCAATCTTTACATTAACATAAAAACTTCTTTTTACATCTCTATGTACAATTTAGTTTCGTAAGTATTTACAATATCATATTCATTGATTATATTTTAAATTTATCAATCGACAAAAACCGGAGGTTACAGTCCGACACGCATTTATGTAATATTGTTGGAATAGAATATTTTTTGTATTTTTTTCCACGAATTCCTCGGGAACTAAAGGACATATTATCTATGCGGTCTGTTTTATTTATGATGTGGCGGATTTCAATCCGGTACCTATATTCCGACTTAGCGAATAGTCTAAGTTCCATCAAAATCAGATCAGTGGTTTTTGAGATATGGGCATTACGGACATACTATCAGTATACATATATGTATTTATATGTATTAGTATTGTTGACTAACACCCATAACACAAGCAAATTATTTGCTTAGTTTGGGGTTAGATCAGTGTTAACTACTACGTAGCCTGGTACGGTCGTTAATTCCCGCACGGGACACGTGAATATTCATTTATTTACTTAACTACACTTAATAAACACCCAAACCCGGAAATACAAACATTTATGCTCATCACACAAATGCTTGTCCCCGTCGGGAATCGAACCCGCGCCCCGTCGATTGCGTAGTCTGGGTCGCTAACCCCTCGACCAACGGGGCTGTCAGATATTGAAGTCAGTTTAATTTTTTTATTAGAAGTATCTTCACGTCCATATCTCCGAAGAGGTGAGGGAGGGGCCCGAATCCCTGATGTAGGTCCGGGCTCCTTTAAAGAATAGACTAACCACCGTTCTACCAGGCAGGTCGTAAAAGGCGACCGATTGGCTATGCAAGTCACTACCATCGTGGCTACTAGGTCTTAAGAGTTCTGACACCTCGCCACAAGATAGCAACGCACTATTAACATCTTTGGTAGGCGATGGTTGACTTTTTCCATCAGGAGACCCATCTGCTTGTTTACTGTCTTATGATATAAAAAAGGCAAGCAGATATACAACCCGTGCACCCACGACTAGCCGAAGATACTTAGTCCCACAATGCGATAGGTTTGCCACCTATCGCCAACCGGGCACTTTCCAAACCCGGGTAACGTTGTTTTTATCAGAGAACTAAAGAAACACATTTTTGATTTTCCCAACCCGGAAATTAAACCCCGGACCTCGTGTGGTCGGCACCGACATCGGACCACTAGCCCACAGAGGCGATTTTTTTAAATTAAATTACTATTATATACCTACAAACTTTATTTCGGCTAGGTATTTTTTTTTTTATATCATAGGATAGCAAACAAGCAGATGAGTCTCCTGGTGGAAAGAGTGAAACATCGCCTATAGACACCAAAGATGTTAATGGTGCGTTGCTATCTTGTGGCGAGGTCTAATGCCACATGCATAAGTTTACCGGCTACCTTACCCTCTAAACCGGAACACGACAGTGACGCACTGACGCTATTGCGGCAGGAATAAATAAGGCGGTGGTACCAGACCCGGGCGAGACAATGCAGAACTCTACCACCTAGTAGTCACGATGGTAGTGACTTGCAGAGCCAATTGGTCGCCTTTTACGACCTGCCTGGCAGAACGGCAGTTGGTCTATTCTTCAAAGGAGCCCGGATCCAACACGGGGAAAATCTCGTAAAAAGCCTAATCCCTGTACCTAATCCAATATTTATGCCTCACTTCTAATCCGTAGACATCAAGGATTGCCATCTGTGCAGCAAAGCTTAATTTTCCGGGTACCTTATCCTACAATTTGAACACCACAGTGACGTGTTGACATTATCGCGGCGGGAACAGGTAAGTCGGTGGTACCCAAGCGACACGTAGCAAATAATAGTGGTTATATATAACGAATAGCGTCATATTATAGCGCGCTATGTACTCAACATATAGCGTACGCTATTTAGATTCGCATTCGGCGCTACAACATAACGACACGCTATATACCTAGCTGCTGGCGTAGGCCGTAGTTATAACATTATAACCTAAGAAGTTACGAACTATGCGATCTAATGTGTAACGTGCTAGACCGTAGACGCTAGATATTATAACATAGTTTATCAGTCACCGCGTGATAGCTCTCGCCCGCTGTATGATGTTGTGATTAGGCATGGATCATTTAACAGATAACATATTAAATTTCGTACTAAATTTTTTTAACAATTAACAACTGTTATTTATATTAGCAATTACTGTTAAAAGTAATTTTTATGCATCACTAAAATTATCAATAACTTGATATATGATAATAATGTTATCTATATTAATATTATATTATTAATATTATAAATGCGAAAGTTTGGATGTTTGGATGGATGTTTGCTACTCAATCACGCAAAAATTGAACGGATTTGAATGAAATTTGGCACACAGGTAGATGTAGATCTGGAATAGCACATAGGCTATTTTTTATCCCGGAAAAATTAGGTGATCCCGCGGAATTCACCAAAAAGTTATAATGCAGCGGGCTGCACGCTGCAGCTAGGTAAAAATATTTCGAGAGACCGTGATAATAATAGCTGTTAATAGTTATTAAAACTATTCTAGAGGACCTTTTTTTGGTAGCTTGGTGTTTTTACTGCTTCTAATACTTATTATATATAGGCTACTGATATAATATAACATAAATAAATAACTGTTAAATATTAATTTACTTTAACAACATAACAGTTAATCTAATTTAACAATAATTTCCATGCCTAGTTGTGATGAGTCACGCGCTATCTCGGTCGGTTTGCGCATTCAGTGTTCCAGTTACACGTTATGATATAGTTTATAACGTAGCGCGCTATAAAAATATAGTTTATAGTCTGTAACGCGCTATCATAAAATAGTTTATTTGAACAATACTAGTAGCAGAACTCTACTACTAAAATAATACATTTAAGTTGGTTGCCTATTACTTTTAAACCTGTAAAGCCCACTTGTCTCTGATAGCCTTCCTTTCAACTTAAAATGGTTTAGCCGGACACTTAACAGAAAAAAATAACATCTATTTTATACATATAATAAAATCGTAGGAAAGTCAAAACTGTACATGGAATATTTTTTTAATAGAATACTTGAGGCGTGATCTACAATCGATATCTAAGCCAAAAATATAGTTTTTAGAATTTTTGTCTGTTTGTCTGTATGTATGTCCGAAGTAAACTCAAAAAGTACTGCATAGATTTACTACAAATTTTGCATGAATATTACTAACAGGTCGGGTCAACATATAGGCTACATATTATCACGCTATCACCTACGGGGGAGGTGCTGTGCGAAGTCCGCGCGGACGAAGTCGCGGGCAACAGCTAGTACTATAATATTAATACAATGTTTACTGATCAATAACACTTGTACTGTTTCATTTAACTTATTGTGAAACAGTACACGTGTTATTACTCAATAAATATTGTATTAAAATGTAGTTTCACCAAGTGCCGACGATAAAAAGTGTAGAATCTATACATATAATAAAATCGTAGGAAAGTCAATGTATGTCCGGGGTAAACTCAAACAGTACTGCATGGATTTACTTTAAATTTTGCATGAATATTACTAACAGGTCGGGTCAACATATAGGCTACATATTATCACGCTATCACCTACGGAGGAAGAGCTGTGCGGAGTAAACGAAGTCCGCGCGGACGAAATTGTGGGCAACAGCTAGTATACTATATAATTAATTAAATATTGGCCGCTCCGTTGGTCGAGTGGTTAGCGAATTTAACTACGAACCGAAAGGACTTGGGTTCGATTCCCGACGGGGACAAACATTTGTGTGATGAACATAAATGTCTGTATTTCTGGATTTGGGTGTTTATTATGTATGTTACAGTATTCATATATTTATTTCTATGTATTAGTATTGTTGACTAGCTTTTAATTTGTTTATTTTATGCTTCAAACAAATCAATCAAAATCAAATCAATTTGTATAATTTCTTCACCGAAAATTATAAAAACAAAATTATAATTATAAATTATAATTTATTTAGCTAAAAATTTGCATTCGCATTTAAAAATATGATTCTCTATTCCACGAAATTAATTCAAGCACGCAAATTAGTTCGTATCGTTGCTCGCATCCATTGTTTATACAAAGTTGGATACATATTTCGCTCGTATCGGCCATCGGAAATCGCCCTGTTATTATTGACATCGGCTGTTGTCGGTTACGGTCGGCATTATTCGATATGTCATCGCGTTGAATGGTGTTACTCCCATCTGTTGTTGAACATTTCGACATCGGATGCCGCCAACAATGACTCACGCGTTGGTAAACAACGTATTATTAAAAACGGCCACCTCTATTACCAATATTCTATACACTATACATTTTTAAAGCCTCATTATTGGTCAACGCATTATTCATTCATTATTAACACTAGCATTGGTACTAACTAACTACCACCACGCTAACTACGAAACAAAAACACATCCACATTTGTTTTTAAAATAAAATTATATTTATAAAATTCATAACAGTAAAATATGATGGTGACCACGAGGTGACCACGTGACGGTTACTAACCGATCTCCCGACTTCAACTCGCAAGACTCCACGGCCGGCAAATGCTGTGGGGAAGAAACACAACATAAGACACGACTTATTTTAAACATTTGGGTGAATTTCCCAAACGACTTTTTTTTTTGTCTTCTTTGAAATTAGTAT
Source organism: Apodemia mormo (assembly GCA_036924255.1). Classification (NCBI taxonomy): domain Eukaryota; kingdom Metazoa; phylum Arthropoda; class Insecta; order Lepidoptera; family Riodinidae; genus Apodemia; species Apodemia mormo. The sequence continues at coordinate 3,160,481 of JAUPFN010000012.1, read as the reverse complement.
TTGAAAAAAGGAATATTGTTCTGAATTATTTTTTTTAGTATTCAATAGGTAGCTAATGGGTTGTGGCAAAAATATAATTAGCCAAGGACTATATATAAAGGTAGAAATAAATACATAGACCTCTATTTTTTTCAAATCGGTGCGGTCCCTCTACTTCTTTTACAAACGAAAAAGCTTATACACAAATAAAAATAAATAAGTAAAGTTTATAACTTATTCTATTTCATAGAATATTAGTTTTATTATTAATATATAACATATTTTATTACATAATTAACGATTATTATAACTGAGAGGCAGAAACGTACTTGTCCTGCAAAATGTTCTCATATCGCTGGACAAAAGTAATTTAAACCTAACTTTACATCGACGAGTCCGACATCCTCCCCACTCCAATATTATTTCCCTCTTACTCTTAGTGTGCGCTAGTGCGCAATCAGGACGGACGTGTTTCAAATCGCTGCATATTCCCTTTAATAACGTAAGTACGCCATTTCAGTTGCTCCCGGACAATTTTTTTATATTATCGGTGGTTTCATTTTTGTAGCATAATGAGTAGTTTTATTATTATCACTTGGTTCTAACAGAGGTGGTAAGTGAATTAGCTTCATTGACAGTTATTGAATTTATTCTAGATATTATGCATTTTTTCTAATTTTCTAAAAAGTGTGTTATTTCTCACGTCGCTGTTCTCATATCGCTGTAATAGGTGGTCTTTATTACCACCGATGTGATCATTTACACCGAAATGAAAAGAAAACTCAATCAGTGTCATAGGTATATAATATCGGTGTTTTGATTCATGATCAATGGCGAAGTTTCTTCACATCGGTGGATGGCTTTATCATATCGGTAGATTCTTTTATCATCTCGGTGAGTCGTTTTATCATATCGGTAGATCCCGTGTTTTTCGTTAAGCATACAAAAAAAAACAATAGAACATACGCAACAACCACGGATTCATGTGGTCTGTGGTAACAACACACATATTATATATATGCATATATACCTACATACAAAAATTTATACATACATACATTGTATACATACTTTCCGAAATACACTGCCAAAATCATTACCACGGTATCACTGGGTAGTAGATGTATAAATGTATCATTAGGGGAAGTCTGATTCGGTAATGTACGTCTATAGGCTGAAATGATGATGGTGAGGTGGAGCAAATAAAGGCATTAAAGGTTTCCCTAGAATATAAAACTAACAGAGGAGGAGAAAAAAGAGAGAAAGAAGTTACTGGAAAGAATAAGAAAAGCTAAAATCAAAAGTGATCCTGTGCTAAGAGAGCAGAGGAAGGAGAGGAAGCATTTAAGAAAAAGTAGAGAACGTTTAGCTAGACGAAAGGCTGCCGGACTTATTCTAACCCGAAGCGAAATGACTGCATATGCACGTCGCATTGCACAAAAAAAACCCGAATCAGTGCCCCTGCATATTATCAGAGGAAAAAAGCCAAAGCAAATGTTGTCCGAAACAACCAAACAAGTATTTCAGTGACCAATAATGTGACAGAATCGCTATCGAAAAATCGAGATAATAAGCCTGGTATTTCTTAAGAACCAATAAGACCTCATAGCCCACGGTTATTGCGACAGAATTTTCGATGTAATAGTCCTAATCTGCGTTTTGGTGCCATAGTAGCGAGTAGTTCTCACTATTTACGCACAAGCAGTCCTCTAGATTTGTCAAGAGCATCTCCTTTACGAACGCCAAGCATTAGTTCAATAAGTTCAGAAGAATCAACATTATGCCTAAACTTAGAGTCGTCCCTTGCAACTATTATATTCAATCAAGACATTAAAATGAAGTTTCGTAAATATCAAAAATTTAAATCTCAGCAAATATGCGATTTAAGAAATCAATTGGCAAGGACTAATAAAGAGAAACTGACAGTGGCGTGCACAGGATTATGAGACTGGGTATGCGGCGGAGTATAGATTTTCTTATATAGATTTTTAGCGTAGCCTCAGCCACGCGACGGATCTCTAAGCCGGAAACCATGCCAACGGAACATGTCTTAGATGTACTACTATTTATCTACATCTTCTACGGTAACGCAGAAAAAACAGCGGTCGGTCGTCGCTAACTAAAATATTATAACAGGTAACTACTTACCTAGTCAGCTGTATTCTAGGTATGTTTCCATGTTCAAGGTTCTTGTTATTTAAAATAGGTACTATTTCCCGATGTAAATATTTAAATCTGAATATCCAGAATTAGTCCACACTGTATTAGAATTACTAAACAATATGCAAGGAAAACAAAATAATTTAATCGTATGGAGACAACCACACAGCCAGTCATACGTTTCATAACTTTTAACATGAAACTTGCGAGTTACATTTCCTTTTTGCTGGTTTAATTGTGGTAACTCGGGTATACACCTACCTTTAGATACGATTTGAATCTTTTCACTAAATGACAATTGTGAGAACTTGTTACTTTTAATTTTTAGTAAGCACACATTATCAAAACATACGTCACAATCAAATAACATTTTAAAAAATCAAGAAACGCGCTAGATTAAACAAATCACTAATTATTTTAGATATATATAACTGTTTACTTTAATTATTTACTGTTTATTTAATTTAATTTACACACTTTCAAATGTTAAAATAATAATATCATTAATATATATTTTAAGAAAACATATACAATAATAAAACATAATAATACACAATGCATATCACGTATCACATAAAAATTTAAAATGGCTTCACTTTTGTCAATAACATTTCAACAAATAAAACCTTACTAAACAAAAATGCATAATGTGAGCATACATTTTGTCAATAATATTTCGTCTATTATCTTTACCCGGATTATAGAACAAGGCCGCATTACCTGCTTTATACAATAGAATCATTGTGTGAGTGAGCCAATTACGTGCGGATAGGTAATTATGTCTCGCACACATTTACAATGTGAAGCAGAAGCTTGGCGGCAGGACTTGGGCGTTCAATATTATTTATCGTTTAATAAACGCCTGGCAAACATAATGTTTGAGTGCTGTGCTTGCAAATAGGTGCTATTTAAAAATATTAGGCGTTTTTAAGTTATTATATTTTGTTTATTCATTTATTTATAAGTCATCTAAAACGTATGAACGTTTTATTAAAATAAAGGTAAAGCACTGCTTTTCTGCCTATAAGGAGCGCACGCGCCTGGAAACTGATGTACAAAAACAGATAAATGAGACTACATCAAGAATTTAAGAAATTTAAACAGAGTAATTTAGTAGTAAGACAAAACCCAAAGAAGTCAAATAACACAGACCTGCAAAAACGTATCCGTAAGATTGTCGTTCAGTTTTTGAGGATGATGACAATTCGAATCTTTGCCCAGGTAAAAAGGATACTGTTACACAAAATGGAGTAAAAAAACAGAAAAGGCTGATGAAAGACACAAAATTTTCACAAAAAATACTTTATATCCTACAATCAGTTACGTTAATTTTACAAGAATGAGGCCGTTTTGAGTCACACAGCCAAAATTAAACATGAGAAATACATGTCTATGTGAGAAACATGAGAACATGAATCTTCTCATAACATCCTTAAAACGAATTTGGACCATAAAAGAAAACACCGTGACTGAAGTTCTTAGTAGTATTTGTTGTGATAATTTTAAGGTAGAATGCCTACAAAGAACATGTCCTATCTGTAGAAATCGTCACTTAAATTATCAGGAATTTGTTAACTCTAGAGACGTCGTTTATTGGACTTGGAAGAAGATAAAAAAAAATGTACAAAAAGAATTGAGTTGATAAAATAGCGATTAATGTAAAAAAAGTGAAAATAACAGTTAAACCATTGCAACTGATCAATATATTTGAAGATAATCTAAAACCGTTCTTACACATTGCAGTAATATAAGAAATCAAAGTCAAGCTTTTAAGCACTATAAACAAAATGTGACTGAAAAAGATTGTGTTGTTCACATTGACTTCAGTGAGAACTATAACAACAATTTTTCCCCGTGTTGGTCCCGGACTCCTTTAAAGAATAGGCCAACTGCTGTTCTGTCAGGAAGGTCGTAAAAGGCTTGGCCATACGAGTCACTACCATCGTGACTACTAGATAGTAGTGGTAGATACCTGCATTGTCTCGCCCGGGTCTGGTACCACCGCCTTTCCTATTTCTGCCGCAATGGCGTCAGTGCTTTTCATTGTCGTGTTCTGGTTTGGAAGGTAAGGAAGCCGGTAAACTTATGCATGTGGCATTAGACCTCGCCACAAGATAACAACGTACCATTAACACCTTTGGTGTCTATAAGCGATGGTTGACTCTTCATCAGGAAACCCATCTGCTTGTTTGCTATCTTATGATAGAAAAAAAAAACCAAGTACGGGTCCGAAGTGCAATCCATGCATCCCAAAACTTTATAGTATCGTTATATGAAATTTCGTCACAATCGGCCCAGCGGTTTAGATGTGATAGTCACACAGACAGACAGAGTACTAATTAGTATAAATAGTAAAGACTAGTATAGATTAGTAGTCATTGAATATAAACACTTCTATAGTTTAATTTAACCTTTATCGTTTTGGGAGGGTTTAAGAATTAAATTGTTGAATAATTTTTAGGGTTCCGTACCTAAAAGGTACCTAAACGGAAACTTATTACTAAACCTCCGCAGTCTGTCTGCCTGTCTATCACCAGGCTGTATCTCATAAACCGTAATAGCTAGAAAGCTAAATTTTTACAAATTATGAAATTCCGTTGCCGCTATAACAACAAATACTAAAAATAAAAATATTAGGGGGGGGGGCATACAAAATCCGTGTTTTTTTCGTATTTTTCTGCTATGATGGTACTGTTATATTCGAGAATAGTATAAGGATGTGCCACCCCATCAACTGACGCTGCCGCGTCAGCATTATCTAGTTCTAACATGAGGAACCCTACCAGATCCTCAGCTCAGTTCTTACTCAATCTTCAATCGGGTCGGTTGCCATCCAAAATCCATTTTACAAGTTTGTATCATTTTTATTGTGAAAGTTATATCTTGGTGCAAATAAATATTAAAGTGTTAAAATTAAAATTACTTTTTTAAAACCCAAACACAAAACCCTCTCGTAACAGCACGAAACCCTTTTTGCGAGTCTAACTCACACTTGGCCAGTTTTTAAGATTTTAACACATATTCAGTCGTTCAATCACGTTGTAGGTACGTCGTAACTCAAGGTGCAACTACCTAACTCCATGTTAAAAGCAAACAAATTTATATTTAGTCAATTCAACATACAACTGTATTATACAAACAATTAAATACTAACAAATATTGCTACGTGTCCTCGGCGGGTGTTGTACTCTTCAGATTCTTGAGCTCGAAGCTCTTCAGTGGGTCGCTTTGGCGGGCCTGCAACCAATGATGAACTGAATATCAGGATAAATCTACGACTTAAATATTGCGGCTCCACAACGTATGCGTTTTGTAGACCGTGATCCCACAAACAAATTTTTTTTTATTAATAGCAAGCTGAATTTTTGTGAACAGCTTCGTTCTAACGAGACAACCATTTTTCTATCTTCGAAAAATCTCAAATCAAGTAACTAAGTTATGGGACTTTGAAAATTTTGATTTGGTGCAGAAAAAATATTTATTAAAAACAATAATTATTTGTCGACTTCAATCGCTTGATTATAATTATTATGAAAAATACGATGAAACTTTTGTTCTACACATTCGATGATTTTTCTGACGAGTCCTCCACTCTAAAGTTTCGGAATTATGACATTTTTAAATTGATATTAATCAATTTAAAAACAACCTAATTTTCTCACAATAGCTTGTTGTTTATTATTGTAATTCAAGGATTACTTTGTCCTACACGTAAAGTAGAAACTTTTCTTAATCCGACAGTCTAAACTTTTCTATCTTTTTTAGTACCCGATTCGAGATTTTTCGAAGATAGAAAAGATGGTTGTCTCATCAAAACGAAGCTGTTTACAGAAATTCAGCTTGTTATTAATCGAAAAAAGTTTGTTCGTCTAGGGACCAGTCTAATGCTGTTTGCAAAAGACTTAAGAGGCAAAAAGAAAGATGGAAAAAGGACAAAGCGTATTACTTTCAATCGTAATCGTAAAAAGTAGAACTGTTCGGCAAACATGTCTGTCCAAAAATTTTGTTACAGTATGTTACAGATATGCATTAGTGTAATGCGGTTATATTTCAGAAAGAGACAGAGACACGAAAAAGAGAGTGGGTAGACGATATATTTTGCAAACCCTTTTGTTCCAGGCTCCCATTAATAGACCATCTGCCATTCTGCCAAGCATTTTAGTAAGAGGCGACCGATTGGCTATACTAGTCACTACCATCGTGGCTACTAGGTGGTAGAGTTCTGCATTGTCTCGCCCGGGTCTGATATTACCGCTTTACCTAGTCCTCTCGCAATAGTATTAGTAGAGTCATGTGGGGTAACTGTACGCACTTTTTTTTAAAACTAGTATCAAAATTAAAGGATAAGCATGGATGAGAAATGAATATATGTATCAGGTCAAGCATTTATTAAAATAATAATTAAATCAAGAAGTAACCAACATAAATCTTTACACTTCGTAGAAATATCGCTTTAATTTGATCAGCTAAAAATGCGCATTACCCCATACTGTGGGTAATTGTAAGCAGTTAAATTAAGCTTGTAGATTTTTTATTAATTTAAGTAGACTAATTTGATCAATACTTAGCGAACTTTATTGAGAGAGCTACAAATGTTGTACTAAATAAAAGGCTTAAATACATTATTGACACAAAAAAAATCATTGACTTGCGACAACTTTCGTCATGACAACTAATTTTACCATCACAGCACCAGATTCTAAATTTTTTCTTTTTTTTGAGTAACCAAATGATTTAATTTGGATTTTTTTTACATAAATTAATGTTCCAGCATCATGTCTTTAATTTATCTACACATTTTACAAATCTCTTCTTCCCAATTAATAAATAAAGGGGTTGCTTACACTTACCCGCTGCGTACAGTTACCCCACATGACTCTACATGTCACTGTCGTTTTCCGGTTTGGAGGGTAAGGTAGCCAGTAAACTTATGCCTGTGGCACTAAGACCCCGCCACGAGGACAGCATTGCACCATTAACTTCTTTAGCGTTTTATGTGATGGTTGACTGCTTCCGTCAGGAGAGCCATCTACCTGGTTGCGATCTTACGATTAAAAACAAACGAAACCGTGCGCCATAATACAATATTATTAGCATTTCTTCATTGTACTCGTTATGTGTATATACATTTAGGTCTCGGCTTCTTTCGAAAAATAGACCATTTGCCTTTCTGCAAAGCTGTTAGTAAAAGGCGAACGATTAGAAATTGCAGTACGGGATTTGCAACGTCTAGCCGAATGTCGTACCACCGCCTAATACCTATTTCTTCTCCAATAAAGACTGCTTGAAACTTAACCAGTAAACTTGAAACAACCAGTAAACAGACACATCATTATACCACCACTTACAAATTTGACGGCTTTTCGGATAGTCTTCTCAATATAAAAAAAAAGTATCTTCACGCCCGTATCCCCGAAGGGGTAGGCAGAGGTACAACAAGTGCACCCACGATTAGCCGAAGATACTTGGTCCCACAAATGTGATAGGTGGCAAGCCTATCGCCAATCGGGCACTTTCCAATCCCGGGCAACTTTTTGTTTCTCAGAAAACTGAAAAAACACTTTTTTTTTAAAGTGCCCGACCCGGGAATCGAACCCGAGACCTCATGTGGTCAACGCCAACGCTGGACCACTAGACCACAGAGGCGATTCAATATAAAAAAAAAAACTAAAAAAAAGCGAAAGAATCTTCGTACTTTTCGGGTATCCGATGAAATTTCTCGTAGTATACAGACTTATAAAGAATAACATTCTCTATATGTTTGTATTTTAATCGACTACTGAAATATGCATACTCACTTTCCATAGAAAATTGAAGAAAAGTTTATAAAACCTTTTGTATGGATCCTACGGAGAGGTACGAGTGTGAGACGTGACAATGAGTCAGAGGGACAGAACATTTTTGGTGGCATGAAAAATGTGGTGTCTTTTTTTTATATCATAAGATAGCAAACAAGCAGATGGGTCTCCTGATGGAAAGAGTTAACCATCGCCTAGACACCAAAGATGTTAATGGTGCGTTGTTATCTTGTGGCGAAATCTAATGCCACATGCATAAGTTTACCGGCTACCTTACCCTCCAAACCGGAATCCGACAGCGGGGCGGGACTTAGGCGGTGGTACCAGACCCGGGCGAGACAATGCAGAACTCTTAACACCTAGTAGCCACGATGGTAGTGACTCGATAGCCAATCGGTCGCCTTTTACGACCTGCCTGGCAGAACGGCAGTTGGCCTATTCTTCAAAGGAGGCCGGGACCAACACGGCGAAAAAGTCTAAGGAGATTAAAGGACATCAAACAGATAAAATCACTTTAACAAATTGTTCAGACCAGTAGAGAATTGTTCAGACTAGTAGAGAAGTGACCTATCGGTCACTTTATACGACATGACTCATTATTAGCATTGTAAATGACAAAATAGAAGGAAAGAGAGGAAAAGGCAGAACCGGGTTGTTTCTATAGATCAAATTAAAGAGATGTTTGTTGTCAAGTAGCCAAGACATCAAGGAGGCTGTCTGGAGAAGTGAGAATTTGAGAGCCGTTCATCAACTGTCCCCACAAAAGTGAGAGTATTAAACAAAGGAGATATTTCAATAGTTTGGATTATCTATACATATAATAAAATCGTAGGAAAGTCTTTTGAATTGAATATTTTTTTAAATGAATACAAGTTGGTCCAAGAATCGATATCAGTCAAAATATAGTTTTTAGAATTTTTGTCTATTTGTCTGTATGTATGTCCGGGGTAAACTCAAAAAGTACTGCATGGATTTACTTCAAATTTTGCATGAATATTACTAACAGGTCGGGTCAACATATATTATCACGCTATCACCTACGAGGGAGGAGCAGTGCGGAGTAAACGAAGTCCGCGCGGACGAAGTCGTGGGCAACAGCTAGTAGATTATATTTTAAAGACATTAAGTGTCAGTCTAAATAATACCCTGTAAAAGAATAGCGTTATAAAAAGTCTCACCTGATACTTATGTCTCTTAGCACTTTTAAAACTGCCATTTTGTTTCCTCTTCTTTGGTTGTGCTGGTGTTTCCACTTCAGTATCAGCGTCCTGACTGTCCGTTCTCAAAGCAGCTGGTAGAAGATACTCCGGCACATGGGCTAGTTGTGGTTGAAGACGTACTGTGTGAAGGGCTTTGTCCCGTTTTAAAGCCGCTAGGTCGGTTGGATTTTCTTCAAAGTATCCCTATGTTAAAACTCCATATTAGGAATATAGTTATTTAAAATATAGGGCTGTTTATTGTTTGTATATATCAGAGAGAAGATTAGTCGTTCATCAATGCATTATGTATATACTTTTGTCATCATTTTAATGTAGATTTGGTGAGATTCGGGACGAAATTGGTTTGTTATTCATGACCAAATCTCTATTTAATGAAGACATTGAAAACTTTATAATTGTGATTTAATAATAAACATTTTTTTGTTGAACAATAAAAGTTGTTTTTTCGTTGCCATAGATTAGAGTCTAATCTAATCATTAGATTAATGTCTCTTCCTCTGTGGTCTAGTGATCCGGTGTCAGTGTTAACCACAAGAGTTCCCGGATCTGATTCCAATTAAAAAAATTTAGAGACAGAGCAAACAAGAGTTATTTTTAATAGTAATACCAGAATAATCTAAATAAAAAGAAAGAGACAGTTGCTTTTATTGGAAAATAATTGGTACTTTTCACACAAACAATGCCATAATGGATTTTTTCGTTTGAGGCATAAGGTTTAAATTAGCGTGTACTATAACTTGTTTACTTACATGTTATTTACTTAGAGATTTATTGAAAATCTCGACTATTGCAAAACTTGTATTTTATAACTAGAAATAAAGAAAACAAGGGGAAGTGAAGAGTGGGCGTGCCGCGTGCGTCACTATTATGCGCTTTTACTCTAAATTGCCTTAGTGATACTTACCATATCATTAGGAGATAGTCGTCGTGCGAAAATCTATTATACACTGAATTATGCCGTATTGTGCCATCCTTGAATGCAGAAATGATAGTAGAATACAGATGATTAAAAATGGAGATATTTCATATCATTCGAAAGTACAATTTTCATTTTATTTTAATTAAATTCCTGATTTAATATAATCTCTAATGATATAATAGAAAGTCAAGCTAAAATCAGCCGTACACCTTACATATAAAGTTCATTTTAGGTTGACCTAATTTTTCTAGAAAGATATACGTAATGACAGTCATTACGTATATCGTTCTAGAAAGTTCTCTACTCAAATATGATCAACTGAAAACTACGGAAAAATCAATGCTGTCATCTATTGTAGAATAGCGAAACTATTACGATCTTAAGTTTCACTATTGTACAAATAGATGAGTCTATTTTGAATAGACTACAAAAGGACGTAAATACTCTTTTTTTTGTAGCAAAATAAAATTTATTGTAACGCAGTTTGGTATATTTTTAAATGTTCTGTTTGTGTGTTTCGGATTATTGTGGTTTAAAATGAAAACGACCAATGAAACAATGTTTGCATTAGTAGTTTATATGCAATAATGCTTATTTTATGTGTGAGTGTGGCGATCGCGGTCCTGATACAAATATTTGTACTTGCCAATTCCGTTGTTTTCTTTATTTCGTGTTTTATAACACAATATCAAAGTACAAGCTCATAACAGTATGTATTTTCATACCTGAAATGTAACATTATTATTTATTTAGGTATTACATATAATTATTTATTAATATAATTAATGTATTGTTAATATCGCAATTTATTGCCATGTAGCTTACTTTTTCCTGTTTACAGAAACTATCTTATTTGTTTCTCTGATTTAATTTCCAAGTCTTTGTGAAAACGTATAGAATTTACATCGGCTATTTGTGCCATTATATTTTTACTTACTTATTACTTATTGCAAAATACAAAAAAATAGGAAATCTCAAATCAATTGTTTTAAATTAGATAGATTTCTCGAATAGTTGCGAATTTCGGGCTTGACACATAGAGGGATGTTTATCTATGCGTACATGTCAGTGTGTGTGTGTGTGTGTGTGTGTGTGTGTGCGTGTGTGCGCGTGTGTACCTGCAGGCGGCGGCAGGCGAGCAGGTCGCGGCGTATCTCCTGCAGGCGCGCCTCCCGCACGGCCACGCGCGTCACGGCGCGCCACGCGTCCCGCGACCGGTACCGGAACCCCTCCACCTCCTCCAGCGCGAACGAGTACTTCCTGTTCACACATAACACATCGCACGTACTATTTTTGTATTTTACCTTCTTACATCACTAAATTGTAGTCCCTCAAGTTATTGGCTAGTTATTTCAAAAAAAAAAGTTCAGTTCACATAGTAACAACAAATAACAAATCGCCTGTGGTCTACATGACATGACATGAGGGCCCGGGTTCGATTCCCGGGTCGGATACAAAAAAAAAGTGTTTTTTCAGTTTTCTGATAAACACAAAGTCGCCCGGGATTGGGAAGTGCCCGGTTGACGATATGCTTGCCACCTATCACATTTGTGGGACCAAGTATCTTCGGCTAATCGTGGGTGCACTTGTTGTACCTCTGCCTACCCCTTCGAGGATATGGGCATGAAGATACACATAGTAACAAAAAAAATCTCCATATTGCACTACAATTTAAATAAGTTTATCAGTTCGAATGCGGGTCATTAACCTACTCCAGAACAAAAAACACATCCGAATTGAATTGTATATTCAGCTACTTTTAAAGAATAAAGTTTTCAAGCGTAACGTATATATGTTGCGCTCAAAAACTTCCGTCTTAGCTAAAATAGCTCACAACACACTGTGGTCGCAGTATAACATCCACATGGCGAAATTCGTATTATGACTGTAATGAAAACGCTCACAGCCTGGCCACGGAAAATTCGCGCCTGTGATTTTGCGCGCGGTGCGAACGACGAAGCATCTAGCGTCTAAAACAAATGTACGGGAAAGTACTAAGCATGCCACGCGGCGCGGCGGCCGGCAGGGCGACCGACGAATTCTACCGAACGAATCGGGCGCGCGTTGGACGAGGCGGCGGGCGATTGAAACAAATATATGAATTAGTACTACGCATGACACGGACTCGGGCGGCGGCAACAACGAATAGTCTAAGAATCAAAACGGTTTAGTTGTAGCTTGTAGTTACCGCAAAACACACTATGAACATAATTTTTGTGTCATAAGATATCAAACAAGCAGATAAGTCTCCTGATAGAAAGAGCCAACCATCACCTATAGATACCAAAGGTGTTAATGGTGCGCTGCTATGTAGTGGCGAAATTTAATGCCACATGCATAAGTTTACCGGCTACCTTACCCACAAAACCCGAACACGACAGTGACCGGCACTGACGCTATTGCGGCAGGAATAGGTAAGACGATGGTACTAAATCCGGGCGAGACAATGCAGTAACTAGTCAACCACCTAGCAGTTACGATTATAATGACTCGCATAGCCAATCGTTCACCTTTTGCGATCTGCCTGGCAGAACAGCAGTTGGGCTATTCTTCAAAGGAGCCCGGGAAAAACACAAGAAACATATTTACTAGGCCAGCAATTTGGAAGTTAAGTATAAACAAAATCCAGAGATACAATTTTTGTTTCTTCCCACAATGTTGAATATTCATAAGAATATAATTATCGTAGTGTCGCCAAAAAATCGATAGTTTTAATCTAGAAACGCCATAACATCGATTGCAACGTCAATTGTACTCATAGTATTGAACGCTGGAAATAAACTATCGAGATAAACAAAGTATCGATTCTATCAATGGTATTGTTAGCAATGTTGCATTAACTTTTAATATATTCGATACTATCGATACTTTGTACAATCGATAGCATCGGTCAGTATTAGGATTAAGTTGACTATCGATAGTTTTGATAGTATCGATACCATCGATTGTAATTGTGATTAATGCAATATAAAATAGCAATACTATCGATAGTGTCGATACTTTTGACAGTTTATTTTTTTAATAATGAATATTATATTATTGTTCTTAATGAGGTAGTGAAACCCTATCGATAATGGACTATCAAGCAGCTACACTATAAATCAAATGTTTCGACACTAATTTCAAAAATTTGTCTGGATTTAGTATGTATTTTTCATACTTCTTGTGAAATTCAACGTCTATACTATACCTCGATTCATATTTAAATTACGTACTACACATTCTCTTCTAAATAGTAAGTGTTTAAGTACAAAACTACTCCACTCCAAGCAATATTGAGATAAGATTGAAAATGACATTTCGCTCTCGGACTATACTGGTCGCGGCGGTGAACGCAAGTCCCCGTGGGCTGAAAATCCTCACCGCGCGAATTTTCGTCTCGCCCGCCGCGCCGCCGCTGGTTCGCGTGGCCGGGCGATCACAATGCGTGTTTTGGCTGACATGTTATTCGACCTCAACGCATTGTGGCAATGAAGAAAAGCCTTGACGCGTTCTAATCATTAATTGGTTAAACCATATCACAACCGGTTGTAACTTGTTAGTGTTGGCTTAAGTACAAAACTGCATTGCAAACATCAAATAAACATTTATTTGTTTCCTGCTTATGAGATTGATGTGGTATTTCTGTAATTGCTACAATGCGTCGTGAGCGATTTCATTAGAGGCATGCCACAAATTTTGCCACATGGATGTTTTACTGTGATCACAACGCGTTATGAACTATTTTTTCGCTCAGTAAGTTTTCGGTCTTTGAGCGTAACATATACATTATACAGTGTATGAAGGTGTTTTTGTTTATATATTTTAAAATGTCTATGTATGATATTATTTTATGAAAGCTTGTACACGGGAGATTTGAAAATTTCTTTTGTGTATGAGAGCCATATTTACGAGAAGCATGACATGCTACTCTTTACCCGACTAAGCAAAAGCAATATATGTTTTTAGGTCACGCGAACGAAGTCGCAGGCAGCTTATGTATATGTGTAAAAAAAAAGTTTCACATAAAATATGTCTAAATCAAACTTACTGCAAAACTTTTTGCCCATTGAAGCCCTTCGACAAATGTTCTTCCACTGCATTCATAAGAGGCTTTTCCCGTACTGACACAAATGACAGAACGGAACCCTAGATAGAAAAAAAGACTAATTAATTCCCACGAATTGTTACTATCCACATAGCGTTCAAATACGGGACTACAGGAAAAGCTCCTAATTTAATTACTTGATTTCTTATTTGTCTTATACCCCATTTTGGTCCGGGCCTACATTGATTAATATACCATCTGCTACTATGTTGCCAAGCAGTTGGTTAAAGACAAATTATTGGCCAAATGTGTGACTACCATTGTATATACTAGGTGGTAGCGTTCCGCAAATTCTTAACGGGATTCGATAGCATTACTTTACATATTCTTGCCAAAATAACATCAATGCTCGTTCATAACGTAAGTATGATGAGTAAGGTACTGTAATAACTTAATGGTGTTACATGTGTACCTCAAGCAGCCAAGCAGTAAAATAAACGCCCGGGCATTTGAAGAATTCTACGATTGGTGCAAGCATGTGGAACAAGGTTCTGCATTTGGTGGAGTCGGCCCAGCTAGCTCAGTCGGTAGAGCAGCTAGCCTCTACAGTACCCACCCAGCAAAGAATATACAATCACTACCTTTTAATATCCAATAAACTAATGCATGTAACGTTCCCTTTCCTTCACACAGATATCAATGCACCATTAACATTTTTTTTCAAGAGCAATGTTTTTTATCGGGAGAGTCCTCTGCTTGTTTTCTGTTTAACTTTAGCTGGAAGTTAGGTAACTGGCGTGGGAATACTACTAAGAGTTAACTCTTTATCTGCAGATGAACAAGCTAGCTAAAAATAGAATAAGTATACATATATCTTATAAGATAGCAAACAAGCTAATGAATCACCTGATGGAAAGTCAACTATCGCCTGTAGACACCAAAGATGTTAATGGTGCATTGCTATCTTGTAGGAAGGTGTAATGCCACATGCATAAGTTTAACTTCTACCTTACCCTCCAAACCAGAACACGACAGAGACTAGCACTGGCGCTATTGAAACAGGAATAGGTAAGGTTGTGGCACCAAACCCTAGTGAGACAATGCAGAACTCTACTAACCTAATAGCCACGATGGTAGTGACTCGCATAGCCAATCGACCTTTTACAACCTGCCTGGCAGTTGGTCTATTCTTCAAAGGGACCTACATGGGGGTCTTTTTTTCTTTTTATTATATATAATTAAACATAATTAGCTACCTGGTTATTTCCTCTAGCCGTCCGGCCTGCTCTGTGAACATAGGATGTGATGTCCAGTGGGAAATCAAAGTTGATCACATTAGCGACATGCTGAAAATCTATTCCACGAGACACACCAGACTCTTTGTCTTTTTTACGTTTAGATTTTTGCTTTTCCTAAAAAAACAAACCCAATATTTTACAATTCACTTGTCAAAAAAATTAAAAAACTTTCAACATATTTTCTCATCATAAGACCACATTCTTACTTCATGTGCATCAAATGAGCAAAACACGAAAAGAGCTGATGATCTTCAAATAAGAATCCTGCAGCCTCAGTTCAAAATTACCATGTCATTGCAATATAATTAATGTAACAGACTATAAAATTTTACATGGATTAGGCCTGTACCAGTTGCTTAACTCCAATCGTCAAGTAGAAAAGAACTAATGACCTTGATAGCTGAACCAATTTTGATAAATCATATCTCAGAATCAGCATTAGAAAACCAGCTTTCAAATAAAAAAAAACAGTAGCAGTCGTGGGACTGCCGATAGAAGTGAAAACGGAACTATTAAGTTGAGAGTAATTAAAACTATATGCAAAACATAGCTATAGATATACTATTATCATTAGCATGTCGGTGACGCGAACCGAGGATTTTACCCTCTACCAAAACGCTCAACGCGCCTAAAGAAGTTTTCACTTCAAAAATGCATCCAAAATGGCTAACCCATTTGAGAGCTACCAATCCACAGACAGACAGGCACACATATCAATGAAACTTATAACACCATTAATTGCATTGAAGGTAAGAAAAGATCAAATCTTATGTTAAAATTTAATATGTTTTTAAGATAATGTACTATTTCGTGTAAACTTCAAAATAATAATAACAATAACCTTAAGTCACTACCATCGTGGCTACTAGGTGGTAGAGTTCTGCATTGTCTCGCCCGGGTATGATACCAACGCCTTATATATTCCTGCCGCAATAGCATCAGTGCTTGTCACTGTCATGTTCCAGTTTGGAGGATAAGGTAGCCGGTAAACTTATGCATGTGGCATTAGACCTTGCCACAAGATAGCAACGCACATTTCAACATATTTGGTGTCTATAGGTGATGGTTGATTCTTGCCATTAGGAGACCCATTTGCTTGTTAGTTTTTTTAGTCATAAGAGCTTCTTTGAATAATAGATTGCTATCTTATGATATTAAAAAAATACAGACAATGAAATACTCTGACATTTCTGTGATAAAAGAATTAGTTATAAGCAGTGTTAACTAACTCAGACGAAACGTCGCAGGAGTCTACTAAGTAACAGTCACAATCATAGTAACACATTTTAATTGTTTGCCTGTTTGAAATGTCTGGTGAAAAGGCAGAGGTTTTATTCTTTTATTGATGGTGCAGTTCAACAGGAGGATACCTTATACATACTTTCTTTTTCCGCCCAATTTCTTCGCCTGTAAGCAGACCTCCATCTGGTTTTTCCAGGGCTCTCTCATCAGATGCTATTATGATTTGATATCGCCCTTTATTGAACTGATCTACTGATAGACATCTAATAGCGGCTGGCAATTCTGAGTTCAATACACATGAACTTATTTTAAATTGCTCCAAATAGAGTTTCAATCTGAAAAGTTACACTAGAATAAGTTTTGGCAATCTTTAGGAACAAAGATTCTGTATATTATTTTCAACTATCTCCATGCCAAATTTCGTGCCAAGTCATAACAGACAGACAAACTTTCGCATTTATAATATTAGTATAGATTTTGCCATGGATTGACAAGTTTAGTATTTATTTACTTATTTATTCATCAACAATGTAGCGCCGCTGGTCCGTACCGTGGAAGGGTCGAAGTGATGGAACCAGCGGGCCAGCTGCTTGTCAGTATGACGTCATTACTGTGGAGGTCAATGACGTCACACAAGGACAAGTACGGGGAAAAGGAAGATCTTCCCAGCCAGGCAAGGTGTACTGCCTGGAGACCGAAGTCCATTTGAGAAACGTTGAAACTTGTATATAGTGTTACAAGATAAATAATTGTGATATCGCGATTCAGGATTTTATTTTGAATTTCATTTTTTCCATTTGTTATTGATTTTTGTCCATTTTTTATTATTTTTTCTTGTAGCGTTTGTGATTGTTTTGAGCCGCTACAAACAAAAATTATATAATAATTATAATAGTAAATTATTAGTTGGCAGAATATATTTCTCTTCGGGAGAACAATAATAATCATAAACCAGTGGAATTTCAATAACTTCACAAATTACATGCAGTAGATAGAGAACAGCTTGAGCTATATCACCCAATATATATACTAAAGGTGTAGCGAACCGTATGTATTTGGTACTGAGTAACAGGTGCACTGTCTAGTACCGAGTAATGAAACGTTACACGCGAATGCATTTCGTTACTCGCATTTTTCGCCATATGGGTACATACTCCCTATATTGTTTCAGTTCACACAAATACCGTTGATACATGTATTGAAACGAATACTGCCCATATGTTTTACTCTCACATGTGCTTATTCGGTGAATTTAAAAACGTATGTTATGAAGAACAATGTTTGTTTAATAAGTATAATTTTCAAATTCGTTGTACAAATTTTATAGGTTTTATTTATTGTGATATAAGCTGGAGGTTAAAATTTTTTAAACAGTAAATCCATTGCAAATTTTAGGAGATTCGGTCATCAGTTTACTTGTTTCACAGTTGTTAAATCAAACTAAATTGAAAATAAGGTAAACAAGTCTGGTTCAAATTACGGAAAAGTAAGAAAATGCACCTTGCACAGATTTGTATGTAATGTAGGTAGTTGTATGTAATATAAGTATGTCTTCTATAAATTACGAATTATACGACGTACGACGTACGTAATACGATTCGATTCCTTGTTCTAACATAATATAGCATCTTATCAGAAGTAACGAGTAACGTAACAATACGAAAGTAACGAGTACTAGTTCTTGTAGTAACGAATACATACGGGTACTCTTTTTTTCGTTACTTTTACACCTCTAATATATACTACTTCAACTTATTAACCATTAATTATTCTAACTGCCAACTTCAGCCAATAGCAATAACAGAAACAACCATCAGCTATAGAAACCAAAGATGGTGATATCATCCCTATGTCCGGTGAAATACCACTACTACTACTACTACCTTACTCTTTCAAACAATGATGCTATTGTGCCAGAAATAGGTAAGACAGTGGTAACAAACCTAGGTGAGACACTGCAGAACTCTACCACTAAGTACTTTTACAGATATCACCATTTCCAACTGTAATCGAAAATCACATATTATAATTTAAAGTTGTAAAAATGTTTCATCACTTACTTATAACATCTGTCGACTGTACGCACAAATATAATTGTCTTGCCTCTTATTAAATTTAACTTAAGTAGTGCATACAATATGGCTGCTTTGTCATCTTCCTCAGCAAATAAATGGTAGTGTTGCAGCTGGGAAGATGGTGCCAACTCAGGCTCTTCGAGTTTTAATGTGACTGGATTCCGAAGTACAATTTTTTTCAGATTTAAAACATCATCTGACAATGTTGCTGATGCAAGCACTGACTGATAAATTTTTGGCAAATGTCTGCAATGTAAAAGTTCAAGTAACCAACACATATAACATAAAATCTAGGAAAAGACAAAATTACAGTAATTTAATTTGCAATTCTGCAACACCATGTTCTGCAATGCTAGTAAAGCAAGAAAAATACCGTGTAACTCGCGTGAGTTAACATGACACGTGGCTCAAATGTGGCTCAAACGGCCACACTTGTGGAATGTACTGTGTGCAAAAACGTTTATTTTCAACTAGTGACCTGCCCGCAGTTTCACCTGCGCAGCTTTTGTTCCTGTGGGAATATCGGAAAGGTTTATAAACTTAAACCTTCCTCAAGAATCAATCTATCTATTAGAAAAAACCGCATCAAAATCCGTTGCGTAGTTTTTAAGATTTAAGCATACATAGGGACATAAGGACATAGGGACAGACAGAGAAAGCGACTTTGTTTTATACTATGTAATGATGTTAAAACTCAAGCACATGTACAATGGTGACAGAGGTGCTAATGCAGTTTCTCTCGCACGGCGACGGTGCAGCTGGATGCTGCGCAGTGTATAAGGGGGAGTATCGAATACCGAGCCTGGTGTCATGATAAATTGCATGAGTTGTAAAGAATAAAACAAACTTATTGGAGATCTAGAAAATATTGGAGAACACAAGAGACTTCCACACACTTCACCACAATTTTTACTAGATTTAATGATAGTAGAGTAATCAAAATCACACAGTATATGTATTCAACTTTGTTATTGAAGAATTTTAAGGAGGGTCCAATGACACTTCACTCAACAAAGGTTAAAACAATAACAAAGGGCCCTAATGTGTTGTATAGCAAATACAGCCCCCTATTTTGCACTATTTAACTAACTGAGTTTGAATAATAAGATTTATTTAGTACAAGTGACAAATTTCATTCTTTGACATTTCAGAAAAACAGTAGACTATGATTTCTGAAAGACTTAGATTGACTCTTAATAGCAGCCAAGAAACCTCAAAGGTTTATAATGTAGTTTTTCTATTTATACATGTTATGTATGTATAATGTGAATATAAATATGAGTCAGTACCTTTTAAGTTGATTTAATTCTGAAGTAGGTTTTACACCTGAGCGGTGGATACTATTTCCGAGATCAAAATTTCACAAGTTATTACTATCTACAAAAATTTAACGACACCTCAGATTCTCGAATGATTTTTGAAGATGATGTTTACACACCAGAGTGCATTTAAAGGAGTTGTTCTTTTTCTTTCTCAAGTAACAAGCACTGATCATTATAATGAGCAAGCTAGGCTATATTGACACTCACATACTAACAAGTTATAGTAAAGCAAAGTGTCTTTTAACTTCTTTACTACTCTACACCAAAAGATAATCTGTTTACTTAGAATATCAAATCTGAACTTCAATTTTGCAGTCAAGGTTTCTTATTAGCTTCAACCATCAAGATAGCATATAAAATTTATTTCTTTTTCAAAGTCTGTTTATTGTATAATAAGTTAAATACAAAATGTAGTGTTTATTAGCAATGAGTAAATACTTACTAATAGGCATGGTATGCACTTGCTTAAAATTTTACTAGGTGGCAAATTTTTGTAATCTTGTCCATATTAAATGTGTTACAATAGCCTCTGTGTTTATCATTAGGTATAATATTTATATTAACTGATATTTACCCAAGTAATTCTTTAATTTCATCTTCATATCCAAATGAAAAAACTAAATCAGCTTCATCAACAACTAGCATTGATAAATCTTCTTTTAATCTAAGATTATTTGCTTTCAGATGCGCCAGAGCCCTGGATGGCGTTGCCACTACTATGTCTGGTTTATCGGACAACAATGACTTTTGTATGTGCATTTCTCCATTTGATGAAATATCTATGCATTTGACTTCTCTTGCACACTTCAATGTTAGATCGCTTATAACAGAAGCAATCTAGAAGATAATACTTTATTTTAAATAACTACAAAAAACATAAGGATTTTGTAGCTGCAGTTATGGCTCTCCTGTACCGCTACCATGAGTTTTTAACTATCGTTCTCACTAGCGACGGTGACAAATTTTTGTATGAAAAACTGTGCAGCGCCACTGGCGGTCACTTGAAGAACTAAAATCGGTACCATGAGTCAATGCGTAAAAAACCTATCGAATTCATTACTCTAGCAACTCTAGTTGTTGGCATACAAATTCCGTACCATGAGGCACAAATTTGACAGATGACAGTGAGAAATGTCGTATCGAGGCAAGTTAACTGTTTCACTTGCAAATTACGGCGTGAAAGCATTACGATCCCATCGTGTTTTGATATTTTGAGTTATATTTTGATAAAATGCGGGCCTTCAGTGGGTTTACTAAGGTCTTCATTTCTACAAAAAAAGATATCTTAGGCTGGTTTTAGTATCACGCGGGCCGTCAGTACGGATCGCTCTCCGCTTACCGATCTGTATTATGATCTTTATTAAACTGCAGGAGCATTTTAGAGTTATGTGGACGTAGCGATCCGTACCGACGGCCCGCGTGGCACTCAAAACCGCATTCCCTAACTTCAATTATCCACTTGAAAGCCACTTGGCACGAAGTATTTTTAGAAAAGGTCACAAAACTGGCTAACAACCAAACAAAATCATAACACTGTATTTAATAACGTGTTTTTTGTATATACTTCCTGCACAATCTCTCAATTTTTAAATAAAGACAAAATATAACCAATATAAATATTAAATCCGCTAACTATTCTTGAGAAAGCACTTAAAGAGGACGCTTTCAATTAGTACATAATTTTTATTTCATTTTGACATTTTTTTAAAAATAAACATTTTTGTAATCTCTTGACATTAAATACAATTATATATATTTTTTTCAATACTATTTATTTGAAACTTGTTACTGTTTACTTTTTAATAATTTATTTAGGTATAAATGTAAAAAATATGAGTTTTTCTTAAATATTATATAACAATAATTTGAAGTCATAAATTTGCATGCCATTTATCTGGCAAAATAGGTTTAAGCACATCGATATATGTATAAAATCTTTTCCAACCTATTTTGTGCAAATAAAAAATTTGAATTTGATAGCAGGGTTACTTTAAAATTTAGTAACTTTTAAAGTTACTTCTAAATACAAACACTTTTTCCGGATATGTAGCTTACTCTTTCGTTTGAGTAAAGTCGGAATAAGATAGCTTTATTCAGTTTGAAGTAAGACACATAATTATCCGTGTACCAACATGACCACCTAAAACTATTTGATGGTATCAAGCTAACCGTAGCGAGTCCAAAAATAATTTATTGATTCATGGTATGACATTTATTGAAATCTATTTGATGCTTGTTTATGTGTGATCGACTACAGTAATTTTTCTATAGCAACTCATGGTAGATAGCTGAAGGTAAAAGACAAAACATTCTATTCATCCAGACTCTGAGAAAACAAAAAATTTTAAAAGAATCTTCCAAGCATATTATAAGAGATTATTAGCAAACAAGCAAATGGGTCTCCTGATGGAAAGAGTCAACCACCGCCTATAGACACCAAAGGTGTTAATGGTGCGTTGCTATCTTGTGGCGAGGTCTAATGCCACATGCATAAGTTTACCAGCTACCTTACCCTCCAAACCGGAATACGACAGTGACAAGCACTGATGCTATTGCGGCAGAAATAGGTAAGGCGGTGGTACCAGTCTAGATCAACCTGATGCAGAACTCTACTACCTAGTAGTCATGATGGCAGTGACCCGAATAGCCACTCAGTCGCTTTTACGACCTGCCTGGCAGAACCACAGTTGGTCTATTCTTCAAAGGAGCCCGGGACTAAACACATGAGAATTTACATGAGAATGATTTGCTTCATTTATAATAAATACAAATGATGAAATATATTTATTATAATATAATCTTAAAACCCCTCTAAGATCACATTTAATTGAGCAGGCATCAAACTAAATAATACTTAAATATCTAAAAAAGCAATACAATACCTGGCCACATAATTCTTTGCTTGGTGAAAGAATCAGTGCTCTTATACACTGTTGTGTACTTGTGTTCTTCAAATTCAAAATTTTCTGTATAACTGGTATTGCGAATGCTGCTGTTTTCCCGGACCCCGTTCTAGCCCGCATTAGTACATCTTTTCCTTCTAATAATAAGGGTATGGCAGTTTCTTGAATAAGTGTAGGTTCTGGCCATCCTAATTGAGAAATAGCCTATAATCAGAAACATCATCTGTATACAGAGCTAGAAATCACCTACAGTTTAGTCCTGCTGCCACAATGTCAGTGCTTATCATGATCTTATTGTAGAATAAACTAATCTGTAAACTCATGTATGTGGTATTATGACCCTGATACTCATGTATGTGGTATTATGGTTAATTATGAATTATGAATCATAAATATATTTGGTGTCTACTAGTGATGCATAACCATCACATCTTAACATAAAGGCAGCCATCAACTTACTATAACATTCTAAAGGCAAACATTTATATAACATGTCAAATGCTTCATTAAGTCAAATCTACCTTTACCTAATTAAAAAGAAAATATATTAATAATAGTTTATTCAGGTGCAGAAAAACTACTTTTTCAAAACATTTTTAAACTTTTTATTCTTTCCAAAAAATCTACATAAATTATCAAAACACTCAACTCGACAACAAAAGCAACAACTCAAAGCAAGGATCCAACAAGCTTTACCCAACTTTTCAAGCTTGTTATAATATTTATATTAATCTACATTTGTAATTCAAGATCATTAATTTCAATGGATGGATAGAAATAGCGAAACGATAAGAGTTCCTAAGCCCTAAAAAACTATAGTCAGTACATAATAACATATATGGATAACTATAGATTTGAACTGACTAAGTAGTGTATTCATGACGCTTTTTAAAAATATCATTCTCTAACAATTCACAGACATCATATTAGTTGTATTGCAGTTTGCGAACTTAAAAATCGTAAAATTCACAAATTATAAACTCAACATTTAAATTATCATAAGTTTTGAGCGTTTCATACACAGTAAACACTTTTGCAACACATGGTTTTTATAGTATATTAATATACGCACTAAGATCAAATAAAATACTTTTTTTGCTGCTGAGATCAAATTATAAAACTATATTACCTAAAAAATAAATGTTTACCTTTAAAATACGATCATCCAGCTCCATCTCATGAAACATAACCTTATTCTCGTTATTCATTTTCTTTAAATAATTTCTATTTTCTAGTTTTTCTATGAATAGTCTGCTGTCAGCTGTGTGCATCGACCAAGCATCGACATCAGGGCTGCCAGGCATGAATCATGAGATTACCCGCAAAAAATAAAAATACCCGCTTTTACCCGCCTTCAAACTTAAAACACCAGTAAAGAGGCTATTTTTAGGGCTATTAACAAAACGATTTTTTTGTAGTCATTGCTATTTTTAAGGCTATTAACAATACGACTTTTTTGTAGTCATTGCGTATAATTTTGAAAATTTTTTTGAAAAAAAATTTTTCCTAAACTAACTAATTTACGTACCACAGTTTTGTTTTTAGCATGTCAGCATTAGGTTGAAATGCTACGATGCCACCAGATTTTCGAATACCTTCTCCTTTAACCCATAATGCAAAAATACTCTCGGTACTTAGAAAGTTTTTGCTGTCTGTTATAATATTATAAAATTACTGAATAGTTTTTCGACTAATGCATTAGAAAAAAGTGGAACAAGTAATATGATTATTACTTCCTTCAGATTTACACATTCATAGTATCATTACCTATTTTTCTCCCAATCCATACTAATATTATAAATGCGAAAGTAACTCTGTCTGTCTGTTACGCTTTCACGGCCAAACCACTGAACCGATTTGGATAAAATTTGGTACAAATATAGTTTGAGACCCAAGAAAGGACATAGGATAGTTATTATCCCGAAAATCCCATGGGAACGGGAACTATGCGGGTTTTTAGTTTAGAATTTTTTCCACGCGAACGAAGTCGCGGGCACAGCTGGTATGAAATATTCAAAATAGTTCCAATCATTGGCGACTCTCTCACCATAGGCAATATGCATTGTTTTTACATTGTAAAATATAGGCATTGACATAGCATCCAAACTAAAATGGTAAAAAACAAAATACCCGCTTTTACCTTCAAGACAACAAATACCCGCGAAATTACCCGCTTTCTCAGTTCATCGTCAAATTTACCCGCAATGCGGGTAATTACCCACCAATTGGCAGCGCTGATCGACATAATAGGCACAGATTAGGGAAAGATACTACGTATATAGTAGGTACAAGGAAGTTATATTCTACCCGGAATGCTTACGCGCGCTTCAAAATCGTTCCGAAGAGTACCACGACATGAGTGGAGTGTGTCTCTTTCTACTAAATAAAGCGTCAATCGCCATATACAAGTGCGGCCATGCGTAGTTTGCAAATTACTACTAAGTAATTCTACTAATTTGAGTATTGCATTGCATAAGTAATTACGTAATAATTAAAATAAGCACATTTAAGAACTCACTATATTAATTACAATACATTTTATGCTAATTTATTTATCAACGTGTATGAATAAAAAGGATTTAATGATTACTGAATATGTAAAAATCTACCATCTAGATAGTTTTATTTATACTGGCAATTGCAAGAAAGGGACAACATCCACTCATGTCGTTGTCTTGCTCAGAACGTTTTTCCCCTCTGTTAAGTAAGAAACAAATGTCAACTTTATGAGTAACGAAATAAAGTACATTTTTATTTTTCAAATATTGCTTTGTAACAATTCCAGTTGTAGTATATAAGTTCCTTGAGTAGGTAACAAACAAAGAGTATACAATACTACGTAATGCAAGCTACAGACCTTCAGTTTTAACTGGACAGTTGAAATGTTCAGTTAAAACGTATGTGTGTAGGCAAAACTGAGAGCTGTACAGTTGAACTAATAATCTAATAATATTTTAGATAAAACTGTACAGTTAAAACTGTTTAGTTAAAATCGAAGGTGTGTAGAAAAAAACTGCACAGCGGGTCTAGCCAAGTGGCATAAACGCTCGGAGAATAGAAAGATAAATGTATGGATTTGACATAAGCATAATCGAACGCTTACGTCAAGTCCGTACATTTATCTTTCTATTCTCCGAGCGTTTATGCCACTTGTCTAGACCCGCAGTTGTCAGTTTTACCAAAGCGTCGTTGGGGTGAGCACGAGTTTTCTGCTGCGTTCTAAATTTTAATTATATCTTTCCGCCGTTGTTTCAGGCCAAAGAAGGCAATATTGAGATAGTCTTCCTTTTCCTTAATGATTTTATTTTTTGTGTCTACCGACATTGCTATATTTTGCGTTTTACTAAAATATATGAAATATGACCGATATAATTATGGAAGTACAATGACAGACATGACCGGAAAAGGAAGACTCTATCTCAATTTAGTCTTCTTTTGGCCTCGAATAAAGCTCCGGACACAAGGAAGTTACATTCTACCCGGAATGCTTACACGCGCATCAATATCGTTCCGAAGAGTACCAAGACATGAGTGGAGTGCACGAAATAAAGAAAACAACGGAATTGGCAAGTACAAACATTTGTATCAGGACCGCGATCGCCACACTCACACATAAAATAAGCATGGTTGCATATAAACTACTAATGCAAACATTGTTTCATTGGTAGTTTTCATTGCAAACAACAATAATCCGAAACACACAAACAGAACATTTAAAAATATACCAAACTGCGTTACAATAAATTTTATTTTGCTACAAAAAAAAGAGTATTTACGTCATTTTGTAGTCTATTCAAAATAGACTCATCTATTTGTACAATAGTGAAACTTAAGATCGTAATAGTTTCGCTATTCTACAATAGATGGCAGTATTGATTTTTCCGTAGTTTTCAGTTGATCATATTTGAGTAGAGAACTTTTTAGAACGATATACGTAATGACTGTCATTACGTATACTTTTCTAGAAAAATTAGGTCAACCTAAAATAAACTTTATATGTAAGGTGTACGGCTGATTTTAGCTTGACTTTCTATTATATCATTAGAAATTATATTAAATCAGGAATTTAATTAAAATAAAATGAAAATTGTACTTTCGAATGATATGAAATATCTCCATTTTTAATCATCTGTATTCTACTATCATTTCTGCATTCAAGGATAGCACAATACGGCATAATTCAGTGTATAATAGATTTTCGCACGACGACTATCTCCTAACGATATGGTAAGAATCACTAAGGCAATTTAGAGTAAAAGCGCATAATACGCACTACGCATCACTACGCACGTGGCACGCCCACTCTTCACTTCCCCTTGTTTTCTTTATTTCGTGGTGGAGTGTGTCTCTTTCTACTAAATAAAGCGCCAATCGCCATATACAAGTGTGGCCATGCGTAGTTTGCGAATTACTACTAAGTAATTATATTAATTTGAGAAACAGTTTTTGCATTGCATAAGTAATTACGTAATAATTAAAATAAGCACATTTTAGAACTCACTATGTTAATTACAATACATTTTACGCTAATGTATCTATCGACATGTATGAATAAAAGGGATTTAACGATTACCGAATATATAAAAATCTACCACCCGAAAGTTTTATTTACACTGGCAATTGCAAGAAAGGGACAACATCCACTCATGTCGTTGTCTTGCTCAGAACGTTTTTCCCCTCTGTTAAGTAAGAAACAAATGTCAACTTTATTTATTACGAAATAAAGTACATTTTTATTTTTCAAATATTGCTTCGTAACAATTCCAGTTATCGTATATAAGTTCCTTGTCCGGACATAATATGAGTTTCAATGGTAGGTAAATAAACTTAAATAACCATGCCAAATCAACGTGAATGAGCAGTTAAAACTGAATGTCTGTAGCCCGCTTAACAGCAGGTAATACCGGTAAAACCTCTAGAGTCTAGACTTCTAACCAGGGTTGGATTTAGGTACGTTGAAAAATATAGTACAAAAAAATGAAAAGGATAATATTATTTATAAAATATTATAGTACACTTTCATTATTTTTTATTTAACTTATTATGTAATCATTAAAATCAACACCAGGCATGGCAAATGGCATATGGCAAAAACTCCTTTTCTAAGGCGCCCCATAGTCCTACAATAATATTGCGCAATATTACGTATTGTGCCATATTATCGCCTGTTTAGAGTTAATATTGAAGATTGCACAATGATTGAACAAAAGTTTGAGCGGGTTTAATTTTTATTGAGCAATATTTTTTTCTTGCAGTGTGTAGGCTTAATATTGTACAACTTTCACTTCAGAGCTTGGAGCGGTCATGTTCGGTTAGTCACGGTGTTTTAATGTATGGTCATGTCGTAAATTTAAACAAAATGGCGAGCGAGAATGCTATAAAAGATAAAGAACGAGAGTTTTTACTTGAGTGTATGGAATTATATAGAGATTTATTCAACAAAATCACCGGCATATTTGGCGCCAAAACTTCGTTGTCAGACATGTTGCTCGCACGAAAGTATTGATCAGACTGGTTTGTCAATTTTATTGAGTGAATTTATTGAACGTTTGGAATCAATGGGAGTATTCAATCTTATTGCACAATAAAAGTATTGCGCAATATTATTGTAGGTCTATGGGACATGAGGCAGCTCAAAAAGTAAAATTTTGACTAGAAAAGTAACGTTCCTTTTTTATGTAAAAAAAACCTACACTAATACTATAATATGAAACTTTATTACACAAAAACTAAAAAGTTTTTTGTTCCATTAGTTAAGTTTCAATAGAATCGTATACATTTTTGATCAAATAATTGGCACTGCACTCGAGATTAGCATTGGGAACACTTATTGTGTTTCTAATGCTAATCTCTTCGTACAGAGCCATTCGTATAATTATGATAGAACTTCTCTTCAGGTAAGTTTGTTTAATCATTAAGTAATAATGATTGGCGGTATGACCATTGCTCGTCCTTAATTGGGTAAACATTGCATTGTTATACCTATTTAAATCAGTTGGTGCGTGAAATTCAAAATAAGAACAACAATTTGACGGGCTGAAAAGTACCTAAGGAGGGTGCTATATGAAAGGTAACAATGAAAGATTTCACTTAATTTTTTAATCAGTCGATTTTTAATATTTTACATTTTTTTTAATGTGGAAAACTGCTAAAAATGGAATTAAGTTTTGTAACATACAGCTTCTTAATTATGAAACTGTTACAATTTACAACAAATTTTATTTATTTAAAATATATTTTATTATACAAAAGGTGAACTTAAAGTCTGAAGACATTTTCTACCAGTTAACCTTAAAGTTGTAATTATATATTCTAGACTAAAACATATTTATTGATGGAATCTCTTTAATATAATTTGGGAGATAATTCCAGAGACGTAGTGCTGTAAACGTAAAGGATTCCAAATAACTTTCTATGTTGTGGACTGGAACCAAAAGAGCATTAGCGTATAAAGAGCGCTGAATACAACCCTGGGTATAAAAGTAATGAAACTGTTCACGTAAATATAATGGAGAAAGAATCATGCAGTATTTAAAAAAGCAATATAATAACATGATCATTCCGACGGTTATGCAAGTCCAACCATTTTAATTGAGATCGAAACTGACTTACGTGACCAAAACTTAATAAATCTTCTTCATATTTTTAAAATAACTTTAAGACTTCACGTTTTTCAAATCTGATTTTAAGAAACTGGGTCAAATAACATAAATTTATTTACTTGAAACTTTTGCTTTGCTTAATTCCAAATTAATTCGTTCGGGATTTATTTACGATATTCATTTAAAAAAAAAATCTTTTTGACGTTATTGTTATTTTTTTAATTAATCGATTTTGAAGCTAAGAAAAAATTTAAGAGCCCAAATCAAGCCCAAATATTGAGTTCAGTGCCATTCAAAGGATCAAAATCGATCATGGTTTTGAAAATAGACAGCTATTCAAAAAAAGAAGAAAAAGTTATTGTATTTCACACCCGTATCCCCGAAGAAGAAGGTTGAGGTACAAGTACATCCACGATTTGCCGAAGATATTTAGCCCCATAATGTGACAGGTGGCAAACCCATCGCCAACCGAGCACTTATCCAATCCTGGGCAATCTTCGTTTTATCAGGTAATTGAAAAAAACACATTTTTCGAATTGCTCGACACGAGAATTAAACCTAGTACCTCATGGGGTCAACATCGACACCGGACTACTAGACCACAGTGGTGACAACTGTTCAAAAATGAAAATAGTTATATTTTTAATAAATCCTAGAATTATGAAATCTTTGAGTTTCAAAAATCTATGTTTTAGTATACTTTTAGCTCCTTTGAGCTTTACATACCTAGCCTAGTTAGTGTATTTTGTCGGAATCTATTTAAAAGACCAATTATTCGTGTTTAATGTAGCAAAGAGAACACACAAACATCTTGTATTTCAAACTGAAAAAAAAACAACAATAATTAACCTATTTCATTGAGCTTAATACCATTCCTTTAGAGGCACAATTGTATTAAAGTGGCACAATCAAAAATTAAGTCAATATTGAGCGCTAGGAATGTTTCTATACATCGATTTCGCTGGAAAAATATATGTTTTTTATATTGCTTCGACATTTTTAAATTTATGACGGGAAAAGCACATCCGTCACGGTACGGGTCGAGATCGTTTGGCATTGCGTAAATATACTATCAGTGTCAGTTACGTACAACTGTACCTAATTGTTCCACACGCTCCTTACACACATGCCATTTTTACTATATATATTTGTTCTTTTCCTAGTTTACTTCGGTAGGTACCCTGAAAAAGAACACAAATGTTATGCTTCACGTATTTATATATAAGAATGGTAAGTATATTTTTCTGGCACTTTACCAGTGTCCAGTGTAATATATGACTACAGAAATAAAATTCACGTGTTTTGTCCTTATTTTAATTATAATTCAATTAGTAATTGTTCAATGCACGGTTTTATATTGTACTATTAGACCGTGTTTCTATATTGTTATTATAATATGTAGTCACTTATTTTTATATTCTAATTTTTGAAAGTGGCTTTATTTCTAATTTTCAGAAATTTTATTTTAGTATGGCAATTTAGAAGAATGGCCGAGTTGATTCGCCAATCACCTTTCTCCAATGTTCTAAGTTCTATTATTATTTTCAACTGCGAAATAAATTGTTAATATTATTTCGTATTTTTTAACCAGGAATATTTTTCTTTACATAACTTCTTCGTTTTACCTTTACATGTTATTGGAATATCAATGACGTATCACCACGATGATTAACCGCGGATGCGTTACGGACCGCAGTTCATTGCCTTATGTAAAACTGGATATGGTGTTTCTTCCGTGAGTGACCGAATTATACAGTGACTTATGTGTATAGTGAGTTTGTGGATAAGACTCGTGAAAAAGTGTTAAAATGTCTAATTCTACGGCTCAAGTGTTAATGAAAAAAGGCAAAAGAGGTGCTGCTGCATACATACACGCGGATTGCGCTAGCGGTTCTCCGCGACACCTTGGACCTTTGCTAGACGTCTTACTAAATCCTAGCAAGGCTATTGACGAGTGGGAGACAATAGATTGGTGTCGATGGCTCCTGGCAGGTGGAAGAACTCCTGACGAGTTTGCCTCAATTGGTATGTTAATTGAATTGTAACTGTACTCTTTAATTTTTCTTTGTAGGTTAGGTGCAATTAAATAATAAGATAAATTGTGAGTTATAAGTATTATTTTCGATTTAGCATTGTTTTAATGTGTACAATTATCGAAGAAATTTCTATATATATGTAATAGTAAACCTGTCTCCGTGTTAGCCATGAGTGGTTAAAACTAAATTGTTATACAAATTGTATATTTTTTTAAACAACATAAACACTATTATCTTGAATCATTTATCTTCAATTTTTAGTTTATGTACTCTTTTATTATTTGCTAATCTGATGCAATTAAGCAGTAACTACTTTAAACTATAACACATTAATAATATTTGGTAGCCCAAAAGTAATGTAGTACAGTTATTTTTCTAAATCTTAATGATGTTAAGTGAATGGTGTTATTGTGGATTAAGAATGCAAGTCATGTAACCTCTAAAGCTTTACTACTTTTGTGTTTGATTATATCACTTAGGCAAAAGCCTCCCACTCAAATGTCTAGCTTACTACTCTTTTGTGAGAAACTACACTAATATGGCTTGTACAAATTCCCAGTTTTATATATTCCTATGCATACATTACATTGTATAAGGAGTCCATGTGCAGTTTTTCCAGATTCACTGGTTTAGACTGTTGTCTATCAGCTAACTGCAAATCGTCTCAAGTCCTACTTGTTCCAAAATGAATTTTAATTTTATTTAAGGCCCCATTCCCTAAAAACTGCTAAAACGGGTGTTGTGGTTTTCAAAATGCCTGAATGAATATACGGAATTGCTTTCTAAAAAAATTCGGTGATAATCTTAATGAAACTGTTAACAGTTTGACCGAAAGATATTTTAAAAATATTTCTTAGTTTTGTAGAAAAAAAATCGTAAACTTCACCTAAAACCTAAAAATCGACCTTTTTCGTTTGCAAAAATTACAGTATTTCTTGGACAACAATTTAAAAAAAAATTACAATTATTTTTTAGTAAAGAACTATATTACACTTTCACCGTCTTAGTTTTTTATTAAACGACCTTATTAAAAAGTAATTTTAATGCAAATATGCTTAATATTTTCGTCCACCATCTTCCATACAATTTTATATGAAGAATTTAATCGGTAAAATGTCAAACATTTCAGTATCCCCCCAGAATCAAAGGCGACAGCACGTCAGTTTGAAATTAATTTTCTGACGTAAATATTCCATCAGGGTTGGTTGCAAGTGTAATCAATCCCTTATGCTTACTTAAACTCTCAGTATAGTATTATTATGAAAATATTTTTAATTGTTATGAAAAAAAATTTTTTTCATAATAATTTATAAATATAAGCCTGTAGTAAGCAACAATTTACTTTTTTTTATATATCATAAGATAGCAAACAAGCAGCTGGGTCTCCTGATGGAGTCAACCATCGCCTATAGATACCAAAGGTGTTAATACTTAATAGTGCGTTGCTTTCTTGTGGCGAGGTCTAATGCCACATGCATAAGTTTACCGGCTACCTTACCCTCCAAACCGGAACACGACAGTGACAAGCACTGACGCTATTGCGGCAGGAATAGGTAAGGCAGTGGTACTAGACCCGGGCGAGACAATATAGCACTACCATCTAGTAGCCACGATGGTAGTGACTCGTATAGCCAATCGGTCGCCTTTTACGACCTGCCTGGCAGAACGGTAGTTGGCCTATTCTTCAAAGGAGCCCGGGATCAACACAAGGGAAGACTTACTTAAAGATTTTTTATTTTAACAAAATAAAGTTTATTTTGCAACAAACCTTTCAGAGCTTGATAGATTTCCACAACGTCTCGCACGGGTGTTTGGTACCACCGCCTTACACATTCCTGCCGCAATAGCGTCAATGTTTGTTATTGTCTTGTTCCGGTTTAGAGGGTAAGGTTGTCGGTAGACCTATCCGTGTGGCATCGTCATTCTGCAACATGGATAAAAACGGATAGCACCATTAACATTTTTGGTGTCTATAGGTGATGGTTTCTTTTCCATCAGGAGAGCCATCACCATGTTGCTATCTTACGAATAAGAAATAGAGAAAAAAATTGTTGATATTTGTTTTATAAAAAAAACAAACACGCTATTAAATTGACATAAAATACGAAACAAGTGAAAGAGTATGAAATTCTAGAAATAAAGAAAAACCCGGTCGCAAGACCGTCCGTATTTTTGGTAGTTATCGTGATCCCTATACAATAAATAAACACGTATATGTAAATATTTTTTCAAACTTTTTTGTTTCGAAATATGTTCTGTGGAAATAACTACATAAAATAATTTTTAATGCATATAAATAAATAAATTAGTGTTTTCTTAATTTAGGTCGATTCCTGTCAGAGTATTGTTGCGAATAATCTTGCGACCAGTGTGAAGCGAAGTCACCAGTGTGTAATATAGTGAATAAGAGAAGTGTTTTAGTGATATAGCTTAGGCGGTTAAGTTCGGTGATAGTACAGCGAGTGTAACCAGTGTGTATTTACATTAGCTTATCAGTGTATTTACGTATTTCATCGTAGTGTATTGTACCTTACTGTTGTAAATACACCGTTTAATATAGGTGTCGTTTTTTACAATTACGAACCCGATGCACGTAACAGTATAAATGAAAATTGGTGATCATAGAAGCACTAAAGTGCTTGATTTTGACGAATCGGAAGTGAAATACTACTTCAAACGATTTGTGTTAAGAGACGTGCAAAATATTTATAGTATTTTAGAGTCATATGTAATATTCAAATTCCTATATTCATAAAAATTTGTAAATTGGTTAACTCTGCAGGCCATCCCTGAAACTTTCTGCTAAATTGAGGTTTTAAGCTCGAAGAGTTAAAAAAATAACAGTTTATAAAATTGACAGTATTTCAAATTTTTAAAAGCTGGTTATTTTCAAAATGATGGTTGATTTTAATCTTTTGAATGCCATTTAATACAATTTAGAGCCTACAATGTTTTACTAACTACAAAATCAATTGGCTGAAAAATGACAAAGAAATATAAAAAAAAATTGTTAAAAAAATTTTTGCTATTGATGAATCCCGAACAAATTAGTCGATTTTATCCAAGTTACAGTTTTAGACAAAGTTTTTTAAGTAAAAGAGCTGTTTAGGTCTAGAAATTAGTCTGAAATTTATTTTACAAATATGAGATGATGTTCTTGTAAACAACAAAAAAATAATATTTGTAAAGCAGTAACTTTTGGAAAGTTGGTTCGATATTTGAAATGGTATTTGATGTAGTTTTTTACGAACTAAATTATTGTAAAAGGTCCAAAAATTATTACTTCAATTTATGGAAGGGACGCAATTTTTTGAGGAAAAGAGCTGATTAGATTTTGTATACAGTCGGTACATTAACCTAGAAGTTATTTTAAAAAAAATGTTATTTCGTCAAAATTTTTTTTGAGATTTATTCCAAATTTCTCAAAATGTCCTAAATCAAATTGGTTCAAATTTGCAGAAAGTCAAAGTTGATTGAAGTCCAATGCCAAAAGTGAATGCCATCAACTTCGTTTCGATAGGTCAAGCCTTTTCAAAAGTAGTGCGATGTTTGCACACACATACATACATAGACATACTGACGTCATCTTAAACCATGAAGATCTAGTGAAAACTCGATTTTTGAAAACTGGGCAAAATGAGTAATATCTATATATATATGTAGTGGGAATTTAAAAATACTTTTAAAATTTTCTACTATGTCACTGTATTATATTAGCAAATTATTTTTTTTATTTTCTTCACATACCCTTGTATATAAAAGAGAAATTTTAAAAATTGCTTAAAAAAGTGAACCAAAAATATGCAGTCACTACACTTATATGACTTCATCTAATTTTCCCCTACATTTTCGTGCAAGCGTAACAGTAACATCATATTGAATAATAATTATGCTTCAAAATTTATCCGCAAATCCTTAGAAAAATGGCAATGTTAATCAAGATTTAATAAATTTACAAACCCATGGCATTTTTTGAAGAATATTGTTGAAAATATTGTTAATAATTTGAAATGGTGTAAATAATGAAAGCATGAGTTCCGCATTAATCTACTAGTTACACTGTTCAACTCAGAGCATGGGCTCCCTTGTTTGATTAAGTCAAATTTTCAATAATAGACCTATTAAAGTTGGCAAATGGGGCGATGAGAGACACCACCCATTTTACTGAATGACTGACTGGTGATTCCTAGTAAACATAAGAATCGATCAACATTCTTAATGTAAACTTTATATTATTTTAATTATAAATACTTATAAGCATAGGTGCCACTTGGATGGATTATTTAATTACAAACAAACTTTATATCAGAATAATAAAAATAACAACGGTATATAAATTACACAAATTGACCTAACCCCAAAGTAAGCAATTTATTTGCTAATTATGTGAGTGTTACTCAATGATATGAATACATAGAAATACATATATAAACACTCAAATATGTTTATTAAACACCCAAACCCAGAAATTCAGACCCTATGCTCAATATATGAATGCCTGACCCTGTGGGAAATCAATGATTGCGTAGTCAGGGTTGTTAAGTATTTGAATAACAGAGCGGTCACCAATGGCTTCACTCACATTAAATAAAAACTTAAATTTAACCACAAATAAGTCGTGTTGTAAGACTGTGTATTTTTATGTTACTGAATGTATGTACAAATATAGATACATAAATTACTATGATCCTTGAGAAGATTGGTTTCGATTTGATTAATTTTGTGATACATTAAAAAAATTGAATAATTTTGGTCGCTTTTAATATACATTTAATTTACGTACCATGGCCCTGTATTATATTCTGAAATATTAATTATTTAATTATTTAAGTATTAGTACTTAATTGCTTGTATCAGACTAGAAAAAGAAGGAAATAAGTTTCCAATACTAAAGGCGTGAGACAGGGTGATCCCCTTTCACCAACACTCGTTCTGGCTGTGTTAGAAAAGATCTTCAGGAACCTGGAATGGAAAGACATGGGCATAACTATTAATGGCCGCACGCTAACGCATCTACGATTTGGTGATGATATCGTATTATTTGCAAAAACACCAGCGGAGCTAACCAAGATGATAAATGATTTAGCATCGGAAAGTGCCAAGGCTGGGTTGAAGCTAAACCCTGAAAAAACAAAAATCATGACCAATGGCAACAAAGACCCTGTAACAGTGGAGCAGAATCAAATCTCCTATGTTGAACAGTACATATATATACCTTGGCCAACTCATATCTCCAGAGGACAACGAAAACAAAGAAGCCAAAAGAAGAGTTGCCACTAGCTGGAAAAAATATTGGAGCTTAAAAGAAATAATGAAAGACGAGAACCTACACATTTCAACGAAAAGCAAATTATTTAACACATGCATCCTGCCTGTATTAACATATGGGAGCGAAACATGGGCTTTAACAAAAAATGTAACAAATAAACTCTCCGTATGTCAATGTGCCATGGAAAGGAGTATGACTGGAATCAGAAGGCAAGACAAAGTTAAAAATACCAGTATCAGGAGCAAGACTAGGGTCCAGGACATAACTCTGAAAATAAGGAGACAAAAGTGGAAATGGGCAGGCCACATGATCAGAGGAAAAGATAAATGGAGCAAAATAATCACACAGTGGTACCCAAGAGATGGTAAGAGAAAGAGAGGCAGACCACAAAAGAGGTGGGACGACGACATTAAACGAGTCGCAGGAACAATGTGGGGTAGAGTGGCCATAGAAAGGCCAGGATGGAAAAGATTGGAGGAGGCCTTTGCCACCTGGCAAACGGACACACAAAAATGGAATAAAAGAACTTATGACTAATTAAAGAAATATCGTCATGTCCGAAGAAAGGCTATATTATACTTAATCGCAGTTTAATCAAAATCTATTACTACACTAAGAACGCGTTCACTATGGCTTCACCTTGACTTTTGCCAAATTAATGAAAAATAGAGACATTGCAGTTTTTGTAAGTGTCATTACGTATGTCGCAGAAGAAAATCCGCAATGAATACACCATATACATGTGGTATTACCATCCCACCACACCGATAACAATTCACCATAAATAAATTATATTCACCGTATATAGGGGAAAGTTGTCTCTTTCCTACAACGGAGCTATCAGCTTGTTTGCTATCCTGGGATAAAAAAAATCTGGCATTACGGCATAGCTGACATAAAATATTTGTGGTATATGGCATAAGGTTGAAAGTAGCGTGTACTAGGATTTATGACTCATAACATGTTTACGATAAGAAGTGATTCATTGTTTCCCGATACATTTAGATTTTTCTGGATCCAGGTAGAACTTTACCCTGGCTATAAGTAGAGATAAGTTGACAAATACGAGGCAGTTTTTATCAAGCGATCGAGAGCGGTACTTAAAGTGAACAGTGTGAAGCGAGAAGTGTTTTATTGTGTAGTTCAGTGATAGTATAGTGAGTGACTAGTGTGTAAAGTGTATTTTAGTATTACATTGTGTTGTCTTGTGTATTTGTATACTAAATACACGGATTTAATATAAGTGGTGTTTTTTTACAATTACGAACCCGAGTACGTAACAATATTTATTATGAAAAGTGCCAAATGTATTAAAAATATACATTAGCCAAATGTAATAAAAATATAAATCAGCCAAGCGAATCCTTGTAATATACATACAAAAAAATAATAGTTGTGTTATACCTGGACGAGGTGTCCATGTATTTATATAAGGAAGGTAATAATTGTCTGTATAACGGGTATGATGGTTTGGTACCTGCTGGATTCTAGGTGTTATTTATGAGTAACGAGCGCCACACCCAGTGACGTCACACAGACCCCCTCCATATAGCCAGATAGCAAAGGGGAGCTAGAACTTTTAATCGCGAGGCGGGTTAGTGGAGTGATCACTTGTCAAAAATAATAATTAAGTTTAGGATCTGAAAAGCAAAGTCACACAACAAGGCAGGAGATGAAATGAGATAGGCTGACTTGGATGGATGGTATATATTGGTCTCTAAGTTAGAGTCGCATTTTGCAATAGGTTACGAACTAGAATTATAGTAAGAGAGTTCAAAGTTCATAGTCATACACTGCTTCACCAATATTGTCACATAAAAAAATGAGTTCATACCGGCAATCAATCAATGGTATTTTAATAGTAGATCATATCTAGACATGAATTTAAACTACCACGTTAAAGCTCAAACCTTAAAGTGCGATACTTTTTCAGTAACAGATACCACAAAAGTGCATAGAAAATGGCCTAGTGTAGGGCTTGCTTCACTAGAACGGAACTCCTTCTGCTATATCTGAGAGTGTGACATAAAGGAGGAGTCATGCTTAACTTGGCGGAAAAGTCATTTGTATGAAAACATTGATATCTGACCAGGGAGCAAGACCCCATTCACATTCATAGTTATAATTCTAGATTATTTATCACTACATAGTATAAAATAAAGTCGCCTTTTCTGTCTGTCCCTATATATGCTTAAATCTTTAAAACTACGCAACGGATTTTGATGCGGTTTTTTTAGTAGATAGATTGATTCTTGAGGAAGATTTTAGTATATAAACCTTTCCAATATTCCCACGGGAACAAAAGCTACGCGGGAGAAACCGCGGGCAGGTCGCTAGTATTAATTTAAAAAAGGTACCTGTTTAAATGTTACAATTACAAAATATTTTTGTATATTCTCAAAATTGACAAGCGGAATCAATTGAAATTTTTTTAGTTTTGTAGGTAATAGGGAAATGCTTCAAAAATTATTGCAAAATGGTTGGTTATTGGTGTGACTTTTTTGTTACGTATTTTTCGGTCTGGCCAATCATACACAAACAACAATGTTTTAGAAACTCTATGTTTAAAAAATCTTTCTACTTTGAATATGCAGTTCAGTGTCTCAAAATTGTTCAGTTCTATGTGCTTTAGTTATAACACTTGCAGCTTATTAGAGGTAATGAATGATCAGTCATTGTTACAAGAGAAGCTACTAAATTAATGTAACTACCATTTTGAAACAGGCACATTTTAAGGATCTTTTCTTGTCTATGTTTTAGAAAGAAAGGTAATAAATGAGTTTTTCCTCTTCACATTGCATTAGAAAATTTGTTAAACTTGGTGACTTTTCTTGGGTCAAGATAAAGTTTAAATTGATTACTAACTCAAAATCACCCAAAACTGTACTCAGTGAGTTTTATTGGTCACCAATTTTCTTTGTTATGATTAATGTTGCATAAAAGTTTTTAAGTAACAGATGCTTGTAAATGATATCATTATCATTGCCCATTTTTGCATCAACATTTTATAACAGATGTAGGCTAGCCTTGTAGGCAACGATGAATCATATTTGTCCTTACATTCAGTTTACAGAAGAACAAGTTCCTATATAATATAAGAAAAAATCGTTTTTTATAATAAACGCGATATAGCCTAATTATTGTCCCACTAAAATATAATATTAAGTGTTTGTGTCTGATACGCCAGATTTTAAGTAGTCAACGTTCCTAATAGAAAGTGCCAACCATCAAAAATAGACATAAAATATTTTATTGGTGCTTTGGTATTCCTGTGGCGAGGTCTAATGCCTCATGCATAAGTTTACCGGTTATCTTTTCCGGAACACGACAGTGACGACCGCTGACGATATTACGCGGGCAGGAATAGGTAAGGCGGTGGTATCAGACCCGCGCGAGATAATGCAGAATCCTACCACCTAGTAGCCACGATGGTGGTAAATAGCTTAGCCAGTCGTTCGTCTTTTACGACCTGCCTGGCAGAACGGCATTTGGCCTATTCTTCAAAGGAGTAACCCCGGACCAACACGGGGGATAATATTCCACCAGCACAATGTTTGTTTTATCAAAGTTTCACCGCACACCTGTGAATAGTAATCATATGTATTACGTACCAGGTGTCCGCTTTAAAACCATGAGCAATAATAATGGGAGCCCCAGTCTTATTGCTCATGGATTGCAACCGGTGGTAAGGGAACGTACCCATACTACGTGACCCGTTTAGGGGGGGGGGGTCTTTAAAATACTACGGTCAGTCACAGGAGCGGGGGGGTGGCTCAGATTTTTGTCACGTAGTCGATTTTAATGAGAGAAATTTAATGAATGAAAATAATTGTTGTGTTCGTAAATTAAGTTACTGTAAGTTCCATACTGTATAGCAATATGTTTTCACGAATGTTGTTCTTTTTCATAATACATAATTCACTAGTAATTTAAGTATGCATGAATCTTATGCAATAAAGACGAGTATGAGCCAAATTATTTTTTTTTTCAATTTTTGCCTGTGAAATGATTAAAAATCATAATTATGAATTACTACGTGAAAACTAAAGGAGGGGGGGGGGGTCTTGGCATATACTACGAGTGGTCACCGAGGGGAGGGAGGGGTCGAAAAATCTTAAAAAATAGGTCACGTAGTATGGGTATGTTCCCTAAACACTTATAAGGGGTCGTCCATTAATTTAGTGATGTTTTTTTTTTGCAATTTTTTACGCCCCCCTCCCCTAGTGATAGATACGTGGTGAGGTTTTAGACTACCCCATGAGGCAATTTCGGATTTTTTTTTGTTTATCGCGCCGAGCGGGGAAATCGTTGACCACCAGTCAGCCACATTTGGCGCTTTTTGATTGGAACCGTGTATTCTACGAAAAAATAAATACACGTGATACCTCAATACAACCCCCCCCCCCCCATTGTCATGTTTCGTAATATTTTTCCAAACCTCACATGATTAGTAGACGATCCCTAACGTAGCAAACATATTACACTGCGCCGTTCCCATTTTTATGAACATTCTTTTAATTAATTTTATGAAACTAAATGCTAAAAGAATGATTGTCGTGACAATTACTTCAGAATCGTTCCCCTTGACATGACGAATACACTAAAGTGACAATGATAATTATTTTAATAAGTTTTTTGTGACCTTCGGGCGTACAAACTGAGAGTACGTGTTTGCTTTTGTAAAAAATAACATTTATTTTATTTTAATTGGAATAGGAATAATC
Source organism: Apodemia mormo (assembly GCA_036924255.1). NCBI lineage: Eukaryota > Metazoa > Arthropoda > Insecta > Lepidoptera > Riodinidae > Apodemia > Apodemia mormo. The sequence goes on along the minus strand of JAUPFN010000012.1, from coordinate 3,118,907 downwards.
TAACTTGATGGGAAGTGTCGTTGAAGATGCAGATGGTACAAGCCAATCCAAGAGAAACCTGTTCACTCCACTCAAAGGTTTCAGAACTGTATTTTTCAGGAAAAATATACCGAGGCAGTTTGTTCCAAACCTTGACGACTCGAACCGAAATAGAGCTGTCAAACCGTTTTGGGTGTATCCACAACGTATAGACGAAACTACTGCCGACTAATAGTCCGATATAATAATATTTCCGTTTTTTTATATCATGAGATAGCAAACAAGCAGATGGGTCTCTTGATGGACAGAGTAAACCATTGTCTATAAACACTTAAGATGTTAATGGTGCGTTGCTATCTTGTTGCAAGGTCTAATGCCACATGCATAAGTTTAGCGGCTACCTTACCCTCCAAACCGGAACACGACAGTGACAAACACTAACGCTATTGCGGCAGGGATGGGTAAGGCGGTGGTGCCAGACCCGGGCGAGACAATGCAGAACTCTACCACCTAGTAGCCACGATGTTAGTGACTTGCATAGCCGATCGGTTGCCTTTTACGACATGCCTGGCAGAACGGCAGTTGTTCTATTCTTTAAAGGAGACCGGAACCAACACGGGGAAAAGCTTCAAAGAAACTGGTGATTTTAATCAATACTTCAAGTCCAGCCATATGCTTATGCTTAATAAAGCGTAAGTTTGGCTACACATGGAGTATGTTCGTATCTTTGGGCCGGGGCAACCCAGTATCAAATCATCCAATTTGATAAAATTCATCGTAGAGCGGTACGGCTTGTCGACAATCCCATTCTTATTAGCGGTCTTAAACCACCCAGTCTCCGGAGAGACGTAGAACTCTGTGTGTTCTGCCGTCCGTATATTGGGGAGTGTTCTAATGAGTTATTTAATTTAGTACCGGCATCCATGTTCCATCATTGCACTACACGCCGTAGTGAGAGATTCCACCCACACCATATCAGCAATTAGTCATCCACGACTGTTTGATTTGCACATACCTTCTTTATTCGAATAGGCAAAGTCTGGAACAGCTTACTTCACACGGTTTTCCGTATGTTATTTTTATACAGCTTTGAAATTTTAATTTTTTAAAGAAGGGCCGATAAAACTCTTAGAAGCCGGCATCACATTGGCAGCTAACCTTTGTGTTGCAAATGTTCATGGGTTTAGGCCATGGGACCTTGGGCAGTGGTGACCGCTTTCTATCAGGGAGCCCACTTGCTTGTATGCCTGCAGATACTATAAAAAATACTTTTAGCTTTGACTGCTGTGAGATAAGCTGGACAATGGACTTGATCAGATTCAAATATCTCTTTTTGTTATTTTCTTCAATTATTACATTTCTGAAGTATTTCCAATAAAATCTGCTATAAGTTTTAGTATTGTAAAGCACGGTTATAGAGAGTTTACTCAAACTAGTATTTAATAAAATTTTCGTATTAAAACGAAATCCTTAAAAAATCTCGAACCAAATGTCACGTGTTTCCTTACTAACTGGCGGTCGTGCCGCGGCGTGGCGCCGCCGGCGCGGCGTCCATCTCTAGTCTGTTCTTCAAAGGAGCCCAAACTCCTTTTTCAACGAAGTATTCAGAAGTAAACATTTTATTGCAAACTTTTTGTTTTGCTAACATTTAAGAGCAGTGTGACTGTTTTAACATTCCGACAGCCAACAAAGAGTTGTGGCTTACCTGAGTATAACTTCTTACGTGCGTATATAAGTAGACACACATTTTATGTTTATATTACTTTTGCGAACTTGACCTTCGTATTGTGCAATAAAACACCACTTATATTAAAACCAAGTATATACAACACAAATATACAAAACACCACAGTGCAATACGTAAATACTAATAACACTCACTATATTACACTAAAATTAACCGACTACACTGAATCACTAAACTAAAACACTTAACTGTACTATATCGCTTTACACTGGTCGTTTGTACTATCGCTTCGAATCGCTGTATGAAAACTGCACTCTATTCGCCAATATATTTATTTACACCCGAAGATAATTTTCGACATTGTTCCCGAATGCTCCGAAATTATCGCGTAAAGTGTAAACAATCATTTTCAATGTAACCAAGTCCTCATACAGGCCATGTTCACCCTTATGCCCTATGGGCCATGATAGAAGACCCATGATGGCATAATTGCTTGGGTAACGGGGGCTATTGTTTATCCATAGAAGTAGCCTATCTCAATCTTTCATTTCTAGATTTTCTAGCGTTCCAACTCTGCACTTTTCTAGATTATTCGCAACAATACGATATCAAACAAGGAGAAGGATTTTCTGTTAGAAAGAGACATTGCAGATATCCATGGAACATGGTGATCACTGACCACGAAACATCAAACGGTCTGCTTCTTGGTATTTTGCGTATTTTATAAAAAAAAACCCACTAAAACTAGTTATATCACCCCAAATCATAATCGTAAGTTAAGATTATGTGGCAGCAGTGGGCGTGGTCGGAATTTTTATGGGCAGGATATTTTATGGTGTAACGACTTCATAAGTTATATCAGAAATGAGATTCATCGTGATCTGTGTAACACGTATCTATTGTCATACTCAAACGCGTCAGATGTAGGATCAACGCCCCGAGACTGGACTTGCGTTAGGTATTCTGTGAGTCAAATCGATGTTGTGAAATACAAAGTTCACTTCAGTTTGGAAACATTTTGTAACCTGTACTGTTTACGGAATTTAAATTATTTAATCGCAGTGAGACTGCAAACAATCGACTTCCCATTTACTGTACCTCCGAAATCCTGCGTTATATCTTCTGGAACTTATTTGATCGCCTTTGGTGTCGGTGTTGACCAAAAGAGGACCTGCTTTCGATTCCCGGGTCGGGTAATCCAAAATGTGTTTTTTCAGTATTGTAAAAAAACAACGTTGCCCGGGATCGCATAAATGCCCTATTGGCCATTCCATGTCACATTATGGGACTAAGTATCTACGGCTAATCGTGGGTGCACTTACACTTCTGCTTACCTCTTCGGGGATAGTTGCGTGAAGATATTTTTTTTAAATGGGACCACATGAGAAGCATACTGTGAAAAAAAAAGATTCTTCCAAATAGGATCAGGCGTCTTTGAATAATCGTTGAACATATTATATAAAAAAGATTCCGACAAACTTAAAAACTCCTCCTTTTGGAAAGTCGGTTGAAAAGAATAAAGTTATCAGTACGTTACAATTTTTTAGGATTCCGTGCGTCCGATAAAATGGAACCCTTAAAAGATCACTTCGTTAACCCCGTGTCTGTCGGTCCGTCTGTCTAGACCCTATTTCTCAGGAACACGTAGAGGTAGGTATCAAATTGAAATTTATATCAGATACCTGGACCTACGGTCCCTCTCAGCTGTGAAAAAAATCAATTTTCTAAGTCAACTCGATCAAAAGATATGACCACTTATATCGCGTATTTTGCGATTTTTTCTAGACTTCCCGTTGACCTAGACTTTTAAAATGTCAAGAAACAATGTCCTATAACAGCACATGTAAAGAGAAAAATCTGAAAACCATACATTTTTGGTTAAGTACATCATAAAAAAACTTGATCAAAAGATATGACTGTTTATGTCGGATATTTTGCGTTTTTGTAAGGGAATCAAATCAGGTACATTACAACTATGTGAAGCTAAGTTTACCTACAAGTTTATACGGAACCCTCGGTATGCGAGTCCAACTAGTACTTGACTTACCCCTTTAGGAAAAAACGGAACCCTTATAGCATCACTTCGTTATGCGCCCGTCAGGCCGTCTGTCAAGACCCTTTTTCACAGGGTTGGAAAAATACCTTTGATACGAGTTTGGTACCAGTAGGAGTTAACATGTAGAAGTCCACACTCATTGCCGCGTAGCTAGCAAACACTTCCTTTTGGCCTTTGCCACGTTAAGGCCGAGAATAATGTCGTTTGAAAGGAATTAAACATAATTTGCGCTTACCTTAAACGCGAAACCTGATTTGCTCCTAACAATTATTATCAGTTAGGATCTACGGTCAGATACCCATATACGAACACATCTCCTAAGTGCTAATGTGTATATTAATATAGAGCACGCACAGCTAACTCTTGTCTCTCGTCAGTAACAAGCACTGACACTTTGTCGGCACTTATGTACTAGGGAATTATGGCAAAATTCTAAGGACACGTCTAGCCTATATTCCCCTCTAAAGAGGGAGAGGGGCCGGAAAAAAATCCTTTTTTTTCCGGCCCCTCTCCCTCTCCGGCCTCTCCAAAAGCCGGAAATTCGCATCGAATAAGATCGGATTAATTTAAAGCAGGCTGTAAACGCCTAAACAATTAGTCAAATTTTATGTGTTTGGCAAATTATTTGATAGTCTACGGTCATGTTTGACGTGTTTGTCAAGCAAACTACGTGTTTGGCTGTATGTTTGAAAGATTTGATTGACGGCGTGTTTGTCATATGTGTTTGAAGGTATACAGTCATATTTATCAAACAAACTCGTCATTTTGGCGCGACCGCCGTTGAGACATGTTGTTAGTTGTTACTCATCTGAGCGTCGGAACGTCACTTCACGGCGAAAATTGCTTATAGTAAAGTCTTGTTTGACAAACTTGTTGGTACATGTGCGCTGATGTTTGATAAAAACGTACAAACAAAACGTAAAGTTTGACAAACATGTTTGAGCGTTTACTGCCTGCTTAAAGCAGATGATGACGTTGCCAATAAAAATTAAATGTTTGACTGCTTTGATGATCTTATGGTAAACTATTTGGCTTAGAACATAGTTACAGGTCATAAACCCCGGGTCAGGCATAAAACTATTTTTTATATTTTTCCCTCTAGATAAATCACACTCGTATGTCTCGCATGTAATTGCGAAAGGGGTCAACACCAATCAAAGTGGTTAAACGGAATATCGAGAAACAACTCGTTAAGTTTCCCTTCTTGACCTACACGATAACATTCAAGATTATATTTGTGACGATATTTCTTTTATAAAAAGTAGTAAAAAGTTCTATCACGTTGATTCCCTTACGTCATCGCCACGATTCACCGGCTTCACGGTTAGTGAGATGAGTGATATCGCCATTGTCGCATTTCACTAAATTTATAACGACTGTCTCATAACTAGCCGACTAATAGTTTACTTTCGTATTTATCCAAGGCACGGGTGTCCTAAAACATCGCCACCAGACTCTGACATTTTGACTTAAACCCCGGAATAGCGATTTTTCCGAATCGGACATTGAACGCGAGATCTCAACTATTTAAACCGAAAAGAGTAACCAATAGACATTGAGGGTAGGTATACTTCTTTAGTAAATGTATAAATATGTGTCCTTGAAGTGCGACATTGTTTGCACATGTGAGCATACTCTATAGTAACCGATGCATCTTGGCCCTAAGTGGAATATTACATGGCGATAATATGAGCCTGTCCGGTGACTGGAAATGTTGAGACTCTTCCTCGACGCTAATAATCCGTGGGATGTTTTCTTGATTACTTGTACGTTTTAGGTGTAAACTAAAAATCCGATGACAGGATAGTTGATTTTTTTATTCAGGATAGCAAACTAGCATGGCTCTTTTGATGGAAATAGAAAACCTTCGCCCATAAACACCAAATATGATAATGGCGCGCGCCTATCCATATGGCGGGATGGTGATGTTACTTCCATATCTTACTGGCTATCTTACCTTCCAAACTGGAACACGACAGTGACAATCACTGACGCTATTGCGGCAGGAATAGATGAGGCGGTGGTACCAGAACTGGAGAGATGTTACGGAATTCTATCACTAAATGTTCACGATGATAGACACACGTATAGGCATTAGGCAATCATTCTTTTTTACTAACTGTCTGGCAGAATGCCAGATAGGGCATTCTTCGAAGGGGCTCCGGACTTACACGAGTAAATAGACTTGATACAATAAACTATCAAAAAAGTATGAACAATAAACTATCAAAAAAGTATGAACAATAAACTACCAAAAAAGTATGTACAATAAACTATCAAAAAAGTATGAACAATAAACTATCAAAAAAGTATGAACAATAAACTACCAAAAAAGTATGTACAATAAACTATCAAAAAAGTATGAACAATAAACTATCAAAAAAGTATGAACAATAAACTACCAAAAAAGTATGTACAATAAACTATCAAAAAAGTATGAACAATAAACTATCAAAAAAGTATGAAAAATAAACTATCAAAAATGTATGAACAATAAACTATCAAAAAAGTTTATTGGCCTTATTTTTAATGCCTTATTATCAATACCCGTATCCGCGAAAGGGTAGGCAGAGGTACAACAAGTGCACCCACGACTAGCCGAAGATACTTGGTTTCACAATGTGATAGGTGGCTAGCCTATCGCCAACCGGGCACTTTCCAATCCTGGGCAATGTTGTTTTTATCAGAAAACTGAAAAAAACACATTTTTAAATTGCCCGACCCAGGAATCGAACTAAGGGATCTCATGTGGTCAACACCGACACATACCCCTAGACCACAGAGGCGACTCACTCACTCACTTTTTTTTAATTATTAATACCGCCATACCTTTTCCTGCTGCAATAGAATCAGTGCTTGTCACTGTCGCGTTTCCGTTCGGAGGATAAGGTAACCGGTAAACTTATGCATGTGGACAAGACCTCGCCACAAGATAGCAACGCACCATTACATCTTTGATGTCTATAGGTGATGATTGACTCTTTCCATCAGGAGACCCATCTGAAAGAAAAAAAAGAAGTTTTAGGAAGTATTTTAATAAAAAAGAAGTTTATTAAAATACAGACAAAATTAAAATTGGATATCAATGCTTGTCCTATCAGATATCAAATGAGAGGGTAGGAGTAGCCGTATAACTTACGCGAGCTTACAGTTATGCTACTCGAATATTGTTACACACTAGCTGTTTGCCCGCGAGTTCGCTCGGGTGACCCAAAACATTACTTTATTATGCTTGTTTGAGAAAACTTATGGTATTCCGGAATAATGTAGCTTTTCATGAGTGAGAGAACTTTTTAAATCGGTTGAGATTCATTACAAACTTACAAACAGATCTTTTTTCTTTATAAAGTAGTATTGTAGACATTGACATTACGTCTCATTAATATTTCTAATAGTTATCTGTTTACATATGAAGAGCCATTTGCTTGTTATAAAAAAACAAGTAAAATGTTCTGTATTGTATATAATGACAAAAAAGTTTGGTAGTTGAGCCAGATTTGTACAAAAACTATTAAATTGCACAAATCCGACCCGGTAGTAATTCTAAAAAATCGATACAATTTATAGTTTTAAATGTAATATTATATAATGATATTTTTTTAAATATTTGCACACCATATATTGGTAGAGTATGTCGGTAACTTAATTTATTTTTAACAACTTGTAACACCCATATTCTTGCAAATAAATATTTTCATTCTTTCTTTCTTTCAAAAAAAATTGCACAAACTATATAAAAAACGTATTAATTAAACAATTTATGTATTGTTTTAATAGTGGGTCATGCAACGTTTAACTTACGTCTAATGCATAAATTGCATCTAAATCGGTTTATCCGTTTGGGAGAAATCGTTGAAGAAAAATTTTGAAAAAAGTGTTTTTTCGATATAACTTCGAAATTTTTCAACCAATCATTTTTTTGGTATTCTACGATATTTTTGTACTAAAAAAATTAAACATTATTTCGATAGTTAAAATAGAAACAACAAAATTTTAAGTTTTAATAAACCTAGGTTCAATAACCTTGAATTTACTAGAATCTGGTCACGAGGTCCCGAGTTCAATCCTGAAATAGGCAAAAGATTTATTGAGGATTTTTCGAGATTTTTTAGAAACCAAAATCTCAGGATGTTTGGTGGGTGTTGTGCTACCTCCATGCTATGACCATTTGATAACATTAATAATTATTAAAAAATTCAATAAAAATAAACTACGTTTGTATTGATACCTGTCTCGAGACAATTTTAACGCATTAAAACTGCACCAACCGATATCCCATTTCCAGTGTCTTCAGAATTCTGCGTCAGATCTTCGCCAATTTAAAATGGGACATTACAATTAAACTAATTTCTAGGTTTCGTTTTATATTTTGGTACATCCAACCGGTTTCGGTAATTATAGAATCGTCAGGGATTTTTTAATAACACATTTAGACTGCAGGCGGACAGACAAACATAGCGAAACTAAAAGGGATCCTACTTTAATTCGGAACTACTTCGGAACTAAAAAATATCCAGTTGAATTAAAATAAAAAGGAATTAGTTGATTTTTTTTTATTTGCTCTTAGCCTAGATCCACTTACGTTTAGCTGTCTATTTAAGTTATAGCACAAAGTAAGTTTGTTTAAAGCTTGAACTCAGCTTAACCTAATCCCCCGTGTATGCGTAGCAAAGTATGAAGCGTCTAAAAAGAGACACTGCTTCACTGAACCTGTATTGAAAAAATAATGTATGATCAAGATGCAGTCAATTAGTCATAGCAGCAAAAAGGTATTTCTATTGGCACGAACAATTTATAATGACAAGCGGCGCGATGGGCGGCGCGATAACAATGGCTAGATCAAAGATATCCGACATTAGTAATATAATGTTTTTCAGTTTTAGTTGATGCTATTAATTATTTTTGTTTTTGTAGCACTAACTCCGTGCTTGGGAAGCTTGAAAAACTTTAAAAACAAAGAAAAATGTCAACACGCGAGACTCGAACCCGCGACTATCTCCCTCAAGCCGAGACGCTCTGCCACTGAGCTAGTGTCGATGGGCTCGACGTGGCGAAATTCTTTGTTACGCTATGCTATCAATGTTTTTAGATGTTGCATAGATTTATTTTTTGGGCGAAAAATGTATTTTAATGTTACTAAATATTTTCAAAAACCTGTAACGAAAAAAACGTGCAAAATGGTTCATGGTTGTGTAAGTCCTTTAGGCAGTTTTATTAATAAAAACATACTAAGTAGAGCATTCCCGTTAGTAATATTAAAAAAAATCACTGAATAGATAACAATTTGTCAGAATCATAGAAAATTAATTTGTCAAGCATGTATAAAACAAGACAGGTATGTTTTTGCGCCAATCATCACATAAATATTTAATTTCAGTAGATGTTGCATAGAAGCGCATCGCTCATCGCGCTGCTTGTGTTCATGGTAGAACGACTAGAACTAGTTCTTGCAGCGTATACATAGGGGAGGTAGGCACGTGTATAACGATCAGCTGTTGGGAAGGTCAACGTACGCCGCTTAGGAGTTCGCGAGTCACTGCACTTTCATAGATAACTTGACGTTTTCATTTGAAAAGTGGCAAGTAGCACTACGTAGTCACTAAAACCAACGGTCGATGATTCATTTAAGCAAGATAATGTCTACAGCTAGTGATATCTTCTAGGTATCTATCTATAAAGAGGAAAGATTTGATTGTTTGTAACGATTTAATTAAAAACTACTTGACTGATTTTCAAAGTCCTTTCACTTTTAGAAAGCTATAGTATCCCGGAGTGACATAGGCTACTATTTTACCCGACTGAGAAAACGGAAGTAATGTTTTTAGATCACGCGGACGAAGTCGCGAGTGACTACAAGTATAAAATAAAAAATCTTAAAACTACCATTAGTTTATACTAAACTTAGCGGCTATTATGGCAAGGCAAGACCACCTAAAATGTGTATCTCTTATCTGTATTAATAAGAGCGGCTAGGGCAATTATTTGTCTTTATTTTATGTGTCTAATCTTATGACTTACTAGCTGTTGCCCGCGACTTCGTTCGTGCGGACTTTGTTTACTCTGCACAGCTTCTCCCCCTAAGGTGATAGCGTGGTAATATGTAGCCTATATGTTGACCCGACCTGTTAGTAATATTCATGCAAAATTTGAAGTAAATCCATGCAGTACTTTTTGAGTTTACCCCGGACTTACATTGACTTTCCTACGATTTTATTATATGCATAGATGTATAGATTATCGCCCTACGCCCTGCTATATTCTTGTTGTCGTAATTTGTGTGGTAACCATTTCACCGAATCGTGAATCTTCGGGCTTATCTTTTCTACCGCGAGTAAGGTCATTTCGGGTGCACATCTCAAGTTAGATTATCGGCATAGTACATGTGGCCACTTAGTTCGACATAGTACAACTACGAATTTTTATTGCGACACGATACCACGAATCTGCAGATAATAATGTGATCCCGACATTATAAAATATAAGTTGTCTGAAAATTGGAAAACACTGGAGAAAACGTTATATTTTTTGGTATGAACCAAAAAAATATTGAAATGTTGACAAAAAAACGTCTGTGATCAGCTTGTCTTAAAATAAAAACGAATTTATTTAAACAGTTCTTATGGCTGACTCAGGTGAGTAGAGCAATTCAAGGCTGTAATGCATTAATTGAGTGTTTATCGTGTTTTACACGTGAACTTCCTAGGATAATTCTATATCAGTATTGCGTAAATTGTTATCATTATCTAACGTTCTAGTAGTTCCATTTATTGAGAATAATTCGAACAAACACACAGGCAACAATTACAAACTGTGGTTATTAAGTAGCGTTGTTGTAGACAGTTTCTTTAAATCTATTATTTGTTAGGGTTGTTAGGGTTGTCTACATTTACCTGGGTATAATATACGAGCTTGTTACACGTGTCTTTGCTCGCGTTACCCAAAATTATTAATTCCCTTTAATAAAAAAATAAAAAGTAGTATATTCACGCTTGGGTAGTGTAGCTTTCTAATGATAAAAGAATTTTTAAGATCTGTCCAGTTTTTTTCTTAAAATTCGTTGCAAACAAAAAAATAGGAATGATATGTTATCTATAGAATATTAGTATAGATTTCTTTAAGTGCTAGATACATAGACTACGTATCTAGCACGTACTAGATACGTAGTTTGCAGAAACAAATTAATAGAAACAATTTGCTGTGTAATGAGTATTGATTAAGAATTATGTATTTCATGGAGAATGTTCCCATTTTGTCATAATCTGTTGATGATTTTTGCAGGGTCATTGAAAAATAAACGTTGCAAATTTGTAATAAGGTTTTATTAATATTTCTTCAAGCGTTTAGCAACATGAACACAACACACCGTTCCCATCTTTGTTGGCTATATGCAATGATTGTCTCTTCCCATTAGGGAGCCATCTCCTTGTTTGCTATTTTGTGATAAAAAAAACCATGGGTAAGTGTACTGACTACCTGCAATAGGAATAGTTTTTGCTTTCAGGAATACCAAACATGATTCATACGTTACAGAAGTTATACGGGTAAAACTGAGGTACTATTGCTACGACGAGTACATACATTTCGACGATTCTTTTGTATTTATACAGACTAACGATCGCTCCCTGGTCAAAATTCGACCATAAACAATAAAATTTCTCGTAAGTTTTTTTAGTGTCGAATATCGATAGAGAAGCGTTTGACCACGATCTTGCCTGATGGTAAGCTAAGATGTGGTTCACTCTTCCCTTGAAGATCTCCAGATAGTACTCGTCGGGGAACAGACTCAGGAAGCATGTTCCAGTCCATTGCAGTTCGGATGAAATATGTCGAGTCGAACCGCTTTGTCCGGGTACGTGGAACGTTCACCATAAGGCGATGCCTAAAATCTGTGCGCCTCGACGATTGATAGAAAAACGTGGATGGCGGAATTAAGTCGTGCAATTCCGAAGCACACTCTCCAAAATGTAATCCGATAAAAGGCCGATAAACTAGCCAGTCTGCGGCGATGAGCGAAGCTCTGAAGTTTTTTGCCAACCTGATTTGACAACAGACTAGTCGTAAACATAATACCTAGTGTACATGTGTGTATATTATCGTGTATGCCAAATCAATGTAGTGTGTGTAATATTTATTTTCATTAATTTTATGTATTTCTAATGCATATTATTTAAAAATATTGGGTTTCTGCAGTCTTCCACAATGTAAACTTTAATTGCGCCAAATTTCGAACTCTACCGTTCGCGAAATTTTCTTAAAAAGGTGTACAAAGGATTTCCTTCACGTATTAATATATCCATAGTGGACAAACAACGTGACACCTAATTTATATATATAAATTAAAAAGATAGATCTATCTTTTGATATATATATATGACGGCGTCCGCGTCGTCAAATGCAAGAATATTGTAAAGTGTAAACAACAAATGCACGGCCTGGGCCGGCAAGCGCATCGTTCGATATCCCTACTACTCAACTTGTTTTGCTACCTGTATAAAAGGCTCTGAGCGCCCGCCGATAAGGCAGTCTAGGCTCTGGCGTGGCTCGGTACACATGTTGTATCTTGCTAGTAGCTTATCCTTGACTCTTGGATAATTAATTTGTGCAAACAAGTTAATTATTATTGTCAACTATAAATTAGTCGCAGTACAATTTATAATGGACTATCTATTGCTTAAATTATGACTTATTTGTAATAAGGAATAATTAAGTTACTTGGAATTGTTAAACGAGAACTAGTCATTAAATAATGGAAAGCTTTAATAGTGATCTTATGTTATTTTTGATATTTGATACAAGTTGAACAAAAATATAAAGAGTTGTTATATCACCACATCCTCATTTTATTTATCGTATCTGACACACTTCCTACATCAGAAGTGGGATCGGATTCACTCCCACTTCAGCATCAAACTATTTCGGTTAATTATGTAGAACAGTAAATGTCTCTTTTCGCTTGTGATGTGGAAACTATTCTTTGAAAAATAGCAGAAAATATTAATTCACGTTCTGTAACTCCCATTAAATTGATACACTTTGATTCTGATGAAGCAGACGATTATGACTAACTGGTATCCTCCTACTTGCTTCGTATTCTTCATTACTGAGGGTCGTAACCTCCTCATTACATCGTTCTTGATAGCACAATATTACGCCATTGGACTCTATCTTCAGCGGCGTGCAGAGCATCATAAAACATTTTAGACATAAGATTGGTGCAAACCTGGTCTGACCATCGCATAGGAGTACGACCACGTGGTCTTTTGTCTTCTGCTTTTCCAGTTACGATTAGCTTTTCGAGATTGTCTCCTTGCTTTTTAGAGATGTGACCGAAGTATTATAGAATTCTCTGAAGGCACGTAGAAGACAGTCTGGTCTTTACTCCAAGTCGTTTTAGTATGGAGGCGTTGGTCCTGTGTGCTGTCTAAGGGATACGTAACATTTTCCTCCAGCACCACATTTCAAACGCATCAATGCGACGTCTGTCTGCAGCTCTTAGTGTCTATGACTCTGCGCCGTACGTAAATATGGAGAACACCAGCGTACAAACCAGCCTCTGCTTTGTTTTTAATGAGATGCTTCTGTCGTTCCAAAGACCCTTCATCTGACTCGTAGGATTTTTGTCGTGTAACTTACTAGCTGGTGTACCTTAAGTAAATAAATATAGAAAAGAAAAAATTAGACGGGGTTGATCTGATCATTGTAGCTACTCACTCACTTAAGAGTCATGCCGTCACCTACTTCACAAGCTGCTGTCTTGGCAAGCTAGACTTGAAGATCTCTTCCTTTTAGACTTAGATATGAACCGATTTAAGACCACCACTGTATTTCGAGGAAGTTACAATTTTTGTGATAGAATCTAACATCGTAACAACTATGGCCGTGATAAACAGAAACTTATCTCAAATAATTTTTGCTTGCAGCGAAAGCAGGTCATCTACCACTATCTCTGGTGGCGTGTCCAGTGGCCGACCACCAGTGGTCTGCTATGTATGTTGTGACCCCGGCCCAGCCATATAGCTTCCATTCGTCCGATGCGCTACAAGAAGAAAGAAGTTGCCACTTCGAGTTCCGAAAACAGAAAACCAGTCAACATCTGTTCCAGAGCGTCACATGGTGTATTACACTAAGTGAAATTTAATTATCTTTTATATTTGACTCTGGTTCAGAAGGCCATATCTAACAAATATCTTGTGATTCCTTTGTAAGAAAACGGTTTTATGAACAAGAATCTAAGTAGTCGCTTGTCCTGACGTAGTTTCTACTCAACAGATCAAATTCTAACCACAGGGCAAAATTTAAATTTGGAGGTTATATTTAACGTTTAACCTGATGAGCCTTAATAAAAATGTTTCGTTAGGCCGCAAAATTTTGGAGCGAGGTAGAATTGGAACTAAGCAACAACAGGTTAATGCTTAACAGTACTTAAAGACTTAATCCTGCTCAATTTTAAAATCTGTTAGCAAGGGTGTGGTAAACACTGACCTTGTAAGTAAAGATAGAGAGCGCTTAGTAGATATTTTTAAAAAAACAATTGACAACCAATTGAATTAAATCCGGCGAGCTTAAATTGATTTAGTGGACCCTTTGAAGACTGTTAATAACGATCTTAAAGTTTATTACCAACTGAACTCAATTTAATATTAAAAAAAAAAAACAATACAGATTTACATCTTCTTGCGACAGGCACATATAGAGCTAACAGTCAGTCCCAACGTGTGATGCGAGTCTTGTAGGGTTGAATAATGATAGCGGAGTATAACTCTGACAAATCATGGCAAGAGCGGTTAGGTAATATTCCACACGCGCTCAACAGCATTAGGTATAGGGTCTCTGGATTTGCCCCGATTGATTTGACATTCGGTATTCAAGGCAACTAACTAAAAACTCACAAAAGTATCTACAAGCTTTGAACATCCAGTGTATCCAATAGAATCAAAAAATCAGCCCAATCGAACATTTTACGGTTGAGTAGAGGTAAAAGAGATGTTAAAACCTTCTAGTGTAGGTGACTTTGTCTTTATTAGGAATGAAGAACGACACTAAACGAAACTTGATTCAAAATATAAGGGCTCCTTAAAAGTTACCGCAATTTTAGAAAACAATAGGTACGAATTAAGACATATCAATGGATCTAATAGGACATATAAAGGAGCTCATGTAGCCTCTACGAAGTTCCCCATATTCCTATAGGGTTTCTTAAGGTATATGAAAATTATAACAAGGATGACGTGACGGCGTATACTCATGATAATGATCTTGTTCATGAAACTGGTCGATACAGTATTATTAGAACTGCAGTGTATATTGTAAATAGTTATCAGTCAGAGTTTTTAATATCTTCGAACTACCTGTGAAGGAGATTCTCTAATCTTGTAATAACTAATGCCACTGTTCATGAGGTTGCATCATCAGCAAAAAAATACGATATAAAGTAAACGAAAAAAAATGTAATGTAGGATTAACAAAAAATGTAGGAAGATTAGAGTCATTGAAGGGAGTGTCCGGTCCAATGACTCAGCTAAAGGGGTTCATTCCGGTCTAGCCTTTTGGCTACAGGAATTACAACCCAGTCTAGCATTAGCTACAGGGATTTCCGGTCTAGCATTGTTAGCTAAAGGGATTTCCGGTCTAGCACTCTCAGCTAAAGGGATTTCCGGTCTAGTACTGTTAGCTAAAGGAATTTCCGGTCTAGCACTCTCAGCTAAAGGGATTTCCGATCTAGCACTTTAGCTAAAGGGATTTCCGGCCTAGCACACTCCAGTCTCCGGTTTTAAACTGATGAGAGGGAGCTTAGTACACTCCAGTCTCCGGTTTTAACTGATGAGAGGGAATTTAGTGCACTCCAGTCTCCGGTTTTTAACTGATGAGAGGGAGCTTAATACACTCCAGTCTCCGGTTTTTAACTGATGAGAGGGAGCTTAGTACAATCCAATCTCCGGTTTTTTTAATTGATGAGGGATTCCTAGCTTAGTAGGATCCAGTCTCCGGTTTCAAAACTGACGAGAAAGGTTTATTAGTAGTAGTTGCTGAAGGGGTTACCGGACCAGCATACTATTGTAACATTTCGCTAAAAGATTACGCTAATTATAGAGTTGTAAAAAAAAAAATATTATGTTTAGTTTTCTAAAAGATATGTCAGGATGAACGAGGCGTTCCTTGTCCTCAGATGTATAAAGATGCGCACACGAGGACGTGTGCATGTCAGTATGGCCGTGACGGCGTCCGCGTCGTCAAATGCAAGAATATTGTAAAGTGTAAACAACAAATGCACGGCCTGGGCCGGCAAGCGCATCGTTCGATATCCCTACTACTCAACTTGTTTTGCTACCTGTATAAAAGGCTCTGAGCGCCCGCCGATAAGGCAGTCTAGGCTCTGGCGTGGCTCGGTACACATGTTGTATCTTGCTAGTAGCTTATCCTTGACTCTTGGATAATTAATTTGTGCAAACAAGTTAATTATTATTGTCAACTATAAATTAGTCGCAGTACAATTTATAATGGACTATCTATTGCTTAAATTATGACTTATTTGTAATAAGGAATAATTAAGTTACTTGGAATTGTTAAACGAGAACTAGTCATTAAATAATGGAAAGCTTTAATAGTGATCTTATGTTATTTTTGATATTTGATACAAGTTGAACAAAAATATAAAGAGTTGTTATATCACCACATCCTCATTTTATTTATCGTATCTGACACACTTCCTACATATATATATATGGGGCATTCCACGCCAAATCGGACATTATTCGGCCTTTGCATCTTCGATTTTTTTGAAAATTTTTTATGTTATAGTACCCATTGAAAAAGGCCTCCATGATTTTTTTCAATTTTTTTTGCCGAGCCGTTTCCGAGATATCAATTTTTGAAAAAAAAACGGTTTTTTTTTTCAAATGTCTGTAACTTGGCGAAAAATGGGCCAATCACGACGTTTTTTTTTTTAAATTTTTGTTTTTAAACACACTTTTAGAATTAAAAATCAAAAAAATTTTTTAAACTGTATCTCTGTGAGATTTTCAAATTTTGAGTTTAAAATGTTGATTTCCAAAAAACACGTAGCGATCGATTTTCTTGAAAATTTTTTCTAAAAAACTGTCAATTATCCCCTAACTTTTAAGCCTAATCCCTTAATGGGAAATCAATGGAATCCATTTTTTTTTTAATTTTAAAAATTTTTTGTTCAGTGAAAAAGATGTTGTTTTTTTTATTTTCGTTTTTAGATGTATTTTAAGGAAAAAAAAACGG
Organism: Apodemia mormo; assembly: GCA_036924255.1. Lineage (NCBI taxonomy): Eukaryota > Metazoa > Arthropoda > Insecta > Lepidoptera > Riodinidae > Apodemia > Apodemia mormo. Next base: position 3,101,937 of record JAUPFN010000012.1, on the reverse strand, counting down.
TGTGAAATTTTCTAAATTAACTTTCCATAAGATTTTCGAGCATGCAACGTTAGGATTTATGTTTTTTGAACTTTAAAATTTTTTATTTCACTTATTTATGTCTAAAATCATAATATTTTACGTCAGAACTACTTTCGAGGATTATATGACACGTGATAATTATTAACTAGATGAAAAATTGATTAAAAGCAACAGAAATAGGTCAAATAAAGTACGCAATAAATTACATTACATTTTTTAATCAATTATCATTTTCTTACACGTTTGAATAACTTATGCGTTTGCGAATTTGAAGAAAACGAAAATTCTTTGAATTTCAAAGTACCTTCTCCGTCAGGTATGACACAATGATATTTTTGTGTACCTGTTATTGTTTTAGCTCTCAGGTAACGTTTTTCCAAAAATTCTTTGGCTTCAATATAATGGTTAGAAAAGAACCGAATACAAATATTTGGCAAAGAATTCGGTTTTATCGCCCAGTCATACAGTTGTTGAGGTGTTGAAATTTGTTCATTATACGGAAGTTGAAGACTTGCACGTGCAGCGACTCTTTTGACGGTTCCTCCTACTCCATCACAAGGCCCTTTGCCGTGGGCTGTTGCAAAATAATGCCATTCAACTTCCAGGCCAAAGTCTGCTTTGTGGTAATTTATATTTACAAAATTCTTGTAGTTTTTAAATTGCTGAGGCGCTCCATCAGAAAAGTAAATAACTTCAAAAAACATAAATCCTAACGTTGCATGCTCGAAAATCTTATGGAAAGTTAATTTAGAAAATTTCACACCGTTTTTTTTCCCCTTAAAATGCATCTAAAAACGAAAATTAAAAAAAAAACATCTTTTTCACTGAACAAAAAATTTTTAAAATTAAAAAAAAAATGGATTCCATTGATTTCCCATTAAGGGATTAGGCTTAAAAGTTAGGGGATAATTGACAGTTTTTTAGAAAAAATTTTCAAGAAAATCGATCGCTACGTGTTTTTTGGAAATCAACATTTTAAACTCAAAATTTGAAAATCTCACAGAGATACAGTTTAAAAATTTTTTTTGTTTTTTTATTCTAAAAGTGTGTTTAAAAACAAAAATTTTTTTAAAAAAAACGTCCTGATTGGCCCATTTTTCGCCAAGTTACAGACATTTGAAAAAAAAAAAACGATTTTTTTCAAAAATTGATATCTCGGAAACGGCTCGGCAAAAAAAATTAAAAAAAATCATGGAGGCCTTTTTCAATGGGTACTATAACATAAAAAATTTTCAAAAAAATCGAAGATGCAAAGGCCGAATAATGTCCGATTTGGCGTGGAATGCCCCATATATATATATATATATATATATATATATATATATATATATATATATATATATATATATATAAACGGTGGTAGTACCATACAAATTACTTGTATTGAATATTGGGGAGGGGGATATTTGAGAGGGGTGAGAGGTTATTGAGATAAAAACTATTCTATCTTTAAGTGGGACCCAACAGTAGATATCTATGGATTCCTAAACTACTACTAAATTTTTGTAGATATCTACTGTTGGGTCCCACTTAAAGATAGAATAGTTTTTATCTCAATAACCTCTCACCCCTCTCAAATAACCCCCCTCCCCAATATTCAATACAAGTAATTTGTATGGTGCAACCACCGTCTGCCGTGTCAGCTAGTATTAATATATATATCGGTTCGCAGCCCTAGGCGCCACCCACCTTCCAATGGAACCGGTTTACAGATCATGCAACGAACAGCGCATTATATCACGGCTATTCACGTCACGTCATAATCCTATTTATTATTATCAACTTAGTAAATTAATAATTATTATTGTTAGCAAAAACTACAATAATATTAAGGAGGTGATTGATGATAATAATTTTATTCAGTGGATTTAAATAGGAATTTTCCATAATAGTAGCTCTACTAACCTCGTTGCCTCAATAAGTCGTGTTCAATTTGGAGAGTAAGGTAGCTGGTGATCTCATATGTGTTCTGTAACCATCCTGCCACACGGACAGCGCACCATTAATATCTATGGTGTCTATAACCGATGGTTATCTCTTTCCATTTAAAGCTTGTTTGCAATCTTATTGTATAAAAAAACTGCGTTGTTGTTCTGTTGGTTAGCCTGTACGGTTAGGTCCAGTATTCGATCCTAGTCAAGTATAAATGTTATTGTGTTTTCTATCCAGAAAAATCTTAATCAGTCAAACCAATAGCAGTCCAGATTCCTTTGGTGCAAGCATTCCTGTACATCAAAGAGAATATACAGCTGTCGATCCTTGTTTTTCTTATCATAGGATAGCAACAAGAATATGGCTCTCCTGATGGAAAAACAAAACCCTTGCCTATAGACAACAAGGATGTTATAAAAATTAACATACTTTTTGCTAATAGTTACAGTACCCGGCGATAAATATTGCACATCGACCTTTGGAAAGAGACAATCGGCTAATTTCAGCTTCGTAGAGCGTTATCTCTGTCGCACAAAATACAAACAGTCCGGTACCTATTAGGAGCTGTTAAAACAAGTATGATTTGCTTCTTTAATATTTTTATTCTTTGTATAAAATACACTAATTTTTCTATAAGTGATGGCTTTAGGTTGGGGTAAAATAAATTAAAAAAACATGTTCACATTATATTTACGTATTTAATTATTTTGGAACATTACAGCTTTAGTGTACATAATAAACACCATTATACCTATTGCTAAAATGAGACATTGCAATAAAAATAATAATAATTCTAATTCTCAATTACTTCCATTTCACTATCTGTGCTCTCAAAGAGGTCAATATCACTGCCACTATCAGCCGTATTTATCACTAATCTATCAGTGTAATTGTCTAAACTGTGTTGAATGCTTCTATATTCATTCTCACATTTGATTGCATGATCGCAAACCTTTTTCCACTCTTCAGCGCCGATCATGTTTACTTTTTCAGTCAATAATGTTTTTACTGTAGTTAAGTTCATACCCACATTTCTAGAGGCTACATAGCCTTTCAGTTGAGACCATATATTTTCAATTGGATTAAAATCCGGATGATATGGCAATCGCAACACAGTGTGCCCATGTTCGGCAAGTACTTTGTCCACAGAAAACTCTGTATACCTCTCCTTGTGCTGACATATAATAGCGTAAATCTGGGTTTTTGTTAATTTTGGATCAACTAGAATTTCGTGTCTGTTTAACCAGTTGATCATTTCCCGTTTAATGGTGTTTGAGTTGGGGGGTCTCTCAATATATTTGTTGTGATAGGGTGCGTTGTCGATAACTAGAACAGAATCACTGGGTATATTTGGGATTAATTGGTTAACCAGCCATTTCTCATAGTTATCGTTATTCATTTCATTGTGATAGTCACCTGTAGTGTCCGTGGATTTATACGTTAAAAAAGCACCGGGTACAAAGCTTTTTCATTTCCCGCATGAACTATTATCAAACGTTGACCTTTTGAAATTGGCTTTTTTACTCCTTTTTTCTTATCGTCACTCCAAGATTTCCCTTTAGTGTGGGATGCATGTATATATGACTCATCCATGTAGACGATATTTTTTCCTGTTTCGCGAATTTGCGTATTTTACCAAGGTATTCCATTCGTTTGAGACTAACGTCGTGCTTTTCCATTAGAATTTTTCGATTATCTTCCATTTTAGTGAACTGAAATCCCATGTCATGAAGTATTTTTCTCAACGTTTTTTCAGACCCATTGTAATTAATAGCTTCAGATAATTTAGCTTTTAATGATTTTATTGTTGGCAGTTCATTAAATCGTAAGTGAAAATCATACACCATTCTTCGAACAACATCGTAATCAAAATCGTCCATATCCAAACGAAATTGCTTTTTTGGTCTCCCTTTTTTTGGAGTGCTGAACTTAATTCCAGTCGAATGTGTTTCAGTACTGACTTCGTTTAATATATTGTTCAAAGTTCTTCTTGAAATTCCAGTGGCATTTGCAACTCGCTCTTGAATCTTCTTAAAATAACAACTTACATTTTCATCTACTTTTTTTTTAAATCTATCAGCTTCGGTTACAAAGTATTTATAAACATTGTAGATAATTTCACGTGACTGATCTCGTAAAGGTTTCCCTCTTTTTCCGAAAGATGCCATATTACAACTTTAAATTATTTAAATTTGTGGGTGTTATCAACTCTAAATATATATTTTTGATCGGGACGCGACCGCACTCTATCGTACTTGAACAACGACTGACTAAACGTCACATAGGTAGTGTGGGACTGAGACAACGCTCTACGCAGCCGAAATTATCCGACTGTCTCTTTCCAAAGTTCGATGTGCAATATTTATCGCCGGGTACTGTAATACACTATTCACTTCTGTGCAAGTCGAAGTCAGCGCTCAAGAAACGTACCAATAATTATAGCAAATAAAAAAGTCATTATAATTGGTAATGACGATGGGAATAATCTAATTTTCCAGGTTTGTGTGACGTTAGCTAAGTATGGACACGCCCTTGAATCCCAATATCCCATTAATTATTTTATATAAACCAATATAAAACTCGGGATTTTCTTTAAAAGATGTGACCAAATTATCAAAATCTGAGTATTTGCTTATTAAAGAAAATGAGAATAACAAAAAAATAACAAAAAAATTAATACCATACCAAACTAGCGGGATTCAAAATTTCCGATTTATGGTGATGACTGTTGAATGATGATGCATGCATGCAGGATGTGGAAAAATATTACAACGGCGTAACGCGTCTTATAAATTAACATTGATAAATCGCGTCGCTCATTATAATTTACACCTAGTTTCAAACCCAATAAAATACTTTTGCTAAACGAATTTGAATTATATTGAAAAAATAATTTGATGTACACGATATTGTTAGATCATAGTTACTTTTACGTCCTGGCGCCTCCATACCTTCGGCACTTATAGAAGTGCTGTTTACAATTAATTTGATTTCTTTATCCAAACCAAAACGAGGTGTACTGTACTGATAATGGATCTGTGAACGTTTCCCAACCATACAATAAAAATATTATTGTACTGTTTTTAGCATTAGTATAGTGTTTACTGTGGAACAAAAAAAAAGTATACAAAATACTGTTTTTGGCATCACTGGACGATGAGCCTTATAAAGCTTTCAAAAAATATACTAAATTGATAATTTAATTTGTGCGAGACACATTAAGAAAATTCATCAAAATCGTTCCGGAGGAGTATGGTTATTAAAACTGCCACGAGAATTTTATATATTAATGTATATTAAGTAATGTATATAAAACTTATTTACTACTCTCGACTCATGGTGCGGTCGAATCATATATAATTAATTTCAGTAGATAGTAGGCAGACTGGAATTATCGTTGGAAGACATTCCTGCTTATCATTTTGCTCGCAATCAATTCACTGGTTTGTCACCTGACGTAATGAGTGTTAATTAACATTGTCGCTTTTCCACTTAAACAAATACGATGTACACTATGTTCTTCGTAGACGTACACACTTACAACCCAAATCAAGCTGATCCCTATCATTTCAAACCGACGAGTAAGAGAGTAATCTCACACATGCATCACTCAAATAGTAGCTCCACTATAACATATTATGGCAGTGTCCCATCTTTATTTTCTTTTATCTGAGTGTAAAGCATTAGACCAAGAAAGCAGCTGTTATCTAAAGCAAAATGCCAACTCGATAGTGATTTGTAATTTAGGTAAATTGATTCCACTTAATATATATAATAGCCAGATAACCGCCGTGATCCGAGGCGTGGAGACATTTTTAATTTGAGATTATTAACCGGGAAACGAACTGTCGTCACCCTCGTCCAAACGAGGATACGGGCAATAAACGACGATATCTTGAGACGCAATTAAAATTTTCTTGTCAAGAATACGAGTGTGCAGTCGTATAACTACCGTTCTGTACTTGATGTTTCTAAGCGTTTCGTGTGTCGTAGAATTTGTATAGTCGCCCGATAAAACTTATTTTTTTTTTTAAGTTTTACCCATGGTATGATCTATATTTATATTTAATATTATAAATGCGAAAGTTTGGATGTTTGGATAGATGTTTGGATGGATGTTTGTTACTCAATCACGTAAAAACTACAAAACGGATTTGAATGAAACTTGGCACACAGGTAGATGATGATCTGGAATTGCACATAGCTATTTTTTTATCCCGGAAAAATTAAATGATCCCGCGGGATTCACCAAAAACTTATAATGCAGCGGGCTGCACGCTGCAGCTAGTACTTTATATATAAAAAATAAATTTCCGTATGTGTCCAAAAAATTCAAAAACTTGACCCTGGATTGACTTGATATATCACAACATAGCCATAGAGCAGGACAGTGTTTCTATTATGCCTTCTTTTTATTCCGAAGTTAGAAAAAAAATATAATAATAGGCTGAGCTACAACGAATCGCGGCTGAGTTCAGCTAGTAATATTTATAACATCCTAAATCATCTCATCATCATCAAAAGCTATTTGACGTATTTTGGTGAATTTTGATATGTGTTTACATTTATTTAATATCGAATTAAGTATGTAGATTAAATATCTTAAATTCCTTTTTACCGCGGAAAAATGACACATTCTCAAAGTCAAGTAAAAAAATAAGCATCATAATCATAGCTGACTTGAGCTGCAAGTAGATAAACATATCATTAATCTAGTTTTCTTACAGGTTTTCATCCCCAATTTCAGCTCCTTGGAAGTTGTTTTTGAAAAAAAGTTAGCCTATATACCCCAGATAATCAACTATATCTATGGCAAATTTCATCAGCAGTTGAGCCTTGAAAGTACGTGCTTTAATAAGTTAAGTAAGTTACAAACAAACTCACTTTTGCATTTATAATATTAGTATGGAATGGATATTACGGATGCGCACGCGAATGAAGTTGATTGAAGTCGATTTAAATCAAAATAAACTCGGCTCTCTTTTTATATTCAATGTATAATATAACGAAAATATCTTCATACTACAAAAATATGAGTTTGGTAGGAGGATAAGTAAGTAAGACCAAACTGTTCCTCTTAAGAGGCAGTTTACATTTTAGACCAACTTTTGACGAGAAATAAAAATTTTCCAACTCCTAATTTTTCATATTATAAGATACTTTTATTTAATTAAATGGTACCATTAGATAGTTTTATCTTTTAAATATTCCTTCAATGAAACAGATTTTTTTAATCATCAATTGTATTTCTTTGACCTATATTTTAATGACCGCCCCGTTGGTCGAGTGGTTAGCGACCCTGACTACACAAGCAACGGGGCTCGGATTCGATCCCCGACGAGAAAAGCATTTGCGTGATGAGCATAAATGTTTGTATTTCCGGGTTTGGGTGTTTATTATGTATGTAAAAGTATTTATATATGTATTTCTATGTATTAGTATCGTAAATCGTTGACTAGCACCCATAACACAAGCAAATAATTTGCTTACTTTGGGGTTAGATCACTCAGTGTAATTTGTCCCGTAAATATTTATTTATTTATTATTTATTTCTTATAATAAATGTTCTCCGAAATAAAGTTTCGACAATTACGCAAAGAAGCTATTTTTCCGAAAGGTATTGCTACTGCTAGAATCAATAAACTTAATTAGAAAAAATACTAAATAACTAGAAACATCCAACAATTGTGCCTGAATGGATTACTTTTTTCCTAAAAGATCTATAACTATATCTAATTAATTAAGCAAATATGTCTATTTCAAAGAAAATTAACGAAACATTAACTGGGTATTTTGTTATCAAAAAATGACATTTTCCTCTAGAAATTGGCATAGAATAAAACTATATTCTATTCTTATGCAAAAATAAGTCACTTAAATAATATTTATTTATTTCTTATTTCAAAAAGAAATAAAAGAGAATACTATAAAATCCGCTACGTCCGTGTGCCAAAATAAAACCGCGTAGTAACAATTAAAATATGAAAAGTATCAATACTATTTTCATATTACCAGCACCTGGTGCACTGTATGGACGACGACGTCCAGCTCTCGCATCGATTAGAAAATATCTAAATTTCAGTTGGGCGATTTTGTGAAATGCCTCTTAAATAATTAGAAATTTTATGAAACCATTTTTTACAGATTTAGTTTAACGCATTCCTTAAATTTGTTTTCTGATAAATCTTTGATAGCTTCGTGTGTTTATAGTAAAAGCGCATACATTGCCCCATAAAATTTACTTATTCTGTAGAGACGTAATGCAGACACAACATTGATTTTGTTCCTTGTATTTAGCAAATGAATACCACAATTTTTCTTAAATGTGCAAATATTTTTACGAACAAATATTAAGTCGCGAGTATAACTCGTTAACAATAAAACATACATTTTTGACAAATACTACGTGAAAATATTTCTTGTTCTCTGTTTTATTATGTTGTACTGTAAGATAAACGTACGCCTTAAGGTGCGTCCACACTTGTGAAAATTTACCGAACATTACCCCGTGACCGTATTAGATACGTATCAATACCGATTAATGTAATTTATTTTCCCCGTGTTGGTTCCGGGCTCCTTTGAAGAATAGACCAACTGCCGTTCTGCCAGGCAGGTCGTAAAAGGCGACCGATTGGCTATGCGAGTCACTACCATCGTGGCTACTAGGTGGTAGAGTTCTGCATTGTCTCGCCCGGGTCAGGTACCACCGCCTTACATATTCCTGCCGCAATAGCGTCAGTGCTTGTCGCTGTCGTGTTCCGGTTTGGAGGGTAAGGTAGCCGGTAAGCTTATGCATGTGGCATTAGACCTTGCCACAAGATAGCAACGCACCATTAACATCTTTGGTGTGTATAGGCGATGTTTGACTCTTTCCATCAGGAGACATATCTGCTTGTTTGCTATCTTATGATATAAAAAAAATGTGGGCGTATTTTGTTACGCGAACAATTGCCACGAGCTGCAGTACGGTTCAATCCATTCCGAACACTGAAAGAAACTGCTGAACATAGAATAAACGGCAGGTTAATGTGCGGAGTTACCATCTACTAGCCGCCCAGGCCCAGTATGGACGCTGGTCTGTGTATTGTCACGCATCTAAGCCACGTGTTACGAGCCGATCCATCGAAAGTCGGTTTTTTTCCCAAAGTATTTTCGCTATTGTCCACTGACCAGGAGACGTCCATACTTGCATTTATGACACCAGACACGCGTCGAAGTACGCCCGATGACACGGATACAGGCATGGGGTAGGAGTGGATCAATTCGTGACGTGTCCCGGTCAGTACGTCCCCCGCCTGCACCTCGCCGCCGTTAATTCACGCAGCTATAAGCATCTATAGGCGTTCGGTTTACTCTGCCTACCGTGCAAGGGAAGCGGGCGTGATGATACTTTTTTAAAATACTTCCTCGAAGTTCATACCCCTACAACAACAATTTAAAGAGAGTGTTCCTACAACACTCTCTTTAAATTTATAATTTAAAAACGTATTCTTTCTTGTAAAATTTTAATGAGTTTAGTCGTCCAAATATTAAAGTTGTTAACGAAAAACCTCGTATTTGCTCTTCCAATACATACCAAAGTTTACACACAACGACATAACACTACCTTACATATTTTTGGCACAATAGCGTCAATGCTTGACGGTTGATACTGTTGTATTTCGGTTTACCATACCCTCCGTATGGTAGCCAGTAAACTTTCCATGTGGCATTTTAACCCTCTATACGGATTGAAACGCACCATTAACATCTATCGTGTATTTTTAAGATAGCAAACAAGCAGATGGGTCTCCTGATGGTAAGAGTCAACCATCGCCTATAGACACCAAAGATGTTAATGGTGCGTTGCTATCTTGTGGCGAGATCTAATGCCATAATAATGCATAAGTTTATCGGCTACCTTACCCTCCAAACCAGAACACGACAGTGACAAGCACTGGCGCTATTGCGGCAGGAATAGGTAAGACGGTGATACCAGACCCAGGCCAGATAATGCAGAACTCTACCACCATCTATATACTATATGCAATGGTCCCTTCCCATCGAGAGGACCATTTGCTTGTTTGCTACCCTATGATATAAAAAATCCCAAACGTTTAAAATTTATAAACAACAGTTTTTAAATATTTCAATAATAACGGGGGACAAATAATATCGTAAGACAAATAACACGAATTGGTGTAACAAGCAAATTATTTGCTTGTGATATGGGTATTAGTGTCAATGTTATTAATACATATAATTAATCAAATATATTTAATAAACATCTATGCTCATCATACAAACGCCTGATCCTGTCGGGAATCAAGCCCCATTTATCGCGTAGTTAGTGTCGCTAACCACTCGACCAACGAGGCGGTCAATTTTAGTATTTACTACAAGTAAATAGGATTTACTAAAACGTAAATGATATTGAACAACATTATGTAGCTAAATAGTAAATATATAAATATATGTGTGTGTTATTCCAGTAGTCATTTCATTTCATACTTCACATGTGCTAGGAATTTTTATCATTTATAATGTGAAAAAAAAATTATAAATATTAAAACAACAAAATATAAACAATATTCTAAATCTAATAAAACTATTAGCAAAAGCGTATAATTACAAGAACAATGTGCGCATCGGTAATTACAGGTCGCGTGCGCGCGCGCATCCAACTTTGCTAATATGAACGTTCGTTGTACACACCGAGTGGTTATTGCCCCCCCTGACACGGCACAAGCCTTATTGACATAACCATATTGTGCAGCACAGACATGTTTCGTTGTAAATATTGATGTAAATAGATAGTAAGGCAGGATAGAATGTATGTTTCGTTTAGTTTTCGTTTAGTTCGTAAGTTTTGTATAATAAATAATGTTCGTTTTCGCCTTTTATTCGCCCTAAGACCTACATACAGCTTTGTTGTATAGAAATAATAAGGCTTTATGTAGTTATGATCTTTACCTACTAGGCATATTACGAATAAAGCGAGTTCCACGCAGTCGACAACATTACGAGTCGACTCTTGCGAGATAGTATTTATATGCGGGAACTCGCAATTACGAAAATCCGAAAAGTGCAAAATTCTGTATGTAAACAAATGTTTTATGAATGTAAATAGTATGTATAATGTAAGTATAAGCCTTAGGCATATGTTTAGACACTTTTCGGTACCATAAAGATAGTTTACAGGATAGTACGACCTGAAAAGGCGTACAACTCTGTGATTGTAAGAGTTTCCGAGGTCCTGTAAGAGCATACAATGTATATAACACTCTTGTTTGTTATTGTATAAGTGTATTTGTGTTAGATCCTTGTATATAAATAAGAAATAACACATTGTAATTCGTTTTCGGTAGGTCTTAGGGCATTACGTACTTTGTTTTGTATATATTTGTAAAAAGGTAGTACCGTTGCACTCGCTAGAGGGCCACACTAGTTAATTAGAGGTAGGAAAAGCTACCTAAGGTAAAATTATTAAGGTTAGATTGCAAAAAGTAGGATTTTAACAAATCCAGACATTGTGGCGCCACACCCGGCGCCGTTCGTCTTTGTAGATTTCCGCCGACCGTCTGGCCGCGCACTATAAATATCGGAAAGCGCGGCCATACATTTAGTTCCGTTCCAGTTCCGTTCAGTTTCGTTACGACTCAACAAGTTTCCCAGACAAGTTCCTGGGCTTTAGTATATATCCATAAGGTACCGGCTTTAGAGTAGGGCAGTGCTAGGGCAAGTACTGGCTCTCCTCACAATAGGTTAAATATTTGCAACGGTGCTAGCTTTATTGCTATTTCGTTACAATAAAGCACCTTTGCAACGAACAGTTGTGGTCTCAATTATTTCTCCGACACATCCGGCTCAACAGAAAAGCACTACGGCTGGTGGGGCATCGAAGAGAGAAGAACCAGATTTACAGTCCGCTGGCTCCCCCGGCTGTAGTGCACATTTTCTGGTCGCATTCGAGCCGGATCACTGAACCATGCCGATCGAGACGAGGAGTACGTCGAGTCGCCGAGAAGAAGAGGCCGCTAGTCGCGAGGAGGAAACGAGCGGTACCACCACGTCCGCTACGGAGACTAGCGGCACAACAACGACGGAAAACACCGAGGCGACCGAGACCACAACGAGCACCGTTGCAAATAGCGAAAAGCCGGTACCATCCGCAGTCGAGTCGCCGCGTATAGTTTACCTACGCGCCAAATTAGAGGAAGCGCGCTTACGAGCAGAAGAGGCGCGCTTACGGACGGAACTCGCGCGCGCTGTTTACGAAGAAGGGCAAGCAACTGCCATTACGAGGGTCGAAGATTGGATGGACTCCGCTCGGCCAACCCATACGGATCGCCAGCCGGCACCAGAGCCGCTGGCAATCACCAGTTCGGTGGCACTTATGCCACACCCCATACGAGAGGCGGCACCAAGGCCGCAATACGAAGAGGCGGCGCACGCGCCGCACCAAGAAGATTCGGCGGGCCATGAGTCGCCCGCACTACGAGAGGTGGCCCAGGCGCCACAAGCTACGTCGCCCGCGCAATCGGCGGGCATTTCAGCGCGCGCTGTACGTCCGGCGGAAGATGATGTGTCCGTCGTAGAGAAGGCGAAGATTTCGACGCCTATTGAAAATACGGCACCAAAACAAGAGTCTGGTGCATTGAAGGCCGCAGATATCACCGCGCTCGCGTCCGCCCTGGCAGAAGCATCACGAGGGGCGCCGCGCTATAGTATGGAGTTACCAAGTTTCGATGGCGCTGGTGAAGAATGGTTGCAGTTTAAAGCGGCATATCGAGATACGGAGAAATATTTTAGCAAGGCGGAAAATCGGGCAAGAATTCGAAGATGTTTACGTGGAAACGCCAAAGAAGCCGTCGCCTGCATGTTTTACGGGGAAACCGACCCAAGTGAGATCGTCGACCATTTGGAAATACAGTTTGGTCGGCCCGACGCACTAGTGAACGCCGAATTAGAAAAAATCAAGTCATTGCCGCGAGTGAAAGAAAGTGCGCGGGAAACGTGTGTGTTCGCCAGTAAAGTGAACAATATCGTCGCTACGATTCGAGCTCTCAACAGAGAGAGCTATCTACACGATACGGTGGCAGTGAATAGTTTATTAGCGAAGTTTAATTATACGTTGCAGCACAGTTGGTTCCAGTACGCAAGACGGGAAGATAGAAAACCCGATCTACAAATGATTAGTGAATTTTTAATGAAAGAAGCCGAGATGTGTGCTGCGTTGGTGCCACATGAACCTACGAAAGAAAATCAGCAAGTTTTTAAGAAAACACAGCGAACACACACACAGAAATATGAACAACAAGTGAAGAGAGATAAATGTGCGATATGTCAAGATGCACATACTAGCTCTATATGTGAACAGTTTACGAAAGCTAGTGTTGACGATAGGTGGGCTATGGCAAAACGTAATAATTTATGTTTCAGGTGTCTACAAAAAAGAAAGCCAAAACACGAGTGCAAGTTTCGGCAGTGCGGCATCGACGGGTGTAAGAGTTCGCACCATCGGCGGCTACACAATAGCCGCAACAGTTATACGAAGAAGACACCTGAAGATGAAGTAGAAGACAGCGACGCCGTGGTGACGTCAACGCAGTCAAGCGCGCCACGCGCCTACCTTAAAGTAGTACCGATTGTCCTGACAGGTTCCAGAGGCAGCGTGAATACATACGCACTATTGGATGAAGGGTCCACAGTCACGCTGATAGAAGAAAAGGTGGCTGCACGGATAGGAGCTCGCGGGCCGGTAGAGCCGTTCCGCATAGAAACAGTTGGCGGCACGCGACTCAACGCAGAGAGGTCGCGCCGCATCGCAGTCACCATCAAGGGCCTTCATCACCATCAGCGACATCGGATAATAGGAAGAACTATAGGTAACCTTAACCTATCGCCACAGTCTGTTAGTAGATCCATCGTCAACAACTGCAGACATCTAGAAGATATAGAAGAAGATGTCATCATGGAGCGCGCCGTGCCAACCGTGCTCATCGGCCAGGACAACTGGCACCTGATCGTGACGAGGGCTGTGAAGAGCGGAAGACGTGGACAACCAGTAGCATCGCTCACGCACCTTGGCTGGGTGCTACATGGTGTGGACTACCGCCACAAGCAGCGAGTCCACCTAGTGCAGAGAGCTGCCTATGCCGAACAGGAGGAAGATATAGAAAAGGTAATAAGAAATTATTTCGATTTGGACAGTGTCGGCATCACTCCGCGCCAGCCCATCAACCAGAACGAGCAGCGAGCCCTGCAAATTTTAGAAAATACGTGTAAGCGTTTACCTGACGGGCGCTACGAGGCAGGGCTATTATGGAAAGAGGATAGCCGCGAGTTTCCTGATAGCCGCGGCCTGGCTATGAAAAGATTATACAATACAGAGAGACGTCTGGACAAGGACCCCGCGCTAAAGGAGGCATACGAGAAACAGGTACAACATTTATTAGATAGTGGTTACGCCGAACCTGCCTACGAGTCATCTAACCAAAGCAGCTGGTACCTGCCTCACTTTGCAGTAGTGAATCCTGCAAAACCTAAGCCGCGAATAGTGTACGACGCAGCTGCGCGAGTCAATGGAGTAAGTCTCAACGACATGTTATTAGCTGGTCCAGACCTTCTGCAGAACCTACCCGGAGTGCTAATGAGATTTCGACAGCTGCCTATCGCCGTGACAGCAGACATAAAAGAAATGTTTCTGCAAATACGTATACGACAACAAGACCGGGACGCATTACGTTTCCTATGGCGAGGAAGCGATAGAAAAGGTTCGCCACGTGAGTATAGGATGACCAGCGTCGTATTTGGAGCTGCGTCATCACCAAGCACCGCTATCTTCGTTAAAAATAAGAACGCAAAAGAGTACGCAAACCTCTATCCTGACGCCGCTACAGCCGTGGTAAGGAACCATTACATGGACGATTACCTGCAGAGCTTCGATAGTGAGGAAGATGCCATCAGAATAGCCTCGCAGGTTAGCCTCATTCATCAACAGGCGCATTTCCAGCTGCGCGGATGGAAAACGAACAACTCGGCCGTAGCTAAAACGCTACTAGTAGCGCCATCTCTGGGCGGCGATTGGGAACTAAGCACAGAAAGCGAGAAGGTTTTGGGATTAAAATGGAAACCTCACAACGATAAGCTAGGTTTCAATGTTAAAGCGGTGTACGATGAAGATAAAACACCTACGAAGAGACACGCGTTACGGGTAGCTATGTCTATTTTCGATCCTTTAGGTTTAATTACACCTGTAACTATTCACGCGAAACATTTACTTCAAGAAACGTGGCGAATCGGACTACCATGGGACGAGCCTTTACCTGCGGACTTAGAGAAGACATGGAGAAGCTGGCTTCAAGATGTGAGAAGAATGGAACATCTGGAAATACCTCGCGCACATTCTAACCTGGCGCGAGCGCGAGATCGGCAGCTGCACATCTTTACGGATGCCAGTGAGTCTGCCTATGCAGCGGCGGTCTACTGGCGCATAGTCAACGAGGACGGCGAAGTCAGCGTCAGCCTAGCAGCAGCCAAAGGAAGAGTCAGCCCGCTCAAGTTTACCTCCATACCAAGGTTAGAAATTCAAGCAGCTTTACTAGGTGCCCGCCTAGCTCAGCACGTCATGGAGGAGTACGAGTATCAGCCAAGCCGCAGGGTGTACTGGACAGACAGCCGCACAGTTCTATCGTGGCTACGCACAGGCTCGCGAGCATTTAAGCCGTTTGTTGCCCATCGAGTAGCAGAGATTGAAGATTACGAAGGTCGCAGAGTGGCGATGGGTGCCGTCTCGCGACAATGTAGCTGATGATGCTACTCGCCATATCCCGGAAGAATTTGGAGACCGACATAGATGGTTCGTTGGTCCGGCCTTCCTATACTTAGAAGAGGACAAGTGGCCGCAAGATGTCGCTACCAGTAGCGAAATAACAGGCGAAGAAAAACCGTCGGCAGCTGTAAATAGTGTAAATATTGTAAATAACATTAGAAAAATTGTGTGTATTGCAGAAGCACTACCGGAAATAACAAGATTTTCGTCGTGGCTTCGACTGGTGCGTGCAACAGCGCGCGTGCTGCAGTTCATCGAGCTCTGCAGACCAAATAAGCAACGTGTCGCCGGTGTGCGTAAGCGCACAGCTCCGAAAGCCTCCAATGATGAAGATTGGGGAAAAAAGAATACGAAAAGCTCGAGGAAAATAGAGAAAATTAAAAAGCCACGAAGTTCTGAAGAAAAACGACGTTACTTGCCGCTAGATGGCGCTGATATCATTAGCGCCGAGAAATTGTTAACAAAGTCGTCACAGCAAGAAAGCTTTGCTAGTGAAATAGAAGCTATCACGGGCGGGAGCGCGATAGCAAGAGACAGCCGGTTGAAGCAGTTATCGTTGTTCATCGATCAAGAAGGCATTTTGAAAATAAAGTCACGAATAGCGGCGGCAGAAGAGATAAGTGAAGATTTACGAGAACCGGCCGTACTAGATGGCCGTCACCCATACACCCGCCTCTACATAGAACATGAACACCGGCGTCTTCACCATAGCGGGGTGGAAGCAACTACGAGTGAAATATTACAGAAATTTTGGGTTTTACGGCTTCGCCCCACCGTGCGCGGCATAGTAAAGAGCTGCGCGCTTTGCAGAAGAAGAAGCGCTATCCCGCCACAGCCGCCTACAGGCGACCTGCCGAAGTCCCGGGTCGCGCACCATCAGCGAGCCTTCACCTACGTGGGCCTGGACTTTCTTGGGCCATACAGCGTGACCATCGGGCGGCGCCACGAGAAGAGATACGTGGCGCTTTTCACCTGCCTTACTTCAAGGGCGGTTCATCTGGAGATAGCCGCCAACCTGACTACGGACTCCGCAGTAATGGCACTGCGGCGCATGATGTCGCGCCGCGGGTGCCCCACCGAGGTTTGGAGCGACAACGGCACCAACCTGCGCGGCGCTGATGCAGAACTGAGGCGCGCCGCACTAGACGCCACTAAGGAAACAGCAGCCAACTACGCAATCAAATGGAAGTTCATCCCGCCGAGCGCGCCATTCATGGGAGGCGCATGGGAGCGCATGGTGCGCTCTGTCAAGGCTGCACTGTTCGCCGTGCTGCAACAGCGGCATCCACCAGAAGAGGTACTGCACACACTGCTGGTAGAGGTCGAACACACGCTCAACAGCCGACCTCTCACACACGTGTCGGTTTCACCTGAAGACCCGGCACCACTGACGCCCAATCACTTCCTGCTGGGCGGACCATCACGCGTGCCTGTCCCGGGCGCGTTCTCCGAAGGCGATACTATCGGCCGCCGCCACTGGCGGCACTCACAACAGCTGGCCAACCACTTCTGGTCACGCTGGGTACGAGAAGCGCTTCCGCTACTCCAAAAGCGGCGGGAGCCTCACGGAAGAGGAGCAGAGCTGCGCGTCGGCGACATCGTGCTCATCGCTGACGGCGCGCTGCCAAGAAATACGTGGCCAACGGGGATCATCGAGGCAGTACACCCTGGAGCAGACGGCGTGGTACGAGTGGCTGACGTACGTACGGCTGCGGGAGTCATGCGAAGACCGGTTAAGAAGTTAGTCTGGCTGCACCATATTTAGTATAACACTGCGTGTTATAGGCGGGAGAATGTGCAGCACAGACATGTTTCGTTGTAAATATTGATGTAAATAGATAGTAAGGCAGGATAGAATGTATGTTTCGTTTAGTTTTCGTTTAGTTCGTAAGTTTTGTATAATAAATAATGTTCGTTTTCGCCTTTTATTCGCCCTAAGACCTACATACAGCTTTGTTGTATAGAAATAATAAGGCTTTATGTAGTTATGATCTTTACCTACTAGGCATATTACGAATAAAGCGAGTTCCACGCAGTCGACAACATTACGAGTCGACTCTTGCGAGATAGTATTTATATGCGGGAACTCGCAATTACGAAAATCCGAAAAGTGCAAAATTCTGTATGTAAACAAATGTTTTATGAATGTAAATAGTATGTATAATGTAAGTATAAGCCTTAGGCATATGTTTAGACACTTTTCGGTACCATAAAGATAGTTTACAGGATAGTACGACCTGAAAAGGCGTACAACTCTGTGATTGTAAGAGTTTCCGAGGTCCTGTAAGAGCATACAATGTATATAACACTCTTGTTTGTTATTGTATAAGTGTATTTGTGTTAGATCCTTGTATATAAATAAGAAATAACACATTGTAATTCGTTTTCGGTAGGTCTTAGGGCATTACGTACTTTGTTTTGTATATATTTGTAAAAAGGTAGTACCGTTGCACTCGCTAGAGGGCCACACTAGTTAATTAGAGGTAGGAAAAGCTACCTAAGGTAAAATTATTAAGGTTAGATTGCAAAAAGTAGGATTTTAACAAATCCAGACATTGTGGCGCCACACCCGGCGCCGTTCGTCTTTGTAGATTTCCGCCGACCGTCTGGCCGCGCACTATAAATATCGGAAAGCGCGGCCATACATTTAGTTCCGTTCCAGTTCCGTTCAGTTTCGTTACGACTCAACAAGTTTCCCAGACAAGTTCCTGGGCTTTAGTATATATCCATAAGGTACCGGCTTTAGAGTAGGGCAGTGCTAGGGCAAGTACTGGCTCTCCACAGAATAGGTCAAATATTTTGCAACGGTGCTAGCTTTATTGCTATTTCGTTACAATAAAGCACCTTTGCAAGAATCGTTGTGGTCTCGTTTATTTCTCCGACACATCCGGCTCAACAGAAAAGCACTACGGCTGGTGGGGCATCGAAGAGAGAAGAACCAGATTTACAGTCCGCTGGCTCCCCCGGCTGTAGTGCACACATATTTCATTTAGAAATTGATTGTTAGGTAAACTCCCAGAAATACCGGATTTGCAGAGAGGTTAGGGCTTATGCATCAAAGGGATTTTGTAGTCTTTGACGTAATAAAATTTAAAAACGTTTTCCAAACCCTAACATTTTGAAAATTTTGACATTTTTATAGCATACCACTGACGCAATAAAAAGACAAACCTAAAGATAAAAATTCACCTTGTTTTTTTTTAAATTTATTAATAGTTTTAAAATAATTTAGAATTAATGTTGCGCTTGTACCAAAACTGTAATTGTTTGATTGAAATCAAGATAGTGAAGCTCTTCCACTGGGGCTCCACCACTCGTGAACTTCGATCGCCTGGGCGTATATTTTACCGCTTGGCAGCTTGAGAGGTACACGAAATCGTTCACTTTTACTATTATATTGAAATAAAAGATTATTCTGGAACTTCCATTTATTTGGGCATACGTCTTAGCCCATCGAAAGACTAATTCTATCTTACAATGTCAAATCATAGAATAAGACTATACAATTCTACGGTTCTACGTTTAAACATATTTAAAAGCGGATAAGGCTGCCAGCATACTTGTAATGCCTCACCATAGAGGTATTACAATACCTACATATTTTTCAAAATATGTAAACTTTTCCCTGTGTTTAATTTGAAGTCCCGTCCTCACCATTTCGATGGCTGGAATTCCACAAATGTGCATTTCTCTGGACACATTTGGCCTCACACTACTCCGTTGTGGAATCAATTAAAATTTGAAAAACTGTGTCAAATGATGTGATGTTTGAACTCTAAGCTCAAAAATCTGTGCTTCGTTATATATTTGGAAGTTTTGACCTATACTTAGCGCGAAGTTTCAAGGATGACGAACAGGATCCGGTTGATCCTCGTTTACATATTTTTATAGGTTAATGATTACAAAGGCTTGTTTTACTGAAATCAGTCTATTATTAAACTAAACAGCAACATTTCAGTTTTCATAGAGGCTGGAAAGCTACATCTGAAGAAAAAATGTACCCCAGGGATAGATTCACCAGTGCCAAGCACCCACGTTTCGTTGGCCTCGGCTGAATCAATAGTTCTTTGTGCGTATGTATATACCTGGCTAGTGAAAGATCAGCGCGAGCAGATGATGATATATTTTATAAGTTTATTTATATAATTATACGTTTTTATACAAGTACTAAGCGTTCAGCGATGGACACATCATTAAAAGTACAATGCTTATAAGCAAATGGTGTTTTTTTCATCATACAAATATTTGTCCCTATCGGGAAAAGAACCCGGACCCCAACGACTGCATAGTCAGAACCGCTGCCCACCTGGCCAATAACCGTATTGATCAAATAAATTAATTTAAAATGTTTGTTTTCAGTCCGAAGTTACGACAAGCACGACAAATGCGGTCTGGTGTGGATACCGCGGGTGGTGGCGTACAGATGTCGCACGTGCGGCATTTCCCCGTGCATGTCCATTTGCCGCGACTGCTTCCACCGCGGCGACCACTCGACGCACGATTTCAACATGTTCCTGTCGCAGGCGGGCGGCGCGTGCGACTGCGGCGACAAGTCCGTCATGAAGGAGGATGGGTGAGTTACAAGACATAGAGTTGCTCCGGTCTCCTGTTGAAGATTGCTTTCTAGAGTACTTTTTTAATAATAGATGGCTTTTCTGATTGAAAAACAACAACCATCCCCTATAGACACTAAAGATGTTAATGAGGCGTTGCCATCCGTGTAGCGAGGTATTAATGCCACTTGCATAAGTTTACCTAGACGGTAAGCTTACCCTCCAAACCGGACCGTGACAATTGACAGAGCATTGACGCCATGGCAGCAGGAATAGGTAAGGCGGTGGTACCAAATGTCCAAGCGAGTCGTTGCTGAACTCTACCAGCTAGCAGTCACGATGATAGTGAAACGTGAAGCCAATCGTTCGTCTCTTACAATCTGCCCGGAAGACTAGCAGATGATCTACTCTTCAAAGGAGTCCGGACCAACACGGGTGACGGGGGAAAATTAATTTTAAGTATTATTTGTAATTGTTGGTTTGTTTATTTTTTGAATAACATGTGCGACTTTTTCCTCTAGATTAGGTTTTCGATATAATTAGAAGAATGTTGCGAACCGAATAGTAACTGAATATTGGTGGCATCTCTAAAATTACGGTTAAAGCAGTCTGAATGTTGAGTGTATTCAATTTTTAGGGTTTGGTACCTACTTGGGGCGTGATCTACAATCGATATCGAAGCCAAAAATATAAGTTTTAGAATTTTTGTCTGTTTATCTGTTTGTATGTATATATGTCTGGGGTAAACTCAAAAAGTACTGCATGGATTTACTTCAAATTTTGCATGAATATTACTAACAGGTCGGGTCAAAATATAGACTACATATTATCATGCTATCACCTACGGGGGAGGAGCTGTGCGGAGTAAACGAAGTGCGGACGAAGTCGCTGGCAACAGCTATTACATAAAATAAATAAGTATACATACAACAAACATGATTTTCTTTTATAGATGATGGTACGGAACCCTTCGTGCACGAGTCCGACTCGCACTAGGCCGGTTTATTATATTGCACGACTCAGTGCGAAGCATTGAAGTGCTCTACGATTGAAAAAAAATATACACCATATCTGCAACTTTTTCCATTGTTAATGATCTTGCTAGAAACACAGAATTTACTAAATTTGTATTCCCCTTCCCCGTGTTGGTTCCGGGCTCCTTTGAAGAATAGACCAACTGCCGTTCTACCAGGCAGGTCGTAAAAGGCGACCGATTGCCTATGCAAGTCACTACCATCGTGGCTACTAGGTGGTAGAGTTCTGCATAGTCTCGCCCGGGTGTGGTACCACCGCCTTGCCTATTCCTGCCGCCAGGCGCATGCGCTCCTTGTAGGCAGAAAAGCAGTGCTTTACTTGCCATTCACAGATATTTTAATAAAACGTTCGTACGTTTTAGATGATTTTAATTAATAGTAAGTAAATGAATAAAATGTGTCATAATCATGTGCACGCCGCTGAAATCTATAAAAGAAAAAGTTTTTGTGGCCGAGTACTCCGTCGCATACTCAGTATCATAATCCTGTGCACGCCGCTGCCTGCCGCAATAGCGTCAGTGCTTGTCGCTGTCGTGTTCCGGTTTGGAGGGTAAGGTAGCCGGTAAACTTATGCGTGTGGCATTAGACCTCGCCACAGGATAGCAACGCACCATTAACCTTTGGTGTCTATAGGCGATGGTTGACTCTTTCCATCAAGAGACCCATCTGCTTGTTTGCTATCTTATGACATAAAAAAAAATTCGGGATAAATAAATAGTATTGTTACGTACTCGGGTTCGTACTTGTAAGAAAACACCACTTATATTAAATCCGTGTATTTACACAACACAACACAACGTAATACTAAAATACACTTTACACCCTAGTCACTCGATGTACTATCAATGAACTTAGAAATACTACACAATAAAACACTACACAATAAAACACTTCTCGCTTCGCACTGGTCACTTGATGTATCGCTGCGTTGATAAAAACTGCCTTGTGTTTGTCAATACCTCTCTTTTATATTTATATTTATAGGCAGGGTAAGGTCCTAGCTGGATCCAGAAAAATCTAAATGTATCGGGAAACAATGAATCACTTCTTATCGTAAACATGTTATGAGTCATAAATCCTAGTACACGCTACTTTCAACCTTATGACATATCCCACAAAGTCCATTATGGCATAGCCCAGGTCAACTATTTGTTTGTCAATAGGAGTAGCTATCTCTTTATTTTATTTCTAGATAGTTACCGCGCGCGCGCTCCAACTCTACACGCTTCTAGATTGTTCGTAACAGTATCCTATGTGCTATTCCAGGTTGTATTCTAAATGTGTACCAAATTTCATCTAAATCGGTTCAGCAAGTTTTGCATGAAAGAGTAACAAACATCCATCCATATTAAAAACTTTCGCATTTATGATATTGATATGATATGATGTAATGAAAATTAATTCTGTAATTTTCAAAAGTTAATTTAATGTAACAGAAACGAAATAATTATTAAAATAGCTCAATTGTTTTCCATCTGGCAGAAAAAATCTTAAATCATAATAAGTAATATATTCAATTATTATAATCAAACGACACAGATATCCGTTTGAAATAGAAAATCATTCTTTCATATTTCACTAGCTGACCCGGTAAACGTTGTTCTGCCTTTTTAATTACTCTTATTTTTTTCTATATTTTCTCACCTTTTAAACCTTCCCTGGACTTCAACAATTTATTCAAAACCAAAATTAGCCAAATGGGCTCAGCCGTTCTCGAGTTTTAGCGAGACTAACGAACATCAATTGATTTTTATATATATAGATTATCAGTTCTCTAATTTTTTCACTATCGTATGGACATTAAGATTCCTACGTTTTGAAAATTTTAATATAATCTATGTTTTCGTTTTGCTGTTAATCGTATACTGATCTTCACGATCTAATGGACTTTAACATTCCTGCGTTTTGGATTTTTCAATTTATTCTACGTTTTCGTTTTGCTGTTAATCGGTATAATGACCGGCGACCGCAATAGAGAACAAAAGAATATACTGAATGGATGATTTTACGTGATGGCTGCCGTAATTATAAAGTGCGGCGTACATTCTGAACTGCCCAGAGGTCACTCCACATCTGTAACGGTACCACTAGCTGACATTATAACTGTACGTAGGATAATTGTGACGAATAGATGGAGAAAAACAATGTATCTATTATGTACTTGAACTTTGTTCACTTTTCACTATGTTCTGTGATCTTTAACTCTTCATGTTGATTGTTGTTTGGAAGAAGATTCATTGTACTAGCTTTTTATTCGAGACTAGCTGACCCGGCAAACGTTGTTCTGCCTTTTTAACTACTATTATTTTTTTAATGTTTTCTCACCTTTTAAACCTTCTCTGGACTTCAACAATTAATTCAAAACCAAAATTAGCCAAATCGGTTCAGCCGTTCTCGAGTTTTAGCGAGACTAACGAACAGCAACTGATTTTTATATATATAGATTAGCTGTTCCCGCGACTCCGTTTGTGTTATCCAAAAATATTACTTCCCTTTTGCTTAGTCGCGTGAAAAAACTATATGCTAACTCCAGAATGATGTTGCTTTCCATAGGTAAAAGAAATAAAACATCTGAAACTTTATTTTTTTTAATTGATTAAAATATGTTTTGAGTATCTTCACGCCCGTATTCGTGAAGAGGTGGATAGAGGTACAAGTGCATCCGCGACCAGCCGAAGATACTTAGTTCCGCTATTTGATAGGTGGCAATCCTATCGTCAATTGGGCACTTATCCAGTCCCAGACAACGTTATTTTTGTCATAAAACTGAAAAAAAAAACATTATTATCTAAATATAAATAAACTAAGCTAAATAAATCTATTTCTATTCCTCCTCATTAGTTGAGTGGTTCGAGAAACTGACTACGAAATCGATGGAGTTTGGTTTGTTTACATACTAATTGAATGATTAAGCCCAAGCAAGATAAGGATAAGAATAAGGATGGGGATAAGTATAAAGGATGTGGATAATGATAAGGACAGCGTTTAGTCAAATTTTTTACGATAATTACTTAAACATTTTTTTATCTACAATTAAGACGGAAGTACGAAAAAAATATTATTAGTTAACAATCGTTTAACTTGTTGAAAAAATATTTTTAAGTAAATTTTCCAAGTGAAATAAATTATTTATAGTGTTCAGAATACATCATATTTTTTTCAAATTTAAAAAAGAATATTCAATAATTTAAATAAACTAATTTATGTGTCGTACTCGCTTTTAAGGTATTTGTTTCAAGCGTGAAGTATTAGGTATAGATGGAGCTAGGACTCGTATTAATCACTTGAAACAGATACTTACGTTACATCTCACTCTCAGGTCTCCCCATCTCTTATTATACAGCTGTGTTAGAAAGAGAGGGTGAGACCTCAGAAGATGACAGCAGTATTTAAAGTTGTGTTTCAAGTAGGTATTAGAAGTGCTGCCTATACCTAATACTTCATGGTGACAACTGACAAGTGACGATTGATATAACCGCGTAATCATTTGTTACGCGCCATGTAACAGTTTTGTAGTGACGCATAAACAGACAAAACAATGCGGACCGTTACGTATTTGGATCTCACATCAACCTCGACCTTGCTCCGAACTTGACACAAGACAATAAATCGCGAAATACTTGACCTGCATTGTATTGTTGCCGGGTTTATATACGATGATATATTTTTAGTCGTATTAGCCTAATTAAGGATTGGACGTTGCTAAAATGTTCGCTGACTTTCTGTGTTGAATACATATGTTATTTCTCCTATGTTGGTACGAGCTCCTTTTGAAGAAACCATCTGCCATTTTTTAAAATAGTTCGTAAAAGGGGAACAATTGGCATAACGTATTACTAAATATCATCCCTGTGTTTGTCTGAGCTCCTTTGAAGAATAGGCCAACTGCTGTTCTGCCAGGCAGATCGTAAGAGGTGACCGATTGGCTATGTAAGTCACTATCATCGTGGATATTAGGTGGTAGAGTTCTGCATTGTCTCACCCGGGTCTGGTACCACCGCCTTACCTATTATTGCCGCAATTGCGTCAGTGGTTGTCGCTGTCATGTTCCGGTTTGGAGGGTAAGGTAGCCGGTTAACTTATGCATGTGGCATTAGACCTCGCCACAAAATAGCAAAGCACCATTAACATTTTTGGTGTCTATAGGCGATGGTTGACTCTTTAAATCGGGAGAGCCATCTGCTTGTTTGCTATTTTATAATATACAAAAAAACGTGACTACTAGGTGATAGAGTTCCTCAGCGTCTCCTTCGGATTTGGTGCTACAGCCTTACTTATTCCTGCCGCGATATCGTCAGTGCTGGTCACTGTCGTGTTCCGGTTTGGAGAGTAAGGTAGGTAGTATAACCTTGTGCATGTGACATTATAATCCCTCCATACTCATCATTAACAACTTTGGTGTATATAGGCGATGGTTTCTTGTATTTTAATAGGTAATGAGTTCTGCACCTATTCGCCTTACGGTTCCTCTATCTTATCTATTCTTACCGTCATAATTACAGAGTCTGTCACTCATTTTGCGTGACAGACTCACAAACAAACACAGGCAGACAGCAAAAAATACTTGAAGACAGCCGTTGATCAGTGCGAGTGATTAGTAAACACGTCTACTCACTTTTACAACGCTGATTACTAATCGAATGGCACTAATCACCGGCGGTTTTCACGTATTTTTTGCTTAATACTAAGCACCTGTATTAAACACTCGCACTGGCACTAATCAAAGTGTAATTTGTAATGTAATGTGTAATGACCTCTGGTATTGCAGATGTCCATGGGCGGCGGTGATCATTTACCATCAGGTGCACCTCTTGCTCGTTTGTCCCCTCTTCTATAAACAAAAATCGGAACTCTATTAGGTTGTAGGATTTAGTGGAGTAAAAGTTACCCTGTGGCTTTAAATCCACTCCACGCGTTTTGTAACGAATCGTTAACATTTTTAGTGTACAGAAATCGAAAATACCATTTGTCCAACAAAGGGGTCGATTTTTCATTCATTATTCTCATGGGTAAAAATTGGAAATACACCTAAAGCAAATTTTTGTGTATGTTTGTTATTTGTAGAGCAAAACATGAAAAGAGCCTGATGATCAGGGAAGTAACAGAATACCAAATTAGATTCGATCAGGTTGCTTTATTCCTTCTATTAAATTGAAAAAAAAAAAAACTGATAATTTTGTATCGGCTGAAAAGATTTGATTGAATTAAAGCTGAGAATCATCTCGACAGACAGGGCTTTGTTAAAAAAAAACACAACCAAGTCGGCCATCCGCTTAGGAGTTACGATGCTACAGATACATGTACAATTTCAAGTGTGTATGTGTGTGTGTGTGTGTAATATTGTTGGAATTGGATAATACTGAGCACTATGATCTGTGCAGGCGCCCAAGCATTCGTAAGTGTGTGTTTGTCCACGAATTTCTCGAGAACTAAAATCCATATAAAGATTAAAGATGTTAAATTCTTTTCCTTTAAATCAGGTACATTCCAACTAAGGGAAAAGTTAAAGTTTTAATCAATATTGGTTCTGTAATTTTTGAGATATGGGCGTAGTTGACAGATATTTGAAGTCGGTTTAATTTGTTAGGTTACTTTTATTATGTCGGGGGTTGAAAATGAAAATGTCTCCCTCATATAGT
This sequence comes from Apodemia mormo, assembly GCA_036924255.1. NCBI lineage: Eukaryota > Metazoa > Arthropoda > Insecta > Lepidoptera > Riodinidae > Apodemia > Apodemia mormo. The sequence continues at coordinate 3,074,945 of JAUPFN010000012.1, read as the reverse complement.
CCTAAACTATAAGGTAAAAGCTTAACAAACAAGCAAAACTTACTTTTACCTTTGTTTTATTTAATATCAATGATGTAAATAATGTCTTTCTTAATGATGTAAATAATGAGCTCAAACACATTTATATTTTACTAAAAGTGATCGAGAAGTCGGGGTTTCTGACGTTGTCCAGACTTCCCTGATTGCATAAAGACGTCACATCTGATCAGATTGAGAGACTATCTATCCGTTGGGAATTATGATGCCATAGATAGACACACACATGTTAAACTATTCAAGCCCTTGTTTTTGCATCTGAGGTTAAAAAATGTATTTTTCAAGCTCTAGTACTAACAATATTACAGGAGCAGTAGGTATGAATTAGGGGGCGTCCACAAATTACGTAAGATGTTTAAGGGGGAGAGAGGGTCGAGTCAAATCTCATCTAATCTTATGTTGGAGGAAGGGGGGGTCTAGGCAAATATCACGCAATTATTTTTCTGATTGAAACAAAAAATATATTATTTTGGTCCGTTATCCAGCTTGTACATGCTTAAGATTTAATCTTAAGCGTAACCGTGATACGATTAAGATCATTCACTAACTCGTTCGAAAGAAAATAATTTCATTCATACTTCGACGTTATACAGCCTTAACTAGTCGTAAATAAAAGCACGAAGAATTTTTTTTTCTTTTTACAATAACAATACAACGCGTTTACATATTTAAGAAACCCACATTTTGAAAAATCTCACGTGAGATTGGGGGATGGGGGAGGGGGTTGAATAAAATCTCACGATATCTCACCAGGGGGAGAGGGAGGGACAGAAAATATAAAAAAACACCTCACGTAATTTGTGGACGCCCGGGCCCTTACGTAATCATATAGTACCTACCAAGTATGATTATATAAAGCCGTAATATCGTTAGTACGATAACAAAGAACATAGCATTATGTACCAAAATTCAGTATTGTTTGGTAATCACAATCAGTAAATAAAAAGTGAATTGGGATTATTGTTAGAATGATATGCGTCTAAGAATTATGTTGTGGAATGTAGATTGTCTTCGAAATATAATTGAAGGGAAACTGTACCAAAATGCTTTTTAAGACAAGATTATCAAGCCCCAAATATTTTTTTATATCATAAGATTTTTTTTTATAGTATAAGATAGCAAACAAGCAGATGGGTCTCCTGATGGGAAGAGTCAACCATCGCCTACAGACACCAAAGGTGTTAATGGTGCGTTGCTATCTTGTGGCGAGGTCTTATGCCACATGCATAAGTTTACCGGCTACCTTACACTCCAAACCGGAACACGACAGTGACAAGCACTAACGCTATTGCGGCAAGAATAGGTAAGGTGGTGGTACCAGACCCGAGCGAGACAATGCAGAACTCTACCACCTAATAGTCACGATGTTAGTGACTCTTATAGCCAATCAGTCGCCTTTTATGACCTGCCTGGCAAACAGCAGTTGGCCTATTTTTCAAAGAAGCCCGGGACCAACACGGGGAAAAAGACAGCAAACAGATGATTCTACAGATCGAAAGAGACAACAATCGCCTATGGAAACCAAATGTGTTGGGGCGATGTTATCCGTGTTACGTGTAACGAGATGCCACATGCATAAGTTTACCGGCTACCTCTCCTTACAAACTGGAAAATTGGTAAGGCAGGAATAGATAAGGCAGTAGTACTAAACCCGGGCGAGACGTTTCAGAACTCTACTACCTAGTAGTCACGAGGGTTGTGACGCGTATAGCCAATCGCTCGCCCTTTACGAATTGCCAGGCAGTACGGCAGATGGTCTTTTCTTTGGGCCCGCACCGACTCAGAAAAAACGCTATACATTTACTTGTATATGCATTAATTTTGGCATTTAATTATTAGGTTCGAAATCTAATTTATATGGAACTAGTGACCTGTCCCGGCTTCTCGTGGGTGTTTAATGATATGCTGTAAAAATCTTTGAAATTCTCGGCTTTTCTCTACTGTTTAAGCGTGTATTATTCATATAAAGCTTTCTCCTGAATCACTCTGTCTATTGATGAAAACTACATTAAACCGTTGCGTAGCTTAAAAGATCTAAGCGAACATACCTACCTACAGCGAAAACGACTATGTATTATGTAAAGATACTGATGTTGAAATCTTTGTGTTTCAGATTTTGCAGTAACCACGGCAACAAATGTCCAAGGCCAGGAACAGCGCCCGCCGAACTAATATGTGTAGCAGAAGCAATGATGCCAAGACTTATACTCAGATTACTGCAGCATTTCAGAGAGAACAGGTAAAAACACTACATTATCGTATTATTTTAAAAACCTTGTGAAAAACGACTGATTGAAAAATGTTATTACACTATAAAAAAAATTAATAATAACATTGTAAATGTGTTCTTGGTATTTATCGGTATGCTTCATATGGGGTGCCAGAATTACCGAATGATTAAGTTCAACAATTCGTCAAGAAATTCATTGACTATTACTGCTTCTGCGATTCAAACCACACACTGCTTAGGTCATCGCCGTAGATTACCAACCTTTTAGTTTTTTGTAGCATACCTTACCTACCCTCCAACTGGAACACAACAGTGACAAGCACTGACGCTATTGCGACAGGAATAGATAGACGGTGGTACCAGACTTGGGCGAGAAAATGTAGGACTCTACCGTCTAGTAGCCACGATGGTAGTGACAAGCATAACAAATAGTTCGCCTTTTACGAACTGCCCGGCAGAACGTCAGATAGTCTATTCTTCAAAGGGAGCCCGGACCAACGCAGAGGAAAGTGTTAACGAAGTTAGTGTAGTAATACTGTTAAAAGATAATATCAAAATTCAATTATATTTTAACACTAGTATTGCCATCTATTGACATATTGGATCCAACTATTGTAACTGCGTAGTACATGTTGTCTATTGAATGAAATATTTAATAATCTTAATCGTCCCGAAAATTGTTGTGCTATTAATCACCTTGACCTGAACCCCATTAAATGTAACGTTGTTTCATTTACTCGGAAACATCGCCCAATTATTTTTAATTACACTCTAAAGGGAGTAAACTTGCTTAAGAGATTTGTTGTTCGAACTTACTACTACTACTACAACAATAAGTTATTATTTCATACCCATATTGATGATGTAATCTCCAAGGCTTACAGATCATTAGGGTTTATAATACGCTTAACTAAAGATTAAAGACACACATTAAATCATTAAAAATTTTTAACTGTACTTACGTACGTAGTAAACTCGAATATGCGTCTCAGATTTGGAACCCCTGTTACTATACTTACATCGATCGTATCGAAACGCTCCAAAAAAAATTAAAATTCTTATGTTATCGCACATAAGAGCGCTATAGTTATAGCAGATATTTAGAAATGTGTAAAAAACATCATCTGTTTCCTCTGGTAAAAAGACGCGAGATATCAGATCTTACTCTTTTGCTAAAAATTGCATCAGGTAAAATTGACTGTCCAGAATTATTGAGAAAACTAGCTGTTGCCAGCGACTTCGTCCGCGCGGACTTCGTTTACTCCGCACAGCTTCTCCCCCGTAGGTGATAGCTTGATAATATGTAGCCTGTATGTTGACCCGGCCTGTTAGTAATATTCGTGCAAAATTTGAAGTAAATCCTTGCAGTACTTTTTGAGTTTGCCCCGGACATACATACAGACAAACAGTTGAAAATTCTAAAAACTATATTTTTGGCTTCAATATCGATTGTAGATCACCCAAGTATTCTTTTAAAAAATATTCAATGTCTAGTTTTGACTTTCCTACGATTTTATTATATGTATAGATTATTACTCAATGTACCTGCTAGAAATCTACGCCTTAATGAATTGTTTCATATTTCGTCAGCTTGTAGTAATTATAGACAGAACGCATTTCTATGGCGCGCAAGTAATATAACTAATAAACTAAATACGAATTCTTCTAAATATAACTTCGATTTATTTAAAACTAGAGTTTAGAACGCGAGGCGAATGCTTAGTGATGATTTTTTCACAAGCGATTCAAATTAACTGCACTTATTAATACGTTTATATTCATTTTTAACAAATTAATTTAAATTCACTTTTTGTTTTTTTTCGGCGATTTCGGCGATACACAATTTGTACAATCTATACATATTATAATAAAATCGTAGGAAAGTCAAAACTGTACATTGAACATTTTTTTTAAATAATACTTGGGGCGTGATTTACAATCGATATCGAAGCCAAAAATATAGTTTTTAGAAATTTTGTCTATTAGTATATATATAGTCTATTAGTATAGTATATCTGTATGTATGTCCGAGATAAACTCAAAGAGTGATGCATAGATTTACTTCAAATTTTGCATGAATATTACTAACAGGTCGGGTCAATATATAGGCTACATATTATCAAGCTATCACCTACGGGGGAGAAGCTGTGCGGAGTAAACGAAGTCCGCGTGGACGAAGTCGCTGGCAACAGATAGTTTACTTATATAAGCTGCATCTTGCAGCCCGCTGCATTATATAAGTTTTTGGTGAATCCCGCGGGATCATCTAATTTTTTCGGGATAAAAAGTAGCTTATGTGCTATTCCAGGTCATCAGCTACTTGTATGCCAAATTTCATTAAATTCCGTTCAGTAGTTTTTGCGTGATTGAGTAACAAACCTCCATCCAAACATCCAAACTTTCGCATTTATAATATTAATATAGATGTAGATGTATACTTAGTGCGTTATCATTCTATGGATGTAGATATCATTATTGTAATCCATACTAATGTTATAAATGCGAAAGTAACTCTGTCTGTCTGTCTGTCTGTTACGCTTTCACGGCCAAACCACTGAACTGATTTGGATAAAATTTGGTACAAATATAGTTTGAGGCCCACGAAAGGACATAGGATAGTTCTTATCCCGGAAATGCCACGGGAACGGGAACTTTGCGGGTTTTTATTTTAGAATTTTTTCCACGCGAACGAAGTCGCGGGCACAGCTAGTCTACTATAATAATGTGAATCGATATGGCATCCACTGATACGGATTGTTTTTCTTTTATTTAATTTTGTTATTTGTGTCTGGTGTTTACTGATTTGTTGTTAATGTGTTTTACCTTGTGAGGACCTGTGATTGGCTGTCTGTTATAAATTTGCGATATTATTGTTAATGTGTTATAGCTGTTGGCCTTCCAATAAATAAATAAATAAAATATTTAGTCTGTGTCGAATAATTATTAGTGTTTTACTTTAGGTTAAGGGCCACAGAAGTTTTTTCTTAATATAAAAAAATATGGTAACTGCGACGAACACAGGCGCGCGCCTTGATAACACGTGCCGCGGCGACAAATCGCTGTTACTAAACAATAAACTTCGATATCTATACACAGATGACTTTACTCACTATTTTTATTTGCTTAGGTCAAAATTTAAGTGCCTGTTTTTTTTACATAGTATGTAGCATCCAAAATGAGTACTGAACAACCTCTTTTAGTATGTATCCAGTCAACCTGTATGTACACTTGATGTACCAAGAAAAAAATTGAGGTTTGATTTTCTTCAATGTTTGTTTTCAGTACTGGTGCTGCGAACTCAGACAACTACAGGGTGGCTGTGCAGGAGTGTGAGAACTACGTGCAAATGCTCATGGAGTTCAACAACATGGGAGATCTCATGAGGTCGGCTATGACCAAAGCACTAATAAACCCACAGGTGAGTGTATAAAATATAAATACGTCTGCCTATTGCTTTTTACATACACTGTTTTCTAATACAGAATATGTGTCATGTTCTTTTTTTTGAAAGGAGTTACTTCAGATGTTTTACAATTAAATTTGCTTAAGCTTGATTTTGATCTGGATCTGACCATTTTGGCCAATAGACCATCTGTCTTTATGAGCCAGTTCGTAAATGGTAGACTATTAGCCAAGTATGTCACTACATCTAGAATCTAGATATAAGTGGTGGAGTTCTATAACATCTCGTACAGGTTAAATAGTACCCTCATCGCCTGACCTATTCCTGCCAAAGTATGTACCATGGTTTCGGTTTTAAGGCTAAGGTAGTTAGTAAGGTGGTTTGTTGAATTATTTCCATGTCATAAAGAATGTAAGCACACCATTACCATATTTGGTACCTTGTAGTTGGTATCTACACATATTACTGTCAGAAGAGCCATCTATTTTTTTTTGTTATCCTGTGATATAAATGAAAGAAGGTCTTGATTGACATATATTTGGAACCGCCACTAGATTTGAATATAGTATTTGTGATTGTATTGTTCACTGTCACTCGATACTCATTAGGGTTTACGACTTTAATCACTATATTTTATAATTAAAAACAAGTGAAAAATTGTTAAATTTAATTCCAAATATAAATTTCAATTATTTAATTTATTAAGGTATTTTTAATCAAACACATGTTAATATTATTTCATATCTAATAATAAGTACAATGCAATTCTTATCTATTATAAGCGTATATGTATACAAATATTAATTTTAATTAAAAGAGCTAAGATTTGTTTGTTTGTAATAGATAAAATCAACAATAATTGGACTGACTTTTAAAAAGGAAAGTGTTGCAGCTCAGTTATAGGACTTCGAAAAATAATATAATGACACTAGCTGACCTGGTCACCAGTTGCTGGGGCAGTTAAAGTAGTTTAATTTTGAAATAAAAATATCGCGGTCATTAATCGAAGTAAAATATAGCCTATATTTTAAGTTGGACAAAGGTACATTTATCTGTGCGAATTTCATTAAAAACGGTCCAGTAGTTTCAGAGATTAGCCTAGGCAAACATCGTGACATGAGATTTTTGTGTATTAAGAATTAATATTAAACCATACTATAATTAGTGGGATTCATTGGCGTGTCCATACTAAGATAATGTCACACAATCTTGGCAAATTGCACTATACCAATCTACGGTTATTTCAGAGTAACAAAGACTACTTTTTACTCGTTTGAAGGAAAACGAAGTAATGTGTGTTAGCTAGTAAAAAATATTTAAACATACGAATAGAGAACCTCTTTCACCTTTTTAGAAAGTCTTAAGTATCTTAATAAATAAAATTAGTTGAAAATTAGGAGTAATACACTCAATAAGGGCAAAGTCTGACACATTTTACTGCAAACATTTTATTAAACAATAAATATTTTAATCGTTATTTTGTATGTATTACAGATGTACCGCAACTTAGTAGAGCCACCGTTCCCGGACACAGAATATGGGAGTTACATGGCAGAGTCAAACAAAATGTATGAGAAAGCGATCGAGTCCTTCCCAGCGCCAGAACCTCCTGACGAGTGAGTAACTTGGACCATTTCATAGGTCTGAACTTGATTTTATAGAAAATCACTATCACTGGATAGCAACAAGCTGATGGCCAGGACTTGTTTACTGTTCAATTTAAGAATCTTAATTAGCCCAAGAACATAAGAGCGTTTTCGAAACTTTTTCCATAAAAGTACCAGTTTCTTTATGGATCATAATTGGATTGAAAAGATTCAGTTGTATTATTCTAGACAGTTATCTCCATTACATTTACATAATACTGATAGTACATATATCTGGTCACTAATATGCTTTTAGTGTTACCTTATTGAAAACCTGTAAGACACAATTAACAATGCATTTGTAATTTAATCAAGGATTTAAAATGTTATCAGATAACAGAACTTATTTTACGATACTTAATTATTACTGTAGCGATACCTCAGTAACAAAATTATTTTCAAACACTATATATATCGCTACACAAACAACAGAACGAAATTATTAACGCTAAATAACGTTATAATATTAATATGTATGCGATGTTGCCACATTTCATGCTGTTTCATGATTGGTTCACCAATTAGCGCTAGTAGACAATATCATAATACCATATACTATAACATTAATTCGTAGTGTATAACGTAATAAATAATGTTATTAAACAGTAAAAATTCTGTATAATTTTTGGATAACGCTATGCTTGAAAATCACATTATGTCATGCCACGAGCAATAATGTTAACACATAATACCGATATTTAAATTCTTGACCATGGGCACACCCAGGATCTAGGCTGGGGGGACAACCGTAACATTTTAAGACTATATTTTTATCTACAACAGTATTAGATAGTTAGTAGAGAGGTAAACAAATCCCCCCTCCCCCTCGGTATTCCCATGTCCTTGACTTTAATGTCACTTTCCAACATATATATTTTTTGTATATTACTTAACCAGTTTCACTTTTTTTAGCATCTTCAGGATATAATATTCTTCCTTTTATGCTAAAGATTCTTAAAAAGTGAAACCGGTTAAGTTATACCGAGGTATATAGGTTGTAAAATTAAATTATTGTTATTTCTTATTGTAATGTAATGGAATTTCGCCAAGTGCCGACGATGGAAAGTATAAAGTATATTATTAAAAATCCTTTGCTGTCTAAGAACAGCTCGGAAGACAGCTGATGGTCTTGTTTTAAATGAATGTTTTTTAATATGGTACGAGTGTTACATGTTTAGGTATGAATTTTTGACATTATACCTAACATAATTCAGTAAATCTTAAATTGTCCCACTATGATCTGGGTCTCTTTTAAAGAATAAAGCAACATCCTTCCGCTCAGGCAGTTCGTAAAAACAAAAGATTGTATAAACTTGTCTCTACTGACGTGACAATCTAATCTAGAGTTCTACAATCTAGTTTAGTATTGGTACCAATGTCTTAATTTTATTTATTTATTTATTTAGAAATTTATTGTAAGCTGAGCTGATATTCTCTGTAAGAGACTTCTTCCAGCAAACCTAAAAATGTGAGAAATGAGAATGTGTTAACATCGTAGAATATCATAATAAAAAAGTGTACTGACATGTGGACGCGGTGATAATGTTACACATATAATAGTAAATATCTCTGGTCAATTTTTCAAGAATTAATCTAACCCCAAAGTAAGCAAATTATTTGCTTGTTATATGGGTGTTAGGCAACAATATTAATACATAGAAATACATATATAAATACTCAAATATATTTTAATAAACACCCAAACCCAGAAATACAAATATCTATGCTCATCACACAAATGCCTGCCTCTGTCTGGGAATTGAACCTTAGTCCCGTTGATTGCATAGTCAGGGTCACTAACCACTTGACCAACGGGGTGGTCATCATCAATGTACATACAGATATTATCTTGTACTGGCGTGGGCGGTTGAATATATGCCACTTGTCATTTCAGATATCGACATTTGCCCGCGTTGGCCCCGCGGCTGCAGCACCACACACTACTTGAAGAGTTCATATTCTGGACGTTTAAATACGAGTTCCCGCAAAACGTCGTCTGCTTCCTACTTAACATGCTACCCGATCAAGACTACAAGGTATAGTTTTTAAATTTGATGGATATTTTGTCTCTATGTCTCCATATGGCGAGATGTTTGCAAAGTTTACTGGCTACTGCTACGTCACGTCCCGGTTTGGAGGGCAAGTCCAAATAGGAACATGACGTATCTATAAGTAATCACTAGTAATTATTATGTTAAAGTAAAAAATAAATCTTCACGCCCATATCTCTGAAGGGGTAGGCAGAGGTACAACTAGAACACCCACGATTAGCTGTAGAAACTTAGTCCTACAATTGCGATAGGTGGCAAGTCTATCACCAACCGGGAACTTTTCCAATCCCGGGCAAAGTTGTTTTAATCAGGAAAATGATAAAACACATTTTTAAATTGTCAGACCTGGGAGCATACCCGGGACCTTATGTGGTCAACATCGGAACACTAGACCACAGAGGCGATAAGTTAAAGTAGTATTTCACAAATTAAAAAAAATGAGTGTGGCTCACACTTGGTAGAATAAAACTTATGTTGTAATAAAATCTCTAAGTCATAATAAAATCTCTTAGGTTGTACGATTTGTATCTGGCCTTTTTTGGAACTACCCTAATGAAAATTCAAATATATAATACTGAGTAATGTATTCTATCTCATTCTCTCGCTGGCGTAATCTTAGCTTCAGCTTAGGTTTAGGCTTAATGTATTATGTGTTTGAGACACATTTTTTTTTATCGAGTTTGAAATCACAACAATTCCAAAGTATTATTGAAATGAAACTGCATTTTAATAATACGAAGAAGTATACATTTTGATATGTAACATCTTTCCTCTCGCTTCCTGCAATCTACGGTAGTGATTTCGTGAAATGCAATGGAAGAGTGTAACAGGAAGATGGTGATGCGATTTGAATTTACCACCGACCACACAACCCATAGACCCCTAATAACAGGCGAATGGTTCTGTCAACACATCTGACTTATAGTTCCGATGTAAATGTCCATGCACCAATACCCAATCAGTGTCGACCAATCAGATTCTCTGTACATCACTGTGGCCTTGAGTAAGCCAATCACGATGTTGCAGCTCAGCTCAGCTAGTTGCCAGAATGTATTCAATACGGAAAATCGAACATCAGGCGTCTATGGGCTGTGTGGTCGATGGAATTTACAAATAAGCGCGCGGTGTTAGAGTTGGCCTTCAGATTGTACCACCAATTTATTCACATGTCAGGTGTTGCAAAAGGCTTGCTTGTTTTTATTAAATAGCTTTTACATTATACTGTAGCATAGTTTATTTATTAATATATATTTATTAATATGAAATAATCTGTTTTTCAGGAGCACCTAACAAGAACATTTGTGATGCATTATGCAAGAATGCCATTTGTACTAGAGAACTCGGAAGACCCAGAGTTGTTATCGAACCGGGTCGTGCATATGTCTGTACAGTTGTTCTCCAATGAGGCGCTGGCGCTGCGCTGCGTGCAGCAATTGCACCTGCTGCACGTGATGGTGCTGTCGCTGCAGCTAATGATGGGCAAGATACTCGTGCAGAATACCCTCCACGACCCAGAGAAAAACCTGCATTACGTGATAGACTGCACCAAACGAGTGATGAGGGTACACTGCTACTGGCCGCTGGTGTCCGACTTCAACAACGTGCTTTCACACAAGAGCGTCGCTTTGTTGTTCTTGCAAGATGACGCGCTTGTTGATATGTGGTTCGAGTTCCTGTCTATGTTGCAAGGTATGAGTTAATATCATCATGACTCCGATTCCTCCGATCATGAGGCAGAGCAAATCTAATGTCTAGATATTAGGAAAGCCTAGATTTACCAGTTCATCATGATCTCCACGAACCTTACCTTATAACGACTGTCGCTTATTTGTAGTCATAACCGAGACTGACATCTTTACATGTTCATACGAGGCTGAGAGGTGGTGACACACCACCTGCCAAACTCAGCGCTGCTACTGAAATTTTGGATTTTCAAGAAAATCCTCAATAACACTTGCCTTACCCGGGAATTAATCCCCTAGGCCATGAGGCAATAATATTAATGCATTTAATAACTTTGGCTTTTTTGTCCTCAAACCATTTTTGTTTACAAAACTCGCAGTAAGTCTTTAATTATTAGGGCGAGCGAAGCGAGCCCTACACTAGGCCACTTTCTATGCACTTTTGTGGTACATTTTACTGAAAAAGTATCGCACTTTTAGGTTTGAGCTTTGATGTGGTGGTTTAAATTCATGTCTAGATATGTTATCTACCATTAAAATGCTATTTCATAAACTAAAAAATAGAAGATACAATTTGTATTAGAATTTTATTACTGCTAACGCCATCTATTATAAAACTAACGAGTTAAAATGCTACAAAGCTTCACTAGGCGACGATTTGTGCCCTTTAGTGGTACATTTTACTGAAAAAATATCGCACTTTTAGGTTTAAGCTTTGGCGTGGTAGTTTTATTTCATTTAATTCGTTTTCATTCACTCCATTTTAATACAATATTAATCTATTAAAACACTTGTACTTTTTAACTTTCCACTACGTATGTAGGTAGGGAGGTTACTGATTTTGCTCCGATTTTCAAAAATGGAGTTTTCACCATATGTCCACGTTTTGTGGTCTTAGGAACCATTTTCGACTATTTCCGCGATGACGTCGGTATGTCTGTATGTGTGTGTGTGTGTGTGTGTGTGTGTGTGTGTGTGTGTGTGTGTCATAAGTTTTCAAAGTCAACAAGTCATAAGTTTCGAACGCCTGGACCGATCGAAACGCGGTTGATGGCATTCGATTGGATTCCGCTCAACTTATACTTCCTGAAAATTTGAACCAAATGGGCCCAAGAGATTTTGAGAAATTTTGAAAAAACCCAAAAAAAAAATTGTGGCGAAACAATTTTTTTTTAAATAACTCTCCACATTCATTACTCTCTTCAAACAAATAGGCCGGTTGCGAAGACTGTTGACACTACCTTTGGGTAGTATTCGATCAATCTGATCTTTGTCTTCCCTGATACCTACATCCTTCCACAAACCACGTACCAAATATAACTATCTATTTCATATCACGAATACGCAACGTTTTTACAAAAACACCATTTGTGAGTATGGTTTGATTAGACTGATCTAAGTCTTCTTTTGAGTGAAAATATTGTAAACCTGATGACTTTAATAATCATATGCTTATAATATTGGCAGCTGAATTTGCTATTGGTTTTTAAAACTGCAGATATCTTTTCCACATGTGATATTGTTCAGGTCAGCATGACCTTCCAATAGCACGTACGCCTAGATGATCAGTTCAGTACAACAGCACGCCCGTTCCTGCAATGTGACTTCGCAATCACACGTTCATTCTAGATGGTCAGTTCCGTGTAGATTGCAATCCCACGTCCGCCCCGTCAGCGGGACCTACCAGCTACACGATGCACCGGTCAGCATATCAGCCACACTTGTCATCATTTGTACCATATAAATATTAGCATAATTATCATAATAAATCAGTGATCAATAAGCAGTCAAATGGGTATCATTTTCCCCCCGTCCCCGCATCATCAGCTGCGGGATCACTTACCCATCAGCATCTATCAGCAACTATCATCTCTATCACATCGTAGGGATAACTCCTACAGATATATATGTATGGTAGAGTTGAGTGCCTGATTCCTTATATCTGATTAAATGAGGGGAGGCTTGAGTCCTAGTGGTGGGTGTAAGAGGAAAGGTCGGAATCTAATGGTGGGCCAGTCACACAGTACACAACTAGTGTAGAGGTTGATTTAAATCAGTCATGTTTTAGACTTGTTGACTGCATCATAATATGTTGTTTACAATTTTTTTAATACATGTTTTGTTTTTATTACAAAGTAGATACCCCTCAAAAGTGCTTGTAAAGGTAAATTTGAATAAACAAATTGACTTTGATTTGAGAAGTATTTATGAATACCTTGAATACTAATAAATATCTTGTATTATTATAATGTGTACTGTACAAATAGGTATGTAGCATATTGTAAACTATTTTGTTAAAATGTCAGTTGGTTATATGTACGTTATATTTATACTGCTTTTTTAAAAATATACTTTGATTTGAGTTTATATTATTAAGATGTGTTGGGTATATAAGGATATGTTTGATGTCGGTCAGGTATGAACGTGAACGTGCGCGAGACCGGGGGCCACATCGAGTTCGAGCCGTCGTCGTACTACGCGGCGTTCTCGTGCGAGCTGGAGGCGGCGGCGTACCCGATGTGGTCGGTGCTGGCGCACCTGGGCGAGCCGGCGCACGCGGCGCTGGCGCGGCGCATGCTGGCCGCCGCGCTGCGGGCGCTGCGCGACTGGCTGCGGGCCGTGGCCGCCGCCGACCCGCCGCGCGCGCCCGCGCGACAGACCCGCGCCAGCTTCCACTTCCCGCTGCACCGGTGCGTACACACCACACACCACACTCCACACCACTGTACCGAGCCAGCTTCCACTTCCCGCTGCACTACTGCGTACACACCACACATTGCACACGACTGTACCGAGCCAGCTTCCACTTCCCGCTGCACCGGTGCGTACACACCACACTCCACACGACTGTACCGAGCCAGCGTCCACTTCCCGCTGCACTACTGCGTACATACCACACACTGCACACGACTGTACCGAGCCAGCTTCCACTTCCCGCTGCACCGCTGTGTACACACCACACACTGCACACGACTGTACCGCGCTAGCTTCCATTTCCCGCTGCACCGGTGCATACACATCACACACTCCATACGATTGTACCGCGCTCGCTTCCATTTGCCGTTGCACCAGTGCGTACACACCACATACTGCACACGACTGTACCGCGACTGCTTCCACTACCCGCTACACCGGTGCGTACATACCACACACTGCACACGACTGTACCGCGACTGCCCCGTACACACACTCCACACGATTGTATTTGTGACAAAAATTAACTGGAAAATGGTAGTCACAAGAATATACTATTTTAACATCAATCATCAGATTATATTCTTTAAAAGCAGACTCGGAAGAGGATAGATCACATTTGTATACTTCATACTGGGATTTTTTTCTGATAACTTGAAACAATAAACATTAAATTGATCGCTATCGATTCTTGCATTGGCGTAATTATTTAAATGATTTGCTCTGTTTTGGAACTATTAACAAATATCGGAAGTTGACATTAGTACCATTTACAAATGCGTCTCGTCTGCCAACGATGTCGTAAAAGTAATATTGTATGAAAAAGCTTTTATAAAAACTAGGTAATGAGTAGTGAGTGTTGGCGCTGAGGGGGGTTGTGTGTGCGCGCAGGTACCTGGCGGCGTTCCTGTGCACGGCGGTGCGCTCGCTGGGCGTGCGCGCCGCCGACGTGCTGCCGCCGCCGCGCGCGCTCGCCGCGCTCGCCTACCACCCGCTCAGCGTGCAGGTAACACACACACACACACACACACACACACACACACACACACACACACACACACATACACAACCGAACCGATAATGGTTAGACGCATCATTTAAATGCAGTAACACTGCAACAACCGATTTCCCATCTCCTGTATCTCTGGAACCCTGATCAAATCTTTACCAAATTTAAATGAGACTACACAGTAACAGACGCACCACCAACCCTTTACCCTACCAATCAGTCCTGATTATAAGGGCCTAAACGCGAGTGATGCACAGTCTGCTCCGAGGCTCTCTTCTCTGGGTATTTCTTGACTCCCTGTAAGTTATTTAGTTCGAGACCTCTGTCCGTAATGATCACACAGGAAGTGGAAATTCGTAAAATCGGTTTATAAGTTACCTAGTTCTAAGATAACGAACATTTAGAAAAGAAAAAAGGTAGTCCACAAAAAGGTAGTCATGTGGACTGCCGGCAAAAGTAAAAACATGAAACTGCGATTACAAGCAAATATTTATTATAATGACTTCTGGATTCACAATACATTATTTTACGAACGCAATGCGCGCGCACCGTATAACTGTGGATAAAATAAAAAGCAGCTAACGACGTTTCTACTTCAAAATATAGTCAAATTGATAACATCTTCCTTTTGGAAAGTCTGTTAAAAATACATTAATGAGGATCATTTCTTTTCACCGCCAAAAAACTAGTGAAATGCCGTGATTTTCATCACTTTTTATCGTTCGATTCACTATGCCTCGGTCACCATAGAATAACAGTGTACAGTACCCGGCGATAAATATTGCACATCGACCTTTGGAAAGAGACAATCGGCTAATTTCAGCTTCGTAGAGCGTTATCTCTGTCGCACAAAATACAAACAGTCCGGTACCTATTAGGAGCTGTTAAAACAAGTATGATTTGCTTCTTTTGATATTTTTATTCTTTGTATAAAATACACTAATTTTTCTATAAGTGATGGCTTTAGGTTGGGGTAAAATAAAATAAAAAAACATTTTTACATTATGTTTACGTATTTAATTATTTTGGAACATTACAGCTTTAGTGTACATAATAAACACCATTATACCTATTGCTAAAATGAGACATTGCAATAAAAATAATAATAATTCTAATTCTCAATTACTTCCATTTCACTATCTGTGCTCTCAAAGAGGTCAATATCACTGTCACTATCAGCCGTATTTATTACTAATCTATCAGTGTAATTGTCTAAACTGTGTTGAATGCTTCTATATTCATTCTCACATTTGATTGCATGATCGCAAACCTTTTTCCACTCTTCAGCGCCGATCATGTTTACTTTTTCAGTCAATAATGTTTTTACTGTAGTTAAGTTCATACCCACATTTCTAGAGGCTACATAGCCTTTCAGTTGAGACCATATATTTTCAATTGGATTAAAATCCGGATGATATGGTGGCAATCGCAACACAGTGTGCCCATGTTCGGCAAGTATTTTGTCCACAGAAAACTCTGTATACCTCTCCTTGTGCTGACATATAATAGCGTAAATCTGGGTTTTTGTTAATTTTGGATCAACTGGAATTTCATGTCTGTTTAACCAGTTGATCATTTCCCGTTTAATGGTGTTTGAGTTGGGGGGTCTCTCAACATACTTGTTGTGATAGGGTGCGTTGTCGATAACTAGAACAGAATCACTGGGTATATTTGGGATTAATTGGTTAACCAGCCATTTCTCATAGTTATCGTTATTCATTTCATTGTGATAGTCACCTGTAGTGTCCGTGGATTTATACGTGAAAAAAGCACCGGGTACAAAGCCTTTTTCATTTCCCGCATGAACTATTATCAAACGTTGACCTTTTGAAATTGGCTTTTTTACTCCTTTTTTCTTATCGTCACTCCAAGATTTCCCTTTAGTGTGGGATGCATGTATATTGTATATATGACTCATCCATGTAGACGATATTTTTTCCTGTTTCGCGAAATTTGCGTATTTTATCAAGGTATTCCATTCGTTTGAGACTAACGTCGTGCTTTTCCATTAGAATTTTTCGATTATCTTCCATTTTAGTGAACTGAAATCCCATGTCATGAAGTATTTTTCTCAACGTTTTTTCAGACCCATTGTAATTAATAGCTTCAGATAACTTAGCTTTTAATGATTTTATTGTTGGCAGTTCATTAAATCGTAAGTGAAAATCATACACCATTCTTCGAACAACATCGTAATCAAAATCGTCCATGTCCAAACGAAATTGCTTTTTTGGTCTCCCTTTTTTTGGAGTGCTGAACTTAATTTCAGTCGAATGTGTTTCAGTACTGACTTTGTTTAATATATTGTTCAAAGTTCTTCTTGAAATTCCAGTGGCATTTGCAACTCGCTCTTGAATCTTCTTAAAATAACAACTTACA
Organism: Apodemia mormo; assembly: GCA_036924255.1. Lineage (NCBI taxonomy): Eukaryota > Metazoa > Arthropoda > Insecta > Lepidoptera > Riodinidae > Apodemia > Apodemia mormo. The sequence continues at coordinate 3,057,815 of JAUPFN010000012.1, read as the reverse complement.
TTTTCATCTACTTTTTTTTTAAATCTATCAGCTTCGCTTACAAAGTATTTATAAACATTGTAGATAATTTCACGTGACTGACCTCGTAAAGGTCTCCCTCTTTTTTCCGAAAGATGCCATATTACAACTTTAAATTATTTAAATTTGTGGGTGTTATCAACTCTAAATATATATTTTGATCGGGACGCGACTGCACTCTATCATACTTGAACAACGACTGACTAAACGTCACATAGGTAGTGTGGGACAGAGATAACGCTTTACGAAGCCGAAATTATCCGATTGTCTCTTTCCAAAGTTCGATGTGCAATATTTATCGCCGGGTACTGTAACATATTATGCTATAAAAATGTCTATATTATATAGACATTTTTAACTTCGATTTTAAATTGTGAGCTTTCAACAGCATATTTACATGTTTAATTAAACCTTATTACTACGTATTACGATTTACGGTATATATGTTACTGTAAAAGTCCGAAATGTGCTAAATCCTAAGATTTTCCGGTAAAACTTAAGATTTACCAACCCTCAATGGTAAATGTCCAAACGGTTCTTTTGTTTCGAATTTTTACCAGCATTTACTTGACAAATCTTAGGATTCACCTTAAAGGCACGGTAAATATTGAAAAAGACATTTTTTTACTATTAGAATTTTGTACATGCTAGGTTTTACCAGTGATGGCTGATAAATATTGGTTTTGGGAATAAAACAATGATTAATACTTAATCATTTATTTAAATTAACTATTAGTCGTAACCTTATATATGGATTTATGTGTACAGTGTATCATATGAGTATATGAGAGTAATTATTATTAATCATTTATATTATTAATCAGTCAAATCCTTACCGATATTAATTTTTTTTTTTTGGGATTATTTTAACACTTGGCGTATTTATCTCTATGAAGATAAAAGTTATTGCCCTTTTTGCTTGCCACGATCTTGTCCATAATTTCATAAAATCTATATTTTACACTTATTTTGATTCATAAATTACTTTAAGACATTGTAAACACAAAAGAAATTAAATAAACGTGTCAAAAAATTGACTGATGCGAGCGAGTGTAGAGTAGCGTGGAGTTGCGGACAGATGATGCGTCGAACACGTAACGTGTCTTTATCGACTTTTACCGTGCATTTATGGTAAATTCTAAGGTTTAGCAAGTGAATGGTGGTAAAAGTTCAAAATTTAAGAACTATTCGGACATTTAACATTGAGAGTTGGTAAATCTTAGGTTTTACCGAAAAATATTAGGATTTACTACAGTTCGGGCTTTTACATATACACGTCAATTTTTGCGTAATTGATTAATTTATCAGTATAATAAAAATGAATAAGCTCCTAATTATTCTTATAAATGGATAAACATTATCAGAATGAGACACGTAGGTGCCTGTAAGAAAATCCCCTCGCCAGAGATAAAACGCGGTAAGTATCTGCATGAATTGTTACTTTTGTCACCATTGTTATGCCATACAAGATAACGAATATTTAAAAATAGGAATAGAGAATTGTCAAAAGATTTTTAACTTCACTTTGTTATCTACTTTCTATTGCATTCACTATCGACTCAAAATTATACACTAATAAATGATATTTGTGCCCTCAGCTTGCTGCGTTAATAATGTTTTCTCTGAATCCTACGAAAACAATGTACTTTTTGGGTAGAGTGCCATGTGTTATTGTAAATGTAGCTGTATAAATGTAATGACTATCAACTTCGTTTTACCATTGTGGAACTCACACACACTTTCGAGTTCATATTAATAGGATGTTATAGTAAGTCAAAAATTTAAACCGACTTTCAATATCAACTATACGCATATCTCAGAAACTACTGAACTGAGTTTGATGAAATTGAGCTCCCTAAGTTGGAATATACCTAATTAAAATCCAAAATAAATATATCGATATGGCTTTTAGCTTCCAAGAAGCTCGTGGACAAACATACATATTTAGTACACACTTGGACGCCTAAATAGATCATCATACTCAAATATTATCAACTAATGTTACATACATACATGTGAAACTGATCACCTCCGTTTTTTCTTAAGTTGAAATTAAATATAATTACGGTGTTATTTAAATCTAAGTTGAAGTAAGAGCCGACTTTAAGCTGTTATGGATATATTTTTGAATATATGAAAAATCATATACAATTTTTAGGTCGGCCTGGAATTCAAACTTTTTAGATTTCTGCAATCTGATTATGGCCAATTTGGTGATATTGGTATATCACCAAATTGGCCATAAAGGTGAGATTTTGGAGATCTTATTAAATGCATCACACATGTCTGGAAGAGTTCATATTTCTTTAACCGAATCTTACCTCTTCAACCAAAGGGAATGCGCTTCATTTTGTCTATCCTCGCCTATACCACACAAACTTAGTCATTAATAGATCATCAAAATCAGCAAAAAATCTAAATATCTGACCGCATTAGGAATAAAACATTTTGCTAAAAAGTGCATGTACCTAACCCACAAATCGGTCGTGCGCAAATGTCACTAAGGTGACCATATTTGCGGAATGTTCAACGTGGACGAAACCATCATTTGGATTCCTAATAAAAGATGGGTTTTACGCGGTAGGCTCAGAACATAGGCTCAGAACATGCCACGAGCGCTCGATTTGTATTATCACGGCCCAATATAATCAAAGTCAATACAGACTGTTATTCATGTTATTAATATTATAAATGTGTAAGTCTATTTGTCCGTGACGCTTTCACATGTAAACCGGTAAACTGGTTTTGATGAAATTTGATAAGGAGATGATTGAACACCTGAGGTCAAACATAGACTACTTTTATCAAAAACCCACCCTTAAGGCGATAGGTAATGCCAAACTACGAAATAGACTCCTCTTTGAAAGCCTACTACTGCTGACCGGTTGGTCCAATAATTTATAAAAAATATACATTGTACGTAAAATATAATTAACTTTAAATTTTAAGTTCGTTTTTTCAAATTTTATTGTTATTTTTGATGGAAAAAAATTTAATATCTTTCTTATTTATATGCAAAAATTTGCTTATAACTTTCAAACTACTGTAACAATTTTGATGATTTTTCCTTTTTACTACAGACAATTTATTGCTTTATAAAATTTAAGTTCAAAATTTTACAAAATCCTTATAGTGTGCTATTGAATCAATAAAAACCTTATTATTTCATTCGCGGACAGCGCTCGCGTCGAAAGTCAGTCTCCCGGTAGCGTTCATACGGGGAGGCTGTGTCGCATGTTAGCGTGCTCCGCTCTCCATATTCGAGTCAAAGAGTAAATAGTACAGACAGAACGTTTGGCACAATAGTAAGGTTGTGCCGTTTAGAAATTGAACATTTCGTTTACGCTTGGATGTTTTTTTTATAGTAGACAATGAGCTTGGAGCGAGAAGGCTGTTTTTTCACCGAAGTTGTTCTTATGATGTAGACAAGGAATAAGAAAGGATTTTTTTAAATTCATCCCCTAATATGGTGAAATAGGGGGTGAAAGTTTGTATGAAACTCTGTCATTTTTGAGTTGTAATGAATGATATGCCGTAATTAAATTATCCTTTAACTGAAAAAAAAATTAAATACAAATTTAATATTTTTTTCGAATTCTAGCCCGTAGATGGGTAAAAAGAGGCTTTAAAGTTTGTATCAAAAATGAATTGTTTATTTATTGAATTTCTATAAATTCTAAATTATTTTAATTTAGTATTTATGCTTTTTAATACAATTAAGAAGTACGAATTGTAGGATTTTTTAATTTCATGTCTGAAAGGGGTAAATAGAAGTGTTAAAATTTGTATAAAATATAAATAATTTATAATCAACATTGCTTGAAATTTAGTATTTATATTCTTCAATCCAATTAAAGAAATCCATGTGTTGAATTTGATCCCTCAAAGGGGTAAGGGGGGGGGGGGGTGTTAAAATATGCACGAAACAATAAAAGTTTACTGTCAAAATCACTTGAAATTTTGTATTAATACAATTTAGGAAACATTTAATTTAGATTTTTTTAATTACATCCCTTGAAGAGATAAAAGGGGCGTTAATGATTGTATTGAAATAAATTGTTAATTGTAGTTATTGCTTAAAATTTAGTATTTATGCTTTTGAATATGATTAAATAAGCACGCATTTTTAAATTTCATTTCTAAAAGGGATAAAATGAGCGTTAATTTTTGTACGAAAAATAAATTCTTTGTTGCAGAAATTACTTAAAATTTAGTATTTATGCTTTTTAATACAATTAAGGAAATACGTATTTTAGAATTTCTTATAATTTCATCCATTAAAAGTATAAAAATGCGTTAAAATTTGTATGCAATATAAAGTTGCATGTAAAGATGCTGTGAGTTTTATCTCTTAAAGAGGTAATAGAGGGTATTAAAGGGGCTGAAAGATAGTATTTTATAAAAAAAGTTTTGTTTTCGAGTAGACGCTAAATAATATTTATATTTATTTATAAACGAACTTATTAAGTACTTTCCCCTAAAACATTAAATTAAATTATATAGATAATAGATTTTGAAACAAAAACTAAGAAGCTAGTTAAGGTTTTAAAATATTATTCGAGAGATTACATTTTACAAAATCAAATTTTGAAAGGTTTTGTTAAATATTAATTGTTGATTGTATGTATTAAAATAAAGTGCTACACGAGATGTTACAATACATATATTACAAAACTTCCAAAAAAATAGGATACGTACGTAACTGTTATTATTGTGTAAATTGTTATATGATTTTTTTGCCGATTTTTGATATATTTTTTTTCTTTGGATATTGATCGTTTTTCTAAAATGTCCATTCATTTTGATGTGTCCATTATGTAATCGATAAATGAGCGATTTCTGGTTATTGGTTTTGAGTTTGACAACATCCAGTCGATTCATGATGATAAAAGTTCATATAGGTAAACAAAAATGTTAAAACGTATCTGCACTGTAAATATACTCTATGACGTCGGGGCATGCGGGGCGCATAAAATAGTATTTGCACTGCTCCTGTCAGAAACTCAAGGTCGTTCGCAGGTATAATCGCCTTAAGGGGCTGGGAGGACAAAAGATATGAAATTTCATATGTTAATAACCTAGTCGCATGCGAAACTGCGCAGGTCAGCTAGTTACGAATAATAATTATGATCTAAACACGAACTAGCTAACCACACTAATGAGGCAGTTGAATAAAAACACTTCACACAAATGTCCTTATTCGATATTGTCTCAAGACTAACATTAATGTGTTCTTTTCCAGGTAGTAGTATTGATTAAACATTCGTTGTCTAACGAGCAATTGCACCTTTGTATATATTACTAGAAGTTCCATATTTAAGTAATTTGAAAATAAACAAATGTCAATGCCAAAGCCGCGGATATCTAATTGATACTAATTAATTACTTTGAAATATTTAATTTTAAAAGTGGCCAGTTATGTTATTTTTTTGTCAAATCAATTACTCATTTTTTTTAGTTATTCTGAATATACAATGAATTTTTATTTCTGCTTATACAGTTTTGCTGTGATTCAATACGTATATAGCACTGGTTTATATTAATAGCATCTGAACGATCCAGCTTTGCTGAGTATTTCTTTTTTCAGTATACCACATATTAATTAAATTAATTAAATATGAATATATCATATATACGTTTAGTCTCTTTTGGTCTGAAGGTCAACGGCAGGAGAATGGCAATAGACATTAAGTTTGTCTTTTGTACAAACTTATTTTAAGATTTGCAATAAATACAGAGAAATGTCATCGTAGAAAATTAGCCAATTCTTGATGTTGATATTTCCCGTGTCGGACCGGGCCCCTTTTGAAAAATAGACTATCTGCCAGTCTGCCAGGCAATTCGTAAAAGGCGAACGTGTCACTACCATCGTGTATACTAAGTAAAGTTTCGCAACGTCTCGTCTAGATATATTGTACTATATTCTCATCCTCATTTACTATTCCTGCCGCAATAGTGTCATAGCTTGTTATTTTTGTATTCCGGTTTCAAGAGTAAGGTAGCCGGTAAACTCATGCATCTGGCATTTCCATCTAATGGTGGTTAATTTAACGCATAGCGTTAAATTATAGCGCGCTATGTATACTCAACGTTTGCGTACGCTATTTAGATTCGCATTCGGCGCCATAACATAACACCATGCTATGTACCTAGCGGCTAGCGTAGGCCGTAGTTATAATATTATAACTTACAAAGTTACGAACTACGCGATCTAACGAGTAACGTGTTGGACCGTAGACGCTAGACGTTATAACATAGTTTATAGCATTATAGGGCTCAGTTATGTAGTGTTGAGTCACGCGCTATCTCGGTCGGTTTGCGCAATCAGTGTTTCAGTTACACGTTATAATATAGTCTATAACGTAGCACTCTATAAAAATATAGTTTATAGTCTATAACGCGCTATCATAAAATAGTTTATTTGAACAATACTATTTCCATCCAATAACGCACCATTAACATATCTGGTGTCTATAGGAGATGGTTGCCTCTTTTCATAAGGAGAATCATCAGTTTTTTTGCCATTCCTATGATAAAAAAACCTTAAGTAAGGTACAAAGTTGATTTTGCATGTGTAAGTTTAAAGTGCGCGCCTAATACCCGCATGGTGACCATAATTTTTGAATATTACTACACTAATAGTAAAAAGTATAATATCTATAAGTATCTATAGTATAATCTATTTTTATTATACTTTTTAAACGTGTTTTACGTGTCGTTCAATATGGTCATTGTCCATGTTTTTAAATCTCGTAAACAAATATTAATTTTGAAATGAAACAAGATTTCTTATAAAACAAAATGACACATTAATTATATTTATTGTAAGTAAACTAAGGTGTAGTGAGTATATGATGTTAGAAGGCGGGGAGCGGGATGTCGTCGAGCCCCTCCTCCAGGTGGTGCGGGGGCGGGTCGGCGCGCACGTGGCGCGAGTAGTCGTACGTGAACACCTTCAGCGCCAGGAACCCGCCAGACCCGCGGGCGCCGCGGTGGATCACACCCGCGCCACTGATGAGACCCGACCCTAGATAACACATTAAAACACTCCTATTTAGTTTATATATTATTGAAATAGGGTTCCGTATTGCGAGTTATCGTTTGCGGGATGAGGGGTTAAACCGAAAAAATGTATAACAAAAGTCACGGTCTATGATATAGCGAAAGGAACTCCGTTCCAAGCGAGTGTTTGTATGACACCTAACATTTCTTATATTAGTAACTAGCGACCTGCCCGCAGTTTCACCCGCGTAGCTTTTGTTCCCGTGGAAATATCGCAACCGTTTATATCCTAAAACCTTCCTCAAGAAAGAATCTATTTAAAAAAAAACGCAACAAAATCTGTTACGTAGTTTTAAAGATTTAAGCATACATATAGACATAGGGATATAGGGACAGACAGAGAAAGCGACTTTGTTTTATACTATGTAGTGATTCACCACAAACTTTAAACTCGCGTATATTAAAATGGATTTTTGGACTTCATCTAACAATCATTATCTCGGCGACCTATTGACAGATTTGGCTTATATTTGAACTTAAGTCTGTTTATCTTATTTATTCGTATACCCAATTTCACGACGTTCCGATTAACTATGCTTGTGTTATCGGCTAACAAACATTTAAACATACATACAAATGCCGGATTGTTGTCGTAGACTCCCAACTAATAGTGCTCAGTAAATATCTGCTGCCCACGCCTGGTTCATGTTCTGCTTTCATATAGTAAATAAACAGCTTTTTTTGTTTTTCGATCATGTAATGCGGCTCGTTTAAAAGCGTTTTTTAGGTTTTAGGAGCTTAACAGAGATCGCGCAAATTTGTACCACTTATTAAGTAGTACCAAAAACGTATAATACCATATGTATCGAAGCAGCAGCTTCTGCGTAATGAGCAAATAAATAGAAAGGCAGACAGTAAACATTTGGGTTAAGTTGCTTTAACAGCCTTTACTAGACTAGAACTTAATAAAAAAATTTTAACCACCTATCAAGTAAAGACGAATCTGTCCATGGTTTTGGTATATGAAGAGATTAAATTTTGATTTAAACACAAAATTACTCAATAGTATATGGTTTCCTGGACTAGTCAATTTCTTTTATAAAAATGGTAACTTATAATGCATGTTGACATTTAAATTAGAAGATACAAGCTGACTTCGGTCACCTAACCTGAGTCAATTACTTCCTTTTGCGGAGTTGAAAAACTTATGAAACACCCGAATAATGTTGTTTTGCATAAACACAAGTTTTTCAAAGGTAAATTTTTAAAATCGGTAAAATTAAATTAAGCCGTTTTTGAGTATATTTATTTCAAAACATACAATTTATCAAATCTGACCTCTCTAAATTATTAGTATAACAAAAGTTTTGTTAATATTAGAAGATTTCCTAAAAATTTCGTCGAATTTGAGCAAGTCGTTTCGGAATCTATAGGGAACATACATATATACATCACACATCGACTTTAATATATAGATAGATGCGACATTCATATAAACTATATATCTTTTAAATCTATTCTAGCATAGCTACAATTGAGTTACAACTATTATAAAACTTGAGTGTGACTCGAAAATATGGGACCTAATTGTCTACTATTGTAGAGTAAATTTTACGATCTATTTAGGAATATAACCGGTCAACTTGCTCTTTGAACTTTAATATAAGCTACAAATATTGTAAGGCTGACAAAAAAGTGAATAAGTATGAAACAAACCTTTCATTGGCAATAAAGGCTGTATGTCAATAAACGGTACAGTGCTCTGAGCCGCGTCGGCGTCGAAGTCGCTGTGCGTGAACTCCACGTACTGGTCGTGCCTGGAGTCCACGCGCAGCGGCGTTGAGCTGCGAGTTGGTATGTCCGGATTGATCAGCTCCAGCTTAGACCTTCAGGAGAAAATATACATATCTGTTAAAATTTCTTATTCGGCCTAATTCGTCATAATAATATTAGAAGTCCTGATTAAATGGATAATGATTTTTATCTCTTAAATTTTGGCGTTTCTATACCTGCAAAATTTCTTATTAGTCCCGATTCGTCTTAATAAAAACTGAAGTCCTGACAAATAGATAATGATTTGTATATTAAATCTTCTAATGCCTGTATCTGTTAAATTTCTTATTCGTCCTAATTCTTCTTCATGAAAATAGTCCTGTCCTGTTATGACTTATTAAATAAAATACTATAAAACTATCTAGGTTCAAGTAGGTAATGTAAGGTTATTTAGGTTCTTGAGCCTGCAATAAAACTTTTTTACGCAGATAGATGTCACGTTTTCGTGAACTCTACATTATCATGTTACATTATTTAACGAAAACTTTGTTGAATGTATAATGGTATCTTCTACTTACCGTCGCAATTGTCTGCATTACCGTTTGTAATGCAATATATTTCCACCGACAACAAATTTGTATTACGACTAATACTGTAAGACTAATCCGAATTTTGTATCCTTTGTTCTGCATGGTCGGTTTGGGATTAAAACCTTACCTACTTGTGCGACGGTGCTTGTCGCTGTCCGTTTGGTGGACAAATAAATTTATGCTTACATTTATTTACCCTATGGATAGCAACACATCATTAACATCTGTAATGTCTATAGACGATGCTTATTTTTTTTCTATTAAAAGTACCATCTGCTTGTTCTTCAGTGTTTATCAATACCGGTTGAGTTGGATCTAATAAATAGTTTTATCGCTACAAGTTTTAACAATGCAGTGTCATGAATAACATATTTGGCCTTGTTGTCTGGAAACAACGGTTAATATTGTTCACAATTCCTTCTTTTGCTTTCTGTTCCTTACTCTATTAATTAGCAGAAGTGATAATCACCTGGGTGTTTCCGAGCCCTCCGTGTTATCGTTGCTGATCCATTGGCTTTTTTCGGGTGAAAGACGACCGGTCGTATAGTTGAAAGGAGTTGCACGAATCTCGAAATGTAGATGAGCGCCGATCATGCGGAATCTGAAATACAAAATGAATGATTAGATTTTAGCACAAATTTTCTAAGCAAACTATAAAGATTTAAACATTTAATTACCTTACACCTGTCATAATGTGCCCCAAAGGCGCATGTATTTCGTCCAAATCAATAGCTCTTCTCTCATATGTCAAAGTGTGGTAATCTAGTCCTTCTCTAATATCAGGGTCCGTTATATCGAATTTATGCAAAGGCACATTTCCCGTTGAAGTAATTAAACCGCGTTCTCCCAAAGTGCCTTCAGTTATTTCAAAGTGGAACACTTTTCCGTATTTTACAAATCTTATGCCTGTAATTACTCTGAAAAAGACAATTGGAAATGTTTAATAAGTTATTCAGATTGACTGTTACGCTGTGGGCCACCCGCACACCACATGCAGTTAAACTAATAAGCCAGATTACAAAGAATTATTTACAATCTACATACAGATAGTACCCATTATTAGTAATCAGTGTATTTATAAACATTTGTGTTCCCATCAAACCCGGAATCTGGTACATCCGGTAAATCCTGGTACTGACTTGTTTTGTCCGACATCAGCCACCGCTTCGTGTAAGCTAAAGAAACGTTCTGCTGAGCTGACATCGTCTTCGCAAAGACACATGCAGTACGAACAGTGGAGTAGAGTCCATTTCCACCAGGAATCGACCTTAGGAGAGAAAATTTATATTAATATAGTAATGTGTGCGGGTGTCCCCAATAGAAAGGGACTAACTTGTTGTTTCTAACGTCGGAGGTGGCCTCCCAAAGACTGAAGTAGCGGTCGGACTTAGCACTGACTTCGTCGCAAAGGCACAGACAGTAGGAACAGTGCCAAAACAACCAGCGCCACCAAGAGTCCACCTGGGGAAACCTTCAAACTTTAACATACAATCATTAATAATAGGGACGGAAAGGGTTACCTCACTTTGCGGGATGTATCGGGTGACGTTTTAAATTCCACGCTGCAAATTTAAAGGTATATTTAAGTTTTTAAATTCTACTACTATAGATTTAAAATGATTAGAAGAAAGTTATTGATAATTTTCGATCGTTATTGGAACTGATTAGAGAAATTTAAGTAAAAGCTTTATTTTTACTCTAAATAGTAAATATAAATAATGTTACCTCTTACGTTACTTATTTCTGACAATCTAAAAAGTAATCGAATAGCCAAGTTTGAGTTACTTATTAAATCAATAGCCAGTTGTCTGCTAGTAAACTATATTACCTATAGATGATAATATTAGTAATTTCACCGTAACATTCGTATCTAATTTATATTTAGTGCTGTCAGAACTAGATGAGAAAGTGTGTATGAAATTGTCTACAAAGTACAAATAGTAACCAGTGAAGACATTTTTTAATATAAAGTTTTAATGTAATGATTTCAATTGAATGTATGTTAATTTGATTTGCATTTGCAGCTAAATCGTACAGACAAACGGCTGTCGTTGTTGACAGTATAATTGTTTATTTAAACGGAGTTTACCACTATGATTGTCTGGCCTAAGTGACCCTATAGATAAGCTCCAAGATAACATCGGTTTTAACTAACATTAAGGTTATTTTAATTTAATCTATTTTTTTTGCTCAATTATTATTTCCTTCTTTGTTTTGACTCAAATTGACTATTGTGTTTTATAAATCATCTTAGATTCTGTTGTACATAAATATTGTTTTATTGCGGTAACCGTACAACCGATTGTACCATGTTTGCATTATATTAATTGTATATATTTAACGTAGAGCAGTCAAAATTTCATAGATATCGGTTCTAAGGTACTTAAATTACAAAAAAAATTGGCCCAAATGTGAAGACTAAATCATATGTCAATTGCACAACTTTTGTGTTTTAATTATTTTATATAAGCAAACTATAAGTTCTGTGTTGAGTTGAGGACTTATTCGGGTTCGGCATTTTCTTCTCATGTATGCTTTCCGTTAGAAAGTCAAAATTTCCATTGTTGTTTTGTGGATCTAGGCGTAATATGTGACTTTATAACCGGTCAGAAAATAGCAACAATCATTAGTGTCTTTAAAGTTTACACCTCTTACCAACGGAGAAATATTTATTTAATTGCTATTATATCAAAAACATCAAAAGTGATAGTGTAGTGTCAAATCCAAAATGCGAGTTATTTTGATAAAAAATAAATAAAAAGGATTACTGCAGATAATATCCAAAACATGAAAGTTATTTTAACAATAAAATTGAAACCTTGTTTTAATAGGTTATTTAGTATCATTCTAGTATGAGAATGGGACAAAAGTAACTCATGGTTATTCTCGTTGATCGTAAGATAACGTTGCACACACATAATATACATTCTCAACACCAACAATGTAAATCTTTCATCATAATATGCAAAGCCTACCTAGGTGTTATCTAGTAACTTGACCCTTTCAGACTCGTAGACGGCTATTGTTATATTTCTAACAAATTTCTCGAAACATCATTAGTTTTTTACGAAAAAAAAATTGCTTTTACCTTCGTAGTTCCTCTGGGACAGCTTCCAACACGGCCAAGCTTTCGTCCATTTTCGTATTCAATCCAATCGTATCGTCTTGAACTCATTCTATTCTGAAATCATTAATTCCGCAATTAAAACTTTAATAAATAAAAGCAACTGCTAATATAATTAGTTGATTGCCTTGCAGACAACTCAATCGTTAGTAACAATTTTAAATTAGTTTTATTAATAAGGTGATCAATTCTCTTAATCACTAAGTAAATATTATATGAATCTTTGTTGATATTTGCATACGATATTATTTATTTATTACTAGCTGTACCCGCGACTTCGTCCGCGTCGAAAAATTTTCTAGAATAAAAGTAGCCTAAGTGAATCCCTATTACATTAGCTATCTGCTAGTGAAAGTCCCGTCAAAATCGGTCCAGCCATTTCAGAGATTAGCTGGAATGTTTGTTCACAGACAGGACAGACGGACAGAAAGACAAAAATTGTAAAAATTGTTATTTTGATATATGTGCCGTATATAAATCTATATGCATTTAGTAAAAAGCCATTATTTTAATATTACAAACAGACACTCCAGTTTTATTTATTTGTATAGATTTAGAATAGTATAGAATAGAAAATGTTTATTTAAGACATACACCACAAAACCACACAAAGATATCATAACACATCATAAACATATTAATATTAAGAAAAGAAAAAACAAAACAAAAATAAGGACATAAAGCAAAGCAAAATAAAAACCTACACTAAAGAATTACAAGCCAATATAACTAAAAAAATATGTACAGATACATAGCAAAACTAAAAATAAAATGTATATATACAGCATGAAAAAAATAATACTTAAAAAAAGCGCCAGTCCTAGTAGCCATTACACTATAGTAATTAGTTAAGACAAAAACTCATTACTTAATTAGTCGCCGCTGTGGTCTAGTGGTCTGGTATCAGTGTTGATGGACTACATGAGGTTTCGGTTTCGATTCCCGGGTCGGGCAAATCAAAAATAAGTTTTTTCAGTTTGCAGATAAAAACAACGTTGCCCGGGATTGGAAAAGTGCCCGATTGACGATAGATTTGCCGCCTATCACATTATGTGACTTAGTATCTTCGGCTAATCGTGGGTGCGTTGGGTGTACCTCTGCCTATTTCTTCGGGGATATTGGCGTGAAGATACTTTTTTTTACTTCATTTTTCAAAAAAATTACTTATTCGTATGTTCTGGTATTCTGGATTTATGACTAGCAGCCCACCGTTTACTTTTTTATCTATCTTTATATCTGCTGAGGATGTAATGTCATTACGGGCTACCTTAATCCCCGACCCAGAATTTGACAGTGACACTGACGCTATTGCGGCGGTAGTAAATGGCGCGGTGGTGGTACCAAACTCGGGCAAGACTGTAGAAATCTGACTAACATGGTGACTGATAGGTGAAAAATGCAAAATCGCTCGCTTTTTATGATACGCCTTATAAACATGCAATTAATGAATGTTCTCGAGATTAAATAGAAGAAAACAAGAAATAGCCAAGCACTTACAGCTGGACAGATCCACATGTCAGAGTCAATGTAACGACAGTCGATAATCCTGCCTTTGCAAGCAGGCTGCTGCTTGCAGTAATCCGCAAAGCAACCCTTGTGCTCGGCGTACGTGTAGTGTGCGCAGTTCTCCTTGCAAGTGCCATCCGCATTCAAATCCACCTCGTTTTCTACGTACCCTTGGAGCAGCCGGGTCACTTCTTCGTAGGTTTCACCTGAAATAAGAACAAAATTACGAGTTTTTAAGCGCTTATTCCAAGAAGCTTTAATTTAAAAGTGACAGTGACACATGTAATGTTTGTGAAAGGACCGTCACAAAAATGCGACGTGGTGATACCAGCTTTAAAATGTTTGCTAAATTTGAACGAAATTAAAGAATAAAGTATGAGCATTTTAAAATACTTATTATAATATTTTTTTATAAATAGAATCATATCATTTGACCGCCCCGTTGGTCGAGTGGTTAGCGACCCTGACTACGCAATCGACGGGGCTCGGGTTCGATCCCCGACGGGGACAAGCATTTGTGTGATAAGCATAAATGTTTGTATTTCCGGGTTTGGGTGTTTATTTAATATGTTCTAGTATTTATATATGTATTTCTATGTATGAGTATCGTTGACTAGCACCCATAACACAAACAAATAATGTGCTTACATTGGGGTTAGATCAGTAAGTGTAATTTGTCCCGTGAATATTTATAATTTATTTATTTATTATCAACGTCGCTTTAGCGGCGTAGCCGTTACAGACAGACAGACTTTTGCATTTATAATATTAGTATGGATTAGCTGACCCGCGCTGCTTCGTGTGCGAGTAGATTATGTCATCAATATATATATCAATATATCTTAATCTTTTATACGAACTTCTAGCCTCTTAAGGGTAGATTTTTGAAAAAAAAAAACAACATAATAACTTTAATTTTCATCAAAATCGGTTCAGTGGGACTAGCCTTGAAAGCATAACGGACATTAGCATTTATAATATTGTTTATAAAATAGAAGTATTCATTATAAAATAATATGTGCAATTTAGTATTAGTTATTTTAAAGCTGACCCGCCCAGCTTCGCTCGCGTATAGTTAAGCATGTCGTATACATTAAATTTCATACATTTCATTCCCAATTTCAGACCTTTATGGATTGATTTTTGATAAAAATAAAATTATTTTAACTTCCGTGAGACATTATTAACTATTAATTAAAATCATCTACGCCGCGCCAGTCAATTAAAAATTACGTCAGTCAATTCACGAGACGCTACCGAGCGAACGTCAAATTCACCCTGAGGAAGAACATCATATAGGTCCCAAAACTAGTCGGAATTTAATCCGATTAAACGTGAGTTTAGCCGATTTTAATTAATAACTTAACCTATGTTTGAAATTCAACTATATCCGTGCCAAATTTCATTAATATCGGTACAGGAGTTTATCTATAATATAATATATAACATAACAGACAGGCAGACACACTCGTATATATAATATTAGTATGGTTTGTATAACGTTTACTAATATATAGATAGTCGTAGCCGTTTTCCATCAGTTGGCCCACTCGTTCGTATGTTTGTAGATACAATAAAAATGCATACCGTGTCGTACTATAGCAAACGCGGTTGGAAACCTTACAACAGGTAATAAGGATTTATCTACAATAAAGTTTCTTGCTATTTTTGGTTTCAAGTACACGGTTACGGAGATAAGACGAAACGGGCTTTTCGTAAAATATCAGCACTTCCGCTGCCCTAATTTGTAAGTATTTTGTGCATTTACATTCAGAATGTCTACTGAACAAAATATCTATAAAAACTAATTCCAGCTATTTATTGCACCATGGGTAAGAGTAATGGGTTTTTCCAATTGCGTAATTGAGAAATTCGTTCCAAAAGGTTAATTCTTGAATGGAAATTAAAAAAAACGATATAACTTACCTTGTTTGTGGACTGGGGGGTCACATCTGTAGACGTCCCGCTTGGCCAGTGATAACGCGACTCGTGCTGCGTTTGCCGTCGCTGATGACCTCTCCGCGTACCTTTGTCTTGTCAGGCTCGCTTCTTGGGTAAAATTGCCTGGAACGTGGATTTTTTTTATATGTATATGACGTATTAAGAAAAAAAAGACAATTTATTAGCACGATTTGAGGTTAAGCCTAATTGACACCCAAGTGAATCGATGCGGTATAAATTAGCTGTAATTTTAATTGTAAAAATACTTTTAGATGATATGAGTACAACTCAAGTTGTGTGTTTTGTACCTTTTTATTTTTTACTAGCTGTTGCCAGCGACTTCGTCCGCGCGGACTTCATTTACTCCGCACAGTTCCTCCCCCGTGGGTGATAGCGTGATAATATGTAGCCTATATCTTGACCCGACCTGTTAGTAATATTCATGCAAAATTTGAAGTAAATCCATGCAGTACTTTTTGAGTTTATCCCGGACATACATACAGACAAACAGACAAAAATTCTAAAAACTATATTTTTGGCTTCGATATCGATTGTAGATCACGCCCCAAGTATTCTTTTAAAAAATATTCAATGTACAGTTTTGACTTTCCTACGATTTTATTATATGTATAGATATCTGCATAGCACATATGCAAATGATTTTGTATATCGCATTTATATACAAAATCATATTATACACGAAATTGCATACAAATGTGTGTACAGTTATTTTTGCGTGATTCAGTAGAAAATGTGATTCCTTATAATTATACCTTATTGTACTTTTACTGTTTTCTAACGACTTGTAATGTTCTCTGTTAGAGATAACCTTTTATTAGCCGTACGCTGTTTTTCTATAATTTGAATACAAATCATACTAATGTTATATATTTGAAAGTCTGTCTGTCTGTTACGCTGTCACGGCTAAAGAGCTCAACTGTTTTTGATAAAATTGGACAAGGAAGACATAAACGGTCAAACGTAGACAACTTTTTTTTCTAATTCAAGCACTAAGTGGCTGAAATATGGGATGAATGTTTCTATGAAATGTATTGTTAATTACATTTTAAACTAGTCGCGAATGAAGCTACGTCGGTCAGCTAGTTATCGATAATTTTCATTCAGTTATCGATATTGGTGTGTCAGTTTTGTTTATATAACAACGAACGCGGACTTTAGTTTGTAATTGTCTCAGTTTCGTGTATGCAAAACATGCTTGTTATTACCGTAATTATTGTTTCGCGACCGCAAATGTTAATTATCTGTGGTTTCCGATATATTAAATTGTTTGTGATAAAATGTCAACTTCAAACAATTATGAAAAACAATTTGATATTTGTAAACAAATTGCTTTAATAATGAAAATACACTTGAAGGGAAGAACGCGAAATGATTTCAAATATGTACGACAATCACACAAATGTTACGAATGAAAGCTTGTGAATGTGTGAACTTTACACTGAAACGGCTGGAGGGATTTGGACGAAATCTGGTACACGGATAGTCTTTTTTTAATATTATTAGATAACAAACAGGCAGGTGGCTCCCCTGATGGAAAGAGAAACCATCGCCTATAGACACCAAAGATGTTAATAGTGCCTTGTTATCCGTGTGGCGAGATGGCGATGCAACATGCATAAGTCTACCGACTACCCCACCCTCCAAACCGGAACACGACAATGACAAGCATTGACGCTATTGTAGCAGGAATAGGTAAGGTGATGGTACCAAGTATCCGGGCGAAACGTTGCGGCACTCTAGCACCTAGTAGTCACGCTGGTAGTAACATATATCTATACATATAATAAAATCGTAGGAAAGTCAAAACTGTACATTGAATATTTTTTAAAAGAAGGGGCGTGATCTACAATCGATATCGAAGCCAAAAATATAGTTTTTAGAATTTTCGTCTGTTTGTCTGTATGTATGTATGTCCGGGGTAAACTCAAAAAGTACTGCATGGATTTACTTCAAATTTTGCATGAATATTACTAACAGCTCGGGTCAACATATAGGCTACATATTATCACGCTATCACCTACGGAGGAGGTGCTGTGCGGAGTAAACGAAGTCCGCGCGGACGGAGTCGTGGGCAAAAGCTAGTTTCAAAATATTTATTACATATAATAAAATCGTAAGAAAGTCAAAACTGTACATTGAATATTTTTTTAAAAGAATACTTGGGGCGTGATCTACAATCGATATCAAAGCCAAAAATATAGTTTTTAGAATTTTTGTCTGTTTGTTTGTATGTATGTCCGGGGTAAACTCAAAAAGTACTGCATGAATTTATTTCAAATTTTGCATGAATATTACTAACAGGTCGGATCAACATATAGGCTACATGCGACTTCGTCCGCGCGGACTTCATTCCGCGCGGACGAAGTCGCAGGCAACAGCTAGTACACTATATATACAGATTTAAATTTGTTCACGGTAGTCGTCGTTTTGCGCATTTTAACAATAATAAACAAGATGTTATATGAGGCGATATAAATGTCCATTTTGCTTATCCGCCTCGACCGTAATGCCACGTCATATCTGCACATACTATGTGATTATTATATAGCTACTGCATAACAAACGCCTCTGATTATTTCTCGCTCAAATTGTATTCTTAGAATTGTGTGTATCTAACACGTAGCAGTATTCTTACTAATATTTGATACTAGCTGTCCCGCGCAGCTTTGTTCGCGAGTAGAGCAACATGTCGTCGATATAAAAAAACATACAGCCCCTTAGGGGTTGATTTATGAAAAAAAGTAATTTTTTTTTGACTCTAGTCTTCAACTAGATGTTTCCTAAATTTCATTAAAATCAGTTCGATTTAGCCGTGAAATCATAATAGTGAAAACATTTTCCCTAGTGTTTGTCCCGAGCTCCTTTGAAAAATAGGCCAACTGCCATTCTGCCAGGCAGGTCGAAATAGGTGAACGATTGGCTATGCGAGTCACAGCCATCGTAACTACTAGGTGGTAGAGTTCTGCATTGGCTCGCCCTGGGCCTGGTACCACCGCCTTACCTATTCCTGCCGCAATAGTGTCAGTGCTAATCACTGACGTGTTCCGGTTTGGAGGGTAAGGTAGCCGGCAAGCTTATGCATGTGGTATTAGACCTCACCACAAGATAGCAACGCACCATTAACACCTTTGGTGTCTATAGGCGATGGTTGACTCTTTCCATCAGGAGACCCATTTGCTTGTTTGCTATCTTCTTATGATATAAAAAAATATAAATACAGATTTCGCATATATAGCATTAGTATGGATGCGAAAAAATGTATAAATTGACGTTTCTTACTTAACCACGCGCAATTAAAGTATCTGCTTAAAGTACAAGATCGATTTGGGTGAAATTTGGCAAAACAGATAGCTTATAGTTTGGAATAGGACATAAAATACTTTGATCCTGAGTTATTTTGTATTTTTCTGAGGTATACGTATAGATATTGCTCAGTTTCCCAAGTATTCATAAAACGTATACATACGCAGTATGCTATGGGCCCATTACAAACCAGAAAGTTATTAATAAACTAATCCCATTATGAGAATCATTAGCCTTTCACGTTGCATAGGTATTGAGTTAAAATAATATAGCCGATGTCACTTATCCAGTCATATCTTGTGTTAAATTCTCAAATTTTAATTCTTCCATACCTTTTCCATATATCCTTAGCAGCATCCAGGAGAACTGCATCATGGCGTATCCTTTGATTTCACTCAGCGACACAGTATTGTACATGTCGTATATCAGTTGATGCGGGGATAACTCCAGCTCGCACAAGTCTGGGTGGTCCTCCTGGAATTTATTTATTTTCATGAAATATGGATATAGTAATAGCGCACCATGTTATGGTAAATAACATTTGACCATCTGTCCATCCTGTCTAGTAACAAAAAGGCAAAACATTGTTCAAACGCGTTACTGCACCCTTGACTACTCGGTGATAGTCTCGCCCGGGTCAAGTACCACCAAATTGCCTATTCCTGACGCCAATCATTTTTTTGACACTTATTGTTAAGGGGTTAAGAAATGTAAGTAAACATTTCTTAACCCCTGACGCATGTGTGTCTCTGATCATAGCTCCCTAACAGATAGTTCGATTGAAGTGTATTTTTTAAGTCGAAAGTTTAATTAAGCAGAGGACGGTTCTTATGTTGGTTTTAAGGTTTTGGTGCAACATAGAGTCTACCTAACTTACCTAATTATTTTGATTTTAATTGAAACTTGAAACTCCCTAATTTTATTTTAACCTTACAGAATGATCTGTGCGGAGACAGATCATTCTGTAAGGTCAAAATAAAATTTAAAAAATCTCATTTCATAACGTCAGTTGTTTGTTTTTAAATCAATCAGACATGTTTAACGAATTTAAATGAACTTAATATAGAGATAGTATAAACCAAGCGATAAACCAAGCGAAGCGAACTTAATATAGAGATAGTATAAACCAAATGAACTTAATATAGAGATAGTATAAACCAAGCGTAACACATACACTATTTTTGTCTGGAAAATATATTATTCTCGTTGGAAATAATCAAAAACTATAATGACTAATAAAAGAAATTTAAAAAAATAAATCGACTGCAAATATTTGTCAACTATACCGATATCTCAAATACTACTAAACCGAATTTGATGAAACTTGGACTGTTTCATGAATTGGAATACCTATCTCTACGTTTTTAGGTTTAGGTGAGAAATTAATGGACAAACATACATACACTTATGAAATTTAGCACACATGCTTGAACACCTAAATAGATCATCACTAGCTTTTGCCCGCGGCTTCGCTCGCGTTAAATTTATTTAAGGGAAGTGGAGGTTAGAAAGAGACAAAAAGTAGCCTATGTCTCTCTCCATACCTTTAACTATCTCCTCTTAAAAAAATCACGTCAATTCGTCGCTCCGTTTTGCCGTGAAAGACGGACAAACAAACACACACATACTTTCCCATTTATAATATTAGTATGGATACTCAAATATTATTCAATTCCAACAACATTACACGCATACATGTCAAACTGATAACCTTCGTTTCTTCGTTGGTTGAAAATGTTGCAGAGCGCAGTTAGTATGCAAACACATATTTTGGTATAGAACAGGGAATTTTTATGCTCGGGTCTGGTACCACCGCTTTGGTACCAGACCCGAGCAAAAAAATTCATACTCAAAGTTGACAAGTACTTTGATATTTGTAACCGGAGTACGGTTTTAGATTACAGCGGGCCTTGAGCCTCCATTAAACGTGTCACTATCAGATAACGTCACAAAAACAAACACGACAGGGTTCACAGATCGACATGTACGACGCGAACATCTGGCGGGAGTGTGCCATTCCATATCCGGTGACGGAAATCGTTCATTATCCCGCCACCGGCGCGGTTGCCACAGATAATTAAACTAATATAACTGTGGGTAATTAATATATTGAAATATGTTAATTGCATTTATCATAACTTGTTCGTTAAGTATTTTTATTCTAATAGGTTACGCTATGCGACGTAAGGAAAGGCCAGGCCCCGTTAGAAAAATAAACCATCTGCTATTCTACCAGGCAGTTTGTAAAAGGCGAACGGTTGGCTATACATGTCACTAATGTCGTGACTACTAGGTGGTAGAATTATGCAACGTCTCGCCTGGATCTTGGTACCACCGCCTTACCTTTTCCTGATCTAATAGAGTCAATCCTTGTCACTATCGTATTCCGGTTTGGAGGGTAATTTAACCGGTAGACGTATGTATGTGCATTTCCATCCCGTCACACGGATAGCAAAGCTCCATTAACATATTTGATATCTATTTTAGTCAACCGTAAGTGCATGTTGGGCGATTTTGTTGACTAAATTAGCAGGGCAGTATAGGCGATGGGTCTTTCCATCCATCTGTTTGTCTGTTTCTTATATAAAACAAACAATTTTATATGAAAAGTAGGTATACAACAACACACATTCGTTTCGGTGGGCGTAAATTCGACGATAAAAAATTATGTAGCCTTTTATTTGCGAAATTGCGTGTTTTCAGTGTATACACATTTTCATCAAGATTGCTTTGATCGGTTTATCTATACTAATACTATAAAATTGTAGAATTTGTTTGTTTGGTTGTACGCGGTAATCTCGAAAACTGCTGAACCGATTTGAATAATTCTTTTTGTGTTGGATAGCCTGTTTATCCAGGAAGGTTATAGGCTATATAACATCTTGCTACGACCAGTAGGAGCGGAGTAAACAAAGTCCGCGCGGACGAAGTCGGGGACAACAGCTAGTGAGTTATATTGGGACTTACAGATAGAGAGAGACAGTCAAAAATTTCTAAAACAATAAAATTGTCAGCAAGCCATAATAAGAAAATTTATCACGAAATATGTCAAAAAATTGTGTTACAGACGCTAGAGATTTATATAGTACCTTGTAGCCATACTAACATTTTAAATGCGAAGGTCTCTGTTACGAATTCACGTCTAATTATACTTTTTTTAAATCTATACGTAATCCAAAATTTCGCAAAATGTTTTGTGATCACAAAGAAACAATGAACCGAATTGATGACGTAACTACGAAGAAGTAAAAAATGAATCATAAGAATATTCGTGAATTTTAACAATAAGGTTGATGTATTTTAGAGAATTTGGTATAGTTGTCTTCAGTTTAATTTCCAAGTTATGGAGGTGGTAATGATTTCTATGAGTTGCGCTTGCAACAGCGTTTATTTGGCTTCGTAATTATTCAGCGATGCGGCTCGCAACACAGGCCTTGTTTGAAATGACGTGATAGATTTCCATATTATACTATATCTTTTGTTTGTATTCACATGTGTATCTGACGATATATTGTTTTGCTTTTGCGATTTTTTGCATGTTAGAATGAACCGAACGTCATTAGATACTTAAGTTCCCCACGTATCAGCAATTTTTTGGCTCGCGAAATGGACGGTAATTATCAGCGCTGTATTTGCCTTTCACAATAACCACTCGTTATTTGCGATGGATGGAAGGATGTTAATTTAACTGCTTTAAATGCCACCGAACGGCGTCTGGTCGAATACAATAGAGAGGAATAAAACTGGAAGATTGACTAGTAGTATCGTATTTACCACTATCCATTATCGGGCCCCGGATTTGACAATCCGGGCCCTTCCGGCCCTGTCTGACCCTACCTCCACAGGGGTATTAAAACTACGGATAGCTGCTAAGATAAACCTAATATCCGGACCTACGAATCAAGATCTTATGATATGAACCGAACTAACGATTCCAATTAAACTTTTAACCTTAGTGTAATTCAGACGTCATACTAGGTATGTGTGCTTATTTTAAGACACCCCTTA
Organism: Apodemia mormo; assembly: GCA_036924255.1. Lineage (NCBI taxonomy): Eukaryota > Metazoa > Arthropoda > Insecta > Lepidoptera > Riodinidae > Apodemia > Apodemia mormo. The sequence goes on along the minus strand of JAUPFN010000012.1, from coordinate 3,034,529 downwards.
CATTTTCTATACGTTCATCACAAGAAAGAACATCACTTAAAATCGATATCGATAGAGTATTTTCATATCTTCGACTGACGCATTGGATTTTACAATAAACGTAATGATTGCAACCGATAAGAGGTCGCGGTGGGCATCGACCTATTCTAAAGCTCACCCTCTTTCACCGACCCAGTATTTAATTAAGAAGTGTCCGTTTGGGGGAAATGTAATGATTGCTTGTGCCCTGCGTTTTTCAATGTCGAATCTGTGTTTTTATAACCGAATTAATACTGAAAAATGTTTTTCTGTTTCCGAAATTATTTTACGAATAGAAAAGTATTATCAGTGAGTAACATTAGCTTTTTTTATTTAAAGACATCCCTATTTATCTAAAATGTGGAGAAATCATAGACATATTTTTTATCAATAAAAGTTGATGTGTTAACGTTCCACTTTTCGTGCAATCTTCAGATTATCGTAGATGGTAATCTTGTTATGTTTGGTAGCGGTCGGTTCAACAATATTTTGTTTTGAATTTTGGGTAATTTTATGTAATCTGAGTTTTGTAACTAGTGTCACGGGTTTTTTCGGTGTTCGGTGTATAACTTAAGAAGACTTTTTTATAGAGTATCGGCTTTTCTGCCGGACAATTAAAAATTGAACGGTTTTACAGGCGTGTCAACTACGTATCATCTTGATTACTGTGCGAGGGTTCCGTAACATCTCAACTTCGTTTGGTACCACCGCCTTACATATTCCTGCCACAGTAACGGTAAATCTTGCAACTGTCATGATTTAGTTTAGAGGGTAAAGTAACCGGTAAACTTATGCATAGTACCTACTAATACCATACGAATTACGCACATTAACTTATTTGGTATGATAGGTTGAGATTATCACCTGGAGAGCAATTATGTGCTATCCTATGATATAAAAAAAACGTGCAAAGCCGGGCTGTTCTCTAGTCTTAATTAAAAAAAGTATGCAAAGTTCACATTTCTGAGTTCCATCAATTTCTATCGTTTAATTGTACGAAAATTAACAATAGCAGAAAGGGGCACGTAACAGTAATTGTATAAATAAACTCAATAATATTGTCACGTTTCGGTCCGTTAGTATTTATATGACCTATATTGTTAAGGTTGCTTTATCATTTGATACTTAAGATCTGTATTATTTTACAATGAAAATAAAATATTTAGATTAGTAGGTTAGATTTTTGAATCATTCGTTAGCAGATTTATAATGTATTTGCTTACGTATTATTTGCCTTAACTCGCACAAATGAAAACGAAATTTAATTAGGGAACCGCTTATTAACACCGGTCACTGACACTCGCAAAAGAAAACAATTAAGTAACATGAAAACTCTGTTTAACTGTGTACCTGTATGATATTTCGAAACATATTTCCGTGCTCTAACAAATCGTGTATTTTCCTCACGGCCTGCGCTACAGATGCTTTCGGGTCCATCAAGACGCTCTCGGCTAGATCTAGCCATTCCCGCACTGGTGCCGGGACGGCTCCAGGCTGTGCTTGGCGTTTAATAAACTCTACGAAGTTTTTATATAACCCATCGATGATTTGCATCTTTTCTACCACTCTCGTCCACAGCCAAGCATCGAACTGTAAGCGCGGGACTCTCACGAAGGGCACGGCTTGTATTTGTTGGTCGAACACCACAAAGACCTTTGTTAGCTCGACATCACCACCCAGGTCCGACGTACTCCACGTAGGATCTGTGACATTTTTCCATAAATTCTCTTCTAATGAGTAAAATCTGTTGCGTAAATTGTCGACTGTTGTTAGCTCGCCGACAACGGCGACCGCTAGCAGCGCAATTAGCGCCGCGTGCTTCATGGCAAAGTGGAACGATTCACTCGGTAGCCCGAAGCGTACTGACTATTGAAGTCTCAATTCTCAATGAGCGGAGGGGACACCGACTGCCTGCCCAACGAATAAACATAAACTAGTGCTGACAAATATATTTCGATAACAGTAAGAAATTACTAAGAACGAGTTTTACGAAACGTATGCTCGTCAACCTTGAAATTAACCTTGGTTTAACTTTCGCAGGTATTTGTTATTGAATGTATTTGGTTACAAAGTATGTTTCAATAGATGCATTGTTGGCATTTAAGAAAATAATCGTAGTTTACACAGGTAAAAGAGAAAAATAAATAAAATTAAAATATAACAAAAATCTAGAATGGTTATAAATATCTTAATTTTATTGACTAGAATTAACTGCCTTGTTTAGTTTTAACATTTTATATTATGTTTTTTTATTTTCTAATAATTAGAAATATAACCGTTAACATCACCAGACATTTACGCATTTTTTTCTAAAAAAGCACGGACCGTTACGCGCACACGTTTCGAGTTCGTCCCGGTGGACCGTGGTCACACAAACGGTTTATGAGTTGTTTGGATTTAATCCGATACTGTAAAGCGTATATTTTTAAGAGGTCTTGAGCACTGCAATACACTGGTGTTTGAATTATTTAATTTAAATGGCTTAAGCTTTAAAATAATACCAGGTGTAACACGACACTGAGAAAAATATGACTACTTGTTAGTCGAGTATTTTTAATTCAAAAAGTAAATCGATGACCTATGCTTTTTATATTTTTTAATATAATTGATAAACATATACACACGGAAAAAAAATAAAACACATAATATATTATAGTACAAAAATATTTATTTACATAAATGTTAATATTGTTTTCTTTTTCATAATTAATACGTAGTTTTTTTTCGTAATTTTTAAATAATTTATTTCTTTTTCAATTTTACAGCTATGTTAATTTTTTTTTTAAATATCGTTTAGGATATTTCACATTCACATCATATGATTTTTTTGAGATCATAGATATCAATACTAAAATTTATGAAAATAAATAAAAATAGGTATCGTCATACCCAAAGCGCTGATATCATCAAGTTGATCGTTAACGAAAAATATGTTTTATTAATTGATATTTACGGTTTTTTGACAAAGTTATTATCCAAATTGTTAGATCTTGAACTAATCTTGACTATAAATAAAGTTTACTTGTTGATTAATACGCCAAAACACTTTTAAATTAACTTGTATCATAAACTGCAACCAACGCATAACACACAGCACGAATCAAAATGGCGGACTAAATTCTTTTATTTTTATTATTTTTATTAATTCCCCAAGAGCGTATTTGAAAAAAGAGTGCTAATTTGATGTTATTCTCTACAATGTTTCGTTCGAAAACGATAATTATCATAGAGTATTGTATTAAAACTGGTGAATAGTGAAAATATTGTTTTTTTTGGATGAAGTTAGCGTTGGTTAATGAGCTTAGTAGGTACAATTGTTATTGTTAAAAAATGCCTATGTTTGACCCCGGATCTTCAAATATTTCCATGCCAAATTGCATGAAAATCGGTCCAGCGATTTAGCCGTGAAAGCGTTACAGACAGACAGACGCTTTCGCATTTTTAATATTACAGTATGGATTAAATAACCAACCGGTTTCACATTTTACTGCATAATTAGGGCTAAAAACTTAAATTGTTTACAAATATGTTGTGTTTTTAAGCATGAATTAAGATCGGTAGATGTAAAACATATTTTTGATTGTTATTTTAATTTTGAAAACAGAAAAAATCTTATTTCCCTAACAACTGTCAATGTGTTATAATAGATTTATCGATATCTCGATTTCACGTCACTATAAACCCGCATGTTAATATTGTTAACGAAGTTCAATCTTGTGCACAACAGCGGTGACCCTTATATCTGCGTAATAGGGTCTTTATTGCCGTAACCGTATTCGTTGTTAAGTTGCCTTTGGTTTTATTTGCCTCACGCTGACGCTCGTATATCAGGTCAGCTGACACCGACATCCCCTTGATCCATCAGTTTTGTTGTTGCAATACGATTCCGTATTTATATAAGTCTACAGTCGGTATGACAGACCCTACACCCTCACCCTAATAAGTAATAACTACGGGAAATGAATTCTTGCTGATCTGCGAGGGTGTCACATGTTTGGGGTAACCCCAGGGAGGGCATTAGAATCTGAATAGAATAATCGAAACTTTTCGTTACCTTGTTCCGGTTTACATAATAAGGTAGCAGGAAACCTTATGCATGTGGCATTCCAAACCCGTTACTCGGATATCAACGTACCATTAACATCTTTGATGTTTATAGATCGTGGTTTTATTTTCCGTCCGTCCAGGATTTACTCGTTCCAGGATTCGAGCCCAGGACGTCATGAAATCTGTCAATAATTTCCCTTATTTTATTAGGTTGATCAAATTGACGCATGGTCAAAAGATACCCTTACGCCTTTCCAGTGTTAACACATACATACGTGCCACAGGCGGTCACGTAAAGATGTTGGTCCTAGCTATCGCAAGAAACAATCGATAACAGTTATCAGCAGGCCTACTCTTGAAAACAATATGAATATTTAACCAATATTGATAAAAATAACAAATTTCGAATATCGTCAAACAATCGGTACTCTTGAAACCAATATTGCCCATATTGATTCAGTATAGTAACGACCTAATTATTGAAAATAGATGTCATCGTTACACGTCAAGCTAGTGTTACAAGTACAAATTTTAAGGAATCGGTACAATATAAAAAAATCGTTAACTTATATTTTGTGCCTTTTTAATTATAAATAAGATTCCATGATGTGAAAAGTATTTAAACGATTTATAATTCTGCTTCATTATTCCCAAAAGTACATATTTAATTTAAAAATACATATAGTAAATACATTATTCGCTGCTCACTTTTTAATCTGTTGTGAACTGTCAAGTCAGAACTGTAATTAACCGTATGGCACAGACCACAGCATTTTCGCCACATTTTCCGCCTTGTCTTTTTACGTATTAGGTACGATATTTGTTGTTAATTTATACAATTCAAATGTTTATATGTTTTTAATGAATGTTTGGGCCTAAATCTGTCATATTATTATGTAGATAGGTTTGCAAAAAATATTTTTTGTTTCTTAAACAAAGGTAGTAGATATATTAAAAAATTAAAGGAGATATATTTCCAGTTTGGTCCCTTATTAACTGGGAGAAAATCTAACTCAGGGCTCCAAAGTTACACAAGATTGAAAGTAAGTTTATGCAGTTTTACCGCGTTTAAATTATCATAAAATATTTCTTATTTCTTTTTATTTTTACGGTATAATTCATGGTTATAACTGTAAACTAAAACATAATTATTATGTGTATCTCAGATGGGGATACTGTTTACTCTTTCCTAATTCTTCTAGTTTTTCTATCTTTTAACTAATTTTGGTTCTTAATATTTTAGTAACGATGTAAGAATCTATAAAAATTCATATTACGCCGTGTTGGTCCCGGCCTCCTTTAAAGAATAGGCCAACTGCCATTCTGCCAGGCAGGTCGTAAAAGGCGACCGATTGGCTATCGAGTCACTACCATCGTGACTACTAGGTGGTAGAGTTCTGCATTGTCTCGCCCGGTTTTGGTACCACCGCCTTACCTATTCCTGCGTCAGTACTTGTCACTGTCGTGTTTCGGTTTGGAGGGTAAGGTAGCCGGTAAACTTATGCATGTGGCATTACACCTCGCCACAAGATAGCAACGCACCATTAACATCTTTGGTGTCTATAGGCGATGGTTGACTCTTTCCATCAGGAGACCCATCTGCTTGTTTGCTATCTTATGACATAAAAAAAAAACATACATACCTACACACTACACACACATAGTACATTACACACATACACAAATCACATGCGCACACACACACACACATGCACACACACACACACTCAAACACCTATAGATACATACTACATATTTGCGCATTAATATCAGAATATACATATATATTATATTACTAAAAGTACACTTCAAGTAATATTATGAAGCGGGGAAAGGCTCTGTAGCTGTAATACAAGCTCAAGCAGCTTAGTACAGTAGCAGACGCCAAGTACCATATTTCAATTATATTAAATTAACTAGTGTCATATAAAAAAATAAAAAACAGGAATAGGACAATGAAAGGAACTGACGCTATTGCGGCAGCAATAGCTGATACCTAATGCGTTGGTATCAAACTCGATTGAAAAATCGGAGAAGTACCACTGTAAAGCTTTAAGTTAATTATTAATAATGAAGAATAGTTGAATGTTTGTGTAATAATTCAAATTGTAATGCTTTTTACTATGATAAAAACTATTCATAGTCTGGTTACAAGCTCCAATACGTGACGTGACGTAATGACATCGTAACTGTTTACGTGTTATTTCTCGGGACATGGAAATGTGTCTCGGTAATTGAGCAGAAAAAATTCAGTATATTTTAATACCCGACCCAGGTGTCGAAGCTGGGATCTAATGATTTTAGAAAACAAGACTTATTCAATATGTGGAATGGGATGGCATCCGTATAATTAGTATCTTCACGCCCGTATCCCCGAAGGGGTAGGCGGAGGTACAACAACCCACGATTAGCCGTATAATTCGCAAAAATTCACGGATATTAGAAAATTAAACTGTTTTTTTACTGAACTTATTTAACTCTACTAACTATATACTGTTGTAGATATAATATAGCCTTTCTTCGGACGTGACGATATTTCTTTAGTTAGTTATAACTTCTTTTATTCCATTTTTGTGTGCCCGTTTGCCAGGTGGCAAAATGGTTGTTGTGATAAAAATTACACACTGCTCTTGAAAAAACCTAGTTATTTGAAATCACAGACAGACATTTCAATTTTATTTACATGTATAAAACTACTAGCTGACCCGGCAAACGTTGTTTTGCCATATAAATCATTTATTTAAAAAAATAGGGGTTGATCGTAGAGGGTTGAAAATTAAGGGTTGTGTATATTTTTCAATGTTGAATCATAAAAAAATAAAAATTTTTGTCCATAAAATAAAATAATTTAGGGGTGGACAACCCTTAACATTTAGGGGGATGAAAAATAGATGTTGGCCGATTCTCAGACCCACTGAATATGCATACGAAATTTCATCAAAATCGGTCAAGCCGTTTCGGAGGAGTACGGTAACTAACATTGTGACACGGTAATTTTATATATAAGATTACTAAAGCCGGACAGATGGAAACCCTGTTCGAGTTGACGTTGACCGTTCTGCCAGACAGTTCGTAGAAGGCGATAACGATTGGCCTAACATGTAATTGTGATTTTCCTGCAATGTCGGGTATGATGTCCAACTATTTATTTTTAGTTTATTTAACCGTCAAAATAATCGTTTATCGGTACAAAGTTGCTTGACCCGCTATCAGAACAATACAATCACGTTTCTGCATAACATCGTTTCTGTTTAGAATATTCATTGTTCATTCATTATAATATAATATTATTATATTATAATGAATTATATTCATATTGTGTTACGGATTTCGTTTAAAATCGGTCTAGAAGTTTTAAGTTTATCCATTGGATACAAATAAACAAATCTCTTTATATTACTATAGTTAGTTATGTAATCTTGTTTATCTAATAACTAGCTGTTGCCTTCGACTTCGTCCGCTCGGACTTCGTTTACTCCATACAGCTCCTCCCCTGTAGGTGATAGCGTGACAATATGTAGCCTATGTGTTGACCCGACCTATCAGTAATATTCATGCAAAATTTGAAGTAAATCCATGCAGTACTTTTTGATTTTACCCCGGACATGCACACAGACAAACAGACAAAAATTCTAAAAACTATATTTTTGGTTTCGATATCGATTGTAGATCATGCCCCAAGTATTTTTTAAAAAAATATTCAATGTACAGTTTTGACTTTCCCACGATTTTATTATATGTCTAATAATAAGCTGTACGTTATCTTTATAAATCTAACGTTTTTTTTTTTCCCCAATTTTTAGATATATTTTATTACCACCATATCTCAAAAACTACTAAACCCATTTTGAGGAAATTTTGACTCTTTATTAAGTTGGAATATACCTGCCTTAAATCAAAAAGGATCATCTCGATATAACCATTAGTTTCCGAGAAATTAGTGGACAAACTTACGAACTTAAAACTGAGATTTAGCAGACGTACTTTGAAGCCTAAAATAAACATACTCAAACATTATCAAATTCCAAATATATACATACAGGTCAAACTGATAATCTCCTATTTTAAATTAGACACTTACTATTGCACTTGTACTTTAAAGCTGGTTAATAACTATATAAAATATTTTAAAAAAATTGACGAATAGTTCTGCGTGCTCATAGATTAAAATCAGTGAATGAAAAATCAATCACCTCTGTTTTCGAACCCTTTTGGGTTGTTTTTTTTTTTAAATTTATATGAGACAACCCTCGATATATATTCGATCCAATAAAAAAGAATGACTAAAATCGTATCACTCTGTAATGCGTCACGCACGCATTACTTTTTACAGAGTCATACATTAAAATCAGTTTTTTTTTTATCGATAGGTAAGCGCTTGACCTCGATCTCGCCTGATGGTAAGCTAAAATGAGGCCTAAGATGGAACGCACTTCCCTAGAAGGTACCTGTTCACTCTTCTCTTGAAGATTCCGATTTTACTCGTCGGGGAACACAGACTCAGGAAGCATGTTCCAGTCCTTTGCGGTTCGAATGAAGAATGTTGAGTCGAACCGCTTTGTCCGGGTACAATCATACCTTGTTTTCGTACACTTATGGTTAGGACGACCTCGGGGTATACTCATTCCATTAAAAAAAGAATGATCAAAATCGGACTACTCTGTGAAAAGTTATGCGTAGTCAACATAAAAAAAATATACGCATAGAATTGAGAACCTCCTCCGTTTTTTCATCGGTTGAGAAAAAAAAAACAATCCTATGAGATGTGTGTACAGACATGTTATTGTAATTTATAATAACACTAGCTGCATTGTGCAGTCCGCAGCGTAATAAGTCGTCGGTAAATTCCGCGGGAATAACTAATTTTTCCGGGATAAAAAGTAGCCTATGTGCTAATCAAGGAAGTTATATTCTACCCGGAATGTCCACACGCGCTTCAAAATCGTTCGGAAGAGTACCACGACATGGGTGGAGTGTGTCTCTTTCTATTAAATAAAGCGCCAATCGCCATATATAAGTGCGGCCATGCGTAGTTTGCAAATTACTACTAAATAATTCTACTAATTTGAGAAATATTTTTTGCATTGCATAAGTAATTACATAATAATCAAAATAAGCACATTTTAGAAGTCACTATGTGAATTACAATACATTTTATGCTAATGTATTTATCGACGTGTATGAATAAAAGGGATTTAACAATTACCGAATATATAAAAATCTACCAACAGATAGTTTTATTTACACTGGCAATTGCAAGAAAGGGACAACATCCACTCTTGTCGTTGTCTTGCTCAGAACGTTTTTCCCCTCTGTTAAGTAAGAAACAAATGTCAACTTTATTAGTAACGAAATAAAGTACATTTTTATTTTTCTAATATTGCTTCGTAAGAATTCCAGTTATATAAGTTCCTTGGTGCTAATCCAGGTTATCATCTACCTTTGTGCCAAATTCCATCTAAATCCGTTCTGTAGTTATTGAATGATTGAGTAACAAACATCCATCTATCCAAACACCCAAACTTGCGCATTTCTAATATTAATATAGATATAGATTAACGATAAATTTTCTAAAATTAAATTAGCCCAAGTAATTCCTGATCACATTAGCTATCTGCCAGTGAAAGTTCCGTCAAAATAGGTCGAGCCGTTTCAGAGATTATTCGGAACAAACAGACAGACAAAAATTGTAGTTTGGTATATGTAACCCGTATACCAAAGCCAAAGCGTAAGCCAAATACATTTAGTAAAAAGCGGTTATTTTAATATTAAAAACAGACATTGCAATTTTATTTATTGGTACTTATAAATAATTTGTACTCACATTAACGAATCTCACAACCGGAAAGAGTGAATCATTTTGTCCTGTTGTGTGATTCGGTGAAAAATAAGGAAATCAATGCGTTGTGTCCATATCATTGGGCTCAATGACTCATGTCACCGTTAGTTTGTTTACCCTCGACATGACCGCTGTCTGTCAACAGGACAATGTGATGTAATTGCGATTTGTGAATAACACTATTTTTCCCCGTACTACTCCTCTGTGGGACCAATTACCGGCAGGGGTTTGTCCGAACGGATGCGACTTAGGGACCTTCAAGAATAAAGCCTACTCTTTCTTAAAAGACCAAAACGCAACTGCAAGTCTTCTGATAGTGTGGTTGTCCATGGACAGCGGTGATCACTTACCATCAGGCGAGCCTTCTGTCTATTTGACCCCTTTTTCTGTAAAAAAAAAAACACACATACATACAGACATACATACTGACGTCACAATTATAGTCGGAAAAGGTTCCTAAGACCTCAAAACGTTGACATCTGGTGAAAACTCGATTTTCGAAAATCGGGGTGAAATCAGTAATTTCCATATCTACATACGTAGTGGGAAGTTAGGTGGTAGAGTTCTGCATTGTCTCGCCCGGGTCTGGTACCACCGCCTTACCTATTCCTGCCGCAATAACGTCAGTGCTTGTCGCTGTCGTGTTCCGGTTTGGAGGGTAAGATAGCCGGTAAACTTATGCATGTGGCATTAGACCTCGCCACAAGATAGCAACGCACCATTAACATCTTTGGTGTCTATAGGCGATGGTTGACTCTTTCCATCAGGAGACCCATCTGCTTGTTTGCTTCTTATGATATAAAAAAAAGAAGTTAAAAAACATATTTGAATTGGCTAAAGTTATGGTTTAGACTTCATTTTCCTGGTCCCACAAAGGGGCATTAGCATTTTGAAGCAAAGACGAACTGCCTTACAGCCAGGCATCTCGTAAAAGGCGAGAGAAAACTAACACATATCACTAACATCATGACTACGAAGTGGGTGGTACAGTTCTACGTCTCGATCGCGCTTGCACACAGCCTTGGCCACAGCCACAATAACGTCGGCACTTATCGCTGTCGTGTTCAGTTTTGGAGGGTAAGGTAGCCGATAAATTTATTAATGCGGCATTCACGACACAGCCACGAATCATTAACATCTTTGATGTTTATAGACCTTGGTTATACTTTACGTCGCCGGCACATGTTGAAACTGCAACATAATGTTTTCTTTGAATTAAACTCTTATACTGTTTCAAAACATTTTTGATTATTGTATTTGGGTGTATGCAGGTAATATATTTAATCCAATAAACACCCTGATGACCTTTAATAAGCGAAACCAGGCTTTAAAACGATTATAATTGTTAAATAGTACAAGAATTTAATTTAAAGAAATCGATTTTCCCCTTTGCGCTTTTAACATCATAACCGAAATATATTTGTTTCGATACGACTAATAATAGTAATTTAAAAATTAATCCCTTTACAAATATTAACTATTCGTATCTCAAAAACTACTGAGCCGAGTTTGATAAAACTTGGACGGTTCCTTAAGTTGGGGTGTACCGGATTTAAGCCAATAATAATTATCTCGGTATGGGTTTTGGTTCCGTAATTCGTGAACAAATATAAAAACAAACAAACTTACAAACATACATACACTTACGAAATTTAGAACACATATGTACTTAGACGGCTAAATAGATCATCATCTATATTAATAACTAGCTGTTGCCAGCGACTTCGTCCGCGCGGAGTTCGTTTACTCCGCACTGCCCGTCCCCCGTAGGTGATAGCGTGATAATATGTAGCCTATATGTTGACCCGACCTATTAGTAATTTTCATACAAAATTTGAAGTAAATCCGTGCAGTACTTTTTGAGTTTACCCCGGACATACATACAGACAAAATTTCTAAAAAGTATATTTTTGGCTTCGATATCGATTGTAGATCACGCCCCAAGTATTCTTTTAAAAAAATATTCAATGTACAGTTTTTGATTTTATTATATGACGTATAGATTTCGTCAAGGGTTACGATAGACTCAATCGAAACCTTACCTAAATTATAAAGCGTAAAAAAATAATAATTTTGAGTCGACAACATATATCGGCAAAATTCGGATTGTCTCGAGTATTTTGTTAAAATAGTGATTAAAAATTCTAACGGTGCTGACAGACAAATCGGCCATATTTCTTTAAAAGTTACAAATATGTGGTGTAGATGGCGCGAGCATTTATTAAAGTATCGTAGAACGGAGTGCAGATTATCGTGAAATTTATTTCTCTTCGTTCATAAATGAGTGAAATTAAAAAATAGCAACACTATAGTGTTGTCTTTATTAAACCAACGTAATAGTTGAAAGAAGGCGTCACTACAGTGTTGCTACTATTTATTGTCTACTATTTGAGTTAGTACCTATATAAAATTGCGTATTATGAAACTTCCGAGCGAAGCCGGGTTTTCATCTAGTACTCAAATATTACTGCTCGTGGGTAATAATGCCACGCGCTTAAGTTTACCGGCTACCTCACCCCCGAAACCGGAATACGACATTGACAAGTACTGTCGCTATTGCGGCTGAAATAGGTAAGGCGGTAGTACAAAACCCGGGCGAGATAATGCAGAACTCTACCGCCTAGTAGCCATTATGGTAGTGACTCGTATAGCCAATCATTCCCCTCTTACGGACTGACTGGCAGAACGGGCAGATGGTCTATTCTTCAAAGGGAGTCCGGACCAATACATTCCGATTACCAGGTTACTCGCCGATTTTCATAGGTGAGACAATTTTGTAAATCAGTCAAAATATATTATTAAATTTCAAATAAACAACATTTCAAATAAAAAATATATCTTTTCTATATATAACAATAGACAATATTTGAAATCTTTATATTAATACCTGAGGCAAATTTTTACCTCTTTTTAAGGCAATTACGCGAATGTTGGAGTATGAAATTTAGCACAGTTTAGCACAGTTAAAGTTTACATTGCGAAGGATTGCTGAAATTTAATATTTTTAAATAATATGAATTAGAAAAAAATTAAATCAATATAAATAAACATTACACACATTACATTCATGTGACGTACATGGTACAACATACTTTTGCCTTTACGGCTAAAGTCTGTTTTCAAATTCAAGATTTTATTGTTTAGAGTGTCGTTGAATTTCGCGCAGAGAACTATCGCTAGTTTTATGAAAAGTGTCTTATTTCGGAATTCGCAATAGACAATCTTTATCTATACATATAATTAAATCGTAGGAAACTCGAAACTGTACATTGAATATTTTTTTAAAAGAATACTTGGGGCGTGATCTACAATCGATATCGAAACCAAAAATATAGTTTTTAGAATTATTGTCTGTTTGTCTGTATGTATGTCCGGGGTAAATTCAAAAAAGTACTGCATGGATTTACTTCAAATTTTGCTTTAATATTACTAACAAGTCGGGTCAACATATAGGCTACATATTATCACGCTATCACCTACGGGGGAGGTGCTGTGCGGAGTAAACGAAGTCCGCGCGGACGAAGTCGCTGGCAACAGCTAGTAATAAATATTAACAAAAGACTACCTAATTCTGTACTAAAGATACCCCGTGATATTATAAAACTATACTTTTATCATATTTCAAATCCAAAAGCAAGCAAGCGTTTATAAAGGTATTTGAAACAAAATTTTGTTTGACACGCTAAGGAATCGTGAAAGTAACAAGTAAAGTACTGAATACGACGAGACAATGTTTTCAAAACGTTACATTGTCAAGAGATAACTGAGCAGTGTTTCAAAGAATCCTGTTTTATCTCTCTGATCTTATTTCCTCTTATGCATTTTCAACACTGAATTCCAATTAAAAAGTTTATAGTGAAAAAGTAATTGTGTTCATTCGATAGACAGATAATTGCGAGTTATACGTTTTTTTAAATATTATAGGATAGAAAGTAAGCAGATAGATCTCTTGATTAAAAAACTATCACGTATAGACAACAAAGATATTAATGATAACTTTGCCATTTATGTGGCGGCATGATAAAACCACATGCATAAATTTACCGGTTACCTTTTGTCTCGTGTTGGTCCGGGCTCCTTTGAAGAATAGGCCAACTGCCGTTTTGCCAAGCAAGTTGTTAACGGTCATCGATTGGCTATGCGAGCCACTGTCATCGTGGCTACTAGGTGGTAGAATTCCGCATTGTCTCGCCCGGGTCTGGTAGCCTTATCTATCCTTGCCGCAATAATGTCAGTGCTTGTCACTGTTTTTTTCTGGTTTGGAGAGTGAGGTAGCCGGTAAACTTATGGTCTAACGCCACATGTTAAACCTCGCCACAACGTCGCATTACCATTAACATCTCTTTCTATCAGGAGACGCATCAACTTCTTTGCTATTTTATGATATAAAAAAAATATAAAAAACCTTACCCTCCCCAAACCGCAACACGACAGTGACAAGCACTGATGTTTGTGCGACAGGAGTAGGTATAACAAATAACTTGAAACCCTTAGTTCTGTATTATTTAAAAGCTTTTCATAATTCGCAAGGAAACATGGTTTTCCAGGGTAAAAGTTAAAAATAGTCTGTGTGCTATTCCTGATAAAAATTCCTCGCAATCAATAGGGCTCGCGTTCGATTCCCGACAGGGACAGGCATTTGTATTTCTGGGTTTGGGTGTTTGTAATTGGTATTCCAGTATTTAATTTAATTCCTATGGGTTTGTATCGTTGGTTAATATTGGAATACCCATCATAAACACCCAAACCCAGAAATACAAACAATACAAATGCCTGTCCCGGTCGGGATTATGTATTCCTATGTATTTGTATCGTTGACTAACACCCGTATCACTAGCAAATAATTTCCTTACTTTAGGTTTAGATCAATTCGTGTAATTAATTAGCATGTTAATATATTTTATTCAGTATCTATTTGTATGCAGAATTTTGGCTAGATCCGTTCAAACGTTTCACTTGACCTAAAAACGTTACTTTCTTTTGCTTATCCGGGTAAAAATGCAGCCTAAGAAAATCCGAAATAATAAAAACTTTCCATAATTGAGAGTTTTTAGAACAGGTTAAGCAGTTATTGACTTTATTCATTACAAACAGTTTTACATACCTAAATAAATTTTCCCTCTCTTTAATATTCTTGTACCTACGTGTAGATTGTACATTACTTGGGGAGTTACAGTTTGCTACCTTTTTTGTATAATTAAGCAACATAATATGCTCATACCCCAACCGTTATGTGCAACTGTTACATACTATGAATATATTATGCTGTATATATTATAATTCATTGTTTTATGTATATTATTAGAAGTACGCATAATACGATAAGAACACAGTTAAAAGCTTAACAATATCTGACATTTCCAGACATAATTTACCTTGGATACCTATCAGGAATCAAATTGCTGGCTGACTAAAATGTGTTTGATTCGTATTCCCACAAATAAATGCTAAATTTTGCCTTTGCCTGAAGACACCAAAAATGTTAATTGTGCGTTGCTATCCTTGTTGCGGGGTCTTAATGCCACCCGCATAAGTTTACCGGATACCTTACCTTCTAAATCAGAACACGACACTCACAAGCTCTGACGCTATTACAACAGCAATGGGTAAGGCGATGTTACCAGACCCGGACGAGACAATACAGAACTCTACCATCTAGTAAAATTAAAAGCTGCTTTTAATCCCAGAAAAAAATAATGTTCCTGTGGCATTCATAAAACTTCAGTAACGCAGCGAGCTGGGGTGCACGACTAGTAAGGTATAATATGTTCAAACAACATTACAATTTTGTACTCCTCCGATCACTTTCTCTCTTATGATAATTGGCAGCTAAAATACAGATCACGTGCATTAGTTTTTAGTACCACCCATAAATAAAATGTTATAAATACTTTTGAAGTGTATTTGTTTGTAAGAAGTAATCTCTGGAAATACTGAATTGGTTTGAAAAATTCTTTCACTAGTAGAAATCTACATTAACCTAGTGACATAGGCTTCATTTTATCCCAAATTTCCCACGGGTTCGGGATGTACGCGGGTTATACCGCGAGAAACGGCTAGTACTCTATATAGGCACTTTGTCTAATAGTGTAATTTTGAAGATAACAGCTCGCAATGAAACTACTTTGTAATTTCTCTCAAATTTTAGAGATCACCATTCATTCAATTAGCTTTTAGCGTGAAATTGAAATAATATTTAAAATATTATTTACTACAACTATCAGATTAGGACCTTTTTATATTACTTGGATAGGCAAACTGGCAGACGTACCACCTGGTGGTAAGTGGTCGACGTCGCCCATGAACATAAACTAGTTTACCTGGAACTGGCCCAAGTAACTCGTGTATGTGTGGCCTATCCTGACACACAAGATGTTAAGTCTCGGCGCCAGTCTACTGGCTACGTACTGCTAGTCAACTACACTGCCTGTCTTGTCCTTCTCTCCGAAACACAGCAAAGCTGTTTCACGGGAGAAATAAACAAGATGGTGGTACCCATGCAGCCGGGAGCGCGGCACAGCGCATCCCTCCCCCCGGTAATGTTGTTTGTTGTAATGCCAGGATCATTTGATAACAAAGAGTTTAATGTACTGTGCATTAGTACATAGACGTCTTTATTTAATTACTAGCTGTGCCCGCGACGTTCGCGTGGAAAAAATTCTAAAATAAAAACCCGCATAGTTCCCGTTCCCGTGGAATTTCCGGGATAAGAACTATGTCCTTTCTTGGGTCTCAAACTGTATTTGTACCAAATTTTATCCAAATCGGTTCAGTGGTTTGGCCGTGAAAGCGTAACAGACAGACAGACAGACAGAAAGACAGAGTTACTTTCGCATTTATAATATTAGTATGGATAGTATGGATTTGTTGAATATATTCTGTCCATTTCACATTAAAAACGTTTAAAGGACAGTCTTTAGGATCAAATATATGACTGTGGTTATTAATTTGGTATGTTATATTGATGTCTTAAACCAAAATAGCTACAAATTTCAATGATATCGGTCAAGTATTCAAAATTTTCAAAGCCCCATAACTTTATTAGTTACTGATACAAGATTTTTCGAAGATAGAAAAGACGGTTGTCGCGTCAAAACGAAGCTGTTCACAAAAATTAAGCTTGTAATTAATTAAAAAAAGTTTGTTCGTGGGACTACGATCTATTATCTAATCTAACCTATATAAACTAATATAAAGAGGAAAGATTAGCTTTTTTGTTTGTTTGTGACGATTTAACTCAAAATCTACTCAACCAATTTAAAAATTCTTTCACCTTTAGAAAGCTACATTATCCAGAAGTGACATAGGCTACTTTTTACTCGATTGAGCAAAGGGAAGTAATGATTTTTGGTCTCGCGAACGAAGTCTCAAGTAACTGCTAGTTTATAACATTTTTTTCCGTGTTAAATCAAATTTAAAAGTCAATTTGATTGCTCGATTTGCTTAATTAAATTTAAAAAAATAATCGTAGATAAATTATTAAAGTTTTCCAAAAAGAAATATTTTAAAATATAATGTGTAGATATAAAAATATCGGTAGGCTTTGCTTTAAATTGTAATAGGTATTTACTTAGTGTAGCAATGATTACCCTTATTATTGTTCAGCTGTTTGATATCATATTTAAAAAAGTTAGCCAGAGTTTTGTAACGATTATTTTTCTGATATAATTCACCGTTATATTCAAACAGTATAAGTACACGATAAAAAGTGAAAATAATACAAAAACAAACCTTTAGGTCTTCCAAAACAAGGTCAAAAATACCTTTCCCCAACAAGTTCTTGTGAGGGGGTACGATCAATGAATGTACTCTCTCAAGAAGGCCCGGCAAGGCACGCGGGTCATGGGACACACACCACTCGGCGAAATCCTCCAACGTGCTTCTCTCCAAGTATTGTTGAATCCTCATATAATCCTTCATACGCAGGTCTGATGACGATATTCGACTTAGAAGATCCGCCATCTCGTGAAGCCTTAGTTCAAGTCGCGTGCCCCGACCGGTATTCGCCATTAATTTTGAAATAGCACTGATATTTTCGAAATTCTCTTCGAGCTTCTGTATAGATCGAGATATCTGTGCCAACCGTGATAACACTTGTTTCTCCCTACGCCTAAGAATCGGCAAATCGACACCGCCGCTGGAATTTAATGGTATACTTATAACATCCCACGAATTTAAAATGTCTTCACCTATTTCTTTGCCTAGTTTAATCACATCGACTACTTCGTCTATAAGAGCGTGCGTGCTCGTGAACGCTATTAGCGCTAAAAAGACTCGCACGCAACCCATCATGACGACTAACCAACAACCACTGAACTGAACCAACAATGTAGTCTGTCCCGTCGGCCGTCACGCACATGTAGCCACAGTGTTGTCAGCCTCACAAAATTTAACACCAATAATATAATTTAAACTCTACTTTCGCTTTAAATTTGTGGTACTGTTGTATGATTATTAACGGTCTCATGGCCAAGAGACTTAAGTGACGTGAGTCATTGGACAGGTTTGTCTTGTTTGCATGGGCGTGTGCGTCATGAATACCAACTGTAATTGTTGACTAGAATGGATAATGTTAATAAGTTTAATGCCTCCTGCTATACGTTAGTGTGATGTGTTTGTTAGAAAGTATAAAAATTCTATAGCTAACTAACTTCGTAATCTTTTTATTTGTTTAATATATTTTCTAATATATTAAACACTAGCTGTGTAACTAAAATTTCTAAAATAAAAGTAGTCTAAGTTTCTTTATTACTGTGGTTTACAGTGATTTCTAGTCTCGTGGGATTTCCGGGATAAAAACTATCCTACGTCCTTTCTCGGGTCTCAAACTATCTTTGTACCAAATTTCATCCAAATCGGTTGAGTGGTTTAGGCGCGAAGAAGAGAAAGACAGAGTTACTTTCGCATTTATATTAATTGTTAGTAGTTTAAAATGTTATTAAGTAAATTAAAAAAGATCTAAGGCAAAAAATTGATGTGGCTAAAAAGAAGGCCTTTATGAAAGAAAGAAAACGGAGCGATTACGCTATAATACAAAAATATTTTACAACTATATGTTAGTGTGTGTAGTGTGTTTACATCAGAAAAAGACGGAGGGACAGAGTAGAGAGAGAAAGTAAGAGAGGGAATAAATAATATCGATGGGTCCTACGTAAGTTGTCGTAACTTAAAAATGCGATTTTTGTTTTGTTTATGAAAATGACTCCACTTTTATAGATCTTTTAATAACACGATGAATAAAAATGAAATTTCTATTAGAAAAATGCAACTTCTAATAGAAATTTCATTTTTATTCTGAGTGTTATTATTGTATAGTAAAATATTTATAAAAGTGGAGTCATTTTAATAAATAAAACAATAATCGCATTTTTTAAGTTACGACAATAATAATAAACATTCACGGGACAAATTACACTTGCTGATCTAACCCAAAGTAAGCAAATTATTTTCTTGTGGTATGGGTGTTAGTCAACGATACTAATTCATAGAAATACATATATAAATACTGTTACATAATAAACACCCAAACCCAATAATACAAACATCTATGCTTATCACACAAATACTTGTCCCTGTCGGGGATCGAACCTGAGCCCCATCAATTGCGTAGTCAGGGTCGCTAACCACTCGATCAACGGGATGGTCATAATTAATCATATAGATCATCATTCCTTCATTATAATTATTATTTAATAAAACATAATATTTAATGAAAAGAACTTCGTTCATACCGGTTCTCTTACTCCAGCTCTTGTCTTTTTTTTCAACTTAATCTTTCAACCAACTATTCTATTATTCGCTACTTTATTGACCGCCCCGTTGGTCGAGTGGTTAGCGACCCTGACTACGCAATCGACGGGGCTCGGGTTCGATCCCCGACGGGAACCAAGCATTTATATGATGAACATATATATGTTTGTATTTCCGGGTTTGGGTGTTTATTTAATATATTATAGTATTTATACATGTATTTCTATGTATTAGTATCGTTGACTAACACCCATAACACAAGCAAATATTTGCTTACTTTGGGGTCAGATCAGTAAGTGTAATTTGTGCCTTGAATTTGTCCCGTGACTTTGTCAAACTACGTTTTTGATCGTTATTGTGGATTTAGTATTAAGAATGAAAGCAGTAGAATATAGTACTGACGAAATATTAAAATAAATAAATACAGTATCGTCCGTATCCTCAAAAAAATAGGCAGGGGCTTAACTAGTGCAGAGATTATTAGACGACGGTAATATTAGGCGAGAATATTAATTATTATTATTTATTGATCTTCCTCTTTTATTTAGATAAGGAAGTCTTAGAAAACGCCGTCTTGCACGCATTTGACTTAAATTAACTTTGTTTTCGTTGTTTGTCCGTAATTTTCACTTCCATTAATTTGATTGAAATATTTTATCTATAAAACACATAATTAACAAATATAGAATTAAGAAATATACGTATTTGTAAAATGGAAAAATGTTTACTTTGAGTAATTTGAATGTTTACTTTGAGTCTCTTTGTCTGAAATAATATTGTTATTAAAAAATATCCGAAAGCTAGGGAACTTTTAACGGACTAGCAACACTGATGAGTTTGCAAACCCTTCATTCTACTCGCTTATCAACAAAAGCTTTGTCCTTTCAATTCTGTTCGCGCCCATTTTTTACTTGTTTTTGATAGGTATTATTATGTTGAATGAAAGATGATTGATTGATGATCTCAATAATATTTTTTGTTTTATGATGATGTCAATTTACAACTTTTACATCCTTTATAATTTTTTTATAATATACTGTCTGTCATTTTCAACATTATATTTAGGATTGGTCTTGCTGAAATTTTGTTTTAACATGCGCAAAATTGGTAAACCGTTGCTATATAAATGTAAAGAAAACCTGTCAAGTCCCTCTCAAGGTAAAAAGAGATAATTGCAGCGTGACCACTTTTTAATGAGAGTATCTAATAAAGACACTGCTAAAATCGACTGAATTCTACTAGTTTGCATTTTAAAATATAATTATTTTTAGAGTAATATTTGAGCCGTATTTGGGTAGATACGATTTGAATTAAAACACATTTGTTAATGAACCCTACATTTAATCAATCATTTATGTTTGCAATTAATTAATATATGTATTACCTAATATATTATGTGTAATTGTTTTTCATTATTTCCAACATCGAAGTACCAGAACAATGAACAAAAACGCCTAAATAAAACTGTGTTGTCTATCATTATAGGAGCAACTTAAAAATGATCTAAGTTGAAATATCTATTTTATAAAAGTAGTGTTTATCTCTTGACAAGATAAGTTCGATTTGCTGTGACCATAATAACGTTCATTCAATAATAGGGAAATCCCCCAAATCACTTTTGTGTGGTGCCAACTGTAAAATTAAAACTATTTGGACATGGATGCTTAGTATTGAGCCTAATATTTTTTGATAGCGAATAAAAACTAAAACCTACCGATTTCTTTCTCATTTCTACTAAATTCTACTGAGACATTTTATCCTCCTAGATTAATGCCTCATTTGCTTCAAATCTACTAAAAGTGGTCACGCTGGATAGTTACCATATACATGGGGCACACTAAAAGTTTTGCACTTCTAGCTAATCGGAACTATTTGAATTTCAAATGTTATATTTTTAAGACGTTGCACCCTTCTTAGTAATAAAAAAAAAAGAATTGGCGGGAAATGATTTGTCAATTGTTTTTTTTATCATACATCAAAGTTCTACGTACGCAACGAAAATGGAATTAAGCCGAAAAGATTTTCGAGCGATGATTTTTTATGATTTTAAAAGTTTTCTTTCGCCGCAAGTCTGTGCCGCTCGTCTTCAAAATGCTTTTAGGGGAGAAGCAGCCTGTTTGAGCACCGTGGTTTGCTGAATTTGAGAAAGGTTTGAGGGAGTTTCTTTACATGACGAATTTCGTGAAGGGCGGCCTTCAACTGCCGTCAACGAAAATAATGTGGCTACTGTTAAGCGGTTAATTGAAGAAAACCCCCGTATTACCTATGAGACAATTCGAGTACTATTGGGGATTGGTATGAGCCTCTTGAAGATCAAAAGAGTGTTAATGCCGAGTGGTATTCTATCATTTGTTTTCCCAGGGTGTTAGAAAAAGTTCGCGAAAAGACGACCCAAAAGCAGCATTCTCCTACACCATGATAACGCTTCTTCAAACACGGCCTAGTCATTTTCAGCTTCCGAAAAAGTACATCTCGTCACTCATCCTGCGCATAGCCCCGACCTAGCACCCTGTGATTTCTGTATTTTCCCCGAAATCAAAGACTTCATGAGAGGTTTTACTTTTACCGATTCCGAAGAGGCAGTGACAGCGTTCAATCTGCACGTAGAAAACATGCCTTCAGATCTGTGGTCCTCCTGTTTTAAAAAATGGTTCGATCGCATGAAAAAATGTAAAGGAGATTATTTTGAAAAGCAATAAACATAATATTTTGGTTATAACATGTTGTTTTTTTAAGTTACGCAAAACTTATGGTGTGACCTACGTATACAATTTGATACAACGCACTCCAGCGTCTATGGATGGTGTAAATCGTTCTTTGTGTCCCTTATGCACCGATTATTACACTGTGAAATAATGCTTGCGTCTGCGAAGAAAGCAATCGTTCTGATCAATAACTTATGCATGTAGCATTCAAGCCCCGTTACACGAATAGCAATGCACTTATTATTTTTTTATCAGCTTGTTTGCTCTATCTAATGACATAAATAAAAACCGGACAGGTGCTTGTCGGACTTCACCATCGAGGGTTCCGTACTAAGTACATATTATAAAAGTTCAGGTATCGAGTCTCGCAGTTTTTCCGAGCTTTTCCCGAAATTCAGTTTTTGGAAACTGATAACATTCTGATGAGACTATATTTTTTATGATTTCATTACAAATGTATTGTTTTCAGTTTTTTCCCTGTACTTGTAGCACATTGCCAAATTTCATAGTTCCAGGTCATTGGAAAGTACCCTATATATTTTGATTTCTTGAGTGTGTCAAAATTTACGATTTTTCGACATAAACGGCGGTCTATCTTATTTTTACGTTAACTTAGAGGTTTGAAGTTTTTCACAGCTTCAAGGGACCTTTCCGAGACAAAGGATCTCAACAGAAAAGCGAACAGACATACAGACTTAAAAATTTTTTAGAAGCGTAGGCTGAGGTGCATCTAGTATACCCGCAATTAACCAACAGCATTAAGTCTCATTATGTGATAAGTTTTATTAAACATAATATGAAGAACATCTTCTAGACAACGCCCTTGCCCATGCGACAAGTGCCCTCAAAAAATGGAACCACGCGCAGTATAGGTGTGAATGCCACTATTGTTAGACAAATTAGACAAATTTTTCTCTGTGTTGGTGAGGGCACCTTTCAAAGAGTAGATCAACTGCGTCACTGCTAGGCTTGTTGGAAAGTGCGAGAAAAGACTAATTTACTTGTCACTCACTTCGTAACTACTAACTACATCAACATCTCGACCGAGGTTTTGTACCACCGCCTTACCTATTCCTGTCGCAACAGCGTCGTTTTTGTCGCTGTTGTTTTCCGGTTTGGAGGGTAAGGTAACCGGTAAAGTTATGCATTTGGCATTCCAACCCGCTTCACGGATAGCAACGCACGATTAACATTTTGTGTCCATAGGCGATGGTTATCTCTTTTTATCAGGAGAATCATCAGCTTACCATCCAGACCGGAACGCGACAGTGGCAAGCATTGACGTTTTTCGGCAGGAAAGGTAAGGTGGTGGTACTCTACCACCTAGTAGTCACGTAATAGTGACACGTATAGCCAATCGGTCGCCTCTTACGACCTGCCAGGCAGACCGGCATTTGGTCTATTCTTCAAAGGGTTAGACATTTTTCTAAACCGATAGGGGGTAGGTTAGGTTTTCACTAGCACGGGATAAGTGTTAATACAAATAATCTATATCATTATCATTACATAGTATAAAACAAAGTCGCTTTCTCTGTCTGTCCCTATGTCCCTATGTATGCTTAAATCTTTAAAACTAGGCAACGGATTATGATGCGGTTTTTTTAATAGATAGATTGATTAAAAAGAAAGATTTATATGTATAATAATATTTAATATATTGTAGAGAAATACTGCAATTTTTGAGTTTTCTGATGTCATGTCGTAAATAATTATATTTTTTTCTGCTTACATTGCAAACGCAGACTAAACACTACGAGATTTATCAAAATAATGTACTAAGTATTTGTACACCTTGGAAAGGTCTACAGAAAACTCCGCGATGGTATATGTCTATCTCTTATGGATAACCCACAATAACATTTTTTTTTGTCATTTACTTTTTACGAGAAATAATAGCTTTTTTCGAAGCAAATTTAAGCAATACAGCACTAATCCTTATTCAATAAAATACCTTAAATATATTGTTGATTTAATATAGATCAATATGGCCGTTTACAGCATGTAATTTAAATAAATATTTTCGAAGATATTACAGGTTTAAAATGCAGGGGCATAGCGGTTGCGGGGCTACCGGCCGGCCGGCGGCGCGCGCGCGGTTTGTTCTGAAACCGCTGAGAAACGTGTTAATTTTCGGATAAATAAATATAGGACTTCAGCTGAAAACCAAAATTTAGTACATTCTTTTTTTTTAACTAAATATCACCATATAAAAATCATGTGGATGATTAGAAATAGTATTAACAAATTATTTGTTTTAGAGATTTTTTTAGCCTGTTTTTGGAATTTTTTATGATCAAGTAATACATAGTACATAGTAATACATAGTACATTCTATCATGTAAGAAGTTAGCCCATTCCTTAGATACTTAATATCTTCAGGTATATCGTATATTTTTTGTAAAATTGTTATTTGTCAATCAATGTAAAAAAACGTGATTTAGAAAATCAGTTTTTAACTACCCACTACGTATGTAGATAAGGAATGATGTAGATAAGGAGGAAGAGGAGGAGATATGTAGATAAGGAAGGAAGGGTGTGTGTGTGTGTGTGTATGTGTTTATGTAAACATCTCATAACTTTTAAACGGCTAGACCGATCGAAACGCGGTTGATTGCATTCGATTGGATTCCGCTGAACTTACATTTCCTAAAAATTAGAACCGATTCGGCCCAGGAGATTTTGAGAAATTTTGAAAAAACACCAAAAAAAATTTTGACGAAACACTATTTTTTAATATAACTTCCAGATTTATGTACCGATTGAGTACAAAAACTAATTCGCTCTATTCCTCAAAAAACTACGTCTAATACATAAATTGCATCAAAATCGGTTTATCCGTTTGGAAGTAATCGTTGACGAAACATTTTGAAAAAAGTGTTTTTTCGACATAGCTTCGAAATTTTTCAACCAATCATTTTTTGGTGTTCTACGATATTTTAGTACTAAAAAAATACGACAAATGCTGTTTCAAAAATCAAAATCGAATCTTATCCTCAAAACTTATAGCTTTTCAAATATTAAAATTACGTTGTTTTTTGCAAACTTGTTTAATTTTTTTTTTTAATAAATTTCAATTTAATTTACCGATTGACTTAAAAATATTATCAGCTTTTGTTCTTTAAAAACTGCGTCAAATACAGTTAATTTGATCAAAATCTGTCAATTTCTTTGGGATTTATCAATGAAAAAATTTAAAAATAAAATGTTTTTTGACATAGCATCGAAATTTTTTAACCTATCGATTATTTAGCTAAAACAATATTTTAGATCTCAAAAATTGAGTTGAATTCCATCATCGTTTTCAAAATATACAACTTTTCAAAAATTAATTTACTGCCATTTTTAACAAAATAGATGTTTGAACTGAAAAATCTATGCTTATATTTTTTATTCTTTTGAGCTTAAAATACCTTGATTTAGTGGGAAATTTCAGGGATGGTCCGTAGGGTCAACCGTTTACACATTTATTTTTTTGATTATCTATCGATACTGTTACCTAAAACGGTTTTTGTAAAAGTTTGGCACTTTTGAAAAGCTGTATATTTGAAAATGATGATGATCGTTTTCAAATATACAGCTTTCAAAAATTAATAATACTGCCAATTTTAACAAAATAGATGTTTGAACTGAAAAACCTATGCTTATATTTTTTACTCTTTTGAGCTTAAAATACCTTAATTTAGTGAGAAGTTTCAGGGATGGTCCGTAGGGTCAACCATTGACACATTATTTCCCGTTTGTCCAAATGCCTTAATAAATCGCAGGTTCAAACCTTCAACGTTGCAAGCTTAGATTTTAGCGTTGACTATTTTTCACATATATCGCTCTTTCAAGAGTAACCTCTAAAGAAAACATGTTTGTTTTGTCTAATGGCAAGAAAGCTGTAAACGTTGTATATAAAGACATTCTGTAATATATTAATTGTAAAATAAAAGAAATAGGCAAAAATGTAAAAAATGTAGTCCCTATATGAATTTAGATATTCCAAAGATAGCAGGAAATCTTCATGGTATAGGGAAAGGGGAATTGTTTTACTCCAAATTTAACGCGTGCGGGCCATGGGCAGTAATGAATAAATCAAAACTACTGGATCGATTTTAATCATTTTTTTTCACTGAGTGACATAGGAAATATAAAAATATATTTATTTTATACCAGTGCGAAGCCGGGGCGGGCCGCTAGTTAATATTATAAATGCGAAAGTTTGGATGATTGGATGGATGTTTGTTACTCAATCACGCAAAAACCACTGAACGGATTTAAATGAAATTTGGCACACAGATAGATGATGACCTGGAATAGCATATAGGCAACTTTTTATCCCGGAAAAATTTGGTGATCCCGCGAGATTCGTAAAAAAAAACTTTTATAATGCAGCGGGCTGCACGCTGCAGCTAGTGTACAATATATGTAGTTTAATGTTTCGTATTTTAATATTATTATCAATTTATAGAGCAGTCCTGACTTATCACAACCTATTTATATCTTTTGCCTTTGGACCTTGGACATAAACATTGTCTGATGTTGATCGTTTGAATTCTTAAATTTTTCACCAGAGGTAGATTTATGAGATCACGTTATTAACTTAAGCGTTGTGGTTTGAGGTCAAGGTTTTCGCGATTTGTTTATATCACTTTTTACTTAGAAGGTGATTACAATGCTTAATGTTTTTTTTATCTTATAAGGTAGCAAACAAGCAGATATGGGTCTCCTGACGGAAAGAGCCAACCATCGCCTATAGACACCAAAGATGTTAATGGTGCGTTGCTATCTTGTGGCGAGGTCTAATGCCACATGCATAAGTTTACCGGCTACCTTACCCTCCAAACCGAATTTACATTACCTAGCCTATTTAAGTAAGATCTGAGACCCACATACGATAATGATAATCGCGCGTTTGGCGGATGGGAGGTAGACGGGTAAGTGTCCGACCGGCCCTAGCAATAGCACGCTACAGCTATTAATACATCTAAAAAAAGAAAGAACCCCCCTCCCGCCATGTTAGTCATAGTTCCTTTGAAGAATAGGTCAACTGCTGTTCTGCAAGGACGGATCCAGCTTTTGAGTCAAGGAGGGGGGTCACATGATAGGCTCTAATCCTTATTTGTTTGCAATAAATCCATTCCTAGACTCCTGCCTAGGGGGGGAAGGGGGCTATTACAACCCCCCCCCCCTTCCCCCCGATGGATCCGCCCTTGCTGACTGGCTACGTCGCATTATCATCGTGGTTACTAGGTGGTAGAGTTCTGCGAATTCTCAACCGAGTATCGTGTCACCGCCTTGCTTTCTCCTACCGCAACAGCGTCAGTGCTAGACATTGTCGTATTAGAAGGCAAGATAGCCGGTAAATTTATGCACGTAGCATAATACCCCTGCTACACGAGAGCGATGCGCGATTTACCTTTTTGCGTCTATTAGCGACGGAAATAGATAACTCTCCATCAGAAGAACTATCTACTTCGCTATCTCTCGCGATGATAATAATACTTTAGTCACAGTTTACAAGCAAGAATTTAAAACGTTATGATTTCGATATATTTGCGCCGTTGTGATTGGTTATGGTATATGATATTATGACGTTGTGTTCTAGCGCTAGTTGGGGAACCAATTACGAAACAGCATGAAACGCAGGGAACCAATCACGAAACAGTAAAAATATCGAAATTATATCGTTATAAATCCTTGTTTATACAAGTATTTAAGTCGTAAATATTCGCATACAAAACAGCTTGGTCTTAGGTTTCAAATCACTTCTGCTAATTTTATGCACTGATATTAAATGTCACGTATTGTAAGTAACTGTTAGTAATTAGAAGACGTGTTCTTATCATCGTTCAATTACAATGGTACGAAATTACCTAACAAATTAAAAGTTGTTATTTTTAACATCCGGCTTAGTATATAGATAAGGAAATTCGAAAATCGAGTTTTTACCAGATCTCTACGTTTTGAGGTCATAGGATCCTTTTCCGTCTATTTTTACGATGACGTCAGTATGACTGTATGTATGTGTGTATGTAAACATCTCATAACTTTTGAACGGTTTGTCCGATCGAAACGTGGTTGATGACATTTGATTGTGTTCCGCCAATCTTGTAGATACATTCTAAAAATTTGAACGGATTTGGTCCAGGATATTTTGAATAATTTAGAAAATAATTTTTTATTCAGAAAAACTGTTTATTTATAATAACTTTGAAATTGATGTACCAATTGATTAAAAAATCTAAGCTCTATTTCTTAAAAAAACTGCGTCTAATGTCGTAATTTGCATCAAAATAGATTTATCGGAGTTTTCGTTGACGAACGATTTTTAAGAGTTTTTTGACATAACTTTGACATAACTGCAATTATGGTAGAGGATTAAATGCAATTATGATAAGGTCACATGACCTGAAGCCAAATGTTTCTCAAATATGGTGTCGCCGCCTCTCATACAGCCTCTGATGAAACACTTCATGTTGGTTTTTGCTCAATTAACTAATCAAACACAACCAAAAGCCACAAAACACACACACACACACACACACTTCACTGTAAAACTAAAAATAAACTAACAACAGATATTTGACAAACGTATTTCTTTATTACTATATACATAATGGCCTTGTGTGAAAAATGTGCTTCAAGACGTGGCTTATTGAACTCACGAAAAATGTCAATTAAAAAATTGAAATCAATGACTTATACCTATATCCTTTACTTATATAAATAATGAAGTGTTAAAACTAGACAGATATGTTTTTGTTTCTGATGTACATATTTTCATCATTTTAATTGTATAACAAATAATATATATGCAATTTAATGCTTATCCTCTACTTTAATTATATCAATGACTAGCTCCGCCCGCGACTTATACGAAAAAAGTAGCCTAAGTTACTCCCTGTCACATCAGCTATCTGCCAGTGAAAGTCCCGTCAAATTCGGTCCAGCCTTTCCGGAGGTTAGCCGGACCAAACAGACAGATAGACAGACAAAAATTGTAAAAAATGTTATTTTGGTATATGTACCGTGTATACATCTATATGCATTTAGTAAAAAGCGGTTATTTTAATATTACAAACAGACACTCCAATTTTATTTATTTGTATAGATTTATGCTTACTTATTTGGAGATTGCTTCTGATATATGTATAAATATTCTTGTTCTAATAGGTAAATACACCTTGTCCACAGAGCCTTTTCTACGAAATCCTCGCCGGTGTGTGGGTGCGCAACGGGCTGCAGATCAAGGGACAGGGGATGACGTACATACAAGCGAATTTTTGCAACTCGATGGCCGACATGGACATCTACTGGCTGCAGATATGCGCGGCGCACCTACCCGCCGACCAGTTCCTGGACATGTGCATAGATGTGTAAGTTGTATTTGTTAAATATTTCAAGGTACAGTCATGAACGCCCAGAATATTATTGTAATTAGAAATCAGAGTGGATTTCAAACATACTAAAAATTATCATTACGCCCTTTTTTCCCTTGCGGGATAGGCAGACTAAGTCGTACTATAGACTCGTGGTTTCACCACAGTTAACCGGGTTATCGGTTGGTGAGATAAGTGGTGATCCCCATAGCCTCATTTTACCGACCTGATTACGATTATAGACTACTAGCTGACCCGCGCTACTTTGCCCGCGAGTAGATTATTAACATGTCATCGATATATTTTTTCATACAAATTTCATCCCCTATTTCAACACTTTAGGGGTTGATTTAAAAAAAAATAACCTATGTTTGACTCCGGATCTTCAACTACTTCCATGCCAAATTTCATGAAAATCGGTCCAGCGGCTTAGCCGTTAAAGCGTAACAGACAGACAGACTTTCGCATTTATAATATTAGTATTAAGTATGGATGTTTAGCGATAACCGGGTCCGACGGCTTTACGATACTTATCCGAGGCACAAGAATGATAATACGCCACCCATCAGAATCCGAGCTGCTACTGAGATTTTCGATTTTACAGAAAAACCTCGAAAAAACTGGACCACATACTCTGATCCGAATAACTAATTTTAATGTAGGGGTTAATCCCTTAAGCCGTGATAGTGAATTTTTTCCCATTTCAAAACCAACCCTTTTGCTGACGCGAACACGAAAAGCACTTAAAGTTTAATATTTCACAAACGAGTCCCTTAATCAAAAAATTGTTTTTACAAACATGAAATTTTCTTTAAAACTCTATCCAACGATACCCCACGCTATGACCCCATGGTGTGAGGTATCGTTGGATAGACACGAGAAAAAAATGAACATTCCCACTTTACACCTAGGGTACCCTAAAAAAATTTAAAATTTAATGTTACCACTTTGTTGCCGTGATTAATATGTATGTTCATACCAAATTACAGTTTCTAGTACTAAGGATCTCTGAGCTATCAACGGACGGACGGACGTAGCGAAACTATAAGGGTTCCTAGTTTACTTCGGAACCCTAAAATGGGAAGGATTTGTTAATAATAATAAATAAATAAATATTCACGGGACAAATTACACTTACTTATCTAACCCCAAAGTAAGCAAATTATTTGCTTGTGTTATGGGTGTTAGTCAACGATACTAATACATAGAAATACATATGTAAATACTAGAATATATTTAATAAACACCCAAATCCGGAAATATAAATATAATGCTCATCACACAAATGCTTGTCCCCGTCGAGGATCGAACCAGAGCCCCGTCGATTGCGTAGTCAACCACTCGACCAACGGGGCGGTCAAAGTTAATATCTACCGATACCTTCTAGAACGTCTACCGTTTGACCTTCGCAACCTAAAAGAAAGTTATTGCTGACTATTAGCTCTTTATAACCAGCAGGAATTTGCTGAAAACACATGATGCTAACGCTGACTTTGACCCGTAGGCGTATCATCTAACGCTTGCAATTCGCCAGCGATCAGCGATGACTCTTAAACGTAATGAAAAAATCATCAAAAACGTCGCCAATTGCTTGCTGGTCACTAGATGCACTTTTTGCAATGTCACAGCATCAAAACTAATCAAGCGGCAACGACTACCACAAATGTACAAGGCTGTTATTTGTCTTGCAACAATTAAACAATCGCGATAATTTCGCATTGCGAGTTACGTGATCACCCCGCCGATGTGACATGATCAGTGGACCTCACTATATTGTGGCTAAATTTTCAAATAACGTTTCAGGTTCGGCGTTCGGGAATGGCTGAGCATGACGCCCATGTCAGCTGTGCAAGCGGCTGAGCAGGATGGAATGGTCGAAGGATTGTTGACATTTCTGGCCATCTTGGTCTCCTCGAGAACAAACCTCGGTAAGTATTTAGCATCATAACTAAGTTTGGATTACTTTTAAAATCATACTATTTGAAAGCAATAACTATGTTCTTCATACTGCATCTTGTATTGTTTCACAACAATGTTAAAGACTATTGTAATCTAACCTTGTCAGCGTGGTATATAAGCATCATTAGTGCACGTATAACTATTGCCTAACAATAGTTAAGATTATAATAATCCTAACTGAAACAGCACAAATATGTTTTTATGTCGTAAGATGGAAAGAAACTACTACAGTCCATAAACACCAAAGATCTTAATGGTGCGTTGTCATCCGTGTGGCGTATGTTTAGCAATTTACTATCCCATTAAACCGGAAGACACACGCTAATGCGACGGGAATAAGTAAGGCGGTTGTACCCGGGCTTGACGTTCCACAACTCTACCACCATATTTAGGCAGGGGCGGTTCGGCTCGATTCAGCGTTTGGGCTGTGTGGATAATTGTACTACTGACTGGTTAGTTACCTTCAATATTTAAGGATGTGATAGTTCGCGATCATATATGATGAGAAAAAATTACAATAAAAATAAATATTAAAATACTTCTTAGTAGATTTAGTAAACAGTACACCGAGAATCTTATATTTACCTGCGCCATACTTGGACACCGCGCGGACGCACGTGTCGCGCAGGTAGTGAGGTTGAGGGCGGCGGCGTGTCCTTGATGTCTACTAGCGCGGCGTGCTTAGGAGAGTATAATATCCACATTTCACTTATTTTTAGTGAAATATTGGTTACAAATTAAGCCCCTAATTTTATTATTTCATTTTAACGAGAATCGAGTACCGAGTGCTCTCCAGAAGTATCGAAAGAAATTTACCAGTCAGTCTGTATATATAGTATCGTCTAAAGATTGCTCTTTCACTTGTAATTCACTGCAAAACAGTGTCGCAACTTATTAAATGTTTTTTTATAGTGTAACTAAAGGTAATTTAGTGTAAAACTAACAAAAGTAAAGTAAAGTATCTTCACGCCCATATCCCCGTAGGGATAGGCAGAGGTACAACAAGTGCACCCACGATTAGCCGAAGATACTTGGTCCCACAAATGTGATAGGTGGCAAGCCCATCGCCAACCGGGCACTTTCCAATCCCGGGCAACTTTGTGTTTTGCAGAAAACTGAAAAAACCCTTTTTTTATTGTGCCCGACTCGAGAATCGAACCCGGGACCTCATGTGGTAAACGCCAACCCTGGACCACTAGACCACAGAGGCGATAAAACTAACAAAATATTTACTTTATCAGTTTTGGTGCGAAATAAATATTTGTC
The DNA here is from genome assembly GCA_036924255.1 of Apodemia mormo. Taxonomy (NCBI): domain Eukaryota; kingdom Metazoa; phylum Arthropoda; class Insecta; order Lepidoptera; family Riodinidae; genus Apodemia; species Apodemia mormo. The sequence continues at coordinate 3,001,581 of JAUPFN010000012.1, read as the reverse complement.
TAATGTCTATTTTCTAGTAGCCCTAGTGCTAATAAAATATATGTTGGCCAAACCGGTAGTCTATAGTCTATTTTGTAAAAGGAGGGTTTATATCAAATATTACATAGAGTATAACAAGCCAACAGCCTCCGATGGGCGCGCGCTCACGCATTGATGAGTCCTGAGATAAATATTTTTTACTACGTTTTCTTTATTTCAGGTAACGATGAACTAACACAGTCAAGATTAGAAGTGGCAACGCTTTTAGCAGCCGGCGATAAAACACATTCACAATTACTGGAACTAATGCCAGAACGATCTGGAAATGCGCATACGAGAAACTTTGAAACCGTCCTGAAAGAGGTAAGATTTAAATAAATATATCATTACGACAGTTCTCTTGCAGTGTGGACAGAGTGAACCTAGCTTGAAATTAAGTTTGCTTAGTGAAACAAGCCAGTGGTGAGATAGATAGTAACTTTGTCACCACTTTTGGACAATACATAATAATATGCCTTCATGACTATTTATTATAGTGATAGCAGCGACCGACAGTTTTGAATTTTCGTCCGGGGATCAGACGTCGAAAGTATATTAAATGTTAGCTGCTCGTCCGGGAATCAAATCTGGGGTCTTATAATCTGAAACAAATAGTTTAACTACAGGAAGACAGAGTGTGATCTTCCATGACTATCCCCGAAAATTGAACAGTAGTTTGTTGGTGGTGTCAAAAATCTCGATGTGTTTCGAATTGGCAGCAAACGTGTGAGTCTCCGCTATCGTAAAAAACCGGAGGCAGTAATGGCGACTGCCAATAGAAGTAAACATTTAAAGCTGCATTTTGAATTTTATTTTCAAATAAATTGCAATGTCAAAAATAAAATTTTGTAATTTTGCCTTGATCATTAGCATGTTGCTGATGCGAATCTATAGGATTTTTCCTACCACAACACATCTAACGCGCCCAAAAAAATGTTACTTCAGAAATGAGAGGTAATGGTTTCAGATGGGTTAAACACGTCGACGAGATCACACTCATCTCGCAAACTTCACTATGTCTATCCTCTAAGAGAACCGGCGTGAAGATATTTATTTCTAAGATATTCTAGCAATTTTGAGAAAATTAAGCTTTTTTCATAATATATGTTTTTTGTAAAATAATTGTTTTTTCGGAAACATATTTAGTAATTAGTCATAGTCATGTCGTGTGAGGCACAAATAAATAAATAATAGTATCTACACGCCTGTATCCCCGAAGGGTTAGGCAGAGATACAACCAGTGCACTTACGATTAGCCGAAGATACTTGGTCCGACAATGTGATAGGTGGCAAGCCTATCACCAAAGGGGCACTATATAAATAAATAAAAGACGAAAAGATATATCAACAATTAAAATATACTTCTGATCATGTCGATATACTAAAGCTTTTGTGTAACTTGAGTCTGAATATTTTCTCGGCTGTAATAATGTAAACAATCATTATTTAAACAAAAAAAAGCAAAAAAAGGACAAAAAGAAAAACAAAAATTAAAACAAAACTACAGACAACAAAACTACTTGCAGACTATTTCTGAAATTTCTCGCTAAATTGAGGTATTTTAAGCTCAAAGTAGTATAAACTAAAAGCATAGATTTTTTGAGTTTAAACATCTAGTTTGCTAAAAAATAACAGTATATTGATTTTTGAAAATCTGTATATTTTTGAAACGATGATCGATTTTGATCTTTTAAATGACATTTAACGTAATTTTTGTTTAAATTTTTAAGTTTAGTTACATAATCAATAGGTTGAAAAATGCCAAAGTAATGTCAAAAAACATTTTTTTCAAAAATTTTTGTTATTTAAAAACTGGTCTTCAAGTGGAAGGAGAAACCAAAGTTTATAAACACCATAAATATTCAAATGACGGGATAGCCAAGCTACATGCATTAATCTACTGGATACATTATGCTCCACACCAGAACAGTGACAAGCATTAACGCTATTGTGTCAGGAATAGGTGTGACGGTGGTACCATAAACTCGAGCGAGATGTTGCGGCCCTTTAACACCTAGTAGTCACGATCATTGTGACAATAGCCAATTATTCGCCTTTTACGAACTGCTTAGCAGAATGACAGGTGGTCTATTCTTCAGGCAGGTTCGAACTAACAAGATAAATGAGGTTTTTAATAGAGGAGGGGGTAAATGAGCAGGAGGTGCACCTAATGGTAAGTATCACCGCCGTCCATGAGCATACGCAATACTAGGCACTCACAGTTGCGTCATCGATCTTTTAAGAATGAGTAAGATCTTCTCTTGAAAGTCCCCAAGTCGTATCAGTTCGGAAACATCCCTGCCGGTAATTGATTCCACAATAGAGTAGTGGGAGACAGAGAGTAGGTAATGAGTTAAAGAGTGGAGGTGAGGCATAGAATATGTATACAATACAGAAGTTAATGTACATACAAGCTAACTTGTAATATTAATTCGAGCAACTCACTGTCACGGATGCGATATTTTGGAATGGTATGGGACAGTTTGTTCCGCACCATTCCGACATGTAGCGTCAGTGAGAGGTGTGTATGTGTGCTATGCTCGAATAGTATTGTGTGGTTGAGGTATGTGTGTGTGTGTGTGTGGCAGCTGTCGGTGTACCGCGCGCCGCCCAAGGGCTCGGAGAGCCTGGAGCAGGGGCTGTTCGTGCCGCGGCCGCTGGTGTGGGAGCGCTACTACGACCCGCTGCACCTGCTGCGCCGCGCCGTGCACCGCCGCGACTTCCACGCCTCGCTCGACAGATTCACCGCATAGTCAGTACACGCTACCGTATACACGACACTTCTTACTCTATATTGAACACAAAATACAAGTTTAATATTATATCAATAATTAATACTTAAAAGAGTTATTTGTACACTTAGTTGTATCAATGACTTTGCGTAATTATTGTCGCTCTATGCGTCAATAAACCTACGCTTGGGGCAGATATAATTGCAATGCAGTAGCGATGATCGATCGCCACTGCAAATCGACGTCACGTCGAAAGCAGAAGTGCTACCGAGCATTCATGCCCTGCAGCACCACTTCAGAGACGCAGTCAGCAACGACAGTTGGATTATCCAGTGAGAAGCATATTTGCCTCCATAGGTAGTATGCAAAGAAGGATCGCAATCCGTCCTAATCGGCTGACCTGTAGTGCCAAACGCGGTGACAACCTGAAAAACGAGGTCGCGATAGTCGCGTTACAAGCACTTCATTCCGTATAACACAGTGGTCAGAAGAACCTAACGGAGCTTGTATGGAAACTTGGTAATTGCCTGGGTGAGAGGTCAGCAGAAAGTCTACTTCGACATTTCTACTAAGGGACCTGTATAGGCATACATGCGGGGATGGTCGTCACGCTCTATGCGTAGCCAAAGGATGGATAGGTGCCTGCCTTTAAGGCTGCTGAGATGTGGAGTGGGGTAGCAGTTTTATTGACACTGCTAATTAGTTATAAAATATAAATGTAATAAATTAATTGCTCTATTTGATTTAGAATTTTTGGTATAATTATTCAGAGATAATAAGTAATCCTAATGTGATCTTTGTATTTTGCAGCGTCCGCGAGAAGCAGAAGGCTGCCGGGTCGGGCAGCGGCGGAGGAGGTGGCGGGGGCACGACGGGCGGGGAGGGGGGCGCGCTGTGGCCGCCGCTGCGGCCCGCCGCGCCCCCGCCCCCCGCCGCCGGGGACCCGCGACAGCTGTGCGCCTCGGGTGAGACACACGCACACACACACACACACACACAGCGGGGAGGGGTTAACACTTATCACAACGCAGCAGCAAATATTAGTGTGTGTCAGATGTGATGAGCAGTGTTGTGTGTGTCAGGCGTGCTGCACGGCGCGCTGCTGGCGGTGCTGCACCGCGGCGTGCGGCGGCGCGGCGCGGAGGGCGAGGGCGCGCCGCCCGACCACGTGCTGGCGCTCGCCGTCTACCTGCTGGCCTCCGCCGCTGACCTGGCCGCCGAGCGGACGCCGCAGGTACACACACAGAGAGAGAGAAAACTAACACATGTAAACATTTAAAAAATTTTTGGAAGCTGAGCTTTTTGGAAAGTACGAATACATTAACAAGAATTTAAATTTTATTTAATTAAAGTCATTGGAAATATAGAGTAAATCTTATTTGATTAAATCTTACTTCTATTCGCTTTATCTTACTTTCAACGCTGCAACAAACGGATGAGTTTGCATATCGTGAATAATGTTTTATCAGGGGTGAAAGGTACACCGCAGATACAGAAAGAAAATGCGCGCAAGGGACAGACTAAATAAAGTGTAAGGAATACTTCTTCAAAGCACTAATTTAAGTCGTGGTCTTGTCCTACGAAATTCTATATTTGTCTCAACGCTAAAAGCGAAAGTCTGTTAAAAAAAGCATGAAAACAAAATCAACGCAACATATAATATGATAGCATTACGAAAAAGGTATGTTATAACACTAGTGGATTTCGTACTGGAGAAAGAGAGAGAGAAATAAAAAATAAATAAAAATAAATATCACTGGATGAATTACACGAATTGATCTGACCTCAAAGTAAGCAAATTATATATATGCTTGTAGTATGGGTGTCAGTCAATAATACTATTACATAGAATAACATATATTATAAATACTGATATATTTAATACTCACACAAACCCAGAAATACAAATATCTGTGCTCATCACATAAAAGTAGGGGTTTTCTTGAATTGTCGATCTAGGTTTAATGAAAATATAAGTAACGTGATTGTGCTTTTATCTATACTCGTGAATGGAAAAGTAAGTATATGTGTGTGTTTGTTTGTCCGTCTTTCACGGCAAAATGGAGCGACGAATTGAAGTGATTTTTTAAGTGAAGATAGTTGAAGGAATGGAAAGTGATATAGGCTACTTATTGTTTCTTTCAAATCCCCCACTTCTTCCCCGAATTTAATTTGCGAAAAAGCCAGTTATCTATAAGTCATTAGTTGTGTTTTAGTAAGTAGTGTGCAGTGTATAATGTGATGTGATGTGATATGTGATGTGTGTGTGTGTGTGTGTGTGCAGTCGGCGTGCGTGGTGGCGGAGGAGGGTGGTCGGCGCGTGGTGTGTGGCGCGCCGCTGCTGCGCGCGTTCACGGGCGGCTCGGTGTGCGACAATGCGCGCACCGTCGTGGCCAGCGCCGCGCCCGCCGCGCGCCCGCACCCCCCGCACCCCCCGCCCCCGCCCGCGCCGCGCCCGCCTCGCCCGCCCTCCGCAGACAGTACGTACCCCCGCACACACACACTACTCCACACTTCATTCATTCTTTTAAAGGAAACGATATATGAAACATTTTTATTTTATCACCAATATTTCATCAACTTTGTTGACTTCTTCAGGACTCTACAATAGAAACCTTTTTACAAATTATTAATTTTGAAATTACAACAAATTTTTATCCTTTATGCATGAAATTACTCATATAAGTTAAATAATTAATTACATTATATTTACAATAATTACGTTATTGTCATTACCTGATTCTAATATTGTCTAAGATACAATATTATAATATATAACAAAAATTATTTACCAAAATTTGGACGTTTCACATAATTTATCTATTTGAAACAGATTGACTTAAAGATAGACACAGTTCTTCTCGCGTCCCTTTTCATCGAAACATAATTAGTGTATGTTTATATTAAATTGTCTGTTGTATTTCACATATTTTATATATTAATTACACATTCAAATGTTTATTAAAATTTAACTAATCTATTCTTCATGTGGCAATAGCACCCGTGAAAATATTTACGTATAACCTCAAATATCGATATTAGCCGTCAACTAATTATTTTATACTACTATACACTGTGGAAAGAAAACCCTGTCAAATCGATAAAAACATTATTTGGTAGCATAATACAATCATATGTATGTCATTATATTATGAACATTGATTGATAAATTTTCAAAAATATTTACTGGATTTAACGGGAATTAGCTCAAGTTTAGTACTAAAATGAAGCACTTTAAAATACCTTTTATTTTCATAATATTATTGACCTACTGACGGTGTCGTGCTAGACGCGCGCTGATCCAGCCCACAAACTCGAGCTGGTACAGGAGGGCTGGCTTGACAGTGTCGTGCTAGTTGCGCGATGATCCAGCCCACAAACTCGAGCTGGTACAGGAGGGCTGGCTTGACAGTGTCGTGCTAGACGCGCGATGATCCAGCCCACAAACTTGAGCTGGTACAGGAGGGCTGGCTTGATAGTGTCGTGCTAGACGCGCGATAATCCAGCCTACAAACTCGAGCTGGTACAGGAGGGCTGGCTTGAAAGTGTCGTGCTAAGACGCGCGATAATCCAGCCCTCAAACTCGAGCTGGTACAGGAGGGCTGGCTTGACAGTGTCGTGCTAGACGCGTGATGATCCAGCCCACAAACTCGAGCTGGTACAGGAGGGCTGGCTTGAAAGTGTCGTGCTAAGACGCGCGATGATCCAGCCCACAAACTTGAGCTGGTACAGGAGGGCTGGCTTGACAGTGTCGTGCTAGACGCGTGATGATCCAGCCCACAAACTCGAGCTGGTACAGGAGGGCTGGCTTGAAAGTGTCGTGCTAAGACGCGCGATGATCCAGCCCACAAACTTGAGCTGGTACAGGAGGGCTGGCTTGACAGTGTCGTGCTAGTTGCGCGATGATCCAGCCCACAAACTCGAGCTGGTACAGGAGGGCTGGCTTGACAGTGTCGTGCTAGACGCGCGATGATCCAGCCCACAAACTTGAGCTGGTACAGGAGGGCTGGCTTGATAGTGTCGTGCTAGACGCGCGATGATCCAGCCTACAAACTCGAGCTGGTACAGGAGGGCTGGCTTGAAAGTGTCGTGCTAAGACGCGCGATAATTCAGCCCTCAAACTCGAGCTGGTACAGGAGGGCTGGCTTGACAGTGTCGTGCTAGACGCGTGATGATCCAGCCCACAAACTCGAGCTGGTACAGGAGGGCTGGCTTGAAAGTGTCGTGCTAAGACGCGCGATGATCCAGCCCACAAACTCGAGCTGGTACAGAAGGGCTGGCTTGACAGTGTCGTGCTAGACGCGCGATGATCCAGCCCACAAACTCGAGCTGGTACAGGAGGGCTGGCTTGACAGTGTCGTGCTAGACGCGCGCTGATCCAGCCCCCAAACTTGAGCTGGTACAGGAGGGCTGGCTTGACAGTGTCGTGCTAGACGCGCGATGATCCAGCCCACAAACTCGAGCTGGTACAGGAGGGCTGGCTTGAAAGTGTCGTGCTAAGACGCGCGATGATCTAGCCCACAAAGTCGAGCTGGTACAGGAGGGCTGGCTTGACAGTGTCGTGCTAGACGCGCGATGATCCAGCCCACAAACTTGAGCTGGTACAGGAGGGCTGGCTTGACAGTGTCGTGCTAGATGCGCGATGATCCAGCCTACAAACTCGAGCTGGTACAGGAGGGCTGGCTTGAAAGTGTCGTGCTAAGACGCGCGATGATCCAGCCCTCAAACTCGAGCTGGTACAAGAGGGCTGGCTTGACAGTGTCGTGCTAGACGCGTGATGATCCAGCCCACAAACTCGAGCTGGTACAGGAGGGCTGGCTTGAAAGTGTCGTGCTAAGACGCGCGATGATCCACCCCACAAACTCGAGCTGGTACAGGAGGGCTAGCTTGACAGTGTCGTGCTAGACGCGCGATGATCCAGCCCACAAACTCGAGCTGGTACAGGAGGGCTGGCTTGACACTGTCGTGCTAGATGCGCGCTGATCCAGCCCACAAACTCGAGCTGGTACAGAAGGGCTGGCTTGACAGTGTCGTGCTAGACGCGCGATGATCCAGCCCACAAACTCGAGCTGGTACAGGAGGGCTGGCTTGACAGTGTCGTGCTAGACGCGCGCTGATCCAGCCCACAAACTTGAGCTGGTACAGGAGGGCTGGCTTGACAGTGTCGTGCTAGACGCGCGATGATCCAGCCCACAAACTCGAGCTGGTACAGGAGGGCTGGCTTGAAAGTGTCGTGCTAAGACGCGCGATGATCCAGCCCACAAACTCGAGCTGGTACAGGAGGGCTAGCTTGAAAGTGTCGTGCTAAGACGCGCGATGATCTAGCCCACAAATTCGAGCTGGTACAGGAGGGCTGGCTTGACAGTGTCGTGCTAGACGCGCGATGATCCAGCCCACAAACTTGAGCTGGTACAGGAGGGCTGGCTTGACAGTGTCGTGCTAGATGCGCGATGATCCAGCCTACAAACTCGAGCTGGTACAGGAGGGCTGGCTTGAAAGTGTCGTGCTAAGACGCGCGATGATCTAGCCCTCAAACTCGAGCTGGTACAAGAGGGCTGGCTTGACAGTGTCGTGCTAGACGCGTGATGATCCAGCCCACAAACTCGAGCTGGTACAGGAGGGCTGGCTTGAAAGTGTCGTGCTAAGACGCGCGATGATCCAGCCCACAAACTCGAGCTGGTACAGGAGGGCTAGCTTGACAGTGTCGTGCTAGACGCGCGATGATCCAGCCCACAAACTCGAGCTGGTACAGGAGGGCTGGCTTGACACTGTCGTGCTAGATGCGCGCTGATCCAGCCCACAAACTCGAGCTGGTACAGAAGGGCTGGCTTGACAGTGTCGTGCTAGACGCGTGATGATCCAGCCCACAAACTCAAGCTGGTACAGGAGGGCTGGCTTGAAAGTGTCGTGCTAAGACGCGCGATGATCCAGCCCACAAACTCGAGCTGGTACAGGAGGGCTAGCTTGACAGTGTCGTGCTAGACGCGCGATGATCCAGCCCACAAACTCGAGCTGGTACAGGAGGGCTGGCTTGACAGTGTCGTGCTAGATGCGCGCTGATCAAGCCCACAAACTCGAGCTGGTACAGAAGGGCTGGCTTGACAGTGTCGTGCTAGACGCGCGATGATCCAGCCCGCAAACTCGAGCTGGTACAGGAGGGCTGGCTTGACAGTGTCGTGCTAGACGCGCGCTGATCCAGCCCACAAACTTGAGCTGGTACAGGAGGGCTGGCTTGACAGTGTCGTGCTAGACGCGCGATGATCCAGCCCACAAACTCGAGCTGGTACAGGAGGGCTGGCTTGAAAGTGTCGTGCTAAGACGCGCGATGATCCAGCCCACAAACTTGAGCTGGTACAGGAGGGCTGGCTTGACAGTGTCGTGCTAGACGCGCGATGATCCAGCCTACAAACTCGAGCTGGTACAGGAGGGCTGGCTTGAAAGTGTCGTGCTAAGACGCGCGATGATCCAGCCCACAAACTCGAGCTGGTACAGGAGGGCTGGCTTGACAGTGTCGTGCTAGACGCGTGATGATCCAGCCCACAAACTCGAGCTGGTACAGGAGGGCTGGCTTGAAAGTGACGTGCTAAGACGCGCGATGATCCAGCCCACAAACTCGAGCTGGTACAGGAGGGCTAGCTTGACAGTGTCGTGCTAGACGCGCGATGATCCAGCCCACAAACTCGAATTGGTACAGGAGGGCTGGCTTGACAGTGTCGTGCTAGATGCGCGCTGATCCAGCCCACAAACTCGAGCTGGTACAGAAGGGCTGGCTTGACAGTGTCGTGCTAGACGCGCGATGATCCAGCCCACAAACTCGAGCTGGTACAGGAGGGCTGGTTTGACAGTGTCGTGCTAGACGCGCGCTGATCCAGCCCACAAACTTGAGCTGGTACAGGAGGGCTGGCTTGACAGTGTCGTGGTAGACGCGCGATGATCCAGCCCACAAACTCGAGCTGGTACAGGAGGGCTGGCTTGACAGTGTCGTGCTAGACGCGCGATGGTCTCGTATGTAGGCCAAACTGATAGAGGAGGGCCCCAGCCTCCTCTATCAGTAACACCCGGTTTGGTTTTAGGAACTCGCATCATCAAAACATACGATTTTGGATGCCGTGGCAACTGATATTTTTTATGTAATTGTTAACAATAACTATTAAATTTAGGAAAATGCATTTCGATCATTTTGATATTATCAAAGAATTGATCTAAATGCATTTTTCCATGTTTTCAACCGAATTCTCAAAAAGACGATATATCAATTCGGCTATATGTTTTTTATGATTGTTTCCTCAGAACTCTGTCATTTATGGATATTGGATATGTTTTATAAATTCTTCTCTTCCGTGTGGTCTCACTTTTATTCGATGAAGATCTAATTCTGGGTTTCGGAAATACAGGAAATAGGAAATCGGTTGCTGCAGTTTTACTGCATTACACAATTATGATTCAGAAGGTGATAAATAGACTATTTGACTAGTTGCTGTTAGTAGTTAGTAAGAGGCAAGGAAAGCATTCATGATAATATTATGTGATCTAATAATAAAAATGTAATAGGGTTGTGTATGTGTGTGTCTATGTGTGGTTGCAGGTGACTCAGAGTGGGAGGGGGGCGAGGCGGAGGCGGCGGGGCGGGGTGGGGCGGCGCCGCTACTGCCTGCCGCGCGCACCACCGCGCTCGCCGTGCCGCACCCGCTGCAGGTACACACACACACACACACACACACACACACAAACACAAACACACACACACACACACGCACCACACCACCGCACTCGCCGTGCCGCACCCGCTGCAGGTACACACACACACACACACACACAAACACAAACACACACACACACACACACGCACCACACCACCGCACTCGCCGTGCCGCACCCGCTGCAGGTACACACACACACACACACACACACACACAAACACAAACACACACACACACACACACGCACCACACCACCGCACTCGCCGTGCCGCACCCGCTGCAGGTACACACACACACACACACACAAACACAAACACACACACACACACACACGCACCACACCACCGCACTCGCCGTGCCGCACCCGCTGCAGGTACACACACACACACACACACACACACACACACACACAAACACAAACACACACACACACACACACGCACCACACCACCGCACTCGCCGTGCCGCACCCGCTGCAGGTACACACACACACACACACGCACACACACACACACACACACACACACACACACACACACACACACACACACACGCGCGCACCACACCACCGCGCTCGCCGTACCGCACTCGCTGCAGGTACATACACACACACACACACACACACACACACACACACACGCGCGCACCCCACCACCGCGCTCGCCGTGCCGCACCCGCTGCAGGCACACACACACACACACACACACCACATCACACCATGCCATACCACGCCGCGCCACCACACCACACATGTTACGTTACCACACATTGCTCTTCACGATAAACGTGTACATGCAACTATATATACAAAACAATGCCGATATTGCTTGCTGGCTTTCTTTCCGCCGGTCACAGTTTGTGTCTGCGTTCAAAAAAACGTTGAAACGCCAAAGTTAAGAAACCTTTTAAACAATTAATTATTGTTGATAATGTAACATTGCTCTTCATCATTTTCGTTCATGTACATTTATCGACAATCAGTTTAATAGATAAGCCATACCTATAGAAACACCCCTTCATATTAACATAACTATTAATGAGAATTTTTTGCCAGGATACCAAAATATTCACATTTTCAGAATAGACTAATGAACGGAAACCTAATTTTAATTTTGTTGTATACTTTTCAGATTGTTAGAGGGAATTCAATGTCAGACGACCAATCGGACACAGGAGGAGAAACCCCAGAAATAAGAGCACTAGAGGTATGGATGGTATACTTTCCCTATGTTGATCCGAACCCATTTTGAACATAGAGATTGCCTTTTCGCTGGACAGATTGTAAAAAACATAACAGCAGTGTTAATGCTCAGGAATGGTTGGAGTGTAGATTATAGCTGTGGTATAATCTATATACATATAATAAAATCGTAGGAAAGTCATGTACGTCCGGGGTAAACTCAAAAAGTACTGCATGGATTTACTTCAAATTTTGCATGAATATTACTAACAGGTCGGGTCAACATATAGGGTACATATTATCACGCTTTCGCCTACGGGGGAGGAGCTGTGTGTGGAGTAAACGAAGTCGCGGTCAACAGCTAGTATTAAATAAATATAAGCACATATTAAAATTCACCAAAATATGTCAAATAGCTTTTGATGATGATGAGATGATTTAGGATGTTATAAATATTACTAGCTGAACTCGGCCGCGATTCGTTGTAGCTCAGCCTATGTAGTGCATGCCACGTGGCATGTATGCCTAGTAGGCATAATAGAAACACTGTCCTGCTCTATGGCTGTGTTGTGAACATATAGGTATATCAAGTCAATCCAGGGACAAGCTTTTGAATTTTTTGGACACATACGGAAGTTTATTTCTTATATATAAAATATTATACCATGGGTATAATATTTTATATATAAAAAATAAGCCTAAAAAAAATAAACCTTAAAAAAAACCTTAAAAAAATAAGTTTTATCGGGCGATTATACAAATTCTACGATACACGAAACGCTTAGAAACATCAAGTACAGAACGGTAGTTATACGACTGCACACTCGTATTCTTGACAAGAACATTTTAATTGCGTGTCAAGATATCGTCGTTTATTGCCCGTATCCTCGTTTGGACGAGGGTGACGACAGTTCGTTTCCCGGTTAATAATCTCAAAAATGTCTCCACTGGAGCTGTGCGGATTAAACGAAGTCCGCGCGTACTAAGTCGCGTGCAACAGCTAGTTTATTATAAATTTATCTCCCAATATCTCTTAGTGCCTGACTGCACGTGAATATGGTAGGAATAGTTCTGGTAACTTATAGACCCTAAAGAACTTAAGACCCTAAAATCCTAATTCCCTAAGTTCACAACGGTCTAGTATCCTAGCCCTACCATATACCTGGGCTTCTGCACCGTACGACCTAATGTAATCGTTATATCATAGGGAATGGTTTCTGTTCCAAAAAAATACACAGGATCGCCTTCTACGTTCTGATGACGATTTAATATTACTCTTGCCTGTTTATTGGTCTGATTTTTCGTTTCAATATTTCCACTTACAGGCCATGAGGCTCTGGAATGATCTCCCTTCGGTAATCAGACATGCACCGTCCAAATGCTCTTAACCGCATGCTTAGGGAACATTATAAATTTTAATTAGCACCAAAGAATATGTAACAGGTACACTTGAACTGTACTTCTATTTAATTTAGATCTGTTAGAGATTATAAATTCAGAGAGAGAGAACTCTTACAATGTTTTTTATATTGTGGGTTACAGTAACAATATTTGTTACCTCCTCCTTCTTTTAAAATAATTTAATCATTTATTGCTGGGATACATAGCATTTTTTATGCTATATTTGCATTTAAAGGTTATTTTGCATATTGGTTTATAGTATACTAGCGACCTGCCCGCGGTTTCACCCGCGTATCTTTTGTTCCTGTGAGAATATCGGAAATGTTTATATATCAAAACCTTCCTCAAGAATAAAACTATCTATTAAAAAAAACCGCATCAAAATCCGTTGGGTAGTTTTAAAGATTTAAGCATACATAGGGACATAAGGACATAGGGACAGACAGAGAAAGCGACTTTGTTTTATACTATGTAATGATGGTATTTATCATAAACTTTGTGCATATCTATCTATATATCTATACAGGGTTACCTCTAAAACATCAGCAACCTCGCAGGACTAGATACCTTATATTACAAATAACAACATTTTTCTACGACTTTTGACATAACTCAATACATTAAATAAAAATGATTTTTTAAGTTTTCATTGTCCTGTCGTGACATTTCTAACTCTTCGTTCGGATGCGCTGCTACTTGCTAGTAGTAATAAGTGTAATAACATTTTCATGGCCAGATAATAGGCTCGCTGGGCTTGTACCTACGCAGTATGTACGCTGTCACGGGTCATCACAATCCCTTCATACTTTACCAGGCTTAGAATTGTAGACATTAAACAACTAAAAATAAATAAATCGTATGAGGGTGTGAGTGTACGTAAGTGTATATCGGTGATAGGTATTGTTTAGATATTTATCTAACCATTAAAAATATGCGAAAATAACGTAATCATACTTTAAAGTTTGCTAAAGTTGAATATCATTTATGAGTTTATTATCAAATACTGGTAGGTATTATTCACTTTTAATTGTTTGATGCAGGCGTATTTAAAAAGTGGAATCAGCGTATTTACAAAAATTAAATAGTTCACTATTAAAATAATATTTGCAAATTATTACCTCTAAGGTTCAAGTCCCGGGGATGGCGGTGAGTATCGCGCACATAGCATTCAAAATAGTCACCATCACAACCAACAGAAAGTTCACATCTAAATCAAATACGTTAAGTGCGCGCGCGCTTCCGGAGGACGACTGGCGGCTAGGTAAATAGGTCAAGTTCAAATTGTAAAGACTTAAAAAGACGCTTAAGACCGCGTCAAGTTCCGTTCAGCTGTTTGTGTGTGATTAACTGACAAGCATCCTCACAAACGTCCTCCAACCTTTGGTCCCTCAGTCCGTAAACAAATCACAGCATATGGTAATAACTCCGTTGCATTGAAAGAAAATCTTCAAAATTTTTAGGTGTTAATAATATCATATACTCTTATCGTGATGGTGTTCCGCAGAGTGGCAGCGAGAACGCGCTGGTGCTGCAGGACATGCGCGAGATCCAGGCGCTGCAGGAGATGGGCGGGCTGCAGGAGATGCAGCAGCTGCAGGACATCCAGGAGATAGGCGGCGTGCCCTTCGGGGACGGCGAGCACATGACGCTGGCGCTGCCCGGCCGCGCGCGCTCGCCCTCCGCCGACCCCTATGGTATCACTACTACCCAACCAACTTATATATCATAACTGGAATTGTTTACTTTATTTTATTAGTCATAAAGTTGACATTTGTTTCTTACTTAATAGAGGGGAAAAACGTTCTGAGCGAGACAACGACATGAGTGGATGTTGTCCCTTACTTGCAATTGCCCGTGTAAATAAAACTATCCGATGGTAGATTTTTATATATTCGGTAATCGTTAAATCCCTTTTATTCATACACGTCGATAAATACATTAGCATAAAATGTATTGTAGTTAACATAGTGAATTCTAAAATGTGCTTATTTTAATTATTACGTAATTACTTATGCAATGCAAAGCTGTTTCTCAAATTAGTAGAATTACTTAGTAGTAATTTGCGAACTACGCATGGCCACACTTATATATGGCGATTGGCGCTTTATTTAGTAGAAAAAGACACCCATGTCGTGGTACTCTTCGGAACGATTTTGAAGCGCGTGTGGACATTCCGGGTAGAATGTAACTTCTTTGCTACTGCCATTGGAATTTTAATCAGTCACAAACTTAAGTAATGAAAAGCATGACAAAAAATTAATTATAAAAAATCAAAATTGGTTGGTTGACTACCAGACGGAGGAAACCCGTCTTATAATTCACTAATAAATCCTTGTTATCTATGCTATACATCCTTTATAACCTGCTGCAAGGACACTTTTTTTATTTATTTTTTTATATCATAAGATAGCAAGCAAGCAGATGGGTCCCCTGATGGAAAGAGTCAACCATCGTCTATAGACACCAAAGATATTAATGGTGCGTTGCTATCTTGTGGCGAGGTCTAATGCCACATGCATAAGTTTATCGACTACCTTACCCTCCAAGCCGGAACACGACAGTGACTAGCACTGACGCTATTGCGGCAGGAATAGGTAAGGCGGTGGTACCAGACTCGGTCGAGCCGATGCAGAACTTTACTACCTAGTAGTCACGATGGTAGTGACGCGCATAGCCACTCGATCGCCTTTTATGTCCTGCCTAGCAGAACGACAAATAGCCTATTCTTCAAAGGAGCTCGGGACCAACACGGGGAAAACTTTTTCTTAAATTACTGATAAAATTTGAAAATTCTAGCTTTGTGGAGAACACGTTAGTCAAATGATTCGATAGCACTTAGACTATTGAATCTGAGAGTACATGACATTATTTATACCGTGGTGAAGGATGGTGGGTGGGTGTGGGCTTGTATGTATGTATAGTGTTGTGTGGCAGCAGACATGGAGGTGTCGGTGTGGGAGGAGAGCGCGCCGGCGCCGGCGCCGCGCCCCGCGCTGCCCGCGCCCGCCGCGCCCGCCGACCCCGCCGACCCCGCCCCGCCCACACAGGTACACTGCACCACCACGCCGCACGGCTCACGCACACACGCTACAACTCGTAAACACTATTATCACACATAAACAAATATGAAAATTCGCCCAAATTAACTGGTAAAAAAATCTGGCATTCTGGGAGTGCCGACAGAAGGAAAACTTCAACAATTCACCATTGTATTTATTTACTTCGATTGCGACATCCATTCCGTTACCTTCCCCTACATTTTTCCCCTTACTTCTCGCTAACTTCCCTTTACTTCTCCCTAACATCTTTCTACCCTCCTCTACCTGTGCCCTACCCTCGTATTTCCTTCTCCCTATCTTTCCTCTTTCTTTACCCTACCTAGCCTCTTCTTTCCGATACATGACCACTACCTTTCCGCTACCTTTCTAATATCTTCCCGCTGCCTTTCCACTACCTTCCCGTTACAATCCCTCTACCGATTTCTTTACCACTGTATCTGTACTTACGTAAACGTTTGAAAATTTATTTCTTTAAAAAATATAAATTTATATAGAAATAATATATAAGGTCCTTCCAAAATAGGTGAACATATTTAAAACAGCATTTGATTCATCTAACCAAAAATATGCAGCTAAAAACAAACTTTATTCTTATACTTTTTACTTATACTTTATACTTTTTAACGTAAGAATGAGAGGTTATTCACCTTCTCACTCCGTGCGTGTTTATCAGAACGTGTGTGTCACATAATTTACCTAGCGATGCGGCCTTATTAGCTGATCGGCTGACTGCTGTAACAGTTATTACTAATGACTAATAGTGATTCTAATTTCCCATCACACTTTACCAGACTTTGGACTGCCTAACTTAATGTTGAAATGGTATCATGATGTTATCCACTGTATCTTAAATGATGAGTAAGCTATGATTTTTTTTATATCACAAGCAGCTAGCTTTCCTAATGGAAAGAGTAACCATTGCCTATATTAGAAATTAGAATCTTCCCCGTAAACATATACCGTATAGCACAAAATTAGCTTAATCTAAATCAATTTTTCAACATGCCCGCTCTAATCAACTTAACATGATATAAAAAAATCATAGTTTACGCATTTTTTTAAGATACAGTGGTAATATCTTGATACCATTTAATTAGATAAGTAAAACCTGGTAGTGTGATGGAATATTAGAATCATTAATAGCCATTATTAAATAATACCTGTTACAGCTGTCTTGCTCCAGAAACTGTGGCCGCACGCCTGCGCACGCGTCCCGCGCCTCACATAATTCGAAACAATCAGTTACGTCCGCGGCTAAGTTGATAAGTAAGTCGGTAGGTAAAAGACGTGACGCACACGCTCTGACACACACGTACGGAGTGAGAAGGTAAATAACCTCTCACTCTTACGTTAAAAATGGATTATTTTATGCAGAAAGGGGTTAAACGTTATGAGACAAAATTATTTTATTCGTAAAAATCAATTTTTTTTAGCTGGATATCTTTGATTAAACGTACCGAACGCTGTGTTAAAATTTGTTCTCCTATTTTGGAAGGACCTTATTTATACATACCTTTATAGAGAGGTGTCGGTTACATATCGCGAGTTCAATAGTCCTTGCGCATCTAAAAAAATGACCACGAACCTAAAGAAGTTTTCACTTCAAAAAATGAAATAGTCGCCAAAAATAATTCCTAAAATAATTGCATATAAATAAACTATTACGAAATAACTTTTTCTGCATAATTGACACAATATTATTTATTACTGGCTTGAAACTTAAGTAATTTTCACCAGGTACAACTACATAGCCAATCAGACGAACAGATTCCGGTGAACGAGTCGATTATATCTCTACTGCTTAAACTGCACTCACAACTGTCGGGTCGGTTGGACTCGTTCTCTTTAGACGAACCCGCGCCCACGTCTCAAGAACCCATCGGTAAGCCTTTTGGTTATCATATCTACACTTTTACTAGCGAGTGGGAGGGATCAATGCAATTTTGATTTATAAGGACATGGTTAACCATTTAAAAATGCTCATAAATCAGAAATTCTTTATTCAATAAAACTTTATGCAAGTAGTAGTTTAAAAAAATGTTGATGCGTCAAAATATGACGCATCAACATTTTTTTAAATTACTACCGGATCGGAAATACAGCCACAAGATCCGGCGGAAGAAACTCAGTTGGCTTGTCTTTTTTCATGTATCATTTTTTTAAATGAGATATTACATAATGTTTAATTTCTAAGTATGTAATTGTTACAATTATAATAAAGATTACTGATATGAGGAGCCGTTGTTCCCATGCTTCCTTGTCATCTAGATATTCAGATATTTTATAGTAACCTTTTTTACACAGTTTTGTTTTAACACATTTTTATATATATGTTAACTGGCAAATCTATAATGGCATCAGGCAGCTTATTGTAGAAGCGTATAATTTTTCCCATAAAGGAGTTACTTATTCTGAGGAGACGAGATAAACGCACAGCAAGATTGTTTTTGTTACTTGTATTTAGGGAATGATATCACTATTTTTTTAATAAGCAAATATATGTACCGATTTTTGTTAGGGGGGGCCTGGTGACTAGCAATGTGCCGGTTTGACTCGAGTCAAATTCGATTCCTGTTTTGGAACTCGCCTACTATTCGAGTAGGCGATTTATTTTGATTCGAGTACGCTATTTTTCGATTACGAATTCGATTCCGCTACTCGAGTCAGGAAGAATCGATTCGTTCTCGCTAACTCATACGAGGCCAACTGACTCGAATCTCGTATTTGAGTTTGGTTAAATTGGCAAAAGAATCGCCAGATCATTGCCCACGCCGCGTCTCATACGTGTCTACGTAGACATTTTGTTTTAATCGCTAATTCTTCTCTTGCGTGCTTGTTTTTTATGATTAATGTATTTTGTGGAATAATTAGGTCAAAAACTAAGATCATAAATTTTATAGATATCAGCAGCAGCATCAATGAAATGCACATAATTATAAATTGGCACTGCCATCATTATTAAATATGTATATAGATGGGACCATAATCTTCAAAATAACCATACCATAACCTACAGAACCTATTTCTTAATTCACTTACAATAAAGCGAGTTAATTTAACTAAATGAATAAAAGTTTATCACTATTGAACAATAACCAATACCTTAACAAAACGTCAAATAGATAAAAATCAATAGATATTTTCGATCGGTAAGAAACATCTACTTTCGAGTAAAAGTGTTCAATTTCTCTTCCGTTGAAGTATTATGTCGAATCAAGTGTCAGATGCGCTAGTGAATAGAGAAATTGACATAAATGTCAAGAAAACGGGGCGATAAAATTTTATCGTTCTCGTTCTCTTATCGTTATCCTAAGCCAACAAGGCTCAGAATTGAATACAAAGTACTCTTTAACAGGTTTTTTTTTATTTTTATATTATTGTACAGGCTAACAGTTAGTAACCTGTACACGTAGTTAGTTTTAGTTTGAGAAGGCGATAAATGAAGTGAGTAAAGTTGGTTGATACGCGATGTTTATTGTTATCGTTAAGTTAAACGACTCGCGCTCGCCGTGACCGTGTCGCCTCTGTTTTCTTAATGCCTTGTCGGCCCTTTTTATATTACTAATGTACGTAACCGTACAGTTATTTACTTTATTTATTGCGGCAGGTGTAGTGCCAGGTGCTGGTACCAGATCCAGACGAGACGTTGCAGAACTCTACCACCTAGGAGTCACGATGTTAGTGACACCTGGCACTATGCCAGTAACCAATCGTTCACCGTTTACGAATTGCTCTTACTTGTGTAGAGTGGCAGATGGTCTTATCTTGACATTCGCCCATCACGTTTTGTGGTCGTTACTGTAAGACTGTAAGCCTTCGCATCGTTAGGAAATGTGCATTGTGCAGGTGACGGTCCGCACTTCATCGGTCAGCTGCTGCACAAGCTGGCGGCGCTGGACGCGCGCTGTGCCGACGCCGTGCGGCAGGTGCGCCGCGCGCTGTGGCCACACCAGCGCGAGCGCCAGGCCGAGCAGCGCGCCAGGTCAGTGTGTGGCGGAGTGTGAGTGTATGTGTGTGTGTCGCAAGAAGTGACAATGTACGAGTGCATATATGTGTGTGTGTCGCAGGGAGCGGCGTGAGAAGGAGGAGCGGTCGCGGCGCGCGCGCGAGCGGCAGGCGGCGGTGATGCGCGAGTTCGCGCGGCGGCAGCAGCAGTTCATGGCGGCGGCGGGCGCGGCGGGCGGCATGGAGTGGGAGGACGAGCCGCTGGAGCAGGACTACGACTGCGTCATCTGCAACACCACCGCGCCCTCCGCGCCGCACGACCCCGTCGGCCTCGTCGTGCTGCTACAGGTCAGCACCGACGCCGATACTTGTGTACACACTCACCAATTTTAACCCACACCTCGAGCACAATTTTTATTAATTACAATAAAAATAAGTCGATGACTTGCTTTTTTATAGGGAAAACTTAAGGAGAAAACATCACCGCAACAACGTAGGGCTAATTTTTCTAACGCCTTGCAACACTATGAATTTGGCTGTGTTGTATTTCGTTTATTTGCTTGTTACGCAATTTTAGGTAGCGTCAAATTTTCATTTTTGTTATCAGTTGTATTTTGTTTTCTTAAATTAGAATAATTTATATAAATATAAACTTGAATGCAATAACTATGTTTGGTCTTTAGTCAACGTCGGTGCTGGGCCATCGACGGCGTGCGAAACGTGGAACGGCGGGCACCGAGTGTGAGGAAGTTCGACTACCGCTGTCAGAGGCCGAGAGAGTGAGACTGGCCGCCGCGCAGCAACACAACGCCGCCGCGCACCACTACCGCCTGCACGACGAGCTGGCGCAGCAGGTGAGACACACGCACTGCCGCAGCAGCACAACGCCGCCGCGTACCACTACCGCCTGCACGACGAGCTGGCGCAGCAGGTGAGACACACGCACTGCCGCAGCAGCACAACGCCGCCGCGTACCACTACCGCCTGCACGACGAGCTGGCGCAGCAGGTGAGACACACGCACTGCCGCAGCAGCACAACGCCGCCGCGTACCACTACCGCCTGCACGACGAGCTGGCGCAGCAGGTGAGACACACGCACTGCCGCAGCAGCACAACGCCGCCGCGTACCACTACCGCCTGTACGACGAGCTGGCGCAGCAGGTGAGACACACGCACTGCCGTAGCAGCACAACGCCGCCGCGTACCACTACCGCCTGCACGACGAGCTGGCGCAGCAGGTGAGACACACGCACTGCCGCAGCAGCACAACGCCGCCGCGTACCACTACCGCCTGCACGACGAGCTGGCGCAGCAGGTGAGACACACACACTGCCGCAGCAGCACAACGCCGCCGCGTACCACTACCGCCTGCACGACGAGCTGGCGCAGCAGGTGAGACACACACACTGCCGCAGTAACACAACGCCGCCGTGCACCACTACCGACTACAAGACGAGCTAGCACAGCAGGTGAGACACGCATTACTATCGTAGTCGTACAATAAAAAAATAGATAAAATATAGAACTTTTGCTCGCTCAGTTTCTTCTGGCAAGATCTTTTCAGTGCGCGGCCTCGTCCCGATTAGGCAGTAATTCTAAAAATGGCGACTCGTCAATAGTGTTTGTTAAGGTGTATTTGAATTAAACATTCTTGGATTTAATTTGATTATACCACTGCCGCGCACACACACACATATAAATAGCGTAAATAGACAATCGGGAATATGATGGTTGCAATTCGTCTGGGAACATCCGGCTCGAAGGACCATTTTATGGTGTAGCTGTATTTGATTGTAAATATAAACCGTTTTGGAATTACTATTAGCTACTATTTTTTGTTAAAAATGAATTGCATAACGTCACATCCCTAGTCATGTGGTACTGACAGATGTCAGCGTCATACAGGCAACTGTAACCCGCACCATGCTACAGCACAAATAGTATACTGTAATTTGTCCGTGTTCAGTTCTCGCGAGATTCGTGGGTGCTGAGCGTAAGCGTGGGTGTGGAGGGCGGCGTGTTCGCGTCGTCGTGCGGGCACCACCTGCACCTGCGCTGCCTGCGCGCGTACCTGCGCGCGCTGGCCGCGCCGCGCCCGCACAACCTGCACGTGGAGCGCGGCGAGTTCCTGTGCCCGCTGTGCCGCCAGCTGGCCAACTCCGTGCTGCCGCTCGCGCCGCGCCGCCAGCCCGCGCCGCCACCCGCGCCCTCGCCCGCGCCGCTGCTGCGCCTGGCCGAGGACGTGCTGGACATGCTGGAGCGCGACCAGCCCGCGCCGGTACTGCCGCACACACACACACACACACACACACACACACACACACACACACACACACACACACACACACCCGCGCCTGGCCGAGGACGTGCTGGACATGCTGGAGCGCGACCAGCCCGCGCCGGTACTGCCGCACACACACACACACACACACACACACACACACACACACACACACACCCGCGCCTGGCCGAGGACGTGCTGGACATGCTGGAGCGCGACCAGCCCGCGCCGGTACTGCCGCACACACACACACACACACACACACACACCCGCGCCTGGCCGAGGACGTGCTGGACATGCTGGAGCGCGACCAGCCCGCGCCGGTACTGCCGCACACACACACACACACACACACACACACACACACACACACACACACACACACACACACACACACCCGCGCCTGGCCGAGGACGTGCTGGACATGCTGGAGCGCGACCAGCCCGCGCCGGTACTGCCGCACACACACACACACACACACACACACACACACACACACACACACACCCGCGCCTGGCCGAGGACGTGCTGGACATGCTGGAGCGCGACCAGCCCGCGCCGGTACTGCCGCACACACACACACACACACACACACACACACACACACACACACCCGCGCCTGGCCGAGGACGTGCTGGACATGCTGGAGCGCGACCAGCCCGCGCCGGTACTGCCGCACACACACACACACACACACACACACACACACACACACACACACACACACACACACACACACACACACCCGCGCCTGGCCGAGGACGTGCTGGACATGCTGGAGCGCGACCAGCCCGCGCCGGTACTGCCGCACACACACACACACACACACACACCCGCGCCTGGCCGAGGACGTGCTGGACATGCTGGAGCGCGACCAGCCCGCGCCGGTACTGCCGCACACACACACACACACACACACACACACACACACACCCGCGCCTGGCCGAGGACGTGCTGGACATGCTGGAGCGCGACCAGCCCGCGCCGGTACTGCCGCACACACACACACACACCCGCGCCTGGCCGAGGACGTGCTGGACATGCTGGAGCGCGACCAGCCCGCGCCGGTACTGCCGCACTCACACACATACACACACACACACACACACACCCGCACCTGGCCGAGGACGTGCTGGACATGCTGGAGCGCGACCAGCCCGCGCCGGTACTGCCGCACACACACACACACACACACACACACACACACACACACACACACACACATACACACACACAAACACACTATTGCTGCTACATTGTTCGCGTCCCTGCCTACTGGACATGTTTGCTACAAGAGTGCTGACTCTCAAGAGCACTGCTTTCTACTACGTCTGAGATAGTAGACGAAACCATATTTTTATTACAACTTTTTTTTAAATGCTGAAAATGATAGGTATATCGTTTTCAATTCATATTTTTATAAAAATAGAATTATGATATTTTATGAATCCGTCATTACAAATTCCACAAAAATGCAGATTGATCATGTTATGTTGCTTCCAAATGTAGTTTTTAAAGCGGTAATTAATATACCGCTTTTAAAAATTTGCGCGTAGCAACAGTCTCGGAAGGTTGAATGATCACTCCACAGAGTCCCAGCCAGCTGTCGGAGGCCATGGGCAAGGCGATGGAGGACATGACGGCGACGGCGAGCGGCAAGCTGAAGCAGCGGTACGGCTCCTCGCCGGCCGCCATCTTCACGTTCGTGGCGTCGCTGGTGCGGACCAACCTCGAGTGCGAGCTCGTGCAGCGCGGCGGGACCACGCGCCGCACGCACGCGCCGCGGTACAAGCCGCGCGACGACTGCATCGGTGAGTGCACACCGCGAGTGCGACTCCACACGTCTGTGCCGTGCGAGGTAAGGCATCAGACCGGAGAGCTGCGAGTTTAGCCTCTCAATTCAAATAATTGAGTCTATGCGCTTAGGGCTCTCTCACACACACAAACACTTAGAACGTCGAGATGTGCTGCGAAGCAGCATAAATTGTAAGAAAATGTGTAAGACTCTTAAACGCTCCGACTCGATTGCCTTTTAATTATGTGAATTAGACCTCAGGTCTAAGGTTTTCTAAGTTAACCACATTAAGAGAAAGCTTACCCAGTTACGTCGATTTCAAGAACGGAAAAGAAAAAAAGGCAAGAAGCCAGGTTTAAAGGTTTGTTGGAGTTATTTCACTGCCGCCAGCTAGTCATTGGAACCGGGTGATTAACCGGGGTAATTTGACCGGGTGTTATCTTCGCCACCCAGGAGATAGTGAATTAACCAAAGACAGGGTGAAAGAGAACTTCTTTTACAATTGCCTAATATTATGTACAGTTTACTACTAACAAATTGTGATCCATGTACAATGTACATTAGTCTATGTCCGGTTGTGTGTTTATGCGCTGTTCCACATTTCGATTGTAACCGGTGAGTTTGCGAGTCAGTGTCAACATTTGCATCTTTGTCTTGATTAATAGTTTGTCTATAAGGCTACTGGGTACATCTGCGCTTCGGTCTTGGGTTGCTGAGTGTGTCTTTGATTGAGGTCACCAATGACATCGTAGCTAGGTTATTGTTCAGTTTTGAACAATAATCAGTTTAAAAAAAAAGGGAAAATTTACACCACTGGAGAATTAGAACGAAGATTCTTTAGAGTTTTTTAATTTAAATAATAATAATAATAATAATAATAATAAAGTTTATTCGGAACAAAAATCGTTACACATACAAACAGTTTTAGCGCTCTCAACTGCTAAAGTTAAAAACTGTAGCGCAGTGAGAGTGCCCCCTCTTTAAGTTAGATAAAACAATGTTCCTTATAATTAAAAAAATTATAAGAAATTTATCCATACACAATTTATCATACACAAACAATATGTTCTTAATTAAAAGAAAAGTGTATGAACTTTTGAATTTAAGGTGCTGATTTTGATTTATGCGTGAATGTGTATGTGTGTGGATATTAAAGTATATATTAATAGAAGATCTACTAGTGTTGTTTATTTTTTATTAGGGCGAGCGAAGCGAGCCCTACACTAGGCCACTTTCTATGCACTTTTGTGGTACATTTTACTCAAAAATTATCGGACTTTTAGGTTTGTGCTTCGACGTAGTAGTTTAAATTCATGTCTAGATATGTTATCTACCATAAAAATAGAGAGAGAGGGAGGGGGAGGAAGAGGGAGAGGAGGGGAGGGGGGATGGGAGGGGAAGAGGGAGGTGGAGAGGGAGAGGAGGGGAGGGGGGATGGGAGGGGAAGAAGGAGAGGGAGGTGGAGAGGGAGAGGGGGAGGTGGAGGGGAGTGGGAGGGGAGGGAGAGAGAGGGGGAGGCGGAGGGGATGGGAGGGGGAGAGGAGTGGTAGTGGGAGGGGAGGGGAGGGGGAGGGGGGAGAGAGAAAGAGAGAGAGAGAGATGAAGAATTTATGGAGTTTCAATAATTGTAATAATTTTAATATAACTTTTAACTAAAATGTACTACGAGAGATAAATTTTAACTAATACCTTACGAGATAATAAATACCTAATAAATTACACTCTCGTAAGGTATCGGTCATTTTCTCGCCTTGGTGAACAAACTACTATTATTTTTCTATACATTAAAAGACTTATAGACTTTATTATTATAAATAAAGTCTATACATTAAAAGATGTAATTCTCATAAAAATACTTTTCTAACAATATTACTAGATAGTATAACTTTGCGAGCCCCTACAAAGCTCTGCTTTTTGCTAGTATATAAAATATTTGCGTTATTTTTTAGTGGATATGTTGTTTAAAATATTTAAGGGATAAGTTTATTTAGTTCGGGATAGGTATGGAATTATACTGTTTAAGATTAACATCAAAAGACAGACTTGTTAAATATGTTGAAGTAAATAGATTTCGAAAGTAGTACGATGTAAACAATTGGTTAATAAGTGGAAATAAAACCAAGTATACTAGTCTGTGATGTAGAACCCGCAATTACTAATGTAAGGTTGCCTTAATGGGGACGAAGTGGACCTGATTTAAACTTCAATTGCACTGTGGTTATAAAGTCATCATGCTTAGGCAAATCAGTCTTTATTTGAGTCCCACTTCCCACACTGTAAGGGATATGGCGTAACCACACTGTAAGATATATTTTTAAAATGTGTGATACTTATTTATTTGTGTAAAAAAATGTTAATGTAGACTTAGCATTAGTAGTGTGGTTAGTACTGCTCACGTCAGGTAAAAAGAGCTGAGCGGGAGGTGAGGGGGGAGTTTTGCGCATACACAAATACATACGCGTGGATACATACGCGTCCAATAACAACTCTGTGTGTGAATTAAATGACGAATGTCAATAGCGACACCCTGCCACGGCAATCTCTCCCGCAGCACTTGCTAGCAGCAGTTGCAGAGTGCGCAGGTCCAGGGTGGTGGTGAGCGTTGTTTTGGCCGTTGGGGAGGTATAGGTAGCACGTGTGTTGTACGGCAGTGCCGCTGATGGCGGTGGCGGGCGCGCACGCGCTGGCGCTGGCGGCGGCGGGCGGGCGCGGCGCGCTGGGCGTGGCGGACACGTGGCGCGCGCTGGTGCCGGGCGCGGCGCGCGGCGCGGCGGGGCCCGCGGGCTCGCCCGTGCCCGCGCCGCCGCGCGCGCGCGCCGTGCCGCTGCTGCTGCGGGACCCCACCGCGCTGCTCATGCACTTCCTGCTGCTGGCGCCGCCCGACCCGCACCACCTCGACATACGTGAGTACGGCCCAAGCACACTACACCTACTCAAAACGTATATACCTCATGTACATGTATATTCATTTCTTCGACAATTTTTAACCTATCAGTTTTGTAGCTACTACAAATTATTCATCGAATATTAAATTACTGTTGCTGTCGCTCTTCGAACTCAAAAATCTATGTGTACGGTGGTTTGGTTCCGTACAGAGTAAAATACAAGTTAAGTTCAATATTATGTTTATTGAAAGCTTAACTTATACTAAAATGGTTTAATGGTAAAAATGGTTGAATGGTATGGTTAGGTGAGCACGCGAACCGATTGGCGGCTTGACGCGAACTGTTTAAAATATGTAAATTATAATAACGCGTGGCGACATATACGCTGACAATGCCAAACGTGATGTACGGCACTGTCGACAAGCTGTTGCCCGTACATGCTGCCACCGCGAGAGAAGAAGAATGATGGTGAAAATGGTACAAAAAATAAATGGTTGAATATTTGGTGAGTGACGTGAGACAAGGTGATAAACAATATTTGCTTATTCTAATGGCACTCTAGCGTCTCTATCACAATAATCACTAAAATTATGCTTATGCACTACGGGAGAAGTGGACTGGTCTTTCACTTTACCACTACACTTAACACTAGATTGCCCATGGTCAACTACACTTACACACTGGTCACTAACACTGGACACAAACGCTACGTTCGCCAGACCTCGCGGCTCAGGGCGCGGTGGGTCCGGCCTGGCAGGCGCTGGCGCTGCGCCAGCTGCTGCCGGCGCGTTGGAGTCTCGGCGGCGGCTGAGGCGCGGGCACCACCGCCGCGTGGCGTACGCGGCTGCCCCGGCCACCAGCACACCCGCCACCACGTATATCGCGACGTAATGGTGAACGTCGTGATAAGATATACCACTCTTTAGACCACTCTCTGAACGCATTTGTTTTATCTTAACGCCTATATCGTCTAGATCGTGATCGTAACCACCCGCTACTGACGCTGGCTCCGAATTCAGCGACACGGACTTTCTGTTCTGGTTAAAGATGTGGTTGATGGGGAGAATGTCTATTGCTGGTATATCTGTCTTGATGGTTAAAGTATTATTATGCTGTCTCTGAGCATAAATGGTTATGTCGTTTCCTTTCAGTACACAATCTGGACCCAGCTTCGTGATACCGCTACTATTTAGATTTTTGGAAAATATTTGTTCATCACAGATGATGCGCACTGGACAAGAGTCGCAGCAAAAGAAAAAGTAAGTGTTCACATCATTTAACTGAGACCACCAGTCTTGACACCTTGCAGTTTTGGTTCTGCACCGCTTCGTCCCCTGGTCTTTGGAGCACAATATGTCATCATGACTCATATGTGAGATTGGTTTCTGTAGTAGACAAAGTTGTATTTCTAAATCTAATTGAATACACTTATGCAATTCTAATTGCGATATGGTCATGAATGAGTCTCTTCGTAAGTTGATCGCTATGTAATCTGAAACTGGAACTAGGGTGACCATGGCTTTGTCAATCCGTCTTGGGATAGGATAAATTCTATATACTTGGAAATTATCTCTACTCACTAATGGTATTCTAATTTCAAAAATAAAATAATCTTTCATCATCTTGGCTCTAACCTTAAGCAAATGGTAAATTTTGGTTAATTCTGTGTGAGGATTTCCAATTGGTAACCTTAATTCATTAGACAATTTCCCTGAAATAAGGTTTAACTCCTCTAAAAGCTGATCCGGTTTCAAAAGATGAATGTTGAATTTCCCAAAATACACTTCCGAAACTGTATCTAGTAAAACATCCTGCATATTCTTCAAATTAGACTGCAAGCTGTTAGCTGCCATGGAGCATAACAAAAACTCATTGGTCGCTTCCACGTCTTTCAGTTGACTTTTAACATCGTAGGTGGTATTTTCTAATTGGTTAATGTAGTGTGTAAATATCTTATGTTGTTTATCAATAGAGCCTTGCATCCTCTTCAATACATTATATTCTGCCTCTACTACAGATGTCTGGTTTTTCCATAGAGCAGCAAGATGGTTTTGGTTTTCTCTAATTAAACCAATGTCCTTAATATACTGTTCAGCGAATTGGTCATCGAGTACACCGAATAGAGCATGTGCAACATTACCCACAACATTGATAAGGCCGCGTCTGCGCCGCGCGTGCCCGTGTGGGAACTGCTGCGTCAACAAAATGCTATTATAATGCATTAAATCTGTATAGCTGTGCCGTAATTGTATTAAAATGGATTCGCAATGGATTTTAACTGGTGATTGTTTGCAGAGATATTCCATATGATCTATATATTTGGATAACAGTTTACTGCCCTGCCAATATGGTCGTAAATCATAATATACTACCAGCTTCCACTCGTCTTGAACTAATCGCATGGTAGATATTTTATCAAAATATAAACTTTGACTATCGTTAAAGTTTATTGCGTTGTATGCACACGTGGCTGGTGAGAATAAAAACGTAAATAACATAAGTGTCATGGTAAATAAATGAAAAATGCCTTTTTTAGCTCGCCGTTTTGGTTTTGGTAAATTAGTGTCATTAGACTGGTTAATCGGCTGGTTATGCTCAGCCTTTTGAATTATTTGGTTACTGTCTCCTTCTTCACTGGTATTTTTAATTGGTAAAAGGGATAACTTAACTATTGGTCGTTTCATAACGCCATTCTTAGTTTTTACAGAGACTACTCTAGTTAGCCCATCTTGCCCCGGATGTAGCTGCACGACTCGACCGAGAGCCCACTTACCCGGTGGCAGATTAGCGTCGTGTATAATAACAATATCTCCTTCATTTAAATTTGGTTGTGAACGTTGCCACTTAGACCTAGTGTTCAGCTGTGTAAGGTACTCAGTTCTCCATCTCTTCCACACGTCTTGGTAAATTTTCTGTACTAACTGCCATCTGGTTCTCAACTCCAAGTGTACGGCCTTGGTCACCATACACACGAAGACGGCGATGTATCCTTTGGTGCATCTCACCCCTCTACCTTTTGCCGCCTTGTCATCAACAAAACCTGTGAAATCAACCCCTGTGTTGTAGAACTCCTGTTGACTCTGTCTGGTGGTAAATCTCCCATCAACTGGTCGTGTTTCAGGGGGGCGTGCCTTCTGCACAGCACACATCTTCGAAGTCTCTTCTTGACAGCGCTATTTCCTCCTATAATCCAATATTCTTGACGCAACCACGCGAGGGTTAATCGTGCACCCCCATGAAAGGTCATTTTATGTGCCTGGTCAATAATCATACTGGTAAGTAGATGGTCATGTGGTATTATACACGGATGCTTCATACTATTTTCTATTTTGGCGTTGGTCAATCGCCCACCAACCCTTAAAAGTCCTTGGTCATCAATAAATGGTTTTAATTTTAATAAACTACTCTTAGGGTTAGGTTGGTTATGATTTTTAATACATTGTATATCTTCTAAAAATTCAATTTGCTGTACATATTTTATGATTAAGTTTTTAGCTTTTCTTATTTCTAATATACTTAAGTATTTTTGTTTATTATTTTTAGACTTAGATGTAAATCGCAAAACCCACGCAAGCACTCTTGAAGCTCGCGTAAAATCGCTGTATTTGCTAATTATATGTTCAATAACTTTATTTTCATATGTAATTGCAACATTTATATTTAATAATGGTTTTTTCAACTCTTCGTTGGTTGTATAAAATGAATTGGTTAATTTTGACTCCTCGTAAGATTTTAGCCAGTGGGGTCCCGTCCACCACATGGAATGGTTAATCAGCTGTTCCGTGGTGATGCCTCTACTTGCGCAGTCAGCTGGGTTGTTCTTGGTTGAGACATAATGCCAGCTGCTTGGTGGCAAGATGTTCGTCACCTGCTTCACCCTATTCGCCACGAACGGTTTCCATTTACTTGGGTCGCCGTTGAGCCAACCTAACACCGCCGTCGAGTCGGACCAACCGTAGATTTTGATGTTGTAATCCGATAGGCAATTACAGGTAATCTTTATGACCTTGGTAAGTAGAACAGCTGCACATAATTCTAATCTTGGTAATGATACAATTTTCTTTGCAGGTACGAGACGAGACTTCGCTGCCACTTGTATTACAGAAGAGTGGTTGTTAGTGATATTGTTCACTCTGCAATATACAACACAAGCGTAGGCATTTTGTGACGAATCACAAAACCCATGTAATTCGATAGTATCGTTCTTTGAAGACTGTAACCACCTTGGTATGGAAATTTGGTTAATTTTGGTGATGTCAGCTTCTATGTTTTTCCATCTTGTGTTGATGTCAGCTAGCAACTCATCGTCCCAATGAAGGTTTAGGAGCCAAACTTCTTGGAAAAGTAATTTCAACTTGGTGGTCACTGGTGAAAGCCATCCAAGCGGATCGAATATTTTTGATATATTCGAGAGTAAACTTCTTTTGGTAAGCTTAAGGACTGGATCAGATTTCAATTGAAATGTAAAATAATCTTGGTCTGAATGCCACTTAAGCCCTAATGCCTTGGTTGATTCCTGGTATTTAAAAACATACGCTTGGTCTTCACATGGTGACTGATTATCCGGTAATACTTCCGGTTTGTTAGATGACCACTTCCTTAAATTAAATCCACCTGACTTTAGAAGATTAATGAGATCAGAAATTAGCTTTTTTGCAGATTCCAGGTCATGCTGTCCATGGAGAAGGTCATCCATATAGAACCTGGTAGCTAGAGCTTCTGCTGCTTTCGGATAGTGGTGACCTTCATCCTTAGCCAGACGTTTCAATGTCATCATGGCTAGGAATGGTGTGGCCTTGGTGCCGTATGTGACAGTGGTAAGTTGATATTCTTCCAATGGTTGCTGTTCTGAATCCCTCCACATGATCTTCTGGAGCTGCTGGTCATCTTCATGGATATTTATAAAACGAAACATTTTCTCTATATCAGCTGTAAAAGCTATTTTGTATTGCCTCCACTTAAGGATGAGAGTAAATAAATCTTCTTGCAAATTTGGTCCAGAGTACATAAGGTCATTTAACGAAAATCCTGTTGATGTTTTCGCAGAGGCATTAAAAACAACTCGCGTGGCCGTTGTCGTGGAATCCGTTCGGATTACACAATGGTGCGGCAAGTAGCATTGGAGTATCGTATTACTATTGCATTTCTTCATATGTTTTAAATTAATATATTCATGTATAAATTGTTTGTAGTTCTGTTCGATAATTTTATTTTTTGAAAATCTTTTTTCCAACTGCCGAAATTGAGCCACAGCTTTGGTTTTTGAGTCACCCAATTTTTCAGCAATCTCTGGTTTCAGTGGTAATCTAACTATGTAACGTCCATTTGGTTGACGCGTCGTATGCTGCTGATAATGATGAAGGCAATGGTTATCTTCATCAGAAATATTAACAGCGTTATCTGAGATGTCCTCAATCTCCCAAAAGCGCTGAATGTCTTGCAAGTTGACCATGACGACGTTGCAATATTTTTGGTTTGGTTTTATGGTACCACTTAAAATCCAACCGAGTTTGGTATTTTGCGCAATTGGTAGTGACGTGCCATTACGAATTAAACCTGGTAAAATAATTAACTCGTACACATCGACACTTAAAATTAAATCTATAGGTTTACTTTTATAAAATTCCGGATCGGCAAGTGGTAATTTATCCAAGCACGGCCATGATGGTTTTTCAAGGGATTCGTTTGGTAAATTTCCAACGACATGCTTCATGACGTAGGCTTCGGTTTTAAATGTAAAATTATTGTGAAGAGAAGATACGTTTATTTGTACGACTCCCCTACTGTTGTTGGTTTTCGCGCCAACTCCGACTACCACACAGTGGCGCTTAATTCTTGGTAGGCCTAAAAGCTGAGCAGCATTTTCCGTAATAAGAGATGACTCTGCACACGGGTCTATAAGGGCTCGCATGGTACGGTGACAGCCATCCACAGACCTAATATTAATTTTAGCTGTCGCTAATAATTTGGGCATTGTTTCTTGTAGTGCATTCGTAACACATATCTTCGATTTTCTGGTAGGCTGCTCGATGTTGGTGTTGCTAGAAGTTGAGGGAGCAAAAGTAAAGAGGGCATTATGCAATAAAGTGTTATGTGGCTGGTTACAAAAACGGCATGTTTTTTCCGAAAAACATTGATTGTCGTAATGGTTAATTAAGCAATTTTTACATAACTTATTTGTTTCAATAATTTTTAGTCTATTCAGCGGCGACGATTCTAGAAATTGTTTGCATTTAAACAATTCATGGCAACAGTTTTTACAGAGCATGCATTTCCGTTGTGTTGCAATATGCATTGGTTTCGTATTAAAATGGTTTATTACAGCTGGCCTTGGTTTGAAGTTTCTGTTCATAAAATTATGCAAATGGTTATTTGAATGCTTTTCAACCCATGGTTTCTGGTATTGGTTTTGGTGAACTGGAGATGAACCTGGCTTATTAAAATCTTGCTTACGACGAGAGCTTTCTAATGATGTAAATTTCACTTCTAAAAACTTCAAAAATTCGGACAAATTGGGCAATTCTTTTGGGTTCTTAAGCGACTCTATGTAGTCGTGATGAGTTTCGGTATCTAACTTTTGGCACAAAATGTAAACAATTAATGGGTCCCAGTTGGAAATATCGATACCCATCGCCTTTATAGAGTTAAGACACTCGTTGGTGGTGTCATGTAACCTTTTGATGACTGCTGCAGATTGTTGCTGAATGGTAGGCATAGCTAATAATAACTGTATGTGGGAATTAAATATTAACCTGGTATTATTGTAACGTTGGTTTAAGATGTCCCAACATACTTCGTAATTTTCGGAATTAATACGTAAATGGTGAACTAATTTTTCAGCCTCTCCACGGAGCTTGCTTTTCAAAAACTGCATTTTTTGGGCATTTGGTAGAGACTTATTATGATGTATGGTTTCGGAGAACAAATCTTTAAAACATATCCAATCCTGGTAATTTCCGCTGAACGTGGGTATTTCCATTTGTGGTGTTGAACGTTCCCTATATGATGATGACCACATCTGTCTGTTCACTGCCTTCTTCATGGTGTTGTACTTCTTCTCCATCTCAGCGAAGGCTGTCTCATATTCCTCATTGTCTAGCAGCCCTTCGCTGTCGATGTCCCAGTGAAGAGAATCGATGACCGACCATCTGGATTGGATTGTCTTTAAAATATCCTCAAACTCCCAGCGTTCGGAGCAGCTCTCAAGGTCGACGGCCTCTATGGTTCGAGAAAGCGCCTTGAAGTTGCTCTTCTGTTTACGGAGCATTGCTTCTACCCTACTAGAGTTACTTTGGTGCGACAGTTTTGGCGCAGAAAAACTAGAAGAGGTACCCTCCTGGGCGGGAGAAGAAATATCGCGCCTATCTGAGCCCTGCGATAATGGTGTGGCTGGTCTCAGTAATGGTTTGCTGGGTTCGCTTATTACGTAATTAGAAATCATGTTCCTAACATCATGGTAAAAATCTTTTGTCCGCTGGTAATGGTTTTCCGTAAAATAGCGGTGGTTAAAATCTTCGAACTCGGCGCAGAGCCTGGTATGGTTGGTTTGGAATTCATTCCAGTACGAGTCCAAAGTATTGAGGCGTTTTTCGATATAGGCGGGCGCCTTACGTTCGGGCCCGTCCTTCTTGAAATTAACACACAGCGTGTTAATCGCAGACATGATTTGGTTCTGGGTGGTTAATAGAGCCTCCATGGTTGCGGGCATTTTAATGGTCAATTGAGTGGTAAAAAGTGGTAAAAAGGAAAGATCTTACTTGAAGACTGGCACGTGGTGACCTGGTTTGTCCTCAGAAGTCGTCCCTGGTGGTAGTCGCTGGTAGCGTCGCTGGTCTGGTGAACAGGTTATACTCCACACACAAACACTTTGGTCAAAATTAGAACTCTGGTTCGGTTCTGGTTAATTGGTTACACTACACACGCGACTTAATTGGTTAAAGTGGTTAAAACGCAACTAACACGTGTACGGTTTCACAGCGCGCCGGTCTCTCCTTACGTCAAGGAACGAAAGACCACGTTGCTCACA
The DNA here is from genome assembly GCA_036924255.1 of Apodemia mormo. Lineage (NCBI taxonomy): Eukaryota > Metazoa > Arthropoda > Insecta > Lepidoptera > Riodinidae > Apodemia > Apodemia mormo. The sequence goes on along the minus strand of JAUPFN010000012.1, from coordinate 2,966,558 downwards.
CGTGGGACTATACTGGTTATGTAATTGGTTAAGGAATCCTAAGGATCTCAATGGTTTTATATCTTATATATATTTGGTCACTGGTTTGAAAAGGTTGAAGATCACAATGGTTAAGAATCTTTTAAATGGTTAAATTTATTGGTCACTGGTTTGAAAAGGCTGAAGGACCACAATGTACGGTGGTTTGGTTCCGTACAGAGTAAAATACAAGTTAAGTTCAATATTATGTTTATTGAAAGCTTAACTTATACTAAAATGGTTTAATGGTAAAAATGGTTGAATGGTATGGTTAGGTGAGCACGCGAACCGATTGGCGGCTTGACGCGAACTGTTTAAAATATGTAAATTATAATAACGCGTGGCGACATATACGCTGACAATGCCAAACGTGATGTACGGCACTGTCGACAAGCTGTTGCCCGTACACTATGCTTCTCTAGTTTTTGCTACTTTTGAAATATATAATTTAGCGGAAGTTTCGGCAGGGCCTGCAGGCTTACATTTTTTTTTTCAATTTATCACAAATACAAATTTATCTAAATTGTTAAAAATATGTACACGTGCTTTTCGATTACAATTTTTGTCTATACAACGTTTCAAAAATATTAAGTCGCCAAAATAAAAATACCATTTCTTTATTTTTCAATCCTGATTAATAATATATATTTTTTAAATTTTTTCGTTACACAATACTGGAGAAAAAAAAATTATATTGAAAAAACATGCTGTGACGTCACTTATACGGCAGAATAAGATAATACATTTGCCTTGCTAAAACATATAATTTAAAAAGTATAATAGGAATGTCATCATACGATAATGTCAAATATGTCAATTTTTCACTTAACCACTCTTCGTATTGTTTATTTGTTTTAGAAAATTATCAAAGACCTGCTTCAGCGACTCAACTCTGCTCTATTTGTATTCACTACCTGGATTTATTTGATATTTCGCAATAATATTACTGCAAACTAGAGCGCTGTATAGAAATATGATCCAATGTAAACAACGGTTTAATGATTTACAATACTCGATGTTTATTTCATAAATGTCATAGATGACAAGTGCTTTTTTGTCGGGTGACAAAAAGCAAAGGCGTAGCATCGTTCAGCCGTATAAATAACGTCATTTGGCACTTACGTCTATTTAGAATGAGAAGAACTTCAAGAGTTAAAATAACTATCAAAATGAATGAATTTTGAGAAAATAAAAAATACGGGTATTCTATTTTTCAATCTAGTTTTAGTTAAAAATATAATATATGGGTGTTAAAAAAAATGAAATGTTGTCAATTATTTAGAAAACTTGGTTGATTTTACTTTTTGTACAATATTATTGTTTTATTTTATGTTTAAAGTTAACAGTACATTACGATACGAGGGATCTAAGTAGCCGATTATTGCACCCAGTGGGAAGTTAGCGCACGAGCGAAGCGAGTGCTATAACTTGACACGGTTCAATTATCGATTAATTAAGTCCCACGTATCGTACAGTATTTTATAGTACGAGTGACTTCTCTTTTTTTATCTCCCTCTCTGTCTATTGTCAAACAAAATCGGTCGATCGTGTGATTTATTTGGACAATCACGGTGATGCGTTTTTATTTTGTTTTTGGAGCGATTATATTTGTTATTCACATATATATATATATATATATATATATATATATATATATATATATATATATATATATATATATATATATATATATATATATATATATATAATATTTCAATAATGTTCATAACATAATCTAATGTTTTGTTTATAATGTTACGAATAATATAGAAACGTGTAGAGTTGGAACGCTGGAGAAATCTAGAAATAAAAAAAGAGATATCTACTCCTATTAATAACAAATGCAGGGCAGTTTTTTATCAAGCGATCGAGAGCGATACTTGAAGCGACCCGTGCAAAACGAGAAGAGTTTTATTGTGTAGTCGGTTAAGTTTGGAGATAGTACAGTGACTGACTAGTGTTATTCAGAGATTACACTATGTTGTGTTGTGTTGTGTGTAAATACACGGATTTAATATAAGTGGTGTTTTTTTTACAATTACGAACCCGAAGTACGTAACAATAATTTAAGATAATCTAATAGATATTACTAATTATTGATGTAATTTTATCGTATTTCAATAAACATTGGTTTCCAAATGTTAAAAAAGTTTTCAAATTTCCTCAAATAAAATTGTAAAGTTAACATACTACTCAAAATTTATCAAAACAAAAGAAAATGCTACACTGATTTATTTAATGCTTATTTCAGCCGGTATGTATGTTGATGCATGTTTGACAGTTTAAATTAACCATAAATGTGAAGATATTAGTATTATAATATTTTCTGGTGCTCTTTTGAATGATTACATGATATTTCTTCTTTTTCTGCTTATTTGTATGTTTAAAAAAATATTTTATAGTCTTTATATACGATTCCGTGAAGATAGTAAGTGCGTGGTTTAAGCAAAGGATAGGGTACAATATTCGGATACTTAAGTTCCACGCAAGCGTGAATTAGAAGTGTTAAGTTTTTATTATATTTATATGTTAATCATTATTTTGAAACTATTTAATTAGGTGCTATTTCTAAATTATCATTAACTTTTTCATCAAGTACTAGTGTTATTATCGACAAATAGAAAGCAATTTTTTATACTTTTCGGTACATCATTTATATTAGTTGTAAATGACAAGGGACCAATAATACTTCCTTGTAGGACTCCACAATTATTAACCCGATTTTTAGACTTAAAAATCATTTACTTTTATTACTACTAGCGATCGGCAGTGCTCGAAATTTGACCATAGACTAAACACTCAAGTTTGAAAATAATTGACTATAGCCGTGAAGAATTTTTTTTCTCCATGTGTGTATTATGTCATGTGTGTCACATGAATGTAGTGTGTGTGATGTTTATTTTTATTAATTTAATATATTTTTGATGCATTTTATTTGAAATATTAGGTTTCTGCAGTTCTCTGCAATTTTCCGGATAAGTAAAATACTACACTTACACTTACAATTTATGTATTACGTCGACTAAATGACAGTCACACATCGGTTGATAAATGTGTTTTATTAACTGTAATTTACTAGGATTTACATTAAACTTATATACTAATAGCTCACGTGTATGCTACGTGATAAAATGTGATAACGATGGTGCGATAAGATATCCGTGCGCGAGCGTGTTCTATCATTACACTACGAATTAGCCAATCCTCCTAATTTACGTTTTTTATTTAAAATAAAAGTTGATCTAATTAGATTAGAGTATTTCCAGGCATGCGTATGATATAAAGTATAGTCTTATATCGACTCGTGTATTACACGGTACTTACATTTAAGAATCAGGTTCTGGGTGTTAAGGGTAGAGGTGTGTGGTGTTGCAGAGCACTTTACGTGCATAGTGCGCGCGCTGTATGCGCTGATGTACTACCAGACGGTGAACCAGCTTAGCTGCTCGGGGCGGCTGCGGGCTGAGGACATGGGTGTTGACGAGGAGCTGGCGGCGGCGGCGCGGCTGCTGCGCGGCGCGCTGGCCGCCACCGCGCTGCTGGACGACGCCGCGCCCGACGACGACAGGCCGCCGCCCACACCCGAACAGATCGACGAGGAGGTGGGCACACACACACACACACACACACACACACACACACTGCGCGGCGCGCTGGCCGCCACCGCGCTGCTGGACGACGCCGCGCCCGACGACGACAGGCCGCCGCCCACACCCGAACAGATCGACGAGGAGGTGGGCACACACACACACACACACACACACACACACACACTGCGCGGCGCGCTGGCCGCCACCGCGCTGCTGGACGACGCCGCGCCCGACGACGACAGGCCGCCGCCCACACCCGAACAGATCGACGAGGAGGTGGGCACACACACACACACACACACACACACACACACACTGCGCGGCGCGCTGGCCGCCACCGCGCTGCTGGACGACGCCGCGCCCGACGACGACAGGCCGCCGCCCACACCCGAACAGATCGACGAGGAGGTGGGCACACACACACACACACACACACACACACTGCGCGGCGCGCTGGCCGCCACCGCGCTGCTGGACGACGCCGCGCCCGACGACGACAGGCCGCCGCCCACACCCGAACAGATCGACGAGGAGGTGGGCACACACACACACACACACACACACACACACACTGCGCGGCGCGCTGGCCGCCACCGCGCTGCTGGACGACGCCGCGCCCGACGACGACAGGCCGCCGCCCACACCCGAACAGATCGACGAGGAGGTGGGCACACACACACACACACACACACACACACTGCGCGGCGCGCTGGCCGCCACCGCGCTGCTGGACGACGCCGCGCCCGACGACGACAGGCCGCCGCCCACACCCGAACAGATCGACGAGGAGGTGCGCGCGCACACACACACACACACACACACACACACACACACACACACACACACACACACACACACTGCGCGGCGCGCTGGCCGCCACCGCGCTGCTGGACGACGCCGCGCCCGACGACGACAGGCCGCCGCCCACACCCGAACAGATCGACGAGGAGGTGCGCGCACACACACACACACACACACACACACACACACACACACACACACACACACACACTGCGCGGCGCGCTGGCCGCCACCGCGCTGCTGGACGACGCCGCGCCCGACGACGACAGGCCGCCGCCCACACCCGAACAGATCGACGAGGAGGTGCGCGCACACACACACACACACACACACACACACACACACACACACACACACACACTGCGCGGCGCGCTGGCCGCCACCGCGCTGCTGGACGACGCCGCGCCCGACGACGACAGGCCGCCGCCCACACCCGAACAGATCGACGAGGAGGTGGGCACACACACACACACACACACACACACACACACACTGCGCGGCGCGCTGGCCGCCACCGCGCTGCTGGACGACGCCGCGCCCGACGACGACAGGCCGCCGCCCACACCCGAACAGATCGACGAGGAGGTGGGCACACACACACACACACACACACACACACTGCGCGGCGCGCTGGCCGCCACCGCGCTGCTGGACGACGCCGCGCCCGACGACGACAGGCCGCCGCCCACACCCGAACAGATCGACGAGGAGGTGCGCGCGCACACACACACACACACACACACACACACACACACACACACACACACACACACTGCGCGGCGCGCTGGCCGCCACCGCGCTGCTGGACGACGCCGCGCCCGACGACGACAGGCCGCCGCCCACACCCGAACAGATCGACGAGGAGGTGCGCGCACACACACACACACACACACACACACACACACACACACACACACACACACACTGCGCGGCGCGCTGGCCGCCACCGCGCTGCTGGACGACGCCGCGCCCGACGACGACAGGCCGCCGCCCACACCCGAACAGATCGACGAGGAGGTGGGCACACACACACACACACACACACACACACTGCGCGGCGCGCTGGCCGCCACCGCGCTGCTGGACGACGCCGCGCCCGACGACGACAGGCCGCCGCCCACACCCGAACAGATCGACGAGGAGGTGGGTACACACACACACACACACACACACACACACACACACACACACACACACACACACACACACACTGCGCGGCGCGCTGGCCGCCACCGCGCTGCTGGACGACGCCGCGCCCGACGACGACAGGCCGCCGCCCACACCCGAACAGATCGACGAGGAGGTGGGTACACACACACACACACACACACACACACACACACACACACACACACACACACACACACTGCGCGGCGCGCTGGCCGCCACCGCGCTGCTGGACGACGCCGCGCCCGACGACGACAGGCCGCCGCCCACACCCGAACAGATCGACGAGGAGGTGGGTACACACACACACACACACACACACACACACACACACACACACACACACTGCGCGGCGCGCTAGCCGCCACCGCGCTGCTGGACGACGCCGCGCCCGACGACGACAGGCCGCCGCCCACACCCGAACAGATCGACGAGGAGGTGCGCGCGCACACACACACACACACACACACACACACACACACACACACACACACTGCGCGGCGCGCTGGCCGCCACCGCGCTGCTGGACGACGCCGCGCCCGACGACGACAGGCCGCCGCCCACACCCGAACAGATCGACGAGGAGGTGGGCACACACACACACACACACACACACACACACACACACTGCGCGGCGCGCTGGCCGCCACCGCGCTGCTGGACGACGCCGCGCCCGACGACGACAGGCCGCCGCCCACACCCGAACAGATCGACGAGGAGGTGGGCACACACACACACACACACACACACACACACTGCGCGGCGCGCTGGCCGCCACCGCGCTGCTGGACGACGCCGCGCCCGACGACGACAGGCCGCCGCCCACACCCGAACAGATCGACGAGGAGGTGCGCGCGCACACACACACACACACACACACACACACACACACACACACACACACACACACTGCGCGGCGCGCTGGCCGCCACCGCGCTGCTGGACGACGCCGCGCCCGACGACGACAGGCCGCCGCCCACACCCGAACAGATCGACGAGGAGGTGCGCGCACACACACACACACACACACACACACACACACACACACACACACACACACACACTGCGCGGCGCGCTGGCCGCCACCGCGCTGCTGGACGACGCCGCGCCCGACGACGACAGGCCGCCGCCCACACCCGAACAGATCGACGAGGAGGTGGGCACACACACACACACACACACACACACACTGCGCGGCGCGCTGGCCGCCACCGCGCTGCTGGACGACGCCGCGCCCGACGACGACAGGCCGCCGCCCACACCCGAACAGATCGACGAGGAGGTGGGTACACACACACACACACACACACACACACACACACACACACACACACACACACACACACTGCGCGGCGCGCTGGCCGCCACCGCGCTGCTGGACGACGCCGCGCCCGACGACGACAGGCCGCCGCCCACACCCGAACAGATCGACGAGGAGGTGGGTACACACACACACACACACACACACACACACACACACACACACACACACACACACACACACTGCGCGGCGCGCTGGCCGCCACCGCGCTGCTGGACGACGCCGCGCCCGACGACGACAGGCCGCCGCCCACACCCGAACAGATCGACGAGGAGGTGGGTACACACACACACACACACACACACACACACACACACACACACACACTGCGCGGCGCGCTAGCCGCCACCGCGCTGCTGGACGACGCCGCGCTCGACGACGACAGGCCGCCGCCCACACCCGAACAGATCGACGAGGAGGTGCGCGCGCACACACACACACACACACACACACACACACACACACACACACTGCGCGGCGCGCTGGCCGCCACCGCGCTGCTGGACGACGCCGCGCCCGACGACGACAGGCCGCCGCCCACACCCGAACAGATCGACGAGGAGGTGCGCGCACACACACACACACACACACACACACACACACACACACACACACACACACACACACACACACACACACACACACACACACACACACACACTGCGCGGCGCGCTGGCCGCCACCGCGCTGCTGGACGACGCCGCGCCCGACGACGACAGGCCGCCGCCCACACCCGAACAGATCGACGAGGAGGTGCGCGCACACACACACACACACACACACACACACACACACACACACTGCGCGGCGCGCTGGCCGCCACCGCGCTGCTGGACGACGCCGCGCCCGACGACGACAGGCCGCCGCCCACACCCGAACAGATCGACGAGGAGGTGGGCACACACACACACACACACACACACACACTGCGCGGCGCGCTGGCCGCCACCGCGCTGCTGGACGACGCCGCGCCCGACGACGACAGGCCGCCGCCCACACCCGAACAGATCGACGAGGAGGTGGGCACACACACACACACACACACACACACACACACACACACACTGCGCGGCGCGCTGGCCGCCACCGCGCTGCTGGACGACGCCGCGCCCGACGACGACAGGCCGCCGCCCACACCCGAACAGATCGACGAGGAGGTGGGCACACACACACACACACACACACACACACACACACACTGCGCGGCGCGCTGGCCGCCACCGCGCTGCTGGACGACGCCGCGCCCGACGACGACAGGCCGCCGCCCACACCCGAACAGATCGACGAGGAGGTGGGCACACACACACACACACACACACACACACTGCGCGGCGCGCTGGCCGCCACCGCGCTGCTGGACGACGCCGCGCCCGACGACGACAGGCCGCCGCCCACACCCGAACAGATCGACGAGGAGGTGCGCGCACACACACACACACACACACACACACACACACACACACACACATTCACTATAGCATACTTGTTTATATTATACAGATGCTTTCCTCGTGTTGATCCTGAGCTCCTTTGAGCAGAACGGCAGTTGGCCTTTTCTTGATAGGCCAACTGCCGTTCTGCTAAGCATGTTGTAAAAGGCGATCGATTGGCTATTTGAGTCTCTACCATCGTGACCACTAATGTGATAAAGTTCTGCATTGTCTCGCCCGGGTCTGGTACCACCGCCTATTCCAGACGTAATAGCGTCAGTGCTTGTCGCTGTCGTGTTCTGGTTTGGAGGGAAAAGTAGCCGGTAAACTTATGCAGGTAGCATTAGACCTCGCCACAAGATAACAACGCACCATTAACACCTTTGGTGTCTATAGGCGATGGTTAACTCTTCATCAGGAGATCCATCTGCTTGTTTTGTATCTTATAAAAAAAGGCTTGTTTATTTACTATTTTCTTCGTACAGGTTAGTAACAAGAAATGACTCCTATGCTATTTTGTTCTACTTTGTAATATTATATTTATTACATGTATTTGTAGTTGTGTTAAATAGTTATTTTGTAATATATGCAGGTGGAGGAGCTAATTTTGCCATTCCTGCGCATCGCGGCGCTAGTCCGCAAGCACCTGTACAGCGCGCCGCTGCCAGAGATCGTGGGCGTACGCGACGAGTTCCCCGCACTGCTGCAGTACCTGCAGCTGGTGCCGGCGGGTGTTGGGGCCGGGGCGGGGGCGGGGCGCACGCGCGCCGGCGCCGCGCTGTGGGAAGGCGCGCGCGCCGCCGCCGCCGCCTGGGCGCGCCAGCTGGCCGACGCCGCCGACGGTGGACAACTCACCGTCAGTACTCCACTCTAATAACACTACACTCAACTGCGAGTTCACCTCGCACTCACTATGGTACCACCAAATGCTTCAATCTGTTCGTTATGTGTATTTTACAATCCGTATCATTTATTGTCAGTTGAATTATAACACTGTAACAATTTCAATAAAGTACACATACGGATTACACTCTATTTTCAATAATAATGATATAATAATACTAAATATTCACGAGACAAATTACACTTATTAATCTCACCCCAAAGAAAGCAAATTGTTTGCTTGTGTTATGGGTGTTAGTCAACGACACTAATACATAGAACTATATATATAAATACTAGATATATTTAATAGTACTACTACATAGAAATATATTTAATTAACACCCAAACCCGGAAATACAAACATTTATGCTCATCACACAAATGCTTGTCCCCAACGGGGATCGAACCCGAGCCCCGTCGATTGCGTAGTTAGGGTCACTATCACTCGACTAACGGGGCGGTCCAATAAAAGACCACTTATAAAACATTCTCCCGACACGTATTCGCACCGTTATCCGTACGGGATCTACAATGTACACAAAGTTGGTCCTTCGAGCCAGATTTGAATTGAAGACTATCCATAGCTTTTTATATTAACGTTAAGTATAATAGTAAAAATCAAAATCTAATTGAAAATTTTCATACTTGCGTATTTTATTTCACAACTACAAGATCCTCCATTTGATGGCGTCTTAGATGCATTCATTTCTAAAATTATTTTAAACATAGTTCAGTATTATGTGCGTCTCATTTAGGTATATATTTTACATCAATTTATCATACCTAAAGCACGACAACAGAATTGCAATTTTGACATATTATCAATATTGTCAGTTTCATTAAGTAACTAAGTATTATGTAAAAGACCAAATGCGCTGAGACAAGTTGTAACGACTCGAGACGTTCACATCAACGAAAATTCAGCATAGCTAACTAAGATTAGAATGCGGCCCGCATCGCAACGCAGCGCATTATCGTATTTCTTTCCAAGATTTATACTCCTTTGTTGATCATCATAAAGTAGTTATTGCAAATCCTATATAGCTTTTGTAGTTTTGATCTAAAATTGTTAATCTTTTTTTCGTCCATAATTACGTCATTTTATAAACTTACAACACGAAGAAGTACATGCTTGCATTTTCGCTCGCTGTCGCACGTTTGAACTGGCGCGTCGGAGCACATCGCGTTTACCGAAATCCAGCGAGCGAAAATATGTCCCAATGCGTTCCGCAGTTGTAGCGGGGTGCATCGGGACATACTTTCGTCCGATAGATAGCTAGTTCATGTAACATGTATGAAAGCGACCTAAGCGGATTTTTGCGATGCGGCCCGTTTTAATGTGCTCGATCCTTAAAACACAAAAGCTGTACGTAGACAGACGTTAGGTAGCTAGTGATATTGGAACAGGTGTAGCAGTGATGTAGTGATGTAGTGATGTGTGCGGTGTCGCAGGTGGGGCGGGTGATCCGCGGGCTGCACGGCGCGTGGGCGGGCCCGCGTCTGCTGGCGCTGCCGCGCGAGTACGAGCGGCTGTTCTCGCACTACCACGAGCGCGCGTGCCTGCAGTGCGGCGCCGCGCCCAAGGAGGCCAGCGTGTGCCTGCTGTGCGGCACGCTCGTCTGCCTCAAGGCTGCCTGCTGCCGCGCCGCCGGCGCCGCCGAGGTGATACCCCGCCCTAGCTTTGCGTGTCTGGTTTGACACCGCATGGAAGTGACTCCCCGCCCTAGCTCTGTGTGTCCGGAATGCCATCGCCTCGAGGTGACTCCCCGCCCTAGCCCTGTGTGTCCGGACTGCCATCGCCTCGAGGTGACTCCCCGCACTAGCCCTGTGTGTCCGGACTGCCATCGCCTCGAGGTGACTCCCCGCCCTAGCTCTGTGTGTCCGGAATGCCATCGCCTCGAGGTGACTCCCCGCCCTAGCCCTGTGTGTCCGGACTGCCACCGACTCGAGGTGCATTTGCTATATGTCCCTGTACCACCACAAGCGCGCGCTATTTAAGGGACTACTGAAGTTATTTTGAGATTAATTCAAGTAGATTTGAATTGAGATTAAAGAAACGTATATAAAATCTTGTTCAAATTTCCTTTTCTCGTTTTTAACGAAAACGTAATGAGCAATACCGAACGTAATACCTTATTTTATATATCATAAGACAGCAAACAAACAAATATCTCTCGTGATAAAAACTGACAACCATCGCCCACAGACATCAACGATGGTAACTAACTATCCGGTGTTATCTGTGTGGCGGATATTATACCTCATGGTACTGCTTAATGCGGTGATACAACTCTTGTTTGATTTGGTACAACAATGGTTTAAGACTCTTACATATTTTCTTATATATATCATGACGTGCTAGGAACGTCTCGATGTTCTATAGTGTTTATGTGTGTCAAAGCCCTAAGCGCATTGACTCAATTACGTGAATTGGGGGGGCAGTACAACAGCACGTCCGTTCCTGCGGCGTGACCTAGCAATCACACGTTCGTTCTAGACGGTCAGTTCCGTGTAGCTTGCAACACCACGTCCGCCCCGTCAGCGGGACCTACCAGCTACACGATGCACCGGTCAGCATATCAGCCACTCTCATCATTATTTGTATCCTATAAATATTATCATAACTATCATAATAAATCAGTGGTTAATAAGCAGTCAAACGAGTATCATTTTCCTCCCGTCTATCATATATAATCAGCTGCAGGATCACTCACCTATCAGCCTATCAGATATCAGTTTATATCAGTTATATTATTAGTAGGGAAAACCCCTACATTGGATCTATCATTTTGTACCCTATCAGCATCAGCATCTATCAACAACTATCATCTCTATCATATCGTAGGGATAACCCCTACCATATATTTTGCAGCACAATGACATGCCACTACAATTGCTTACAACTAAATCAAATGCACCGTAGATTTAAATTAAGCAACTATGTATTCCCTAAAAAAACAAAAAGTATAACCCCAAGCGTAAAAATCTATGGGAGCTAGAACCGGGAAGGTCAAAAAAAATTGTCGTGATTATTACGTAGTCAAATTAATGATAGAAAAATGTTACTTTGGTGAATTAATGAAATTTTAGAAATTACATGTTCATCTCGTGCCTATGACATACCTATGTTCTATTTCGGTATTTCTATACATATCGCGTGCGTACATGTATGTGTGTAGGTGCGCGGTGTGTAGGTGTGTGTGTGTGTGTGTGCGCAGGCGGTGCGGCACGCGCGCGAGTGCGGCGGCGGCACGGGCCTGTTCCTGGTGGTGACGTCGACGTACATCGTGGTGGTGCGCGGGCGCCGCGCGTGCCTGTGGGGCAGCCTGTACCTGGACGAGTACGACGAGGAGGACCGCGACCTCAAGCGCGGCAAGCCGCTCTTCCTGTCGCAGGACCGGCTCGACCTGCTGCAGGCGCAGTGGCTGGCGCACCGCTTCGACCACACCAAGCGCACCTGGGTCTGGCACCGCGACTCGCTCTGAGGTAACACGCGCACTGCGGCATGCACATGTTATGACACTGAGTGTGCGACGGAGTATTCGGTCACAAAAACTTTTTCTTTTATAGATTTTTAGCATAGCCACATCCACGCGATGGATCTCTAAGTCGGAACCCATGCCAACCGAACAAGTCTTAGATGTACTACTATTCATGTACATCTTCTACGGCAACGCAGACAAAACGACGATCGATCGTCGCGGTAGAAGAAATTCTAATAAGTAAAACAATAAGCTAAAATATTATAACTACTCATCTAGTTAGCTTCAGTTTTTCGCATATTCAAGGTTCCGGTTATTTGAAATTACGATATCCCTTGAACTTGTTATTTTTAATTTTTAATAAACATACATTTTCAACACAAACCTCACAATTAAATAACATTTGAAACAAATCAACAAACGCACTAGTAAAAGCAAATCACTAAAATTACTATAGAAACTCAGTAATAAACTGTTAAATGTACACACTTTCATATGTTAAAATGAAAAAACTTTTAAGAATACTTATCACATGAAAAAAGCAAAATATTTCCCGTAAAACACAAAACATTTCTGCTATTTAAACAAATAAAATCTTACTAAATATAATGTATAATGTGCATACGTGATTTATTAGATTTCTGTCTATTATTTTTACTCGGATTATAGGCAACGAACATTTCCGATTACTCCCGACGACTGCCGAATTTCCGTAGCCTGCCACTGGAGTATCCGCGAGGCTTTCGCTATTCATGGGTGTGCGTTTGCGAACTGCGCACAGACACCAATATTACTACATACGTGCGAACAAATGTCCTGCGGGACGCGACGGCATGAGTTGGTTGATTAGGTACATTATTTTGCAGCGCCGTTTGATTGTTGCGAAACGCCTGGCAAACATAATGTTTGTGTGCTTGCAAATAAGTCTTATTTAAGTTATTATATTTTGTTTATTCATTTATTTACTATTAATTAAAGTCATTTAAAATTTACGAACGTTTTATTAGAATATCTGTGAATGGCACTGCATTTCTGCCTACAAGGAGCACACGCCCCTGCAAGCGCCCACACACTACACACACACACACACACACAGACACACACACACACAGAGACAAACACACACATACGCACACACACACATACACACAGGACTATTCTTGTCAAGACATTCTTATACTTATATGTACACTACTACAACTCCGTATTTTTGTATTTACAATATTATATATTTCACAGATATATGATGACTTTAAGAAACCAATGAACAGATAAATCAATGCTATAATGTTCCTTTTATCTTTTTTTTATATCATGAACCCAAAATACCCTTTATATTTCGTGTTATTGTCAAACAAAATTCAAAATATGTTAATGTTAAAAATGTTCTATGTCTATCTGGATTAAGGTCCACGATTCAGCTCTACATGGCATTACTGAGAAGAGGTAATATCGTAATTTAGTAATGTATATATGAAAACATTTTATATCTCCCTAAAATTCAAGTGAACAATAGTAATTTCTAACTGCTCATGTTATCATTAAACTCCTCGCATATTGATAGTATTAAGATAAACGACTGTACCATTTGTAAAACGCCGGACAAATATACGCCATTTCATAATTCTCTGACGTGAATAGAAATTTTAGGCGAGGCCGACATAAAGTCTTATATAAGGTCCTTCCAAAATAGTTGATCATATTTCAACACGCGTTCAGTACGTCAAACCAAAGAGATCCACCCAAAAAAGAATGTGGTTTAAGAGACTAAAACTTTTTTGATTTTTCCGAATAATTTTATCTCATAACATTACGCCTTTCTGAATAAAATAATTCACTTTTGACGTAAGAGTGAGAGGTTATTACTCTGTGCGTGTACGTCTGCATACGAGTGTGTGTGTGAGTGAGCGAGTGCATACCTACGTCATTTACGTGCGGTGCGCGCTTATCAGCCGATAGAACTATCATGTGCCTTGTGCAACTTTCGCAAACTTTAAAATTGGGAGTTACAAGAGGTGACTGAACTACAGACAAAAAAAATGTGTAAAATCAATTGCGTTCTCGTTGTGTGATTTTCTGATACCAGTGATAAATATTCGGGTTATATGCGGATATATATAGCAACAAGAAAACAACGTCCGTTCAGTAGCACCTTTAATCGCCGAGGGGGAGACCGTTACACGTGAAACGTCAGGTAGCTCGCGGGTCTACTCTCTACACATAAATATAAATAATTTATATTTCTGACATACATTACAACCAGTATATCATCTTATCTTTGATTTCATTTAAATAGAGATATTCTTTTATATAACCTCAATCCTTCCAAAATATGAATGAATAAACCCGGTATTAACGGGCCGCAATATAGATTTCCGTTGTTACCCATCACAATAGTTTGGACTAAGAAGAGAATTCTTCTAAATATTCATACTATGATCATTTAACCCTAAATATATTGTAATGACGGTTATATTAGCACCACAGATTTACCACCTATGAAAACTTCTTCCAGTACATTTTATAAGTAAGTCGACTATTACTCATAAACTTGCAAAGCCTTACTAGACCGTGATAGCTTTTCTTCTAACTTCATTATATATACGAATATGTATATTCACGTTAATTTACAGCATTCTAGTACTAAGAATCTCTGAGCTAAATTACGGACGGACGAACATGGCGAAACTATAAGGGTTCCTAGTTGACTTCGGAACCCTCAAAATGATGAATTAAAATCGAAATCAGTCATTGATTACAAAGAATTATAGTTGAAGAGGTGATGACGGGGAAGGTATTTTAGACACGTTGAAATAATTACTAACTATATTAATGTGCGGATCTAGGACCTTGAATGGCCGCAACTATACTTGACATCTTCAAAAAAACTAAAAAAAAATTAAGCAGCTTGAATTTTTTTCATGTAACTTTTATGTATAAGAGTATTATTATTATTATTTTGGTTATGTGGCTATCCCGTTGGTACGGATTCTGCCAATATCAAGTCAGTCATGGGAGAGACACTTAAAAATAGTTGTCCGGTGACTATATCCGATACAAGTTGAGAGATCTAAAACAAAACAAAGAGTAATAGACCAGGATCCCAGGAACAATTTTTTTTTATTACTAACAAGCTGAATTATTGTGAAGAGCTTCGTTTTGACGAGATAGCCATCTTTTCTATCTTCGAAAAATCTCGAATCGGGTTACTAATAAAGATAGAAAGAAAACTTTAGTGTTGGACTAAGAAAAGTTTCTACTTTACGTGTAGGACAATGTTACCCTTGAATAACAATAATAATTATTTTGTAACAAAAACAAATAAACAAAAATAAATTGATTAATATCAATTTAAACATCTCATAATTCCGAAACTTTAGAGTGGAAGACTCATCAGAAAAACCATCGAATGTGTAGGACATAAGTTTCATCGTATTTTTCATAATATAATCAAGCGATTTAAGTCAAAAAATCATTATTGTTATTAATAAATATTTTTCCTTTACCGAATAAAAATTTTCAAAGCCCCATAACTTCATTATCTACCTAATTTGAGATTTTTCGAAGATAGAAAAGATGGTTGTCTCGTTTAAACGAAGCTGTTCACAAAAATTCAGCTTGTTAGTAATAAAAAAAAGTTTGTTCCTGGGATCCCGGTCTATAAGTTTAGGGTTAATATGATTGCTAGTTGAATGATAGATATCTTTATCTGTGCTTAAATATAAAAATTATCTACACGCCCATATCCCCAAAGAGGAAGGCAGTGGTACAACCCGTGCACCCACGAATAGCCGAAGATACTTAGTCCCACAATGTGATAGGTGGCAAGCCTGTTGCCAACCGGGCACTTATCCCAGGCAACGTTGTTTTTATCAGAAAACTGAAAAAACACATCTTTTGAACTGCCCGACCCGGGAAGTTAACCGAGGACCCCACGTGGTCAACTCCAACACCGGACCACTAGACCACAGAGACAAAATAATTTAAAAACAGTAATTTGTTAGTTAATAGTTATTGTTACGGTGTCATATTTACATCATTCCTCCGCGCTTGTAATATTACGCAGCAGCAATTTCAATTTTTAGGGGGAGTGATGTTACGGTGTCATATTTACCTCATTTCTCCACGCTTGTAATATTGAATCTTACTAAAGCCAGTATGTAACTCGCCGGCACCTCGATCACGCGCAGCAATAAAATAATAGTTATACTCTATTAAAGACTTATCTATAGTCCACAAAAATACACAATTATTAGTTACATGCTCAACAGTTATCTTACCCTCTATTTTACCGGAATACGATAGTGCCAAGCACTGATATAGAAGCAGGATTAGTTACGACAGTGGTCACATTACCGAGTGGTCTCACTCGCTTACGTGATCGCAAAATCCTACCACGATGGTAGATATACGTTTCGCCTTACTTTTAGCCTTTATAAATTTGCTGGCATGAAGTTTGATAAGCTATTCTTTGCAAAGGGTCCTGAACAAATGACAGTTTCGACTAAACAATCGATGAATTCGAAACGTAGATGGAATGGGAACATGCGTCCCCTATAGGTTCAATAAATTGTAACGATGTTCAAAATCTTTACATTGCCTTTTGTTTTCAGACATTTTGGACCAAATATGGACAAGCAAGCGAACGTAACAGAGGGATCTGAATTGGCGCTGTTGAATTGTTAAATATTGTATATTATATTATACACGGTGATATAGTTGTACTGTTCGATCGACGAGGCGTAGTTAATTATGTGAATACATTTATGTTACTGTTGCTTTAAGGATTTTTATTTGCTAATGACCAACTAGATAGTGCTTTTGTTCAGATGTTTAAAGTTATTTGGTACAGCGGCTGTAATATCACTTGGTCGATGGCATAGTGATTAAAAGTTTTATTTATATATCAAACGTACGTGTTAGCGAAAATCCGTAAAAGAAAACTGAAAACCTGTGAAAGAATCTTGGATAGAAATATGATTTGAACTGACCTCAAGGGATCGTAATGTAAGTAACATATGAACAATAAAACTTATAATGGCAATAATTCCAGGCTAAATTTTTACTCTTTAATGAAACCAGACTTAAAGTCCATTTTTAATAAAAAATATCCTATATTCGAAAAGTATGTATAATGTATATATTATTTTTATTATAATAAATATTTCGAGCAGAAGCAATGTTTGCGGTGGCATGATCACTGTTTTCAAGATTTATAAAATGTATAATTTTTCAACTTCAATATCAGTCAGCAGACATAGTTGCCTTCTCTGCTATTATACAGGTATGTATCTGCCTATAGCATATGTAAATACAGACAAAATATCATTAGTACGTATTCTAATAGCATTCTTATTTTGAGCAAATTGTGTTGATGAGCGATATATTTTAGCAAGCTTCATAGATTTTGTGGAGTATAAAGAATTTATTTGCTGGAGAATAAGGCTTACAATAGTTGTTATTTTTAATTTATAGGATTGAATATATTTTGCTCTGCAACGGCGTGCGAATGTTCTCAGTTGCTTATAGACTGATTACATTAAATGTATTCACGTATCATACACTGCTAATTTTAGAGCAATATTTATCATAATCACATTTACATTGCTAGATTTAGATAATTCACGAGCTACAAATACGAGATAAAATTGTTACGGCCATTTAAATATGCTATGAAAAATAATATGCAATAATTAATCTATTGTAAATTTTGATATTTTTTAAATTCCCCATAAAATTACCTTTACATTGTATACCTATGTCTAGATTATTAAATAAAAAGTATAGTTTGAAAAAGGATTTAATTCTATATACAATTAATGATTTCTAACCTGCACAAAATATCTGAGAAAAATGCCAGAGTACTGTTATAGGATTAATAAATATACATCGAGATTTTATTGAAGTTTCTGCTATATGACTGTACTTTATACCGCTTTATAAGTGTTGCGAATGATATTTACAGTTAGATATTAATAATGCAAGTTGCAACTCATTCAAAGGGCGTGGAATAACATTCCACGGTTCGGAGCGGTTTGTTGTGTGCAATACGTTATTCAGCGGTAGAGGGCGCACAGGTTTATCACTTAGGTGATTATTACAACATAAATATTCTCTCTAATTAAAAATATAATAAAGTAGCCTTATAAAATCGATAATTCTCTAGATCCGGGGAAGTATTAAGTTACTAGAGCGCAGCGACTATGAGTCTGCAAGTTTATATTTTTGTCTCGGAACATTTCTAAAAGTGTAAACTAATTTCCACTGTTACATTGATATAAAAACCCAAGATGCACAGCCTTGGACAAAACTGAATCTTAAAAGTGTCCCTAATTTCATTTAAATAGTTATAGATATGGCAAATACATATATTTTTGCATATCTAACCTTAAGCGCAAGATTTATAGTTGTTTTTACAAAAAAAAATGTACAAAAAGAAATAAAATTGACAGCGTCGCGACTGACGCGATTCTATTTGAAATAAAAGCACAATTTAAAATTGTGCGCTCATTTTTGGAGGACGTGTTTGAGACACTGATTGTGTATCTTGGGTTTTTATATCAATGCGCTGTTATCAAAATTTATTCCAGTTAACAGTGCCTGTGGTATTAAACACTGAAGATTTTCGCCATATATAGGTTGAATGGTAAAATACTGTACATAATAAAAGAGGGTTTTCAGTACTGGATTCTAATATCGAATATGTAAAAAAGAAGTACCTAAATTTTGACCTAAATATCCAATATTTTGTTTTGTTTTCCGTGTTAATACCCGCGCATAGGTATCGAAGTTCATTGTTTAAGAACTCGTGACTGTGCTCGTTAGTACCATACTTTTTCAATAACTTTACTTTTATTAGTTGATGTTTACTATTTAAACAATATTCTCTTTTTATTTATTATACATATTACTATTATATCTTTGTCCCGTTTGTCCCATGAATATTTATATTACTATTAAATATTAGGCCCTTCAATGTGTACAATCTTTTACCAACCTGTATATTCGGTTTGTTTATAAATTTTCAAATATATCACGTCACGTAGATCATTTGCGGTAAGCACGCGAATATTACAATAATTCCACAATTCACTTAATTGAATCCGAAGTTACTATACTGATTGATATAAAGCTATATATTATTATATTTATATAATATTGGTTGTAAGGAAACTTCCTTCTTTCAGCGTAAATAACTTTTTAGACTGTAAAAAATCTCATTTCAAAATTAACGATAGAATATTGAAACCGAGTCTTTGTATATACTGTTAATGGTTGGACGGGAGTTGTCAGGGCTGTGATCTGTATATCGTATTTCTCACTAGTGGCGACGGTGGAGCGCGGTTTTAAAATAAATAAAACGCATTTTATTTATTTTATAACTATGTACAGTCAGAGACATTTATTAACTACCAATAACCCATTATACGATCATTGTAACTTGTGTTATGTTCATATAATTTCAAATAAAAATATGTAAAAGTCTGGGAAAAAACAAAAAAATATTTTGTTTTTTTTATAAAATAGTAAACAATCTATACTCGATAATTTCTATAAACAATGTCTATCGGGACAGATTTGTAGTTTAGAGTGAGACATTCGAACAATGATATTATACAATTATACAATTAACTTGTGGTAATATCGCAAGCT
The DNA here is from genome assembly GCA_036924255.1 of Apodemia mormo. NCBI lineage: Eukaryota > Metazoa > Arthropoda > Insecta > Lepidoptera > Riodinidae > Apodemia > Apodemia mormo. The sequence continues at coordinate 2,946,211 of JAUPFN010000012.1, read as the reverse complement.
TAGCCGGAGGCGCGCTGAAATTTCTCTGATTGTACACTATTATAGGTTATAATAAATTATTATTTTTGCATTCTTACAACAGATACAATCTTTGTGTAGCTTATTAATTAAATGTAATTAGTTTTTCATTAATATTTTCATGTAATTTATAACATAATCATACCATTTAGTGTTTGTCTAGTTAATGTTAAAGAGAATAACGACTCGTTGGTGTTGTTGAGCAGTTGTAGAGCACTTTTAGTTTTAGTCGTGATTATATTATGATGAAGATATTACATTTCTTTTGTAGTTTTAATGTTTCGAAAACGTTTTGGTTTTGCTAAATATGCTGTTTTTTTCTGTTTGATTTGTTTTAAAAAAAAATTCTCCTCGTGCAATGTTTTTTTGGGTGTTAACCTTCTGGCTGCTGTTAATGGGCATATTATACCCATATTTATTTATTATATTTGCCCAAGCAAATTAAATCATTGTGTTATTTTTAAAGGGGTAAATGTGATAAATTATATCAATTACTGAATTATTGTGCAATATTAAATTATTTGCACGGCAATTTCTTAAGGTAATAGTTTAAACTGTGAAATAATAGTGGTCAGAAGCTTGAGCATTCTATATATTTTTTTATAGTCATTGGAAGAATTTTAATAATATTGATTTGTAACATTTGTAAAAGTTGAATTACAAATAACTTAAAGTTTACAGATGTTTTCAATAAGTTCTTAGGTGTTGTAAATATTGAAAAAATATATTTTTTCACAAATATCGTGCACGGAAATATGAATTATTTTTCGAACCAAAACATATTGATTTTTATTAGATTCATAAACGTCAAATAAATATCATCACGGTGGTTACCTTGCAAAGCAGACGGAGTGAACCGAACGTCAATACACGTTGCAGTTTGCAACGGTTTGCACTCATTTACAGATTGTCGAGATGGGTAGTGATTCCCTGAACGTATTTTACCGACCTAATAATAAATATAACTTATTTCTTATGATAATCGGATCCAAACGCTTTACATGATCATTCAAATTACGGGATTGTTGAACACCGAGTCCGAGCGGCTACTGAATTTTGGGTTTTTGAGAATAAACCTTGAAAAAATGACAATCGCTCGATACGGAGATTGAACCTGGAATCCTATGATCTAAGCGGAATAGGCGAATCCTTAATCACGAAACAGTTGAGGAGATAATTATGAGTATATGTTTGTTCAGGCCCTCTTTTAAACCGCAAATGATTGTGATAAGTTGGAAACATTAGCTCTGTGCTTTTATACTTAACGCGAAGATCTCAACCTTAAATTGTTTTTGTTGGCGTCTATTCTTATTCAATAATCATAAAGTTAAACCAAACTTAAGAAAAGTGATAAAATTAGTCTTTTCATTTGATAGTTTTACCGCAATGAAGCTGTATTGGTTGATGTTGATGTATGCAAATATATAAACTTTAGTTGTTAGCTTGTGTCAGGCGACCCACAAGTGAGGTTCGAATATTTAACGAAAGAAGTAACGATATAACAAGTAAATTGTATGAAAATTAGTTAGTAGCGACTAGCAAATAAAGTGAAGTTTATTTTATGTTAGGAGCGCGGAGAGCTCACGGTCGAGTAGTACTATTGTTAATATGTATTGTTCTTGTATATATTCAATCATTAAAGTTGTTGATATTTCAATTTATTTGTTTTATTTAAAAATGTTGTTGACCGGTGCATCCTTCTGATATTTAGACAGTCAAAGCTTGATTATTGATAGAACTTTAAGACTTTACGGTTGATATCAGTATAAAAGTCGTAATGATGTGATATGAATTTATTATCAATTTAGCCGTTTTTTTTATTATTTTTTATTTTATTTTAGTATGGAAAACCATCCGCTATAGTTAACAGATTAGAATAATAAATTAAATATTTTCGAAGCCACTTACAGGTTTTCACGTGTAGGTAATTAATGTAGTGGACTGTATTTTGTTGAATAAAAACACTGATTCTACTTCGATTTTATTTACAATTTACATTTATGACTTATTATTTATTATATTTGGAGGAACTGGATGAAGTGATTTTCCTACAATAAAATAACATAGATATTAGACCTTCTTTGCATGCTACCCATGGGCGCAGATATGCTTCTCACTAGATGATCCAAGTGCTGTTGCTGACTCTGTCGCTGATGTGGTGCTACAGGGTATGGAACTCTTTGTTCCATCCTCTGTGGTACCAATCGGTGGCAAGTCCTAGCCCTGGTTTGGCCGCCAATGCAAATTGGCTTTACGTCATAAGCTCTTGCTTATGACTTCTTCTTGCTGATGCACTTGCCCGCAGGCTTAGTAGCACTCTGGTGCTACCAAGCCTGGGCAAGTGCATCAACTTCTTGTGATGAAAAAACTAGTTTACTCAGAAAGAAGTACAATTTTGCGTCCAGGTCCTTCAAAAGAATCATTGCAAAGGCTAAGTCAAAGAATATTAACAGAATTGGCAAGCAATTAGTTCGCCTTCCCTCGGGAACACGTGCGTTCTGATCCCTCGCTGTTTTAGGGAATTTCTGTAAACCTTCCCTTCCATCTCTGCATAACAATATTGACTTTTTGGCCCATACTGCAAAAGAAAAAGCCGATCTTTTGGGCTCACTTTTTGCAAGAGACTACTTTAGATGACCATTAAAATTCACCACCAATTATCTAAGTATGTGATAGTTCAATGCCAGAGATTAAATTCCTTCAAAGCTCTGTTCGAAAAGCTCTAGTTTCCTTGGGTATCCATAAGTCGAGTGAGCCTGACGCTATTCCACCAATCGTGTTAAGAACGTGTGCTCCCGAGTTGGCTCCGGTGTTGACGCGACTTTTCCGGCTCTCGTATAATTCAGGCGTCGTATCAAATACCTAGGAGACAGCTTTAGTGCACCCAATAACCAAGAAAGGCGATCGCTCAGATCCGTTCAATTATCGGCCCATAGCTATCATCTCCTTGTTCTCAAAGATAATGGAATCCATTGTAAACTGTCGGCTTTTAACGTACCTAGAAGAGCATCTGCTTATAAGTGACCGTTAATGTGGTCTACCTTATTAATAGATGGGCAAAGGCAGTTGAGACCAAGAGGAAGCGCTAGCTGTTAGTTTTGACATAGCGAAGGCCTTTGATAGGGTGTGGCACAAAGCACTTCTTGCGAAATTTCCATCTTATGGACTTCCCGATAAATTATGCAACTGGATCACCAGTTTTTTGGCAGATCGTAGCATTAAGGTTATTGTCGACGGTCTATGCTCAGACCCAAAATCTGTCAATGCTGGTGTTCTCCAAGGCTGCGTGCTATCTCCTACATTGTTTATTCTGCATATCAATGATTTGCTACGAATTAGCGGTATTCATTGTTATGCAGACGACAGTACAGAAGATGCTGTATATCCCGGCGGTGCTAACATTTCTCGGGAACATGTTGACGAGTGCTGGAAAAAACTTGTATCTGAAGTTGAGGATTTATTGAACAGTCTCGGAATGAGGTCGACTAAATTTAGTCAATTATACCCAAGGAAGACACAAGTTTGTGCGTTTACCGCCAAGAAAGCAGCTTTTGGCGTATTGAGAATACTCCTTTGACTGCCTCAGCCAGTATTGGAATTCTTGTTATCGTCATATCCAATTTCGTAGTCATTTGGAAGGTAAAGCAAAGCTGACGTCCAAGAAAATTGGTGTTCTGAACAGGGCGAAACAGTACTTCACACCAGCCGACCGTTTGATTCGATTTTCGCCAGGCAAAAAAAAATATGTGTTTTTTCAGTTATCTGATAAGAACAATGTTGCCCGGGATTGGATAAGTGCCCGATTGGCGATACCTGGCACTGGTTGTACCTCTGCCTACCCCTCGGAATATGGGCGTAAAGATAATTTTTACAGTTATAAATAAAATCGAAAAGAAAGCGAATTTGGTTGTGATATGGGTATATAATAGCTGACGATACTAATACATAAAAATACATACATACATATCTCCACGCCAGATCCCTTACGAGGTAGGCAGAGAGAACCGAGTGCCGTACATCACAATCCTTGCAGGCTTGTCTCGCTTTCTCCACGTTCATCACTCTCTTCATACACACACGCCGGTTATGGTAACTACTACTAACAAGACTACATAAATAGAAATCTATACATATAATAAAATCGTAGGAAAGTCAAAACTGTACATTGAATATTTTTTTAAAAGAATACATGGGGCGTGATCTACAATCGATATCGAAGCCAAAAATATAGTTTTTAGAATTTTTTTTCTGTTTGTATGTATGTCCAGGCTAAAACTCAAAAAGTACTGCATGGTTTTATTTCAAATTTGCATGAAAGAATACAAGTCACAAATCAGGCCTCATATGGAGACTGTTCTCATCTTTAGGCAGGGGCTCCGCAGTACCAGCTCCTTCCTCTTGACCGCATACAGCGTATAGCATCTCGTCTTGTCGATGATCGGGCTCTTTCCGATCGGCTTTTGATCCTTTGGCGTTGCGAAGAGATGTTGGTTCTCTCTGCATTTTCTATCGCTATTTTGAACGAGTTGATTCGTCGAAAAATGACATCAAAACCTGTTACCAGAGCGTTCAATTTTCTACAAAAATATTTGATGGAAATGGTAGAGCAATTTATGGTTCATTTGTTAAAACATTTTCCTGCGTCATTCTTACAGAAATCGAAAAGTGCGTCTTATAATATGTCGCAATAAGCTTTGTCGATGAACTCTTCTTTGTTGAAAGATTCTGTCGACGAAAAGTTCGTAGTGGAAAGATTCAATCATCGGTTCGCACATGAATGAATCGTTCTGTCGGTGAAACGTTCGTAGTTGTAAGTTTCTGTCGTTAAAAAAACCAATAAATGAAACATTCTGTCGGCGGCTTATTCGGCAGAGAAACATTCCAGAATCTGTTTTTTCTTATTTACATCTGTATACGTTATTTATGCGGTATTCCAGCCCTGCCACTCACTTGCACTAAAGCAATGTGTAAACGATTGCATATTGCTTCACTGATGATTCCGCTATACTGCGAACATGGTAGTTGAACTAAAGAGTCAATTCAACCCTGCCAGCTACGACACGACCTGATTACTGGTCGACTATGCCATAAAATATATTTTTACAAAGAAAAAACATTTTTTCTGTTGCACGTAACATTTATTACTATTTAGTGTGTTAATCTAATACATTGATATAAAACCATTCAAAATATACAGGCTGTTAGTGTAAACACCGTTATCCTTGAAACAAGTAGTTTGGTTTTACTTATAGAAAGTAAATTCATAAAAAAAAATTTTTTAGAGTGAAGTTTCCATTTTTTCTCAAAATTATATCACCCTATACAAGTGCACGACAAAGTGGACAGAGCGCGGGAAACAGCGCTTGATCAGACACCGTATGCCGGCCGGACGGCCAGTGCGGCAGGTCAGCGCCCTTTGCGCATAGTATCCATGAATTTACGGACGGTGTCGGATAGAAACTTTCTTAAATTTTTGAAAGAAAATAACGTTTTTTTATTTTTTAATTCACATAAACATATTTATAATTAAGTCAACTACCTATGGTTTTACTGACAACGGTGTTTATCCTTACAGCCTGTATAAAGCTTATTCATACTTGTCTCCATTGGCTGCAATACAGTCCTTTAAACGTTGAGACTAGTTATCAATAGAAGCACGCACTCTTTCCATGGAAAAATTCTTCACTGCCAATCGTATAGATTGTTTTAAGGACTCCAAATTACCATGGTATTTAGGGCAAACCATACTCTCTAAAACTGATCATATATCATATTTTTTTTAATATCATAAGATAGCAAACAAGCAGATGGGTCTCCTGATGGTACGAGTCAACCATCGCCTATAGACACCAAAGATGTTAATGGTGCGTTGCTATCTTGTGGCGAGGTCTAATGCCATAAGTTAACCGGCTACCTTACCCTCCAAGCCGGAACACGACAGTGACAAGCACTGACGCTATTGCGGCAAGAATAGGCATGGCGGTGGTACCAGACCCGGGCGAGACAATGCAGTACTTTACCACCTAGTAGTCACGATGGTAGTAACTTGCAAAGCCAATCGGTTGCCTTTTACGACCTGCCTGGCAGAACGGCAGTTGGTCTATTCTTCAAAGGAGCCCGGAACCAACGCGGGGAAAAGCCAGCGGATTAAGATCGAGCCAGTCTTTAGCTCTGATGGGTACTGTCAAATTTCCGTATCTCAGAAAATCATAATCGGGCTAGGTGTCTGTAAAGTCATGCGTGGTCCCCGGTTTTTCGTCGGTTGGAAATAAATAAGCCAAAAGTTTTGCAAAACAGCGCCATGTAAATCATTTTCATCAGCTTATACGATATGTGCAGAAATGGACAATCTCAGGAGACAGGCAATGAAAAACCCCTTCATGCTCAAATTTTTCAACAGAGTGATAATAAAAGAGAATGGAGGGAATTCATAATACTTTTTGGTACCACCGCCTTACCAATTCCTGCCACAATAGCGTCAGTGCTTGTTATTGTCATATTCCGGGTAGGAGGATAAGGTAGCCGGTAAACTTATGATTGTGGCATTGCCGTCCCGCCACACAGATAGTAACACACTATTAACACCTTTGGTGTCTATAGGTAATGGTTTCTCTTTCCATCAAGCGAGCCATCTGCCACCTGATTTTTAAAAAATTCTGTAATTGGTTGAGCCTGCAGGCCATTCCTGAAACGTTTCGCTAAATTAAGGTATTTTAAGTTCAAAAGAGTAAAAACTATAAGCATAGATTTTTTCAGTTCAAACGTCTATTTTGTTAAAAATGGCAGTATACTGGTTTTTGAAAAGCTATTTTGGAAACGATGATCGATTTTGATCTTTCGAATGGCATTCAAATCAACTTTTTTGATCTAAGTATCGCTTTAGGTAATTAATATATGTTGAAAATTTTTTAAGGAATATCAAAAAACTTCGAACAGTTTTGTCATTGATAGATACTAAATAGCTTGACTGATTTTGATCCGATTAACGGTATTTGACGCAGGTTTTTAAGGAGAAAAGCTGATAAGATTTTTAAGTCAATCGGTGTATTGGCCTGAAAGTTATTCTAAAAATTTTGAGTTTGAAAAACGGCGCAATTTTAATATTTGAAAAACTGCAACTTTTAAAAATTAATGTGATTTGAGTCTATGGAAAGTCTTTTTTTTATTATAAGATAGCAAACAAGCAGATGGTTATCCTGATGGATAAACTAAAGGTGTTAATGATGCGTTGTTATCCGTGTGGCGGGATGGCAATGCCACGAGCATCCTTCGTCTACCGGCTACTTTACCCTCTAAACCCGAACACGACAATGGCAATCATAGATGCTAGTAGGTAAGGCGGTGGTACTAAATACCCGGGCGAAACGTTAACTCTACCAACTAGTAGTCACGAATGACGATGACAGTGACATGTATAGCCAATCGGTCGCCTTTTACGATTTGCCTGGCAGAACGGCAGTTGGTCTATTTTTCAAAGGAGCGCGGTGCATTATATTAAAAAGATAAGTCTAGGTACACCGAACATAAAGGTCATACATAAGGGTAGCCGGTCAAATACATTATTATAATATATAACTTTAATAAGTTACTTTTTAATATATAAAATGACCAATTTTCAAATGATTGAGCAAATAGCCAAATATTCTACTTGAAATTCATGCAGTGATTAACGACCCCGTTCTTAAGATTCTAGAATTAATATTAATTCTAGAATGTATTAGGTATAGTAAGATCACACCACAGTATACTTAATGCTGTTTTTAGGACCTTCAGGTTAATTGAAATGGCTTGTGAACATATCCAGGAAGTAAGCGCAGACCATGCATAGCTAGTAGGCCAATCTTACCGTCATCAATCACTTGATGAATAAACTCCTCGGTGCACTCTGTAATGACTCGCTATATAGTGTGTAAGGGACGGTGTACCGAAAAATTAAGAAACATGCCATTTTTACCCTCTACTCTGTAGTATCGTCAGCAATTCCTGTTTTTGTGGGAAATGCAAATTTTGCTTTTTATAATATTTTACTTATTTTTACGTCACACAATATAAAGCAAACATTAATCCATCAATCTATTAATCCATCAATCCATCACTTACCATCAGGTGCACCATCTGCTCGTTTGCCCCCTCTTCTATATATATAAAAAAAAAAAACAACTTGTGGCGTCCACGGAACTCTCGATGCAGCCGTTTATTTTGTGGCATGTGTTACCGGCATGTGGTGCATAATACATTGCTTATTTTGTGTATTTCTTTAAATATCATTATTTAAAAAAACACAGTAGAGTATTAGAATAAATCAAAATACTTAGAGCTGAGGTAAACATTTCCTACACAAATTTCCAACGGTTTTTATCTCATAATGGTGGCTCATAACTATTTGGTTGGTGGTTTTGATTTTTGGTAGACCGTCCTTTACACGTTGGACACTGCCACTTGTAGATGATTCAGAAGTTTCTATTGTTTATTTCCAGTAACACTAAATACGAGAGGGTGTATACGAATAAAACAAGATATTCTCAAAAGTCTATATTGTACATCAACTATCCATTCTTTAGAGGTAGAACATTCTACTCGTTAAGACTCGCTGGTAAACCAGAATAAATTAACTCGTTACGCCGTCAATATCATTCGTAGGCGGATTTTTTGAACCCAATACAATCTTAAACTATGCAATATAACTACATACAATATATATTTCAATATATGAACGGTCATGTAACCGCAACGTATATACAACTGTACGTGTGTTGTATTTACGAAATTGCACAAAGACTGGCCATTAAATATATTTTACATTTTTCACTCATCATTATCATTCCTGATTTTTGTTTCAAGCGTAAATTCAGTTCTGAGTTTTTTGGTCTTGATATCCTCAGCAATATGAACCCTCTTTAAAAATAATGTCGGTTTAAGTTATGTGTAAAAGAATCTTGACTTTATTATTTCGACTTGTTTTTTTATTATATGTGGGGTCTGTATGAAACTGTTAACATATAAAACAGGTATATGGTACACTACTCCCAGTTTTTTTAAGTAATACATTGTTATTATCTATAAAATACTTACCCTGCTTGTTATTTTATGGTAAATTTTGTATCTCGTTTTTATTTTTTTAATAAGTAATATATTCTTTAAATATAAATAAATAAATATTCACGGGACAAATTACACTTACTGATCTAACCCCAAAATAAGCAAATTATTTGCTTATGTTATGGGTGTTAATCAACGACACTAATACATAGAAATACATACATAAATACTAGAATATATTTAATAAACACCCAAATCCGGAAATACAAACATTTACGCTCACTAAACAAAACTAAACAAATCCCCGTCGGGGATCGAACCCGAGCTCCGTCGATTGCGTAGTCAGGGTCGCTAATAACTCGACCAAAACATCTAGTACCACATAATATTTATGCTGGTGGTGGCAGCTGAAATATCAGTGGTCACTTAGTGGTAACTCAATAGACCTCTTGAGGAAAATTCGTAGTGTCGTGTTAGAACACGAAGTAAATTCATTTAATTATCTACTCAAATAAAACCAAGTCAATTTGTTAGCTCTGATTCTTTTTATATTCGGATTTAATGAAGCTTCATCATAATGATATCTTTAGTACAAATTCTAGCACTGCATCGCTATTCATGTTGCTGATGTTCACCGCATTTCATCCAGCGATATGTTCGCTAGTTTGACGGATAACTAAAAAAAATGCGATACAAAATGTTAAATTTAATGCAAGATGTAATAATGCTCGGCTGGCAATGTAACAAATATTGAAAGTAAAGCTGTATGTGTGTAATTTAAAAAATTATAGTAATTTGTGTTATTTCAGACTTATTGATGAAAATAAAACTATTATTATCTAGAAAATATAATAGGACACGGTAATGGCTACAGTTTAGTGCTACGATGGATAAGAATTATAATAAGTCTGGAGAAGTAAATTATTTAAATCTTATAAACTTACAAGTAATTGCCAGTCTTTGTTGCTATAACTGAGCATACACACTAAAAGTTTTCGCTCTAATGTAAGATTACAGCAGCCAGATGTTTATAATACAAACTTTATGTAACGAAGAAGTTTTGTCATAAAAGCGAATTAAACTTAGTGAAAACTTAGTGAATACGCTCTAAAACACGCAACATTTAAAAAATAAACATTCTTCAGTTGGACATACGTATAAAACAAATATATGCCGCTTCTTTACATTTTATAAACATATTTCGTTAAATAAAATAAAACAATTTAAAATATGTAACAGTTATTGTATTAACATTGTTACGAAAGTAAATTCAAAGTTAATATTTACATGTGTTACTGACAGACAGAGGCTTCTGGGAGATTGAGGTGTAAACGTCAAAACAGATATTAAAATTGCTTTGAAGCTACTTAGATATTCTGTTATATACAAAGTGAAAATACTAATTTTATATCTACTAATAAATAATCACATTAACAAATTTAGTATGTACCTATAGTATTTATTGGAAGGTATTTCTTTATTTCGTTATCGTTGGCGGACTGAGGGGCGAAATCGAAAATGTATAACAAAAAAACTACACCTACAAAAACGACCCTATTTACAGTAATTTTAGACATTTCCTTTATTACAGGCGATTACTTAGGGAACAAACTTTTTTCAACTAATTCAATTGCCGTCAATTTTTAAGAATATGCAAAAATATTTTATAATTTTAACGTTTAAATACCCTTTTTTAACAAATAAATATATATATAATCAAGAAAATCATTACTACACAACTGTGAACAGGTGTCTAGCTCGCTGGACACATATCGACGATTTCATAAAAAATGACTCATCCGTCCAGTTAACATTGACACCTCCTTTAAGTCATAGTCTCAGATATAGCGAAAGGAACTCCGTTTCAACATGTTGTCCATAAGACTCCCCTCATATTTTTTAAATTCTATTTTTTTTATCTAAAACATAAATCTATAAGGTACGTTTGAATAGTTTTGCTAATATGAAGTAGTTTTTTTTATTTATGAATTATAAAACATTTTAAGTGATGACTTAATACAGTAGTCTGAATAGAATGCAGGAATATATACAATACTTATTTTATAATTAATTATCAATAAGGATATTTCATAGAGTTATTATACATAGCGTAGGCGAGCCAACCCAAAGTCACCCCATCAATAGAGAGAAAGCAAATGAAATTTGATACTAGTTCCTCTTTTCCTCTATAATAACACGTATAAAAAATGTATGTTCTTTCTGTTTCTTTTAGCGGGACATTTTCACTTACATAAGTGCTTATGGCTCGCTTATTTTATCTACATACTATCTCTATGGGATACTATTTATGACGTTGTGATGACAGAATACGAAAATACCTTATAATATTTTCTTATTCTGTGCGTGGCTTAGAAACAAAACTATACAGCCTACATGAAGGCGTTATCACCAAAAAAATCATAAATAAAAACCAGCTACATATTTAACAAAACTATTTCAACACGTAGTTTGAAAAAGCCTTACCTTTAAGGTAAAAATATAAAATAGAACACCAAAAGGCGGTATTATTGAAGTTAAATGCACCGGCAGTCCACGACTATATTTTTTATAGACACGAACACGAAAAGTGCATAACTCAAATTGACCTCAGGTGCGTCGACACTGGCATATGTACACACTTACATATACTGTATTTTTTTTTATTTATGTGTAATGGGGACATTAGCGCCATGTTGAAATACATTAGTAAAGTTAAACTGATATGAAATATATTTGTTTAAAAAGATTTTATAAATCACTAAATAGTATAAAACAAAGTCGCTTTCTGTGACTGTCCTTATGTCCCTATGTATGCTTAAATCTTTAGAACTACGCAACGGGTTTTGATGTGTTTTTTTAATAGATAGATTGATTCTTAAGGAAGGTTTTAGTATATAAACCTTTCCGATATTCCAACGGAAACAAAAGCTACGCGGGTGAAACCGCGGGCAGGTCGCTAGTATAGTATAATCTCAACATCTCAGTGCTAATGAGTTATTTAGAATTTAGAATTTGATAAAAAAAGTGTTCTTTAAAAATACTGTTTCATAAACGGCAGGCAACACAACCGGCAGATCGCGTAGTTATATCTAATTAGATCAGCCTTCAGACAATAAACGGCTGTCCTGATGGAAAAAGACGATTATCACATAAGGATATTGCAAACTTGCGTTGCCATCATGTCAAATGAAATACCACAGCTTACCGGTAACCTTGACCTTCTAACCGAAACACGACAGTGACAAGCAATGACGTTATTGCGTCAGAAGTAACGGTGCTACCGAACCGCGATGAGATGTCACGGAACTCGTATCAATCTCACTAGTCCCACCGGCAATTAGTTCCATGGAACTAGCAAGAATTTTTTCTTAGTAGGTAGGTTCATGAACTGGAACTACTGAGAAAAAAACTCACTGGTTCCGTGGTACTAATTGCCGGTGGACTAGTGAGAACGATCCCGGAACTCTACCGCCTGGTATTTGACCAATTGTTTGCCTTTTATGAAATGCCTGGCCGGTAGGCAGATGGTCTGATCTTCAAACGGGCTCCAGATCAGCACGGGTGGTTCTTCTCTTTTTTTTTAGTCCCCTCTTGAATAAATAAAACGTAAAGTTGAATAATTAAATCCAAAAAGTCACTATTTTATGCCGTAAATTTTAGTCGCGGAAAAAGCATTAAAACCCAAGCCTGTCGGTCAATAACAAATGTTAAAAAGTCAATCAAAAAGCTTGAAAGTATTTGTAAATATTATGATTTATACAATAAACATTATTTTTGTTAAAAAAAAGTTTTATCACAGAAAACAATAAATACTATTATTATTTGATGGCAACTAATATTATGCACCGTTAACATTAATAAAACTAAATAATAATTGAAACATTATTAAACATAGATTTAATAACTAAGCACTTACAGTATCATATATAAAATTTCGTTACAATTTTTCAATATCAAGGAATGTTAGTATACTAACCAATTTTTATATATACAATTTGAAGTCATAACTCTTGCAATGATACCACCAATCTATAATTTTCCGAGTCTATGGGACATTCAATATATTCTCGGTACAGGGATGCATCGTTTAAACTGAGGATATTGAAAAATCGAATAATTTAAACTATTTCGCAAGTTAGCAAGTTTATTTTAAATATGATGGAAAACTAGATTTTTAAAATTCTGATATCATTCATATTTTTACTAAGAGTACATTAAACCCTGGCGTGTTCTGTCTCAAAAATACTAAGTGCAATAATGGTAAACATTACATAGTTTTCATTGCTAAAATAAATTTATTAATAGTTTCTTTTATTCAGTGCACCACACTTACTGTGTACTGCATAAAATATAGGGCATCAAAATTGAAAGATAAATTGGGGCCGGATTTAAAAAAAATCTAAATTTAGGGCCCTCTTCTAGGCCTTGTTCAAAATTCACGTTCTGATTACTACAAGTTAGTTTGAAAACTATATTTTAAGCGCTTTACATTTTAGACCACAATATTAACTAAATGTGGATATATCAAAAGTCATGAACGTGTGCAGTTTCTTCACTTCGTGATAAGTTTTGATTGAACAAAAAGATTACGTTAAGCGCTGTAAAATACTATAAGTTTTTTTTTTTCGACAGATATTTATATAAGCATGGTTAATTCCAACTACCATTTATAGTATAATATTAAGGGCGGCTTGCACAAAAATGTTAAAATCATTTTGTCACTAAATACGTTTAAAGTGACAGCTTTTAAGGCGTTTTGACATTTGCTAAACATGTTTAAGGGACTAAAATGCATTTAAGCATTTTGGTGCAAGCCGCCCTTAAAATAACTGAAATTTATCAAGCAACAGTAAAGTTTTTTTATCAAATTGGCGCTATGAAACGTGACAAATCAAATTACGTAATTATATCTTTTAATTGATAATATTTTCATACATAATATACAAAATTAAATTAGAACATTTCATGACACGACGACCATTCTAAATAATCTAATGAATGAAACTAAATAAAAATAGCGGTCCGCAACTGCCATGCTAAAATTACAACCACAGCATTCGCCACATTTTCCCATGAAACTAATCACATATAATATATACAACCCTATCATATAGGTACGTTCGTGAACACATTTCTAACAAACGTGGGACTGGTTCGCCTTGAATGACAGCATCGCCAACATATGGCACAATATGGGTGATTTAAAATGATCCTATGCTTTTTGAACGGATTTGACGTTTAAAAGAACCTCTTAGCCTATTGTATTTATAAAAATTCTTAGTAAATTTAATCCGTTCTGAAAAGCTAAACACCATAATTTCTTAGCACCCTAAATACTCTAGTTCGCACCGTAGACATAATTATATACTGGTTTTAAACATCACTGATGTAACAATTACTTGATTAAACGCATAGAATTGTCTTCAGCATCGACACAAAATACTGGCCAGCAGCTAAAATCACGAGCTTTATACTGCAAACTGTAACCAGGTCGACTCATTTTATTTTATAGTAAAAATACTGTAGATCTAAAATAGATCTTATTTTTATGTTACATTAGACCTCTCAAACATAAATATCAAAAAAAAAAAAAAATACCAAAACAATGTAATATAAGGATTTTCAAAATTTTGGCTATGTGATCTTTTCCTTATAGTGTGATATACATGCTCAAAACATACTCTTTAAATAAGCTCCCTGATGGAAATACGTAACAGTCAAATGTTTTTAAAATATATAAAAAGGATTACGTTCCTTAGTCGATAAAATTGAAAAAAAAATTAAAAAGTATTTGTTACATCGCACCAATATATTATGTAAATGGTAGCCTACAAGCTCCGACAATCCGACAACGAAGAATATGGGAACCTGTCGTTGAAAAATTACGAGAATAAAAATTTAATAATAATTAATTACTTCAAGTTGCCTCGTTAGTGTATGAATAATGGTCTCAATCAATGTGCGCGAGGTCATCAGGTCGATCTTAGGTTGAACAATTTTTATTTTTGGAAAACCTTGTAGTGCAATTGCACACATTTAATTTATTGGTATGTAATTAACATTCAATTTTTTTCCTTTTACTTTATTCAAATCCGGCCCTGGATTTATTTTGTTTGTCCCAAAAATCAGTCGTTGTATGAGTCAGAGGCTAACATTTATGAGTTTTTTTACGTATTTTTTTATTATTCTATAACCTAATTTACATAAACAGAAGTTGTATAATAGATTACAATTAAGTTTTAGCACTATACTGGTCGTTCTGAGATCTGTACTCAAACTGGCTCGAATACTGTTCTGGCCATTTCCAAAATAATATCTCAAATTGAAATAAAATACGAAAATAATTTGTATATTATAAATAAACTGCATCTAAAAATAACTGAAAATAATTGTCTATATTTTAAATCGACGGGGCAAGTCAACTTCTTGCCAATAAAATATCGAGTGTACCAAATTTTCCGTATAAAATCTGTATATTGTACAAAATATAATATACAAAAAGACAATGAAGACTATTCCTAAATTATACATTAAAAGAACTTTTAGAAAAGAAAACTTTCATTTTCCTCATATTTAATACATAAAGATATCATCAATCCAAATATACATTTTACAAACACCGACGAGTTTAAAGGGTTTTACGAATTCACGACTTTAATATGTTCGGTACGAGCATAAATTCGGTCTTAGACCATACACAAATAAAAAAACTGGGCGTGTTCAGCGAATCTTTTACCTTAGAAATTTGACTTGGATAATCAGAGTAAACAACATTTTATTCTGAGTATAGGAGGTTTCGGCCACGAAACATTTTCTCTAAGCGTCAAAACTTACAAAAGTGTTAAAATTATAGCGCCGTGACATACTAAGTAAAACGGCGACATTGGAAAGTTTCTAGGTATCTACAAATTGTCCCGGCGGAAATATATTCTCAAAATTGTGATTATCAAAGTCAGATTTCTGAGGTTAGAGTGTCACTAAACACATATTGGATTTGCTACTTTGAAATGAGTGATACAATTTGAAACTACTCAAAATAACAAATTGTTTGTTATTTTATCAAAATATTTGTATTTATAAATAGGTAAATAATTTTATTAACTATTTATTTCATCTTAGAAGCGAATATTTTGATTATCATCTATAAATTTTCTTTTTTTTTCAATAAAATTAAAAAATATTTATGAAAAAAAAAATTCCTGATGAGTATTAAAAGTATTATTGCAATTAATAGCTATTTTTAAGTATATATATATAAAAAAAATCTAGGAACAGTCTTCTGTCCACATAATAATGAATTTTACAAATAGTCTATACAAAAGGTAACTACAACCTACTCTATAAAATTATTAGTTGGCAGATATGTTAGGTCTTATATATTTATTTTTACTCATTCCTTAGTAATTAGATAAAAATCTATTATATATATATTTGAACACACATATTTTGCAAACTGGTCTGTCTAATATTATGTTTGCTAAGTGTAAATCCGATAAAATCTAAAAACACTGGCTTGTGTGTTTAAGGCCTTATTTTCACTTACAACTACAGATACGGTATCATATACAATATTTATAGTCACTTTATTCGCATATATACATATTACAATCTTCTATTACGATATTACACACGGTAATATTGCACTCGCTCTCATGGCTCAAAATACCCATAGACCTAATCTCCCATTACAAGTAATTATAAATTCGATAGTCATTTTGGATCAAACATAAATATTGCGATAGTGTTTGTCCCAAAATAACCTTAATTTGTTTTGTTATCCTCAAAACTGATTTCGACTTACCTTAATTTAATTATTGATAAACTGATTTTCTGTATAGTTAAAATAATAATTAAATACTAATTAATTGAATCCCCAGAACGGGATTTATGGGAAACAAAATTGGCAGATAACCAATTGTTATGTTTAATATAGGCGGCGTTAAAATATGTTTATATTGCATAATATTTTATCCTTTGGTGGACACTGGCATTAGAAAGTTCTTTTTACGGTTTCAAATTCGCCACAATTTTCCGCAAAATCTCATTTCATTGAAACAAGTTACTGTGCAAATACGCACAGGTTAAGACATGTCAAATACGCACAGGTTAAGACATGTCACATATTTCAATAAAATTGAATCAAAAAGTTTAATTTTATATTGTAGAAATTAAGTCATTAATAATATTTGATGAGCAAGTAGCCTGGGATTACTGTCATTTTACTCAGGCAACTAGTGACCCAGCCAGCTTGCGTATGGCTGCTGAGTCATCAACACGTCATATGCGCTACTTCTACCACAATAGAATAATAGTTACGCAGTACAACGACTCCATTCAGAGCGGCCGACCGCCGCACACACACAGCCGTGTCGTGTACACGGCCGCTAACCTATCTTGGCCAGACAAAATCTAGCAGTATCACGTCGCCGCAACGCACGATGGGTACCGCTTATTTAAAATTAATTTAAATTTAATTAAGCTGCTTAAAATGTTTGATATCATTACAATTACACATCCTTTAGTTTTGATATTTCTTAAAACAAAAAAAAATCTACACCATCAGTTCTAGTTTTTGTAGGAGTCAACCCTAGCGCTCCGCTCATCTGTAGGTATATAAATTCAAAACACGGCTGACTCAGTTTACTGTGTAACTATTATTCTATTGTGCTTTGTGAAGACTGCTAATACACTGATCCTGGATTACAGTAAAATATAGGTTTAACCTAGAATTTTTACCGGGTTCCATCTACTTCCACACCCGCATTTCATCACTAAGTTTTTTCTTCGGACAAAAGAAATACAGTAAAGAGAGATTGGTGTCAATTTAAGCAGTAGATATTTTCGATAAAAATATAATAGTATACTGGCACTGTATAGCATTTTCTGTAATAATCCAAAACTGGGTATCAGCCGGCGCAGGTGGTAGTAGCCGGCGCATACGTCAGTAGCCGGCGCATGTGTCAGTAGTCGGCGCATGTGTCAGTAGTCGGCGCATGTGTCAGTAGCCGGCGCGTCCGTCGGTAGCGGGCGCGTGTGTCGGTAGCGGGCGCGTGTGTGTGTGTGTGTGTGTGTGCGGCGGCTAGCAGATGTCGGCGGGGCAGTCGCAGGGCGGCGCGCGCGCGCCCAGGAAGTTGCCGTAGTCGTCCGTCAGCGCCGCGTGCCGCGCCGCGCACACGTGCCGCCGCGCCCACTCCCACCCCCCCTCTGACACACCACACTCCTTATACCATGCTGCATGTATCTTACGCGTCATACAGACACTAACGGCGGAAATATACTGCTAAGACGCGACTCAACGTATTGTGACGACACCCGACGCATGTCGTGCACATATACAACACGTCACGTGATGCTACAACACGCATAGTTTGTATCATAGCTTCGCAAAAAACGGAAGTTTATTGAAGTGTGACGTAGCCATGGACTTGCTATTTTTGAAGACGAGCTGGATGAAGATTTTTAAAAATATTTATTGCAGATTTTGGGAATGTTTTTGTACTAAAACAGTTTAGTTGTAGACGATTCTGGGTTCATGAAATAAATAAAGGAGGCTACGTATGGTGAATATCATACACTTTACAATCAATTGCTCAAAGATAGTGAGAGATATCATATATATTTTCGAATGAATGAAACTGAATTTGAAGTTTTACATGACTTTATTAAAAACAATATTTACAAGAAAGGAACAAGTTATCGTAAAGCTATAGCCTGCCACTGCCAGTTCTTTTTTTGGGTGGGTCTGGCAGTGGGTCTCAGGTGGTTAGTGTCAAGTAGGGCGTCAGGTGTTACCTAGAAACACACTGCGTGTGGCGCGTCGGATGGCGTGTGTGCGCCCTCTCCCGACAACACGCCCATCCAAATCAATTGGATGTTACTGCGAGTGATCACATATGTTCTATCTTGTATGTTCTATGTGCATTTGACCAAATGAAATATATGGGTTTGATAAATACTGATATGTGTCAGATGGCGTGCTATGGCGTCGCGTTTTAGTAGTATATTTCCACCTCAATTCTTCGGCCGCATCTGCGTGTGTCATCCCAAAAATATTAACATGCTAATATCCTTTGATATATCACCAACCGCGTGATAAAGCACACGTAGTCCAAATGTTTACGACCATAACCTACAATACCCGGTCACATCTGTATGTATCGCGGCATTGTACGATTGTTATAGGGATAGACATAAATGCGGCCGCAGCATACCAAAAACCCTGGCATTTTATGGATATTAATGGATAAAATTTAAAAGTAATTAATCTTTAATTATATTTTATCTATGGCAACACTACCAAATAAAAAACGTAAACCTTAAGTACACATATAATCTAAAATAAATAAATATAGTATTTTAAAGGTGTCGCTGGACTCATACACTGTAAGAAATGGAATTAGCTTTGTTTCGACCATGATGTACTACGTTAATCTGAAGCTCGCATTCATATCGGTCACCAGAAACATAGGTAACTTAAGCATTCTATCTCCCACTCTGAGACCTCATCTTCTCTTTCCCTTTTACTACTTAGAAAAAGAGAGCGAAACCTCAAAATTGAGTGTTTTTGTTTGTTCATTGTTTCAAATTAATATGAGTGGGAATATCAATGTGTGTGTGCGCACGCGTCGCCTGTGCGCTCGCTCGCAAGCCTCGCTAGTTGCTCGCATACAGTAGGCATTTTATTTATACACTAGCTGTTGCCAGCGACTTCGTCCGCGCGGACTTTGTTTACTCCGCACTGCTCCTCCCCCGTAGGTGATAGCGTGATAATATGTAGCCTATATGTTGAACCGACCTGTTAGTAATATTCATGCAAAATTTGAAGTAAATCCATGCAGTACTTTTTGAGTTTACCCCGGACATACATACAGACAAACAGATAAACAGACAAAAATTCTAAAAACTATATTTTTGGCTTCGATATCGATTGTAGATCACGCCCCAAGTATTCTTTTAAAAAAATATTTAATGTACAGTTTTGACTTTCCTACGATTTTATTATATGTATAGATAAATAAACCTGTCCCAAATATGTAGGTATTAGTCTTGTATCTGCTAAATCATTTGAAAGCTCTGTACTATTTAGTTCATTTCAGGCACTTTACTAGTTTACTCTTAGGTGTGTACTAGTTATATTAGTCCTATTCGGATTAGATGGTCTAGAATCTAGACCATCTAATAGATGCGTTAAACCATCTCGACTCTAGATGGTTTAACGCATCGATTGCGTTGTTATTACTTATTACTCTAAGAGTTTACGATTATTTCAGTTTAAGTTAAGGATTATACGATTATTAAATGCACAAAGAGAACAAACATACTCGTATAGTTTACACAAAGTTTTCTGTTGAACTAGTTTATAAGTTTATATTATATTAGGTTCGATTCAGTCCCTCATCTAAAAGAGCATATTGTATAGTATCATACTATATTTTAGTCAATTGTGTGTAAATTTAATACAATTTACGCACAATTGACTAAAATATAATATATTAAGAAAAATACTTTATTTTACTTATGACTGAAATACACTTGGTTATATACAGGTTGACTGGTAAAATACTTTACATACTGCAGGAGAGTGTTCAGTACTCAATTCTGATACCGAATATCTATGTAAAAGAACAGGTATCTAAATTTTTACCTAATTATCCAATATAAACGTTTAATACGGACACCCATACATATATATCGAAGTTCATTGTTTACAAACACTGATTTGCCGAACTTATGACTGACTCGTTATTGAACCGTTGTCGCCCACGCAGTTACTATACTTTTTGAATATTCCTACAATAATTACGTTGCGGCTTACTACGTACTTAGGCAATATTCTTTTTTATGAATATATTGGTTACATATTATGACCATTAACTAACATGTTCTTCAATATGTAGTCGTTAACCAGTCAACCTGACTACTACTTAACCACTTAAACACCACCTACTTTAACCACTCTGTGTGATTTTCTGGTTATGCATATGGTTAGCTGGTAGAGAATGCTTTATGCATTAAGCTCACCATTTGTACCCTATACATTATGTATGTGGTTCAATAAAGATAAATAAATAAACAAACATGTATACCTTCTGGAACACTCTCTCTCACTCATCTCATTTGCTCTTACTAGCCTCAATATTTTTATGTCACACACAAATTTCTGCTTACCTCTGCTGATATCAACATCTGTTATTAATTCTTCATCCATCAGCGCGGTCAACGCGTCATCCACAAGTCTTGAATCTGGAAAAACATGAAATAGATGATAACAATAATTAGTTTTTAATCACTTGACACTAGTGAAAAATTAATATACTGATAGACTACATTAAGATTTAATAAGTCTACTTATTATCACAAACAAATGCACTTAATAATAACTGACCCGGCAAACATTGTTTTGCCATATAAATTGTCGAATTACTAATATTATCGCTATTAAAAAATAGGGGTTGATGGTAGAAGGGTGAAAATTTAGGGTTGCATGTATTTTTAATGCCACATCATAAAAAAATGGAATATTTCGTCCAAAAAATAAAAATAAATTGGTGTGAGCTACCCCTATTACTTAGGGGTATAAAAAATATATAACAACCTCACTAGCAGACCTATTGAATATATACAGGCTGTTTTTTTAGCCGTGGGACCTATTGAAGGGGCATACTCAGTATTTGACTTTGAGCCCAAATATCTAAAAAAGATAATAGATACGGAGCGCGATTGTATGTCCCTGGGACATATGCACGCCGTAAGTCAATGAACTACAAGATTACATAACAGTTAATGTGACGTGTGCGACGGTCAAGGAGCCCCACGCGCCCCTCAGTTGTGTCAGTAAATCGCGATGCCCGGATGTGTTTCCGCGAATACAATAATATTTTTGTGCGTATTTTTGTGTGTTTGACTAGTAATGCCATTTTATCACTGATTCAATGTCATTTTATCACTGATTCAATTGAAATTGGGATATGGGACGTGTTTATGCGTTACGTAATTATTTTGTGTCCCAAATCGCCAAATACAGAAGAATAATTCAACCATTGAGATTATGGTAAAATGTTAATAACTAAATCAAGTTCGATCATTGTGAAGAGGATGATTCCATTTACGCCAGAAATACTAAGGTAAATATTAACTGTGCCTTATACTTATATTTGTGCCTAATTTATTTTTTAAATTATAACACATTTCTTATTATTTACCCCCTAGGTATTTTTGCCTGTGCTTCCTAACTAAATCAGGAACAAAGTATGAAGGGAAAATGAATCATAATTACACCAGTTTAAAACGGGTAGATAGATTACGTTTACATTATCTATCTACCTACTACTAATATTATTATAATGATTCGTGAATCGTAACGACTACGATGATTAGAGTAACCATGAGTCACGAGACTTTTGTCAACATTTCAATTACTGCTTTCTTAGTTATTTAACTCTTTTTTATATATGATTATACGGTATGTATAACCGTGAATGTTCACGGGTTTGATTCCATTCCACGGCTTAAAACACCCTATATAATAAATTTCATCAAAATCGGTCGATCCGTTTTGGAGGAGTATGGAAACTAAAACTGTAACATGAGAATTTTATACATTAGATGTTACTCGGCAGGTAAACTAATAGTTTAAAAAGTGAAGCACATTATAGGTAACAGTGGCTAGATAGTGTTATCCGCCTAGCCGTCAAACTAGATTTAAATTTCGAGAGTGTAGGGAGTTTAGTATGTATTTATATATATTACCACTCCCTATTATAGGCAATGGTGTATTTGTTACAAAGATTCTGTGTATTCAAAATTATCAAACAGAATTAGTTTTATGATTCGATTCTACTATACTTATTGAAATGTAAATTATTAACGCAATGAAACTTAGGTACTATGTCCACCCCAAATATTAATCTGCTACTTTCTAGATGACAGTAACATAGAAGCTAGGCATGGAAATGACTGCTATATTTAATTAATTTTCATTAGATAAAATGAAACAAAAAATCACAATGATTTAACATGTGCAATTTCACTCGCAATTATTTTCACTCGTAAATATACCTATACGTTAAAGGAAAACTGAAGTATGAATTATAACTACTACTGCTCTTATATGAATTGGAACATTTCAATGTGAAATTTCATAAACCAAATGAAGAGGTAGGAATTGCGATGTATGATAATGCATTTAATTCAAATGAAATTTACATGTTACTTGTGTAATGCGGCATATATAGTAGAAGGTTGTACAGCGCGCACTCACCCGCCTCCTCCTTGACGGCAGTGATGAGCGGCGTGGGCGTATTGGGCGTGTCGGGCGCGGCATAGGAGAGCGTGGGCGCGAGCGCGTGCGCGGGCGGCGTGGGCGGCGTGGGCGTGGGCGGCGTGGGCGTGGTGGGCGTGGCCGGCGGCGTGGGCGCCGCGTCCGCCGCCGCCAGCGCCTCGCCGCTGCTGTTGGAGCTGCACTCCGGGCTGTACGGCGCCATCTGACACAACAACACCCACTCACCCACTCCCACACATTGAACACTCTTACCACCCACTAAAGTAATGTTCCGTAGATATTGACTATTATTTCTGAATATTGTAAATGATCAGACAGGGTCATAGACATAGGTCCAGGCTAGAAAAACAAACTTACACCCACAAATACATATAAAAGTATTTAAAAAATCACATAAAGCGACATATTACTCTTTTTTTATAGTAGAGGGGGCAAACGAGTAGGGGGTGCAGAGTGAAGAGTGACCCTACATCTCTGCGTAACGCCAAAGAGTCAAGCCGATTAGAAATAGCCTAGTCGTTGACAATTCGAACCGCTCTACGTTGAATGTGATCAAGAGGAAGAAGCTGGTACCCAGGAGCTCCAGCCCAGAGGTAAGAGCAGTACTGATGTGAGGTCGAATTTGAGCCTTGTAAAGTTGGAGGCGATAGGCTGGTGGGAAGTTCTGCTTTGATCTGCTGAGTATACCAAGCTTTTTGGAGGCTAGTTTAGCCTTTCTTTCCAAATGACCGCTGAACTGAACGTTGTTCGATATGTCGACTCCCAGAATTCTAATACTGGCTGAAGCTGTCTGGAGGGTATTCTCAAATCGAAGTGACACGATAAAGTGTGTCTTTATTGCGGTGAACGCGCAAAGCTGCGTTTTCTTGGGATTAAATGTAACAAAGTTTTGACAACCCCATTTCGAGACATCAGTAAGTCGATTCTCGACTTCACACATGAGCTTGTTCCGGTCTTCTTTGTCGTGTTCCCGAGAAATACCGCTACGGCCGGAGTATGTAGCATCACCAGTACTGTCGTCCGCATAGGAATGTATGTTACTAATTCGCAACATGTTATTAAAATGCAGAAGAAACAGTGTCGGTGATAGCACGCAACCTTGGGAAACTACAGCATTGACAGGTTTAAGGTCGGAGCATGCACAGTCGACTACGACCTTGATGCTCCGATTAGCCAAAAAACCAATGATCAACTTGCATAATTTCTCGGGAATCCCATAGGAAGGCAGCTTCTTTCAGCGCTTTATGCCATATCCGATCAAAGGCCTTCGCTATGTCTAAACTAACTGCCAATGCCTTCCCCTTAGACTCAACTACCTCCGCCCGACGATACTTCAGGTATACTAGAAGATCACCAGCAAAGCGGCCACTACGGAAACTGTACTGACGGTCACTAACCAGCTGGTGCTCTTCTAAATACTTCAGGAGCTGATAGTTTATAAATGTCTCCATGATTTTGGAGAGCAAGGTTATGGCTATTGGCCGATAGTTTGATAGTTTCCTCCTTTTTTTAGGGATGGGATGTACTAAAGCTCTCTTCTATGAATTCTGTACAATGTCGAGTGAATAGAAAAGCTGGAATAGGTGCGTCAATACTGGTGCCAACTCTGGAGCACACACTCTAAGCGCAATCGAAGGAATTGGCATCCCTCCGATTGTGCTTAGAGCATATGCTCAGGCCCACTCGACTTGTGTATGTCTAAGGAAAGTAGTGCTTTACACACAGAAGACTGCCGAAATTTTAGTTCCGGCATGAAACTATCACACTGCGGGATGGTAGGCGTAGCGTTCCCTTGGTCATCTAGAGTCAAATTGGCCGCAAAAAACGAGCCCCGTATATCAGCTTCCTCCATTGCGGTATGTGCAAGAGTCATCGTCTCTGTAAAGATGGAATGGAAGGCTCGGAGAAATTCCCTAAGACAGCCTTGGCTAGGAAAGAGAACGCACGAGTCCCAGAAGGAAGGCGAACTAATTTCTCACCAATGTGTTCCACATTTGCCTTGGCAATAGCTTTTTTGAAGAACCTCGAGGAAGAATTATACTCCTATCGTAATGCGCTAGTTTTTACATCACGAGATGCCGACGCAGGAGCCCAAGCTCGGTAGCATTCTTGCTTTCGGCGTAAAGCCGCTTAGCAGTGGCGGCCAAACCAAGGCTGAGACTTGCCACCGATTGGCACCGCAAAAGACGGAATGAAAAGTTCCATACCCTGCAGCACCACATCAGCGACAGCATTCAGATCTTCCAACGAAAAGCACAACCGCCCCCATGGGTAGGATACAAAGAAAGGCCGCATCCCGTCCCAATCTGCTGACCTATAGTGCCAAACGCGACGATAGCCTGCAAAGGGAAGCCGTGATGGGCGCGTGACCGGCACTTCGCTCAGGATCAGGCAGTGGTCTAACGTACCACGAAGGACGTCTACAAATACCTGATAGTGGTCCGGGTGAGAGGTCAGCAGAGGGTCCAACAGTGAAGGCGTATGGCCCCTAGGGAACTCGCGTAGGCGAGGTTACCAATTGTGTTAGACCATACGCCAAGGCAAAATCGTGAAAAGACCTCCCCGCATGATCGGTGGTGCGTGCCGCCGCTATTCGGCGTGGTGGGCATTAAAATCACCCAAGATCACGATCTCTGCGGAGAGGGTCTGCTCTAACACGAAATCTACAGCCGTTAACTTCACTATTCCCGCTATGGGACCTGTATAGGGACACGTAGCTACGTGGATAGTTGGCACAAATACGAGTTACCAGAGGATTGATAGGTCCCGACCTTCAAGTCTGCCGAAGAGCCTGTAACAGATATCTTCTCTGACGTAGGCGCACACAGCAGCCCGCGGTACAAAGGAATGTTCTCATTTGTACCCCAGGTAAGAGAGGTAGAAAGTGGAGCCAGAGTTCAGCTGGAAAAGATACGTGTCTCAGAAAAGAAGAGCAAGGCTGGCTTCACTGTCTCGAGATGGTAGTGGGCGGAGTTCAGGTTGGAATGAAGCCCCCTGATATTACAAAAATCCACAGGAAGTGTGGAAGGGGGGGTACCATGGCTTTCATGCTCTGATTGGCTTGGACAGGATTGTGTTTGAGCGCAATTTTGCACCCTCCAGAATATGCAGGGCAGCCTGAGCATCCATGATCTGGCTGCTTATGGAATCCCAGGACGCCTAGAGAGGGGGATTCTCCACTTCTGGTGCAAGTGGTACTCCCCTAGGATAGATTTTGTTTTAATTGCACATTCATAGTGTGCGAAGGGGGAGAGGCCTCCAGGACTCTCACAAACCAAATCTCAAAACACAAAAAAAAATGCAACAGTAGAGCGTTACTTTACGTTGATGTTAATTGAGGTATCTTCCCGGGCGTGCAGGCCTATTTGGTTGCAATTGCAGTTTGGCACTACCACTAATTTGGTTAACTGACTGCACTGATGTTAAATAATTTTTGTGACAAAAAAATATGATAAAAAGATAATATTAACTGGACAGTGTGTAAGTGGTGGTCTACTAAAAATCAAAACCATAGATTTGGACCTCGATTCTGAGATGAAAACTGTTGAAAATTCGTGAAGGAAATTTTCCATTTTTTTTTTCAAATTTTGTGCCTTAACTTTGTGTGATTTGATTTATTCTAATACTCTAAAGGTTTTTTCCAAAAAGATTGAAAAATGTAAGGAAATACACAAAATAAGCAATGTATTATGCGCCACATACCGCACAAAATAAATGGCTGTTTCGAGAGTTCTGTAGGTGCAATGAGTCATCGCAGTGTGTGTTTTACATTGCATGACGTGAAAATACGAAAAAAATAATAAATTGCAATATTTCCATTTACCACCATATATCATGACTAGAATGTAAAAATGGCATGTTTTTTTTAATTTTTCTGTACACCGTTTCTTACACACTGTATATAGCTTAAGAAAATAATATTAACCATTAATATGTGAAAGAAAACCTTTGGACGCCCTAACGACAATTGCGCGAACAGTGGAGTAAGAAATTTGGCACAGTTAAAGTTTAAATTGTAGAGGACTGCAGAAACATATTTTTTATAGCAATATGCATTAGAAATACATTATATTAATAAAAATAAACATTACATACACTACCCTTCATGTGACATACATGAAATTATATGTTTGTAGTATCTTCTTCTTCGTCGGTCGGTCTTTCTATCTGTCGGTCTTTCTGTCTGTCAATCTTTCTGTCTGTCTGTCTATCTTTGGCTAATCTCTGGAACGGCTCACCGATTTTGACGGGACTTTCACTGGCAGATAGCTGATGTAATAAGAAGTAACTTAGGCTACTTTTAATTTCGAAATTTTCTAAGCGGACGAAGTCGTGGGCTCAGCTAGTATTAACTATAAAATTTAACCACATAGCAAACCTCAACAATATTAGAGTAGTAAGCAATATTCAAATAGTTTGGATAGTCCTAGAGTGCACACATCAAAACTTAGTTTTCGTAATTATCTTTTATCAGCTGTTTCGTTACTACAAGAACTATTGTATAACAGAAAAATAATGAACATTGAAATTTTTTACCTTATGTGGTGGTAGTGAAATGGCCAAACCACATATTATATCTAAGGTGTATAATTTGTAAAGTTAGGGCTTGTAGAGTTAGCGTATGTAAAGTTAGAAGCTTGGCTCGACATGAGATCTGATAACTTTTTGACGTGCGAACAATATGGTTTCATCTTGGCAACATTTTTTACATGAGAATGTTTTCGGTGCATAAGGTGCTTATGACAATATTTTTTATACACCTATTTGTTTATTTGTAATAATAGGTCTGTGTACCTTAGTATTTTGATAATCATCAGTGAGTGAATCAGTGATGAAATCAGGGAGTTTTAGATATCAATAAAATCTTTTAAGAGATATGCAATTAAAATTTTATCATTCACTCACGACATCATATCTTGAGAATTTTGTTTATCTGGTATAATCCAAACCAAAGTTATGAGGGTTCAAAAAATTGATGAGGCACTTCGAAAAAAGGTAGGTTTGCTAGCTTTTCACTTGGCTCATCGTGGCAGGCATACTAATGTGCCCCCAGGTATAGGTAATTAGTTCTACTTAATTTCAGTATTTGCCAGAGACATAATGGAACCTGAATCAACACAAATTGTACACTTCTACTTCAGTAAGGTGCTAACAGAATGCCAGTGTTACAGTCTCGGTTATAAAATGATGCTGAGTCTGTCACCCTTTTTCTCAAGGATAGTAAATTGGTATTTAGGATTACCTATTAGTTTAGTCTTATTCTTGAGTTCAAAATAGTTGAGAACTTATATGTTTAATTTTTAATCATTATTTGCTTTTTTGTATTTAATTTTTTAGGAATAAATATTTTTCTATTCTATTCTTATGCACTCTTTTTTTTGTCTTGCCTGGGTCTGGTATCACCGCCTCACCTATTTCTATATATAACAGCATATCACTATTGCTATATATAGCAATAGCAATAGCGTCAGTGCTTAGCGCCGTCGTGTTCCAGTTTGGAGGGTAAGGTAGCCGGTAAACTTATGCATATATAAGGCATTAGACCTCCCCACAAGATAGCAATGCACCATTAACATCTTTGGTGTCTATAGGCGATGGTTGACTCTTTCCATCAGAAGACCCATCTACTTATGCATATGGCATTAGACCTCCTCACAAGATAGCAATGCAACATTAACATCTTTGGTGTCTATAGGCGATTGTTGACTCTTTCCATCAGAAGACCCATCTGCTTGTTTGCTATCTTATGATATAAAAAAAAAACAAAAACTTTGTTGCTACTGATGAACAAGGTTCAACAACAAGAAAAAGTGGATTTATAATAATAATAATATAACAACAAAACAACATAACAAATCTTAAAAATCTACTTTTTTGTAATTACTAATTTAAGTCTAACTTAAGATTATTAATTTTACGAACCCTTAAACTCCGCCGCCGTCTTGGTGTAACTTCAGCCATCTTATAACTGCTATCCATCGCCCAATATGATCCTTTACCTGGGTCATCTTTACTTCTTGCTACTTTCATAAAACACTTATTCAATGATAGATTATGTCGTATTGAGTTCTGGAAATATATTAATTTTGCATTAGTAACATGCAGATGTAAAGCAATTATTTATCTAACTACCTTTTTATAACACAAAAATAATAGGGATTGTTTATTCTGAATGAATCCAAATTAGCTCTTAAATCAAATTCCAGGTTTGTATATAATTTTTATAAAATGTCATATTATTATGTATCTTATACTAGCTGTTGCCCGTGACTTCATCCGTGCGGGCTTCGTTTACTCCGCACAGCTCTTCCCCCGTAGGTGATAGCGTAATAATATGTAACCTATATGTTGACCCGACCTTTTAGTAATAATCATGCTAAATTTGAAGTAAATCCATGTAGTACTTTTTGAGTTTACCCTGGACATACATTGACTTTCCTACGATTTTATTATATGTATATAGATTATGTCTAGTCATGTATTTTGATACTTTCTTGTTTTTTTATATAGGAAAAAGAGGCAAAAGAGCAGAATGTTCATCTCATCTCATGTAGGTGATCACCATTACCCATGGACAGATCTAACAACACCAGAGGTCTAGCAATTATAGTGGTAAACTTGCAAAGCTATATCTTGTTAGGGTTGAAATGAACTAAGTTCATCAGGATGGGGTGGATTCTGAGATTTTGGTAAGCTAATTCTTGACTACAGACACTAGCTGATTCCGGTCGACATGTGTCTCAAAAAACCACCACAGCCGAAGTATGTATACAGCATCACCAGTACTATCATCTAGATAATAATAAGAACAACCAGTTATAAAAGCTAATCAACGCCATTTGTGTTCCTTTCATCATGCAATATGGATGTGGAAGGACTATTTTACTTATCTCGTAAAAAATGCAAAGAAAAGACATTGGATTCATCCTCTTTTTCTAGAACAGCGCTCAAAAGGCTAATTCCACACCTATATTAAGGATGTTCGTTCATAGCCAAACTGGTTTTTTAACTAGCTGACTCAGTCTGGCTGCCTAGTGCACAGGAATGCTAAATGTTACTAATTAAACTGTCAGTAGTATGTAGAAAAACAATGTATGTGATAGCCTGAAGCCTTGGAGAACATCAGCATTGACAAATTTAAGGAGAGAGCATACCTGCAACCTGGAAGCTCTGATCAGCCAAAAAAGCTGGAGATCCAGTTGCATAATTTTTTGAGAAGCCCATAGGAAGGAAGCTTCTCTAGAAGCATTCTGTGCCATACATGATTGAAAGCCTTTGCTTTGTCTAAACAACTGCTTTCGCCCAACAATGCGTCAGGTAACCTTGGTCACCAACTTATCCATGATAAGAACTGAACAAACAATAATTAACTGCTACCTTCTAGATACTTCAGAAGGTGGCAGTTGATGATCATTAACAAGAGGGTTATGGCTACAGACCGATAATTTGATGGATTTGAGCTGTCTCCTTTTCAGATAGATACAGGATAAAATGATTTTTTTTCTGAACCTTCTTTTTGTAAATAAATAGAAAAGAAGTGAAAATTCATCTTTAATTTAAAAATTCTAATTTTGTAATAATATTCTATATTATTACTGATTAAAATATTCTATGATCTTATGTACATCCAAGCAATAATACTATAGATTAATGGCTTTAAACATCCTCTGACACTGAGAGAATGTGAAAAGTTTTTCAGCATTATTGTAGAACTATGAGTCATTAGTTGGCACTGGGCTAAAGGTAGTAAAGTTTATTCTATATTTTAAAAGCATACTAGGAGCTAGGCTAGGACTAAACATTTGTCAAAGATGGTGATAGAGTTATCAGTTATCTTTACACCAATTGCTTTGTCATTTAGTTCTCTTTGTCTACCAACCTAAAAATGGACATAAGATATTTATATTACGTTATTCAAAGTATTTATCTATAACTATAAAATTGCCTTACCATCCATCCTTTTCCGGCCTCTTTGTAATAAGGAAATGCATTACAAATATAGTTATAAATTTCATTGAGTGTCATTTTTCCATTTGGAGAACTACTAATAGCCAGTCGAATCATACTTGCATAACTGAAAGGTTAATGAAGGCAATATTTAGTCATCACTTTATTCTTTTAGGAGTACAAGCAGTTATTTTTAATAATTGATATTGTCAAAACTTTATAATCTCCATTTTGGTAGGATCTTTTATTTATATTAGTTAACAATACAGAGGAATTAAAAATTATTAATCCCCAATCAAGTCACAGCCCCTTTTGAAGAATACACAGTCAACCTTCCTGTGAGGCAGTTCTACTTTAGGATTAATTACCCAATTACTTTATTAAGATCACATTATAACAATACTACTTTGTACATTATTTAGCTGAAGAAGAACCTTTGTTCAAACTTATATTTCTCTATACATTTAATTATGATGATATAAATCAGTGTTAAAAAGCATAAGCACCTAAAAGTATGTGGACCAGACTTATGTTAAAATACGCATAGTTTCTTAAACATTGAATAAGTTTATCAATATTGTTCGATCAAGATAGACACACAAACATTTTAAGCTACAGAAATTGTGTCTAAACAGGACTGGACTGGCCTTTAAATTTAAGCATTGGTGTGACAGTAGTAGTTATACACTCCAGTGTCAGCTTTTAGTATAAGTATGTCAATCATTTAAAGTCCTTTTTGTAGTAATGAAAATGAAATCAAACTATATTAACACATTATAATCTTGCCACAAAAAACACCAAGTTTAATATACTAATGCTGTATTCAGTAAATTACAGAGAACTACTATCATAGTATAACTACTGAAAGCTCATGTAGAGTGCATATTATACAGTTATTTAAAAGCATTTACATTTCAACATCAGAACGATCACATATAAGCAAAAGAAATAAATTCTAAATCTAAATGCGTAAAGCATTTTGAAATGTTAAGCTGAATTATTTTACATCTACTATTTAAGCAAGATTGATAGTGGATAATGCCAAACATTTAACACAAATATAATTTGATAATTTAACTTCAATGTAACTTTGAGTCATCAATGTATAATTTGAAGGTTTCTTCGATCAAGGAAAATGTACCTGTAGGCTGGCTTGGCGTGTTTAACTTTGTTAATGTTTTGCTTCTGCTCAATTTCCTTATTGTTATTTTCCTGCTGTAATGACAGTGGCTGCACATCTTCATATAAAAACCGTGGAATAGGGCCAAGAGGGCTGTGTCTCGGTGGGCCCGGACTGTAAGCCGGGAGCCACTCCACTCCAGGAGAATCACTCATTGTATCATACGTCGTAGCTTCGTATTTACTTTCTCAGGACATCATATGTGTCCACATTCCATATCTTTTAATAGAAATCAATTTTGTTAAAGTTTTGCTTTATTTGTGGGCGTTCAAAATAACTTGCTACCTTTTATGAAGATGACCACTGCTTTTCATTGTAATATCAAATGTTATCCTTGACGCAACCATAAAAAAATCACTAGTAAATTAAACTACGGTTTCGATTAATATACACACCAGTTGTCTCGTATAAACGTAAAATAATTAAATACAACATATGTACGGGAAAGTAATTAATTAGAAAATATTAAAAACTGAAAAATTATTATGACATTTGAGGCGCCTACAACAAGGAAAATGGCGACAAATAAAACAGATAAAAAAGAGTCCAGATTTCCAGGCAACAGATTAAGACAAGTACATGCCGCACACATCACAATTATTGGCGTTTATAAGACAAAATCTCCGTTAGGAGTATATTGTTCTGTGGACAAAATATAATATACCTACGCCTAAACTCAAGAGTCAAACTTCTAAAAAATTGGCAGATATATGGCTTAACCAAGGAACTTATATACGATAACTGGAATTACTACGAAGCAACATTTGAAAAATAAAAATGTACTTTATTTCGTTCCTAATAAAGTTGATATTTGTTTCTTACATAACAGAGGGGAAAAACGTTCTGAGCAAGACAACGACATGAGTGGATGTTGTCCCTTTCTTGCAATTGCCAGTGTAAATAAACTATCTAGATGGTAGATTTTTACACATTCGGTAATCGTTAAATCCTTTTTACTCATACACTTCGATAAATAAATTAGCATAAAATGTATTGTAATTAACATAGTGAGTTCTAAAATGTGCTTATTTTAATTATTACGTAATTAATTATGCAATGCAAAAACTGTTTCTCAAATTAGTAGAATTACTTAGTAGTAATTTGCAAACTACGCATGGCCACACTTATATATGGCGATTGGCGCTTTATTTAGTAGAAAGAGACACACTCCACTCATGTCGTGGTACTCTTCGGAACGATTTTGAAGCGCGTGTAAGCATTCCGGGTAGAATGTAACTTCCTTGGGCTTAACTTAGATTTTCCCAGGACACTAGATAGTAAGACCAAGAAACTGATATACGATAACCGGAATTATTACGAAGCAATATTTGAAAAATAAAAATGTACTTTATTTCATTATTCATAAAGTTGACATTTGTTTCTTACTTAACAGAGGGGAAAACATTTTGAGCAAGACAACGACAAGAGTGGATGTTGTCCCTTTCTTGCAATTGCCAGTGTAAATAAACTATCTAGATAGTAGATTTTTATATATTCGGTAATTGTTAAATCCCTATTATTCATTCACGTCGATAAATAAATTAGTATAAAATGTGTTGTAATTAACATAGTGAGTTCTAAAATGCGCTTATTTTAATTATTACGTAATTACTTATGCAATGTTTCTCAAAAAACTGTTTCTCAAATTAGTAGAATAACTTAGTAGTAATTTGCAAACTACGCATGGCCGCACTTATATATGGCGATTAGCGCTTTATTTAGTAGAAACAGACACACTCCATCCACGTCGTGGTACTCTTCGGAACGATTTTGAAGCGTGTGTGAACATTCCGGGTAGAATATAACTTCCAATTCTGACTTTTTTTATAGGAATTATAGGCACATTTATGTTTTTCTATAGGTTTTGACAGTTATAGATAGAACGTAGGCGCCCTATGTATTAATTTACTTTTTGAGGTAGGCCTCCGCCGTCTAAGAATGTCTAAAATCAGTCTTCTTACACAAGTACAAGGAAGTTAGATACTATCTGGAATACTCACGTGAACTTCGAAATCGTTCCGAAGAGTACAACGGTATTGGTGGAGTGTGTCTCTTGATGAGTGTGCTCAGTAAAGCGCCATCAAGGAAATTATATACGACAAGCAATATTTAAAAAATAAAAATGTACTTTATTTCGTCCCAATAAAGTTTTTTTTATAGAACAGGGGCAAACGCACAGGAGGCTCACCTGATGGTAAGTCATTACCGCCGCCAATAGCATAACAACTGCACTACCAGAGGTCTTGTAATTGCGTTGCCGGCCTTTTAAGAATGAGTAAGCTCTTTTCTTGAAGGTCCCCAAGTCGTATCCATTTGGAAAAATTTCTGCTGGTAGCTGGTTCCACAAAGGAGTGGTACGGGGCCTAAAATCGCACGATTGTGGATTTTCAGACATCGAGATGGTAAGGATGGAACTTCGAATTTTGTCACGATGGTGAAATTCGACGGTAGGAATTAATCCAAACAGTTCCTCGGAACATTCCCCATGATAGAGCCGATAAAAGATGCAGAGTGATGCCACATCTCTACGTAACGCCAAAGAATCAAGCCGATTTGAAATAGTCTCGTCATCGACAATTCGAGCCGCCCTACGTTGAATTCGACCAAAAGGAAGGAGCTGATACTGTGGAGCCCCACCCCATAAATGAGAGTAGCACTCCATATGAGGCCGGATTTGCGTCTTATAAAGTAATAAGCGATGGGTCGTTGTGAATTACTGCCTGGCCCTGCCGAGAACTCCCGGCTTTTTAGAGGCTAATTTAGCCTTGCCTTCCAAGTGACTGCGAAACTGAACGTCGCTCGATATGTCGACTCCAAGTATTCCAATACTGGCTGTGGCTTTTAGGGAAGTATTTTCAAGACGAGGTGATACGAAAAAAGGTGATTTTTTAGCGGTAAATGCGCATACTTGTGTCTTAATGGGGTTGAACGAAAAAAAATACAGTTATGAGGAGATCGATTTCGACTTATCAATGGTTATTATGATACAAAATTGCGTTATTTAGCCACTGAGAATACTTTTGAAGATTTAAAATTTATTAATGTGAAGCAATAAAACAAGTTGTTAAAGATTATTTTCAGGTAAAGATACTTTATTATTTATTAAGAACTTAATATTAATTACTATTTCAATCAATATACTTTTAATACGGTCTGCTACTCTAGTATATTAAAAAAGTTAACTTTTTCTTAGTGAACATAAAACAAAATGAGTCATTCAACATAATTTGTTATTAAACAGGAGAAGTAGCTATAATTGTTGTTAAAGAACGTTGACTAACGATTGTTTTTGAAAACATTAATGGAGTTAGTTAACTTCCACCTTTTATGCCTTAGAAACATATTTGTTTTTGACCAATTCATATTATTTAACTATTGAAATAGAACGTGATATTTTTAATTAAAGTGCAATATTGGGCACTATTTCATCTCATAATTTTACACCACCATTTTTATATTTTTGCATTCTTTGAAACAGACAAAAATATGAATAAGTTCTGTGAAGTCATACGTAGTAAAGTGAAGGTGTTCAAATGTATCCAATTTAATAAATATTTAATCATTCTCGCCAATCACCATATATAAGTGCGGCCATGCGTAGTTAGCAAATTACTACTAAGTAATTCTTCTAATTTGGAAAACAGTTTTTGAATTGCATGAGTAATTTCGTAATAATTAAAATAAACACATTTTAGAACTCACTGTGTTAATCATAATACGTTTTAAGCTAATGTATTTATCGACGTGTATGAATAAAAGGGATTTAACGATTACCGAATATATAAAAATCTACCATCAGATAGTATTATTTACACTGGCAATTGCAAGAAAGGGACAACATCCACTCTTGTCGTTGTCTTGCTCAGAACGTGTTTCTCTTCTGTTAAGTAAGAAACAAATGTTAACTTTATGACTAACGAAATAAAGAAAATTTTTATTTTTCAAATATTGCTTCGTAAAAAAAAATCCAGTTATCGTATATAAGTTCCTTGAATCGTCCAAAGAGTATAGACTTACTTCTATACTCCATGAAATTGTCATTTAAATTTTGACAGTTTATAAGTAGTGTTAGCGCGAGGTGGATGTTCCGTCATTTGATTTATGTGTAACGGTTTGTTGACAATAATAATACGCAAGCGTAATTTTTATATTTAGGTTGGATTTTGAACTAGTAAAGTTAATGTGTGTAATAAGTGTTTTATAAAATGGCTACGCAACCAGAAGTTGGAGTCTCAGACTTTGTCCTTTTAGACAATTTGACTACGGACAAATTCATCGAAAACTTGCATTTGAGGTAAATTCTATTGACTGTCGTTTAAAGTTTAAATTTGCGTAAGTTATTGTTTTGTTTGGTAAATACCGTAGGTTTATTTTAAGACCGGTAAAATTTTTCTGTAACATCTTGCTTGCTAATATTTTATGTGTAATATGTGAAAACGGTTTTGTTGTTTTGTTGACAAATTATTTTCAACAAAATGATGATTATAATACTGTCTTTCCATTCTACACGTGAACGATGAACGTATATTAAGTAGACTGATAATAAGAGTTTGCTGTTGCAGTTTTTAAAGGTAAAAATAATATTTTATTTCAATTACATCTTAATTTATGTTACTAAATTTATCTGTTTGATTTGCTTTCTAAAAATGCTATGCCTATTAAGTACAAATGAAAGACTAAAATCAATTTATTTTAGTTGTTTACCCAAGTTAGCCTAGTTCTTGTAAACAGGACTAATTGTAATAAACATCACAATTGAAAAATTACATTGAATTAAATTATAGCAAGAATTACGTTTTAACTGGAAACGACCGCCCCGTTGGTCGAGTGGTTAGCGACCCTGACTACGCAATTAATGGGGTCCGTTTTCGATTCCCGGCAGGGATAGGCATTTGTGTGAAGAGCACAGATGTTTGTATTTCTGGGTTTGGGTGTTTATTAAAAATACCAGAGTATTTATATATGTATTAGTATCGTTGACTGACACCCACACTGCAAGCATGTAATTTGCTTACTTTGGGATCAGATCAATTCTTGTAATTTGTCTGGAAAAATTTATTTAATTAAAAAAAAAAATTCATATTTTAGATTACTGACTGAAAGCATTTTGCAATAAGATATTTCTTTAAAAAAATAGTGTTTAATATATATTGTAAAAATGGCTTGGATTGTAGAATATGAAAAAATATGTAGGTACCTAATTTTCAGCATTAGGTAAGTTTAAACTTAAAATTTAGATTTTAAATCCATATTGACTATAATCGATTTGATAATTTGAAAAAGCCACTGTATTTGTAAATTAAAGTTTAAGAAGCTATGATCACTATTAATACGGAATATTCACATATTTTTTATTTGTTAAATCCACTTTTCATTTTGTTTCAACATAGTAAAAATTATAAGTATAGATGTTGGAATTAATTTTTAAAATAATAAATAATATCCATACTAATATAGTAAATGCGAAAGTTTGTCTGTCTGTTACGCGTTCACGCTTAAACCGCTAAGCCGATTTTCATGAAATTTGGCATGAAAATAGTTAAAAATCCGGGGTCAAATATAGGCTAATTTTTTTTTCAAAA
The DNA here is from genome assembly GCA_036924255.1 of Apodemia mormo. NCBI lineage: Eukaryota > Metazoa > Arthropoda > Insecta > Lepidoptera > Riodinidae > Apodemia > Apodemia mormo. The sequence continues at coordinate 2,908,164 of JAUPFN010000012.1, read as the reverse complement.
AATCAGCCCCTAAAGGGCCAAAACCTATTTCGGTATTAATAGTGATATTCTTAAACTTTAGTTTAGCCATTTACAAATACAGTGGCTTTTTCAAATTATCAAAACAATTATAGTAAATATGGTTATAAAATCTAAATTTCATCCCCTAGGATGAAATTTTGTATTAAAAACTATTTTGATAACATACTCTTTAATTACTATATGCTTTAATAACATTAATATACTCGCAGGCGAAGCTGCACAGGTCAGCTAGTAATAAATAAATAAAATTACCCTGTAAGCGATCTGGCATGAACATATGTATGTATGTATATTTATTAAATTGTATACATTTGAACACCTCCACTTTGCTACGTATGATTTCACAGAGAAGAAAGAACAATATGAAAATTGTTTACTATAGGCATAGACACTTATTTTTTATGGTTATTCAGTCTTAGTCCCAATTCATACAGTGAAAAATTAGAAAGCATTTATTAAATATTATAGTGTGGTCTATGCCAAAACATTACAAAAACACCAGATAACATATTTTTGTCTGTTGAAAAAATATATAAAAAAAATATAAAGACGGTGGTGTAAAATTATGAGGTGAAATCAGAAATAGTGCCCAATATTGCACTTTAATGAACATATTATTATGTTCTATTTCATTTATTTATTTATTTATTTATTCATCAACAATTTAACTATCACACTACTACTACATACTAGAACATTATTATATTCTATTTTGATAGTTAAATAATGTGCATTGGTCATAAATAAATTTTATATATGATTTAAAAATAAATACCTTTTTTTTACGTTAGCGGATACAGAACGAATTTCAATGATACTACATGCTTGATACTAATATTTTCATACGCAAAAACAATAATTAACTCTGGATATTAGTATTTTTTACCCGAATTGGTTGAGGAAATATTTTTTGATTAATTACTTGACTTTGTTTAATAAATTTTTGTATTATATGATTTAAAACATAATTATTATGATAATATAATAATAATAATATAATAATTCGGCCGATACTCATCGGCATGTTTGCATGAATGTCAGTTTTAATTTAAGAATTAAAAATTAAAGAGAAATGTCTTATTATTTTGTGTTAGACACCATCAAAATTTTGTTTCCTTAATTAAAAACAACAGATAATGTATAGGAGTCATAGATTTTTAATATTATCTCATTTTTCGAATGCTTGTCTACACGGTACTGTAGTGCCCGGGACTGTAACGTTAGACTTTAGAGCCTCTGCCCCTATGGAGAGTAGAGGGAGAGGATCCAAGTCACAAGATAAGCTGTCACCAGATTCCTGATGTTCGAGAAACCTGGTGGCACAAGGGAAAAGGTTAAATGAAATGCAGATCTAAATATTATATATTGTCAGAAGACAAAGTCCGGCACTAAATATTTATTGGACCACCCGGGTCAAATCTAAAAGTCGGAGTCGCGCTGGTGTAGATACACGTGGAGGAATACGAGGAACTTGACATATAGTACTGCCAGTGAGTACGGGCACGTGGTACAGGACGTAGTACAGTACAGGAAGCACGCAGAAGAGCGCATGCTCAGGCATATGCGTAGAAGGACACGCGCTCAACTGGCACACATGTCAAGGGGTGCGTGCTCAACTGGCACGCACATAGAAGGGCGCGCACTCAGTAGACACAGCGTGCGTAGAAGGGCGCACGCTCAGGCACGTGCGTAGAGGACGTCTTGATGGCTTTGGCCGGAACTGTCCCGGCTCTGGACCAGCTGAGAAGGCTCCGGAGACTGCAACTTCAAGACTTTTCTTCAAGACTTCTTCTTGATGCCTCCAGTTACAAGTTCCCGGCGATGACTGATTCGATGATGGCCGACTTGGATATTTATAGGCCCAAGGATGGAACAATGTCGAAACTTAAAGATACTCGAATTATATTTTTTATATTAGGGGTACATTTATTAAGAACTCATTTTGAACATAATTATGAAAATCAAAATAATTGAAAATATTTATAAAAACATTAATACATCATGTAATGTATGTAGCATGATATAGCCAGTAAAACATAACCAAAATACAAAGGGAATACTTAAAAAATGTACGTAGCCAAATAACTCTCGTAAGACAAATTCAAAATACAGAAACATAAACATAAAAGTAAGGAATCACTACAGGATGGTCACTACACTACAGGACAGGTAAGACGATATAAAATAATTGGGTATCACAGTGTCCTGGATGTTCAAGTGGCTAACCGACTTTTATTAACTGCCTGGCAGAATAACTGATCGTCTATTTTTGAAAGGTGGTCCGGACCATATATTATATGGATATTGTAAAAGCTTTTACAACTTTGATGAAATTTGGCAAGGTGACATTTAAATACTTGTGGTCAAATATAGGCTACTTTTGAAAATAACCAAATCTTGTATGAAAGATTATGCTACTGTCCTTGCAGGCAAAGCTGTGCCAGTCATAACTAAAAACTCTGAAAAGATTCTTATAGTTAGCTGCCTTCTTTGATGTAATAATTCTAAAAGGACACTAAAATGTTTGCCTGTATGCATTCAGTATTTTAAAATAATAATTGACAATTAATTTTTACATTGCGAAATGAAGATTTACCTCAGTAATATACTATACAACAATTTGTTGTGACATAATTGCTGCGGCATTTAAGATTTCTTAGATAGTTGATTAATAAAAATAAAAAAAAATGAACTTTATTGTAGTAAAGTTTATTGCAGTTTTTCCATGTGTAGGTTCCGGGCTCCTTTGAAGAATAGACCAACTGCCTTCCTGCCAGGCAGATCGTAAGAGGCGACCAATTGGCTATGCGAGTCACTACCATCGTGACTACTAGGTTCTGCATTATCTCGCCCAGGTCTGGTACGACCGCCTTACCAATTCCTGCCGCAATAGCGTCTGTGTTATAAACTTATGCATGTGGCATTAGACCTCGCCACAAGATAGTAACTCACCATTAACACCTTTGGTGTCCATAGGCGATGGTTGACTCTTTCCATCAGTAGACCCATCTGCTTGTTTGTTATTTAATGATATAATTAAAAAAAAACAGTAGCAGTCGTGGGACTGCCGATAGAAGTGAAAACGGAACTATTAAGTTGAGAGTAATTAAAACTATATGCAAAACATAGCTATAGATATACTATTATCATTAGCATGTCGGTGACGCGAACCGAGGATTTTACCCTCTACCAAAACGCTCAACGCGCCTAAAGAAGTTTTCACTTCAAAAAGTTAAAAAATATACATTGTATGTTCAATATACTATATATTTTTTTATTATTATTTTTATTATGTTTTAAATCAATATAAATTTATTAACCAAAGTCAACTAATTAATAAGAAATTCGAATGTAGACGAGTATGTATATCTTGCCAAATAATATCACCCTATGACCAAATGTCCAAAGAGATAGACAAAAGAATTGCGACTGGATAGAAAAAATATTGGGCCTTGAAAGAAATTATGAAAATAAAGCTTTTGATACCTGTATCCTACCCTGCATCACTGCATATGGTTGTGAAACTTGGGCTTTGATAAAATACCATAGGGACAAACTGGCTAGATGTCAGAGAGACATTGAAAGGAATATGCTGGGCTTGAAATTAATGAACAAAGTCAGAAGTGTAGACATCAGGCATCCAACAAAATTAATAGACATCCTGTCACATATTGATCAACTTAAATGGAGGTGGACTGGACATATGCTCCGCAGTAAAAGAAGAAAAGTGGATTAAACAGTACTTTTTTAATATAGCTTCTAGAATAATGTACCGATTGAGTACAAAAACTAATCAGCTCTATTCCTCAAAAGATTACGTCTATTGCATAAACTGCATCAAAATCGGTTTATCCGTTTGGGAGTAATCGTTGAGAAAAAATGTTGAAAAACGTGTTTTTTCGACATAACTTCGAAATTTTTCAGCCAACAATTTTTTGGTATTCTACAATATTTTAGTACTAAAAAACTACGCCGAATGCCGTTTCAAAAATCAAAATCGAATCTAATATTCCATAGTTATAGCTTTTCGAATATTAAAACTACGTTGTTTTTAGCGAATTTACTTAATATTTTTGAAATAACTTTCAGGCTACATACACCGATTGACTCTATTCAGCTTTTTTCCTTTAAAAACTGCATCAAATGCCGTCAATTGGAACAAAATCGATTAATTTGTTTCAAATTTAACAATGACGAAAATTTAAAAAAAAATGTTTTTGACATTGCTTCGAAATTTTTCAATCTGTCGATTTTTTAGCTAATGTAATATTTTAGATCTTAAAAATTGAGTTGAATATCATTATCTTGAGTTGAATAACGAAACATTATTCGAAATGTCAAAATCGATCATCGTTTTTAAAATATAAAGTTTTTCAAAAATCAATATATTTTGTTAAAAACAGCAGTAAATATTATCTACTGCTGTTTTTAACAAAATATACATACGTTTGAGTTGAATATATAAAACTTATAGTTTTTACTCATTTGAGCTTAATTTAGTGGGACGCTTCAGGGATGGCCTGCAGGGTCAACCTGAAACAACCAGTCTGAAACTGTCATAATTTTACGTAATGAAGACTAGAAAACGTGTGAAAATTAATGCCCTGCTTTTCCCAGGGTTCCATACTCCGACACTACCCCTTTGCTACCCTAAAATTTGATTTTTTTATTTTCGTTGCAAACAATTCGTTTACAACTTCAGGTTTGTATCAACGTTCGTTTTGATCTGCCTATACCGCAACGGAATCGGCGTGACGATATTTATATTACATTTATAATAATATTTTTTCAACGCGAAACTTGATTTGCACGAGAACAGAGCTGAATATATTTACTAGAATGAGTGAAGTGGTAAATCAAAATATTTGCTAATAGATGATGGTGGTACAGATCCGTCCGTCCGTCCTTGGTAAATGAAATGAAATGTGATTGATATTTTCTAGAATATGGGTGTTACAAGTTATTAAAAAATAATCAAGTTACCAACGTATTCTACCATGGTATGGTACCTATGCAAAAATTTTAAAACTAGCAGCAGTGTGCAGCCCGCTGCATTATGAAAGTTTTTGGTAAATTCCGCTGGAACTACTCATTTTTCCGGGATAAAAAATAGCCTATGTGTTATTCCAGGTCATCATCTACCTGTGTGCCAAATTTCATCCAAAGTCGTTCAGTAGTTTTGGCGTGATTGAGTAACAAACATTCATCCATCCAAACATCCAAAATTTCGCGTTTATATTATTCAGAGAGTTTTTTCTCTATTTTATGTACCTACTTATTACAAATTTAGAAGAAATGGTTTAAATCACCAAAATTAGTTTTATTATGTACAAAATTTCATTTTTTTACCCATATCACCGCTTTGCCCATTTCTGTTGTAATAGAGCGTTTGTCGTGCAAGTAGGTAGTCGGTAAATTTTGTGGCATTCCAATCTACCGTATGAATGGCAACGCACCATTGACATGGTATGTATTTTCTGGGCTTTCCATTAGGTCTGCCATCTAATTGTTTTCTGTCCTATGGTTTAAAAAATACTCGTATACACTTAACTATTGAGCCAGTATGCAGGTAAGTAATAGATTTGATCTGATAACATTGAGTGAGTTCCCGGTTTGTATGTATCATTACGGCGATAATTACGTGATGGCGATTGTTTATGCGCCGATGACACACATTATGCAGACAATGCGGCCGTATCATTGGTGATGTCATCGCTCAAGGTGGAGGCTCCTGATGGCCTTTGCGGTTTTTTCCTTATTTAATCTACATGTAATTTGATCATTTTTTTATATTATTAGATAGCAAAGTAAGTAGATGGCTCTCGTGATGTAAAGAAAACCCTAACCTATAGACGCCAAAGTAGATATTGTTTCATTGCTATCCGTGTGGCGGAATGGCAATGCTGCATGGATAAGTCTATCGGCTATCTTACCCTCCAAACCGAAACACAACAGTGACAAGCATAGACGCTTTTGCGGCAGATAGAAAGAAACTATTGTTACTTCGGTTTTGTAATTGTAAGAAAACACAACTTATATTAAATCCGTGTATTTACAATACAAATACACAAAACAACACAATGAAATACTTAAATACTCTGATTATCACTAAACTTAACCGACTACACAATAAAACACTTCTCGCTTCACACGGGTCACTTCAGGTATCGCTCTCGATCGCTATATAAAACTGCCCTGTATTTGTCAATTGTCAACACATCTCTATTTATACCCAGGGTAAAGTTCTACCTGGATCCAGAAAAATCTAAATTTATCGAGTAAACGATGACACTTCTTATTGTAAACAACTTATAATAGTACACGCTATTTTACCCCTTATGTCCAATAGCACAAAGTCCATTATGGTATAGCTATTCGGATAACGGCCAACTATTTGTTTATTAATAGGAGTAGCTATCTCTTTCTTTTATTTCTAGATCCCTCCAGCGTTCCAACTCTTCACGTTTCTAGATTATTCGTAACACTATCATCACCTATAGATAGTAAACACCATCTCGCGCGCTGATTGGTCAATTTAAATAAAGCGTGCTTCCCCGGCTTCCGGTCACACATTTCTGTCGCATTTCACGAAACCCGTTCCCCACAGACAGCTGAAAAGCAAGGGAAAGGCGTTACACATCAAAAACATTTTCTTTTAAACCGTTAGCAGTAGTTATACCCCGTGTTGTTCCGTGCTTTGCAGAATAGACCAACTGCCGTTCTACCAGGCAGGTCTTAAAAGGTAACCGATTGGCTATACGTATCTACGTATCACCACCATCGTGACTACTAGGTGGTAGATTGCCCGGGTATTTGGTACCACCTCCTTACTATTCCTTCCGCAGTAGCGTTAGTGTTTGTAACTGTCCGCCCCGTTGGTCGAGTGGTTAGCGACCCTGACTACGGAATCGACGGGACTCGTGTTCGATCCCCGACGAGGGCAAGCGTTTGTGTGATGAGCATAAATGTCTGTGTTTCTGGGTTTGTGTGTTTATTAAATACAAGCTGTTGCCCGCAACTTCGTCCGCTCGGACTTCGTTTCCTCCGCACAGCTTCTCCCCCGTAGGTGATAGCGTGATAAAATGTAGCTTATATGTTGACCCGATCTGTTAGTAATATTCGTGCAAAATTTGAAGTAAATTCATGCAGTACTTTTTTAATTTACCCCGGACATACAAACAGAGAAAAATTCTAAAAACTATATTTTTGGCTTCGATATCGATTGTAGATCACGCCCCAAGTATTCTTTTAAAAAAATATTCAATGAACAGTTTTGACTTTCTTACTATTTTATTATATGTATAGATAGATACCTGCCACAATAGCTCAATGCTTGACTGCAAAACTACACATGCTAAGTATTGTTACAAGAGGCGATTTATTTTTCAATTAGTTCAACTTTTCCATGTCATCTGTTGTCACCTACAAAAATATCTGTAGGTGTTTTTTCCCTTGTACATATTAAAACTTAAAAGCAATAATGTGTTGTTAAAATGTAGAACAATATAGATAACAGTCGTCACGTTTCAAATACCCATTGTATTGCTAATGAGCGAATATTAGTAATGACTTGGGAGATTATCACTAGCCTTATCATTGGTATGTTATCACGTGTTCTAGGTGTGTACCTGTGTGGTTATCATTAGGCTCCGTTCATACCGAAGTGTGAGTAGTCAGAAGCGCCTTGTAGCATGCTCTTGTAGATAGACTCTAGACAGCAGAAAGGTATAAAAGCCTACTTCATCAAAATAGACCCGCACCACATTTTTATGACACAAGCACAAGATTTTCCTGGTGGGAAGAGATAGCCATCGCCTAAAGATACTAAAGATGGTAATGGTGCCTTAACATTAGTGTGGCGGCGGGGCTAGAAAGCCACGTGCATAAGTTTACTTATACCCCCTAAACCGGAACACGACAGTGCGAAGTAGTTATGCTATTGCGGCAGGAATAGGTGAAGCGGTGGTACCAAACCCGGACGGGACGCTAGACTGCAGGAACATAGGTAACGTATAGGTGTGTAAAAATATTCTAGCGATTTTAGAACTTCCTATCTATATGAAAACGTTTAGCTTTATTTTTTTTAGACAACAAACAGGTTGTGATGACCCTTCTGGTGGAAAGAGAAACGCTTTAATAGTGCGTTGCTATCTATGTGGAGGAATGACAATGTCACATGCATTAGTCTATCGGCTACCTTATCTGGAAGGTGGGAGGTAGGATGATATGGTGAAGATCGGAACACGACAGTGATCAACATTACCACTATTGCTACAGGAATAGGTAAAGCAGCCAGGGACGGATTTGAAACGTTGACTGCCCTAGGCCTACGAAAAATTGCCGCCCTCCGTTTACTCCGCACTGCTCCTCCCCCGTATGTGATAGCGTGATAATATGTAGCCTATATGTTGACCCGTCCTGTTAGTAATATTCATGCAAAATTTGAAGTAAATCCATGCAGTACTTTTTGAGTTTACCCCGGACATACATTGACTTTCCTACGATTTTATTATATGTATATATAGATACCTACTGATTTTTATCGTTTCTATTTGTGAGAGACAATGAATCGTTATTCACAAGTTGTCTTTTGTCTGGCTTTCTGAGCAGCGAATTTGTTCTAGTAATACTAAACTTTTAATAATCGTAATCGCCGTGGATGTAATTTTTTTTGCGGGATGCTATATGGACACATTTTTAAGTTACTACAAAAAAACGACTAAATTTGCCGCCCTAGGGCCGTGCTTACTCAAACTATAGGGAAGTCCGCCCCTGAAGGCAGTGGTACTGTAACGGCGCCCGACGACTATTCAGCCGGACGTGTTACTTAGGGGACGATATCCCTTTTTTATTCAGGGAATCTTTCTTTACACTCGCTTGGCAGCTTGAGGTACTAATGAGAAGCAGGATTTTCCAGGATTCTCTAATAAATAGACTTTCGTAATGTATCTTCTTTTATTTTCGTGGGACCTCTGTCCCTTGTCACTTTACAAACTAGACTTACAATTCTATTGTCTAACTTTTCTAAACAATTCCGTTCTACATTCGAAAACAGACAAAGCTGCCAGTACGTAACACCATAAAGGTGTTACATCAGCTACCCCCCAAGGTGGGAGCAGCTGAAACTGGTGGGGCATTTGTCTCCCTTCATATGGCCTACCTATCCCTAACCTGATGGCCCTACCTACGAGGGGAAGGCACATTTTGGTGGGACTGTCTTTTCCTAAAAGATAGTTTGCCCCATGTGTGGTTCTGTTCATCATCACCACACCATGGCACAAACTTTGGTCTCCCAAAACCCCTGTAAAAGACAGACCACAGTCCCCTCACCTAACCTATCCTACCGCAAACATTTTTTATTTTATTACATTTTAGCCTGAAGGGCTCTAGCTGTATAAGAGATAATAAGAGATGGAAAGGCATAACAATTCAAACTTCTTTTCTCTGGTGGACCAAAAGAAAAAAGATTGAAGTATTACTTCCTCTCAACATCGAGCTCGCCCCAATATATACATACCACGATCATAAATATTCCTTACTATGAATCATATTAATACCATCATTATAATATCTCCCATAACTATCCGAGTTCATGTATATCCTATACAGATATCCTTTGTGTCGACTATGTCGTACTACAAAGTTGAACTCTCCTTCAAAAGACTTTCAACCCTTAACCTATACTGACTCTTACGACTTCATACTAAGGCGGCTCTGCCCCTAGTATACATTGTATTCATAAGTTTATTATTAAATAGAAGAACTTGAGAGGAATACATGAAATATGACATTTCTTCATTTAATATTCTTTTGGTCATCTTTTTTCTTTTTGCTTCGGTCCATCATCACAGCAATGGTTGAGCCCGTCATATTACATGAAACAAATACAAGTATTAGTATTCTCATACATAAGCCCAAACAAAAGTAATGGTCTAACATGTAACAATTTTTATTACAATGAATGACTATAAGTACACTATATATTTTTTTTACATACGTACATGAAATGCTTTCAACCTATTTATATGTACAATATCTCTATATCTCCTATTGCTTAATTTCGTAATTACATAATTTACATTAGATATTCTTTCCACTATTCTGAACGGCCCTTTATATAACCTACATAACTTCAAACTCCTATTGTTCACCCGTCTTGGTGTATAAACTAATACTAATTGTCCCGGTGAAAAGTCCTTCACTTTAGCCCTTTTGTCAAAATATCTCTTTTGCCTAACTTGTGCCCTTCTAATATTTTGTATTGCTTTCCGGACTAACGCACCTTGTAAATTATGTCTCTCGGCATAATTTACTTCCCGGCTTTGACTATCCCTATTTACCCCCATGTCGCTTTGGAATATCGGTTCCCTAGCGTACATCATCATATATGGTGAAACTTTAGTGGTTGATTGTTTGCTAGTGTTATATGCATGACATACTAATGGCACAAATCTACACCAGTCCCGTTGGTCCCTGGCAACATACATCGACAACATTTGAACCAGCGTTTTATTGAACCGCTCTACTAACCCGTTCGTTTCTGGCCTAAACGCCGTACTAAATCGCGACTTTGCCCCAAATCGATTTACAGTTTCTTTCACTAGGTGTGACGTGAATACTGCTCCCCTATCAGAAATTACTTCCTTAACACCTCCGTATCTACAAAACACCTCCTCAATCAGAAATTCACTCACTTTCTCTGCCGTAACTCTTTGTACCGCTTTACATATCGCATACTTCGACACATATTCAACACATACTATAATATATTTATTTCCATTTAAAGATTTTCTAAAAGGCCCTAAAATATCGATTCCTACCTTTTGCATCATATGGGTCACAGTTATAGGTTGTAGTTCCGCTACTTGTTTGACCTTTTTTCTTTCTTGACACAACCTACACGTTTTTACATACTTCTCGATCTCCTTCTCAGCATTCTCGCAATAATAACTATCTCTGAATTTACATAACGTTTTTGCCAAACCCAAGTGACCCCCTGACCATGGGTCATCATGCAGTTCCTGTAAGACCTCACATAACAAACCCTTTGGTATAACTACAAGATCTTTCATAACATGTCCACGCTTTACTCTCTTACACAAAACCCCTTCTTTCAAAATATACCCCTTATATATTCCGGTATTGCTCATCCTTACTCGGGATAACCAATGCCTACATGACTCATCCATCCCTTGCTTTTCTTGGACCTTTATTACCTCTAATTTATATACTTCCAAACCATCTTCTTGTTCTTTCTGAGCGTTCTCGACTCCACTCTCCACATTCAACGGGTTTCTACTTAAAAAATCGGCAACTACATTCTCTCTGCCTGCACAATGCACGATATCGAAATCATATGCTTGTATGCTCAGTGACCATCTCGCCAACCTTCCATTCATATCTTTCTTATCTCTAAGCCAACATAACGCCTTATGATCGGTTACGACTTGGAACTTCAATCCCCATAGAAAATGCCTAAAATAATTTAACGCCCACACTAGACCTAAACATTCTTTCTCAGTAGTGGAATATTTCTTTTCTGCCTCACTCAACTTCCTCGACGCATACGATATCGGATGCATCTCTATTTTTCCCTGCATTAAACAACATCCCAGAGCTTCTCCACTAGCATCTATATACAACCTAGTTAAAACATCCCTATCACTAGAATAATGACTTAAAATAGGCGGGTTACACATTCGATCTATGATAATGGAAAACGCGTTTTGATGTTCCGAGGACCAACAAAACTTCGACCCCTTCTTTAGTAATTTTGTTAAGGGTAGAGCAATTTTGGCAAAATTATTAATGAACTTACGGTAATAGGAGAATACTCCCAGTACCGATTTTACCTGTTTTGCATTTGTAGGTGCAGGCATTTCTTTTATCGCCTTTAATTTCCTGCTATCTGGTCGAATACCAACCCCCGATATTTCATGCCCTAGCACACTTATCTTTCCATACCCAAAACTACATTTATTTGGTTTAAGCGTAAGGTTCGCTTCCTTAAGGCGCATTAACACCTTTTCTAATGCTTCCTTAAATTCTGCGAAAGTTTTCCCCCATATTAATATATTATCAACATAACAGATGGCATTCTTGTATTTAATGTCCCCTAACACCTTATCCATTGTACGCTGAAATACTGCCTGACTTGTTTTTAAGCCAAAAGGTAACACGTTAAACTCATACAATCCTGACGGTGTGATAAATGCCGTTTTATGCCTATCACTTTCCGAAATCATAAGTTGCCAATAGCCAGAATTTAAATCTAAATCAGCGAAATAGTGGGCACCTGACAGATATATTAAAATGTCCTCTATAATAGGCAATGGATAGCTATCTGTCACCATCTTTTTATTCAACTTACGATAGTCCACACAGAATCTCCATGTGTTATCATTCTTCCGCACCAACACTACTGGGGAAGCATACGAGCTTTTAGATTCGCGAATGACACCGTTGTCTAACATTTCTCTCACTTGCATATTGATTATTTCCAGTTGCTTAGGTGAAACACGATATGGCGGGTGGTGTACTGCTACCTGGTCTACCGTTTTTATTTCTACTTCTGTTAGTTTACACCTACCTAATTCTGTGGGCCTAAATGCGAAACATTTCCTATACTTACTAAACAGATTTCGTAACATATTCTTTTGCTTTTTACATAATTCCGGATTAATGTTAATTTCCTCTATTTCGCATTCATTGTTAGAATTTACACGCGGATATAAATTATCCTCATTTTTCTCTACAAAATTCACATAATACATGTAATCTGATTTTAATAAATTATATGATTTATTTACATCAGTGACATTATTATTTACAACGTTTCTATGGTAGCCGTCCATACTGGAACGATCATCATTGTTTCGTAGCAATGAGGTATTAATGAAATCTACATAGCAACGCTGTTTAAGACATATGAAATTCTTTGAAAAGTCTATTACAGCATCATATTTTTTCAGAAAATCTCGACCTAATATAAGTTTAGTTTTAATATTCTCTATTATTAACATTTCATTTGCAAAAATACTGTTATCTATCATTAAATTTACACACGTCTTTCCTATCACATTTAGTAACGAACCTCCTAGCGATTTTACAAAATGCCTATTGGGTGCATCATCTTTGAATGTTATTTTTAGATGTTCCGCGAGATCATTTGACATGCACGATATATCTGCTCCCGTATCGATTAACGCCGAACACGAATGACCCTTAATTATGACCTGTATAAATGGACTGGACAAACCTTTGCTTTCTGCCGGGAGATCTTCATCTGTTTGGGACGCAGCTCTCATCTCCCGCGTTTCATTCATTGGCGGCGTCCCTGTACGTTTGGGTGTTTCGGTGACATCGGGCTGCGTCTGAAATCATTACGTGTGTTTGAGGCCGTTCTTTCATAATGTCTCGGCCTTAAATTATACCGGGGCGTGTGAAAAACTTCCGACGGCTGTGGACGTTCTGCCTGCGAGCGTATGGGCGTCCTGGGCAGGATGTCTGGTTCCTCCCTGAATTTCACCTTCTGTTGTACCCCCATTGGCGGTTGTAAAGGAAGGTTACTCGCTCTCGATTGACCCCCAAAGACCTCGTTGTATTGAATGATTGTGTTTCGTAATTCTTCTCGTGACGAATACACTCTCATCCCCAGTTTTTCTTTTAGCGAGGGTAACATCGTTTTGATAAATTGTTTTACAAAAATTACGTCTGAAATTTCAGCTTTGGTTGCGGTGTCGCTGAGTCTGTAAAAATAGGTTAATAGTTCCTCATCACGGCCTTGCTTAGATACATAAAATCGTTCCACATAATTTATTGAAACGGGGAATTCGTTTTCAATTTTTCTACATAATTCATCGAAATTGGCCGTGTCGGTATATATCATTTTATAAAATGCTAATGCCGGACCGTCGAGATATAGTCCCAGAAGTAACGGTAGGCTCCCCATGTCCCATTTATTTATCGCCGCGACCGTTTTGAAATCTTTAATAAACTCAGCGAACGCCAAGTTTTGCGTTCCGTTGAAGCGCTTGATGGCCTCCATCTCAACTCTTACCCTCTGACACCAATACTTAGCTCTCCTGGTTTTTCTAGCGTGGTGATTGCGCGTAGCGCCTGAACGTGGTGACTTCCGTAGCCACTTCACACAGCGACTTCCCGCAGCGACTTCCCGCAGCGACTTCACACAGCAACTGCACACAGCAACTGCACACCGCGACTGCACGGCGCCTCCGCCAACTTGTAACGGCGCCCGACGACTATTCAGCCGGACGTGTTACTTAGGGGACGATATCCCTTTTTTATTCAGGGAATCTTTCTTTACACTCGCTTGGCAGCTTGAGGTACTAATGAGAAGCAGGATTTTCCAGGATTCTCTAATAAATAGACTTTCGTAATGTATCTTCTTTTATTTTCGTGGGACCTCTGTCCCTTGTCACTTTACAAACTAGACTTACAATTCTATTGTCTAACTTTTCTAAACAATTCCGTTCTACATTCGAAAACAGACAAAGCTGCCAGTACGTAACACCATAAAGGTGTTACAGTACCATATACCCGGGCGAGACGTTGCGGAACTCTATAACCTAGTAGTAACAATGGTAGTGACACTGACACGTAGTATAGCCAATATTCCGCCTTTTAAGAATTTCCTGTCAGAATGGCGGATGGTCTATTCTTCAAAGGGGACCAAGGCCCAAACCTTTTGATCTATTTTTAAAGAAAATTACGGGCTCTTTGAAGTCTGAGTTTGGCACAGGACTAAATTGTAATGAATTGAAGCCGATGAGGGATGTAAATTTTCACATACCTTCTGGGCAATTCTCTGGTAACATTTAATTAATCCTTTGTTTTGGATTCATTTGATAATAAATCGTGGCACTGTTGTCAAGATTAAATCGGCGGAAATCGCATACTGAGCCGAGGAATTATTTTTTGCAGAAAATTTGTAATTGTCATCCGTCAGACCAGTATTTGCGATACATGGAATCTCAAAAGTCGAAGAAACAATGTCGATGTCTCATTTTCATTTATCATATTAATTCATCTCTTCTTCGATATCGATTGTAGATCACGCCTCAAGGTATTCTTTTAAAAAAATATTCAATGTACAGTTTTGACTTTTCTACGATTTTATTATATGTATAGATTATCTATATCTTCTATAACCTAACTATATTTGAAGTTGTTTTTGTCAGATTAGTATCGGTACCTCGATTTGCTTTTTCAATTAAACTTGAATATTTATTATTTACATTTCCAAAAAGTATGAAATGGTGGAAAGAGTCAACCATCGCCTATAAACACCAAAGATGTTAATGGTGCGTTGCTATCTTGTGGCGAGGTCTAATGCCACATGCATAAGTTTACCGGCTACGTTACCCTCCAAACCGGAACACGACAGCGACTAGCACTGACGCTATTGCGGCAGGAATTGGTAAGGCGGTGGTACCTGACCCGGTCGAGCCGATGCAGAACTCTACCACCTAGTAGTCACGATGATAGTGACGCACATAGCCACTCGGTCGCCTTTTACGACCTGTCTAACAGAACGGCAGTTGGTCTATTCTTCAAAGGAGCCCGGTACCAACACGGGGAAATTATTTTTCTACTACGCCAATAAATTGATGAGTAGCACACCTACTGTCAAATCATGTTTTATTATTGTATAAAATAAATAAATATTCGCTACAAAATTTACACGAATTGTTCTAAAACCAACTAATCACATCATTTACTTGTGATAGAAGTGCTAGACAACGATACTAATAAATAGAAATACACTTTATGATTTCGTTTGAACTAAATTATAAAATTCGATATCTTTTATAAATTCTGATGCAGGCATTTAATAAACAGCCCAATTCCAAAATACAAACATTTACGTGCATCACACTAACGCTTGTCTATATAGATAATCGAACCCGAGACCCGTCGTTTACGCAGTAGGGGCTTTTCGTGCATGTGAAAATATTAAACAATTGATGATATTCATGCAAGCGAAGCCACGGGCAGCAAATGAATGTGAATTTTTAATAATCCGCATCCGCATCTGCATCCGCGGATGTCAAAATTCTTGTATCTGTAACAACCCTGCTTTATACATGTCGAAGACGTAACAAAAGATTTAAATTAATCAAAGCTTAAAGAATCGTAAAGTCAGAACGATGATGGAAGCGGCGACCGACAAAGCTCGCTCGGTGTTCGGAACGGTTTTGAAGCCATGCAGTTCGCGGTTTGCAAGTTAAACAAAGCGATTGTTGTCTCAATATATCAGGAATACTATTTTCGCGAGTGATAAACTGTCGTTAACGTCGGTGCCGCTGCCGTTGCAACGGGCTTGAATTGATCTTCGGTTTCCTCTATGGTGACTACAAAATTCCGTCTTAGTGTTTGTGACGGGATGTCAGAAGTTTTTATTGTATTTTCCGTGTTCCGGATTCCCTTTGAAGAACATACCATTTGATATCCTGCCGAGCAGTTTGTAAAAGGCGAACGATTGCCTGTTGTAAAAACGCTAATTTACACAAAATGTAAAAAGAACAATTGTACGCCTTATGAGCGGAGCGCTGAGAGAGTGATCTACTTTCAAAATGTCAAGGTCAAGTATTTTTCTGGATTTAAAGTGTATCTATTGTATCCATTTTTCCCTAATCACTAAATACTAAATAGTATAAAACAAAGTCGCTTTCTCTGTCTGTCCCTATGTCTCTACGTATGCTTAAATCTTTAAAACTACGCAACGGATTTTGATGCGGTTTTTTAATAGATAGATTAATTCTTGAGGAAGGTTTTATTATATAAACCTTTCCGATATTCCCACGGGAACAAAGCTACGCGGGTGAAACCGCGGGCAGGCCGCTAGTACAGTACAGTAAAAGTATACAGATGTAAGAATAATCATTTTATAAACACATGTAATACTTTTAAAATGTATTTGTCAGATATACCTAATATATAAAAATGATTGATTATTTTTTTAAATCGTATCTTAATATATTTTCCGAAAAAAAAATTACTATAAAATAATCTGCAAATCGGTTGACCCACAGGCCATCTCTGAAATTTCCGTCTAAGTTGAGGTTTTTTTAAGCTCAAAGCAGACAAAATAAACCTAAGCATACATTATCTATATTATATTATACATATAATAAAATCGTAGGAAAGTATGTCTGGGGTAAACTAAAAAAGTACTGCATGGATTTACTTCAAATTTTGCCTGAATATTATTAACAGGGTCGGGTTAAGATACAGGCTACATATTATCACGCTATCACCTACAGGGGAGGAGCTGTGCGGAGTAAACGAAGTCCGCGCGAACGAAGTCGCGGGCAACAGCTAGTCAATCAATATTTTTGTAGACCCTTTGTCTGTCGTGTAGTATGTGAAGTGTGTGTGTGAAGCATGTATGTGAAAAGTGCAATTAAAGTACAAAGCTATTATTATCAATTGTATGGTGTATCTAACAGTAATAAAATATAGATTTTTAAGCTAGTTGAGTTCAAACGTATATAAATTTGTTGAAAACGACAGTACTTTAATTTTTGAAAAGCTTAACTTTTGAACGCGATAATCGATTTTGAGCTTTAGAACGACTTTCATCGCAGTTTTATGAGCTCTAAAAATGTGGTCCTGGTTACAAAATCGAATTTTGAAAATGTTGAAAGTTGTGTCGAAACAATTTTTCAACAACAAATTTAGCGATTCTGATCATCTGATTTGCGGTATTCGACACAGCTTTTCATGAAAAGCTGACTGGGTTCTGAAATCGATCGTACATTGAATACTCTGGAAGGTTTTTTTTTAAAGAATCAATGTTTCGATGACTTCTTTTTAAGTTTTTTGAAATTTCTCAAAATGTCGTGAGCCAAATCAGTTAAAATTTTGAGGAAGTCAGGTTTCGCAGATACAAATTCCGTTCAAAAGTTGAGAGAGGTTTACATTCATACACTCACATAAAGCATTGTAAAAATAGTCATAACAACTTCCTAGGACCTGAAAACATCTAGATATGATGAAAACTCGATTTCGCAAAATCGGGATGAAATCAATAACTTTCCGACTTTTGAAAATTTTCAATATATTTAGCGGGATGTAATACATACAAGAAACATAGCTCGACAGCACATGTACTGTATCAAGGGCGGATCCAGAGGGGGGTCATGGGGGACATGACCCCCCTCTGGATCCGCCCCTAGGCAGGTGTCTAGGTATAAATTTATTAGGATTAGATAAGGATTAGAAACTATCTTGACTGACTGAACCTCACATATGTAACCCCCCGCTGAACCGAAGGCTGGATCCGCCCTTGTACTGTATCTAAATAAGGTATTAATTGAGTCCACGGTAATTAATGAACGAAATAAAAACATAACGAAAAAACGCCGTTTTGCTAATTACGGCCTTCGGAATAGTGGATAATCATTAAACACTAATATTTACATTGAATGCCAAGTGTGATTTCATCGTTCGTGACTTGATGTGTATTTTTAAGAGATAGAACAAAAGCTATAAATAGAGATGAAAGAAAAGGACGACGTATAGCGCCGTTTTCACTTTTTAATGCAGGTGCTTAGTATTGAGCAAAAAATACGTGATGGCAGCCGTTGATCAGTGCGAGTGATCAGTATTCAGCGTAGAATAAGTGAATAGACGCTGGTTACTAATCACTCGCAGGGATCAACGGCTGTCTTCATGTATTTTTTGCTTAATACTAAATTTAATTAAACAATAGTATATTACGCACTTTAAATTAAACAATAGTATATTACGCACTTTAAATTAAACAATAGTATATTACGCACTTTAAATTAAACAATAGTATATTACGCACTTTAAATTAAACAATAGTATATTACGCACTTTAAATTAAACAATAGTATATTACGCACTTTAAATTAAACAATAGTATATTACGCACTTTAAATTAAACAATAGTATATTACGCACTTTAAATTAAACAATAGTATATTACGCACTTTAAATTAAACAATAGTATATTACGCACTTTAAATTAAACAATAGTATATTACGCACTTTAAATTAAACAATAGTATATTACGCACTTTAAATTAAACAATAGTATATTACGCACTTTAAATTAAACAATAGTATATTACGCACTTTAAATTAAACAATAGTATATTACGCACTTTAAATTAAACAATAGTATATTACGCACTTTAAATTAAACAATAGTAAATTACGCACTTTAAATTAAACAATAGTATATTACGCACTTTAAATTAAACAATAGTAAATTACGCACCTAGGGGGGAAAGTATGACATTGCAACCATCTTGATACTAACTTGACCGTCGACCCTTCTGTGTGGTCTATATGATTATGACTGATCGAAACGCGATTTAAAACTATTTTTTTGACATAACTGTTTTTCAACTACATGATTTTGTAATCAATATAACATTTTTGACTAATATAAATTAGCGACCCTGACTACGCAATCGATGGGGCTCGGGTTCGATCCCCGACGGGGACAAGCATTTGTGTGATGAGCATAAATGTTTGTATTTCCGGGTTTGGGTGTTTATTAAATATATTCCAACATTTATATATGTATTTCTAGGTATTAGTATCGTTGACTAACACCCGTAACACAAGCAAATAATTTGCTTACTTTGGGGTTAGATCAGTATGTGTAATTTGTCCCGTGACTAGATTATGTTATGAGTCGTCACTGGATTTTTGGGAAGAACAAAATGCTCAGCCAGAGTTTAAAGTAAAATTTGGACTACTGGCTAATGTTTGGTTTGTGTGTCACATCATTTTGTGTGATACGGTGATATGACATAGACTAAACAATGTCTTATAAATTTGACTACTGACTTTAGCCATAAACATAATTGTATTCTTGTGTATGTATGTCGAATGAATGTAGCGTGTAAAATTTATTTTTATTAATTTAATGTATTTCTTATGTATATTACATGTATCTTCACGCCAGGTGCCTTACGAGGTAGGCAGAGAGGATCGAGTGCAAAACATCACGTTCCTTGCAGGCTTGTCTCGCTTCCTCCACATTCATCACTCTCTTCATACACACACGCCGGTTGCGATGACTCTTGACACCACCTTCGGACAGTACTCGATCAATTTGATCGTGGTATGTCAGTCTTGGTTTTCCCCGGTACCTACATCCTTCTATTTTGTTAATCTTATGTATATTATTAAAAAATATTGGGTTTCTGCAGTCTTCCGCAGTATAAACATTAGTTGTGCCAATTTTCATATTCCACCGTTCGCGTAATTGTTATACAAATTACGCCTTTGACGATCAGACACGGGTTTTTGTTACTTATTGTATGTAGGAGCCCGGAATAACACCGGCAGTAAATTCCATTGACAAAAGGGCCCTACAAAGTTATTTCTGATTGTGTGATTTCATCTCATGATGACATATAATAAAGTCGTAGGAAAGTCAAAACTGTACATTGAATATTTTTTTAAAAGAATACTTGGGGCGTGATCTACAATCGATATCGAAGCCAAAAATATAGTTTTTCGAATTTTTGTCTGTTTATCTGTTTGTCTGTATGTATGTCCGGGGTAAACTCAAAAAGTACTGCATGGATTTACTTCAAATTTTGCATGAATATTACTAACAGGTCGGGTACTACATATTATCACGCTATCACGCTATCACCTAGCGGCCAGGTGCTGTGCGGAGTAAACGAAGTCCGCGCGGACGAAGTCGTGGGCAATAGCTAGTAACCTAATAATAAAGTTTGCATTACGCAAGTCCTCAGCCCCGATACAGTATCAGCCTCTTAATGATGTGATGATAAGATAACATCTGTTCGATATCGTTTTTCGTAATAATTTATATTGGGTTATTGAATATCGATAAATTTAATCTGCAGACACAGAAATATTTGATTATTCTGATTCGTGGAATGTAAAATAATAAGGTTTGTATAGACAAACCTATAGGCAATTGCCGCCTAATACAAATAGGTTTGTATTAGGTGGCAATTGCCACGCTTGCCATGCCAGTCACAACTGAAATCACTACTTTTTTATATTTTGTGAATTACTGAATAGCACAAGCAGTTTTGCTGATGTAGAAATAATTATCGCTTATAAAGAAAAGATGTTGGTGCGTTGTTAAGACCATTTCGGGCATGCAATACCACATGCATACGCTTATTACTTTATACTCCAAACCTGAACAAAACAAGACAAGATACTGTTACTATCGATGCCGGGTCCCTATAATCTACAAACTGTCATTCGTAACAGTAACAATTCGTAACTAGCTTAGTAATAAAACGGTCTGTCATGCTGTCCCACAAGTTTTTTGGACTATGTATTTACGACAAGCATCCGTAGCTTGACTGCTTACCGATGGCCCTCTCGAATATAGTGTGTTATCTGTGGATGGCCCTCACTGCGTTCCATTATTCAGAAAGTTTTAAAATAGTCTCGAAAAAATTAAGCCCTATTTATAAACTAATTGATGTATAGTATAGAGCTAGATACAATGGATAGCCGTGTATGCATTTAATGCGAAATATAAATGATGTATACAAATAATCAATGGAAAAATTTTATCATTCAATATCAAAGAAAGTGTCATAAGCGTGAAATGATTCACAATACTGACGTTAGCCGTCATCAAAGTTCAAACTGTTTTTTCCAAAATAATTTATTAATTATAAAATTGATGCGACCTACTAATGTTATAGACACATTTTTACAAGAAGCACAATTTTTAAAACCAAAATGGAACAATTTAAGAAAAACAAAACCAGAAAATGTCCCAGCAAAATTCACTATAACTTAAAGGTATAATATATATTACAAGAATTACTTTGTTTACATTGTAGAATGGCAGATATCTCTTTGGCTAATCTCAGATGGCTCAGAGACAGCCACCACCAAGAAAGTAACAATTGCATTACAATCCATGTGGTAGGTAAATGTGCCGAATGCATACTTATTAGCTATTAGCTACCTTACCTTTCAAACTGGAACATACGTTACAAGCACAACGTTAATGCAGCAGGAATCGGTGAAACGACGGCACAAAACCTAGGTGAGACGTTGTAGAACTCTAATCTCGGAAAAATTATTCAAATCATTTTTTATTTATTCATTACTCAACTATTTAGATCTGATTTTATCAGTTCTTATACATTATGAATATTGGGTATGTTCTATAGTCTATACAGTACATGGCTTCGGCTGAAGATATACTTTATTTTATTGTGTGTATATTTTTAAATTCTTGTAGTCAATATTTATGTTAATTAATTCACTTTTTTTTAATTATACGATAGCAAACAAGTAAACGAGTCTCTAGATCAAAAGAGTCAACCATCGCCTATAGATACCACATATGTTAGTGGTGCCTTGTTATCTTGTGGCGAGGTCTAAGCCACACGCACAAGCTTACGGGCTACCTTACCTTTCAAATTGGAACAGATCATTGACAAGCACTCACACTATTGTATACGCAATATGTAAGGCCTAGTAGCCACTATGGTAGTGACTCGAACAGCCAATCGGTCCGTTTTTTACGACCTGCCTGGCAGAACGGCAGTTGGCCTATTTTTCTAGGGAGCTCGGACCAACACGGGGAAATGTCAAATGCATGACTGTGTGGCAGTATGAGCCAAAACTTACAAACTAGAAAAGATGCTATCTACATTTAAAATTTCTATCTAGTTTAAATTAATTTAAAAATAACTATGTCTCCTTTAATAACACAGGAGAGAACTACAAAATGAATGATGGACGCCAGGAACAAAACTTTGCAATAGCTAAATATGGCCACCGAGCAAATACGGCAATTTTGGAATAGAATGACGTAAAACTGAAATAGTGAAATCGCCATGACTAAGCTTATAGCGAAGAAATTATAATAGTTGAAAAATAATGCTTATGCCATGGAAGAGTTTGTATTGGAGATCTAAGCTGCTTTTTAGTTGTGCTTCTTTTTTCCAATTTTTTGTTTCCTTGCTAGTTCTTAAGGCCTAATTATAGTTTCTTCGCATGTTAAACTTAGTATAAGTTATAAAATAAAACTTCAAATTTAAGCACTTTGGTTTTATTCATAATGAGGTGATAAACAAAATCCTATAAATATCCCCACTTTTTGTCTCAAGGCTGTATATGAAATAGAAATAAATGAGCCCCTGAAATATTCACAGAACGTCTGCCGTTGTGGTCGCTAACACGACAAACAATAAGGTAAAAAAGTTAGAATCCAAAGGGGTTCCTATACAAGAAACATTAAAAATCTGTTTTCTTCGTCTGCCTTCCTGCATTCTTGTACGGACCGTATGCGTATCCAGCTTCATTGTTGCAAGCTGAAAAATAAAGAATTAATGATAAAAAATACAATGTTATTAAACATTTTCAACGATTTGTCCAATCACGTATAATAAATTTCGCAAACAAGCAGATGGGTCTCCTGATGGAAAGAGTCAACCATCACCTATAGACACCAAAGATGTTAATGGTGCGTTGCTATCTTGTGGCGAGGTCTAATGCCACATGCATAAGTTTACAGACTACCTTACCCTTCAAACCGGAACACGACAGCGACAAGCACTGACGCTATTGCGGCAGGAATAGGTAAGGTTTTTTGTGATATGGGTACAGTTGACACATATTTGAAGTCAGTTTAATTTTTAAATTGCTATGATCCATATCTTTGAGATAACCATTGCCTATAGATACCAGGTACCTATATTATTGTTACCCAGATAGGTATTTTAATGGTGCTTTGCTATCCATATGGCAAGGGTTGAAGTCAAATTTATGGTTCATTTCCGTAAGATTACTAGCAACCTTACCTTCCAAACTGAAACAAGACAGTGACAAGCATCGACACTATTACGACAGGATTAGGTAAGTGCGGATGTTGTAGAACTCTACCATGTTAGTGATTATAGTTAGCCTGAAATTATTATTATTTATATTTCCCATATTGTTCAATACCACCTTTGAACAATAGACCATCTGTCGTGCAGTTCGTAAAAGACTCGAAAAAGATTGATTTTCAGGTCATGACTATGGTGGTAGAGTTCCGCAACTCCTCACCAGGGTATATGGCACCACCGTTTTACCTATTTCTACCGCAATAGCGCCAATGCTTCTCATTTTCGTTTCTCGGCTCGGAGGGTAAGGTAGCTGGTAAATTTATACATGTGGCATTGCCATTCCTCCAAACGGATAGCAGTGCATCAGCATCAGTAAGAACTTTGGTGACTATAGGCAATAGTTTATCTTTTCCTCGGGTGAGATATCTGCTTGTTTGCTTTACAATGACAAAGATTGGCTGGCTTGTGAATTAAAGTAATTCGTAGGCGAAGTAGGTGACCAACATGACTTATATTTATTCAAATTTGCACAAATTATACTAGATTATATTCTAACGTGTGTTCCATCAATTGCAACTAGTACTCGGGGAAAGCGGGCTATTTGGCAACGTCCTTGTTATGTATCATTTTTGATTTTTATGTAGTCCGATTGCAAATGTGCTATTGCAAAGCTGATATCACGTACTGTCCGCCTGGCGCAGGACTGTCACACCAATAAAGTCTTCTGTCAACAACACTGTGCCTATCGCATGCAATCGGAGGGTCAATAGCAGCTGGTGCAATGGAGATTATTCCATGATTTTTTGAACAAATACGAAGAACTATGAAAGTTTATTTATCTTGCAAGAGTCTACGAATAATAATTAAAGTTTGTCAGCTAGGAAATAAGAAAAATATCTACCTGGCTCCTGTTATTCGTAAATGGGGATATATTTCAGACAATAATTGCTCTTCTGCCGTTATATCAAGCTGAAACCGCAGCTGGAATTATATGTAGTTTCCACTCTTTCCTTTATACTCTGATTGTTGATTTTTCGTCGGAACTAGACGTCACATACCAGTCTGATAATATGTAAAGCATTTCCGTGTCACTTTCTGAGCTTGAAGTGGTAAATTCACGCTAAATATTTTTTAAATTATTGTTCAACCGGCCGAAATCCGGGGGTAGCTATACGAATGACGGATGATGAAATTTTGACAGATTAATGACATTATATTTTTTATAGGGACATACCAATCTGTCATTTCCATACAATACACAGTAAAACCTTAACTGGCAGCCCTCCCACCCGTTAGCAACGAACCTTTGGTAATTTGACATAAGAGTCGTGCTTTTTAGGAACAGTTTTAGCTTACGCCTCGTAGAAAATCCTACTATTTGTCACTAAAACGAGTCGTTTTGCAGATATAGGGACCGGGCACGAGACGTTGCAAAACTACACCATCTAGATGACATGATGGCAGTGATGAGTAGGACTAATCCTTCGTCTGCTACGAACTACCTGGCAGAATGATAGATGGTTTATTTATTAAGGGAGCCCGGGCCAGTAGTAAAACTGTATGAAAAACATTCATACACAAACCCAGAAATACAAATGTTAATGCCTATCACACAAATGGTTGTCCCTGTAGGGAATCGAATTTAAATCCCATGTTTTGCGTTGGCAGATCTGCTGACCATTCAACCAAAGAGTATTGTCGGTGTCGATTAGTTTAAATTATAAAGAGGCCGGTACATATTACACTACTACTATGTATTTAATTTTATATATATATTATAAATATAACATATTAAACGTGAGGGGAAAATTTTGTACCTCTTTTTAAGACAATCACATGAATGGTAGAATATGAAAGAACATGGGCAAGACTTCATACATCGTTATTTTTAGTTATTATCTTAAAGTTTAATATATTCCTTAAGATTATATGTCAACTCTTTAACTTATCCGCAATTAATAAATATTTTTTTAACTTGGGGAATAGTAGCTAAATAAAGCTGGAATTTAGGTAAGATTAACGTAAACAATAAGTTCTCTCCTTAGTAGTCTGTGGTAAGGTATTTATCTTGTCATTGGGCGTCTTCAGTACATCTGCTAATCTCAGAAATCTAAATTAGATTCACAGAATTCTGAGCTAAGATTTTGCAAAAACACTTTATATGTACTTAAAAGAACAAAAAATAAAATAGCATTAACTATTCTTTAACACAAAAACAGGGAGAATTTTTATTTGATACTTATAATGAAAATTATGATATATAAACTTATTACTGTTTTTATGAAAATATAATCAAAGTTTTATAAATTGGTAACACTTAAATGTGATGATAGAATTCAATCAAATTATAGTCTCAATTATTTTTAAATGATTGTTCCTAGCGATAAATTTTATTTAATTGATTTAAAAATCATAGAAAATTATTCTAGTTTATCTAATATTCGTCACTCCAAAAGACTCGCAAGGGTTGTACAAAATTAAATAGACCTGTGTTCTTTGGCACATTTACAGTTTACATTGCGGAGGACTGCAGAAAGTTAAATTTTTTTAATAAAATGCTTTAGAAATATAAAAATAAAATTACACACACTACATTCATGTGACATACATGATATTATACACACACGCATACTATAGTATTTTCTTTACGGCTAAACTCAGCTGTCAAACTTAAAACGGATTTTATTGTTTAGGTTATGGTCGAGTTTCGTCCACAGCTGATCACTAGTAACTTAGAGGAATGCGTTATTATTCAATGGCTAGTAATATATTAATACCTGATGGAATAAGTTTGGACCCCTTTTTAAGTACAATTGCGCGAACGGTCGTGTATGAAATTTGGCACAGTTAAAGCTTACACTGTACCTCTTTTTAAGTACAATTGCGCGAACAGTCGAGTATGAATTTGGCACAGTTAAAGCTTACATTGTACCTCTTTGCGCGAACAGTCGAGTATGAAATTTGGCACAGTTAAATCTTACATTGTACCCCTTTTTAAAGTACAATTGTGCGAACGGTCGAGTATGAAATTTTGAATAAAATAGGTACATTAGAAATACATTAATTAAATATACATTGCACACACTAAGTTCACGTGACATACATGATATTAAACACGCATGTATAGTGTTCATGGCTAAAGTTTGTTGTCAAACTTCAAAGACAAGAAAATCTTGTTTAGTCTATAGTCGAATTTCGGCCACAAGCGTTCGCTAGTTAAATATAATGCTTATTAACAATAAAAATCCTGTGTTGGTCCGGGCCTTCTTTGAAAAATATACCATCTGCCGTTCCGCCAGGCAGTTTTAGAGAGAACGATTTGCCGTACGTGTCAGTACCATTGTGGCTTCTAGGTTCTAGGAGCTCTGTATTGCCTTGCCCGAGTCTGGAGTTCTTGTCACTGTCGTGTACCGGTTTGGAGGGTAAGGTAGCATGTGGCATTAAAGACCCGCCACAAGTATAGCAATTAGCAACGCACCATTACCATCTTTGTGTCTATTATAGTATAAAGCAGCTTTTAAAGATCTAAAATTGTCGTTTTGGTTTTAAAATCGATTGGTTACAAAATCTAGAAGGTATGCAGAAAACACATTTTTTTTAAAATTTTTTCGTAAACATTAACTACTAAACTTGACGTATGGCGTTAACGTTGTAATTTTAATTTAAGGATCGTGCACACTGGGATGAAGTGCACCGGCCACACCGCAACGCAAAAATCCGCCTAGATGAAATAATGAAAATTGATGATCATACATTTTATATGAAATAGCGCACACTACGGCGCGGCGGGAAGTATTTTGCTCAGCAGATTTTTGTAAATGCGATGCGTCCCGCTCCGTCGACAGTGTGCGATGGCAAGCGTAATGACGCGCGCTTTTTTATTATTGATTTGGTAAATCAAGTTATTATGGATGAAAAAGCATTAATAATTTCAGTTCAGAGCTACATAAATCTATATGATTTCTAAGATCCACGTTATGATCGTGAAAGAAGAATAACATTTGGAAAGAAATTAGCGGTATGCTCCATCCTTTACTGCCTTTAAATAAACATTATTTGACATGTATGGACCCTAACACGTGCACAAAACATTACATATATAATCCAGGACACGCGTTGTCTGTCTTAAGAACGGTAGCGAGGGAAGGAAACGCCATTTAGGGCGTCCTACGTGTCGTGCCCCACTTACGGAATGGACGGTCCAATTATTTTGTAAGATTCACGCTTGCTTTGGCCTTTGCACTTCAGCGTGGTTTATGTACGAGATGGAGAGAACGAAATGTCTAATTATATTATTGGTCCCGTAAACCAATTTTTGAGTGCATGCATGTAGATTAGTACTAATCCATACATTACGTGAGGGATTTAAGAGGTGGAGGGGGTGGAGCAAAATTTCACCAAATCTTACGTAGAGGAGGGAAGGGGTGACTCGGCAAATATCACGAAAAATGTGTGTCCACTTGTATATATGTTTGTATGGTTACATCATAATTTACTAGGACTTTTTAATGTTTTTTTGACGTATATAAGTGTTCGGTTCTCTCACTATGATTTAAGTATATTAATCGAAGATTTAAATACTAAACTCAATTGGGTTTAACGCCACAAAATCTTGAAAACAATTTTTTTTTCAAACTGATATGTAAACACTAAAAATACGCATTTAAGAAAAATCCCGCGTGAAATTAGAATGCTGGGGGATGGGGGTTGATGAAAATCTCACGATATCTTACCAAGGGGGTGTAAAAAAAAAGCCTAAGTTGTCTCACGTAATTAATAGATGCCCCCTTATTCCGTCGCTTGCTACTTTTTTTCGGAATGACTGAACCGCTGCTGGCCTTAAGAGCCTTCACAGCTTCACCGGACGCGTGGGCGAGCAGAGTTCTCAACCAGAGTATAAAGTTATGGGCTGTACGCCCTCTGCTCTACCGGTGTTTCCTGATATACAGACAGATAGACTAAATTAAAAATTATACTTTTAACCTCTCTAGAATCATTCTTCCATCTCTGGAACCCAGAATCAGTGCCATAGATGTTCTAGTTGCACCTCTGCCCACTGCATCAGGGTCACCGTCATGGTGATACAGAACCGTTTGTTTGTTATGTGTAAAAACACACAATGATTGCACTCAGGCCGTTAACACTGCACCCGCCGTGCAGGTCACAAGTCACCGGCTAGACTAATGAGCGTTCAAGTGGTGGCATTAGGGTTAACGACCGCTCCCGCAGGTCACGACGAGATGTTACCATAACGGTGAGCAGTATTAGTGTTAGCATACTGACAAATTATGCTATCAGAGGTCATGCCGCCATGACGAACACACTCAACAAATGTATTTATAATCAACCCGGAAAGGCCTGAAGTAGGGGTTTAAAGGTTATAAGATAGCAAAAACAAGGCTCTCTTGATGGAAAGAGACAACCATTGTCTATAGGCACCAAAGATGTTAATGTTGCGTTGCTATCCTTGTAGCGGGGTCTTCATGCCACATGAATAAGTTTACCGGCTACCTTACCCTCTAAACCGGAACATGACAGTAACAAGCACTAACGCTATTACAATAGGAATAGGTAAGGCGGTGGTACCAGACCCGAGCTAGATAGTACAGAACTCTACATCTAGTAGGCGCGAAGGTAGTAGCTCGCATAGACAAGCATTCGTTTTTTACGAACTGTCTGGCAGAACTTCTTGTTGTCTTCATTGACTCAATGGGTTCATTACACTCCTACCTTGTAAAAGACGAATCTTAGTCGCAATCATTCGAAATGTGGTTCATTCTCAAAGGAACAAATGTGATATTTTTACTAAAAAAAAAGTATCTTCACGCCCGTATCCCCGAAGGGGTAGGCAGAGGTACAACAAGTGCACCCACGATTAGCCGAAGATACTTGGTCCCACAAATGTGATAGATGGCAAGCCTATCGCCAACCGGGCACTTTCCAATCCCGGGCAACTTTGTGTTTATCAGAAAACTGAAAAAACATTTGTTAAGTGCCCGACCCGGGAATCGAACCCGGGACCTCATATGGTTGACGCCAACGCTGGAACACTAGACCACAGAGACGATTTACTAATTACAATAATTAATTTACTAATTACAATAATTATTATATTTTTACTTATTACAATAATTAATCGATCGACGTATTGAACAGGGAATTCTACTAAGTTAATTTAAGATATTGTGTAAATAAATGATTTTAAAATAATGTGTGGAAATAGTATAAATTTATCACCTTTTTTAAAGAATAGATCAAGTGATTTGTTGTAAGCCATCTCGTAGAAGGTGAAAGAAGAGTAATACATGCCACTAACATCTTGACTAATGAATATGTGGTATATTTCTGCAACGTCTCGAAAGGGAGGCCTCAATAGCTAATCCTGCCGCAATTGCGTTTATGTATGTTATGGGCGTAGTTCAGTTTGAAAGCCAGGTAACTAATTAACTTGTGCATTTGGTATTCCAACCCGGACACGGATAACAACGTACCAAAGACATCTTTTTCCATCAGGATAGCAATTTGCCTGTGTGCTATCCAGTGAAATGAAATACGCAAACTATCCAAATGTTATAAATGTAATATCCAAATATTATAAAGTTTGTTTGAGACGCGTTCACGACGAACCCGCTCCAGCGATTTTAATGATATTTTGCGTGGTGATAATCAGAGATCCAGGGTGATACATAGGCTAATTTTATTTCAAAAATCTAACCCTAAAGTGCTGAAATAGGGGAACGTTCATCCAGTATGAAATGACGTATGAAAAAACTATATCGACGACATGGTAATTCACTCCTAAGCCAAGCAAGCAATAATATTTTTTTAACGCAATAAAACTGCAGCAACCGACTTTCCATTTCCTATATTTCTTTTTGGTTTTTTGGTATTGACTTCACGTAAAGGAAGAGGTTTTTTCGACTGTATTTTTCGTGTTTCTTACCTCCGAACTCGGTCATTCAAAAACCGATGTGGAAAATTCTCTTACTGTTTCGGAGGGTATACTTCCCGTTGGGTCTTTAGTCTTTATTGATTTGTTGTTTGGAATGCGGTTGTTGCGAGTCAACTTTTTATCTGTTGGACTTTCCGGTTTGTTGGTTTGTGAGATGAGTGGTGATCCCCATTCATTCATTCATTCATTCTTCAATAAATTGTAATATAGATCCCATATATAACCAGAAAAATAAAATCATAGTATTAGGAGACCAAAAACTACGTGGCCTATCTACTAAATTATTGGAATTTGGATCAAATAAATACACAGTTGTGTCTACAATCAAGCCTAATGCGACTTCAATGGAAATATTACATAGTTATAGTGACTTTTCTAGTTTAGGTAACAAAGACTATGTTATTCTTGGAATTGGTACTCATGATCGCGATCCTTATTCTGTTTTTACCAATTTGAGCAATACCTTAGACAAACTTAGGAAGTGTAAACAAGTGTTCTTATTAAAAATCCAGTCAAACAAGTATTTAAATATAGGACTTCTTAATTATAAAATGAACTTAATTGTAAATCAGTATAATAATTGTACTCTTATTGATTTGGATACCTATTTAACTAGATATAATCGTTATACACACAAAAATTATATTAACTGTTTGTATACAAAGTTAAAAATTGAGATAGATTATCAGGAATATAAAAATAAATTTTTGTCATTTTCAAAATTAAACGTTAATCAACTAAATAACAATGAGACTGAGAATAAATTATTGAGCACTAAAAAAATGACATATAGTGAATATAAAGAAAATTTGGAAAAGTTAGTGTCTAATAGGATTAATATAAAAAATTGTGACAAATCTATACAAAATCCAAAAAAAGGTACTATACCATATTTTTTTAATATTAAACCAAGAATTAAACCGGAAAACAATTCAAATAATCTTTTGTATAATAAAACAGCCAGGAAGGGTACAATACCATACTATTTTACTTTGAAAACCAAAAGTCTAGAAAGTAACAAAAACCAGCTTTTTCGTCAATAATAACCAGTTTAAGCTACTTCACCAAAACATAGCAGGTGCATTAAAAAAACGTGATTATTTGCAAGTAGCTATTAGTGAGCTTCGCGACACACTAGGTATAATTGATGTTATATGTCTTTCTGAAACTTTTCTTAAGCAAGGTTCTGAAACAAACTTTAAACTTGACGGTTACACTATGGCATCTCATTTTTCTCGTGATAATCAACGTAGGGGTGGAACATGTATTTTAGTTAGAAATGAACTTGATTTTAAAATCCTGGACTTACAAATACGCTTACCATTTTCCTTTGAATGTTGCGCTGTTGAAATTGTTAATTATAAACTAATAGTAATTTGTATTTATCGTACTCCCAGCTCAAATGTTGATATATTCTTAAATAAATTAGAATTATTATTAGAAAATATTATGAGATATTCAAAAAAGAAACTTATTTTATGTGGAGATTGGAATATAGACCTGATGCAGGACACTTGTAAACATAAAAATTTAACAAGCATTCTTTCAAATAACAACATAAATCAACATATTATAAAACCTACTAGGAAGCATGCATGTCTGGATCTAATAGCAAGTAACTTAAATAATGTTCAGTCTAACATTCATACACTTGCTTTGTCTGACCATGAAACTGCCCAAAGTATACAAGCCAATATAGAGTCAGTCTTAGAATTTAAACAAAAAAGAGCTTTTTGGTTTGAAACAAAACAGATATATGGGCAGGACAATATTAAAAAGTTTCATGAATGTTTATCAAGTTTAAGTTTTAATGAAGTTTTTACAAAGTCAAATTGTGAAGAAGCATTTAATGAATTTCATGATATTTTACTGTTATTTTTTGAGTTATGTTTTCCTAAGGTCCGTGTAAAAGTTTTAAATAAACCTTTAAAAAATAAATGGTTAACTAAAGGTCTTCTAAAATGTTGCAAAGTAAAACGCCAGTTGTACCTTAACTATCGTCGTGCTCAATCTAATAGGAAAGAAAATAAATGTAAATATCTACATTATAGGAAAATTTTGTCTAAATGTATATTAGAATCACAAAAACAGTCTTATTTGAAATACATTGAAAATTCCTCTAATAAATGTAAAGCTTCGTGGAATCTGATTAAAAGTACATTTCAGAACAAAATAAATAGTAGAGAAATAGAAAAAATCAAAATAAACAATTTAAAGTACACAAATACTCAAACAATCTGTAATCTATTTAATAATTTCTTTATGAACCAGACAAAATCAAGTAGTGTAAAAGTCAAATCTACAAATACTTCAAAATCATATTTTTTACCAAATTGTAGTAAAACTATGTATTTGACACCAGTAGATGAGCATGATGTGAAAAAAGTTATACATTCATTGAAAAATACTTATGCTACTGGCTATGATAATATTAGCACAGAATTATTGAAAAATGTTGCTAGTGTAATATCAAGACCTCTTAGCCATATAATTAATTTGTCATTTTTGGAAGGTAAATTTCCAGAACGATTAAAAAAGTGTATTGTCAAACCATTATTTAAAAAAGGAGATATGTGCGATATGAACAATTATAGACCTATTACTTTAATTCCAGTTATTTCAAAAATCTTTGAAAAAATTATGTATGAAAAGCTCTATAATTATTTACTTGATTTTGGCCTACTAAAAAATAATCAATATGGATTTAGGAAAGGTAGGTCTACTACATTAGCATGTTTTGATTTAGTGAAGAGCATAACTGAATGTCTCAATAAGAAAATGTATCCACTTTGTGTATTTTTGGATATGAGTAAGACATTTGATTTTGTTTCACACGATATTTTACTATCAAAACTTGAAAAATATGGTATTAGAGGGAAGGCTTTAGATTGGATAAAGAGTTACTTAGAAAATAGGAAACAATGTGTTGAAATATCTAAAATATACGGAAACCGTAAAAAAATATTTACTTCAAACTACCGTGTTAACAACTGTGGTGTACCACAGGGCAGTGTTTTAGGACCCTTGCTATTTTTAATTTATATCAATGATCTTCCTGATAGTTTACAACATGATTGCTTTTTATTTGCTGATGACACTACCCTACTTATTAAATGTAAAAATAAAAAAGACTTGGTAAACGAAACAACTGAAACCTTACTTCAAGTTTCAGACTGGTTAATTAATAATAATTTAAAAGTTAATGTAACTAAAACAAAATTAGTTGAATTTCAGAACTACCACAGTAATATTACTAAAAACACAAATGTATTTTTAAATAAAGTAAATATAGATGATGTAGATTATACAAACTTTTTAGGAATAATTATTGACAAATATTGTAATTGGAAAGCACACATTGAATATCTATGTAATAAGATTGATAGATTTGTCTATGTCTTGAGAAGACTAAGAGAAGTAGGAAATGTAAAAGCCTCCCTATTAGCATATCATGGATATGTCTCTTCTAATTTACAATATGGAATTCCTATTTGGGGAAATTCTGTTGAATTGATACGAATTTTTAGAGTCCAAAAGAAATGTATTCGAGCAATATGTGGTGTTAATCAGTTACATTCCTGTAAACCACTTTTCAAGTCTCTTAAGGTACTTCCCTTACCATGTTTGTATATTTTAGAGGTATGCGTATTTGTAAAAAAGCACCAAAAGTTATTTAAAACAAATGCTGAAGTCACTGGTAACTCATATTTTAGGAATAGTAAAAAATTATATGTTCCTAATCAAAAATTAAATATTTTTACAAAAAATGTGTATTGTATGTCTATTATTATATACAATCATATTCCTGATAGTCTTAAATCATTACCTTTAAATAAATTTCGCAAAAAGTTGTTTGATTTGCTGTTAGATAAAACTTATTATGATATTAAAGAATTTTTAGCCGATAAAATTAAATATTAATGGATAGAAATATAAGTTTGTTGAATTGTCCTTAAAAAATTTCAATGTACCTAGTAAAATTTTGTAAATAGTGAACATTTTGTAAATTATAAAAAATTTAATTGCACAAAATATGAAACTTGTAATTATAAAAAATTCTTTTGTAATATGAAATTGTACATTTATAACAAGTACATAAAATAGAGAAAAAAGACCAGCCCGCTGAGTTTCTTCCGCCGGATCTTCTCAGTGTGTGGCCGCGTTCCGATCCGGTAGTAATTCTAAATATTCGATAGAATCTTTTAAATGTAATATTTTATAATGATAATTTTTTTAAATATTTGCACACCATATAATGGTAGAATATGTTGGTAACTTAATTTATTTTTAACAACTTGTAACACCCATATTCTTGCAAATAAATATTTTCTTTCTTTCTTTCTTTCTTTCATTCCTATAGTGACAACCGGGACCGACAGCTTAACGTACTTATTCAGAGAAGTGGGTATGGTAGCACCGCACCCGCCAGATTCCGAGTTGCTACTGAGATTTTGGATTTTCGGGATAATCCTGGAAAAAACCTCAATAACATATTTGCCCGACCCTGGGATCGAACTGGGGATTCCATAATCTGAGCCGAATAGGCTAACCCCTAGAACATAAGGCAGTCATAATGTTCCTAACTTAAAGTAAGTTACTATAAATGTAATCTATACATACCTATAATAAAATCGTAGGAAAGTCAAAACTGTATATTGAATATTTTTTAAAAGAATACTTAGGGCGTGATCTACAATCGATATCGAAACCAAAAATATAGTTTTTAGAATTTTTGTCTGTTTGTCTGTATGTATGTCCGGGGTAAAATCAAAAAGTACTGCATGGATTTACTTCAAATTTTGCATGGATATTACTAGCAGGTCGGGTTAATATATAGGCTATATATTATCACGCTATCACATAGGGGGAGGAGCTGTGCGGAGTAAACGAAGTCCGTGCGGACAAGTTGCGGGCAACAGCTAGTAATAAATAAAACATTACGTAATGATTTGGCAACTAAATAGTGATTGTCGTTTCGTTTTCGGTTTAAATAAAGGGCGTGGTCCGATTCTTATTCACTTATTTGGATTTTTTTATATACTACTGTATACAATAAAAGTATGTTTATTGGTATAGTTTCGAGGTCAACATAATGTGATTCTTACGAACATTTTTATGCTAAATTCCTTGCGGTGTAGGCGGAGAGGATGAATGCACATTACGATTTAATTCGACTTGCGTAATTTCTTTCACATTCACAGCTGCTTTATTTAGCAGCACAAACAATAGCAGTTACTTGCGGCTTCATTCGCTTGACCAAAGCTTATTATTCCTCTGCTCAGTCAGGTAAAAAAGTAGCATACGTCACTCCTGAATAATGTAGCTTTTAAAGGTGAAAGATTTTTTAAATCGGTCAAGTAGTTTTTTAGTTAAATCTTAACAAATAAACCAAAAATCAATTCTTTCCTCTATAATATCAGTTTAGAAATCAGTGTGCGCATATAAAAATTCGCTCTCGTCATGTTCTTCCAACGCGGCAAAAGAAATATAATAATAATACGGTGGACACATTACATGAATTAATCTGACCCCAAAGTAAGCAAATTATTTTCATTGTGATATGGGTCAATGATATTAATGCATTTTACACTATTTATCGTCGGCACTTGGTGAAACTCCATTTGTAGTTTTGTTAATACACTTGTACTGTTTCACAAATTACTTTAAATTTAATTAATATCACCAACCGGTTTCGCCTTTTACGGCATCTTCAGGGCTATGACACTTTTGTGACATTATTTTATATTATGACACATATTAATGCATATAAATACATATAATAATACTGAAAATATATTTAACACCCAAACCTAGAAATACAAATATATATGCTCTGACACAAATGCCTGTCTCTAGCGGGTATTGAACCCGAGCCCATATTTAATTAACTCAGTTATAAAATATTTCACATCAGTGTACAAATAAAATGTAAAGGGTTTCCGAAGTGAAATCGTCCCCATATCGTGACATCACCCCGCCCAGCTGGTTATTCAGTGAAAGGTTGTTTATGCTGATTACGTTTGGTGTTTACGTGGTAAATTAATAAACCTTATACTTCGAGACTTGGGTAACCATCACCATGACTAGTGTGCACCCGCATCAGGGCAAGTTTAACGGTATTTTTTTAAATGTAAGGTTACGAACATATACATCCATCCATCTTGGATTGCACGTTGGCGGCAGTATTGGCACTTGGCAGACCCGTGAAAAATTATTGTTTTATCAGGGCCGTAAAAATATTGTATTTTCAATAAAATTTATGTATATTTCAAAATTAGATTTAACTGTCGGTCGTCTGAAAGCTTTAGTTTAAAGAGAATCACTGAAGTAATTTTATTTGTGTGATATTCCGGCAATTATTAAAAAAATGTTTTTAAATGCAATTTTTAATCAAGTATGATACTTTCTTGAGAACTCAGTTATTGGTAAGTCGGGAAATTGGAGTCAAACATTTCAATAACTATTATTTTTTCAAAGAAAATAATAACTTTATATACAAAATTGCTATCGTTCAAAATTATTGTATTTCTGTCAAGATTGAACGCTTAGGATTGAGTATTAAAAAATCTTGAGATTATTTTACATGTACAAATTACTTTTTTTTTTATTTTTATTTTTTTTATATCATAAGATAGCAAACAAGCAGATGGGTCTCCTGATGGAAAGAGTCAACCATCGCCTATAGACACCAAAGATGTTAATGGTGCGTTGCTATCTTGTGGCGAGTTCTAATGCCACATGCATAAGTTTACCGGCTACCTTACCCTCCAAACCGGAACACGACAGTGACAAACACTGACGCTATTGCGGCAGGAATAGGTAAGGCGGTGGTACCAGACCCGGGCGAGACAATGCAGAACTCTACCACCTAGTAGCCACGATGGTAGTGACTCGATAGCCAATCGGTCGCCTTTTACGACTTGCCTGGCAGAATGGCAGTTGGCCTATTCTACAGAGGAGGCCGGGACCAACACGGCGTAAACGGTTACTCTATGATGTACAATAAATATTGAAGGTACGTCTGCTGACACTGGTTGCGGGTGTGCAGAGTGATGGGAACACGAAGTTCCGAATCATCACGATCGACTGGTTTGTCAAATGACGAGATAGGTAGTCATTCTCGTTCTTGTGAGTTATCGATCTGATAAGAACTGACGAATATTGTGATAACTACTGTTCTATTATAACATCTGTACATATAATAACATCGTAGGAAAGTCAAAACTGTACATTGAATATTTTTTTAAAAAAATACTTGGGGCGTGATCTATAATCGATATAGAAGCCAAAATATAGTTTTTAGAATTTTTGTCTGTTTGTCTGTATGTATGTCCGGGGTAAACTCAAAAAGTACTGCATGGATTTACTTCAAATTTTGTATGGATATTACTAATAGGTCGGGTCAACATATAGGCTACATATTATCACGCTATCACCTACGGGGGAGAGGCAGTGCGAAGTAAACGAACTCCGCGCGGACGAAGTCGCTGGCAACAACTAGTAATTCATAAGATAGCAAACAAGCAGATGGCTCTCTTGATGGAAAAAGAAACCATCGCCTAAAGACACCAAAGATGTTAATGGTGCGTTGCTATCCGTGTGTGCGGGAT
Organism: Apodemia mormo; assembly: GCA_036924255.1. Lineage (NCBI taxonomy): Eukaryota > Metazoa > Arthropoda > Insecta > Lepidoptera > Riodinidae > Apodemia > Apodemia mormo. The sequence goes on along the minus strand of JAUPFN010000012.1, from coordinate 2,869,732 downwards.
GGCAATGCTGGCTATCTTAACCTCCAAACTGGAACACGACTATGGCAAACGTTGACGTTATTGCGGCAGAAATAGATGGTACCAAATACCCGGGCGAGACGCTGCGGAACTCTACCGCCTAGTAGTCACTACGGCAGTGACGCGTATATCCAGTCGATCGCCGTTTACGATCTGCCTGGCAGAACGGCAGTTGTTCTATTCTTCAAAGGAGGCCGGACCAACACCAACACTGGGACCCAAATACGAAGTTATAGTTGATTTCACATAGTATATGTGAAATTTCCTCCGTGTTGATCCGGACTGCTGCTAGGCAGTAGCAGCCTGGATTAACGTGCCTAATTGTTATTGCTAGGCACATCGTAAAAGGCGAGAAAAGGCTAATAAGTGTCACTAACATTGGGACTGTTAATTAGGTTGTAGAGATCTGCATCGTCTCGCCTGGGTATGTGGTACCGACGCCTTACTTATTTCTGCCGCAATAGTGTACATACTTGATAATGTCGCACTCCTGTTTGGAGGGTAAGATAGCTGGTAAACTTGTGCATTTGGTATTCCAAAATTAACATATCTGGTGTCTGTAGGCGATGGTATTATCTTTCCATTAGGAGGACCGCCGGCATGTTTGCTATCATATGATATAAAAATATGTCTGCCACATTTTTTCCTTGAGTGATTATAACACTGGCTGAATATACAAGAAGGTATTTTGATGCGTGTTTCATGGTAAAAACACTCGGAAAATATGGTATGAGGTCTCGCGCGTGATTGATTGTCATCAATTGTCACTGTGTCCACGGACCACGGACGGGTCCACGGACCACGGACGGACGGACGGACGGAGTTTTGTAGGACCAGGCGCAGTGACTAGGTCACGTATCTTCCCTTTTTATATCAATGGCCTGCCAGCTTTCTCGCGACAGGTCTTTTTTCAACCGTCAAGAAAACAGAGGTTACCAGCTGAATATAATTATGTATCAGCGAAATTTTGTTTCGGGGAAAAGTAGGATTTTTAAACCTTTTGAGTGAAAAAGCGTGATTCTTTCGCCGAAAGCGGGACGGTAAAAAATGTGAGCAATCAGTATTTTTTATTACTTATCCATTTATTTGAGTGTTAAATAAAATTTTCAATGGTGATAAATTGCAGTATAAAATGTTTTTGATGGGACAACGTTACTAACTTATAACAGTAACTGTCTGGTTGAGCGTGTAGAGTCTTCAGAGGGTTGAAATATACTTGTAAATTCCATTTCACTTAGGGGGCGTCCACAAATTACGTGAGATGTTTAAGGAGGAGAGGGGGTCGAATCAAATCTCATCTAATCTTGCGTTGGAAAGAGGGGGGGGGGGTCCCGGCAAATATCACGCAATTTTTTTTTCTGATTGGAACAAAAAAATTATACTATTTTGTTGTATATGCTTAAGATTTAATTTTAAGCGTAATCGTAATACGATTAGGATCATTCACTAATTCGTTCGAAAGAAAATAATTTCATTCATACTTCGACGTTATAGTCCTAACTAGTCGTATATAAAAGCGAGAAGCATTTTTTTTCTCTTTACAATAACAATCCAACGCGTTTACATATTTAAGAAACCCGCATTTTGAAAAAATTCACGTGAGATTGGGGGATGGGGGAGGGGGTTAAATAAAATCTCACGACATCTCACCAGGAGGGGAGGGAGAGACGGAAAATTAAAAAAACACCTCACGTAATTTATAGACGCCACGTTATTGCGTCGAATAAGCCATGAACATCTCAGCCTGTGCCGTTTGTGAAATTTTATTTTGGGATAAAATCGGGACGACCCGCCAAAATCGGGACGCCTGACAACGTTGATTATGTAATATGTACCTATTTACTATTGGTTGGAATTGAATAATATTTGAGTATGATGATATATTTAGGTGTCCAAACACGAGTACTACATTTCGTAAACTAATGTATATTTGTTTACGAATTAACATCGATTTTAATTATATTCCAATATATTATAATATAAAAAAGGAAATTATTAGTCTAAATTTGATCAAAATCGGTGCAGTGGATTTTGGATACGAATATAATCAAATATGCATTGCTTCTCTCTTATGAGATTAGCTGTGTAGAATGGAACGGGTTCCAATCCTAACCGCTGAAGCGGCCCTCGGTCTAGCGAGCGTTGCTCCAATAAACTCAAGAATGGATGGTCCTCCCCTGACGGGGTCCATTCTCACCTGTATCCTATGCGGATAAGCATAACATACAGCGTAATGGGCTGTCGCCCATCTGATCGCCCATCTCGCATAAACACTGTCGTGCGAACTCATAGCACCTGAAGAGTCGAAAAGAAGACGAAACAGTGAAAGCGCTATTACGGCTTAGCACGGCTAAGGCCGGACTGAGTTGTTGGGGATTTGTCAGCTAAGAGGGAAACCAGAGACCAATAATAGGTCATCCAGCCACTGTGCTGGTCCAGACGTGAGCTGAAACTTAACATCGTTAGCTTATGACAAAGCGTTTCGTACTTCATGTACTCATCAGATGGGCGACAGCCCATTACGCTGTTTAATGAAATGTGTGAATTCAGTTTAATTTTTAAATTTCTTTTATTTAGATACTCTTGGTTTCAGTATAAGATCTCAATCATACGCGATCCACTTGTTTTAAAACTATGATTCAAAACAGAAGCAAATAGTTGAATGACTCATTCCGAAGTGTTGACGTAATACTCAGCCACACATGTGCGCTTCCTCTGATATGACCTTGACGTATGTTTTCTATTATTATAAGGATAATAATTTTGGATTTGACCTTATGTTATTTCGATACGGGCATTGTACGTTACAATTTTAATAATTTACATACAAGCCATTTTAATAATTTTTTCATACTATATACATATACCATTTTTAACTTCCCGCTACGTATGTAGGTAAGGAAGTTACTGATTTTGCCCCGATTTTCGAGTTTTCACTAGATCTCCACGTTTTGAGTCCAGAGGTCAGGAATGTACCTATGTGTGTATATGTCTGTGTGTGTGTGCGTGTGCGTGAGCGCGTGCGCGGGCATGGGCGCGTGCGCGTGCGTGCGTATGTGCGTGCGTGCGTGCGTGCGTGTGTGTGTGTGTGTGAATATCTCATAACTTTTGAACGGCTTGAGAAACGCGGTTGATGACATTCGATTGGATTCCGCTCAACTTAGATTTCCTGAAAATTTGAACCAATTCAGTGCAGGAGATTTTGAGAAATTTTGAAAAAACCCAAAAAAAATGTTGGCGAAATAGTAGATTTAGATATTTATGATATAACTTTCAGATTAATGTACTGATTGAGTACAAAATGTAATCAGCTCAATCAATCACCGCGCTAAGGCGCGCGGTGTTCGTTTTTCGGCTTTTTGAAAGGAACTACAAACGCGCCGTACACACGCCGCGTGTCATTCGGTAGTAACCGACTTGCGCTGCATACTTTATTAATTAATAGAATTTACTTATTTGTAGGTGTTGTCGTACTTAATGTATGAAAATACCATTTAAGATTACCTTTTTTTATTGGGAAAACTAATTAATTAATATCCATAAAATAATTACACATACGTAACCGTATCACGGTACCAAATAACACCTCTAATTATCCGTCAGGGTTTTCTTTACACACTGAAAATACAGCCAATTGGTCGCCTTTTACGAACTGCCTGCAGAATGGCAAATAGTTTATATCCTTCAAAGAGGTCCCGAACTAACACAGGGAGTTCTGGAGTTTTTCAAAATAAGCAAATGGTCCTCTTGATGGAAAGAGGTCATCTATCGACTGTCACCAAACCTGGTACGTAGACACCAAAGATGTTAAAGATTTCCGTGTATTGGGAATGTTACTTATAATAAGGTTTTGTTTTGTGTTGTAATATTAAATAAGTTTTCCCCGTGTTGGTCCCGGGCTCCTTTGAAGAATAGGCCAACTGCTGTTCTGCCAGACACGTCGTAAAAGGCGACATGTTGGCTATGCGAGTCACTACCAGCAAAGCTAGGTGGTAGAGTCCTGCATTGGCTCGACCGGGTCTGGTACCATCGCTTTACCTAATCCTGTCGCAATAGCGTTGGAGGTTAAGGTAGCCGGTAAACTTATGCATGTGGTGTGTGGAGATCTAATACCTCGCCACAAGATAGCGACGCACCATTAACATCTTTGATGTCTATAGGCGATGGTTGACTCTTTCCATCAGAAGACTATCTGCTTGTTTGCTATCTTATGATATAAAAAAATAACCGGTTATGACGCTGCGTAGTTATACCACCACCTAGTAGTCACGATGGCGTTGACACATATAGCCAATCGGTCGCTCTTACGGCCTGCCTGGCGGAAAGGTAGTTGCTCTATTCTAAAAAAGGGGCCGAACCATCACTAAGTAAAATTTATCGGATATCTTGTCTTCCAAGCCGGAACGAGACAGTGACAAGCACTGATATTATTTCGACTAGAAAAGTTAAAGCGACTTAAAATAATCTAAAGCCTGTAAACACTGCACATAATGCCGCTCTAAATCAAGGCTTTAAACTGATGTAACTCAGATTTCTAATCGAAAACAAATCATACAAATATTGGAAAGGAAAGGGTCAACCATCACCTATAGACACCAAAGATGTTAATGGTGCGTTGCTATCCTTGGTGTGGGGTCTAATGCTACAAACATACGTTTTTAGATTTTAATAGTAACGTATTTTAAATTTCAATATTTGATAATATATCTTTTTCGACCTCTCCGTTGGTCGAGTGGTTAACTGATCCTGACTACGCAATCAATGGGGCTCGATTCCTGATGGTATCAAAAATTTGTGTGATGAACGTAGATGTTTATATTTCTGAGTTTGACTGTACATTTAAATATATTTTAATACTTATTCAAGTATTTCTATACATTAGTATCGTCGAATAAACACCCATAACACAAGTAAATAATTTGATTACTTTGGGGTGAGATTAATTCGTGCTATTTGTTAAGCAATATTTATTATTGTTATTTGTTTTCTATACATATAATAAAATCATAAGAAAGTCATGTATGTCCGGGGTAAACTCAAAAAGTACTGCATGGATTTACTTCAAATTTTGCATGAATATTACTAACAGGTCGGGTCAACATATAGGCTACATATTATCACGCTATCACCTACGGGGGAGGAGCAGTGCGGAGTAAGTCCGCGCGGACGAAGTCGCGGGCAACAGCTAGTTCACTATATTTTAATTAATTTCGCCCTAAGTTTTTGAATACCAAACATTCTTTCTATCCTTTCTCGGAAAGTTGAATGCGTATATGAGATAAGTGGTATAAAAATAGCACCATTGCGACATCCACTGATCCTGGGACAGAAGCGGCTGACCTAATTTAAATGTAATGGATTCTTAACACAAGGAACTCAGTTATTGTGTTTCATTGTTAATTGTGATAGGAGCTTGTTTGTTGTTTCGTTTGCAACGGCCTCCATTAAAGGAAGAGTCGCTTGAAGATTTAGCTTTCGAACAGTTTCGTGGTGTGGAATATTAATAAATAACAATTCTGCTGGAAACGATATAATTATTCCATCTTTATGACTACCACTTAAATTATTTATGTCTGCTTAAATTTAGGACTCGCTTAAATTGTTTAGGTCTGGAAGATGTGCGGATTAAGTTTTCACAATCCGCAACATCGTAGAGAAGCATCTGGCTGTTGGAAGGTTTTCTCCGGTTTTGTAGATTTGAGAGTTTGATAGAGTTGTGTGAAAGAAACTTTGGGATAATTTACCTAATTATGAGGTATGGCCTGTGCTGCGTGCTTTGCAATTCAAATATTGAAAAGCACGCAGTAGAGACTGCAAAGCCTGTTTGCGGATGGAAGGCAGCATATTATCGCCCTGGTTCGATATCAATATTAGCGTAAAGCAGCGTTATGTGTTGTCAGCTCGCCTGTTTAAAAATTTACCTTTTTAAATATTTAAGACATCCCTGAACGATCATCTAAAACACTTTTATTGAAATTCCCTTCATACCATTCTACATTTTATAAATTTTCTTTCACCGTCCAGGCTATCAAACTTTGGAACTCGTTGCCAGTTAACATCAGGAAGGCAAGCAGCAAACCCATTTTCAAAAAAATGGTCCACGAATTTTATTTAAAATCTTGTAGTTCATAAGGAATTGTATATTCACTGTAATAATTTTAAGTAATTTTAACTTTGTGTTTTGTTTAAATTAAGTATTTTTTTATAGTTGTACCATATCCTTGTTGCATTTTATTGTTTGTGTTTAATTTGGTTGTCTGGAAGAGATCGCCTGTTAGCGATAAGACCGCCCGTTGTATTGGCTGACTGAATTGGTATACTATGTCATGTAATGTTTCTTTATGTGCTACAATAAAGAGTATTATTATTATTATTATTATTATTATTATTATTATTATATCTAGATATGTGTCTTCTTTGATTTTTGGTGTCTACAGGCGGGGGTTGTTTCTTTCCGTCAGGAGAGCCATCTGCTCGCTGTCCTATACATGCATCTTGCATACATATCTTTACGCCAGATCTGTTACGGGAACCGAGTGCCACATATAACGATTCTTACAAATTTCTCGTGCTTCTTCCACATTCATTACCCTATTCGTACAAACAATTCGGTTGCAAGGAGACTGGACACCACCTTCGGACAGTACCCGACCAATCCGATCATGGTATGTCAGCATTTGTCTTACCTACTAACTACATTCGCATTGTATATCTGTTTTGTTAACCACATGACCGAACCATCGGACAGCCTATCTAAGTCCTCCATTACTCAGTTATGCAGGTGTCACTCAATTCCATCAATCATGAATTACGCTTGTACGTTATAATGATATCGACAATAGACGATCAGTTATGACTCATGACATGGTCAATCTAACTAAAGGTTCACAGTAGCACGTTTCGACGCTATATAATTATGGATATTCATAAAAGAAACGCCTTTGAGATTATAACTGCAATATCAAGAAAAATAAAATAAAAAGAAAGTGTTGGTTGAAACAATAGTTATTACAAAAGGATTTCAATAGCCATTTAAACTAGTTGGCTCATGGTTGACGCTCAATCACTCAGAAGTCATTATTGATGGTTGCATGATCATCAGTTAGCTCATACATGGTAGGTTACCCGTCAGTCATAGCAGTGACTATGGTGAAACTGACAGCAAAACCTGCCGTCTAATGGGAACCTTATTAGGTTCTCATTAGACGGCAGGTTTTTATATAAACAAAATTAAACGACGTCCAATCCATTATCATGCAATTGAGCGTGTACATCTAAGTGAAATTTCCCTTGGAGCCAGCAGTATTGGATTACCGTAAGCGCATTAAATGTCAGTCATCACCAAGGGCGGTGAAAACTCGGCGGACGTGACGCACGCGAGCTACTCACGCCACTTCCGAACTGACGAGGATATGCGATGTATAAGGGCAAACCCTTGTAATCGGGCCCGACCTCGCCTTTCTCCGGATTACCGTTTCACATGTATATCAGCGTAGGAAGGCAATTATATAATGACATTACAAATGACTTTAGGAATAAGAAATGACACAAACGTTTCGGTTTTTCAACCGACTTTCCGAAAACGAGAAGGTTCTCCATTCGGTTGTGTTTTTTCAACAGAAGAAAAAACGGAGGTTATCAGTTAGACGTTAATTAGTTAGTATAAGATAGCAAACAAGCAGATAGGTCTCCTGGTGGAAAGAGTCAACCATCGCCTATAGACACCAAAGGTGTTAATGGTGCGTTGCTATCTTGTGGCGGGGTCTAATGCCACATGCATAAGTTTACCGGCTACCTTATCTTCCAAACCGGAACACGACAGTGACAAGCACTGACGCTATTGCGGCAGGAATAGGTAAGGCGGTGGTACCAGACCCGGGCGAGACAATGCAGAACTCTAGACATGTACAAGTATATGTGTTATATTGTTGGAATTGGATAATATTTGATGACCTATTTCCGCGTCCAAGCACGTGTTTTGTTATATCATAAGATAGCAAACAAGCAGATGGCTCTCCTAATGGAAAGATAAACTATCGTCTATATACACCAAAGATGTTAATGGTGCGTTGCTATCCGTGTGGCGGGACGACAATATCCCATACATAAGTTTACCACCGTCTACCTTACCTCCAAACCGATACACGACAATGACGATTGACGCTATTGCGACAGGAATAGGTAAGGGGATGGTACCAAATACCCGGGCAAGACGTTGCGGAACTCTACCACCTAGTAGTCACGATGGTAGGGACACATACAGCCAATCAGTAGCCCTTTACGACCTGCCTACCAGAACGGCAGTTGGCCTGTTCATAAAAGGAGCCCGTACCAAAACGGGGGATGTGTTTATATGTTTGAAACTAGATGGAATTACGAGCTATAGCGAGATACTTCTTTTTTAATTAAATCAGGTATATACGTATATTCCAACTAAGGGAACACTCCAATTTATATCAAAATCGGTTTAGTCGTTTTTGAGATATGGGTATAGTTGGCAGATATTTGAAGTAGGTTTAATTTTTAGAGTCTATACCTAAAAGGTAAAACGGAACGAACGAAGGAGCCTCCGCTGTCTGTCTGTCTATCACCAGGCTGTATCTCATAAACCGTGATAATTAGAAAGCTGAAATTTTCACAAATTATGTATTTTCGTTACCGCTATAACAACATATACTAAAACTTAAAATATTAAGGAAGGTCCCCATACTATAAATGTATTTTTTCGTGTTTTTTTTGCTATGATGGTACGGAACCCTCCGTGCGCGAGTCAGACTCGCGCTTGGCCGGTTTTTTAAATTTGTTACCGCAAACCTCCCGTTTATATATATATTTTGAAAATTATACGTTCTGTTTGGAAGGGTATACTTCCCGTGTGGTTCTATTTAATTGTGATGATCTGATGGGTTCTGGAGATACAGGAAATGGGAAGTCGATAGTTTAAGTGCGTGTAAATATTTTTTTTCCTGAAGGTATTTTCATAGGAGAAAAGGAATTATTTGTGTTAGTCCGGATTCCATCTGAAATACTGTGTGCCTTTCTGCTAGGCACTTCGTAAAAGGCTATTTATTGAACCAAACATGTCGCTGTCAATGTGACTGAATGAAACACGTAATCGCTATCAATCTGACAGAATCCTAGAATCTTGTGCCAGGATGCCGCATTCTCTCGCCCAGGGTTTCGTGCCATTTACCTAATCTTGTCGTAATAGTGTCAGTGCTTATCACTATTATCTTCCGGTTTAGGGGGTAAGGTAGACGATAAACTTATGGATGTGGTATTAATTCATTGCCGCTCGAATAGCAACACACCATTAACATATAGGCGAAGGCTATCTGTTTCCATTAGTGGTAGCTCGGGCTCCCGTTGAAGGATAGACCAACTGCCGTTCTACCAGGCAGGTCGTAAAAAGCGACCGATTAGCAATACGTGTACTTGGTGGTAGAGTTCTGCAACGTTTCGCCTGGGTATTTGGTATCACCGCTTAGCCTATTCCTGCTGCAATAGCGCCAATGCTTGTCGTTGTTGTATTCCGGTTTGGAGGGTAAGGTAGTCGGTAGACTTATGCATGTGGCATTGCCATCCCGCCCACAGATAGCAACGCACCATTAATATATTTGGTGTCTATAAGCGATGGTTGACTCTTTCCATCAGGAGACCCATCTGCTTGTTTACTATTTTATGATATAAAAAAAGAACAACATAGACTTCTTTTTGCCCGACTGAGTAAAAGGAAATAATGTATGTGGGTCACACGAACGAAGTCGCAGGAATAGCTAGTGATTATTAAAATAAACAATTCAATGCTACTACTATAAATAATATATCTGGCTACAAATGAGCAATTAAATTCCTGAATCAGACGAAGGAAAACCTTCCAATAAAGTGACAAAGGTCAAACCAGAATGTCGTTGAAGCAAGAGGAACAAAATAAACCATAGGTTTGAATGTATGACATATGCGTCCTGCAGACGTGACCTTCATGCTAAGGCTGCGCGAAAGCATGTCACCACATGGCGGGCGCGTGCCGCGGCTCCGACGCCAAAACAAGACGACTAGAACTTGTTCCTCGCATTGTTTAGTTTTCGTACCTATTATGACATTACTTGAAGGTCTACGCTAAGGGTCAGCTCACATTTACGCGGAGAAGAAGCGAAGGAGACGCTTCATGTTTTTAAACTTTAAAATATCTCTGTTATCTCTTTTTCTCTCTTTATTTCTATTAGGTAAAGTACAAATTTGTTTTTATCGCTGGATTGAAGCTTAACTGGCGGCATTTGATTAGGATTTACCACATTTAGACTTCGTGAAAATTTTAACCGATTCGACTTTGGTAGATTTTGAGAAATTAAACAAATATTTTTTAGTTAATAACACTTGTACTGAGGATGCATACAGAATGCATCCTCAGGAGGCTTGTGTAAGCGAAACCGGTTCGAATCAGAATTAAATAATCCGGAAAGAATACATTTGAATCGAATAACGGTGAGTCACAATCCACCTGTAAGTACCCGCCGGTACTTTCAGATATCGAGCAGATAATGTTTTAATGTTTATCGGTGTTTGAAACGTTTGGCCATGTTGGATGGAAATATTATTTTATTTGGATTATTTATTATTAGTCGATTCTCGCAGTATAACCCGCGTAAATTTTTCGCTGTGTTGGTCCCGGCCTCCTTTGAAGAATAGGCCAACTGCCGTTCTGCCAGGCAGGTCGTAAGAGGCGACCGATTGGCTATCGAGTCACTAACATCGTGGCTACTAGGTGGTAGAGTTCTGCATTGTCTCGCCCGGGTCTGGTACCACCGCCTTACCTATTCCTGCCGCAATAGTGTCAGTGCTTATCGTTGTGGTGTTCCGGTTTGGAGGGTAAGGTAGCCGGTAAACTTATGCATGTGGCATTAGACCTCGCCACAAGATAGCAACGCACCATTAGCATCCTTGGTGTCTATAGGCGACGGTTGACTTTTTTCCATCAGGAGACCCATCTGCTTGTTTGCTATCTTATGATATAAAAAAAATATATATTGGAGCAAAATGTAGCCTAGATATTTCGTGCAGGAGGAGTAATGTAGCTTGCTACTGTTGAAACTATTTTTAAAATCGGTTCAGTTGTATCAGAAAATCTTTTCAGTTTCAGTTTTCCCGTCAGTTTCCCGGTCGTTCGATCCTTTTGAAGAATAGACCTTCTGCCGTTCTGCCAGACAGTTCATAAGAGGTGGACGATCGGCTATGCGAGTCACTACCATCATAAATTAATATTCTAATTGTTATATCCCAATATATATTTAAGAACTTGATGTACGTTCGTAAAAATATTTGCTTGTTTAAAAAAAATGGTAACGTACACTCGCTAAATACAAGGAACAAAAACAATCTTGTTGTGCATGCATCTCGTCTTCACAATAAGTAACTCTTTTATGGGGTAATGTATACGCTTTTACAACAAACTTCCCGAAACTATCTACCCGAAAAAGCCTAGGATTAATTGCTCCTCATACCGATCTCATATATATTTTTTGTAATATTGTGATAATGTAAAAAAATAGATATGAAAAAAGACAAGCCCGCTGAGTTTCTTCCGCCGGATCTTCTCAGCTTTTCCTATCCAGTAGTAGTTTTTAAAAAGTATGTTGACTAGTCAAAATAACTGGAAAAAGTTTTATTGAATAAAGTAGGTACTTCTGATTTCTGAATGAGTTATTACAAAATTAAAAGAATGACAGACCCTTTAGATTTATAAGTACCTACTTACTGACGTGTACTGATTATTAGCTCGCGTGTAGAGTAATATAATATCGTCAATATAAGAAATTTTATACAAACTTTCATCCCTTATACCATCCCCTTTAGGGGTTGATTTTAGCCCATGAAATAGCCCAAGTCTTGACCTATCTCCTTGCCAAATTTTATCAAAATCTGTAGAGCGGTTTAGCCGTGAATACGTAACAAACAGATAGACTTCGTATTTATAATAATAGTAGGGATATCTATATTATTATAAATTCGAAAATTTGGATGTTGGGATAGATGTTTGTTACTCTATTACGCAAAAACTACCGAATAGATTTGAATGAAATTTGGCACATAGGTAGATGATGACCTGGAATAGCACATAGGCTACTTATTATCCCGGAAAAATAGGTAATCCCGCGGGATTCACCAAAAACTTATGCAGCGGGATTCACCAAAAACTTATAATGCAGTAGGCTCCACGCTGCAGCTAGTATGATATATAGGTGGGCCGGATTGCTATATGGTATAGAAATGTAATTCGTGTAACGTGGTCGGCGGATTGCGGTCGCTATGATGCTGTCTAGTACATAATGCATATTAATTCAGTGTAATACACGCACATAACATCCAGTGGTGATTCATTATTGACATCATTTATTGTCTTATGACTCATTCCCTCTGTCATACTCTTCTATACATATAATAAAATCGTAGGAAAGTCAAAACTGTACATTGAATATTTTTTTAAAAGAATTCTTGGGGCGTGATCTACAATCGATATCGAAGACAAAAATATAGTTTTTAGATTTTTTGTCTGTTTGTCTGTTTGTCTGTATGTATGTCCGGAGTAAACTCAAAAAGTACTGCATGGATTTACTTCAAATTTTGCATGAATATTACTAATAGGTCGGGTCAACATATAGACTACATATTATCACGCTATCACCTACGCGGGAGGTGGTGTGCGGAGTAAACAAAGTCCGCGCGGACGAAGTCGCTGGCAACAGTTAGTATACAATACACGAGTGGATAATAAAAAAATACCTATTAAAAAAACGTCTACTACAACTGACGCTTGTCCTCTTTGATATGAATATAGTAAGCATCAATTTAACAGCGGCTCACAAAATTTGGATCAAGTAAACTAGCCGAGTTATATTTGTGATCAGTGGCGTAGCTATTGTAGGGCCAAGTGGTGCAGTGTACCAGGGCCTCGAAGCTGAGAGGGCCTCCTAAGTTTTAAAAAGAAAAGAGCAGCCAGCTCCCAAAGCTAGCAAACCTTGAGCCTGCTTACAAGATATTTATAGAGTTAAATGAACATTAGGGTGGGTGTTATATGGGCTTTGGTGAAAAAAAACCGGTGCTACCGCAAATACACATACAACACCAAGGCAATATCAACTATCATAAACACATCATACCTACTATCGTACTAGGAATAAGTTCCAGTCACTGTATTCTTTTTCCTACGTGAAAAGAGGATTACTGACTACGCCACTTAACTACGCCATTGCCTGTGATTGTGAGTAAACAATATTAAATATTAATACATGAAAAGTTTAATTTTTAAAATGTTTGTGGTATAAATGGTATAAACAGCTTCATAAATCTCTCAAAAGCGAGGGCCCAGTTGCCGAACTAAATTAGGTGGTTAAGAGTGTAAGTTAACAATATTCTAGTGGTAAACATATTCAGCTCTGGCCATAAAGTTCAAAATTCGATTGCGTGTCGGCAACGTGTTATTGAAATTTTTCGGTATTATGTTCGAAAATCGAATTTTAAGGGTTTTTTTATATAAGATAGCAAACAAGCAGATGGTCTCCTGATGGTAAGAGTCAACCATCGCCTATAGACACCAAAGGTGTTGATGGTGCGTTGCTATCTTGTGGCGAGGTCTAATGCCACAATCATAAGTTTACCGGCTACCTTACCCTCCGAACCGGAACACGACAGTGACAAGCACTGACGTTACTGCGGCAGGAATAGGTAAGGTGGTGGTACCAGACCCGGGCGAGACAATGCAGAACTCTACCACCTAGCCAATCGGTCGCCTTTTACGACCTGCCTGGCAGAGCCGCAATTGGTCTATTCTTCAAAGGAGCCCGGGACCAACACGGGGGATAAGATACTAAAATATATTTTATATTCTTGAGCTTTCTTGATTTGGTATATATCTGTATATTAATACGTGAAAGACAAACTTTGTACCCCTTTAGGACAATGGCGAAAGAAAAAGGTTTCTTGCAGTCTTCCTGTTGCGGAAAACTGAAAAAATTTAATATTTTTTCATAATATGCAATGGAAATACATCACATTAACAAAATAAATATTACATACTACATTTATGTGACGTACATGATAAAATACACATAGGCATATTTTTTCTTAGTCAAATTTTGCTGTCAAAAGTAAGAGGAATTCACTAGATGGACATTCCCGCGGCCAAGCCTGCATGCCCGATGGTCTTTGCTTCTATAGGTCTGTGAAATCTCTGTCAAGTGTATTACCGCCGCGTGCCGTCCGGTCTATTGTAGCAAAGTCCGTCGGGCATGTCTGCAGGCTTGCCTGCGGGTATGTCCGTCTAGTCTAGTGTAGTCCGTCCGACTAAAATTTTTTTATTGTTGTTGTTAGATGAATTTCGGCCACCGCGTCGGTGAGATCGCTAGTAAGGATTAGTATGGATATTTTTTTGTTTTGCGGCAGGAAAAACGAGGACTTTACCCTATATAAACCTGATAAGGCATTTCACAACTTTAAATTGTTATTATTAATTAGGATGGTTAGGATACGTTTAGTCTTCTCTCCTTTTAGGAGATGCCGACCTGTTTTTCATAAACGGCACGGATCTAAACGGGGACCAATGCTGCTGTCCACGTCTAAATGCTAGTTTTTGTCGCCGTCGTAAGAGTTGGTTTGTAACTTTACATTCAAGTTATAACGTTAGCAAAGCAGTGGTGTGGTGATTATCTTGAACCATCAGCTCGATTGCTATTTTGTGTTGAGGACCGGTGATGCCTTTGACTTTTACGTTATTTTACTTCATCTGATGTATTGAACATTCATTGCCATGATGGTACTTTGGCCGAAGCTTGGAAATCAGTTTAAATTAAAAAAAAAAGAAATTCTCAACATTTAAGCTGGTTTCCTTAACACGTTTGCTTTTGACTTTTAAGGAGTGCTATTTGATTTTCTATGTAAAAAAATCTCTGTAGCAGCAAAAAACTCTTGTTGTGTGTTTGTTAAGATTTCCATGTCTCGGAAAAGGACGTAATGCTGTTGGTGCCAAAAATATGATATATGAATAGCCAATAGGTGATAAAATTTGGCAAGTGGCGATGCCAGTAATCTTGGTGGGTGTTAGTGTCCATTGATGTTTTGTTAACGCAGCGTGCCCTGCAAGGAAATATGCGTGATGTTATTTACAGAATACTTTTGAAAGTAGGGATCTCAAAAGAAAATTCAAATTTTAATAAATATTGCGAGAAAAATTACACGAATTGATCTAACCCCAAAGTAATCAAATTATTTGCTTGTGGATTGTGAATTGTGATATGTATGGGTGACACTAATACATAGGGCTACGTATATAAAATAGTGAAATATAATACTAAACATCCGAACCCGGAAATCTAAACAGCTATGCTCATCACATAAATGTTTGGTTTTGTCCGGAATCGAACATGAGCCTTATTGATTACGTAGTCAGTATTGTCAGCTGGTAGAAATAAAATACTCTCGTCTTTTTCCCCCTGAAATATTGTACTCTAGATTTTTTCAACAGCAGACATACGAGCGAAAAAAAGAAGTCGGTCGCAATTGCCTATGGATATTTGCGATACAATAAGTTAGTTGCCAATGAGATGTTTGCTTCTAAGATAGTTTTTGGCTCTCGCCTTAAAAAATCCTGATATCAAAGCTATTCGAAAAACCATGTGAGCTATCTGTTCTAGTGTGTGAACAGTCATAGGTGATCAATCACCAAGACATTGTCCCCTACATCCCCTACTACCTACTGCGATGGCGGAACATGGATGCCGGCACTATATATCAGAGCATTTCCCCTTATTCAGTCGATAGAACACGCATCGGGATTCAACGTCTCTCCAATGTTTAAGGTTTTGAAGGCAGAAGATAGAGACAATTTTACTTCAGAAAGTTGCTTGATTATGGTAAAGTGAGAATACTGCAATATTATAATATGTAAAGCGTGAGCAGTGAAAATTATTGACGATTTTCACTCGGATGAAGTTACGGGGCATTACATTGTAAAAGTATTCATCGTAATTCATCAAATGCTTCGAAATGGCCATGTCTCCAATTACGTAAGCATGGTACATAATCAGTGTAGGCTAAGACTCATTGGTCCAACTGATCTTGAACTAAAAACCGGCTTCGGAGGCGCGCGGGCAATGCGCTGACGTCATCCCATCGAGATTGAACTTGATCATGTGCAGTTTCTCGGCTGTACCCAAATGCTATCGTGCTATTCAAACAGGCCAAGTTCCTAGTTTTTTTATTAATTTAGGTAATTACCAAAAACGGAGTTAATGGACCTATTTGCAAAATTCCTTTTCTGTTTATACCGAAAGTATACTTTCATGGCGAACCGGTTTGGTTTCCAACAAATCTGGTGACTGAAGATCTGATTCAGGATAGAGGGGGCATCCATTAATTACGTGAGACAATTTAGGCGATTTTTCGACCGGGACCGGGAGTGGGATCCTCTGTGTTGGTCTAAGTTCGCTTTGAAGGCTAGAACCATCTGCCATTCTGACGAGCAGTTCGTCATAGACGCACCATTGACTTATCTTTTACTAGCTATCTTTTCCGGGATAAAATGTAGCCTGTGTGTTATTCTGGGTCTTCAGCTATCTACATACCTTTCATCGTAATCGGTTCAGTAGAATTTGCGTGAAAGAGTAACAAACATTCATACATACATACTCTCAAACCATAACCATATTAGTAGGGTCACTTCCATCGTGACTACTAGGTGGTAGAGTTCTGCAACATCTCGCCCAGTCTGCTGCTGCCTTATCTATTCTTGTCGCAATAGCGATAGTGTCTGTCACTGCTATGTTTTGGTTTCATGGGTAAGGTAGCCGGTGAACTTATTCATGTGAGATTCCCATTCCCGCCAGACGGATAGCAACGCACCATTAACATCTTTAGCGTCGATAGGCGATGGTTTCTCTTTCCATCTGTAGAGCTATCAGCCTGCTTGTTTGTTATCCTATGATATAAAAAAGTACTGACCCTATTCCGGTGGAATAGAATGGTGTACTCAACCCTGGCGAAACTTTGCGAAAGATATAAAAAATAAATAAATTATTCATTCAAGCAAAGAAATATTTAATTTCCCTTGAAATAGTTAAAAATAGATTGGTTAGAGCCTTGTTTCCGACATCGCAATACGGACATATTCAGAATACATTATGATAATTTCTCTATGTCGACGTTTGAAGAGATGATTTAATGCGTGTGAAGCCTATTTGCGAGTGAATACAGATATTTAAGTATAAAGCTTTCAACATACACAGCGGCGATATTTAGTGAATTTTTAACGCAGTACCTACCTGTTAGATTTTTCATGTCTTTGACTTTTTATTTTATGCCATAGAATAGCAAAAAGCAGATGCTTCTAGTGCTGCAAGGAAACAATCATCGCCTAAACATACCCATACCACTCTTACTGCAGTAGCACTAACGGTTATCACTGTTGTGTTTCGGTTTGATGGTAAACTTATGCATGCGGCATTGTCATTGCGTCACACGTGTAGAAATGCTACATAGTCGACCATTTTAACCTGCCACATGGATATCAACGCACCGTTAATACCCTTGGTCTCTATTGACGATAGTCGTCTCTTTCCATCAGGGTAAACATCTGCTTGTTATCTATATTATGATATAAAAATCGAAATTTTTAGAAATATCAGACACCAATTACCAGGCAGCCCGCTGCGGGATGAAAGTTTTTTGGAAATCGTGTAGGACAAAAACGTAGTTAAAAATTTTCATGGAATGAAAATAGTATGTGTTAAGTCTAAGCATAGACTAGTGTATACTAAATTTCATTCAAATCACTCCAGCCATTTTGACATAAAGAAGTAACATACAATCTCACAAGCATCCAAAATGTTACAAAACAACAAAAGAATGAACATTGCACACTGCCCGTATTCATAGGCAGACAGACATATTATCATTGTTGACGTTTATCTTTTTCCTCGTCCAGTACGTTTCGTGCCTTATCTGCTAGCACGGTAACACGAACGTGCAGACAGGCAATGAGCCATGAAATTAAAGCGTGCAGCATTTTACTGCGCGATTGTTTTTTATTTGTTGAGGATTGGCAGACAAGCTGTCTCCTATTACAGGTCCTCTTGGGTCCTTTAAACATCTGTCTACCTTTTTGGGCATACGGACGTGACGATACTTATTTATTTTCTGTGAAAACGGGTCCGATTCTTACAAGGAAAAGCGTTTGCGAGATGAGCTTAAATGTTTGTATTCCTGGGTTTGGGTTAGTAAAATGCCATCTGTTTGGGTGTTTATTAAATGTGAATATTTATATATCGATGTGTTGGTATCGTTGACGAACACCCATGTCACAAGCAAAGAATTTGCTTATTTTGGGGTTTATATCAATTCGTTTTGTTCAGGTAATATACATTTTTGTTTTGTTTTGTAGGAGGTAATTTTTGATGAAACATAAACATCCTTTCAGATATCAGTATTTGTCGGTGAGAACTACGATAGTAGAAAAAAATGTGTCTGAAGATGAAAATATTGCGAATAAAGATTTAGAATGGAGTGCTAAGTATGTAACCGTTAATAGGGTCTTCTAAATTGTTTGTTGTGTTCGAAAGAATTATCGTTTTAACCAGAATTCTTGGTGTATATCGAGTAACGTTTGGTTTCATGGCCATTACGTTAAGGTAAACTAATTATATATATAATAAAACTAAAAAGCTCGATGTTCTTACTTATTAGTAGGGCGTAGTAGTAGGCACTTCATACCAGCAACATGTATTACTGACACTTTCGACAGAAGCTCTAAGATACCAGCTGTTTTTGATCGCATATTCTGTTGGACTTGTTTCTTTTTTAATGGCTTGATTTCAATCGTATCTATCATTCAAAACTTGAAATAACACACTATCTAGTTGAGTCGTAGTGAGTACGGTTTACGGCGACAGCGATTCTCAAGGTATGTCTTGCCACATGAAACCAGCTTCTGGCGGTCGTTTTTTTTTCCAAACGGTTTGACATTGGGACCTTTAAGAAAAGATTGTACTGTTTTTAGGAAGCAACGTACTTAAACAATCACTGGTGTTGCAGCTGTCCATGAGTGGTGGTGATAATTTACCGATTGAGTATCCTGCCTGTTTGCTCCTTTCCTTTTAAACATGAATAGCTAATTTTAGCCGAAACGTAGCTCAGTTGGCAAAGCGTTGCCCGGCCTTAGGTAAGGTCTCTAGTTCAAATCTATTTGTGTTAAAATTTTTATTTGTTAAGTTCTTAAAGTTTTTCTTAGCGCTAGATAAGTGCTAAAGCTTAAAATCAATCCCTATTTTCCTTGGTCACGACATCACGCCTGAATGGCTGGACCAATTTCGGTAATTTTTTTTGTTGTGTTTGTAATTGTAATCCATTTGTGTTAAAATTTTTATTTGTTAAGTTCTTAAAGTTTTTCTTAGCGCTGGATAAGTGCTAAAGCTAAAAATCAATCCCTATTTTCCTTGGTCACGACATCACGCCTGAATGGCTGGACCAATTTCGGTAATTTTTTTTTGTTGTGTTTGTAATTGTAAGGAGAAGGTTCTTATAAAAGAAAATATTAAGAAAATTGCGCGGAAAATTAGAAAATTTAAGAAAACTTAACCACCATATAAAGTTTAATGCCATTTTGGCTGCGTGGAAGGACAATCCCTTAGTCTTATGTAAATTAAAATTACGTGTCACGTTGTTTGTACGCTATGGATTCCTAATATGTAAGGCAAAACAACGTTTGCCGGGTCAGCTAGTAACATATAATTAATTGTATGGCAATCAACCAAATCGCTCTCTTAATCAAAGTATATAACCGTTGTCTATTCTATAGACAGTAATGATGTAAATTATGCCTTAGTATCAGTGTAGCGGGTATATAATGACACTTGTTATAAGTTAA
Organism: Apodemia mormo; assembly: GCA_036924255.1. Lineage (NCBI taxonomy): Eukaryota > Metazoa > Arthropoda > Insecta > Lepidoptera > Riodinidae > Apodemia > Apodemia mormo. The sequence continues at coordinate 2,849,802 of JAUPFN010000012.1, read as the reverse complement.
GCAGCAATCTCAGCATCTAAACTGGAACACGACACCGACGAGTACCGATCATTAGATACCTATGAAGAAGTAAGGCGGTGGTAACAAGCATGGAAGTGGCATTAAAAAATTCTACCACTTAGAAGCTACGTAGTATTTTTATACCGACACTATTATGGACCAACGCGTATAAGTTATCATAAACCGGTTTCTCTCTGTTAACTACAAAGTAACAAAATCTGAAGTTATATGCCATGTCAGTTAAACACATAACTCACCTATTCGGTTTCGTCGTTGAAAAATTGTATCTTTAGAATTTTCTTAAAATCGTACCTTTACATCTGTAATATTTTAGGTCAAAGCACTTAGAGCCCAAGCCGCCATTCATGTAAAAGGTGGAACAAACGTGAAGCACGGTACAGCATTCATCTTTCTTTTCATCCGTTATGTAGTTGAGTTTTTAATAATGCTCTGTGCATCGTGAACCTAAAGATCCTAAAGACTGAATGAAGCAAAAAATGAAAAGCGTCACGTCCATATCCCTAAAGAAACAGGCAAAGATGCTACGCGTCTTTAACTTAGTTAATTGTGTTTAGACCCAGTCCCAGCAAGTATAGTAAAATAAAAAATGTATGAATTTGACATTTATCAGGCTTATTAAGATTTGTTTTCGCTAATGTAATAAACCTGATAAACTATCAAAATTTACTGTAACAGAGGCGTCGTTTTTAAAGTGTTTAATAATTTAAAAATCTTAATAGTATTTTTGTTAATGTTACTCTATGAAATGTTGCGTAAGTAGGAAACTAAGTCGTTATATAATGAACTACTTTTTCGTGCTTAAACCATACAATAATTTTAGTTCCCATCGTTATGTGATACGGACATGCTTACAATATCCATAATATGTCGTAAGGTCGGTGCACATAGACGCAGTATCTACCCGTGTATTTGGCATGGGGGCATATAAGGATGTATGAAGTTAAGACAACCCTGATAAATGTCATAATCATAATTATAATTATAGTGTATTAGCCATTGATATAAAAAGGGAAGATATGTTACGCTCTAATATCTCAATTGCTAAACCTAAGCTCGATCAGTCGAACGCAAAGTAACGCGACGAACGTAGCAAACTACGTTTCTTTCGCTTACTTTTTTATTGTACTATCTCACTCTCGCAAACATGGCGAACTAAACAATAATTTAATCTTATTTTCAAACAAATTGTTTTAACCGTACTTACGAATGGAAAGTAATCCCGTGTGTCTTATTTTTTTTCCTTGAGTGATTATAACACTGGCTGAATATACAAGAAGGTATTTTGATGCGTGTTTAATGGTAAAAACAGTCGGAAAGTATAAGTGTATGATATGAGGTCCCGCGCGTGATTGATTGTCATCAATTGTCACTGTGTCTACGGACCTAGTTTTGTAGGACCAGGCGCTGTGACTAGGTAACGTATCTTCCCTTTTTATATCAATGGTATTAGCTGACTCGTCCGCTTCGCTGGGCGTAAATTGACTGTATAAATTGTATGGGCTATCATCTGCACCATTACGTGTTCTCATTGTACACCAATTTTCATCAAGATCGGTCGGGGCATTCTTGAGTTATAATGAGACATATAAACGTACAGATAGATAAACTTTATACGGCCTTCGATTTGTGCGATTACTTGTTCTCACTGTATTTTAATTTTCATCAAGATCTGTTTAACCGTTCTTGAATTATAACGCGACATACATCTGTATATTAATACGTAAAGGGAAAACTTTGGACCCCTTTTTAAAAGAATTGCGCGAGCGGTGGAGTATGAAATTTTGCATAGTTAAAGTATATTACAGAGGACTGTAGAAACCTAATATTTTTAAATAAAATGCACTGGAAATACATTAAATTAATAAAAATAAACATTATACACACTAAATTTATGTGATATACATGATAATATACACTCATGTAAATGTACTATATTTACAGATAGTCAGCTGTCAAAGTTAAAAGAGATTTTATTGTATAGTATATGGTCGAATTTCGGCCACACGCGATCGCTAGTACACATAGACAGACAAAAATAATAAATAATCATGTGTGAAATCACGTGTTCTCACTATACATCAATTTCACCCAGAGCGATCATGAAGTTTCCAAATTACAAAGGGACATATAGAAAGAGATACGGACAAACATTTTCATAATGGTTTAAGTTGATTAATCTATAATGGTTTAAGTTGATAACAAAAATTTTGTATCCCTTTTTAATTCCGGGAACGGTGAAGTATGAAATTTGGCACAGCTTAAGTTTACATTTCGGAGGAATGCAAAAACCTAATATTTTAAATATTATGCATTAGAAATACATTAAATTAATAAATATAACCATTACATACACCTCGTTCATGTGACACGCACGTGATATATACACAATCTTTAAGGCTAAGGCCTGTTTCAAACTTAAAAAAATATATTGTTTAGTCTGATCGAATTTCAATCAGAATATTTATCACTTAATTTGACAAAAAAAATTGTACAGACAGACGCTACGGATTTATGTAGTAAGTATATATTGAGTCTTATTTAAATCGTAAATATTATTACGATTTAAATGTTGCGTGTTCTATTTTCGAACTATATAAAATTTCACGCTCGATAATCGCTCGGAATTAGCATTATAATTAATATATTGTTAACATTTATAAACTACCGTGTTATATGCAAATAAATATATAGTAATCCATTCATGAATCTTCCCTTAAACAGGTTGCGCGCTCATTGAAACAATCAGAATCGCATGAAACTAAAATTTTCAGAAATATTTTCGATTTCTGGACCGAAGATGTCGTGGTTGCAATATTCTTCGAAAACTGTAGAGTGGTTTTACTTTCCTGAAAGTTGCGTTTTTTACGCTTATTGGCGTTTAATCTTATCAGGTCGATGACCCGTCGTGGATAAATTTTGGCACGCAAGCTTTCAAAGCGCATTACGTCTAAATAACCTTCGGTCGTATAGTGTTTTGTTATGAAGGCTTTGACGTGGTCGTTCAGCGTCGTAAACTGATGTTAATACTACGTAATTTACACTTCAGAGTATGGGGCTTCGGCTTAAGAGAAGTAAATTTTAGTGTCATTCGCTGAAACTAAGAAATGGTTTTATGCGTTCTTAAAATATACAGCAGATTTGTCCGACTTTCAAAAGGTGCAAGTGTTGTAAGTAGAATAAAATTATGGCTATTACTATAGCGCAGGATAGTATTCAAAACATAAATAAAATGACGTCGCGCTCTGATGAATTTACTAATTACATTTAAGCCGTAAGTAATTTTTACCGTTTTCTCTCCGTGTTGGTCCCGGGCTCCTTTGAAGAATAGGCCAACTCTCGTTCTGCCAGGCAGGTCGTAAATGGCGACCGAGTGGCTATGGCTATGCGCGTCACTACCATCGTGACTACTAGGCGGTAGAGTTCTGCATCGGCTCGACCGGGTCTGGTACCACCGCCTTACCTATACCTGCCGAAATAGCGTCAGTGTTAGTCACTGTCGTGTTCCGGTTTGGAGGGTAAGGTAGCCGGTAAACTTATGCATGTGGCATTAGACCTCGCCACAAGATAGCAATGCACCATTAAAATCTTTGGTGTCTATAGGCGATAGTTGACTCTCTCCATCAGGAGACCCATCTGCTTGTTTGCTACCTAACCTGACCTATTCCTGCCGCAAACACACAGCAAAACTTGATATTGTCGCATTCCTGTCTCGAGGATAAAGCGGGGATTCGCTATTACAGGTCTGTGCAAATGTCTGTCAAGTGTATTAGGGATGCGGGCAGTCTGGCCTATAGTAGCAAAGCCCGGCGGGTATGTCTGCGGGCTTGCCCGCGCACATGTCCGTCTAGTGAATTCGCCGTTTAAGACAGCCGGTAAATTGTGGTGGGTCATGCACAATAACCATCTTTGGTGTCTTTAGATAAGAGTTGCCACGAGTATTCGATATTTGGAGTATCCGGTCACTTTGGTATTTGGTAGTCTTTCTATTCTAAATACCAAATACCTAGTCAGGAATAAAAATCGCACTTATTCCTCAAAAAAGAATATAATTTACCTAGAAAAATGAGCCCAGACCAACACAGGAAATCCAGCACCTTTGAAAAATTGACCATATGCGGTCCTGCCAGGCAGATCGTAAGAGGCGAACGATTGTCTATGCGACTCACTACTATCGTAGCTACGAGGTAGTAGAGTTCTGCATTGCCTCGTTTAGGTCTATTACCCCACCTTACGCACCTGCCGCAATAGCGTCAGTGTTTTACACTGAAGTGTGCCCGGTAAACGCCCCATTAACATATTTGGTGTATATAGGCCAAGGTTGTATGTAGTTCTTTCCATCAGGGCGCCATCTGCTTGTTTGCTATTTTGTGATATAAAAAATATGCGTTTCCGGTGAAGAACATTACAAATCATTTTCGACTTCGCATTTTATAATGTTTTCTATCTGATTCTATGATATAACAATAGAGATAGCATAAGTATATTTAAATTATTCAATTAATTGTAAGAAATAAAGTAGTCCGACAAATGGAATTTCACGTTACGTCTTCGTAATTAATTTATTACCTTTCACATCATCTTTAGGTACATTAAAATAAATTTGTTAAAAGAACGTGTCGACTAATTTGTTTATAATAAATTGTTTAAAATGAGTATTAAATAAAGATTTTTTAAATATAAGTATCGTTAATAAGATTTTGCAGAGAAGTCGGTTCGCTTCTGTTATAATTTATTTCTATTATCACTATCTATAGTATCTTCACGCTCTTATCCCCGAAGAGTTAGGCAGAGATACATCTAGTGTACCCACGATTAGTCGAACATACTACTTAGTCCCACAATTTTTGTGGTGGCAAGCCAACCGGGTACTTATCCAATCCCGGGCTACTTTGTTTTTATCGAAAAACTGAAAAACAAAACACATTTTTGAATTGGCGGACCCGGAAATCGAACCCGGGATCTCATGTGGTCAACACCGACACTGGACAACTGGACTACAGAGGCGATGAAATATTTTATTCTAGATAGAATTGAATATTCAAAGCCAAGACAGGACAATGTCTTTCGGGTTAGGTAGTCGTAAAAATCAACTGGGAATGTGTCGGTGCCCACAGCCGTTGGTTATATAGCAAACAAGCAGATGACTTTTCTGATGGAAAGAGAAACCATTGCCTATATACACAACCGATGCTAATGGTACGTTCCTATCCGTGTGGCAGGATGGCAATGCCACATGCGTTAGTGTATCAGCTACCGAACCGGAACACTTCAATGACGTATATGAAATTGCTTTAACGATTTGACTGATCATTACGAATTTGGTCATAACATTATTTCATGGTGAAGGTTTTTGTTCTATGCCCATTGTTGTATCTCGCCACTAGACAGCGCTGTAGCATGTTCCTGTTATAATATACAACGGCAGGACGACGTTTGGACAACGTCCATATCCTTAAAATGATAGAGGTGCAATTTGTGAACCCACGATTAGCCTATGTTATAAAGTTCCATGATCTGACAGGGGGCTAAGTGCTAACCTATAGACAAATCAAACTTATTCCTATCCAGTCTCGGGCACTCTTTATAAGAAAAGCAAAAAAATTGTTTAAACCCAGTTACTCAGCCCAGGATTTGAACCCAAGGCCGTAAGCGTTTATACTGAATCTGATACGGCGGTACCATTGAGGAAAATTTTATTTTGTCGTGATCGTTCTGATGGAAAGTGACAACCATTGCCTATAGCCTATATACACCAGGGATGTTAATGGTGCGTTGTTTTTCGTGTGGCAGGGATAGAATACTAAATGCATAAATGTACCGGCTTCCTTATTCTCTAAAACGGGACAGGACAACGGCAAGTACCAACGGCTGTTGCAGCATGAATAAGAACACTGACTGAGGCAATGATCCAGACATGCGTCTGGAAGTTAGATGGTGTATTCTCCTAAAGGGGTCCGGACCAACACAGGGGCTTTATCTGTTTTCGTCTAATTGATATTTATTTTATTTCAATATGTGTTTATAAATAGAATTGTTTATTTCATGAAGCGACGTGATAAGGCAAGACGCACACGATAGACAGCATAAAAAAATCTTGAGTGAATATGTTATAGCTACTGCTATAAAATTTAGCGCGAACGAAGCCGCAACCAAGCAGATTCGTTCGTGCTAAATTTTAAGGGTTTGAGATTTTCAAAACCTTTATCGGTCGAGTAGGTAAAAGTTTAGAATCGTTCCTCCTCAGTCCTCGATAAGAAGGGGAAATCTAGGGGGGTGTGCCAAGAAAGAGGACGGTATATCCCTTTCGGTAAATATGAATTTCTGTCCTCCGAGTTCAGTACAATAAAACGTAAAAATTTGCTTTTGACATCGTTATTATGCTTCGTAAACGGACGATTTATGCATAAATACAAAATTATCCGATTTTCTGTCAAGGAATCGTTTAATCACGTTTTTACTTCTGAAATTTTATTTGCGCATCATCTATTGAAATCCGATCAAAGCTTGATCTCCAAGGTGACTTAAGACTAAGTTAACAGAATATTAGCTCGATTTAAATGAGTTAGGTTTGAGCCGTGCTTTGTCAGACTGGTCAATATTTATTTGTTTGTGAAGCGAGAGCAGATGTAAATATTACATGCACACTACGAAAAAATAATGCAGCTTATAAGAGATGTTTGTTCACAGATTCCAACATAACAAAATATACACATACATCGGTGAAGTGCTGGTGTCCGTTAATCCGTACAAAACCCTTGACATCTATGGACCCCAGCATATGGCGGAATACCGGGGGAGGGAGATGTTCGAGGTGCCTCCACATGTTTACGCCATTGCAGATGCCTGCCAACGGCTATTACGACAACAGGTAAGCTTAAAAAACACTTTTTTTGTATTCCACGTCTCAGGCTATATTCGAAAAAGCATGTTTGATAAGCAACAAATTGCTGCATTAAAACTGTTAAATTTCATCTGTTTTTCAAAATTATTTTACCGTTTTAATAAAAGCTAGCATTAATCGCGAATTCTGGCGATTGGCAGAAGCAACAAAATCGTTATTTTGACTGCATTAAGAGATTGATTAATAGCTTCTAATTTCATTTATTTTTGTGTTATGGGATAGCAAGCAATCTATTGGAAAGAGATAATCTTCGACTAAAATGTTGTTAATGGTACGTCGCAATTCTTGTGGTGTAACTCCATATGAATAAGTTTACCGGCACCCTTCTCTTTAAACCGAAACACAACAATGCCAAACACAGTCGTTTTTGTGGCAGGAAAAGAAGGTTACGCACCAAGCCCTGGCGAAATAACACCGAGTTCTGCCACCCAGTAGTCGCATGGTAGTTGACACTTAATAGTGAAAAGTACAATTGTTACATTTTTACTCATTACGCAAGCGACATGACTGTCATTAGGTACAAGTTTGATTGGTACTTATAAGGAATTATCTTAGCGGAATAAAAATCTCACACGTGCAGATAGCCTTAAAGCACCAGTAAAACATTCTCCAAGTATGGGTGCGTCGAGTAATTGTCGATTGTTCTGTTGGCGGCGCGACGCGATGACTGCTCGGCCATTGTGGTCAGCGGCAATGGTCGCCATAAATTATCCCCACCTGACCACCCAATACGTGTACATCGTGGTTTACTGTCAGTTTTTATGGAACCATTTTTATAGTAATAACAGCCTGTAGGCGCAAATTTGGATGTTTTTAATTGATAAAATAATCATCATCAGTCAAGATGGAGAATTTGTATACAAATATTGCTTTGGAGGGTAACTATATTTGTAGGTTTAGCACTGAATCCGTGTTAGGGAAAACTTTAAAAACTTAACGAAGAAATATTTAACACTACTAGATGTAACCCAGCGACCTTGCCTTAAAGTTTGGCTATGCTCTGGCCAACTAAGCTATGTCTGTGGTTCAACTTGGCAAAATTCTCCTTTGGCGAGGAGTTCTTATACAAGAGAGGCACGTTGTTAACGGCAGAGACAACTAACTGCAGTCGTCAACACGCGTCTACGGCAGCAGGCGCAGCGACATGTCAACTTCAAAGAATGCCATTCAAAGATCAACTAAGTAGGTATATGAGTAAAATAAAAAACCTTAATTTGGATCAAGAAATATTAATCAATAAAGAAGATAAGCATTTTTATACTCTTAACCACTTTTCGGAAAAAACGAGTAACATTTTTAAATTAATTTTGAATATCCATCCGTTAACACATCAAAAGATGCATCTTTTGATGTGTTAACGGCTATTTTAAAAATAGTATCTCCTGCAAAAATACAATTTAACGGAAATATTTATTTAAGCCGAGCCGAGCACTTAAGCCGAACAACGTTGTTAAGCTTGTTGTTAAAAATCTAAGATGTGTAGGCATTCAGGGACTATTTGCAGTCACCTGACAAATTCGAAGAGGCGACACGTTATAACTGCAAGCGTCGCTAGAGGTTGACTGTCGCCAACTTGTCGACGGCTGCTGCTGACGCGTATTACCGGTATCTGCCGTTGGCAACGTGCCGTTCGTGTATGTGAGTCCTAAGCTTAGCAAGCTGAAGTGTCAAATCAAATCTGACCATTACAGCACACGGCCAAAACAAATAGTCATATAAATAAGGAGCAGAATAGAACAAAACATTTATATCTTGTTCTAGTCTGTTCCATAAGCCCTGTCTAAAGTAAATGTTGATTGCAGGGTCGGGACACATGCGTACTCATATCGGGCGAGTCGGGCGCGGGTAAGACTGAAGCCTCCAAGTTCATCATGAAGTACATCGCGGCCAACACCATGCAGATACACAGAGAATACATTGACAGGTAAATGTAGATATATCTACACTAAAAGGTAGGATCTGGGTGCTAAGTATGCTAAGGGTGTGAGTTTTTCTTTTTGCATTCGATCGTGGGGGCGGTTGACGTTTACTAGGAATTTGTATGTAATTTGTACAGCGCCATCTAGTTGTGAACGCGAGAAACAAAACATGCGAGTTTGAGTTTTTTATTTTTACTAATTCACTTTGATTGGCGGGAGTAAAGAGATGGTAAAATTTGGTAACTTTTGAGAAACTCGCACTCGGCATTCTGATTGTTTGTTTGTTTGCAATGGGTAAACTCAAAAACTACTGGATCATTTTATAAATTGTTTTAACAATATAAAGCCACGTTATTAATGAGTAATATTTTTTATATCATAACATAACAAATAGGCAGATGGTTCTCCTGGTGTAGAGACGACCATCGCATTTAGACACCAAAGATGTTAATGATGCCGTTGCTATCCAAGTGGCGAAATCATAATGCCACATGCATAAGTTTATCGGCTACCCTACCCTCCAAACCGTGGCCTCCAGACAGCGACAAACATGACGCTATTGCGGCGGGAATAGGTAAGGCGGTACCCGGTACCCTGGCGAGATGTTGTGGAACTCTACTACCTAGTTGCCAGGATGGTAGGGACACGTACAGCCAATCGTACTACTACTTAATTAATCTACTGAACCGATTTCAAAAATTATTTCATTAATATAAAGTTACATTATCATTGGGAAACATTTTTTTATATCTTAAGATAGATAGCTAACATGTAGATAATTCTCTGATGGATAGAGACAACCATCATAGATACCAAAGATGTTAATGGTGCATTGCTATCCGTGTGTCAGGGGGTTAATGCCACATGTATATAGGAAAGTTTATTGGCTACCTTACTCTCCAAAACGGAAGACGACAGCGAGAAGCTTTGACGCCATTGCGGTAAGAATAGATAAGGTGGTCGTACAAAATCCAGATGACATGTTACAGAACTATACCAGTTATTATTCAAGATGATAATGACTTGTTAGCCAATCGTTTCCATTTTTTGAACTGCCTGGCAGAATGGCAAATAGTCTTTTTTTTATTAGGGCCTGAATATGTAAAACTGTCGGTCCAGGTTATTCCGAGTAATAACCATTTAAATTGGTAAATGTAGTTATGTCCATCACATCTTATTTCGCCCCAACATCGGTCATCGGTGGATATCGATGGCTAGTGAGTCTAAAGACGTCCTATTCACTTTGTATACCTTTGCAAACGAATCAACGTCATGCATTCATTACTTCACGCCATGTCCCTTAGAAGCAGATAGAATTGAGTGCCATATATCACGGTTCAGAATGTTACTGTTAAAAAAAAGACGTGTGGCACTCGGAGACTGCCGCGGTAAAGCTATTGCATAGCATTTTTTATCAACTTATGCAATTACAATTATATATTTATTTTATTTATGCAGTATTTTTTTTCTTTGTTTTTTTTTTCTTTGACATTAATTCAAGTTACACTTTGAGCGTGGTGACCGATAAAAAAAACATTTTTTTTTCTTTTATTAAAAAATGAGATGTTAATATTGTTCAAAATATTTTTATTATCTTTCAATACATTAGTCTGGTCAACAAGTGCTTTTTTGGTCAACTTTTTTCAGCAGTCTCCGAAAATTATGATTGAGGTGTCATTCGATTCGGAATGGCATCTAGATAGTTTTCGAAAAACAATGAAGTTCCGCAAATAAAAATTACAAAAGTTATTAACAATTAACTAAAAATAAAAAGGGGGGTTTAGTTTTTTGCAAATATCTCATAAACTAATAAAGATTTTTCAAATTTGAAAAAAGATTCAGAAAGAGGAGGAAATTTCCTAAAAAAAATTTTGATTCCCGGAATTGTAGGACTAATATTTATAATTTTCCCAGAGGGTTGAAAATACGCCCGAAAACGGGTACTCCGGCTTGCGCAAGCCACGCCTCCTTCGGACCTTTAATGAATAAATATTATTTAAACTTATTAAATATGAAAATTAAAATTTGAAAAAATTCAGGTGCCTACAGGACAGATCAATAAACAATAATCCGTGGTCAAAAATTTTTATCGCGATTTTTCAATAAGTTATCCATTAATTAATTAACAATTTTTTGTAGCACGAACATTAACATTGCAAGTGCGATAATTGTTAAACTATTAATCTAGGATTTTTTTTCTTTCGTGGAGCTATTTTTCAAAGGTCTTAGAATAGATTCCCGTTGGAAAAATTAAAAAATTGTAAATTTTCATTTTGTAATTAACAGTTTACTAAGGTGAAAAATTATAAAGATTTATTAAACATTGAAAAAAATTTTTTTTCATAATATTATTATTGATCCGTTTTTTCATGATCAGAAGCTACTTAAAAATGATTTTTTATAATTTTTATCTCCTATTGTTTAAAAAAATGTTATAAACAAATGCGTTGTTTATGAGATAATTTAAAAATTTTTTTCGATAACATAATCTTTGATGATAATTATGATTTTTTTTAAAAAAAACCGTTTCTTAAAAAAAATTTTATTGCTGAAAAACGCATTTGTTGATTAACAATTATTTTCTCCCACTTCTAATTAACATTAAGGAACCATTTTTTTTTAATCATTATTTATTTTTCTTTTTGATATAAAAAAAAATTATTTAATTTTTCATTGTTTATGTAATAAACAATTTGTTATAAACAAATAAATTTTTACCTTTTATTTTTTTTTTTCTTATTTTACTTAATGTCACAAAAACTGACATGATTTTTTTTTATTTTTTTTACTATTTTTTTTTATTTTTAAATATTCGTTGTCTGTAATTTCGTCATTCTTGCCTGGTTTTTCATCCTTAAAATTATTATAATTTATAAACTAATGGAGATATGATGAAAACACCCAAGACTTATTTATTCTTTATCTAGTATAGTCTTTATTAGTTAAAGAATAAATAAGTCTTGGGTGTTTTCATCATATCTCCATTAGTTTATAAATTATAATAATTTTAAGGATGAAAAACCAGGCAAGAATGACGAAATTACAGACAACGAATATTTAAAAATTAAAAAAAATAGTAAAAAAAATTAAAAAGAAAAAAATAAATCATGTCAGTTTTTGTGACATTAAGTAAAATAAGAAACAAAAATAAAAGGTAAAAATTTATTTGTTTATAACAAATTGTTTATTACATAAACAATGAAAAATTAAATAATTTTTTTTTATATCAAAAAGAAAAATAAATAATGATTAAAAAAAAAATGGTTCCTTAATGTTAATTAGAAGTGGGAGAAAATAATTGTTAATCAACAAATGCGTTTTTAGCAATAAAAAATTTTTTTTAAGAAACGGTTTTTTTAAAAAAAATCATAATTATCATCAAAGATTATGTTATCGAAAAAAATTTTTAAATTATCTCATAAACAACGCATTTGTTTATAACAATTTTTTAAACAATAGGAGATAAAAATTATAAAAAATCATTTTTAAGTAGCTTCTGATCATAAAAAAACGGATCAATAATAATATTATGAAAAAAAAATTTTTTCAATGTTTAATAAAGCTTTATAATTTTTCACCTTAGTAAACTGTTAATTACAAAATGAAAATTTACAATTTTTTAATTTTTCCAACGGGAATCTATTCTAAGACCTTTGAAAAATAGCTCCACGAAAGAAAAAAAATCCTAGATTAATAGTTTAACAATTATCGCACTTGCAATGTTAATGTTCGTGCTACAAAAAATTGTTAATTAATTAATGGATAACTTATTGAAAAATCGCGATAAAAATTTTTTGACCACGGATTATTGTTTATTGATCTGTCCACGGATTATTGTGTATTGATTGTTGGTACCTGAATTTTTTCAAATTTTAATTTTCATATTTAATAAGTTTAAATAATATTTATTCATTAAAGGTCCGAAGGAGGCGTGGCTTGCGCAAGCCGGAGTACCCGTTTTCAGACGTATTTTCAACCCTCTGGGAAAATTATAAATATTAGTCCTACAATTCCGGGAGTCAGAACTTTTTTTAGGAAATTTCCTCCTCTTTCTGAATCTTTTTTCAAATTTGAAAAATCTTTATTAGTTTATGAGATATTTGCAAAAAACTAAACCCCCCTTTTTATTTTTAGTTAATTGTTAATAACTTTTGTAATTTTTATTTGCGGAACTTCATTGTTTTTCGAAAACTATCTAGATGCCATTCCGAATCGAATGACACCTCAATCATAATTTTCGGAGACTGCTGAAAAAAGTTGACCAAAAAAGCACTTGTTGACCAGACTACATGTCGGTTCTTCAGGAATATTTAATAAATGCCCTTTGTTTATTCATATTTAAAACACTTTGTACACAACTTATACGAGTACAGATATTCACTGTTGTACGTAGATGATAAATACCTATATACCTATATACTTTCTCACAAACAGCTGATTACGGTAGTTTTCCAGTACAAGCAATGCCATCTAAAGGCGGGTTGCTGAACTAAAGAGACAAGCGTGATATTTCAAAAAGTCATTTAAAGTTCTGGTATTTATAGATAGATGGAAAAACTAAAAAGTATCACCGCTGTGCCGGTCGGAGTGGGGGGTGTTAGGTTTTTTCGTTACGGAATTTCTGAATTCGGTCAAGGCCCGCGATAGAAGCTATGCAATAGCTTAAAAGTATCTTCATGCACGTATCCCCGAAGCGGTGGGACGTAAAATCCTCGATACTTATTCTCACAATGTTATAAGTAGCAAGCCGTTCGCCAACTGGGTGCTTACTTATCCAATATCGGGCAACGTTGTTTCCATCAGAAAACGAAAAAAACACATTTTTGAATTGTTGACCTGGATATCGAACCCGGGTCCTCATGTGGTCAACACCGACGGACCACTAGACCACCGATGCGATTAATGTAAATTAATTCTAATGGATGTTATCTACTAATTAATGTTAATCTAGCAATCAACGCCATGTTATTAATTTTATTGATAAATTTATTTGCAGAGTAAAAAACGTATTAATCCAGTCAAACTCTATACTGGAGACGTTCGGGAACGCGAAGACGAATCGCAACGACAACTCGTCGCGGTTCGGCAAGTACATGGACATCCACTTCGACTACAAGGGCGACCCGGTGGGCGGCCACATCAGCAACTACCTGCTGGAGAAGAGCCGCGTCGTCAGCCTGCAGCCCGGCGAGAGGAACTTCCACGCCTTCTACCAGGTCAGCACCTTTTTATAATGTACTATACTGTACTATATCTGACCAAATCGCCTCTGTGGTCTATTGTTCCGGTGTTGGTATTTTCACGCCTGTGTCCCCGAAAGGGTAGGCAGAGGTAAAATAAGTGCGCCCATGTTTAGCCGAAGATACTTGGTCCCACAATGTGATAGGTGGCAACCCTATCGCCAACCGGGCACTTTCCAATCCCAGGCATTGTTATTTTTATCAGAAAACTGAAAAAACACATTTATAAATTGCCCGACTCAGGAATCGAACACAGGACCTCATGTGGTCAACTCCGACAGCGGACCACTAGACCACAGACGCGATGTTCCGGTGTTGGTGTTGACCGCATGAGGTCCTGTGTTCGATTCCTGAGCCGGACATTCCAAAAATGTGTTTTTTCAGTTAAAAACAACGTTGCCTGGGATAAGGATAAGTGTCCGGTTGGCGATAGACTTGCCGCCTATCACATTGTGGGACAAAGTACATATCTTCGGCTAATCGTGGATGTACTGGTTGAACTTCTGCATACGTCTTCGGGCATCAGGCTTGAAGATACTAGTATCCTACGCAGCTTGGCCTGCGAGAGTAATATGTCAGCTATATAATCTCTCATGTACCCCGTGTTGGTCCGGGGTGGGTCCCTTTGAAAAAAAAGCTATCTGCCGTTCTGTCAGGCAGTTCGTGAAAGACGACTATTTGTTATGCTAGTCATCACCATTGTGGCTTTTAGGTGGTAGAGATATGCATTGTCTCGTCCGAGTCTGGTACCACCTTGCCTGCTTCTGCCACAATAACGTTAGTGCTAGTCGCTGTCGTGTTCCGGTTTAGAGGGTAAGGTAGCCGATTAACTTATGTATGTGGCATTAAGACCCCGCCACAAGATAGCAACGCACCATTAACATCTTTGACTCTTTCCATCAGGAGACTCATCTGCTTGTTTGCTATCTTATGATATAAAAAAACGTATACTACTTTTATTTTAGATTTTTTCCGCGCGGACGAAGTCGCGGGCGCAGCTAGTTACATACATAAAAAAAGAATATTCGTAGCATCTCTAATTTACAACACGACAATACTGAACATTTTACCGTTAACATCACTAAATCCCAAATACAACGCTTCTCGAGGAAGTCAAACAACCACAAAGGCCTCAGTCCTAATCTGCAGATTACTTGAGATTTAGCAGTAGCTTACTTTGATAGTCTTATTTAGATCTATTTTTAGTTCAATAATAATCTAAAGATTATTGTCTTAGCGCACACTATGCTATTAAGCGGGGAATTCACTAGACAGACATGTCTGCAGGCAAGTCTGCAGACATGCCCGACGGACTTTGTTACTATATGTCAGTGCAAATGTCTGTCAAGTGTATTAGCGCCGCGGACCGTCCGGCCCATAGTAGCAAAGTCCGGAGGGTATGTCTGCATGCTTGCCCACGGGCATGTCTGTCTAGTGAATTCTCCGCTTCACAGTTCATTTAACACGATATTGAAGATATTTAAAAACTTTTTTAGTTACAAAGACCAAGTTTGACACGACTGAGAGGAGTGTCTTAGCACGGGATACAGCGATAAAACACATATGCGGTCGTCCATTAGTCACGCGGTGTTTTTAGCATTTTTTTACTTTTTAGGAGTGGGTCCCACCCCTGGTGTTTTGTGGTGTGATTGTAGACCACATCGCACCCTCTCCACCCCAGATCACATGTATTTTTTTTGGACAAAGAATTATATTTTTTTTACATTTTATTCTTAAATAATGGTGAGCATAACCATATTTAATGCTGGAAAACTAGTTTATTGTTATCGCGGCGGGCGGGGAAACCATTGACGGCAATTCCAAACGTGCGACGCTTTTCGGTTCGAAATCGAAAAAATGAATTCAACCCGAGCCCCATCGATTCGTAGTAAGGTTCGCTAATCACTCGACCAACGAGGCGGAAGGGGGGGGGGAGGGGTAATTGTAGATATAGTCCAACTGCGAGCGTGCGTCCATGCATGCGCGTTTGCGCTCGAGTGTGCGTATGTATTCGTCTGTTAATTCATGCTGAAACGACTGGTTCGATTTGGATGAAATTTGGTATATTAATTCACTCTGTTAACATGTACAGTACCCGGCGATAAATATTGCACATCGAACTTTGGAAAGAGACAATCGGATAATTTCGGCTTCGTAAAGCGTTATCTCTGTCCCACACTACCTATGTGACGTTTAGTCAGTCGTTGTTCAAGTACGATAGAGTGCAGTCGCGTCCCGAAAAAAAATATATATTTAGAGTTGATAACACCCACAAATTTAAATAATTTAAAGTTGTAATATGGCATCTTTCGGAAAAAGAGGGAAACCTTTACGAGGTCAGTCACGTGAAATTATCTACAATGTTTATAAATACTTTGTAAGCGAAGCTGATAGATTTAAAAAAAAAGTAGATGAAAATGTAAGTTGTTATTTTAAGAAGATTCAAGAGCGAGTTGCAAATGCCACTGGAATTTCAAGAAGAACTTTGAACAATATATTAAACGAAGTCAGTACTGAAACACATTCGACTGAAATTAAGTTCAGCACTCCAAAAAAAGGGAGACCAAAAAAGCAATTTCGTTTGGATATGGACGATTTTGATTACGATGTTGTTCGAAGAATGGTGTATGATTTTCACTTACGATTTAATGAACTGCCAACAATAAAATCATTAAAAGCTAAGTTATCTGAAGCTATTAATTACAATGGGTCTGAAAAAACATTGAGAAAAATACTTCATGACATGGGATTTCAGTTCACTAAAATGGAAGATAATCGAAAAATTCTAATGGAAAAGCACGACGTTAGTCTCAAACGAATGGAATACCTTGATAAAATACGCAAATTTCGCGAAACAGGAAAAAATATCGTCTACATGGATGAGTCATATATACATGCATCCCACACTAAAGGGAAATCTTGGAGTGACGATAAGAAAAAAGGAGTAAAAAAGCCAATTTCAAAAGGTCAACGTTTGATAATAGTTCATGCGGGAAATGAAAAAGGCTTTGTACCCGGTGCTTTTTTAACGTATAAATCCACGGACACTACAGGTGACTATCACAATGAAATGAATAACGATAACTATGAGAAATGGCTGGTTAACCAATTAATCCCAAATATACCCAGTGATTCTGTTCTAGTTATCGACAACGCACCCTATCACAACAAGTATGTTGAGAGACACCCCAACTCAAACACCATTAAACGGGAAATGATCAACTGGTTAAACAGACATGAAATTCCAGTTGATCCAAAATTAACAAAAACCCAGATTTACGCTATTATATGTCAGCACAAGGAGAGGTATACAGAGTTTTCTGTGGACAAAATACTTGCCGAACATGGGCACACTGTGTTGCGATTGCCACCATATCATCCGGATTTTAATCCAATTGAAAATATATGGTCTCAACTGAAAGGCTATGTAGCCTCTAGAAATGTGGGTATGAACTTAACTACAGTAAAAACATTATTGACTGAAAAAGTAAACATGATCGGCGCTGAAGAGTGGAAAAAGGTTTGCGACCATGCAATCAAATGTGAGAATGAATATAGAAGCATTCAACACAGTTTAGACAATTACACTGATAGATTAGTAATAAATACGGCTGATAGTGACAGTGATATTGACCTCTTTGAGAGCACAGATAGTGAAATGGAAGTAATTGAGAATTAGAATTATTATTATTTTTATTGCAATGTCTCATTTTAGCAATAGGTATAATGGTGTTTATTATGTACACTAAAGCTGTAATGTTCCAAAATAATTAAATACGTAAACATAATGTAAAAATGTTTTTTTATTTTATTTTACCCCAACCTAAAGCCATCACTTATAGAAAAATTAGTGTATTTTATACAAAGAATAAAAATATCAAAAGAAGCAAATCATACTTGTTTTAACAGCTCCTAATAGGTACCGGACTGTTTGTATTTTGTGCGACAGAGATAACGCTCTACGAAGCCGAAATTAGCCGATTGTCTCTTTCCAAAGGTCGATGTGCAATATTTATCGCCGGGTACTGTAATTCCTTGCGTTTTGATTAGCAGAATTCTTTGAAAATAATGTTTAAAAAATACCGTCTTATCCGTCTAATATATTAAAAATTTAAAAAGACCCAACTTTCCACTACCACCAAGCCAGCTTCCCCGCTTCATGTGCATCATTTATAGATCAATAAAACCTGTCCAAAACACATTTACTATAATAAATGATCGCGGAGTCAAGGTGTCGCAGACTTTTTTGATAACTCCAAAACATCAGATCCATCCCTAAGAACCATGCCGTTTTAATAAGCTTTCTGTGTCTGTGCTTTCACGGTAAAAATGCTGAACCGATTTTGTTGAAATTTGACAAGGACATTGTTGAAGAGAAGGGGTCAAACATAGGCTACTTCTTTCTTCAAAAATTAGCCCCCCAGGGAGCGAATAAGGCATAAAAGTTAGTATGAAAGAATATATAATGACGACATGATGTAGGTACTACTAAGAGTCTGCAGTTTCCTATTCTGCGATACAGAATACTCCGAGCGGTTGCGTACGCAATGGTCTATGAAATATAGACAAGTCGCAATATAAACAAGGCGATTGTGGAATACGATATAATTACTAACACAGCCCCGTTAGAATTATGTCAGTGTTGCGTCCACAGTTACTGTACGGAACGGCATTGTTTTGATGGATTATGCTCAATTATTATTGTATTATAATGGTAAACACAGCATTGATTGTTTGCTTGTGTTATGATTTGTCCTTTTTGATCCGATTACACTAGAAGAAGCGAGTTTTAACTAGAAGAGAGCCATGTCCATTTCTTTTTTACTCCTTATAGCCCGTATGAGCGACCCTGGCTACGGAATCAATGCGGCTTGATTTTGATTGGGTTTAGTTGTTTATTGAATATATTTGTGTATTTATACACATATGTACTAGCTTTTACCTGCAGCTTCACTCGCATTTAAGATTTTTTTAAATAAAAGGTATCCTATGTTACTTATCCTCTAATACCTCCAGGAATACGTGTATAAAGTTTTATGATGATTGGTTAAGTAGTTTTCGCGTTAAACCGTCACAAACAAACTTACATTCGCTTTTATAATGTTAAGTAGGGAAGTAGGGATTTTTATGTATTCTTTGCTTCTTTGACTAACACATATTTACTCCGTACATTTCACATTTTACCTCGTGTTGGTCCGGCTCCGGGCTCCCTTTGAAGAATAGACTATCTGACGTTCTGCCAGGCAGTTCGTAAGATGCGAACGATTGGCTATACTTGTCATTATCATCGTGGCTACTAAGTTGTAGAGTTCTGCATAGTCTCGCCCGAGTCTGGTATCACCGCCTTACTTATTCTTGCCGCAATAGTGTCAGTGCTTGTCACTGCCGTGTTCCGCTTTGGAAAGTAAGGTAGTTGCTAAATTTATGCATGTGGCATGAAGAACCCGTCACTATGATAACAACGCACCATTAACATCTTTGGTATCTATATGCGATAATTGTCTGTTTCCATCGGGAGAGCCGTCTAATTTTTTACTACCTTACGAGATTAAAAAAATACATACAAACATATATGACTATGTATGAATATATGTGTATGTTTACTAACACCCATAACACAAGCAAATAATTTGCGTACTTTGGGGTTTAATCAATTCGTGTTATTAGTCCGGTGATATTTATTATTATTAGCTATCGATAAGTGGGCAATCTGTCGCAATATGAGACCGTTATATCGTTAATATTATACCGTTACCCGCATGGAGTACGGAGGTAAGGAGGGCCAACTCTCTTGATAAGAAGTGTCCATCAAAAAGCATCTAATAGTGGTCGCGCCACCGTCGCGTAAGGATTTTAAAAAGGAAGCGGTGAAAGCGATTTTAAATACATTTCGAGTAAACTGTTAAAACAGTGCTACAAGCGCTGAGCTCCTTAAATAATTGTGCTCAGCACATTTCACTCCGTCTACCACATCTAAATATTTCATATCGCGGTTTATCCTACGCCACCGCCAATCAGGTAGGTATTTGAAACTTTATCCATACTAATGTTATAAATGCGAAAGTAACTCTGTCTGTCTGTCCATCCATACATCCATCCGTCCGTCCGTCAGTCCGTCCGTCCGTCCGTCCATCCGTACGTCCGTCCGTCTGTCCGGCTGTCTGTCTGTCTGTCTCTTCACGCTTAAACCACTGAACCGATTTGGATGAAATTTGGTACAGATATAGTTTGAAACCCGAAAAAGAATAAAGGATACTTTTTATCCCGAAAATCCCACGGGAACGGGAACTACGAGGGCTTTATTTTAGAAAAAATATCACGCAACGAAGTCGCAGGTACAGCTAGTTTTCAATAAACAACTTAACACTTAACTTTCCCTTTATATGTATAAGTTGGTCCTCCTTATTTCAATGGTAACGCGGCTATCGTGCTGCTCGGCTGATGCGGTTCGGCCTAATCGTGGATAGTTTGCACTTAGGGTTGCCAAATGCTGCTTCTTGATTTAAGGGTTCATATAAAGGTCCAATATCAAAAATACGGATTTTAGCTTTTTTACCGGAGATAATTAAAGCGACATTATTTTATAGCAACATTTTTAATTTTTAAATTTATATTTTTTTGGCAAAGGAAACAGCATTTAAAATCCTTATTTTGTGAACGAGATTAAAAATAATACATTATTGTAAAGGCCGGGAAATAGGCAAATGCAGGTCGAGTATCAGTTTGAAAACCGAGCTGTAAGCGAGGGCTTAAATCAGTGTTTCTTAATCCGCGGACCCCCAAAGGGTCCGCGAATTTGTGTATGGGAGTTTAATCTGTGAACGTTTAAAATATTAAATAAATGCCAATGTATTTATTATGGGAACCCCCATAATTTGAGGTTGTGCTTGATTTTCAAAGGGGTCCACTGATTGAAAAAGGTTAAGAAACGCTGGCTTAAATGATACGAGACAGGCAGTAGTCATTTCCTCCGAGGCATATGTATAATTATATACCGTGCTTTTCTCAAAAAAATGCAAGGAAATAAAAAATACGCACGCCTTTTCATATAATTGAATTTGAAACAAGAAATGCGCCGCTAATTTTATTTTACCGCCGCGTTTTTTGTTCCAAATTCAAAACACGCACCGGCAATGACTAATTTTTCTGTGTACGTAAATAACTTCGCATGCTCTTTATTCAAACGTAATGTCACTATTTCCGCGTATATTTGAGAAAACATGTGTTAAGCACGCGTGAATTCTATGTCACTCGCCAGCCATAAAAAATTTGTAAAAATTTTATTTCTCTAATTACGAGTTCCTAAATTTTTTTAGCGCAAAAACCTGGGTATTTGACCCTTCTGTTTACTCGGAGATATGCGATGTTACATTTGTTTATTTATTTTCAGCTCCTAAGTTCAAACAACCAGCACACGAAGAAATTCGGCCTGAGTACGACGGCGTCGTACAAGATTTTGGGCAACGAACGAGCGACTGCGCAGGATTCTAAGCTGTACAATCTCACAAACAGTGCCTTTAATGCCTTGTGCTTCCCACCGGCTGTGGTGGAAAACATATGGGGCATCGTAGCTGGAGTTATATTGTTGGTAAGTTCCTACTTAGAACTTATTAGAATATTTTTAGTTTTGCGAAGCCATAATATGGCTAAAACAAAATTCTCTTTTAATATTAACTCTATTAATATCCTGTCCGTTATCACTATATGTCACACTCTCAGGCTAATTGCTCCTCCAATTTTGGATTGAATGTTAGGAAGATTGATAATACTGTTACACTAGGGGATTACAAAAATTCGATTCGATTGAAGTTTTGTAACGTATATAGGGCATTTAGAATTCTCCACATTTTCTTACACATTATGGCGCGTCGTAGCACGATGCGGCTGTGTATTGTTTTTACGTGTGTAAGAAACCTAAACGATTTCTTAAATTTTAATTGGAATAGGTGTTTTTCATTTATCTCACCCGATGGAAAGTGTCGATCGAAGGTGATACACGCCAATTCAAGAGAAACCTATTCACTTTACTCTTAACGGTTCCAGGACTATTATTTATCAGAAAATATAGACACAGGCAGTACGTTCCAAACCTTGGCGACTTGAACCAAAAAAAGAGATGTTGTCAAAATGTTTTGTTCGATTTTTTGGTATATCCACATCGTACGGACGGATGGATAACTTCTGCCTGCGTCTAGTAGTCCGATAAAAGAATGGTGAGGGCCCAATAAGTTCGAAGGGAGCTTTCGCACACTCACCAAAGTGCATCCTATAAAAACTGATAAGCTATACTGATACGACGATGCACAAATGTGTGTAGTTTTCTATTTTTTATTACATGAGTTATTAATATAATTTTGATTGAATTATTGATTGATACATTTTTGTTTAACGAATATTATTTTAAGGGCCTTTAAAAATAAGATACAATATTTCTTAAGATATATTGTAGATTTTTGTCGTCGCACTTGGTGAAAATCCATTTGTTACTTGATTGAAATACACGTAACTGTTTTTTAAACCTTTATTGATTACATTTTTATCTTCCAAACGGTTTTACTTTTTACAGCGTATTCTATTGATTCATTATTTAGGCAATGACATAAATCTATACATAAAATCATAGGAAAGTCAAAACTGTACATTGAATATTTTTTTAAAAGAGTACTTGGGGCGTGATCTACAATCGATATCGAAACCAAAAATATAGTTAGAATTTTTGTCTGTTTGTCTGTATGTATGGCCGGGGTAAACTCAAAAAGTACTGCATGGATTTACTTCAAATTTTGCATGAATATTACTAACAGATCGGGTCAACATATAGGGTACATATTATCACGCTATCGCCTACGGGGCAGAGGCAGTGCGGAGGAAACGAAGTCCGCGCGGACTAAGTCGCTGGCAACAGCTAGTTAGAAATAAAATTTTGTCTATGTAATTCTTTTACGTATAATATGTAGTAAGTAAAATAGTACAATTGCATTTTAAACTAATATTTCACAATAACTAAGTTTAGTAAGTCAATAATTTATGTAATTAAAATTTCCATCGTCACTAATTCGTGGAAATCCGTGTCTAGAAATCCACAACCGTGCACCTTTCTGGGTCTTTTCTGACTCGCACGTTTGTGGAATCAATCACCGGCAGGGATGTTTCCGATCGGATACGACTCGGGGACCTTCAAAAAAAGAGCTTACTCTTTACTTACTCTTTTTAAAAGGCCGGCAGGCGGCAACGCAACTGCAAGACCTTCTGGTATTGCGGATGTTCACGGGGGGCGGTGATCACTTACCGCAAGCTCGTACTCGTTTGCACTTTTTCTATAAAAAGAAGGCCCCTTTCTCTAAATTCTATATCATAATATGAGGTCACCTCCGTGCAGCAGTCGCCTCTGTTGTCTAGCAGTCAGGTGCTGGACTTGACTATATGAGGTCCTGGGTTCGATTCCAGGGTCGGGCAATTCGAAAATGTATTTTCACAGTTTTCTGATAAAAACAAAGTTGCCTGGGATTGGAAAGTGTTCGTTTGGCGATAGGTTTGCCACCTATCACATTGTGGGACCAAGTATCTTTGGCTAATCGTGGGTGCACTTGTACCTCTGTTTACCCTTTCGGGGATACAGGCGTGCAGATGCTTTTTTTTGTAATATGAGGATTACAATTCGGAAAGTTTAGCTAAATATATTCCTTTGTAAATAATATCAACAAAAAACTATTTAGAATACGTTTCTGTTGATGAGTGTAATAAATGTATGTTTTTTTAATAATTAACTAGTTTAACTCGAGACTACGCTTCGCTTTAGCTGAGTTACAAAATTATGCTCAGAATTTTCCGTATCCGTTAGAACTTCGCAAGAAAATGTATATAAAATATTTCCTGTTCAATTATAGCTATGTTGTGAACAAATAATATCAGGTCAATTCATCGATTAGACATTGAGTTTTTTGAACACAATGAACTGATGGAAACTAAATTTTTGTATACCTACCTACTAGCTGTGCTCGCGGCTTTATCTGCGTGGAAGAATTTCTAAAATAAAAGTAGTCTTAAGTTACTTCTTATTACCGTGGTTTAAAAATAGATAATCCCGGGGTTTTTGCTGCATAGTTCCCGTTCCCGTTGGATTTCCCGGATAAAACTATTATATGTCCTTTCTTGGGTCTCAAATTATCTTTGTACCAAGTTTCATCCCAATTGGTTCAATGGCTTAGGCGTTAAGAAGAGACAGACAGGCAGCTACTTTCGCATTTATGATATTAGTAAGGATATAAAAATATCTTACGCTACGAAATCCTGTGCATGCGAGTTCCACTTCCGCTTAACGGACTTTGAAAATAAATGAAAAAAAAAAATACAATTACCATCACGCTGGTTCCCTTTTGGAGTAAACAGAGTACCTAAACCAAATGTTGATGTTAAATCAGATGTTTTGCTTTATCACGATTCACCTGTCTGTGTATCGGTAAGCAAGATGGGAGATGATCCTTGTTGCCCCATCGAATCTACGCGTAAAGACTATTTTTGGTTTTTGTGATAACCGATACCTTTACGTGCTTATATAAGACGGAGGTGTCAACTCACCAACTCCAAACCCTAAGTTGTTATTAAATTTTTTCCTTAAACCAACTTTACCAACATTTTTGTCCTACCTTGGAATAGAAATCGGGAACTTATGATTCGAGGCGAATAGTCTAAACACTAAATCACGATCCAAGGCAAAAAATGTCGGGGGTTTACAGAAAAAAATCTCAATCTTTGTCTTTGATGTGTTTACGGGGTGTACACCCCGTAGGTATACTTATGAACTCGTTAAATAGTCTTTATCGATTATCTGTGCTAGTTGTTGCAAGTTGATAAAATGCGGTGGTGGGATCACCACCCACCTTACTAATCGACAAACCGTGCTGAAGCGGAGCGTCTATGACGTTTGTGTCACACGGTCTACCCTGCAAGGGAACATATTTATTTATTTAATTATTTATTTAACCCCTTGATTTATTTTTCCTTAACACATTTAATAATCGGAACCGCCTTGAGGCGTTTTCCAAGTATACTATCTCGTGTAGTAAAGTTAAACGACGTTAGCTTCAGATTACAGTGTGATCAATATTAACACAATAGGATTATAGTTCAGGTCATAATCTCTTGCGAGGTTGTAATATTTATTCACATTTTGTAATATAAAGTGTATGATAAATGCTTCCAGTTATAATATTCTAGACTTCTGTTTTTGGTATCAAGTTAATCTAGTCTGGATTGGAGATGTGTCGGATCGTTAAAAGCTAGATCCGCGGATATGGATACAAAAACGGATCATTGCTGTTAATATCCGCGAATACGCATACGGATCTTAATTTTCTTACAGTCATTTTATTACATAGTAGGTATTAAATGCTTGAATCTAAAATGTTGTTATGTTTATAAATCCCCGTCTTGGTCCAGGCTCCTTTGAGGAATAGACCAACCTCGTTCTGCCCCACAGGTCGTAAAAGTTGTCGTGTCAAGATATTTGACACGACCGTCTTACCTATTTCTTTCCCAATAGCGTCAATGCTTGTCATTGTCGTGTTCCGTTTTGGAGGGTAAGGTATCCGGTAGACTTATGCATGTGGCATTGCCAACCCGCCACGCGGAGAGCAACACACACATCATTGCCATATTTGGAGTCTATAAGCGATGGTTTCTCTTTCGGGAGAGTCATCTGCTTGTTTGCTATCTAATGATATAAAAAAAAAACAAGTAACATAGATTTGTGATTGATATAATTCCTTAAAGTCCTTAAATACCTTGTTTCTATATACCATTTAGGGAACAGTTAGTGACTCACTTGAAATAATGTTTAGATATTTGATTTTTATGTAATGCCAAATGTAATGTTAAGAAATAAAAACTATTTTAATTGGAATTTAATAGAATTTCGCTCTTTGAGAGAATTTTTCACGTATGTGATAAAATGTGATAATATAAAATCCGTTCAAGATTCGTCTAAAGAGTAACGGATACAGATACGGATCTTTCTTCTGCCTCGTATATCCGCGGATACGGATACGGATATTTAAGAGCCCACGACACTAAACCTAGTCCCATAAGACTACCGGATGGTATATACATAGTTAGATTCGTCGTTAATTGGAGAATACGAAATGGCTATGCTGCGATGCGAAAAACCGGGTGGCGCTATTAAAGAAAAGAAAAAAAGAATGAAAAAAAAGTCGATTTCTGGTACGATGAGACTACCGAATTTCGTTTGTTCCTCGACATAGGGGAGGGGATGGGCTCTATAAAAATGCGGTGCTGCATGTCCCCATGACTGGCCTTATCAGTGGCAGCAGCATTATCAGTCACGCCTTGTACCTAGGTATCTAGTACCATCGGACTACCGAACGAACCAAAGCTTATCTGAAAGATCATCAATTTCTGTGTAAAAAAAACCACTGCTGCATCTTCGAAACAGTGGATGAGGTGATTGCTGCAGCGATTGAAGGTCGCCCACTGCACAGCTCAAATCGGCGTTTATGCTCGGTTTCTTTCGTCTATTCAATTACCCGGTTTCTTTCGTCTAGTACTGATCATACCCATGCCACGATCTGGTACGAATAATTTGACTGGTCATTAACTGTTTAAACAAATGAAATTACATATTTAATGGGAAATTGTTGGATTTTTCAATCGTTTTCACTAGGATGTTTTCATTTTATGTCCTGCTTAGGGATTTATAGGGTTCTGAAGTCAACTGGAAACCCTTATAGTTTCATACGTCCGTCCATTCGTCTATCTGGCCGTTCGTCCGCGCCTTAGCTCAGGATTCTTAATACTAGAAAGCTGTAATTTGGCATTTGTAACCCCAAAGGGTTAGATCGGTAAGTGTAATTTGTTCCGTGACTATTTATTTATAAAAAAAACCTTCGTTAATTTTAGTTTAAAATGTTTATATACGAAAAAAAAACATAAATAACAAATATATACGTTACTTTAAATCGCTGAATTCCAATCCAGATAATATACGATAGTTTTTGTGGCATAAAACTGGAAGGTTCCCAATTGTATAATTTTTTTTCCAGGGGGAACTCACATTCACGGAAAGTCCAGACGGGCAGCTGAGCACATCGGGCCCGCTGAAGCAGTGTGTGAACGCTCTGGGTGTGTCGGAGTCTGCGCTGCGGGCGGCGCTGGTGGGGCGCGTGCTGGCGGCGGGCGGCGAGCTGGTCAGCAAGGAGCACTCGCTGTCCGACGCCGACTACACCCGCCTGGCGCTCGCCAAGGCCGCCTACGACAGGCTGTTCACCTGGATTGTTCAGCAGGTTAGCTCTTGTATTCGTAACAAGTTTGTGACTTTTTCCAAGACAAATATAACAAGAAATCCTGATTAAGTATTTTTATAGGTGGGTTAGGCTGCAAGAATGAGATTAGATGGCTCCGTTGGTTCAGACATGTAGAAAGAATGGATAATATCAAATCGACTAAATGATGGAATTATGAACTGATGAAGTTTCAGGAAAAACCAAATAAAAGTTTGTGTAATCTGTCTGAAATTCAACTAATTTTGTTTTAGTTACATTAAGTTTTAAATTATTATTTTTTAACCAGTCTGTAACTTGCTGTAAAGTTTTAGTTATTTTATTTACCAAGTGATTTTTATTCTTACATTTAATAGGTAGAGTAGTGCCATCAGCAAATAAAAAGCAATCAGGTTTTATAGTATCAGAAAGATCATTAATATGAATTAAAAATAGCAAGGGCCTTAAAACACTGCCTTGTGGTACTCCACAGTTGTTAACAAGGTAGTTCGAAGTATATACCATTTTACGGTTTTCAGTTTTCACATATTTTGGATATTTCAACGCATTGTTTCCTCTTTTCTAAACAACTCTTTTCCAATCTAAACACTTTCCTCTAATACCATATTTTTCAAGTTTTGATAATAAAATATTGTGTGAAACAAAATCAAATGCCTTACTCATATCCAAAAATACACAAAGTGGATACATTTTTCTATTGAGACATTCAGTTATGTTCTTTAATCAATCAAAACATTCTAATGTTTAGCATACCTACCTTTTCTAAATCCATATTGATTATTTTTAGTAGAACAAAATCATATAAATAATATGAGATTTCATATATTTTTTTAAAAATATTTTTTAAATAACTGGAGTTAAAGTAATAAGTCTATAATTGTTCATATCGCAGATATCTCCTTTTTTAAACAATGGTCTATCTATACACTTTTTTAATAGTTCTGGAATTTTATCTTCCAATAATGACAAATTAATTATACGGCTAAGTGGTCTAAGCACAACACTAGCGACATTTTTTAATAATCCTGTGCTAATATTATCATAAGCAGTAGCATAATTATATAATTTAATGGTCTCTACTGTCTCCCTATATCTGTAAATAAGGTTGGCTAAAAGGTCACCAGCCAAACGACCGTGCCCGAAACCGTGCTGGCGGTTATTTATTAGCAGGTGCTCTTCTTAATAACTTAAGAGCTGACAGTTGATATGGATCCCATTACCTTGGAAAACGAGGAGATTATAGCTATGGGCTGGTAGTTGGACGAATCCGAGCGATTGCCTGTTTTAGGTACACAAAAGCTGTCTTCCACGAATTCGGTACAACGTCTGAATTGTAAGAGAGTCGGAAAGTTGCATTAACTCTGGAACCAAACCAGGAGTACAAGTCCGTAGCACAATTGATGGGATGGCGTCAGGCCCACTTGACTTATGAATATCCAAGGAAATTACAGCATGTTGAACAAAGATTATTATGATCTAATCTCTGGCATTGATATATCGCGTATTAAGATGGCGATAAATTTTATTGATCATCCAAAGTAGAGTTTCTTGCAAAGAAGGAGCCTGAAAGATCGGCCTTATCTATTCCTTTTCTATAACTGCCTGACAGAAAAACAGAGTCTATTTTTTAAAAGGAGTTCCAGTAACACGGATATTTAATCCTTTATTTTATTTTTGTATTTATTTAATTTTTACCTTTTTATATTTATTTAAATTTTATTTATTATTTATTTATTATTATTACTATTAATTAAATTTGACAATCCTTGCCTATCCTTTTAAGGGTGTGGTGTGAAAATTTCTATTAGTTTATGTCCTTATAAGATTTGAACACAAAACCGTTGCTTAAACTCAATCCATAGACTTATTAAGATTAAAATGTTCACATTAAAATTGTTAAAACATAACTCGTAGCATACAATTATATCAACTATTTTGACCACTCCGTCGTTTGAGTGGTTAATGAATCTAACTAGGAAGCGATGAAACTCGGGTTGGAACAAAATTTTGTGTGATGAGCGTGAATGTTTGTATTTCTGGCTTTGGGTGTTTATTCTGTATGTTACAGTATTTATATATCCGTGTTTCTATGTGTTAGTATTGTTGATTAGCACCCATAAATTAAGCTAATAATTTGCTTACTTTGGGAGATCAATTCGTATAATTTGTCTAGCAGTATTTATTATATTTTTTTTATATATTAATTATTTTACTTGAATTAAAATAACAATTAAAACGCAGTTATGCTGCAACAACCGATTTCCAATCTCCTGTAATTCTGTAACTTTGGATCAGATCTTAGTAATGGGATTGATTTTGGGAGGGGCCAAACAAAAAAGGAATTATTTAATCGGATTTTGAGGTTACAAACATAAAAAATACAGTAAATAATAAATAAAGTCGATGAAGAAAAATATCACCTATTTCTGATTTTTGTTGGTAGAGTGAACCGAAACTCAATAGAAGTTTCAGTTTACTACGATTCAGTCCATTGTCGATTGTTGATCCAGACCCCTTTTGAAGTACAGACCATTGCCGTTCTGCCAGGCAGTTGGTAAGAGGCGAACGATTGATTATGCGAATCATTACCATCATGGCTAATAGGTGGTAAAGTTCAGCATTGTCTCGCCCGGGTCTGTTACCACCGTCTAACATATTCCTGTTGCAATAGCTTTTATGCTTTGAACACCACTAAAGAGCCGAACCCGAACCGAAGTTGGCCACTAATTAATTATATAACTTGTCTACAGATTAACAAAGCTATCGAAGCACCGAATAACCCGTACAAAAGCACGCTTATTGGCGTCCTCGATATCTACGGCTTCGAGATCTTCGACACCAACAGTTTCGAGCAATTCTGCATTAACTACTGCAACGAGAAGTTGCAGCAGCTTTTCATAGGTCAGTGACGGTAACGCCAACACACACACACACTCAATAATTTTAACTAAGTTAGTGACACTTCCTGGCTTTCCATGGGAAGCACTAATTATCTACAGCCATCTGAAACAAAATTTACCGGTTAAATTACCGGTTTATCGAATAAAAAAAATTATAATTTTGCTCCATAGGGAAACCGCCATGTAGAACCAAACCTTAACACTGCTCCTGATTACGTTTGAAGTTTGCGCTTTTTATTATTGTGATGTATTTGCTTATATTTATTTTGCTATTGTTGTATGAAAATTAACCGGTAAACGAGCTTCGCTCGCCACGTGGTGAACCTTCTCGTTTGATCTTTTTTTGGAAGATAAAAAAGAAGGTTGGCTCGTCAAAACGAAGCTGTCCACAAAAATTCAGCTCTTTTTTAATCAAAAAAAGTTTGTTCGTGGGACCACGGTCTATATCGTCGTTTTCATGTTAATAACTCGTCTGTCCAATTAAACTTGACACCTTTGAGAATAAGTTAACACCTGAATCAATAAAATATACTAAAGTAATAATTGTAATAATTTTTACCCTTAAAGGCTTGGTATATTGCATATAGTAGTTGTCGAGCATCTTATTGTTTCTATATTTCTATTATTCACTTCGTATTTTTTTCACCGCAAATAAAATGATGTACTTGTAAAGTTTAATTTTGTTTTGCATGCCATTTTGACGCGCTTATCGTGACATCAAAAACTCAGACCGAAAGCAACTCCGTTATAATTGAGTGTCCACGAGACAGCTCTCAACTTTTAAATTTTTTTTTCATTTTTATTCAGAATTGGTCCTGAAACAAGAGCAAGAGGAATACGCTCGCGAGGGTATCCAGTGGACCCCCGTGAAGTACTTCAACAACCGCGTCATCTGCGAGCTGGTGGACGCGCCGCACCAGGGCATCATCGCTATCATGGACGAGGCCTGCCTCAACCCCACCAAGGTAACTATACAATACTACCGTATTGAATAAAAATACTAGGCGTTTAAGGGTGCAGAAATTAGGTATCACTTGTGCTGCAGGCCTTAGTAAATAATGTTACGTACTTCGGGTTCGTAAATGTAAGAAAACGCCACTTATATTAAACCGTGTATTTACAACACAAGTACACAAACAACAAAATGTAATACGTAAATACACTATACACTGGTCACACTCGCTGCACTAGCACTAAACTTAACCGACTACGTTTAAAGAAAACAATTCTCGTATTCACTTAAACTGGTCACTTCGCTTCACACTGGTCGCTTGTACTATCGCTTTCGATCACTGTATAAAACTGCTCTCTATTTGTCAACATTTGCAATATAATTTTAAATTAAAATTTCTCACATTGTTGGGCAAAATTGATAAAGCTGACAACACCTGTGAGCGATATTTAAGCTTACCCTTTTAAAATCAATATTTACGTTTGTTTATATTCCACAACAGTCAATAATAATCAGTTAAGTATATTACGTCCTGAAGATGCTTTAAAAAGTGAAACCGGTGGAGTAATATAATAAAAATTGTGTAAAAGTGAAATTTATGTACAAGTGGAATAGTAAAAGTGTCTAGTAACAATGGAATTTCACCAAGTGCCGACGATGGAAAGTATAGAATATATTGTCAACATTTGCCTATTTATACTCGAGGTAAAGTTCGACAACAATGGCGATGGGATATTTTCAACCTTATGCCCTATACTACAAAGTCCTATATGGCATAGCTTCGGGTAACGGTCAACTATTTGTTTGTCAATAGAAGTAGCTGTCTCTTTCTTTTATTTCTAGATCTCTCCAGCGTTCCAACTCTTCACGTTTCTAGATTATTCGTAACAATAATATACCTTAAAAGAAAAAAGATAATAAATTGTAACATTTAGCAAAATCTGTAGTATAAGTTATTTTTATTGTATAGTATTATATATTAAGTAAACACACAGTCATATGTGTATAAATACAAATATTTATAAAACACACACACAGATACATACACTTGCACGTACCTCATATTAAAATTTTAAAAAATCAGTTTTTATTATTTATTCCACAAGATTCAAAACAGGGGAGGCTGGTAATCTGTAATAGACGTCTCGTAATACAGATGGTACTCACCTAGACTATTAATATAATCTAGTGTATATCTAATTTTAAGTTTTTACTTTTGTTTTACTCGTATGTGAGAGAAAAAAAAATCGAGCGAGCCTTTACATTAGTTGCGTATGGCGTGTAAGACGTAACATTCGAATAATTAAGTTGCTACAATCTGATAGTTAACTGTACCATCGCGCGCGTTTATTGATTAATTCAAATACGGCGCTCATTGGTAATTTTAAAATAGCGTGTACTCATTGGCCGGTTCGAATAGCGTGTGTTTATTATTCAAATAGCGCATGCTCATTGTCGAACGTAATAGCGCGCGCTCATTGGTCGATTGAAATAGCGCGTGCTCATTGGTAGATTTAAATAGCGTCCAATCATTGGTCAATTCAATTAACGTGCGGTCAAATGAATTTCGCATTCAAATAGCGCGCGCGCATTGGGCAATAGCACGTGCTTCCTCAGCTTTCTGTAGCATTTCCGTTACATGTTACTCCCATACATAGCTGGAAAGTGAGAGAAAAGATGTTCCAGATGAATAAAGTGTGTGTGTTGTGTTTGTGGTCAGATATCGGACGGGCAGCTGCTGGAGGCGATGGACAAGCGGCTGGGCGGGCACAAGCACTACACCTCGCGCCAGCTCGCGCCCGCCGACAAGAAACTCAAGCACGGACTCGACTTCCGGATCACGTCAGTCTACTTATACTTACAACATTTTTAGTTAAATATCATAAGGTAGCAAACAAGCAGATGGTGGTACTAGACACGGGCGAGACAATGTAGAACTCTACCACCTAGTTGCCACGATGATAGCGACTCGCACAGCCAATCGTTTGCCTCTTACAAACTGCCTGGCAGAACGACAGGTATTCTATTCTTCAAAGGGAGCCCGGAATAACATGGGGAAAAAAATACATACATACATGTAATTTGATATATATGTAGGGTTGATATATATGTAGGGATACGGGTATTGAATGCGCTGATGCTGACCTCATAATGTTTAATATTGCATTGCGAGATGCCAGTTGTCCGCGCGCCCTCACGCGATATACCAATCTATGGTACTTATAATTGGACGTAGTTAAAAGAAAAGGATCCAATCCACAATATGGTCAAAAATGAGTTAAGTGCACCAAACTGATGCTAAATATCAATACAATTGGCCAGTAAAATACATCTAGGCAAAAATAGTTCTCTATTACTTTATTCAACGTCTGAACTAGTCCCCATGTATGGCACGTTAAAAAATTTAAAAAAATCCAACTTCAAACTTCAATATTTCTGAAGTGATTTTGTGTGGATTGAATCCTTTTCGTGTAACTACGTCTGATTGTATTGTGTGACGCAATACAGAATATGCGTTACTTATAAACTCTATAATTTAATTGCTACCTAACTTCGACATCCGACCTCGAACGTAAAGTGATAACACGTCTCAAAGTCCTAACCCTGACGGCTATATAACATGTACGGTAAAGTGGTGACCCTGACTCATCACGTCAGGTCACCACTTTACTTAAGTTTCATAGACTGGCAAACATATCGCGAGAGGGCGTGCTGACGACTGGCGTCAGAAATCAGAAGTATTTTATTCAATAAAACTCAACATTGTTTTAAACAACTACCGGATCGGAAATGCTGCCGTACGTCTCACAATGCCTTCGCTTATAATGTCTGCGTCAGCGCATTTTGTACCCGTGTCCCCGCATATGTATCAATCAATCAAATTATATGTATATCATATTTTCCCCTGTGTTGGTCCGGGCTCACTTTGAAGAACAGACCACCAGCCATTCTGCGAGACAGAACTAGAAACTAAGAAATATTTTTAAAAACCTCTATAATTCGGTTGCTATTGATTCATAACCCTTATAATTTCACTCCGTAAAGAAACTGGTATTTTTGAGGTTAAGGTAACAAACCATAACAAAACGCTCCTTATTTACTTGCGCTGATTTGAGTTTGAAAATTAACCGGTTAACCAGCCCTGGTTGCAATTGGACGTAGTTACATGAAAAGGATCCAATCCACACAAAATCACTTTAAAAATATTGAAGTTTGAAGTTGGATATTTTTTAATTTTTTAACGTGCCATACATGGGGAGTAGTTCAGACGTTGAATAAAGTAATAGAGAGCTATTTTTGCTTAGATGTTTTTTGCTGGCCAATTGTATTGATGTTTAGCATCAGTTTGGGGCATTTAACTCATTTTTGACCATATTGTGGATTGGATCCTTTTCGTTTAACTACGTCCAATTGAACAACAGCAGTTGTGACTGCTTTCTACCAAATGACCCACTCTCTCGTATGCAAATTCAATAATATTTTTATTTAATATTGTTACGTACTCGGGTTCGTAATTGTAAGAAAACACCACTTATATTAAATCCGTGTATTTAGTATACAAATACACAAGACCACACAATGTAATACTAAAATACACTTTACACACTAGTCACTCTCTGTACTATCACTGACTGAATAAAACACTTCTCGCTTCGCACTGTTCACTTTAAGTATCGCTCTCGATCGCTTGATAAAAACTGCCTTGTGTTTGTCAACACCTCTCTATTTATAGCCAGGGTAAAGTCCTAGCTGGATCCAGAAAAATCTAAATGTATCGGGAAACAATGAATCACTTCTTATTGTAAACATGTTATGAGTCATAAATCCTAGTACACCCTACTTTCAACCTTGTGCCATATCCCACAAAGTTCATTATGGTATAGCCCAGGTCAACTATTTGTTTGTCAATAGGAGTAGCTATATCTCTCTTTTATTTCTAGATCTCTCCAGTGCTCCAACTCCACACGTTTCTAAATTATTCGTAACAATATTTTATAATAATATTTTTTTAATTGTTTTATTTATAATTGTAGACACTACGCGGGTGACGTGACATACACAGTGACCGGTTTCATGGACAAGAACAAAGACTCGCTGTGGCAGGATCTCAAGAGGCTGCTGCATTCCTCCACTAATGCTTCCCTCTCTGCTATGTGGCCGGAAGGTGGGGATCACATTCAGAAGGTAATATTCTTTTTTGGTCATGTTAAAGTTGCGATTGTTTCACAGTATGGGAGCCCACGACTCTAAACCTAGTCCCATAAGACTACCGGATGGTATATACATAATTAGATTCGTCGTTGATTGGAGAATACGAAATGGCTATGCTGCAATGCGAAAAACCGGGTGGCGCTATTAAAAAATGAAAAAAAAGAATGAAAAAAAAATTGATTTCTAGTACGATAAGACTACCGAATTTCGTTTGTTCCTCGATATAGGTGAGTCCTCGATGAGTAGGAGTATACGAAAATGCGGTGCTGCATGTCCCCATCCTGGCCCTTATCAGTGGCAGCAGCATTATAAGTGACGCCTTGTACCTAGGTATCTGGTACCATCGGACTACCGAACGAACTAAAGATCATTTATTTCTGTGTAAGAAAAATCACTGCTGCATCTTCTAAACAGTGGATGAGGTGGTTGCTGCAGCGATTGAAGGTCGCCCACTGCAAGCTGAAATCAGCGTTTCTACTCGTTTTTGTCAACAATCTTCTGGTTTCTTTCGATTGGTATTGATTGAATACCCATGCCACGGTCAGATACGAATAATTTTATTGATCGCTGAATGTTTAGACGAATGAAATCGCATATTTTATGTAATATTGTTCGATTTTTCAACCGTTTTCATTAGGTTAGTTTAATTTTATGTACTACTTAGGAATTCATAGGGTTCTGAAATCAACAAGGAAATCTTATAATTTCATATGACCGTCCATCCGTCAGTCCGTCCGTCCGTCCGTAGATTAGCTCAGAGATTCTTAGTACTAGAAAGCTGTAATTTGGCATGTATATCTATACATATTAGTCATGCCATCAAAAACGGTAAAAAAATTAAAACATATATTTTTAGGATGCCAATACCGAGGGATATTTTATTATACGCTAATTACAATTACTAATTACTGATTACGATTTCTACGCTTATTACTAATTACGCGTTTATCAACACGTGTTTTTTGCTTAATACTAAGTACCTGCATTAAAAACTCGCACTCGCGCTAATGAAAGTGTAACCGGGATCTAATACTTCGAACTATAATACTAAACCAAATTGGGGATTTTCCTAATAAATAGAGCCCATAGCGCATAGAGCATAAAATATACAGGGTTATCACTATTTATTTTGATATAGAGAAGAGCAGATTTTTTTAAATATTGATTACTGGCAAAATATGTTTTAGTGGAAGAGCAACCTCATTGAATTTTCTTTTTGCAAGCAATTCAGAATCAAATTTTAAGTTTATATCCAGTCTCAATACAGTTAATAAAACCTATAATTTTCGAACAGATAAAAGGTGAGGAAATTTTTAAAGTTCAATTGTGGAATATTTAGGGGGTTTAAAAAACATTACATTGAGTAATGCTCTCTGAGCTCTCGCTAAATCCAAAAAAAATATTCGATGCTCCACCCCATATAGTACGGGAGCCCACGTATAACTATTTACCATCCGTTAGTCCTATGATACTAGGTTTTGTGTCGAGAGCTCTTAAACCAATATGGGAATACAATATGTTAAAATAGATTGAGCCAGTACAGTGTAGATTTGTTATATATATGTATATATATATATATATATATATATATATATATATATATATATATATATATATATATATATATATATATATATATATATATATATATATATATATATATATATATATATATATGTGTGTGTGTGTGTGTGTGTGTGTGTGTGTGTGGGTGTGTGGGTGTGTGTGTGAGGGAGTATGACAGTATTTGTAACCTAAGGTAGTGTAGCGCTATCTAGAGTAGAATAAAGTGTAGTTGACTTGTACGCTGTGTACGTTACGTACGTAATTTATATCTTAACAGTCATCCATCGGCCAGCATCTATCAACTATCGCCTGTCGTAATGAAATCGGAGTCAGTATAGTAGGACTCAGCTAAACAACTGACTGTGCCTAACGTGCGCACTGATTCAGTGATAAGACGACTATATTGCGGTATATAATTTATTCTCTTCTGCCAAATATATAATATTAATTTTCTTACTCTTTTACTGATTAATTGAAGATGAGGATGCCATGACATTCTTTGATCAATATAAATTCAAAATGAAAAATATAAATTCATAAATACTTGACTTTATCAACCTTATTTATTGCTGGACAACAACATGAAGTATTTTGAGAGCTCCCATAATTATGAATCTTAATTACTAGATTAGAACTATAATAGTGTTACGTACTCGGGTTCGCAATTGTAGAAAAACACCACTTATATTAAATCCGTGTATTTACACAATACAACACAACGTAATACTAAATACACTCTACACAATAGAACACTTGCTGTACTATCACTGAACTTAGAACACTACACAAACAAACACTTCTCGCTTCGCACTAGTCACTTGATGTATCGTTCTCGATCGCTTGATAAAAACTGCCCTGTGTTTGTCAACATCTCTGTATTTATAGGCAGGGGAAAGCCCTAGCTGAATCCAGAAAAATCTAAATGTATCGGGAAACAATGAATCACTTCTTATCGTAAACATGTTATGAGTCATAAATCCTAGTCCACACTATTTTCAACCTTATGCCATATCCCACAAAGTCCATTATGGCATAGCCCAGGTGAACTATTTGTTTGTCAATAGGAGTAGCTATCTCTTTCCTTTATTTCTAGAATGTTAGCGCGCGCGCCCTCCAATTCTACACGCTTCTAGATTATTCGTAACACTACCCCCCTCTTAGTTATGTTCGTCCCGAACATCATTACTTCCATTATAGATGGCTAATCGATCAACATGAACAATCTTCATGGTCCCTCTTGGTTGCTTCTGCACTCGGTAGGTTACGTCATTGATCCGTGTGATTACTTTGTATGGCCCATCCCAACGTCGCTGTAACTTAGGTGATTTTCCTTTTCGTCGAACCGGATTATGTAGCCAAACAAGAGATCCTTCCTGAAAACCTCGATGATTGGCGTTTCGATCGTATCTGGTCTTCATCCGCTGACTTGATTCCAATGCGTTTTCACTTATTAACGAGTGTATATCGCGTAACCTCTCACGAATGTCTTCAACATGTTCCGGTATACTTAATTGGGTCTCTGCATTCGGTGGCGGGCCTCCAGTCATTAAGTCTGCTGGTATACGTAACTGTCTGCCGAAGTTGGCATAGGCTGGCGTCACTTTTATGCTTTCGTGTTCCGCTGTTCGGTAAGCCAGTAAGAACAGAGGTATGTATTTATCCCAGTCCTTTTGGTGATCTTCTACCAGCTTGGCTAAGTGTCTTTCCAAAGTCTGGTTAAATCGTTCGACCATTCCATCAGATCCTAATAATTTACACATCTCCTGGAATACGTTAGATTCAAAGTTTTTGCCTTGGTCGGAATGAATCTCCAGCGGAACGCCAAATCTGCATATCACCTCATTGACTAATTTCTCAGCAACCGTCGTGGCTTCCTGATTAGGGATTGCGAACACCTCCGGCCATTTCGTGAAGTAATCCATCACGACCATAAAATACTTGTTTCCGTTATCTGTCTTAGGAAATGGCCCAGCCACGTCAATCGCTATCCTTTCCCAGGGGGCTCCCACGTTGTATAGTCTAAGGTTGCCTCGGCTTCTAACCTGCGGACCTTTCACTGCTGAGCATGACGTACATTTTCGGCACCAATTCTCGACATCTTCTCGGCAATTCAACCAGTAAAAACGCTCTCGTACCTTTACCAATGTTCGTCGTACTCCAAGATGTCCCCCAGAAACCCCATCATGCAGCTCACGTAGTACGTCCTTGATAAGTTTTCTTGGTACGACCAACTGTAGATGATGTTCTCTTCCTGAAGGTTTTTCCCATTTGCGGTACAGTAAGCCGTTTTGCAACACAAGGTTTTCCCACTGCGCGCAATAACTTTTCGTAATAGCGCTGAAGGGAGCCAGCTTCCAATCTATTAGAGGCCGCAAATCTCTATCTTCGTACTGGGCCTCACGCATCTCATCAGTTTCCCACCTGTCATCCGTAGGCTTAGCTCGCAGTACTTGAACCCTTTCCTTCGTCTCCATCCTTACACAATGTTTACAATCTTCCGCACAAGGTCGTCGTGATAACGCATCTGCATTCGAGTGAGACCTTCCACTGCGGTGTTCTATGTTAAAGTCAAACTCTTGCAATTGCTCAATCCAGCGAGCCACTTGGCCTTCCGGGTCCTTGAATTGTAACAACCACTTCAAAGCAGCATGGTCGGTACGCAGCTTGAAGGGTCGCCCAATCAGATACTTCTTGAAGTGTCGAAGAGTCTTCACTACTGCCAATAGTTCTCTTCTTGTAACACAATAGTTTCGTTCCGGCCGCGATAATGATTTGCTGAAGTAAGCTATCACAACTTCTTGATCGCCTTGCTTCTGTGATAAGATACCACCAATGGCAGTGTTACTTGCATCTGTGTCTACGATGAACTGCCCTTTCCGATCAGGATAGCCCAAAATTGGTGACTCACACAACCGCTTCTTAAGTTCATCGAAAGCTTGTTGACACATGTCATTCCAATCGAAACTCTTCTTTTCTTCAGTGAGCCTATGCAGCGGTTTTGCTATTTCAGCAAATCCCTTCACAAAACGTCTATAGTAAGAGCATAGTCCTAGAAATGCGCGAACTTCGGTCTTGTCTCTGGGTGTTGGCCACTTCTGTACTGCACTAACCTTTTCAGGATCTGTCTGTACACCGTTTTGTGATATCACGTGACCCAGATAGTTGACTTCCTTTCGAAATAAGTGACACTTCTTTGGGTTCAGCTTTAGCCCTGCAGCTTGTATTTTATTAAAAATCCTTTCCAGTTGGTACAGATGATGCTGAAAATCTTTTCCTATGACTATTACGTCATCTAAATACACTAAGCAGGCATCGCCTACAAGTCCTGCTAGAACACATTCCATTAATCTTTCAAAAGTCGCCGGCGCATTGCATAATCCAAACGGCATCACTTTAAATTGCCATAATCCTTGTCCTGTGGAGAATGCTGTCTTCTCTCTATCATTAGGGCTAAGTTCAACCTGCCAGTACCCAGATTTTAAATCTAAAGTTGAGAACCAAGACATGCCTGCCAGAGTGTCCAAAGTTTCATCTATTCGTGGCAATGGGTAGCTGTCTTTTTTGGTGACTTCATTGAGCCGACGATAGTCGATGCAGAAACGTGTAGACCCATCTTTCTTCTTAACCAACACTACAGGAGAGCACCATGGACTAGAAGATTGCTCTATAACTCCGTTCCTTTTCATTTCATCTATCATCTCCTGTACCTCCTTTTCTTTGGCTATTGGGACACGTCTAGCTTTCTGCTTTATAGGCTGCGCGTTTCCAGTGTCAATCTTATGTTTGACTATAGATGTTCTGCCTATATCTCTATCAGTCTTAGAGAAAATGTTGGCATAGCGCGAAAGTAGATCCTTAGCCTGCTGTCGTTGTGACGCGGTAAGGTAGCTGCACTTGTTCACCAAATCCTTAAGTTCCTGTGGTACGTCTCTTGATGCTGTACTTCCTGTCGA
Source organism: Apodemia mormo (assembly GCA_036924255.1). Classification (NCBI taxonomy): domain Eukaryota; kingdom Metazoa; phylum Arthropoda; class Insecta; order Lepidoptera; family Riodinidae; genus Apodemia; species Apodemia mormo. The sequence goes on along the minus strand of JAUPFN010000012.1, from coordinate 2,808,843 downwards.
TGTCAGTTTTCTTAACGTCATAACTTCATCACTTTGTCCTACAACATCACCTGCTTTAAGCACCACATCACTGTCACTCAAGTTGACTACCTGCACCGCTGCCAAGCCCTTGTCACAAACCAAACTCCGGCCTGTAATACAGTGTGGAATTGCTCCATTGTCTTCAATTAACACACTCCTATTACCCAGGCCCTTGTAACTGGTTGGTAACTTCACGCGTACCAATGTCTTCGATCTTGAAGGTAAGATGGTTCTTCTAGCCACTGTTACCTTTCCTTTTGATCCCCCATCCATGAAAATTTCTACTAGCCCACATACGAAAACTCCTGTTTTGCAATCAATCTTGCAGGCATTCTTCTTCATGAAGTCTAAACCAAGCACACAGTCATCCATAATATCGGCCACTACGACGTCGTGAGTGTAATACTCGTCGCCTATTTGCATCACTACAGATGCTTCACCGAAGACGGGTATTGGCTGACCTGTGACAGACAGAAGCTTGCTTTGCCCAAAATTCCTCAATCTCAGGTTGCCATTGTTAGCTACTTCTGGTCGCACCACAGTTCGTGTAGCTCCAGTGTCCAGCGTTAAGCTGCAGTTCTTGCCATTAATCAGTCCCTTAATGGATAAACTGTTTCCGTCGCACACCTGGGATATGACAACTTTTGGGGCTGTTTTTCGATCAGCCAGCACCCGCCCCTTGATCCTGGCTGTTACTCGTTTCCCTGGGCTGGATTAACAGGCTGGTTGACCTGCCTGTTCTCTTCAGCTACTGAGGTTCCTGCCTCTTGCCGTCGCCAATTCATTGCTCTTGTAGACTTGCCGGGACAGTTAATTCGGATGTGCCCATGTTTACCGCAGGCATAGCACATGGGGCCCAATCTTCTAGGTTCCACTTCCTTTGATTGAGCCACAACTTCTGTAACCTCACGTACTTTATGTGCTCGAGGTTCGTGGCGAACAGCTTCTACCTCCAACGCATGAGCCAAAGCCTCCTTCATCGTCACGTGGTGCTGAAGGCGAACAGCAGCACGCACTTCCAGGTCTCTAATTCCATCAATAAACGCCTGGACGATGGTGTTATTCACTGTGTGAGCGTCGGCTGAAGGATACGCCTTCCTCACAAGCTTCTCAATTTCCACGGCCCATTGTTGAAGTCCCTCGCCGCTCCTCTGTACACGGTCCTTTAATTGGGCACGGAACACATGCTCCAAGTGACGCTCACCGTAGCGAGCTTCCAATGCCTCCATCAAATCAGCGAACTGATATTCTTTAGGCATTGCATCCAACACAGAGAGCGCCTGTCCCCGCAACGCCGTACTTAGAGCTGTTAAGCAATGTTCGTCTGTCCAACCACTGGCCTTCGCTGCTATTTCAAACTGAGTGCGGTACGCACTCCATGACGTAAGACCGTCATAAGTGGGTACCTTTACCCGAGGACCCACCTGGTGAGAGCAGCTTGTAACGGCAGCACCCGACTTAACTCCCGTGATCTTCATATTCATCACCTCCCTTTCCAGTTGGTCCACGTTTTCACTTATTTTGTCGCAGCTGGCCTCCAAGTGGTCAACCCTCTTCTCAACACTCTTCATGTCGCGCTTGACGAGGCCCACATCGCTTTTTAACTGGTCTTGCTGCGCCAAGATAACTGACAATTTATCATCAAAACCAGTTAAATGTTCCTTGATCTGTTCCCGTAACGTTTGTTGTTGCTGTTCTTGTAGCTGCTGTTGTTGCTAAAGTTGTTCTTGCAGTTTTTGTTGTTGCTGTTCCTGTAGTTGCTGTTGTTGCTGAAGTTGTTCTTGCAGTTTTTGTTGTTGCTGTTGCTGTTCCTGTCGCTGTTGCTGAATAGCTGCCAGTATGACAGAAAGATCAGCAGGGGCTGAGCTCGATGCTAACGACGTGCTGGCAACACTTACGGGTTCCTCACCTGCACTCATCTCAGTGTCCTCTGACACCCTTTGTGTCTCAGCTTGAGACCTGGTGGTAACACCTTCCTTCGGAATAAGTGGCATTGTACTCGGGTTCGCAATTGTAGAAAAACACCACTTATATTAAATCCGTGTATTTACACAATACAACACAACGTAATACTAAATACACTGTACACAATAGAACACTTGCTGTACTATCACTGAACTTAGAACACTACACAAACAAACACTTCTCGCTTCGCACTAGTCACTTGATGTATCGTTCTCGATCGCTTGATAAAAACTGCCCAGTGTTTGTCAACATCTCTGTATTTATAGGCAGGGGAAAGCCCTAGCTGAATCCAGAAAAATCTAAATGTATCGGGAAACAATGAATCACTTCTTATCGTAAACATGTTATGAGTCATAAATCCTAGTCCACACTATTTTCAACCTTATGCCATATCCCACAAAGTCCATTATGGCATAGCCCAGGTGAACTATTTGTTTGTCAATAGGAGTAGCTATCTCTTTCCTTTATTTCTAGAATGTTAGCGCGCGCGCCCTCCAATTCTACACGCTTCTAGATTATTCGTAACAATAGATTGGGTTCTGTTGTATATTTAAAAAGCAAATAAAGTTTGTTTTGGAAGGATTCAACGTAAGGAGATTTGATTTTAGCCAGGCATTTATCTTTGCTAATCTATTTTCTGCGCGACTAAAGACGTCCATCCATGTATTTTCATAGAAAACCACACCGGTATCGTCAGCGTAAGACAAAATGTTCCCGGTTCTTATTGTCAGATTACAAACGTCGTTTATGTATATTGAAAAGAGAGTAGGTCCCAGAACACTTCCTTGTGGTACTTCGTAGGATATTTCTCCCATTTGACTGATGTAACACCCTATCTTTACACGTTGTGTGCGGTTTGTTAGATATCTTTTAAGTAAAGCTAATGGAGAGTCTCTAATACCAATGTTTTCAATCTTCTGAATAAGAGTGGCGATAGACACGATGTCAAATGCTTTTTTAAGTCTAGAAAAACTGTTAAGCATTTGTTACCTTTATCTAGATTTTTAACTATTTGTACGTATATTTGGCGATCAGTACAATCGCCGGAATTGATCACAAAGTAAAGAAGATTGTCGTCTATGTTGAACTACTGACACGTAACTCAGTTGGTCTGTCTTAGTCGGTTTTAGATAAGGTTCAAATTTAGATGTGGTATAATTTTCTTTTTATTTATTTTATTTAAGAGAGATAAACCGTTGACTATAGACAGCAAAGATGTCAATCGTTGTTATCCTGTGATGAAAAGTAAATTTCTGTAGTAAATTTTTAGAGGATGCTTCTCCTAAAAATCAATTTTAAAAGTTTTTTAAATATCGATTTAATTTTTTGAATTTTTAAAGAAAATATGTCCCATTCTTGTTTACAACATCAAAAATTTTTAATTACTTTAAATAATAAAAAAAAATAGTGTGAATGCCTGAATAAAAAGTTTTCAAATATATAAGACTTATAAACATGTAACACATTTTATTGCATTTTGAGTTTAATGGAACTGTCGCAGTGTCTTTTATATCGGTATCTTAGTGGCGACTTTAATTGGGAGCCAGTAAAAAATATTAACGAATGAGGGACTTGTTTGTATAAAAAGTAAGTATAAGTAGATGTGAGATGTAGTACAGCAGTATAAATGTCCCCCTGTTGTGTTGCAGACGTCAAAGCGTCCCCCATCAGCGGCGCAGTTGTTCCGCGGTTCCATGTCGGCGCTGGTGAGCACGCTGCGCGGCCGCGACCCGCTGTACGTGCGCTGCGTCAAACCCAACGGCAGACAGGCGCCCAACGTCTGGGACCCAGACCTGGTCAGTACACCCGCACCCGCACACTGGTGGGCACGCTGCGCGGTCGCGACTCGCTGTACGTGCGCTGCGTCAAGCCCAACGGCAGACAGGCGCCCAACGTCTGGGACCCAGACCTGGTCAGTACACCCGCACCCGCACACTGGTGGGCACGCTGCGCGGCCGCGACCCGCTGTACGTGCGCTGCGTCAAACCCAACGGCAGACAGTCGCCCAACGTCTGGGACCCAGACCTGGTCAGTACACCCGCACCCGCACACTGGTGGGCACGCTGCGCGGCCGCGACCCGCTGTACGTGCGCTGCGTCAAACCCAACGGCAGACAGTCGCCCAACGTCTGGGACCCAGACCTGGTCAGTACACCCGCACCCGCACACTGGTGGGCACGCTGCGCGGCCGCGACCCGCTGTACGTGCACTGCGTCAAACCCAACGGCAGACAGGCGCCCAAAGTCTGGTGCCAGAACCTGTTCGGTACTACACAGTACACACGGATACTTTAAACGGAATACAATTGATGTGACCCTTAACATCCTTAGTCACGAGGTAAATTGGTATATTAATCGAGCGTATAAACATAGAACTTTGTTAATTTTAAAATTTCATAATTTATCAAATTTTTTGTGTTTTACCACATGAATATAAAAATCTATATATTTCTGCTGTGTTACGTCGACTAAATGACAGTTACACATCGGTTAATAAATGTGTTTTATTAACTGTGATTTGACTAAGTTACATTAATCTTATATGGTAGAGATTCACGTGTAAGCTGCGTGATAAAATCTGATTGTGGATTGTAACGATAAGATATCGATGCTATCTGTGCGCGATAAGTGTGAGCATGGTTTATCGCGCCCTCGTTACATGCTGCATAAACCGAATATTGTATAGTGTCATGCCGTTAGCGCAATAGTCTGTATTTGGTAAGATGACGAGGAGATATATTGACTATCCTAGAGATCACTATAGTAATGTCTACATATAGTTAAGGAGATATATTGACTATCCTAGAGATCACTATAGTAATGTCTACGCATAGTTAATCGGAATTAAATATTCATCTCTGTAACGTCAAAAATCGATACTCATATAAAATGAGAAAATTTCTATTTGTGTATGTTTGTAACGAATAAATACAAAAGCCACTGGACCGATCTTAAAACTTATTTTACCACTCAAAAGCTATACTAACCAGGAGCGACATAGGTTACGTTTTAGCCTGATTGAGCAAAAGGAAGTAATGGATTTTAGGTCACGCAAATGAAGACGCGAGTAATAGGTAGTAAATAATAAATTAGTTCATCATATCATGTCAATTCTCTATTGTCAATTGGACACGTTCATTCGTACGTGTCCACCCCCCGGCGCACCAGTAGCAGGTTTAGTAACGTTCGGCGGGCGTGCTCACAGGTGCGCCACCAGGTGTCGTACCTGGGGCTGGTGGAGAACGTGCGCGTGCGGCGCGCCGGGTTCGCGTCCCGGCAGCGGTACGACCGCTTCCTCAAGCGGTACAAGATGCTGTCGCAGTACACGTGGCCCAACTTCCGCGGCAGCTCCGACAAGGACGCCGTCATGGTGCTGCTGCGGGACCTGCAGCTCACCGACGTGCAGTACGGACACACCAAACTCTTCATCAGGTCACTATTATATTATTTCCTTTCAAATCACACTTCTTTAGAATCATTGCGATTTGAAACTTTACATAAATCTATACAAAAATATATCATAAAGAAACAAACACATAAATGTATAAGATTAATCCGGCGAGAGAATGAGACAGAATATATTATTATGTAGTATTTTATATTTAAAAACATCACTTTTTAATGGTTCCAAAACTACCCAGATAAATAGTACAACTAAAGTGATTTTACTGAAATTTTTCTCTTCTAAAATACAGAAAATATTTTTCCATGACTGCTACAATTTATCTCTTTCTCTGTCTCTGCCTTGTTTTTACCCACTTCAATAAAAAAAAAAATATCGCCCAATCGCTATCTCTTTCTCTCTGTTAACCACATGCATAGTGTATTTATTGCATACTCTTACAAATTAACAAGAATACAAAGTTTCACTTTTATTGTGTGTGTTCACACGATTTTTTAAAAATATTTTTTTTGTTTAATCAGTAGCTACACAACTTATAGAGATTCCTGGGGACCTTTGATATGCACATACTAAAGCCTGAGCCTAACAATGTTTTGTATCAATCGAGACAAGTATTATATTATTAAAATACTTTGACTAGCAATTGCATAAAAATGTATAAAATATATGACTATAAAATAACAATATCCTAGTCTTTGATTGTTCCTTTGAGAACATAAATAGTGATTCTTATGATGAAATTTGGAGATACATTATGAAACTCTTAAATATCAATTGGAAATTATAAGTATTAATAAATTTTGTTATGTTTACACGTGTTGTTGATAACGATTTCTTAAGTGAGAGGAACGGGTTGAATTAAGAAAGTGTTTTTTTATTTAATGATTAATATACATTCGATAAAATATATTTGACTCCACTTGTGCCTTGTTCTACCGGCTAACTTCAATCAAAAATTTTATTGCTTTTTGTACATTGCTTTTTAAAAACAATTACAAATTTTGCGCTTAAGGTTGAATATGCAAAACATATGTTTTTGCCATAACTGCAACTACTTATGTGTAATTTGACTAATTAGCGACAGTTTTGAGTATTAGTTATATTCGGGATTGGGTATCTTGGACTTTTTATATCAATGTTTCTGCCTAAAAATCTGACAAGTTCGAGTATTTTAATATTGCGAATTTTTGTTTATTAAATTCGCTTAGAATTTACGTTACTTCTGAATTTTTAGGTTTTTTAATAGGAGAGTTTTGTGAGAGTTCATTTAACACCCGATTGAATACCTGACGTTACTCGAAAAAATGATACTTTTTGATTTTACGTTCTGTTAGACGGCTACCGTTCTGCGCAACTCGGTAGATAATGATATCTTTTATATCAGAGACACGTAGTATCTAAAATGTCAATATCTGACTTGCTTATGTATTTCTATGTTTATTGTTTTATTTACATTTCTGAAAAACTGTAGACACTTTTTCCACTACTTGAATGAAAAACATTTTTTCTAGCATCTAATATACAAAGTCCAATAGCTCTCGACGACGCTCGAGTAAAATCTCATTTAGGGTCTTGGGTTCCCATACTATATTTAAAATAAATGAGTTAGGTTATCTGAATCTGTTTGCTTTCCCAAACTATAAAAAATTAGGAACATATAAGGTATTATAATTATAATGTGGGAAGATATAGTATGTGTTTGAAGGATTGTTTGGCTTGTGTGTCAGGAGTGCCCGCACGATCCACGCGCTGGAGGCGGCGCGCGCGGAGCTGATCCCGTCCATCGTGGTGCTGCTGCAGAAGCTGTGGCGCGGCGCGCTGGCGCGACAGCGCTACCGCAAGATGAGGGCCGCGCTCACCATATACAACGCCTGGAAGTGAGTATACCCTCGAGCCATGGTGCTTTTTGTATTCGTTACAAACATATTCCTCTTGCAGCACTCAAAACAATAAATTAATTAACTGTAGCACATATATTTTAAATGACTTAAATTAACTATGGCATCTTGACTTTTTTATGATATTATTGTTATAATTAATCTAGAAAAGTGAAGAATTAAAACGCTGGAAAATCTAGAAGTTAAAGATAGACATAGGCTGCCTCTATTGATAAACAATAGCCGCCGTCACCGAAGCAGCTACGCCATAATCAATCTTCAAATAGGGCATAAGGGTGAACATGGCGTGACTTACTTGAACTTGTTTGCAATTAGAATTGTTTATTGTTTACGCGATAAATTTGAATTTTTCCGGAACCAGGTAGAACTTTACCCTGAACATGAATAGAAATGTGTTGACAAATAGACAGCAGTTTTTATACAGCGATCGGAAGCAATAGTACGAGCGACCAGTGTAAAGCGAAGTGTCCAGTGTGTAGTACAGAGAATACGAGAAGTGTTTTCGTTCAGCGTAGTCGGTTAAGTTTAGTGTTAGTACAGCGAGTGTGACTATAGTGTGTATAGTGTATTTACGTTAGCTTATCAGTGTATTTACGTATTTCATCGTAGTGTATTATATCTTAATGTTGTAAATACACGGTTTTAATATAAGTGGCGTTTTCTTGCGAATTACGAACCCGTAGCACGTAACATTATTTAAATTAATTGTAGAATTTTCTAAAACAATCTCGAAACCGTTACAACATTTTTGCTCAAAAATTATTTGATTTTAACCAATTAAAAGATAAAAGATACCTTTAGCAAAATGGCACTTTTTTTAAGGAACATACTAAACTAATCTAGTTTTACAGCCTTCTGTGTTGTAAGTTTCGACTACAGTAATAAATATTTTTTTAAATTTTATGCGATAGTTTGATTTCCATTTTGCGTCTTCCCTGTCCAACATTTTTCTAACTTATTTGGTTGGTTATAAGTAAAATAAAATGTTAACTTTATGGCAGAGAAGAAAAATCGTTGCTTGATTTGAAAATAAGAAAAAGTGTAATTAGTTTCATGACTTTCCAAGTGTTATTCCTTTTTAAAAGGTACTTGATATTGTGATGTATGGCACTCAGTTTTCGTTGTTACACTTTTCTTTATCAGTGTTGATATTTTGTATCAATAAATTTCGTTTACCTTTAGCGTTTTATATCGAAAATTTGGATTTGTTTAAGATGAAAACTACGTATTTAATTTTTTTCGGGAGTTTTAAAACGTGTCTGCAAAGCTTATGAAACCTCCGATAAATCGGAGGCAATTGTGGGGAATGCCAAACAGAAATGAAAACTTAATACTGTTTTTCAATGTGATTGTAATTGTAACGTGTAGCGATAAAATACGCTAACAGTTATCGCTACACGTTACATCACTCCCCCCTTCGAAAAAGAAGATTGACTGACAAAGTCACACATAGATCAACATGAGGCACATACAGCGCAGGACAGCCGTTACCTTTGCCTTTTGGCACTTACTGCAAGCTTAATGTCCCTATTCATGTTAGGCCAGATGTATCTCCTGGTAATCAGCTTCCTTGTACGTCGTTTACCGGGATGACTTATACCGTGAACGTTTTGTTTTGAAATAGTCGCGATCTCATTTAGCCTGTTGTTGTCGTAAATCTTCTCGGCAATTTTTCCTAGATTTTCCAAAGGCAGGGTGGGATCCGTGACCGCCAATATTGAGGTTAATGAAGGAGGAAGCTGCCGGGTCCAAAGTAGACGAAAGACGTCATCGCTGAATTTTCCCTGGCTGTATTTCCCTACTTCTCCCAAGAGCTGCGAAGGTTTAAGGTCTCCTAGGTCCAAGACTGGAGAAAAGTTTCTGAAACCGCTGTTCCTGTGACTCCTCGTAACAATCAATGAGACATTCCTTGATTGTGTTGTATTTATTTGTTTCTGGTGGATTTGTAATAATATCGCTTACTTGTAATATTTCGTCCTTGCCTAGCTTGGCCACGATGAGGTTGTAGTTCATCATGTCGCTGTTTTTCTGAGGGAGGATGATGGCTTCTACCTGAGCGAACCATAGGCGTGGATAATCTCTCCAAAAGTCTGGTATTCTTGTGGTCGTGGATACTGCTTTTCGCCATTGCATCGCCAATCGCCGCGATTTCCATGGATTATGCTGAACTCGCTGTTGCTGAAGGGTTTCTGCATGAAGTCAGCGCTGGGGTGGTCACCAATATTACGTCGGCTAAATTACAGTCACACATTGGTTGATAAATGTGTTTATTAAACTGTAATTAAACTGGGTTTCACATTCATCTTATATGGTAGAGATTCACGTGTAAGCTGCGTGATAAAATCTGATAACAATGGTACAATAAGATACCGGTGGCATCTGTGTGCGATAAGTGTTAGCGTGTTTTATCGCTACACGTTACAGTAATGTTAAATTCATAATTTTGTCTTAAACATTATCGTGTTGTTGACGCGAATACATAAGATATTCCTTTACTAAAAGTCGTCTAAAGAAGTTATCAGGTCAATAAAATTTGCAATTTTTCAGACGATACCGCTTCAGACGCTACGTAGTGGAACTCCAAAGTGAGCTACAGAAGAATCGTGGTGTGATTAAGAGTTGGCCGACGGCGCCGCGGCGCGTGGCCGTGGGTCTGCTGCAGGCGGCGTACCGGCGCTGGCGCGCGTACCTCACGCTGAAGCCGGTACCGCGCGCGCAGTGGCCGCAGCTGCGGCTCAAGGTGTGCGCCGCCAGCGCGCTGCGGGGCCGCCGCCCGCACTGGGGCGCCGCGCGCCTGTGGACCGGGGACTACCTCGCCACCGACACCTACAACAGCAAGGCCGGTCAGTGCACACACACACACACACGCACGCACGCACGCACGCACACACGCACGCACGCACGCACGCGCGCACCCGCGCGCGCGCACGCACACGCACACGCACACACAATATTAACCTTTCATCTGTCATTTTTCCTACTTGTCCGAAACGTCGAAGCATGTCTTTTCTTATTTTTACACTGATAATTTTACATTCACAGAGAGGGGTCAAAATTTGATCCCTCTCTACAAAGAATTATGAGGAGATTTTAATTTCGCTGCCGAAATACCAGTCCAGCTGGTGTGTAACAAGCATGTATGTGTACTGCAGCGTCGTACCGGTCGGCGCTGCCGTCGCTGTTGTCGGGGCGCGGCGCGGCGCAGTTCTCGTGCCGCGTGCACAAGTTCAACCGACACAACCGCGCCGCCGAGCGCTGTCTACTGCTCACTGACACCGCCATATACAAGCTGGATGCCAACACATTCAAGCTGCTCAAGAAACCTACGCCGATCACAGAGGTTAGTAACGTAACCTAGCATAACCGCCACTCCATCATTTTATGCAACACACGTTATTCATTATTATTTTAATTAGTAAAATAAGACAATTCACATATAGCCATCAAGAAAGCTATGTGTCTTCAAAAATTAAGGGTATTATCAATATTTAATAATCAATTTATATATCTAATATCATTTATCAACCTAATAGTGTACTAATTTACAAGAACTTGTACATTATTAAATGGTCCTTCGAGCCAACTAGTTAACAATAACCTGTACAGATATTTGCTAGTCTGCAGTGATCTCATGAAAAATACCTAGTCTTGCCATAAATATTGTTACAAAAAAAGAAACATTTTTTCTATTGCTCGTAACATTTATTACTAGTATAATATGTTAGTTTAATGTATTATTATATAACCATTAAAAACACATAAAGCTTATTTAAAGTGGTCTCCGTTGGCCACAATACAATAATTTTAACATTGCAGCCAGAAAATTCTTCACTGCCAATCGTATGTATTGTTTTAGGGACTCCAAATTATCATGGCTTTAAGAGTAAGCCATACTCTCTAAAACTGATATACCATAATCTAGCAGATTAAGGACGGGACGTTGTTTTCTATTCAAAATTGGATGGATCGAGTTTTTAAACCGGCGCCGAGGTCTTGCTGAAAGGACCATTTTTGGTTATTGAACATGGTGTGGTTAAATGGGCTTAACTACCTTCTCAAGAATATTATCTTGATACACTTGTACCGATGTTTTGATACCTTTTTCACAAAAATGTGGCTTAGTCACTCCTTCGTAGCTAACACCTCTCCAAACCATCACTAAAGTCGGATAACGCCCACGTTATATTGTGTTAATTAACTAGTCTTATTGGGGTTAAAAGTAACCAGGTTTTTGCGACTCCATTCCGAGACATCGGTAAGTCGATTTTCGACTTCAGACACAAGCTTGTTTCGGCACTCTTCGACGTGTTCCCGAGAGAATTACGGCTTCGGGCGGAGTATGTAGCATCACCAGTACTGTCATCCGCATAGCAATGTATGTTGCTAATTCGCATCATATCATTGATATGCAGAAGGAACAGTGTCGTTGATAGCACGCAGCCTTGGGGAACACCAGCATTGACAGATTTAAGGTCGGAGCACGCACCGTCGACAACGACCTTGATGTTCCGGACAACCAAAAAACTGGTGATCCACTTGCATAATTTCTCGGGAAGCCCATAGGAAGGCAGCTTCGCGAGAAGCGCTTTGTGCCATACCCGATCAAAGGCCTTCGCTATGTCCAAACTGACTGCCAATGCCTTCCCATTGGACTCAACTGCCTCCGCCCATCGATGACTTAGGTATACTAGAAGATCACCAGCTGAGCGGCCGCGACGGAAACCGTACTGATGGTCGCTAATCAGCTGGTGCTCTTCTAAATACTTGAGGAGCTGAGAGTTGATGATTGTCTCCATAATTTTGGAGAACAAGGAGGTTGACCGCAAAAAAGACGCCCTTTGTCGTATCACCTCGATTTGAGGATACTCTCCTGACAGCCTCAGCTAGTGTCGGAATCCTGGGAGTTGACATATCGAATTACGTTCAGTTTCGCGGTCATTTGGAAGGCAAGGCTAAACTAGCCTCCAAAATGCTCGGTGTGCTCAGCAGAGCGAAACAGTACTTTTGCCGGTCCATCGCCTTCAACTTAAGGCACAGGTTCGGCCTCACATAGAGTACTGTTCGCATCTCTTGGCCGGAGCTCCCCGGTACCAGCTTCTTTCTCTTGATCGCATTCAGCGTAGAGCGGTTCGAATCGTTGACTACCAGCCTATTTCGAAACAGCTTGACTCTTTGGCATTGCGCAGCGATGTAGGCTCTCTCTGTGTTTTTTATCGTATATATCATGGAGATCCTGCCGCCGAATTCCACCATCGGACATCGCGTCAAAATTTGAAGTTCCATCCTCACCATCTCTATGTCTGGAAATCCACAACTGTGCGATTCTCCCGACACTTTTTACCTCGCACTACTCTGTTGTGGATCCAATTACCGGCAGGGGTATTTCCGAACGGATACGACATAGGGACCTTCAAGAAAAGAGCTTACTCATTCTTAAAAGGCCGGCAACGTAACTGCAAGACCTCTGGTATTGCAGTTGTCCATGGGCGGCGGTGATCACTTACAATCAGGTGCACCTCTTGCTCGTTTGCCCCCTCTTCTATAAAAAAAAAAATCTCCCGGGATCAAATGTTTTGCTTTCGAACAGGATTTCTTCGAATTCTTTTCCTTACTGCTTTGATCACCTTTTTCGTACAAGCATCACGTGGACGGCCAGATCTTTTTCTGTCACACACAGAGGAGCTTTCATTGTACTATCAATAGCCCGGTACACAAACATTTAACTAATACCAAGCGTATAGAGAGTTTAAAAAATTATATTTGGCTCCATATTTACTTTGTGTAATGCAATCACGGTGATCCGGTCCTCTTTATTACCCCACTGCATTTAAATATTACTAAATATTTTACAATGTATTGAAGCGAAAATGAGAAAACACAATGAACAATCATATAAAAATGGCAGATTCCAAATTCAAATGTAATATTTTGTTTATTTTTAACTGTAACAGTATTTATAGCCAGACTATGTAATATGTATATTATTGTTACGAATAATCTAGAAGCGTGTGGAGTTGGAGCGCGGGCGCGCTAACTATCTAGAAAACTCCTGTTGACAAACAAATAGTTGGCCGGGGCTATGCCATAATGGACTTTGTGGGATATGGCATAAGGTTGAAAGTAGCGTGTACTAGGATTTATGACTCATAACATGTTTACGATAAGAAGTGATTCATTGTTTCCCGATACATTTAGATTTTTCTGGATCCAGCTAGGGCTTTCCCCTGCCTATAAATACAGAGATGTTGACAAACACAAGGCAGTTTTTATCAAGCGATCGAGAACGATACATCAAGTGACTAGTGCGAAGCGAGAAGTGTTTGTTTGTGTAGTGTTCTAAGTTCAGTGATAGTACAGCAAGTGTTCTATTGTGTAGAGTGTATTTAGTATTACGTTGTGTTGTATTGTGTAAATACACGGATTTAATATAAGTGGTGTTTTCTTACAATTGCGAACCCGAGTACGTAACAACTGGTGTCGGAAGTGAAATTGTAAAATGCCACTTATTCCGAAGGAAGGTGTTACCACCAGGTCTCAGGCTGAGACACAGAGGGTGTCAGAGGACACTGAAATGCGTGCTAGTGATGAATCTGCAAGTGTTGCCAGCACGTCACTATCGTCGAGTGCAGCGCCTACTGATCTCTCTGTTATACTGACGGCTATACAACAACAGCTACGGGAACAACTCCAGCAACATCAACAGGAACAGCAACAGCAACAACGAAAGCTACAGGAACAACAACTGCAACTACAGGAACAGCAACAAAAAACGCTGCGTGAACAACTTCAGCAACAATAGCAACAGCTCAAGGAACATTTATCTGGTTTTGACGATAAATTGACTGTTATTTTGGCGCAGCAAGACCAGTTAAAAAGCGATGTGGGCCTTGTCAAGCGCGACATGAAGGGTGTTGAGAAGAGGGTTGACCACTTGGAGGCCAGCTGCGACAAAATAACTGAAAACGTGGACCAACTGGAAAGGGAGGTCATGAAAATGAAGATCACGGGAGTTAAGTCGGGAGCTACCATTACAAGCTGCTCTCACCTGGTGGGTCCTCGGGTAAAGGTACCCACTTATGATGGTCTTACATCATGGAGTGCCTACCGGACCCAATTTGAAATAGCAGCGAAGGCCAGTGGTTGGACAGATGAACATTGCCTAACAGCTCTGAGCACGGCGTTACGGGGACAGGCGCAATCTGTGTTGGATGCAATGCCTAAAGAGTATCAGTTCGCTGATTTGATGGAGGCATTGGAAGCGCGCTACGGTGAGCGTCACTTGGAGCATGTGTTCCGTGCCCAATTAAAGGACCGTGTACAGAGGAGTGGCGAGGGACTTCAACAATGGGCCGTGGAAATTGAGAAGCTTGTAAGGAAGGCGTATCCTTCAACCGACGCTAACACAGTTAATAACACCATCGTCCAGGCGTTTATTGATGGAATTAGAGACCTGGAAGTGCGTGCTACTGTTCGCCTTCAGCACCACGTGACAATGAAGGAGGCTTTGGCTCATGCGCTGGAGGTGGAAGCTGTTCGCCACGAACCTCGAGCACATAAAGTACGTGAGGTTACAGAAGTTGTGGCTCAAACAAAGGAAGTGGAACCTAGGAGACTGGGCCCCATGTGCTATGCCTGCGGTGAACGTGGGCACATTAGAGTTAGCTGCCCAGCCAAACCTATGCCTACAAGGTCAATGAACTGGCGACAGCAAGCAGGGGGAAACTCAGCAGCTGAAGAGAGCAGGCACGTCAAACAGCCTGTAGAACCAGCAGGGAAGCAAGTAACAGCCAGGAGCAAACGGCAGGTGCTAGCTGGACGAGAAACAACCCCAAAAGTTGTCATATCCCAGGTGTGCGACGGCAACAGTTTATCCATTAAGGGACTGATTAATGGCAAGAACTGCAGCTTAACGCTGGACACTGGAGCTACACGAACTGTGGTGCGACCAGAAGTAGCTGACAATGGCAACCTGAGATTGAGGAATTTTGGGAAAAGCAAGCTTCTGTCTGTCACAGGCCAGCCAATACCCGTCTTCGGTGAAGCATCTGTAGTGATGCAAATAGGCGACGAGTATTACACTCACGACGTCGTAGTGGCCGATATTATGGATGACTGTGTACTTGGTTTAGACTTCATGAAGAAGAATGCCTGCAAGATTGATTGCAGAACAGGAGTTTTCATATGTGGGCTAGTAGAAATTTTCATGGATGGGGGATCAAAAGGAAAGGTAACAGTGGCTAGAAGAACTATCTTACCTTCAAGATCGAAGACATTGGTACGCGTGAACTTACCAGCCAGTTACAAAGGCCGGGGTAATAGGAGTGTGTTAATTGAGGACAATGGAGCAATTCCACACTGTATTACGGGCCGAAGTTTAGTTTGTGACAAGGGCTTGGCAGCGGTGCAGGTAGTCAACCTGAGTGACAGTGATGTGGTGCTTAAAGCAGGCGATGTTGTAGGGCAAAGTGATGAAGTTATGACGTTAAGGAAACTGACATCGACAGGAAGTACAGCATCAAGAGACGTACCACAGGAACTCAAGGATTTGGTGAACAAGTGCAGCTACCTTACCGCGTCACAACGGCAGCAGGCTAAGGATCTACTTTCACGTTATGCCAACATTTTTTCTAAGACTGATAGAGATATAGGCAGAACATCTGTAGTCAAACATAAGATTGACACTGGAAATGCGCAACCTATAAAGCAGAAAGCTAGACGTGTCCCTATATCTAAAGATAAGGAGGTACAGGAGATGATAGATGAAATGAGAAGAAGCGGAGTTATAGAGCAATCGTCTAGTCCATGGTGCTCTCCTGTAGTGTTGGTTAAGAAGAAAGACGGGTCTACACGTTTCTGCATCGACTATCGTCGACTCAATGAAGTCACCAAAAAAGACAGCTACCCATTGCCACGAATAGATGACACTTTGGACACTCTGGCAGGCATGTCTTGGTTCTCAACTTTAGATTTAAAATCTGGGTACTGGCAGGTTGAACTTAGCCCTAGTGATAAAGAGAAGACAGCATTCTCCACAGGACAAGGATTATGGCAATTTAAAGTGATGCCGTTTGGATTATGCAATGCACCGGCGACTTTTGAAAGATTAATGGAATGTGTTCTAGCAGGACTTGTAGGCGATGCCTGCTTAGTGTATTTAGATGACGTAATAGTCATAGGAAAAGATTTTCAGCATCATCTGTACCAACTGGAAAGGATTTTTAATAAAATACAAGCTGCAGGGCTAAAGTTGAACCCAAAGAAGTGTCACTTATTTCGAAAGGAAGTCAACTATCTGGGTCACGTAATATCACAAAACGGCGTACAGACAGATCCTGAGAAGGTTAGTGCAGTACAGAAGTGGCCAACACCCAGAGACAAGACCGAAGTTCGTGCATTTCTAGGACTATGCTCTTACTACAGACGTTTTGTGAAGGGATTTGCTGAAATAGCAAAACCGCTGCATAGACTCACTGAAGAAAAGAAGAGTTTCGATTGGAATGACATGTGTCAACAAGCTTTCGATGAACTTAAGAAGCAGTTGTGTGAGTCACCAATTTTGGGCTATCCTGATCGGAAAGGGCAGTTCATCGTAGACACGGATGCAAGTAACACTGCCATTGGTGGTATCTTATCACAGAAGCAAGGTGATCAAGAAGTTGTGATAGCTTACTTCAGCAAATCATTGTCGCGGCCGGAACGAAACTATTGTGTTACAAGAAGAGAACTATTGGCAGTAGTGAAGACTCTTCGACACTTCAAGAAGTATCTGATTGGGCGACCTTTCAAGCTGCGTACCGACCATGCTGCTTTGAAGTGGTTGTTACAATTCAAAGACCCGGAAGGCCAAGTAGCTCGCTGGATTGAGCAATTGCAAGAGTTTGACTTTAACATGGAACATCGCAGTGGAAGGTCTCACTCGAATGCAGATGCATTATCACGACGACCTTGTACGGAAGATTGTAAACATTGTGTAAGGATGGAGACGAAGGAAAGGGTTCAAGTACTGCGAGCTAAGCCTACGGATGACAGGTGGGAAACTGATGAGATGCGTGAATCCCAGTACGAAGATAGAGATTTGCGGCCTCTAATAGATTGGAAGAAGCAAGACACGGGAAAGCCCGAATGGCAGGAGCTGGCTCCCTTCAGCGCCATTACGAAAAGTTATTGGGCGCAGTGGGAAAGCCTTGTGTTGCAAAACGGCTTACTGTACCGCAAATGGGAAAAACCTTCAGGAAGAGAACATCATCTACAGTTGGTCGTGCCAAGGAAACTTATCAAGGACGTACTACGTGAGTTGCATGATGGGGTTTCTGGAGGACATCTTGGAGTACGACGAACATTGGTAAAGGTACGAGAGCGTTTTTACTGGTTGAATTGCCGAGAAGATGTCGAGAATTGGTGCCGAAAATGTACGTCATGCTCAGCGGTGAAAGGACCGCAGGTTAGAAGCCGAGGCAACCTTAGACTATACAACGTGGGAGCCCCCTGGGAAAGGATAGCGATTGACGTGGCTGGGCCATTTCCTAAGACAGATAACGGAAACAAGTATTTTATGGTCGTGATGGATTACTTCACGAAATGGCCGGAGGTGTTCGCAATCCCTAATCAAGAAGCCACGACGGTTGCTGAGAAATTAGTCAATGAGGTGATATGCAGATTTGGCGTTCCGCTGGAGATTCATTCAGACCAAGGCAGAAACTTTGAATCTAATGTATTCCAGGAAATGTGTAAATTATTAGGAGTGTACAAAACAAGAACTACACCTTATCACCCGCAATCTGATGGAATGGTCGAACGATTTAACCAAACTTTGGAAAGACACTTAGCCAAGCTGGTAGAAGATCACCAAAAGGACTGGGATAAATACATACCTCTGTTCTTACTGGCTTACCGAACAGCGGAACACGAAAGCATAAAAGTGACGCCAGCCTATGCCAACTTCGGCAGACAGTTACGTATACCAGCAGACTTAATGACTGGAGGCCCACCACCGAATGCAGAGACCCAATTAAGTATACCGGAACATGTTGAAGACATTCGTGAGAGGTTACGCGATATACACTCGTTAATAAGTGAAAATGCATTGGAATCAAGTCAGCAACCAGATACGACCGAAACGCCAATCATCGAGGTTTTCAGGAAGGATCTCTTGTTTGGCTACACAATCCGGTTCGACGAAAAGGAAAATCACCTAAGTTACAGCGACGTTGGGATGGGCCATACAAAGTAATCACACGGATCAATGACGTAACCTACCGAGTGCAAAAGCAACCAAGAGGGACCATGAAGATTGTTCATGTTGATCGATTAGCTATCTACAATGGAAGTAATGATGTTCGGCACGAACATAACTAAGAGGGGGGTAGTGTTACGAATAATCTAGAAGCGTGTGGAGTTGGAGCGCGGGCGCGCTAACTATCTAGAAAACTCCTGTTGACAAACAAATAGTTGGCCGGGGCTATGCCATAATGGACTTTGTGGGATATGGCATAAGGTTGAAAGTAGCGTGTACTAGGATTTTTGACTCATAACATGTTTACGATAAGAAGTGATTCATTGTTTCCCGATACATTTAGATTTTTCTGGATCCAGCTAGGGCTTTCCCCTGCCTATAAATACAGAGATGTTGACAAACACAAGGCAGTTTTTATCAAGCGATCGAGAACGATACATCAAGTGACTAGTGCGAAGCGAGAAGTGTTTGTTTGTGTAGTGTTCTAAGTTCAGTGATAGTACAGCAAGTGTTCTATTGTGTAGAGTGTATTTAGTATTACGTTGTGTTGTATTGTGTAAATACACGGATTTAATATAAGTGGTGTTTTCTTACAATTGCGAACCCGAGTACGTAACATTATATCAATATTTTGGTATAAATTTCCTATAATTGTCGTACTGACAATAATCTGTACGAACTAATAGTCCGCAGGATAGCACTGTTTTTGTTGGAAGACCAATACTTTAAAACATTGTGAGTGGCGACTTTTTGGCAAGTATACTAAATTTTCTATATTTTTTAACGTGCTTCGTTATTTTTCAAATGAGCATGATTTAGCTGAATCTATGCTTTGTCTAACTAAAAATTTGTATCCCTGAGCTTATCTAGCAGCTCTGATCATTTTTGTTTGGAACACCAATCAATACATCCATAGATCGCTTTTATTAATTTTTTTAATAATTTATCAATGATATGAAATGATCATAATGTCTGATAAATTCTCTACTGCGTTGTTAGATTATAAATTAAATATAACGTTATTTTTGAATTATATTTCACACGACATTAAAAAAGTCGTAGAAAAAAGTTTGGTGGACTCGCCAAAAAGAAGTAACTCGCAAAGTTTCAATTATGTATATGTAGGAAGTGGGTCAGATATGATAAATAAAATGCGGATGTGGTAATATAACAACTCTTTATATTTTGTTCAACTTGTATCAAATAAATATCATAAAATCACTATTAAAGCTTTCCATCACTAATGACTAGTTCTGGTTTAACAATTCCAAGTAACTTAATTATTCCTTATTACAAATAAGTCATAATTTAAGCAATAGATAGTCAATTGTAAATTGTACTGCGACTAATTTATAGTTGACAATAATAATTAACTTGTTTGCACAAATTAATTATCCGAGAGTCAAGGATAAGCTACTAGCAAGATACAACAAGTGTACCGAGCCACGCCAGAGCCTAGACTGCCTTATCGGCGGGCGCTCCGAGCGTTTTATACAGGTAGCAAAACAAGTTGAGTAGTAGGGATATCGAACGATGCGCTTGCCGGCCCAGGCCGTGCATTTGTTGTTTACACTTTACAATATTCTTGCATTTGACGACGCGGACGCCGTCATATACAGGATATATATATATATATATATATATATATATATATATATATATACATATATACATATATAGTATAGTATAAGATGGGTCTCCTGATGGAAAGAGTCAACCACCGCTTATAGACACCAAAGGTGTTAATGTGCGTTGCTATCTTGTGGCGAGGTCTTATGCCACATGCATAAGTTTACCGGTTACCTTACCCTCCAAACCGGAACACGACAGTGACAAGCACTGACGCTATTGCGGCAGGAATAGGTAAGGCGGTGGTACCAGACCCGGGCGAGACAATGCAGAACTCTATAGCCAATCGGTTTACGACCTGCCTGGCAGAACGGCAGTTGGCTTATTCTTCGAAGGAGCTCGCGACCAACACGGGGAAAAATATTATATAATTGAAACTTTGTCTTCGAAAATGGTAGTCTTACAGATTTTCGCATTTATAAAATCAGTAGGATTGTTGTTGTTGTGTTAAGCTTATTAAGTAATCCCTGATGACGGTGTAACTGGCGAGATCTGTTGGGTTCTGGCTCCCGTGAGATGTATGAAACTCCAGTTGCACAGCGTTGCGCGACACATGTCGCCGCTGGTGTGTGGTGTGAGGTGACAATGCGTGGTGGCGTGTGTCAGGTGGGGGTGGTGCGCGTGATGAGCAGCCCGGCGCAGCTGGTGGTGGTGAGCGTGCCCAGCGCGCGCAACGACCTGGTGGTGGGGCTCGTTCCGCCTGCGCCAGACGCCGACCTGGTGGGCGAGCTGCTGGGCCACCTCGCCAGCGCCTACCACAGGTACATATCCCTCTCAACAATACACCATTTGCCATTTATGTCTTACAAATTGTAAGAATACATGAACTGGATATATTAGCAGATCATATTAATTTGTTCAAAAGAGGTTTTTTACCGACCTGCATTATCATTTATAATTGAAGTAATAGAAATTGTCAATTTTGTATTTCGATTTAAAATAACCATTTAATTAAAAATTTTGATTAATTTTTCATTTATTTACTTTAATTATCTTGTTTAATCTATGACTGTTTTCTATAATCTATGTCTATATTATTTCTTAATTATTGATAACCGTTTTTTTTTTTTAAATTTAAGTTCTGTAATGTCTGTGTACAGTTTAAGATGAGTGCAGAAGATATGTGAGGGAGAGTCAGTGTACGAGACAAACCCAATGAAATTCTTTCTAACACTGATTTATTAATAAGGTTACAACAAAAATGATGATTAAATAAAAGTGCAACCGTAACAATGTGTGCG
This sequence comes from Apodemia mormo, assembly GCA_036924255.1. Classification (NCBI taxonomy): domain Eukaryota; kingdom Metazoa; phylum Arthropoda; class Insecta; order Lepidoptera; family Riodinidae; genus Apodemia; species Apodemia mormo. The sequence continues at coordinate 2,787,455 of JAUPFN010000012.1, read as the reverse complement.
TGTTTAACTTATGACGTTGTTTCTATGTAACCTAAATAAATTACATGTCATTGACTTTAGATATGTGCGGTAACCCGTACATCCTGCGGGCCCAAAAAGGAGACAATAAATACAAGTTTAAAAAAAATTAAAAATGTAAAAAATGCTAAGTATGAAAGCAAAAAAAAAACGTAAAGAATTTATACACACAAAGAACACAAAGGTTAAAAATAAAAATGTAAAACATGCATAATAATGAAAAATGTAAAATGTCTATTCACTGCACTTATAGCCCGAATGTCCAGTCGCACGTTACGTAGCTTGGTCGGGTTCTCACGGCTGCTGCAGCCTGGCCACGTTTTATGATTTCCACCATCCTCCTTTCATGAGAGCAAAGGGGTACTCGTCTCTGCCACACTTCTTGTCTCTGAGATATTGTATTTATATAGGTGCACCTTGCGACAGTGATTATGATCAGTATGGAGTTGCTATGGCATCATATCATGAACATCGTGCACACTTAGTAGTATGTATATGTTCTCGTTGCTTGACCATCTGTTTTCACGGGACGTCACTCACTTTCATGCTCTTATGATGCACAGGAACAGAAGAATTCAAAGATAAGCAGTAGAAGTGTGACATGTAGAATTGATGTATCTGATATTGTTAGTGTCCTGTTTTTGATATTAGAGTGGCTACAGTAGTTATTATGACGAAGTATAGAAAATGTGTCACTCTTTATTTATAAATAGTCAAGGTCAAGGTTGTGACCTATTTCTAGTGTGTTGTTCCTGGTCAGTGACTTAATTGTTATTGCAAATATGTGCATTATGCATTTCCCACAGCATGAGAATAGCCACTGATATCGCAATGTAACTTGATCTTCCGCTCGTGGCTCGGCGACTTCTTTATATATAATGTTATTAAAACTCAAGTTACAAACTGCTTGTGATAATTGTAATTTATTATTGTAAATCGGTTTATTTGCTCTGTAGAATAATACTTTGTTAGTACGTGGATGGATCCAAATTTGTAGATGATAAGTTTTATGTTTTATGAATACTGAGTAGGGGGTGAAAAGATACACACAGCATAATTGCCATCATAATAAGAAGTTTTTTGTAGGCTTCCCCGTCAAGCGTCTTGGTTGATATCCACTTGCTTGCGAGACAGCGAGGGTGATGTCATCCCTTGTCGATGACTGTACGGCACCTGGTTGTTTTTGTCTGTGCTCTTCTTCCACTAGTAAACTGAATAATTTTAAAATTGAATATTTAGAAATAAAACTTAATGTCCATACGTAACTTAATGTCTCTATAATGTTTAGCCTAAACGACTTTGTGTCACAGTTAAAATTAATAATCACTAATTGCACTTTCACTAATTTTTGGAACCGACAAACGCACAGATTTTTTACACTTGCCACCTTTTGTCACACATGACTGCGTACTGGTGTTCGGAGGAACCACCCCCGATGGTGATGATGATGACGGCTGCAGCTTTGTAGTCAGCTGCGAGAGTTCCACGTTAGTAGCCTCCACCGCCCGCAGAGTCACCGGGGCAGTGACAGCTGGGGACACTCTAGACTGTTGTTGGCTCGTCTTGCGAACACGACGGACAACGTAAATGCACCCAACTAAGAGCAGCAGTGTCAGCGTGACGTAGATCACAGTATAGTGGTGTACATCGTGTACACTGACGGGAGAGTAAACCACATCAGCTTCCTTTTTTATGTTTTCCAATTGTATCTTCATCTGCTCCCAGGTATGACTGTGGTTGTCCGGTATGAAACTTTCAGGTAGTGTTGAGTTTAAAATATGATTAAGGATTGAAAATTCTGATACTGTAGCTATATTAGGTTTAGTAGATAGTTTTGTAAGATAATTAGTATGTCCGTAAATTGTTACGGATTTACTCTTTAAACACATCCCGGCGCTAAGTCCATGAGTCCGTTCCCGTCTAAGCTAATCATTTCTATTGTGTCCGAGCAATAAAGTCGCACTTGGCAATTCTCGCAACACGAGAATAACCACCTGTTATTAGCACGTAATTTGATCCACCGCTCTTCGCACTTAATAGTTTTAGTTGTACATAATGTCTTATTGTTTGTATGCAGGCTACAGAAGGAAAGATTAATTTGTTGCTCATAAATTGGTTTATCGAAGGCACACAAAACTTTTTCTGAGGATAAATGCATACAAAAATGAGTATCTTCTTCTGTTAGTAAAATAAATATTTCCTTTCGTAAATTAAAAGCAATGTAAGGTGTAAATGTTTCAATAATAATATTACTATTCAAAGGTATGCTGTATATTTTGTCTAGTTCGAATGATTCCTTAGCAATTAAAGGTATTTTTATTTCTATAACTAGGAATGATTTTCCGACTTTTGAGTTTACTTTCATGACCTTGTATAGTTCCTGTAAGTTTTCTTCAGTAATAGGCAAAGTTAGGTCTCCTCTTAATTGACTCGAAATAATGTGCATTTGTTCTTGTAGCTGTTCTGAAGGTATTAAATGTGCGTCCAAGTGTCCTTGAGATAAATCAGTTACTGTATTGACTAAATTATCTTGTATACGCCTCAGATTCGATATTAAAATCTGTGCCGACAGAATTGATGATATAGTATTAAATTGATGTTCATTGTCCGACTGTACTTGATTTAAAATGTTTGTAAAGTTTTGTAAATGTGACTGTACCATGCTAAACTGCTTATACATTATATCTTCATTTCTGCGTAAAATGTTCGACTGTGCCTCAATAATGCTCGTTTGATTTTTCAGGAGGTTTCGTAAGTGATTAGAGTCGTATGAAATTTTCTCTATGTCCTTTTCGTATTGATTCAGGAACCTGTCATCGAGAACTCCGAATAATGCGTTAGCTACATAACCCACACCATTAATTATGCCTCTCTTCGGTCGTTTGTTTGTATTATATTGCAGCAATACATTATAATGTTGAAGTTCCGATAGCTCATGTTGTAGTTGGTCTGCTATACTTATATATTGCGGTGAAAGTTGCGATGTATCCTTCTGTATACGCTTTACGTACTTCTGTAAATATGATAAACTCGTCCAATAGGTTGACATATTATAATAAACAACTAATTTCCACTCATCTCTGATTAAGTTAATATCGAACTGTTTGTCGAAATATAGGCTTTGGTTCGAGTTGAAATTAGACATATTGTAGGTACCCTGTGTGGGTGTTATTGTAAATAAAATCATAAGTATTAAAGTGAATATAAAATTACATAATTTATTCCTCCGAGGTCGACGTCGAGATTGCGGCAGCTGGTTTGTTTGGCTTTCTGGCTGTACTCTGCTCGTTGTTCCAGAAGTCACGGCATGTCGATCATAATCACTAGAGCCGCTGTTCACCTGTACGGTATCGCTCTCCTTGACTGGAAGCCGTGAAAGTTTTAAAATTGGCCTTTTAATTATACCATTCATGGTTTTAATCGATACCACTCTCACGTACCCATCCTTGCCTGGATGTACCTGGACTATCCTACCTAAAGCCCATTTCCCAGGAGGTAAATTGTCTTCCTTGACCAGAACTATGTTGTCCACTTCAAAGTTCCTCGATGGGCTCTGCCATTTGGATCGCATTTGGAGCTGTTGAAGGTACTCTGAAGACCATCTCTTCCAGAAGTTCCTGTTCATTGTTTGTACCATGTGCCATCTGGTGTTAAGATTAAAATGTTCTGGTTCAGCTTGCGGTCGAGACAGCAAAGGTCCCCCTACAAGGAAATGTCCTGGAGTCAGGTAATCATCATCAGGACTCTCTGTCAATGCGACCAAAGGTCGTGAGTTGAGACAGGCCTCTATTTGCTGTAACAGTGTGTTGAACTCTTCATAGGTAAGTCGCTGCTCGCCAATTACTCGTCGAAGATGATATTTGAGAGATTTGACGGCGGCCTCCCACAAACCTCCTGCAGATGGAAATGACGGTGCGTTGAAATTCCATTTGATATAAAAGCTGTTTATGTTCGCGAAGAAATTCCTGTCGATTGTTGCCAAAATCTCTTTGTACTCTTTAGTCAGCAATCTGTCAGCACCTTTAAAATTTGTCCCATTGTCACTGTACATATGACTTGGAGTGGCCCGCCGGGCACAAAACCGGCGAAAGGCTGCGAGAAATCCAGGGGTGCTAATCCTCCTTGTAGCACAATCTGCTGCATTTAAGTTTGTGCTCACATGATGCCAACGTGAAGGCTTAACGATTTTATGTTTACGCCACGATAAAATTAAACTATGTAAATCGCTTTGTAAATTTGGGCCTTGAAGCATCAAGTCGTTCAAACTGTACCCCGTAGAAGTTTTTGCTGAAGCGTTAAATACGGTTCTCAGTTTAGTTGTTGTCGAGTCAGCTTTTAATACTCCATGATGCGGGAGATAATACGACGGCTCTACCTTTTTTGTTACAGGTGTCATAGCTTTCTGTCTAGAAGTTCCTACATATTTCTCAAAATCCTGTTTCATCGGAATCGCAACTTCGTATTTACCGTTTTCCAACCGTCTCGTTGTAGACTGGTACAGCTGTTCGCAGTACTCTTCTTCCTCCGAGCGGGCAGTCGAGGAGCTCTGAACCTCCTCGAGTTCCCAGTATTGCGAAATATCGGCGAGATTGTTCAGCACGACACAGCAATTAAATGTTCTAACGTGCCCTGACAAGATCCAACCTACCCTAGTCTGTTGTGCCATGGGCGCCTTGTTAGAGCCCCTGATAAGGCCATCCATCAAGATGTCGGAATACACACTCGCATCCAGGAGTATGTCAATGGGTCTCGAGACGTTGAAGTCAGGATCCGCAAGTCTAATGTTTTGCAGGTGTGACCAGGGTTGTTTGTTAAATGTTCCGTTAGGCAAATTGTTAATGACTTTATTTATAACGATAGCCTGTGTTGAAAATGTATAGTCATCGTAAATCGACATACAATTCAACGTAACGACTCCTTTTCCTTGTTTAGAGCCATATCCTATTCCAGAAATAGAAGCGGGATGATGTTGTCTAGGAAGCCCTAGAAGCTGAGCGGCGCGTTCCGAAATTAAAGAAATTTGAGAGCCTTGGTCTAAAAGTGCTCTTAAAACTGTGTAAGTACCATCATAGGCCTGTATTTTTAGAAGTAATGTAGTTAATAAAATCTCCTCATTATTCGCAGCTACGTAGTTAACATTATGGTTTTTATTAGCGGGTGTAAAATTATTATTTGCTAAGTTGGATATAGTCATGTAACTTGACGACGGAGCTGTTGTGACGACGGGCTGTGATTGCGTAATCGATGACGTCGAGTATGTCGTATGAGGTAAGGATTCGTGTACTTTGAAAACAGCGTAATATCCGTCGTGAAGAATGGTATTGTGATCACCATGACAACGTTTACAACGTTTTGCAGAAGTACATCCATTTGCATCGTGTATGTAAAGACAATTTTGACAAACATTTAATTTTAATACTGTTCTCATTTTTTCCTCGGCCGGCAACTTAGCAAACTTCTTACATTGAAATAAAATATGTTTTTGCTGACATAGCGGACAGTTCCACGTGCGAGTAACTGTCGCCTGATAATGCGGTTTTGCAATATATTTGCCTTTAGAATATTTGGTATTGTATTGCGTATTAATTAAATGCGACGAAGAGGGCTTTGGTGTGAAAGTTTGAGCTTTTCTTTTTTGTATGGGCTCTAAAGCTGTAAACTTATTTTCGAGAAAATTCATGAGCTCATCCAGGGTGGGTATCTCCCGTGGATTTTTACGATTTTCCTGGTAGTCACTGTACGTGTCAGGGTCCAATTTTTTTGCAATCAGGTGTACGATTAGCGGGTCCCAAGAGGATGTGTTTATGCCGAGATTTTGTATGGCATTAATAGACTCCATAGACGTATCATAGAGACGCCTTATTTCGTAAGCTGATTGTTTATAAGAAACTGGCTGATTTAAAAATATTTCTATTTGTTTTGTAAATAACAACTGCCGATTGTTATACCGATGAGTAAGAAGCTCCCATGCGGTATCATAGTTTTCAGCGGAAATATGTAGATGTTGTATCAGACGCTCGGCTTCTCCTCTTAGTTTACCCTTTAAGTGTTGCATTTTTTGACCTTTTGTGAGCAAATTATTGTTATGGATGCTTTCGGAAAATAAGTCATAAAACGTAGGCCATTGTGTGTATTTGCCTGTAAATACTGGGATATCTATTTGAGGTGTAGTTTGTTGAATGTGAGCTGCAGATGCTAATTTTTTATTAAGTGACCGTTTAATGTCTTTGTAATAATTTTCGTAGTAGGAAAATTCATTATCGTAGTCCGCATTATCTCCTTGTAAAATGTTGTCAATCTCTAAATGTAAAGAATCAATGTTAGTCCAGCGAGACTGAACACTGCGCAGCTCGTCTTCTAACTCCCATTTATCGCATATGTTATCTACGTTAATGTTATTAATTAGCCTAGCAAAAGCTCTAAAATTTGTACGTTGACGCGACAAAAGTTTTTCAACGTCTGTGTGTGCCTGTTGCGACGGTGCTGGCGGTGCCTGTGCTGGCGGTGCCCGTGCTGGCGGCGCATGTTCTCGAGACGGCGACTGTGTTGTCGTGTGTTTTCTGACGGACAAACTAACACCTGTCTGGTCTGTTTTTGTTGTAGGTGGATAGGAAGAAATTCTATAACGGACATTATTGTAAAATTCGCGTGCCTCCTCGTACTGGTTTTCGACGAAGTATGGAGCATCAGGTTGGCCGCACAGACTGAGCTTATCGTTGTTCGCATTAAACTCAGCCCAGAGCCTGTCCAAATTAGCAAGTCTCTCATCGAGATACTCGCGCGTCTTACGGGATGGTGAGTCCTTTCTAAAGTTAATCTCTATACGTTTAATTTCTTCCAGGATAGCATTCTGCTGTTGAATTAGCTTGTCCATCGTTTAAAAAAAATATGGAAAGATCTTACTTGGTTCTGTGGTTTACTCTCCTGCTGGACTGCTGTCGATGCTGTCTATGCTGTGAGCGCTGCGGCTGTCGTTGCTACAGAAACCTCACGGTGCAGAGTCCACTAAACACTGTACTGTATGTGCTAAAGTTACTGGGATCCTCACAACGCGGCGCGGATGTAGAGCAACTGTATGTTTACGCGACGCGAGAGTAAGATCCTGAAGGCTGAAGGACCAAAAAAACTGTAATGTCTGTGTACAGTTTAAGATGAGTGCAGAAGATATGTGAGGGAGAGTCAGTGTACGAGACAAACCCAATGAAATTCTTTCTAACACTGATTTATTAATAAGGTTACAACAAAAATGATGATTAAATAAAAGTGCAACCGTAACAATGTGTGCGTGTTTAACTTATGACGTTGTTTCTATGTAACCTAAATAAATTACATGTCATTGACTTTAGATATGTGCGGTAACCCGTACAAGTTCCAACGCTGTTATTGTTTTTAATGAAGCAACATTTAAGTTTCGTTATTTATACTAGGTATAAATATGTTTATATTTATATTTTATGTTTTGGTGGCAAAATAAAATATAAATAATTTGTGAGATTTGCAATTCGCATTCGCATTCACATAAAATGATAGTCTTTGCTAAAGATAACGAATGTACGGGATTGTGTACAAAGGTATGTAAGATTAAAAATTTAACACTAAAAATTCACATGATTTTATAGTGCTGGAAATGGAAGTTATTTAATTGATATAGGTTTTGTGCAATATTTTTTTAAAATGTTATACACAAAAATATATGCGAGAAATTCAATAATATAGACACAGTCATTTTTATTTTATAATTTTTATGTAGATTGTGTATTCTATTTATTAAATGTAATTTATTCACAGATAATGTAATACTACGTCGACTCAGACAGTGAGATTGAAATTATTTTACTTTCAATACTAGGTTGTATATTAATTTCACTTTAATGTGGAATATACACCGTAGTGCTCAGTAACATTTTGTAAATATTATAACTGGGTATCTATTTGTGGCAGCCTCGGCCCGAGCGGCTGCCTCGACTCGAGGCAGCTCTAGTAGAGACCGTGCCGCGAGTCGAGGCTTGCCGCGACTTGAACCAAACGAGGCGGTCGCATAGCGGGCCAAATTATGTCGGTAAATGGTCATGCTCAAAGACGCCTCAGTGTGAGCCATGTGATGAATGGAGACGTTGGTGTGTGCTCGGTGCGTGGCAAACATTGTTTAGTATCTGGGTATCCACTTACGCAGCTTTCTGTAGCCTGCGGCACACTCAGGACGAGGCAGCTCCTATAGATAGTCAGTATGAGACGTTCGATTTGTCCCCTGTAGAGCGACGGGCTCGGAGCTGGTGGTGGAGGTGGAGAGCGGCGCCACGACGCGGTGTGTGCTGGGCGGCAAGAGCCGCGCGCTGCAGCTGCCCAGCCCCAGCCCCAACCCCACGCCCACGCCCGCCGCGCCCACGCCGCTGCCGCCCTTCACACACGCGCATAACGTCATCACCTACCACCCCGCCTCCGCGCGCGCCTGAGCACGGCGCCGCCACACACAGTACGTGCCTACTGTGGACACACTACAAATATTTCTGTGGAATCACTTTCACCTGTATTTAGTGTCAATGTAAATAGAGTGATTACAATAAACTCTTGGATACTGGACGCTATCACTTATAAAAATGCTTTAAAATGAACTAAGTGTCTTAAAATTGAAGTGAGAAAAGATCGATCACGATATAGAAAAAAATCAATAAAGTTTTACACACCACTTATCTGTGGATATAATATCAACTGTATCCAATGCTTATTTTTAAAGTAAGATACCTCAGTATGTGATAACAAACTTAACAAACTCAATAACATGAAATACTGACAACAGTGTCAAACATTTAAAAAATAGAAAACCATGCTAATCGATAAACATTAATATAATCTTTTAACTCGTTTTTAAAAGTCAAATCTTACTATGAATTATACCTGACATTAAATATTAACTGAAGAGCATGTAAAATCTCACCGAGAGTATCCCATGTTCAATGTTAAATAAATTATCAGTACACAATAACAATATGTCATAAATTTATATACAAAATAAATATTACCATTAAAGTATTTATGGAAACGTTAGAATGGAATATTTTAAAGTTAAACAAAGAAAATTACAAAAAATAAAAATGATATAAACATTTTATTTTACAACATTTATACTTCCAATTATAAAAAATGTGTGAAATCAGACCGTTATGATAATTAATGGTGACTAATAATGTTATAATAAAAGAAATAATGTTACAATAATAATTACACTCAGCAATTAAACTATTGCACTGTGTATGTATTTAATATATGAAATTAACAACCCCCCGTTGCACGTATCAAAGTGTTAATTTAGTCGAAACGCATAAGACTCTTCGACTCATTTAACATTTTGTTACGTACACACGTAAATACGATATAACGCACGCCGTCACGTCATAACATTACGACTCAATTGGCGTTTTGTTATGTGAATCAAACCCTTGGTTACATATTTTAACATATAATTCCATCTCTTTGCATTTATTGTAAATATTGTTACGTTTCACTATGTGCCGACACTGCAAAGTATTAAAAAACTGCTTAAGAGAAAGTATTGTTAATTATTTAATGACTTTTTACATAAAAATTATTAAAACTTTCGTGAGACATTATAAAGTAAATAATTAAAAATCGGCTACACTCACGTTTAATCGGCGTAGGTTCCGACTAGTTTCGGACCTACATGAGGTCCCTCCTCAGGTGAGTTAGACGTTCGCTAGTAGCGACCCGCGTCCTACTGCGGGCCGATGCTCGAAATGCGCGGGTGTGTGAGCAGTGACGGCGACGATGATGACGTACACAGTGTGGTTGGCGCGTTATATCAATAGTGGGATTTAAATGTGCGCAGAATGTACTCACAAAATATATTGTGAGTACATTCTGTGCGTTCACTTCGAGCGTCGGCCCGCAGTAGGAGGCGGGTCGCTACCGAGCGAACGTCAAACTCACCCTGGGGAAGGACCTCATGTAGGTCCGAAACTAGTCGGAACCTATGCCGATAAAACGTGAGTATAGCCGTTTTTTAATTATTTCGGTTTTTTGCATGTTACTGATAAAGCAATTACGTGTATATCCGTGTGTATATCTAATACATGTTTAATGTGCCTACGCAAAATTTGTTATTTAAATCATTCATACAAGCCACCGATGCAAGCGCTACACCATGTTATGCCTTATTGTTTTGGACTTTACTTTATATTTAATAATAATATGCACCACTGTTTTACGAAACCAGTCCGCTTAGAATGAACAGTGCGCCGTATTGTCGCCCGCGAAAAAAAAACCAATAAGAAAAACTAATATCACGAAATGAACTGTTTTTTCTTATTCATTTGCCTTTTTCTAATATGTATTTTTCGTTTTTATCACGACAAACGTTTTCTCGTGGTATAAACGAGATATTATTTCATCTTATTAGCCAAGTCTCTCTTGTTTCGCGCGCGATATAGCACACGCCGTTTATCCTAAGCGGGTAGGTGTTAGAACATGAGACAAAATTATAGTAAATTTTCATTGATTTACCAAATTATTTTGGTAAAATAAGCAAACAAAACTTCGTTTTAGAGAATTGCATAAAAAAACTTAATATATAAAAAATCAAGTCACTTCTTTTTATTTATGATATTTAACTTTATGTATTTGGTAGTTTTAAATTTAATTAATAAAATATTCTACTTAATTGAATGAACACAAAATATGTTACGTTTTGAGCAATATGCAATATTATTGTTCCAATATGTGTACATTACATATATTTTGTTGTTCACATAGGAATAATGAATGAGAAGTATTCGATATGAAGTAATATAATCAAATGTTTTTTATGTACTTAAGAAATATTGTCTAAATTGTAAAGTCTCTATAAGTGTATGTACAAAATATTATTAATGTAAGACTGTCATTAATACTAATGTTTTAATAGACTTGGTAATATACAATAATTATTAACGAAATCGTAAAAAAATGTCTTTGGCTATTATTTAAAACAATGGTAAGTTTTTAATAAAGTTTTAGTGTTAAAGATTTATAAAGTTTATTGACTATTATTGTAGATAAATGCCATGGTATAGTTCAATAATTTATTATTTTTCAACAATTCCAAGTCAAACTTACTTCTGGCTATTTAATTAAAAATTTAAAGTAAAAAATATTTTTCTTGCAGATATATGTTAATTAAAGCCGGGTTAAATGAAGGTTCGAGCGTGAAATGGATATATATTAAAAATCTTCTTACTTGCTAGTCTAAATTAAAAAATTAGGCCATTTGAACTATCTCGATAATTACTAGATATCAAACCATTTGTACTATGTAACGATTCACATATTTTTGTTATTGATTTTAACTTTACAACATCACACAGACCAGTTATAATATATGCATAAGGTAGGTCCATATTTTACTTTATAATTTAACGAAAGAATGTAAGAACTGAGACTCCTGCAATAAAATGTAGTCAATTATTGACTTTCTAACAATAAAAGTAGTAAGCCAATGAAAAAATGAAAAGAAATAATTATTTTGTAGCATTTTCTTGAATCAGACTTATATCCTTTCGTTTAGTTATTATTTGTTAATTAATAACAATTATATGATGTGTGAATTATACAAATAGTTGGATTTTAAATAATCACAATGATCATTCATTGTGATTATTTAAAATCCAACTATTTTTTTCACCAAGATTTTTTTTGAAATTTTAGATTTTCACCAAGTGCCGACGATTAAAGTCGATCTTACATTCACGGCCTTACAAGAGTGATAGTTTTTTTATATTTAATTATAGTTGTTTTTATTAATAGGGTTGTAGAGATGTGTAATTAATTTATAGTGATTTTAAACGAAAAATAATTTAATGTATTTAACTAATGAGTATGTATTAAGTTATTTGTAGTTTCTAATATGAAACTTTTACTTACTTCGGACGTAAACTGTCTGTTACTAAGTAAATGAGTTTGTGTATATACTGGTTACTTATTAATTATATAATGCGAGATATTAATTATATATACACTTTAATGACCAAAAGTTGTAAAAATCTACTATTTTCTATCGTCCTTCATTTTTCTAAAAATAAGTTAATTCTGAAGGTGCATATTTATTATTTTTTATTTGTGCTCATAACTTTCTCCCTTTCTGTTTTAAAAATTAAATAAAAAGTTAACGACTTTTGGTCTATAAAGTCAAGTTACCTAAAAAGTAAGGAATACCTAAATTACAAAATATGATTTACATATTTATTTGCACAATTAAAATCTTAGTATGTAAGAAATGTTATATGTTAGCATCAATATCCATTCCCTGATTTCTGATGCCTGGTGTATGATAATTCTTTAAGTATTATTGGTTGTTATTTCATTTCAAAATGAAGGAGACCAAATTGTATTGTATTGTATGATGCCTTCGTGGTGCTTCATGTAAAAGAATAACTATGCAAACGAGGTATAATTGTAATTCCGATAAAGTTTAATAAGGGTTTTAAAGGATCAGATACAATAAAAGGCAGTTAATTTTGTTTTACTATATGTAAATTTTATGTATTACCTACTGCTACTATTCATAATTTAGATTTTATTTATATAGACTTTTTATAATAATTTCATTACAAAGAGAAAGATACGTTACGTTCTTATTAAGCATTCACTAAACTAGACTCGGCAGAATACATATACACCGACACTACCCACATCTATTATCACAATCATAAACATGAAAACAAAGACAGAGATAGGGCGGATACACTCGTACGAGCGAAATGGTATTAGCCACTGCGCGCGTCGTCGCCATGGTTACTGATAAACAAAATCAGTGATAGGCCGGATACACTCGTACGAGCGAAATTTCATTAGCCAATAGCCACGGACCACCTCATCGCCATGGTTACCGATAAACAAAGAAAATCTTATTTTTAAACAAATTTAATGTTTTAGCTGTACTTACGAATAGAAAGTAATCCCATGTGTCTTATTTTTTTCCCTTGAGTGATTATAACACTGGGTAAATACACAAGAAGGCATTTTAATGCGTGTTTAATGGTAAAAACAATCGGAAAGTAGAAGCGTTTCATGTTACGATGTCCCGCGTGTGACTGAGTGGCATACTACAAGCACTATGTACACGGACCTAGTTTTGTAGGACCAGGCGCTGTGACTAGGTAACGTATCTTCCTCTTTATATCAATGAATAATTACATCACTCAGTTCAATCAACTCAATTGTATCCATAGTCAAAGAGGCGAGCTCCAAACAATTTATAAGCACCTTAACGATTTAACAGTTTAAATGAATATTCAATCAAAATATTATGGTATATTAAAATAACAAACATTTCAAAGAAAATTATTATTTTGTTTAGAATAAAATCCAGAAAATATTTATATAATGTTAATAAGTTAAAAACCTGTATCAATAATTACGTAAATTTAAAACCCCAGTTACAAATATGAGACTAATAACATCCTCCGCGATGATCAGCGAAATTTCTAATTATAATTCTATAGAGATTTTTAAATGTCAAGTGACCTACGTCACTTATATTAAATGAGCTACGTATTTGGACCATTATGGATGCGTTTTAAACTTCGCTGTTTTGTGTAAAGGATTATAATTACATCACAATATTTATTATTTATTTTCTTCTATTCAACAATTTGTTTCTTGTAGTAGGTATGTTTTGTTAATAATGCTCGATGGTGGTTATAATAACGATAATATTAATGTTTTATTAATTTTCATAAAACCTTAAAATTATAATAAATTTTATTTTTGTTATTCACCGTGTACCTAATTAACTAGTATTTATATAATGTAAAAAACCTGAGAAAATAAAAAAAACAAATTGTTTTTTTTTATATCATAAAATTAAGTATTAGTATACTAATTATTATTCTATGAATTAGTTTTGTAAAATAATAAACCTTAAATTGTAATATCCCGTTTTTCTATTTCAATTGTTGTAATATATTATGATGAACTATGGTAGTACCGTAAAAATACGTTCAACTAATGAAAAATGTCGTTTTTATCTACTAAAAACTTACTGCCTTATTAGCTTAAGTGTTTGAGCGCCTTAAAAAGATACGCACTGCGTAGCTATATTTATGTAATTACAATGTTTTTATCTACATAATCGTATTATTAATAACTTTTACTGAAAACTTAGAAGATGCTATAAAAACAAAACAGAGTGCTAAGTGTGAGTTTTTCTTTTCGCATTTGATCGCGAGCGCGTTTTGAGTTTACTAGGAATTTGTATGTGATTTGTACAGCGCCACCTAGTGGTAAACTGGTTTCTCACGTTTACCACTAGGTGGCGCTGTACAAATCACATACAAATTCCTAGTAAACTCAAAACGCGCTCACGATCGAATGCGAAAAGAAAAACTCACACTTAGCACACAGATTGGCTTTATGTATTTAAAAAACCTTCCCTACCGGAACGGGGCTGACGTTGCACAAAAATAATGAAATGATTCTATTTGTAAAAAAAAAGAATTATGGTATTTTAAAATGCAATTTCGTTAAAATAAAATGTTTTAAACTGTACAAAAATACCACACTGAGTCGGCTGCCACGGCATCCTTGATGTCGTAGCCGCCTCTGCGTAATATATGATAATATTTGATATATCATTTAATAATTATATTGATCAAGTAAAATTTATCTTTTTACCAGCTGATCCGCGCAGCTTCGCCCGCGAGTATATTATAAAGTCGTCCAAATAGATTTTAATAAAAATTTCATCCCCTATTTCAGCCCTCCAGGGACTGATTTTTGATAAAAAAAATAGCCTATGTTTGACCCCGGATCTTCAATTATATCCATGCCAAATTTCATAAAAATCGGTCGAGCGGTTTAGCCGTGAAAGCGTAACAGACAGACAGACAGACTTTCGCATTTATAATATTAGTATGGATAGCATATAAAAATAATAACTACCTATAAATTATGATTGTATTATTGTAGCTTAATAATAATGCTTTCGACCATAGCACAAAGGTTTTTGTTGCTCACTGTATGGGGTCGGATTTAGTGGAGGGCATCCGGAACTACATTCCCAAAGTCTCAATAAAAGAGGGGCCTTCATAAAATTCCGACTAGTAGACACTAGTAAACAACTTTTTCTTAGGTATTTTTTTCGCTGTTCTACGTTTACCTTTGTACAAAACATTCTTCTATTGTAAAATCAATTTATAATTACTTCATATTTACAATAAATTGTTATTTGAAAAACACGACTGAATTTTTTTAAATTTATTGGGATAATAATTTGAAGCCAGAGGACCTCCGCACCTTTGTTGCCCCAAGGCCTCCAGACCACTAAATCCAAATCTGTCGCTGTACGTGTATTGTATCATATTTTTGCGGTATCACTATATTTAGTGTATTGAAAATACAACGATGAAGCTAATCCATTTCATGAATTACGAGGTACGATTTGCGAAGGTTAAACTATTTTGTATTAACACTAAACTATATTAACTACTAAACTATACACAACTAAACTATATTAATATTCAGGATATATTTTGGTGCGTCTGATTAAGAGGCCAACTAATTACGAAAGTAAACAAGAATTTTCTAATTATAATGTATTTTACTATAGTGGGAATTAAAAGGTTGTTTTTCTACGCGTTAAAATAATAACCTTTTATAAGATAGTACCTGTAATGTTTCCATGTAGTTTATGATAAGGTGATCTGGTAAAAATGTTCATTAGAACCATAGAAGTAATGTTTAATCTTGGCAAGTGGTACTCGAATTATTGTTAGAAGTGTACATGTTGAAATAATGTATATACGTATTTATATCGAGTGATAAGATGTGCCTTTCGAACTGTGCCATTTGGTCCATATTAAAATAATAGATATTACAAATTATCTTTTATTTCATCCCTTTACTAAGTTGCACAACTTTTGCCACTTTTCACTCCTGCCATGTGAATAGTAATACACCATTAACATACTTGGTGACTATAGGCTACGATTATTTTTTCACCAGGAAAGGTATCAGCCTTATCTTTTTATATTTTACTAGCTGCAACGTGCAGCCCGCTGCATTATAACAGTGTTTGGCGAATCCCGCGGGATCATCAAATTCCAGGATACAAAGTATCCTATGTGCTATTCCAGGTCATCATCTACCCGTGTGCCAAATTTCATTCAAATCCGTTCAGTAGTCTTTGCGTGATTGAGTAACAAAATCCAAACATCCAAACTTTCGCATTTAATATTAAAAATATAGATTACTAGCTGTGCCTGCGAATTCGTCTGCGTTGAAACTTTTTTAAAAAGTAGCCTAAGTTACTCCTTATTACCCTGGTTTAAAAAAGAGATTGTCCCGGGGTTTTACCCGCATGGTTACCGTCCCCTTGAGATATTTGGGATAAAAAACTATTTTATGTCTCCGGGTCTTAAACTATCTTAGTACCAAATTTCATCTAAATCGGTTAAGTGGTTTAGGCGTAAAGAAGAGACAGACAGAGTTACTTTCGCATTTATAATATTAGTATGGAATTTTGATTAAAATACATAGCACACAGCTGTGTATTTCGATGTAAAACAAGATTCAGCGTTGCCTACAAATTCAGCACAAACAAAAAAATATCACAATGTCATAGATATATCTTAATAATAGTCAACCCATGAAGTAGGTAATTAGGTATAGGTGGAGCTAGCACTCGTGTTAATCAATTGAGACAAATATTTACGTTACATCTCTGTCTATGAGGTCTCCCCGTCTCTTTTTATACTGCTGTGTTAGAAAGAGAGGGTAAGACCTTAGAAGATGACAGCAGTATGTAAAATTGTGTTTCAAGTAGGTATTAAAAGTGCTGCCTTTTATTTCTGAACCATATGTTTTTTTTTGTATCATGAGATAGCAAACAAGCAAGGATTTAAATATCGGTATTATGTGGTAACGTTATTGCTCACGGCATAACATAACGTTAATTTCAAGTATAGCGTTATCCAAAAATGATACAGAATTTGTTACCGATTAATAATGTTATTCATTACGTTCTGTTATACACTTAACACTACGAATGAATGTTATAGTATAAGGTATTATATCGTCTTCTGGCACTAGTTGGCGAACCAATCACGAAACAGCATGAAACGCGGCGAACCAATCACGAAATTTCGTTTTGTTGTTTTTTTTTTACTGAGGTATCGCTACAGTAATAACGTTAAGTATCGTAAAATAAGTTCTGTTATATAACGTTTTAAATCCTTGCAAACAAGCAAATGGGTCTCCTGATGGAAAGAGTCAACCATCGCCTATAGATACCAAACTCCAGAGATGTTAAGGGACCAACGCAGGGAGCTTCAATTGGTGTAGTCTTATATTGAGTTGGTAACTTTTTTATCAGAATTTTCCCAATAAAATAAAATATTGAAAACATGTATGTAGTTTTGCTATTATTTGAAAACTGTTCCGTTAAGTATTTACGCCATAATAAGGGTTTTCATTTTTGTTCAGAGTTAATTTTGAATTTTTTTCTATCAAAGAAACATGTTATCGTGTTTCCAAGTTGTATAATTTATATCGTGAATCCATTTATAAATTGCAAAGCTAAATCTTTATTAAAAACGATATAGCAAGGGATCTACCCTTCGATCAGAAATGATCTATCGAACGCATTTATTTTGAAATTAGCTCGGCGCAGCTTTAACTTAAAAACAACAGAGATAACAGGTAATATATGAATTATCATTGCTCAATATTTTCATAATTCTTTGATGAATGTGTTTATGACTTTACTTATTTTCTAGTAACAGGTAATTGCGCTGAGCACCACGTCGGCCGCGGCGACGGTATTGCTGACTAGATGTATACAATGACCTACTTTACGTTGGTTTATGTACACTGCATGAAGTGGCGAACAAGCAAATGTTTTTTTTTTTAAATAAAGTACTTCACGCCAGTATCCCTGAAGCGGTAGGCAGAGGTACAACAAATGCACCCGCAATTAGCCGAAGATACAAAGATATAGAAGTCCCACAATGTGATAGGTGGCAAGCCTATCGCCAACCGCGCACTTTTTTCCGATCCCGGACAACGTTGTTTTTGTCAGAAAACTGGAAAAATACATTTTTGAATTGCCCGACCCGGGAATCGAACTCGGGACATCATATAGTCAACTCCGACACTAGATCACTAGACCACAAATGCGACAAAAGAAATAAATATATAGATGTCGTTGGTCCAGCGATTAGCCCTGATAATGGAACCGGCGCGGCTCTCGTTTGAGTTACGACAGCGACAATTGTTTGTATCATAAGCATAGACAGTAATAGTAGCGATCTGGAAATTTATGGACTTTATATTTTGATATATAATTTATATATTTTTCATGTATTTTTCATATATTTAAAATATATAATTTTTATATTTTAAAATATATTTTTTATATATTTTTTTTTCATGGGGGTTGTGTGGTTCTGATAAGAGTGAATTTAGATAGTAAACAGATGGTTTATTACAAATGTATTGTTGTAGAAGGATTGATGAATAGATTTTGAAGTATATAGCTTTTTAAAATTAGAATTAAAATTTTGAACAAATATATTTTGTATGCTAAGAGATAAAAATATAATAATAAACATTAAAAAAGAAATCTGGTTCTTTGAATTAAAAAAATCCATAAGTATAATTTAGATGAAAAATATAAAATATTTGTAACGTGATTGGTCAAATATATCATAAGCATGAAAATATATATAATTGCAATTAATAAAATAAAAAACCCAAAAGACTGCATATCTTTATATATTGTGTACATTGATTCCACTATTGTTCAGATTTTTCATCGTAATTTTGTGGAAATATTTTAATGCGTAGATACTTTATAGGCTGACGAATTACAGTCAAATGCTCTTTTCGGACAAGATTCGTTAGATTTAATAACATATACTTCAATAGATTTCTTCAAATTTGGCTTACGTGACTTATGTCAGGACACGTTTGTTTATAAATAACATCGTACCCTGATAGCCACCTTACCTATAACTTACTGTCAATCTACATCCGCAATTTGAAGCAAACTTGACGGAAAGAGTTGGCAAAGCGAGCGATTACCTATTAGTTACCTATAACTACAAATCTAAAAAAACTATTTTTTCAGCGTATCAAAAATTAGTCATAAACATCTTGACAGTATTACATATTTATACACTATATATTTTCAGTATTTTTGAATCGCTTGTCCTATTTTTCCTTGTTAGCCACCGGAAAACCCAGCAATTCGCTAACGAGATTATCAGAACTACCTAACAAGTACTTTAATTATAACCCAAAGTAGGAAATTTCGTTTGACGTCAAGTTAGTGTTATCAGGAGGTATATCGATCTTTATAATTTGCCTATAACTTCCGTTAATTAGCCTAAAACCCAATAATATTCGATAACGAACCTCAAACTAGGGATGTACGATTCCAAAAAAAATCGATCTCGAGAATCGCGACAAATTTTATCGAAAGAATCGATTCTCGATAAAATCGAGTGTAGAAGAATCGATCCATTGATAATCGATCGTTTGAATAAAGGCGTAATTTTCAAATTTAAAGAATTCCATATCATTGTAATGAACTAATTTAAAAATTAATATGGCTTATACTAATGCATTTTCAATTATTAAAATAAACGTTTCTTCTAGATTGAATATAATATTTTATAGCACTTAATAACAGTAAATTATAATTTTTTTACTAAATGCTTTCTAATATTTAAATGAGTTAATTAATTATTAATTAAATTGATTTAATTAAATAATAATACTACTATTAAATGTTAATCAAATAAAAAGTATTATTAGTAAAATGTATATTTATTTTAATAAAAAAATTTTCAACGACACAGAATTTATTAGATATCACACCATATTTGTATTTTATTTATATAGTGAATGAGTTTTAAAAAATTACACTTGTTGATTTAAATAATTTCTGTATGTGGAATTTTTTCTCATTTTAACTGCTACAATTTATTTGTTATAATATTTAAAAATAAATAATAGTTTAAAAAAACTAAAAACACGCTTTTTATAGAAAATCAAACTAAAAAATAGAAAATAAATTTTAATAAATTTAAATTAAGAATAGTGTTAAAAATTTCAATAAATATAAATTAATAATAGTGTGAATAAAAAAAATATTATTTTATTTTAAAAAAAGCGTGGGGTGCATAGTGTCAATAGTTATAAATATTTTATTGACAGATATGAGTAGAGTGATTATCATTTTGATAATATCTTAAAAAGCACCCCACGCTTTTTTTTAAATAAAATATATTTTTTTTTATTCACACTATTATTAATTTATATTTATTGAAATTTTCAACACTATTCTTAATTTAAATTTATTAAAATTTATTTTCTATTTTTTGCTTTGATTTTCTATAAAAAGCGTGCTTTTAGTTTTTTTAAACTATTATTTATTTTTTACTTTTTAGTTTGGTTTATTCATAAAAGCGTGATTTTTTAGTTTTTTAAAACTATTATTTGTTTTGTAAAATTAAAATTCTCCTTAGTATTCAAAAATTTGTCAATATTGGAGAAATCGGCTAAAGATAATTATTGGAAATTAAAATTAACATCAAGTCCTGTCTTATCGACTGTAGGAATAATTATAAAAAATTAAAATTAAGTTTCTTACCTTATCGACTATAGATGAAAATTATATAAAATAACAAAAATCATATTTTGCAAATTAAAAAATGGAATAATTTTATCAAACATACAAACATACAAAAGTACAAACGTACAAACATACAAACATACAAACATACATATAGGTGAAGCTAATAAAAAGTTTGTAAAAATTATATGTCTCAATTTTAGAATCAAATTTGTAAACTACTTAAAAAATACTTTCTTTGAAAATTCGGGAAAATTGAAAAATCGGGAAAATTAAAGTTATAAATAAGAGAAAAAAATCTATTAAACACTGCGTAGATCATTTAAAGATTAAAAAAATTCGATACAATCGAACGACAATCTGAAATTCGAAGATACGGTTATTTTGTAGCTTCTCTTTACATGCTATTTTTTAAAAATTTTGTCAATTTTTCAATTCTAAGATCATATTCCAGCTATGAAAATGCACTTGCAAGTCATTAACAATTGTGTTTAATAGATTTTTTCCCATATTTATAACTGTAATTTTTCCGATTTTTTTTTTGGTATTTTTAGATTTTTTTTTAATTTTTAGCGCGCGCATAAAAATTTCTAGTAGAAATTTATTTCGATGTCGATGGTTCATTATTCTACATCGACCATCGATGTTTCGATTCCAAAAAAAATCGACCAAAAAAATCGATGTTTCCCGGAAAAAACATCGATAGTTGAAACATCGATGTATATCGCCCATCCCTACTCGACTGCCTTAGTTAACGATTAACAGGAAAAAACCAATTTATTTTGCGCATTATTAATACATTTTATCGTCCGTTCTCTGAATTGAGGTTATCGCTGTTTTCGTTACTAATAAGTTTATTAATATATTTTCCGTATTACATAGCTCTTTTAAATATTAAATAAGCATAATGATATTTTTTTTGGATATTAAAATAAAAATTCGCAACATTTTAGACTTTTAATTAGTAAAACACCCTTCAAAATATTCCATGAAAGTTAATTCAAAAGAAAGGAAAGTTTTGAGTTGATGAAAACCCAAATAATTTAGTTTAGTGTGCCGTCAGCACAATAACCCTTACAGATAGATGTCTGTATTTGGATAGATGACGAAAGAGCTGTATTATAATAATGTTTAGAACAGTCAGTCGGAATAATGTATTCGCCTATGTAACACGCAGAAATTAAATAGTAATTCTTTGGTGTTAAATGAATTTTCTCCTTTGAACGACACGCTATAATATACACCTGCTCCTCTACCTCACACAATACGCAACAGTGGTGACCGCGACGTGATACTGGTCAGCTGGAGACTTCAAATCAATAAGAAAGTACTAGGCGTGATTTGTTAAGAAATCTGTCACCATAAGGTTCCGACTCGCCCGGCATTCACGCATCATGACAACTTCATCAGCATCCCAGAACGACGCGGTGGAGCTGTCATCAGTGACGGTATCTTCCAGAATACCGGAATTTTGGCGTGACCAGCCACGATTATGGTTTGTGCAAAGTGAAGCAGTTTTGGGTCCACAGAAGCTGAGTGACGATTCACGATTTAATTTAATCGTAACTAAATTAAATAAGGATGTTATCCAACAAGTCAGTGATATTCTTTTGAATCCACCGGAGACAAAAAAATATGAAACCTTAAAGGCTCGCCTGTTAACGGTGTACGAAGAATCCGAAAACAGCAAATTTCAAAAATTGCTTGGTGGCATGGAACTGGGCGACCAAAAGCCTTCACAGCTTTTGCGTCGGATGAGAGACTTAGCGCGCGGCAAGATACCGGACGACACACTTCTCATCATGTGGCAAGGTCACTTTGTTTTGATATTTTAAAGTAAAAAAAGATATATATTCATTTTTTCTCGAAGGGGGATGTTATGTGCCGTCAGCACAATAACCCTTACAGATAGATGTCTGTATTTGGATAGATGACGAAAGAGCTGTATTATAATAATGTTTAGAACAGTCAGTCGGAATAATGTATTCGCCTATGTAACACGCAGAAATTAAATAGTAATTCTTTGGTGTTAAATGAATTTTCTCCTTTGAACGACACGCTATAATATACACCTGCTCCTCTACCTCACACAATACGCAACATTAGTTTTGATTCAAAATGATACTACTCCACTATCAGTAGAAACAATAAAGCCCTTGAGTTTACAGAATGTTTTGCGTGACAAAAACAATTTCTTTTTAATTATCAATTTTTTGGGTTCCAATTTCTAAATTTCGACATTGAAGCGAGCCCTGGTAGATGTTTATATTTCTAAGTGCGGGTTTTTATAACATAATTCAACAACAACAACAGCAACATATCTTCACGCCAAATACCTTACAGAGTAAGTAGAAAGAATTGAGTCTGGATCGGTGTTCAATTCTTCCTGCTTATCCTCAGCAGAAAGAGTTGAGCACCGATCCAGACTTAATTACAACTAAATAAATAATTATATATTAATTCAATAATTTAAATACGTACCTAAGTATTTATCAGTATTTATACAGTACAAAAAAGCTGCCCACGCCGAAAAAGGCACTTAGGTAGATCTTTTTTTATATTTTAAGACAGCTAACAAGCAGATGGTTCTGATGGTAAAAGACAACCGTCGCCTATAGACACCAAAGATGTTAATGGTGCATTGCTAATCATGTGACGAGGTATCAATACCGAAAGTGCTCCCAATCGGAACACGATAATGAACCGGAACGCGACAGTGACAAGCACTGACACTACTGCGTCAGGAATAGGTGAGGCGGTGGTACCAGATCCGTGCGAGTGCAAAACTCTGCGACCTAGTACCCACGATGGTAGTGACTCGTATAGTCAATCAGTCGCCGTTAACGACTTGCCTGGCAGAACATCAGTTGGCCTATTCTTCAAACGAGCCCGGGACCAATTCAATAAAAATACATGTACATTTATTATTGACTCAGCGATGAACAAATTTGGATTACAACCTAGACGCCTTCAGTTTTTATTCAAACTGTAACTTAATCAAAAAAAAATCGGTTGTCTGTAAAGTTGGTTTACAGACGATAGTTGAACGTGACAACGTCTTAAGAAAATACTAATGGAATGGTAGCATTTACGGAACGCCTCAGAGCGAGGTAACGCCGCATGAGTCATGTTTATTCGTGCGTGCAGCCAGCTCTATCGAATTATAAGACGTTGTCACGTCAAAAATTATTTTGTCTATGTATTTTATTTCCTGGCAGGGACATGAAAATTTACCCTCTTGCCAGAGCCCATGAAGATAACCCGTACAAGTTACATGCAGAATACCTTTTGGACACATGGCAACGACAAGCAATGGCTTCATTGCGAGTTGCGACAGGAATATTTGAGAAGTGAAGACATTACAATGTCAATGACAAACATCTAGAAGTTACTATCTTCGTGACGATTTGGTTAATCGTTCGACTTTTCGAAATGCCTGGTTGGAAGGCGTTGTGATCTTCAAAAGGTGCCACAAAGGTTTTTCTCTGTACTTTTTAAAATGGGAACAAATTTTCAGGTCCCCAAAAGATTATATGAGGATTATATTCCGCCGGTTGGCGGTACACTTTGCAGATACTTAGAAATTGCCCAATGCCGCCATTTAACTTAGTATGTCACGGCGCGGCGTCATGGTATAATTCTGACAATTTTCCTTAGGTTCACTTAAAAAGATAGAAAATGTGTCCTGACTACTGACAGAAACCGCTTGCCCAATATAAAATATTATTTACTCTGACCATCTAACTGAGATTACCGAGGTTAGAGTTGTGCAGAGCACACCCAATTATGTATTTACAATAGTTTTTACAATATTTGTTACTATATTTTGAACTTAGTTATACACTGATTTTGGTTTATATTTGGAAAAATGATTACTTGTGCTTAATTTATAAAAAAAATTTAAAACTGTTTAATTTGTTAGTGTTTTCTTAATTAATTTATGTCACTTCAAAATATTTCAAAGCATTTTTAAAATCTAAACCCCTTTGTTTAATAAAACAATTTATTGGAAATATTCTAGCATTCATTAATTTCAATTCCAAAAACCTTCAAGTTGTTGAACACATCATAAATTTCAGGTCTTTGCTTGTACGACAACCCGCCATTGTTCTTTATCATGTATAATAGTTATTTGTTGCTTGAACATTCATAATAATCCTCAATAACCGCCGGCGAAATTCATATCTGACGACGGCAAATAAAATATTATTATAATGTCTTTTTACGAGAAAATTGTTGAAGTTGCTATTTAATGTAAATATTTGTATAGGTAATTCTATTACATTTATGAAATGTGTGTGACGGTCTAGTAGACGCGTGTGTTAAAAATTCGTCTCAGATCAATAGATTGATAGTTTGAAACCCGGGAAAGGTTTGAATAAGTTTATATATTTAATTTTTTAAGAGAAAAAAATCCAATAATAATTATACCAGACCATTCACATCTATTATTAGTGTCAGCTAATATTGAGACAGATTTTCCATCATACCTACTCGTATGTGTCCAGACTTTCTCTTCGGAGTTCTAGTGGTGTTAGGTTAACATTATCAGAGCATTGTCAAAACTACATATCGTGGTTTTTGATCAAGTCCGAAATTAGTTACGGCAATGAATTTCATCACTAGGTACATAAAAATAAATTATTAGTTATTACTTTTAATGACCGTAATTATTATTATTATTTTTTATTAACGCCCAAGCGGTCATAAGTCTAGTGCATGTCATTCAATTGTATAATGGAAATGACATATTCATTTAGGGTCAAGACGGTAATGTCTTTCGACCAAAGTTCTGTATCTTAGCATCCACACCTGAACACTATAAGTTATATTATTATAGTCGTTAGATGTGAGTATAGATGGGAGTATCTGTCCGAGTATAAAATTAGCAGTTTAGTGAATATGTCAAATATCCTCTTTGAAATAAACATTGTGACTACCTACTAACTAGGTGGTAGAGTTCTGCAACGTCTCGACCGGGTTAGGTACCGCCGCCGTATCTCTTCGTGTCCCAAAGACCATTAAGTAGATGATAATATCTCTCTCGTCAGATTAATTCTGTTCATTTATGTGTTTACCGTGACGCGTTCTCGTTTCATCGAGTCTCAAATTTCAACCCTAAAAAAGTTTCGATTCAAAAAATAAATAAAATAATGCCATGTCCCCGTTCAGCGAGTAGGTACCATTAGATAATTTAAAACCAGTAAACTAAGCTAAACTTAGCTTAGTCTTAATGGCCTGTAAATACTTTTATAGATGTAATGGCTCAAGATGTGGAGCCTAGAAACGTAGCGACGTGGCTCGTAAATCCCTAAGGTGCCAATAAAAATAAGAGTTTGAAACGTATTGCGTAACTAAAGAACTCCAGATATAGAAGAAAGCTGGCTTTACCTGTAGCTTATTATGAATTCAAATCAAAACTATTTTAAGTTTGGTGCAAATAGACTGCTTTCTTTACTATAAATAAATAATACGTGTGGTCTCAAGCGTGAGTTTTTTTATATCATAGCATAAAAACCAAGCAGATGATGATGGAAAGAGAAATCATAGCCTATAGACACCTAGGATGTTAAAGGTGCGTTGTTATCCGTATGGAGGATTGCTAATGCCACATGCATAAGTTTTTTGGCTACCTTACCACAGAATACTGTAGTCTCCAGTATTCTGTGACCTTACCCTCTAAATCGGAACATGGCAATGACAAGCATTGACGCTTTCGTCGATTGTTGCAGTTTTAATGCCTTAAAATTATTGTCAAATTATATCTAACGGTAGGTATATTCGGTGTCTTTTGACACCACTCGTTTTTAAAGTTCCATTCTCAAAGTGACAGACAGAACCCTATTAATGTACCTCAGTTAATAATAATAAAAAATTAGACATCATACGAAAATAGGTACCTCAGTAAATAAAAGGAAAATAAAAATATAAAAGTTACTATGCGTTCCAACTATTAATAGGACTGTCAGGACTCCATATAGGCCTTTTCATCATCAGATGAGCGCATGCGTAGCCGCCATGTTGAAACGGCGGTAATTCAAAAAATTCGTACTGTTTTAATCAACAATGGCTGGACAAGGACTATTATCTCCACAAAGAAATAAATTATTGGAAAAAATCATCGATGGTGCTTCACTTATTTATGATTCAGTTGAAGCTCATAATTGTGAACAATTGAAAAGGTGGCTAAAATTGATTTTAGCCACCTTTTCAATTAATTGATTATTATTTGATTTGTTTGAAAAACAAAAAACCTTATTAATTGATTTATCAATATGTTGAAACTCTTGATAGCTTAAAGGATCAGGGTTTTGTTCAGTTGGACCACTTTCTCCAAGAAAATGTAGTGAGCAAATATAAGTATCCTTAGTAACATTATCAATAGATCTAAAACCTCGGTCACTTCTGCCACATTTTTTCACCCATGACTCACATTTCGCACATTTTACACATGCTTTAATGTGTAATTTGCTTGATGATTTGATTTTTTTTTTCGATATTCAAGACAAGGCTTTGGAAAATTTATAAAATAGAATCTATTGGTTTTAAATGATTTGTATCGTGTATCACTTTTACATACTCCATAACAACACCGTTTTGTTGTTCCTTTTCGTACAGACAACATAATTATAATGGAGTACAAAAATTTTTTTCCGATTATTTTGACTTACTACTTTTTTTTTTTCACTTTTTTTACAATTAATCAACTTTGATTTATATTTTAATTTTTGATACACGGATAGCGGACAATTTAGCATGGTTGTTTACAAAAAACAGTACGAAAAAGATGGCTGATTCTGACGCATGCGCACAAAAAAATTTTGTGATGAAAAGGCCTATTGTTCCGTATTTTGCAAAAACTGCATTAATGATGAGTATGGTGAGCAAAAAATAAGTACTACCAAATCTATACATAATAAAATCGTAGGAAAGTCAAAACTGTACATTGAATATTTAAAAAAAAAAATACTTGGGGCGTGATCTATAATCGATATCGAAGCCAAAAATATAGTTTTTACAATTTTTGTCTGTCTGTCTGTATGTATGTCCCGGGTAAACTCAAAAAGTACTGCATGGATTTACTTCAAATTTTGCATGAATATTGCTAATAAGTCGGGTCAACATATAGGCTACATATTATCACGCTATCACCTACGGGGGAGGGGCAGTGCGGAGTAAACGAACTCCGCACTGCTTTGGCTTCGATATCGATTGTAAATCACGTCCCAATTATTCTTATAAAAAATATTCAATGTACAGTTTTGACTTTTTTACGTTTTTATTATATGTATAGACTAGTTGTTGCCCACGACTTCGTGCGCGCGGACATCGTTTACTCCGCACAGCTCCTCCCCCTTAGGTGAGATGGTGATGATATGTAGCCTATATGTTGACCCGACCTGTTAGTAATATTCATGCAAAATTTGAAGTAAATCCATGCAGTACTTTTTGAGTTT
Source organism: Apodemia mormo (assembly GCA_036924255.1). Taxonomy (NCBI): domain Eukaryota; kingdom Metazoa; phylum Arthropoda; class Insecta; order Lepidoptera; family Riodinidae; genus Apodemia; species Apodemia mormo. The sequence goes on along the minus strand of JAUPFN010000012.1, from coordinate 2,759,354 downwards.
ACCCCGGACATACATACAGAAAAACCGACAAACAGACAAAAAATCTAAAAACTATATTTTTGGCTTTGATATCGATTGTAGATCACGCCCCAAGTATTCTTTTAAAAAAATTTTCAATATACAGTTTTGACTTTCCTACGATTTTATTATATGTATAGATGTATGTAGGAACATATGGAACAATAATATAAATATTATAGAATTATATAAATGTTATTTGTTCTTCGATAAATCAGATCTATATTTTGAACAAATATTTTTTTTGTTGACATTACGAGTTTCACAACAAGTGCGATCATATTCTTAGTTGGAACGCATAGTAGACCTCATACCTACAAAAGATACCTACAAGTAATATCTCAATTACTAAGACCTCAATTTACACTCGATGGAAGGAAATCCTAAGTGTGCGAGTCAGACACTTGACTTTTTTAATGTTTGTAAATTTTTTAAGGTTAGAGAACCTAGTCATGAATCGATGGGGATTGGTGACTCCCGGCAGGAACAAACATTTATGTGATGAGCATAATGTTTGTATTTCTGGGTTTGGGTGTTTACTATGTATGTAACAGTATTTATACCTATAGGTATATGTATTTCTATGTTTTAGTATAGTTGACTAATAATAAAACACAAGCAAATTATTTACTTACTTTTGGCACAGATTATGTAACAGTTTCTATCGTAACTTTTGGGTTAGATCAATTCGTGGAATTCGTCCACCGATATTGTTATCAGGGCGAGCGAAGCGAGCCCTACACTAGGCCACTTTCTATGCACTTTTGTGGTACATTTTACTGAAAAAATATCGCATTTTTAGGTTTGAGCTTCGACGTGGTAGTTTATATTCATGTCTAGATTTGTTATCTACCATAAAAATACCATTTTATAAAAATAAAAAAATAGAAGGTACAATTTGTATTAGAATCTTATTACTACTAACGCCATCTCTTATTAAATTAACGAGTTAAAATTGATAGAAGATACATTTTCTATTTGAATTTTTGAACTTATTAAGAGACTACCTACTTCATGAATTGTTTCTTCATATTTGACTGGCGGCGCGCGGTTATCGTGCCCTCGTATAAAGGCGAGGTTCAAGTATAAACTGCAATAGCTATAGGGCCATCAGTTTGATCAGTTTGGCATCGAAGGTGTATGATAAAATCATTGAAAGGAAAATGCAAGGGAAGTTCGAAGTAATATTGTGGGAGGCACAAGGAGAATTTAGGTCTAGAGCAGGGATGTTTGCTGGGAACAGAGGAAATAGAGCGTTAGAGAGTTTCACAATATGCTTATTGAGAAACAGTACAGATGTATTAATTGATTTATATTGTATTGAGATCAATTCCCAATCTTAGCCCGAGGACGAGGGTAAAAAGCTAAAAAAAGGTATATTTACGCCCGTTTCCCCGAAGAGGTAGGCAGAAGTACAACGTGTGCATCCACGGTTAGCTGAAGATACTTAAGTCCCACAATGTGATAGGTGGCCAGCCTATCGCCAGTAGGGCCAATTTCGGGCAAATTTTTCCAATCCCGGGCAAAGTTGTTTTATCAGAAAAATGAAAAAACACATTTTTTTCATTTGCCTGACTCTGGAATCGAACTCCGAGGGTTTCTCTGAGAGAAAAATTCGAAAAATGTATTCGCTGAGTGTTTACCGTCAATTCTTCGTACCTGCGTAGTCCAAAAATTTTGAAGGTTTATTTAAATAAAACATTTTTTGATTTTGATTTCATAAATCGACGTAAAACTAGAAACTTCCTGATTTTAGAAAAAATAAACAATTATTTCAGCAAAATGTCAAAAATGTGTTTTTTATAAGATCAACCTTCATTTTTAATACATATTTTTCCTTGAAAATACCAACAAACAAAAACCAAATATTCTTAGTCCAAAGCCTGACGACGCGGGCCTTTGATGCAAATGTAATGTTTAGGTGAAAATACGCTGAGTTTTTTAGGTTAGACAATTATAAATAAAGTCCATACATTAAAAGATGTAATTCTCATAAAAATACTTATCTAACAATATTACTAGATAGTATAACTTTGCGAGCCCTTACAAAGCTCTGCTAGTTATTATTATAATCTAGCCATAGTCGGGATACATCACCAGTATCATTTAATAGGGGCTGATACCAGAGAGACAAAGGCTTGGGGTCGTCTGGCCTCGTAATTGAGATTATTCGGAACATGAAAGGAGCCTCATTATCGCGCCCTCTGCCTCGAAATAATTTGACAACCGTACGACACAATTACCGTTTGTAATGCCAATTTTAAGAGCTCAATGTCGTCCGAACATAAATCTTTGCGTCTGAACAAAAGAGAATTGCCAAATTGCCGTATAAAGGCGCATGATTTTAAAATAAGTCTTTTATATCATAGGATAGCAAACAAGCAGATGACTCTCCTGATAAGAAGAGATGGCCGTCATCATAGACAAAAAAGATATAGAAACACATCACACATGTTACTTTTAGCATCAGCGATTTAGTCGCTTTTGAATAAAGAAATATAGGTATAAGTATCATCAAATTTTATTGTAAAAATTTAAGACTACAATAATAACGTCTAGAGGTAGACAGAAAGGTTGTTTTTGGCTAACATAAGGATAACAAAAGATATGCGAAAAAGTTTTTTGTATTACATGAACATTATTTAATGTACAGTGTCCTCGGACCAACGGATTGGCAGACTTTCTTCAACGTCAATAACTGGACAAGCATCTTGCAAATAAACACACGTTATATATTAGTACACCCCCCCTTTCCCCCTTGTGATATTTCTATGGATTTTTTTATGGACCCCTCCCCTTTCTGCGCCTCACGTGATTAATGGACGGCCCCTTATTTGTAGTGCTTTGATATAAAAAAAACTAAAATATCTTAATTTCTTTTTCAAAAGATATGATTTTCGCACATGAATCACTAAAGAGCACATGAATGGGCTACCTCAATAATACCAATCACATAATTAAGAGTCACTGTAGCTGAAATTTGTAATCAGCTAGGAATAAACTGTACGTCATTTTATGGAACCTTAAAAATGTCCCATTTTTATTAAACAAGTAAAAATCTTACCAAGAGTTTCAATATTTTTTAGTGTTCTATTTCGACAAAACTCTTCCATTGTTCATTCTTATGCAATGTAGCGCTGTTGCTCAGATGCGCGTCAGAAATGTTTTCGTATACACCGGTTATGGCATACCGAAAAAGTTCCATAACAATTTTCTAAACTTCAAACGAGAAAACAATTAAGAATTTATTTATAAAGAGGTTTATTTTTCAAGTAAACCTCTTTTAGCTACGTCTGTGATTAACTCAGTTTTTTTTCGGATGGAAATAGCGTTTGACGCAGTTGCCACTATTTAAAAATAGAGTGTTGTGAGTATAGCGACATCTATAGGGTAAAAGCAACCATTACCGTGTTATGCAAAATCGACATCAATTACTGGTTGACCAGATATTTTCAACCAAAGAAAAAGAGGAAGAGTTTTTTTATTGAATTTGCAGGCATATACGAGCGGTTGGCCACCTGATGGAAAGCGGTCACCACTGCCCATGGACATTTACAACATAAAGGGTTAGTTGCCTTTTTAGGCAACGGCTTTTAAGGAATTTGTTGATCCTCCTCTTAAAAATCCCAATATCGTAGCTACTCGGAAAACCCGTGTGAGTTAAACTGTTCCAAAGCTTGACTGTTCGCATAAAGAAGGTACGTGCAAATCGAACAGTCGTAGATGACAAATCGTCAAGATGGTGTGAGTGGAATCCCTCACTACGGCGTGTATTGCGTTGGCGGAACGTGGTAGCAGGTTCTCAATTCGACGCGTATACCTATATTTTTCCCCGTGTTGGTTCCGGGCTCCTTTGAAGAATAGGCCAACTGCCGTTCTGCCAGGCAGGTCGTAAAAGGCGACCGATTGGTTATGCGAGTCACTAACATCGTGGTTACTAGGTGGTAGAGTTCTGCATTGTCTCGCCCGGATCTGGTACCACCGCCTTATCTATTCCTGCCGCAATAGCGTCAGTGCTTGTCGCTGTTGTGTTTCGGTTTGCAGGGTAAGGTAGCCGGTAACCTTATGCATGTGGCATTAGACCTCGCCACAAGATAGCAACGCACCATTAACATCTTTGGTGTCTATAGGCGATGGTTGACTCTTTCCATCAGGAGACCCATCTGCTTGTTTGCTATCTTATGATATATAAAAAAAAATTTACTAGCGACCTGCCCGCGGTTTCACCCGCGCAGCTTTTGTTCCCGTGGGAATATCGGAAAGGTTTATACACTTAAACCTTCCTCAAGAATCAATCTATCTATTAAAAAAAACCGAATCAAAATCCGTTGCGTAGTTTTAAAGATTTAAGCATACATAGGGACATATAAGGACATAGGGACAGACAGAGAAAGCGACTTTGTTTTATACAATGTAACTAGCGGCCCGCCCCGGCTTCGCACGGGAAAAAAAAGATTAAAATCGATCCAGTAGTTCTGATTTATTCATTACTTCCCGTAGCCCGCACGCGTTAAATTTGGAGTAAAACGATTCCCCTTTCCCTATGAAGATTTCCTGCTATCTTTAGAATATCTAAATTCATATAGGTACTACATTTTTAGTTTTTACATTTTTACCTATTTCTTTTATTTTTACAGTTAATATATTATGGAATGTCTTTATATACAACGTTCACAGCTTTCTTGCCATTAGACAATACAAATATGTTTTCTTTAGAGGTTACTCTTGAAAGAGCGATATATAGTTGGCCATGTGAAAAGCAGTCAACGCTCAAATCTAAGCCTGCAACGTTGAAGGCTTGACCCTGCGATTTATTAAAGCGAGGCATCAGGACAAACGGGAAAAAAATGTGTAAATGGTTGACCCTACGGGCCATCCCTGAAACTTCTCACTGAATTAAGGTATTTTAAGCTCAAGAGTAAAAAATATAAGCATAGATTTTTCAGTTCAAACATCTATTTTGTTAAAAATGACAGTATTACTAGAAAATGCAGAGCTTTGTAAGGGCTCGCAAAGTTATACTATCTAGTAATATTGTTATAAAAGTATTTTTATGAGAATTACATCTTTTAATGTATGGACTTTATTTATAATTATCTAACCTAAAAAACTCAGCGTATTTTCACCTAAACATTACATTCGCATCAAAGGCCTGCGTCGTCAGGCTTTGGACTAGGAATATTTGGTTTTTGTTTGTTGGTATTTTCAAGAAAAAATATGTATTAAAAATGAAGGTTGATCTTATAAAAAACACATCTTTGACAATTTGCTGAAATAATTGTTTTTTTTTTTCTAAAATCAGGAAGTTCCTGGTTTTACGTCGATTTACGATCTACGATTTACGATCAAAAAATGTTTTATTTAAATAAACCTTCAAAATTTTTGGACTACGCAGGCACGAAGAATTGACGGTAGACACTCAGCGAATACATTTTTCGAATTTTTCTCTCAGAGAAACCCTCGCAGTTCGATTCCAGAGTCAGGCAAATGAAAAAATGTGTTTTTTCAGTTTTCTGATAAAACAACTTTGCCCGGGATTGGAAAAGTGCCCTACTGATGATAGGCTGGCCACCTATCACATTATGGGACTTAAGTATCTTCAGCTAACCGTGGATGCACACGTTGTACTTCTGCCTACACCTTCGGGGATACGGGCGTAAATATACCTTTTTTAGCTTTTTACTCTCGCCCTCGGGCTGAGATTGGGAATTGATCACAATACAATATAAATCAATTAATACATCTGTACTGTTTCTCAATAAGTCTATTGTGAAACTCTCGAACGCTCTATTTACTCTGTTCCCAGCAAACTTCCCTGCTCTAGACCTAAATTCTCCTTGTGCCTCCCACAATATTACTTCGAACTTCCCTTGCATTCTCCTTTCAATGTTTTTATCATACACCTTCGATGCCAAACTGATCAAATTGATGGCATTATAGCTATTGCAGTTTATACTTGAACCTCGCCTTTATACGAGGGCACGATAACCGCGCGCCGCCAGTCAAATATGAAGAAACAATTCATGAAGTAGGTAGTCTCTTAATAAGTTCAAAAATTCTAATAGAAAATGTATCTTCTTTCAATTTTAACTCGTTAATTTAATAAGAGATGGCGTTAGTATTAATAAGATCCCAAGGAACTTATATACTATAACTGGAATCGTTACGAAGCAATATTTGAAAAATAAAAATGTACTTTACTTCGTAAGGAATAAAGTTGACATTTGTTTCTTACATGACAGAGGGGAAAAACATTCTAAGCGAGACAACGACAAGAGTGGATGTTGTCCCTTTCTTGCAATTGCCAGTGTAAATAAAACTATCTAGATGGTAGATTTTTAATTATTCGGTAATCGTTAAATCCTTTTTATTCATACACGTCGATAAATAAATTAGCATAAAATGTATTGTAATTAACATAGTGAGTTCTAAAATGTGCTTAAAAATTTTAATTATTACGTAATTACTTATGCAATGCAAAAACTGTTTCTCTGATTAGTAGAATTACTTAGTAGTAATTTGCAAACTACGCATGGCCGCACTTTTATATGGCGATTGGCGCTTTATTTAGTAGAAAGAGACACACTCCACCCATGTCGTGGTACTCTTCGGAACGATTTTGAAGCGCGTGTGAACATTCCGGGTAGAATGTAACTTCCTTGTAAGATCCTAATACAAATTGTACCTTCTATTTTTTTATTTTTATAAAATGGTATTTTTGTGGTAGATAACAAATCTAGACATAAATATAAGCTACCACGTCGAAGCTCAAACCTGAAAATGCGATATTTTTTCAGTAAAATGTACCACAAAAGTGCATAGAAAGTGGCCTAGTGTAGGGCTCGCTTTGCTCGCCCTGATTAATTTTTGAAAAGCTGTATATTTGAAAACGATGATGGCATTCAACTTAATTTTTGAGATCTAAAATATTGTTTTACCTAAATAATCGATAGGTTGAAAAATTTCGATGCTATGTCAAAAAATATTTTATTTTTAATTTTCTTCATTGATAAATCTCAAACAAATTGACCGAATTAACGGAACAAAAGCTGATAATATTTTTATGTTAATCGGTAAATTAACTTGATAGTTATTTAAAAAAACTTAAGTAACTTTGACCACCGTAGTAATAAACTAATCGATGTTCTTAACTCTGTGAATCTTCATATTCTCCCTCTCTCTCCGACTCACCATTTTCCTAATGCCACTCCTTCACTTCTCGACTTGATCATTATTTCACGCCCTGAGTGCGTCAGTACTCATGGACAGCTACCAGCTTGTTTTTCCTATCACGACCTTATATTTCTGTCATATAAAGTCCGTACGATGAAGAGGAGAAAGGTCTATGTTTTGCGTCGTTGCTATAAAAATATAGACCTGCAAGTGTTGCAAGGCGATGTCAATTCAATTGATTGGTCTGCTGTGACTAACTGCTTAGATATTAATGATAAAATAACTAACTTCAATAGCATTATATTAGATCTTTATAATAAACATGCTCCGATGAGAAAAGTTAGATTAAAACATGACCCTGCTCCATGGATTACTGACGATATTAAGCTTTTTATGAGAAGAAGAGACAAGGCCAATCGCCATTACAGGAAGTTTCCGACGGTTGAAAACCTAACTGCTTATAAACTGTTGCGTAATCGGTGTAATCAGCTGTGTCGTCATGCTAAGCGCCGCTATATTCACGAAACCATTATATCGTCTGGCTCTGATTCTGGCAAGGTTTGGAACATTTTAAGATCCCTTGGCGTTGGTCATTCATCAGTTCCTAGTGAGTGTAGTGTTGATCTAAATGACCTTAATGTTCATTTTTCTACTCCACCTGTAGTTCTAGATAATGTAACTAAGGCGTTCACTATAGCGAGCTTAGCCTCCAATCCGCTTCCCTCGTGCCCTACCTTCAACTTTCAACCAGTCAATGAATTAGATGTCAAAAAGCACGTACTTTCCATTTCGTCCGCGGCTATTGGTTGTGACGGTGTGTGCTCACGTATGATTGTCCCTATTCTCTCTGAACTTCTTCCAATACTCGTTCATATATTCAATTTTTCCTTAACGTCAAGTTCCTTTCCGGTAGCTTGGAAAATGGCACATATTAGGCCACTTCCAAAGATTCCGAATGCTTCTTCTCCTTTGCACTTTCGTCCCATTTCAATTCTCCCATTCCTTTCTAAGGTATTAGAGCACATAGTTCACTCACAGCTAAGTGTTTTTCTGAGAAGAAATTGCCTTCTACATCCTCTTCAGTCAGGTTTTCGACCAGGACATAGCACCGTCACTGCTCTGATCCGGGTAACTGATGATATCCGTCAAGCTATTGATGATAAAAAGCTTACTTGTCCTTTTGGATTTTAGCAATGCTTTTAATTCAGTAGACTTTGACGTGCTAATAAGAGTACTTGCTTCTCTTAATATATCTCCATTTGCTCTTGACTGGTTTCAATCTTATCTGATCTGATCTGACTGGATTGACATATATGCAGGCGTTCCGCAAGGTGGAGTCCTTTCTCCTCTTCTATTTTCGGCATTTATCAACACTATTACTTCCATTATTAAATCAAAATTCCATCTTCATGCTGATGACCTACAGATTTACCGCCACTTTAGCGTCACGAATATAGCGGAGGCAATCAGAGACATGAATGACGATTTAGATGGAATTTATGAGTGGACCAAATCCTTTGGTCTATCAGTAAATCCAATCAAATCGCAAGCATTAATTCTTGGTAGTCGTCCTATGAAGAAATTGATCAATGACAGTCACATTCCTACATTAACGTATAACAATACGCCTATACCTTTCTCCTCTTCCGCTACTAATCTGGGAGTAACTTTTAATTCTGACTTTTCTTGGAACACTCACATTAATAATCTAAGCCGTTAAGTGCATTTTGCATTCCACTCTCTTAAACCACTTCAAAATTTTTTACCTGTTAAAACAAAAATATTTTTAATGCACTCCCTTATTCTCCCAATAATAGATTACGCTGACTCCTGTTATCTGGATGCTACAGAAGAGCTATTAAATAAGCTTGAAAGATTGCAGAATCATTGTATTCGCTTCATCTATGGCATAAAAAAGTATGATCACGTTTCTAATTTCCGAGCTGAACTTCGGTGGCTTCCTATTAGACAGCGGAGAAAAACTCATATCCTTTGCTTGCTATACAAGATCCTTTTCAATCCTATAGCCCCTAAATATCTCCGTGACTCTTTTAGTTTTTTGCACTCTCCTGATACCCCGTGTCGCTCTAACGTTAGAACCTTGTTGCGCTTTCCTCCTAGTAACTCTGCTGCCTACTCGCACTCCTTTGCGGTACATGCAGTAAGTTTGTGGAACTCTCTGCCTAGTGAGATTCGCCTCTGCCAGACTTTTGATTCTTTTAAAAAACCCGTCAAAGAACACTTTCTAACAGAATTGTAATTTTTCCTTATACCGTATGTATTTTTTTTTCTTGTATTTTCATTAATATATATATATATATATATATATATATATATATATATATATATATATATATATATATATATTTAGTTTAGTTATGTAACCATAATATCTATTTTTTTTGTACATCAAGTCTACTTTATTTGATTTCTTTTTTATCTCCTTTATCGGGTTGGCTGGAAGAAATCTCTTTAAGTAGAGATAAGCTCGCCCATTGTACTTATGTTGTGTTTATATATTTTTATTCTAATTGTTCTGTGTACAATAAAGTATTAAATAAATAAATAAATAAGTTTGCTAAAAATAACGTATGAAAAGCTATAAGTTTGAGAATTAAATTCGATTTTGATTTTTGAAACGGTATTTGACGTAGTTTTTTAAGTACTAAAATATCGTAGAACACCAAAAAATGATTGGTTGAAAAATTTCGAAGCTATGTCGAAAAAACACTTTTTCGTCAACGATTACTCTCAAACGGAGAAACTGATTTTAATGCAATCATTACATAGTATAAAACAAAGTCGCTTTCTCTGTCTGTCCCTATGTCCCTATGTCCCTATGTCCCTATGTATGCTTAAATCTTTAAAACTACGCAACAGATTATGATGCGGTTTTTTTGTAATAGATAGAGTGATTAAAGAGGAAGGTTTATGTGTAAAATAACATTCAATATGTTGTAGAGAAATACTGCAATTTTTGAGTTTTCTGATGTCATGTCGTAAATAATTATATTTTTTTCCGCTTATATTGTAAACGCTGGCTAAACCCTACGAGATTTATCAAAATAATGTACTAAGTATTTGTACACCTTGAAAAGGTCTACAGAAAAGTCCGCGATGGTATATGTCTAGCTCTTATGGATAACCCACAATAGCATGTTTTTGTCATTTACTTTTTACGAGAAATAATGGCTTTTTTTCAAAGCAATTTTAAACAATACAGCACTAATCCTTATCCAATTAAATACCTTTAATATATTGTTAATTTAAGATAGATCAATATGGCCGTTTACAGCATGTAATTTAAATGAATATTTTCGAAGATATTACAGATTTAAAATGCAGGGGCGTAGCGGTTGCGGGGTTACCGGCCGGTCGGGCGGCGCGCGCGCAGTGTATTCTGAAACCGCTGGAGAAGGTGTTAATTTTCGGATAAAGAAATATAGGACTTAGCTGAAAACCAAAATTTAGTACATTCCTTTTTTTAACTAAATATCACCATATAAAAATCATGTGGATGATTAGAAACAGTATTAACAAATTATTTTTCCTGTTTTCGGAATTTTATATGATCAAGTAAAGTACATTCTATCATGTAATAAGTTAGCACATTCCTTAGATAATATCTTCAGGTATAACTTATAATTTTTGCGAAATTGTTATTTAACAATCAACGTAAAAAAACGTGATTTAGCAAACCAGTTTTTTACTACTTTACTTACTTACTTTTCATTTTACTTTTCTTTTTTTTCACTGAGTGACATAGGCTATTTGAAAAAAAAAACTTCCCACTACGTATGTAAATAAGGAAGTTACTGATTTTACCCCGATTTTCGAAAATCGACTTTTTACCAGATGTCCACGTTTAGAGGTCCTAGGAATCTTTTCCGACTATTTTCATGATGACGTCAGTATGTCTGTCTGTCTGTATGTATGTATGTATGTATGTATGTATGTGTGTGTGTGTATGTGTGTGTGTGTGTGTGGGTAGGTGTGTAAGTAAACATCTCATAACTTTTGAACGGCTAGATCGATCGATACGCGGTTGGATTCTGCTCAACTTAGATTTCCTGAAAATTTGAACCGATTCGGTCCAGGAGATTTTGAGAAATTTTGAAAAAACATCAAAAAAATTTTGATGAAACAGTATTTTTTTTAATATAACTTCCAGATTTATGTACCGATTTAGATATACCGAAAATAATTCTTTTTTTTTGGAATTAGTTTACCCCGGGGGTGGTTTTATTTAATTACTTTTTCAAAATCCAACTATAAGGGTATGTAAACAAGGCATGATTGATTGTTCATTTATTGATTTTAATGTATGACCACGTATTAACTTTTTGTCGTTTTAATTTTTTGTTAAAAAGATATGAATGTTGGTTTTAGATCTGGAAGAGGACACGGATGGATCAAGTTTTCTCACTCCGCAACATCGTAGAGAAGCATCTGGCTGTCGGCCAGAAGGTTTTCTGCGGTTTTGTGGATTTGGAGAAAGCGTTTGATAGAGTTGTGTGAAAGAAATTTTGGGACATTTTACTTTAATGTGAAGTTACACTTATTTATTTTTTCACCTTTTAATTTCTTCAGCCAACTTTTTTGAGCGATGAACAAAGTCGCGAGTAATAGTAATTATGGGACTAATTGGGGAGATATCTTCCTAAACAAAAACTAAATTTTCCTAATCGGTTACTAAATGATCGAGTTTTGTGGAAACTAACATTAAAAAAATCCGGACTGAGAATCTCCTCCTATACGGAAAGCTGATTAATAAACCTCCCATGTGTTAGCACGGTAAGACTTGCATTTTAATAAAAGTAATAAAAAAACAAATTCTTTCGGACTGTTATCTATGTTTTGAATCAACATTCTTTGACAGCGCTACAGCTGCTATTTTCGTAGAAATATTATACAACATAAATGAATTGAATATGGATGTGTAACACTTCAAAGAACTTACAAAAATATACTTTGTATCGCAGTTAGAAATAAACGACTAATTCATACATCTTACATTTCGTGTCTTCCCGTTCTAGATGACCATCGATTTGGTCAAGACGGATGACATTGGGGTAGCCAATGTCTGGCCACTCCCCATTACACTTCTTAGGCCCGATTTTTCAATGGCCAGGTAAACAACTAGATAACATAAATTCCACAGTTAACAATGTTTTAAACTTTTCAATTGACAGATAGTTAGTGAATTGATATTATAATAATGATCACATTATAAAATATTATTTTAAATGTGGTCATGTTTGCCCCCATCCGTCAGATAGTAATGATCGGTGTCTGAATTTTTGTCGCAAAAAAAAACAAATAAATATAAGTAAATAGCATCATGCCGATCCCCTCAGGTTTTTACATTATTAGATAGGAAAGAAGTAGATGGCTCTCCTGATGGAAAGAGAAACCATTCCGTATAGACACCAAAGATGTAAATGGTGCGTTGCTATCCGTGCCTCGGGACTCGGGATCCGTGCGTCGGGATGCATTGTCACATGCATAAAATAAAATATTTTTCAAGATTTTATTTTACCACTTTGTTGCCGTGACTAATATCCGCAGTACCTGGATAACCGAACTTGGCTCGGTACCTATATTTAGCCAAAACGACGTTTTCTAAAAATAAAACCTAGGTATATCGATTTATCGCCGCCCAAAACGCTCTGTAAACTAAATTTCATGAAAATCGTTGGAGCTGTTTCCGAGATTCAGATTATATATTAATTATTTATTTAAGCATAACAAGATTATATATTTATATATATACACACAAAAATTGCTCGTAATAAGTTATTAGGTATTCAAATGAAATTACAGCTTTCTAGAACTATAAGGATTTCTAAGGGCTGCGGATGGATGGACGGGTGGACAGACAGCGGAACAATAAGGGTTTCTAGTTTACAGAGGAACCCTAAAAAGTGAACTAGAAGTACAAGTAAATTTATTTGTAATATTTTAAAATGCAGTTTCACCTAGTGTTAACGATGGAAAGTATCCAATGTATTTTTACTCCGGTGCTTATGAACCGACTTACAAAATTATTATTTTTACTTTGGGTATACTATTTTGTCCCATATTTTTGTGAAGATTTGATCCAGGGTTCCAGAGATACGGGAGGTTGAAAATTAGTTGTTGCAGTTTTACTATGTTAAAATTATTAAAATATATGAAAATATAAAACTTCCGTAGCATAGAATAATAACGCATTACTCTCATACTCATACTCAAGTTCCGTTGCATGTTTGTAAGCTTAATCATTGAGCACGTCACTAAATACGGCCATTGCTAATATTCTATGGCTATACCACGAGGTATGAATTTACTTTTTGGGCTATACGTAGCGCAGATTTATACGAGTCGAGAGAAAACAGGTGGCTGCTAGACACAATAAGGAAAGAGTGCGTTCTATGATTCGGTCTGCGGTGTTGTCGGGAGGGTATTAAATGCCCAAATAAATGAACCGAATATCTATATAATAAGTGTCAGTGCACACCATCGGAATGCTGGGCAATTAGTGATTTAGTAACAAATCAAAATTTTATTCAGGTGTCACCCTTAAATCAACTTTGTTCAAAGTAATTTCGAAGTAAAAACTGTTTTAACTACACTGGATGATTTTTGGTAATAGAATAGAGTTTGTATCAGCGCGCATCAGATACCATATGTTTTCGTAAAATAGTGTAATATAAACTCTTGTATTCGAAAGTTGTATTATACTAATATACTTCATGGTATATTTGTACATATAAACGCAATTCCGTGATAAGTACTGTGGGGTATTAATACAGAGTAAACGCTAATACACGTTCCACTTCACCGTGATTCACTGGTTTGTCGGATAGTCAGATAAGTCTAATAGTGTATAATACATGGGGCACACTAAAAGTTTTGCACTACTAGCTAATCGGAACTATTTGAATTTCGAATGATATATTTTTAAAACGTTGCAACCTTCTTAGTAATTAAAAAAATAATTGGCGGGAAATGATTTGTCAATTGTTTTTTATCACACATCAAAGTTCTACGTACACAACGAAAATGGAATTAAGTCGAAAAGATTTTAGAGCGATGATTTTTTATGATTTTAAAAGTTCTCTTTCTCCGCAAGACTGTGCCGCTTGTCTTCAAAATGCTTTTGGGAGAGAAGCACCTTGTTTGAGCACCGTGAGGCGATAGTTTGCTGAATCTGAGAGAGGTCGTGTTTCTTTACATGAAGAATTTCGTAAAGGGCGGCCTTCAAATGCAGTCAACGAAAATAATGTGGCTACTGTTAAGCGGTTAATTGAAGAAAACCCGCGGATTACCTATGAGACAATTCGAAGACTATTGGGAATTGGTATGAGCCAAATTCAGAAAATTTTACACGAAGAATTGCAAGTTCGGAAACTTTGTTGTTGGATCCCTCATGAACTGACAGCGGAGCAGAAGCGGGCTCGCGTGGAATAGTGCTCACAGATGCTATTGAAGTACGACCACGGATATTCTGTTAATGCTGTTTATGACACATAAAACAGCAATCTTGTGAATGGGTGTTTGAATATGAGAACAGGTCAACAAAAGTGAGAGAGGCGAGAAACGTTGATAAAAAAATGATCGCGTTTTTTTCTCAGCTACGGGTCCCATCTGTACATTCACTTGAAGAACAAAAGAGTGTTAATGCCGAGTGGTATTCTACCATTTGTTTACCCAGGGTGTTAGAAAAAGTTCGCGAAAGACGACCCAAAAGCCGCATTCTCCTACACCATGATAATGCTTCTTCACACACGGCCAACAAAATAAAGCCATTTTTAGCTTCCGAAAAAGTACATCTCATTCACCCTGCGATTTCTGTATTTTTCCCAAAATCAAAGATTTGATGAGAGGTTTTACTTTTACCAACTCCGAAGAGGCAGTAATAGCGTTCAATCAGCACGTAGAAAACATGCCTACAGAGCGGTGGTCCTCCTGTTTTAAAAAAATGGTTCGATCTCATGAAAAAATGTTGAAAATATAAAGGAGATTAATTTGAAAAGCAATAAACATAATATTTTGGTTAAACATGTTGTTTTTTTAAGTTACGCAAAACTTATAGTGTGATCTACGTAATATATTAGTGAACACGGTTTTACCAGTTTTATAACGTAAATGTCCTTTGTTATAACTGGAACTGACAACGTTAGATGCTCATAAACAACAATAAAATAAAATAATTTTAAGCTTAAGCCTACTTAGTATCAAATCGGTGAACTTGATGATTTGCAGTACCACAAGTTGCTAGGTGTACCTTGCGGCCGATAAGTTGCTCTTCGCCGACATTCCTCAGGTCTGCGCGGACCCTAAAAAACCTTGTTCGTTTTCAATTATCCTGCCGTTCAACTTTTTAATTACTGCCATACAAAATGCCGCTTAAAAGCTTTCCATTATAGACGTGTTTAGTATTTTTATTTTGCTTTTATCATAGGGTTGGGTATCAAAAAGTTGGAAGCTCTTATGATAGCAATTTACAACCGTTCCTTTTTGAAGAAGAGATCTGTTGCCTTACTGCTAGGCAAATCGTAAAAGGCGAGAAAAGGCTAATTCGTGTCACTAACATTGTGACTAACTAGGTGGTAGAGATCAGCAACGTCTCGAACTGGTTCGGTATCACCTTACCTATTCCCGCCGCAATAGCGTTAATGCTGGTCGTTGTCGTGATTTGGTTTAGAGGGTAAGGTAGTCTTATACAGGGGCGGATCCAAGGAGGCTATGGGGGTCATGACTCCCCCCTCCCCCTAGGCAGGGGTCTAGGTACGGATTTATTATTTCAAACTAAGGATTAGAGCCTATATTGACTGAACCTCAAATGTGTGACCCGCATGACCCGAAGCATAGAATACTTAGAGACTAACAGAAGTCAATGTTACATACAAGTAATATTCGAGCATAGCACACATAGACACCTCTCACGGACGCTATATCTCGGACTGGTGCGGAACAAACTGTCCCGAACCATTCCGAGATATCGCGTCCGTGAGAGGTGTCTATGTGTGCGTTGCTCGAATATCACATGTACCTATGTAGATCAAAAAATATAATATTCTCTACGAGAGAGATGTAGATTGACTACTGTTGGTCTCCAGTATACTGTGCCCGAAGGCTGGATCTACCCTTGGTGGTATATTTGTGGCATTACCTCGTATAGGTCCTTTTGGTGATTAGACTGCTGACTTTTGGTGATAAATATATATTGTCCGGGTCATCTAACTACAGAACACCACGGCTTATCGCTTTCACGATCTAGGCCTCGCATCTATTTACGCCTTTCAATTAATTACGTTAGGGTGTCGAGTACAATTTTTAAGGTTTAGGTGAGAATTAACACTTACGGTTTGATAATGGAAATGTAAAAAGTATATTCACGTCCGTATCCCCGTAGAGGTAGACAGAGGTACAAACAGCGGACCCACTATTAGCCGAAGAGGCTTAGACCCACAATGAGATCAGTGGCAAGCCGATCGCCAACCGGGCACTTTCCCAATCCCAGGCAAAGTTGTTTTATCAGAAAACAGAAAAATACATTTCTGAATTTCCCAATCCGGGAATTGAACTTGGGACCTCATGTGATTAACACCGATACCGGACCACTAGACCGCAGAGGCCATAAAATAAAAGTGTCACAAAAATACGTTTTTATTAATCATAGATAGCAAAGAAGCAGATGACCATATAAAGCCAAGGATACACTAGGGGACAAACGTCCTGCGACACGTGCCGCCAGCATCGTCGGGTGAAGTATCGCGACGTTGCCGGACTTCGCTCGACATGTCTGGCAACATTGCGCGACACGTGCCGCCAGCAACGTTGTGTGAAGTAGCGCGACGTTGTCGGACTTCGCTCGACATGTCTATTGTCTGGTAACATCGCGCGACATCACTAATTGACTGAAGACACTGTTGTTTCTTCCAAGTATGTTCCTTCTAACCCACCATCCTCTCGTCCTTTTTCTTTTTTCTTTGACTTTTAATTTATTATAATTATATACGCCGCAGCCAACAACACTACCTAGGTGGGTGTCATGATATCGATTGCCCTGTGGAACAAAACTTTGTGATGTCGTCAGATATGTCAGACAAAGTTTCGCGAAGTCGCACTACTTCTAACGTCGCTACGGACATAGTCGCGCGATGTCGCCAGTTATATCAGGCGAAGTTTCGAGAAGTCGCACGACTTCGTCTGACGTCGCTGCAGACTCAAGACGATATCCTTGGCTTAAAAGTCTTTTGTAGTAAAGAAATAGCCATCGTCTATAGATACCATGCCACTGATTATATTAGTTACTACGCCATGCGCTACCATTCATATGGCGAGGATTTATGCCAAAAGCATACGTTCACTGGCTGCATTACCCTTCAAAACATTGACAAGCACTGCTACGAAAGATAATATATATGTATATTAAACCCGAGGGAGGCGTTGCGGCGGACGGGTATACGGAGAGCAAGGGGAAATCACTGTGACTTCCCCGTGTTTCCCGTGTCCCCATCCCTCGCAACGCCTAAATGCTAGTGACACGTTCGGCTAATCGTTTGTCTTTTACGAATAGTATAGTGGAAATGTAGGAAATTTTATAAAAAAGCACATGGATAGACAAGGAAAATAGCTATAATGGAAGGTTATCTACCACCAGGAGAATTCTCTATTTGCTTAGCTTATGTGAACACAAAGAGTTGGTATAAGTTACGACAGCATAACATATACTTATATGTATATTATAACGACTCTGATGTCTGTCTCTGTCTTTGAAACGTCAACTATCACGAGAAAAAAAAAACAAATAGTCCCTGTAATAATTCAAATATTTTTGTTCATAACAAAGAGAATATAAAATTTGTAAGTGCGTGTCGGGTCACGCGCAATGTACTACATCACAAAGTCTCAATCTGTCCGTAATGTGATGGACATCCAAAGCTGTCTATCACAATAATACGGACTAAGAAGAGGGCTTTTATTGTTTCATACTATGAAGATTTAACCTATTTAAAGTCAATGACGGATATATCCGCACCACAAGTTCACCGCCTATAAAAACTTCATTTACATTCTATAAGTCTGTCGACTGTTACTAAAGAACTTGTGAAGCCTTCTAAGGCGGGATATTTTTCCTTTTAACTTCATTATATTTAGTACTAGCTGTGCCCGCGACTTCGTCCGCGTGGAAAAAAACTAAAATAAAATTAGCCTAAGTTACTCCTTATTACATCAGTTATCTGCCAGTCAAAGTCCCGTCAAAATTGGCCCAGCCGTTCCAGAGATTAGCCGGAACAAACAGACAAACAGACGGATAGGCAGACAGACAAAAATTGTAAAAAATATTATTTTGGTATGTGTACCGTGTATACATCCATATGCATTTAGTAAAAAGCGGTTATTTTAATATTACAAACAGACATTCCAATTTTATTTATTTGTATGTATGTATAGACTATTTGATTTTTCCCCCACCCCCGAAATCAACAGTTTTGCTGGCAGAGGGGTGGACACTTAACTTCAACAAAAACCAGTACTTTAAAGCGTAATATTACAAAAACGAGTCCCTTAATTGAATCGGTTTTCACAAACCCACATTTTTTTAAAAAAACCTATCCAACGAAAACACACATTATGGAGTACACGAGAAAGAAAAATAATATCCCGAATTTAGTGGTAAAAGCAAAAGATAAATATAACTGATATTGAAAATTCTTTTTTCGATAAGCACGGTCCTTATCGAAAAAATAATTTTCTAAATCGAGTTCTGATAAATCTGAGGTAACAAACATAAAAAATACAATCGAATGGAGAAACTCCGCCTTTTTAGAAAATCTTAGATGAAAAAGGAAAAGGAAAAATTTAGATGAAGTCGCTTCTATACACTTATATCTGTGTTCCCGCCTACCTGGGCAGCGCGTATAAAACATTCCACGGGCAGTAAGGGCGGACCATTCGGAAACGGTTAAGTCGACGGGTCGTCTACAAATCGGGTTTAGCAGGTGAGATATATTTAAATAACTTTAGCTTCTCTCTTTAATTTATGGCATTAAAATGTTTTTAAAGTGATGGCAAAGGAATTTTATCGGTTACCATTTAATTTGATTAATAGGAGTTCACTAATTTATTATTATTATTATTTTTTATATCATAAGATAACAAACTAGCAGATGGGTCTCCTGATGGTAAGAGTCAACCATCGCCTATAGTCAAAGTCAAAGTCAAAACATTTTTATTCAAATTATCCTTTACAGACACTTTTGATGAGTCAACATTTTTTGAGTTACTACCGGATCGAAAAAGCGGCCACACACATATATATAGACACCATAGGTGTTGATGGTGCGTTGCGATCTTGTGGCGAGGTCTAATGCCACATGCATAAATTTACCGGCTACCTTACCCTCCAAACCGGAATACGACAGTGACAAACACTGACGCTATTGTGGCAGGAATAGGTAAGGCGGTGGTACCAGACCCGGGCGAGACAATGCAGAACTCTACCACCTAGTAGTCACGATGGTAGTGACTTGCATAGCCAATCGGTCGCCTTTTACGACCTAGCTGGTAGAACGGCAGTTGGTCTATTCTTCTAAGAAACCCGGAACCAACACGGGGATAATAATTTTGTAAGTTATCTTTCTGTTTATTATCAATAGTTATAATTCTAAAGTAAGGCTGTCGGTCCCGCGGGGTTATCACTTATCACGTATCTCGCAATGCACTATTATCGTAATTATTTAATCATTGCAAGACAAATATTAGCCTTGCATATTAGTGGCAGTGGTTACCGCTTGATTAATTTTGGTGCTGTAACATTGCAAAAAGTGCATCCATTGACCAGCAAGCAATTGGCGACGTTTTTGATGATTTTTTCATTACGTTTAAGAGTCATCGCTGATCGCTGGCGGAATGCAAATGTTAGGCAATAAGCTTGCAAATTGAAAAAACAAATGGCCGTACAATGCATATATTGGGATGACCATCCATCTCACAAATCGCCGAGGTGTGTTGTGGATAAAGTAATGTATTTTGACGGTTGCTTCTCTTTGTCTACACCGTAAAAGTATCAGCGAGATATTATTTTTTAGTGATTATAAATTAGTGATGTTTGTAATTGTTTTTGTTATTTATTTTTGTTGTTTTTTTTTGTTAATTCAGATTTTTATATTTGTTACATCAGGATTCGGTGATTTATGTACCGATTTGGAAAATCCCTTTTTTGTCTAAGAGGGTGTACTCCCCGTGTTGGAGAAGATCCGATGAAGGGTTCCGGAGATACAGGAAATGGGACGTCGGTCGCTGCAGTACTACTGCGATAATAGAGCGGGATCCCAGAAACAAACTTTTTTTGATTACTAACAAGGTGAATTTTTGTGAACAGCTTCGTTATGACGAGTCTTTTATATCTTCGAAAAATCTCGAATCGGGTAACTTATAAAGATAGATAAAAAAGAAATCTTTAGAGTGTTGGACTAAGAAAAGTTTCTACTTTACGTGTAGGACAATGTTACTCTTGAATAACAATAATAATTAACAAGCTGTTGTGAGAAAATTAGGTTGTTATTAAATTGATTAATATCAATTTAAACATCTCATAATTCCGAAACTTTAGAGTGGAGGACTCGCCAGAAAAACCATCGAATGTTTTTTTAATTTGTTTTTTGTTTAAATTTTCATAATATAATCTTTTTTTTTTTATATCATAAGATAGCAAACAAGCAGATGGGTCTCCTGATGGAAAGAGTCAACCATCGCCTATAGACACCAAAGATGTTAATGGTGCGTTGCTATCTTGTGGCGAGATCTAATGCCAAATGCATAAGTTTACCGGCTACCTTATCCTCCAAACCGGAACACGACAGCGACAAGCACTGACGCTATTGCGGCAGGAATAATCAAGCGATCAAAGTCAAAAAAATAATAATTGTTATTAATAAATATTTTTTCTTCACCTAATCAAAATTTTCAAAGCTCCATAACTTTATTATCTACCTAATTTGAGATTTTTCGAAGACAGAAAAGATGGTTTTCTCGTCAAAACGAAGCTGTTCACAAAAATTCAGCTTGTTATTAATCAAAAAAGTTTGTTCCTGCGATCCCGGTCATGTTTTATTATTCCTATGTTTTGATGTGTGTTGACTGACCCTCCCCTATTACTCTAGGGATTGATTACCTACTACACCAAACCTGTGGTTTTACTGCGCTAAAAATATCTTGTAATATGGCTTACTTTTAAGTTACGTACGTAATTGTCATGTCCCAGCTTGGCCCGCGAATAGATTTTATATAATTTTCAAGTCGTCCATATAAATTTCAACCAATAATTAAAACTGAGATTACAGTGTGACATGTATGTTTGTAATATTATTGGAATTGAATAATATTTGAGTTTAATATTCTATTTAGGCGTCCAGGCACGTGTATTAAATTCCGTGTTTATATGTTTGTATGTTTGTCCAAGAATTTCTCGAGAACAAACTGAGGTTGTTCTTTTCGATTAAAAAAAGTATCTTCACGCCCGTATCCCCGAAGGGGTAGGTAGAGGTACAACAAGTGCACCCACGATTAGCCGAAGATCTTGACTTGAACTTGAAGACTTGGTCCCACAATGTGATAGGTGGCAAGCCTATCGCCAACCGGGCACTTTCCAATCCCGGGCAACTTTGTGTTTATCAGAAAACTGAAAAAACACTTTTTTTATGTGCCCGACCCGGGAATCGAACCCGGGACCTCATGTGGTCAACGCCAACGCTGGACCACTAGACCACACAGGCGACTTATAGACTCTTTTCGACTTATAGATTTAAATTAGGTATATTCCAATTTAAGAAAAATTCTACGTTTAATCAAATCAGCAGGTCTACCCTTGAAAACAATATCAATCTTAAACCAATATTGATAACAACAATAAGTTTCGAATATCGTCAAAAAATTGTACTCTTGAAACCAATATTGCCCACATTGATTCAGTATAGTAACGACTTAATTATTGGAAATAGATGTCATCGTTACTCGTCAAGATAGTGTTACAAGTGGAAATTTTAAGTACAATTTTAAACAAAATAACGAATAAAAGCAATAATGAGTAGGTAGTTCCAAAAAATTTCGAAATCCGTGTGGCATGTCGCCAAATCCAATAATTGAATATAGTTGTCCAGAGTACGAAATACTTCAAAATTCATTAAATATTCTTTGAAAATTGAAATCGATTTTCAAGAGCAGCCCTACAGTTTAGCAATTATCGAGATACGGGTAAAGCGGACAAATATTTGAAATAGGTTTAATTTTTATATTATATTTATTAGTCAATTGTGCATACAAACATTCATCCCCTGTTTTAGCCCCTTAAGGGTAAATTTTTGAAAAAGTTACACCATGTTAGACGCTGGATCTACAACCATCTCCAAATTTATTCAAAATCAGCAGGCCTACTCTTGAAAACAATATAAATCTTAAACCAATATTGATAAAAACAATAAGTTTCGAATATCGTCAAAAAACGGTACTCTTGAAACCAATATTGCCCACATTGATTCAGCATAGTAACGGTGGATATAGATGTCATCTTTACACGTCAAGCTATTGTTACAAGTGGAAATTTTAAGTACCGTTTTAAACAAAATAACGAATAAAAGCAATAATGAGTAGTTCCAAAAAAAATTGAAATCCGTGTGGCGCTGTCGCCGAATCCAATAATTGAATATAGTTGTCCAGAGTACGAAATACTTCAAAATTCATTAAATATTCATTTAAAATTGAAATCGGTTTTCAAGAGTAGCCCTACTGTTCAGTGGCTTAGACGCGAAAGCGTAATCTGTTTCGCTAAATATATGCGCATTTATAATATTTGTATAGTTGGATGAATATATATGATATATGTATGGAAAAACGTATCAATCAAATATGTTAATGGTGCGTTGCCGCCAGTCTGATAGCACATGTCCAAATTTACCGACCACATTGCCCTCGGAACTCGACAATGATAAGTACTTATGTCTGATGCTATTAGGGCAGAGTACTGACTTGGTGTCATAGTTAGGTAATATGTTGAGAAACTCTACCATATTAAATACATTTAAATATTATGTGTGAATAAATAGTGTATCAGTTTCAAAATTTTATAGAATAAAATTTAAGGATATTTTAAATTTTTGAAAAATTTTGAATTACACACCGTTTCATATTTGAATATGTTGGTAACTCTGGTAATTTTTGGTGTTTGTTCCGGGCTCCGTGTTGGTTCCAGGCTCCTTTGAAGAATAGGCTAACTGCCGTTCTACCAGGCAGGTTGTAAAAGGCGACCGATTGGCTATTTGAGTCACTACCATCGTGGCTACTAGGTGGTAGAGTTCTGCATTGTCTCACCCGGGACTGGTACCACCGGCTTACCTATTCTTGCCGCAATAGCGTCAGTGCTTGTCACTGTGGTGTTGCGGTTTGGAGGATAAGGTAGCCGATAAACTTATGCGTGTGGCATTAGACCTCGCCACAAGATAGCAACGCACCATTAACACGTTTGGTGTCTGTAGGAGATGGTTGGCTCTTTTCATCAGGAGACTCATCTGCTTGTTTGCTATCTTATGATATAAAAAAAAAAATAATCTTTAAAAACTTGTATCACACATATTCTTGCAAATAGATATTTTTCATTTCGTTTCGTTTCGTCTTGTCTTGTCTCGTATCGTTTCGTTTTATTTATGTAGTAGTTACGATATCAGTGACACGGCTAACCATTCTTTCATCTTTTAAGAACTGCCTGATAGAAGAACAGATGGTCTTTCTCTATTTTACAAAAAAGTCCTAAACCAACACACGAAATGCGTTCGAAATCTCTATCAACGTTAAATCTATCTATATATTTAAAAATCAATTGCTGTAAGTTAGTCGCACTAAAACTTGAGAACGGTTGAACCGATTTGGCATAATTTTGGTTTTGAGTTAATTGTTGAAGTCCAGGGAAGCTTAAAAAGGTGAGAAAATATAGAAAAAAATAAGAGTAGTTAAAAAGGCAGAACAACGTTTGCCGGGTCAGCTAGTATAATTCTATAAATATTCTGTGTTCATATATGATTCTCGATTTACCACGATTCCACATCCATATTAAATATTAATTCATCCATTAAGAGCGGTTGCACACTGCTTCCGATTTTACTCCACGAAACTATAATAGCGCGTACGACACTGTCTATTGAATGTTGAAACCATAGATTTAGACCATGATGCTTACATGAAAAACCATCAAAATTTATGTGGGAAATGTTTGACATTTTTTTACCTTAACTTTACATAATTTGATATAAGTATTCTAATACTGTACTGCTGTGCTCGATAGTAAAATTTAAGGAAATAAGAAAATTAGCAGTGTATTATGCGTCATTTACCACCCAAAAGGAACGGCTGGTTCGAAAGTTCCGAGGGCGCGACGAGTAGTACCAATGTATACTTTATATTGCGTGGCGTGAAAATGAGAAAAAAACTTACATTTTCCACAAAAAATAATTGCAATCAGTTTACCCCGTGATGGTCCGGATTCCCTTGGAACAATAGATCATCTGCCATTGTACCAGGCAGTTCGTAAAAGGCGAATGATTGGCTATGAGAGTCATTACCATCGTGGCTACTAGCTAGTAGAGGTCTGCATTATCCCGGCCGAGTTGGTACTACCGCCTTACCTATCCTTGTCGCAATAGCGTCAGTGATTGTCACTGTCGTGTTTGGAGGGTGAGGTAGCCGGTAAACTTATGAATTTGGCATTAAGAACCCGTCACAAATATAGCAACACACCATTTGGTGAGAAATTAGTTCGCCTTCCATCGGGCACTGTGCGTTCTGGTCTCTCGTCAAGGCTGTCTTAGGAAATTTCTCCCAGCCTTAATTTCCATCCTTGCACAGAGACGATGACTCTCTGGCCCATACCGCAAAGGAGAAAACCGATCTTCTGGGCTCATTCTTTGCGGCCAAATCGACTCTGGATAATCAAGGGAACGCACCGCCTACCATCCCGCAGTGTGATAGTTCTATGCCAGAACCACAGTTTCGGCAGTCATCTGTGCGTAAAGCACCACTTTCCTCGGACATCCACAAGTCGAGTGGGCCTGATGGCATCCCCCGATTGTGCTTAAAGTATGTGCTCCAGAGTTGGCGCCAGCATTGACGCACCTATTTCGGCTTTCCTATTCACTCGGCGTGGTACCGAATTAATGGAAAACAGGTTTAGTGCATCCCATTCCTAAAAAAGGAGATCGCTTTAATCCGTTAAACTATCGGACAATAGCCATAACCTCCTTGTTCTCCAAAGTCATGGAGATACTTATAAACTGGCAGCTCCTGAAGTATTTAGAAGAGCATCAGCTGATTAGCGACCGTCAGTACGGTTTCCGTCGCGGTCATTTAGCTGGTGATCTTCTAGTATACCAGACGCTTCGCTGGGCGGAGGCAGTTGAGTCCAAGGGGGAAGCATTGGCAGTTAGTTTAGACATAGCGAAGGCCTTCGATCGGGTATGGCATAAAGCGCTTCTCTCAAAGCTGCCTTCCTATGAGCTTCCTGAGAAATTATGCAAGTGGATCACCAGTTTTTTTGGCTGATCGGAGCATCAAGTTCATAGTCGACGGCGCATGCTCCGACCTCAAACCTGTCAATGCTGGTGTTCCCCAAGGCTGCGTGCTATCACTGACACTGTTTCTTCTGCATATCAATGATATGTTGCGAATTAGTAACATACATTACTATGCGGACGGCAGTACTGGTGATGCTACATACTCCAGCCATAGCGGTATTTCTCGCGAACACGTCGAAGGGGGCCGGAACAAGCTCGTGTCTGAACTCAAGAATCGACTAACCGATGTCTCAGAATGGGGTCGTTAATTTTGCGTTTGTTTGTGTAGCTTTGTGCGTTCACCACTAAAAAAACACCCTTTGTCATATCACCTCTGTTCGAGAACACTTACCTGACAACCTCAGCCAGTATTGGAATACTGGAAGTCGACATATCAAACAACGTTCAATTCCGCGGTCATTTGGAAGGGAAGGCTAAACTAGCCTCCAAAAAGCTTGGCGTACTCAGTAGAGCAAAGCAGTACTTCATACCAGCCCATCGCCTTCAACTTTATAAGGCCCAAATTCGACTTCACATGAAGTGCTGTTCTCACCTCTGGGACGGAGCTCCTCAGTACCAGCTTCTTCCTCTTGATCGCATTCAACGTAGAGCGGTTCGAATCGTCGACGATCAGGCAATTTCTAATCGGCTTGATTCTTTGGCTTTACGCAGAGATGTAGGTTCGCTCTGCATCTTTTACCGTATGTATCATGGGGAGTGTTCCGAAGAGTTATTCGGACTAATTCCTGCAGCTAAATTCCATCATCGGCAATCGCGTCAAAATTTAAAGTTTCATCCTCACCACCTCGATGTCTGGAAATCCACAACCGTGCGTTTTTGTCGGCACTTTTTGCCTCGCACTACTTCTTTGTGGAATCAATTACCCTCGGGGTGTTTTCGAACGGATACGACTTAGGGACCTTCAAGAAACGAGCTTATTCATTCTTAAAAGGCCGGCAACGCAGCTGCAAGACCCCGGTCCGTCCGTCCGTCCATACGCGGCGGTGATCACTTACCATCAGGTGCACCACCTGCTCGTTTGACCTCTCTGCTATATAAAAAAAACCATGAACATATTTGGTGTCTTGTAGGTGATGGTTGTCTCTTACCATCCGAAAATTCATTTGCTTATTTGTTATCCTATGATATGAAATTATTAAATTATTTAATAAATTACTAAAACCAACCAAAGCAAACCAAATCTAACAATGGCATACTCTTTCAATTTTTCGATACTAAACGGCTCTTTACATGCTATAGATCTAGAAAAATTAAGCAATCTATATCAAAGCAATTTCTATTGTACGCAGACTGAGAGAGCGTTTGTTAAATCGATGTTAGCGTTTTTTTACTGTGAGCATTCAGTGCGATTACGTATTGCGTTTGACCTGAGTGTGTAAAATTTTATGTTAGGTTCCGAAGTAGTTTATGGAAGTTACGCACTACATCCAAATACTTCCCGTCATCCGTATATCTCCAATTCAGAGCGGAATATTGACGGATCGATAAGGCCTAGGAGTAACCGTTCTTACGTTCTGCATCCGATTTGAATCCGATAAAATACGAATTTAGAAAACTTGTGCCGAAATCAGACATTCATTTTCACAATATTTCTTTTATATGCAGAGCAACAGTAGAATGTTTACGTTTTAATATCCTGACATACATTTTTGGCCCTGCTATCGTACTAATTCAGTACATCCCAATTTTTTTACTATAGATACTTTAGTCTGTCATAGAATGACGTTTAGTAACTCTGATTCAGTGCAAAATCTTCTATACAAATAGATATACGACAACTTAGGAACATAATTTCACGGATCTGGATCGGATACAGTGTAAAACCGCTCTAACGGTTGTGATGTAAAATTTTAATTAAAATGTTAACCTTTTAAACTTTTTCAATAAATTTTTCAAAATTTACAAAATCATAGATGTCACCAGTTTTGTAGATCTGCGTTTTTAAATAAATAATTCATTCTATGATAGGCGTATTTAGGACGTCCGTAAAATATGTACGCGCTGAATAGTTATTTAAAATTCGCATTCGACGTGGGATTTCCATGTTTATATATAAAATTAAATTAAATGACTTATTGCACCATTTAGAAGTTCGGGTACAACTAGAATATTTCGGTACAGTTAAGAACCCTTGGACACCCCCATAATAAAGCTATAGCTTGTACATTTTAGTGTCCTTGGACCACCCCATAACAAAGGTATAGCTTGTACATTTAAGAACACTTGGACACTTCCTTAACAAAGGTATAACTGGTACATTTTAGAACCCTTGGACACACCCATAATAAAGCTATAGCTTGTACATTTTAGTGCCCTTGGACCCCCCCCCCCTAACAAAGGTATAATTTGTACATTTACGAACCCTTGGACACCTTCTTAACAAAGGTATAACTTGTACATTTTAGAACCCTTGGACACACCCATAACAAAGCTATAGCTTGTACATTTTAGTGCCCTTGGAGCCCCCCTAACAAAGGTAAAGCTTGTACAATTAAGAAGTAAGAACCCTTGGAGACCTCCTTAACAAAGGTATAACTTGTACATTTTAGAACAATTGGACACACCCATAACAAAGCTATAGCTTGTACATTTTAGTGTCCTTGGACCCCATAACAAAGGTATAGCTTGTACATTTAAGAACCCTTGGAGACCTCCTTAACAAAGGTATAACTTGTACATTTTAGAACAATTGGACACACCCATAACAAAGCTATAGCTTGTACATTTTAGTGTCCTTGGACCACCCCATAAAAAAGGTATAGCTTGTACATTTAAGAACCCTTGGAGACCTCCTTAACAAAGGTATAACTTGTACATTTTAGAACAATTGGACACACCCATAATAAAGCTATAGCTTGTACATTTTAGTGCCCTTGGACCCCCCATAACAAAGGTATAGCTTGTACATTTAAGAACCCTTGGACACCTCCTTAACACCTCCTATTCATGTAAACATTTTCAAATCAACAAAACATGACCTTGTTCATTTAACATTGACATTTACTTTCAATCCTAATTTTCTTTGCAGTTTTTTTTATTACACAACCTCAGACCAAAAAATATAAAGACAGAGCGCCGAAAACATTTTATTGAAGTCTTAAAACCAAGCCGAGTCGTGTAAATACAACGCTCACGCACACATATCGAGGTAAAAATTTAATAAACTATCGGCCGGTTTCCGAAATGTAAATTAACTTTAATAAGCAATTAATCTGTTTTTAACAGATCATTTTTTTTACATCATAAGATAGCAAACAAGCAGATGGGTCTCCTGATGGAAAGAGTCAACCATCGCCTATAGACACCAAAGATGTTAATGGTGCGCTTCTATCTTGTGGCGAGGTCTAATGCTATATGCATAAGTTTACCGGCTACTAAGGTAAGCCCTCCAAACCGGAACACGACAGTGACAGTAAGTAACATCTGTGTCTATAGGCGATGATTGACTCTTTCCATTTGGAGAGTCATCTACTTGTTTGCTATCTTAAGGAATAAAAAAATAATGATCAGGTTAAGTGTTGCCAGCCCTAGATCTCTTGTTAGTGTCACTGTCACAGTATAGGTACTGATAGTATCTTGAGAACTTTGCTCGTTATTTTTATTTTTAGAAATGGTGAGTAGTGATAAATGACGGTGGGATTAATAATGCAATTTCTATTTTACTAAAATTATCTATATCTATACATATAATAAAAACGTAAAATTCTTTTAAAGAATATTTTTTTAAAAGAATACTTGGGGCAAGATCTACAATCGATATCGAACCCAAAAATATAGTTTTTAGAATTTGTGTCTGTTTTTCTGTTTGTCTGTATGTATGTCCGGGCAAAACTTACAAAGTACTGCATGGATTTACTTCAAATTTTGCATGAATATTACTACATAACTAAGGTCGGGTCAACATATAGGCTACATATTATCATGCTATCACCTACATAGGAGGAGCAGCGCGAAGTAAACGAAGTCCGCGCGGACGAAGTCGCACGCAACAGCTAGTCATAAATAAATACATTTCATTACGCCGCCGCTGCCTTTGCAGATTAGGTAGAGTAAGCTAAAAGTTTCTTTTTCCCGACATTTGGTCGGAAATACTATGTGGTAAAATTCTGTAACGTCGTAGTAAGTACCAATTACCTTTTATTATTACAATAGCGTTAGTGCAAATCACTGCTGTGTTCCGGTTCGGAAGAAAAGATAGTCGCTAAGGAAACTGGAGGGAAAAATAAGGTAGATAATGACTATAGAATCTGTCTCCCAAAATTTTTGAACAAAAAAAAATCAATGATAACCAAATATAAAATAGCATGAGTGCATAGATAATAATGGTTCATACTTGTTTAAATTGATATATATATATATATATATATATATATATATATATATATATATATATATATATATATATATATATATATATATATATATATATATATATATATATATATATATATATATATATATATATACATACCAAAATATTTTGTGGTTATAGACTATCGGTTATTATATCTTATCAGTTATCGTCAGCAGAATCGTCTCTTCGATTTTATTACGAGCATTAGTAGATAGCAAACAAACAATTCATCGCCTACAGACACAAAATATGTTAACGGTGCATTACTACCCTGTGGCGAAACCTTAATGCCAAATGCATAAGTTTACCGGCCACTGTACCCTAAAAACCAGAACACGACAGCGACAAGCACTGGTGCTATTACGGCAGGAATACGGAAGGTGGTGCGTAGTGGTAGAAAGCCGGGATGGTCTATTCTTCAAAGGGAGTACGGGACGACACGAGGGAAATTGCAATTGCAACGATGAACTCATTTAACTACTTACTCGTGTATACATAGGTAAATCTAGCGATAAATATAATCGACGGTATCGATCAAAAAGCAGTTTTTTTGTTAAAATGAAATCATTTTACAGACTAAATAATCATAGACTATTTGAATATTTTGAATAAAAATATACCAAAGAGCGTAAGCCACACAACTTCTTCGTACTAAAGTAGTCTGTATTACTAGTAATTGAAGATTTAAAATCAAACGGGAGCATGTCTCGATCGGGCCTCTTGGGTGTCAAACGAACTCCACAAGATATCGTGCGCGGCTCGATCCAGCCTCCTGCTCCTGGTTCTACAAAGGTTTAAGTCTAACACATTGTATTTTTTTCAGAATGTTGTTTCCTCGCGGCTCTGGTATACGGGCTATCATGCTAGTTCTGGTATTAATGGTAACTGGGTCTGTTTTGGAAGTCTACAGCGACAGCGATATACCCATCGGAGATGGTGGCTCGAGGTTAAGGCCTGTAAGATTTATTTCACATTACTTGTATATTACATAAGAATATAGCTGTTAAATTATTTGCATTGCAATCTCATTAATAAATCATATCAATCTTACACAAAAATCAAGAAAAGGAGAAGCCATTATTGTAATATATGAATGGTAAAATACTGTATGTGTGTTCTCGTACGCGATTCTGGTACCAAATATGTAACAAAATAGGTACATCAATCTTTAATTAATTATCCAATAAAAATGTGTTAGTATTAGTACGGACATCGTGCAAAGATATTGCAGTTC
Source organism: Apodemia mormo (assembly GCA_036924255.1). Lineage (NCBI taxonomy): Eukaryota > Metazoa > Arthropoda > Insecta > Lepidoptera > Riodinidae > Apodemia > Apodemia mormo. Next base: position 2,727,964 of record JAUPFN010000012.1, on the reverse strand, counting down.
ATTGATAACAAACAACGATTTGCCACTATGGAATGTCTCAGTCCTGGCGCGCGCCTACTGCACTACGGCGCCTACTGCATGACAATATATTTTGAAAGCAACATTCTCTTTTTGTGATATTTCTATTAGTTACATATTGCGACCATTAACAATCATGTCCTTTAATATGTACAGCCTTTATCAGTTAAACCTATAGTAATGAAGTGTGTTTATTTATGTAGTAACTATAGTACCTTAAAGTTTAAATGACTTTGTTACTATTTAACATGCACCACCTCTTTTATTCTTTCTCTTTTTTTTTCTTTTTTTTATTAAATAAATAAGAATATGTATAGTGACGAAGTACGTTTGAAGAGATAAAGGGGAGGAGAGGGTGTATAGCATGTAGTGTGTTTGTAAAGTTATAGGGAGGAGAGGATGTATAGGAATATAATTTGGAGAGAAGGGGGTATATAGTAGTGCTATACGTAATGTATTTTTTCTCCTTCTCTTATAGAGGAGGAGAGATTTCGTGAGTAGCACAATGCAAACCTCCCCGGGTCGGTATTATGCTACCTACTTACGTCTGCAATTACAGCTTAGGGTTCAAATTACTTTTAAAGCAAGAAGTAGTGGACTGACATTTAAAGTCTAGAGGGCTTTCAAGTGATCTTTAAATGATCTAGGCGTGCAATCTTGTATAATTTGGTAGCAATTTATACGGCAAAGATTTTGTTTTAATAATTTAGGTAATTCTGTTGTGTGGCTACAGAATGTTAGTATCTTTTAAATATTATTACCCCTATTACCTATTAAGAATACCAATTTTACACCAGTTTCAATTTCATAATATTATTAAAATCATACACAGCGTTGTCTCTCACTTCATTATCAATATGTGAGATAGGAATTGATTTTATGAATACATTTATAGATAGTGGGAGATAAAATATTTTGTCTATAATACCTATATAATATATCAATTTTTTTCTCTATCCATTCTTTCATCTTTATTAACCTTAAAGTAAAATCTGTTTTATCCCTAGGGGTTATTACGTTAAGTTCAAAACCCTGGCTATAGATAATTAGTGCTAGCCATACCAAGCAAAAGGAGTCGCTACTGCATAATATAAAAACTCAAAACTTTTTTAATCGGTAAAATATAAAATTTTAATTTATTTCCAAATAGAAAGAAGTCGATGAGGATAAAGTGTATACTTTGAAAACCGCCAGTGGAGATGTAGAAAACCTTCTGCTGTGGAAGATCTCCAATTCCTTCAAGGACCAAGAAGATATGCCAACGGACAGGTTTTTAAACTTTTTATATATTTTTTTAAAACACGTTCCGTCTCTAAAATATCTATTATTTGTATCACAGTACAACTAACAAGCAAATGAAAAAAAATAATTAATGAGATAATCATCGACTGTAGACGACAAAGACGCTAATTCTGTGTTTCTATAAGAGTGCTTACTCTCCAAACCAGAACACGTCAGTACATAATACATCAGTGCCAGTTTTACGTTTGATGTGGTCCTAGCCCATAGGCTCCGAAAGATTTGCCGTTTTTGTGGTTCCGAAATAAAATAGGGACACTTATACTTTAACTATGTCCGTCCGCCCGTTCGCACGATAGCTCAGAGATCCTTATTATTAAAAAACCGTAATATGGCTCGAATATACATATTAGTCACATCAACAAAGTACTAAGATAAAATCTTGGGGGGGTATTGTTGGATCGGTTTTAAAAAATATATTGTTAGTTTGAGTAAAGAAGTTTTCGATTAAGGGGCTCGTTTGTAAAATATGCTAATCTTCTTAGAGTCAAGTGTCTCTCACCCCCCTCCCCCTCTGCAGGCTAAACGGTTGGTTTTGGGGGTGGGACAAAATCATGGTGGTAGTAAATATAATGAAGTCAAAAGAAAAACTATCAAGGCTTAGAAGACTTTACAAGTATTTGAGTAATAGTCGACCACCTAATAGAATGTACTTAGAATTTTTTTTATAGACGGTGAACCTGTGGTGCGAATATATATTTGTCATTTATATACGTACAAATTCAATATTTTTATCAACATTTGTTAATATACTTACTGTAATATATGTGCCATTTTATTCGATATTTTTTACAGGTAGTGTCTTACTTTTTAATTGGTAGTGCCTTTTTTAGGTAGTGACATAATGCTACTGGCCTGGAAATTTTAAGACTACTGGTCAAAAATCTACTTTTGACAGTTCTCTCTTAACGTTAGCACTACCTAAAGAATTTCGAAGAGATAGAAACAAAATATCCGCGGTCTATATAGTGGATACATTAAAACTCCTCAACCAAGCTCTCTCAACATTTCCTGAAATACCTAAATATGTGTGCGGTCTGAAATGATCATTCTTAAAAACTATACACTTTCTCTTGATCAATTCCGGTCGTTTCGCCCCTATTTTTTGCTTAAGTTTCATCAGCTGCTGGCAGTAGATATTCAAATCGACACGATGGCCCAGCGGTAAAATCTTGTAAAAAACGATGCCTTACAATCCCATAGTATACAAAGTACTATTTATTGCAAGTTAATGCGAGTTTCTCATTATATATCAGTCCGTGGAGCTTGACAGCCCGTATGGCCAATTGCACTAACAGTGTCTTAGCTCAGGACAATCCTGAGTACTATGATGTCACTTCTTGTCTTAAATGAAAATAATGTGACAGCATAGTATTTAGGATTGTCCTAAGCTAAGATAACGTTAATGCAATTGGCCATTAGACTATGATATGATCTTTTTAGGTAATCCAATGTTCATCACGTAATCAATATTTTTAAAACTCAGACCCAAATATATATAGACCATGCGCCTCGAACATTTTTTTTTATATCATAAGATAGCAAATAAGCAGATGCTTCTCCTGATAGAAAGAGACAACCATCACCTATACACATCAAATATGTAAATGGTGCGTTGCTATCCGTAATTGGTAATGCCACATCCACTAATTTACCCTCAATTAGCGATGGGAATTATAGCTATTTTTATTTCACAATCACATCGTGAAGTTATTTGTTTTTTGTCACTGTTATATCACGGGTAATAAAGCATGAACGTTACTTTATGTTAGTGACGATTATTGTTACAGTGGGTGCATTTTATTCCGTAAGTTATATCGCCGTGCAGTGATTACTATTTCTAAGTGGTTAATAAAGTGAAATAACATATTAAACATATTCTCGCTTCTAGCTGGCGGCATGGTGTTGCTCAAATGTTGTTGCTTTGTCTCTTTCGCACGGTGGATTTCTGCGAATTATAATCATAAATAGTAGCTTCGCCCGCGTGAAATTAAATCACGCTCGCGTTATATTTAACGAACGGTTTCGATGCATATAACTGGTGTAACACGTGAATTATTTTATAACGAGTGATATAACCAGTGATGCATGAAATGTGCCATGGCTACCGTCAATCATACCTTTCAAACCGGAACACGACAGTGATAAGCATTGACGCGATTGCGGCAAGAATAGGTAAGGCGGTGATGCGGCAATTGGTCTATTCTTCAAAGTGAGTCCGAACCAACACGGGGTATACAGTATACTAGTGTAATATAAAGTTAAGTTTCAACATACGAATACGATTAAAGAACCTACAAATTTTATCAGCGATGTGTAATAAAAATACAGACAAAGTCGTGATTATCAGCCAGCATAAAATGACAGACTGACAGTAGAACTGATTCAAGTTAAATGATAAACAATTTTCAGTAGCACGGACACTATAATACCAAATACATCTGATAAAAACGCGGATGTGAAGAAATGGGTGACCTTGCTGAAAAGCAATCACTCGCCTGCAAAGACACAAAAGCAGCCGAAATGGAAGATCAAGAAAGGTATGTCTCCTATCTATATTTCCATACTCTAATTATTACTAGCCGGCCCGCGTAAATGTCGTCAATACAATTTTTAATTTTTATATAAACATGCTTCGCCTATTTAAGCCCATTTAGTGATTGATTTAAAAAAATTGTACCTATCATGTACCTATATTTTATGCTCGAGCCGCATTTGCGTGTATCGTCCCGAAGTTATATGCGCGCTAAGGCACACGCAGTCCGGAATGTATGCGACAATAGCCGGTAATAGCCGGTCACATCTGCATTTATCGTGTCATTGCACGAAGCTCTGTGACAATAGACGCAAGTGCGGCTCCAGCATTACCTGAATACATCAGCTACCTAATGGGTAATATTTTGCGATAGTAACATTTTTCATTTATCGTACGGATGCCGTCGTTGATCCGTTCGGACGCCTTCATCTTTTTGCGTTCTCGGCACTTCTTCACTCTTTCATATGGGGGTTCATGGGCATCATTAATGACAAGGATTGACGCTTTTGCAGCAAGAATAGATAAGACGGTGATATCCAATAACCGGGCGCGACGTTGCGAAACTCTACCACCTAGTCGTCACGATGGTAGTGACATGTACCTATAGCTAATCGGTTGCCTCTTACAACCCTATTTCTATTTTTCAAGGGAGACAGAACACCCATAATGGTGGGATTAATTTGTGTAAATTGACCAGCGCTATTAGTATTATTTTTATGCGGGTGCCGCACTTGCGTGTATCGTCACAAAGCTTCGTGCAATAACACGATAAATGTAGAGGTCATCTGCATTTATCGTGTCATTGTACGAAGTTTTTTGACGATAGACACAGTGCAGCCATCAGACTACGCTAGAAGGTGATATTTTTTTAAAATAATAATTACTTGTTTTTCATTCTTTTATTTCTTTTTCAGGTACTCCCATGATGTGCTACTTCAAACTTTGTTCATTCAAGGCACGAATCTTTACAAAATCAGAACGTTAAAACTAATGTCCAAAATATGTATAGATATGAGACTGTGTTTAGATTAATACAAAGATAAATTGATTCTAATATTTCATTCCATTTATAAAGAGGACTTCTTAATTTAATTAAATGCTTTAAGCATTTTAGCCTGACTACTTGTTTCAATTGCTGCTGCAACGACGGTGTCAGTTTTATTATTTAAGTATATATTTGTATGTTTTAAATATATTTAAGACAATGAAGTAAACTGAATTATTTATTTGTTTTCCGTTATTGCCTTAGCCGCACTTGCGACTATCGTCATGTCGTCACAAAGCTTCGTGCAATGACACGTTAAATGCAGATGTGCCCGGCTATTATCGGCTATTTTCGCATACATTGCGGGCTGCGCCGTGGGGCTGCGTGTGTCTTAACGCGCATATACGCGTCTTTCGCCGTGTTGGTCCCGGCCTCCTTTGTAGAATAGGTCAACTGCCGTTCTGCCAGGCAGGTCGTAAAAGGCGACCGATTGGATATCGAGTCACTACCATCGTGGCTACTAGGTGGTAGAGTTCTGCATTGTCTCGCCCGGATCTGGTACCACCGCCTTACCTATTCCTGCCGCAATAGCGTCAGTGCTTGTTGCTGTCGAGTTCTGGTTTGGAGGGTAAGGTAGCCGGTAAACTTATGCATGTGGCATTAGACCTCGCCACAAGATAGCAACGCACCATTAACATCTTCGGTGTCTATAGGCGATGGTTGACTCTTTCCATCAGGAGACCCATCTGCTTGTTTGCTATCTTATGATATAAAAAAAAAATAACTTCGGGACAGTGGCGGCGCAAGATCATAAATTTTTGTGGACAAGATAGATACATTTTGCGAGGCCCTCTGTTCGCAACGCAAGTTCGGCGCCCTATTTTAGCCAGGCGCGGCGGCGACGCGCAGCGGGGATTCCTTGCGAGCGATAGCGAAGCGAGCGATGACTTTTGAGTAATACATAAATGTCCGTGACACGACTCACGAGGCCCCTCGAACCGCGAGGCCGTGGGCAGTGGCCCACGCCGCCCACGCCTTACGCCGCCGCCTCTGCTTCGGGACGATAGATGCAAGTGCGGCCCCAGCATATTACTAATAGGTATGTACATTGTGTGTATTTATTAAACCGTATTTTAAATGCACGAAGATTTAAAATCAAACGGGTTTTGGTAGCCGGCTACCAAACGGTGGCCTGGCGAATGCGCTTTTACATATGGTTTGGCATACGGCTTCAAGGTTGGTATCTTTGAAGAGGTAGACAGATGTACAACAAGTGCACCCACGATAAACCAACATACTTAGTCCCACAGGCCACAATGTGATAGGTGGTCAGCCTATCGCCAACCGGATACTTTTTCCAATCCCGGGCATCATTGTTTTTTTTTCAGAAAACTGAAAAAACACATCTCTGAAATGCCCGACACGGGACTTGAACCCCGGACCTCGTGTGGTCAAATCCGGTCCCTGACACTAGACCACTAGACTACAAAGGCGACAATTGACCCTGTGGTCAAATTGTAGTAATTCATTTTGCTACTACACAGTTAACAACATTTGCAAAAAAATCCCAAAAAATGTATTTTTGACAACTTGATTTTTAATTAAACTTTGTATTAGGCTTTTTTGGAATTCAAAAAAATATCCCAGACATGTTTGTCGATTTTAAAGTATTTCCGGACACTTTCAAATACATTTTCTGGTATATTCGTCGCCAGCTCCCAGACAGAGTGCCGCCCGCTTGGACACGCGTCAGTAAATTTTTTTGTGCAGACAATAATTAGTAATAGGTATAACAATAACATTACAATATTTTAGTTATTACTGGTTTATATTTACGTTCTTCCTGTTTCCTTCTCCACAATAAATCGAGTTGTTTTTGTGCGTAAGCCAAATTCGCGACCGCCGAGCGTAAGTATGAAAAGTAAAGTAAATACATGAGATTGACTTCTGTACTTATTCGTTTTGTGGTTGTACTTCTAAATCAATTATCCAGGGGTCCGATTCACGTAACAAAATGACAATCTCAAACCAGGGGTCCGATTCACGTAACGAAAAATGAAAAAAAGTTTATGGCTCTCACACATTTTCTTACTTATTATGCCGCTTCGTAGCACGACGTGACGTATCGTATTGCAGGAGGCGTATATTCAGAAGCCGACATCTTATGGCTGATATGATGATGGACAAAATAGTACATCACAATAAGTATATTATAATAATTTAAAATATAAAATTCTCGTGTCACAGTTTTAGTTACAATACTCCTTCGTAACGGCTTGATCGATTTTGATGAAATTTTCTAATGTATATTCAGTAGAGAAAGATTCTAAGAAACCTATTCTCAGAATCTTATCTGTTTTTATACACCCTAAATGATAAGGATGGTCCATCCCAAATTTTTATTTTTTTGGACATTTGTTTTATGATGTGGCATCAAAAAATACAAACACACCCTAAATTTTCATCCTTCTACCATCAACCCCTATTTTTAATAGCGATAACAACGTTTTCCGGATCTACAATACATACATAAACATAATACAGTAATGATCTATACATAATATAATCTATATACATATAATAAAACTGTAGGAAAGTCAAAACTGTACATTGAATATTTAAAAAAAAAATACTTGGGGCGTGATCTATAATCGATATCGAAGCCAAAAATATAGTTTTTAGAATTTTTGTCTGTTTGTCTGTATGTCTGTATGTCTGTATGTCTGTATGTCTGTTTGTCTGTTTGTCTGTTTGTCTGTTTGTCTGTTTGTCTGTATGTATGTCCGGGGTAAACTCAAAAAGTACTGCATGGATTTACTCAAATTTTGCATGAATATTACTAACAGGTCGGGTCAACATATAGACTATATATTATCACGCTATCACCTACGGGGGAGGAGCAGTGCGGAGTAAACGAAGTCCGCGCGGACGAAGTCGCAGGTAACAGCTAGTATTACATAAATTATGGTTGAATTTGGACCACTAAGTGTGACTAAGTGATCATTAGTTTATTATAATCGTTTTAATCAATATCTGGGTTATTGTATTTTGCTGACGGAAAACTTATAAAAATTCTATCTTTACACGTGCATTCTGAGAAAAAACGCCGAGTGGGGATTAATAAATGGAACTATTTTGTAGTAACGTAGATTATAGGTATAAGATATAAGATATATTACTCTATTTACTTTAAAACTAGTTTTGTTTCAGTTTTATATAACTAAAGTTTAATTTACAAATAATACAGCTCATTATAATTATTTTAGTATTTATTTCACAAAATATACGTGAATTTTTAAAACATTCTTGATAAGATTATTATTTGGTTTTTACAAAAACCTTATAAGAAAAAAAATTAGATACTAGTGTTGTGAAGTGGTGTTTTTACTATGGGCAGATTATGGAACGTCATATTGTTAACGTATGGTGAGTTTTTAATATTTTATAAGTAAATTGATACTGTCACGCCTATATATCAGGGGTAGGCAAATATGCAAATGTTACATCATTAGCTAACCGATTTAATTCCCGATAATAAAGACTGTCGACAATTCTGGCATATTCAGTCTCGGTTTGTTTCCCGCAAGCATTAACACGCCGATTAGGGAAATCGGGAATAGGAATTGGAAGGCGGGGTGAACGGTGAACCGTAGGCGTATCATCTAACGTTTGCAGTTCGCCAGCGATCAGCGATGACTCTTAACCGTTATGAAAAAATCATCAAAAACGTCGCCAATTGCTTGCTGGTCACTAGATGCACTTTTTGCAATGTCACAGCATTAAAACTAATCAAGCGGCAACGACTACCACTAATGTACAAGGCTGTTATGCGTCTTGCAATAACTAAACAATCACGATAATTTCGCATTGCGAGTTACGTGATCACCCCGCCGGACGTCTGGACTATTCGTTTCACCATGATTCACCGGTTTGTCGGCTGGTGAAATGAGTGGTGATCCTCATCGCCGTATTTTATTTATATATATGTATATATATATATATATATATATATATATATATATATATATATATATATATATATATATATATATATATATATATATATATATATATATATATATATATATATATATATATTCATGCACAACAAAAATGTACATAGGTTAAACATAACGCCTAAGGGCATTCTATACTAGCCAACCTCATGCAATACATTTACATAACTAAAGGAGAGAGTGTATCTTAATTTACTAAAAAACAGAGTAATATTAACTTGACAAGACACATCTAAAAGAGAACAAAAACTAAAGTAATAAAACTATGTATTTGTAAATTTAATAAATTGCATATACCTACTGTTGTATACGTAATTCTTTAAACTTACAATTTATACATACATGAAACGATAAATATATACATAATACAAATACATACAAACATATATATTCATACGTTCATACATACTTATAATACTAGCTGTTGCCCGCGATTTTGTTTTCGCGGACTTCGTTTACTCCGCACAGCTCCTCCCCCGTAGGCCAGCCTATCGCCAAACGGGCACTTTTTCCAATCCCGAGCAACGGTGTTTTTGACATAAAACTTAAAAAGAAGCACATTTTTGAATTGCCCGACTCGAAAATCGAACTCGGGACTAACTCAGACACCGTACCACTAGACTACAGAGGCGAGAAATAGGTATGTATAAATATCTATACATATAATAAAATCGTAGGAAAGTCAATTTATGTCCGCGGTAAACTCAAAAAGTACTGCATAGATTTACTTCAAATTTTGCATGAATATTACTAATAGGTCGGGTCAACATATAGGCTACATATTATCACGCTATCACCTACGGGGGAGGAGCTATGCGGAGTAAATGAAGTCCGCGCGGACGAAGTCGTGGGCAACAGCTAGTATACTAATAAAAATTTCTCCTTATTTTACCTATTCGATGACGATTGCCGCCCTTTTTTAGGGTTTTCTTAGCGTTTTTCTAAGCGAAGTCTGGGATTGGTAATACACCTCGCGCCAAATTTCGAGTTGCTACTGAGATTTGGACTTTCGAAAAAAAAAACTCGAAAAAAATAGTTACACATTTACCCAACCTGGAAATTGAACGCGGGACCTTATGATCTGAGCCAACCCGCAGGCGTATCAGCTAACATTGCAATCCGTCAGTGACCAGGGATGACTATTCAATGTAACAAAAAATCATCAAAAACTTCGCCAATTACTCGCTGGTCGCTGGGTGCACTTTTAGCGATGTCACATCACTAAAAATAATCAAGCGGCAAAGACTACCACTAATATACGACGCTGTTATGTGTCTTGCAATAATTAAACTTCATGTGGTCTGTGAACTAAACAATTATTATAATTTTGCGCCTTGCAAGATAGATATGGAGATAACCCCGCCGGCTAAGTCCATTTTTAGGGTTCCGTACTTAAAAGGTAAAAACGGGACTCTATTACGAAGCCTCTCTTGTCTGTCTGTCCGTCTATCAGTCTGTCACCAGTCTGTATCTCATAAGCCATGATAGCTGAAAAGCTGAAATTTTCACAAATGATGTATTTCCGTTGTTGCTATAACAACAACTACTAAAAATAAAAAATATAAAAATATTAAGTACGTTTATTGTATAGGGACCCCACCCCCATACAATAAACGTTTTTTTGCTCAACATTAATAACGGTAACAGTAGACGCTCAAAATTTTCACAGAATATTTAAATGTATATTACCTTTTAAAATAAATAATTAAATAAAAATAAAGTAAATATTAAAGGAGAGTAAAATAAAGTAAATATAAAAGGAGAGTAAAATAAAGTAAATATTAAAGTAAAAATAAAAATCCCATACAAAAAAACGTAATTTTTAAGGAATTTTTTACACGATCTTAAAGGGAAGCACTCGCCGCTGCGGTCAACCTCTATTTGCATTGCACTCCGGTGTGCCCAACAGCGAGGCATCGGAAGCAGTGCATGTGCCTGGTGGGCAGTATCTGCACTTGCGCGGATACCCAGCCCACCAGGAGCCTGGAGTTGGCTACTATTTTGGCTGTGACCACCGGGCAACGGACAAATATCTTGCCGCAGCTTGATGGGGCAAAGCGCACCTGCCCCGTCTTGATGGATTCGGAGGGGCAGACTCTACACTTGGCCACGTCATCTATCACCTCCGCCACAATTACAGAATCGTCAATCCTTTTGAATAGAGGTGGTACGGAACCCTTCGTGCACGAGTCCGACTCGACTCGTCCGACAAAATAATAAAAGTAAAACAATAATTAAACACATATATGTATAAATACTAAATTTTACTAGGTGGAAGAGTTCAGAGTGCTAAGTGTGAGTTTTTCTTTTCGCATTTGATCGTGAGCGCGTTTGGAGTTTACTAGGAATTTGTATGTGATTTGTACAGCGCCACCTAGTAATCGTGACAAACCAGTTTACCACTAGGTGGCGCTGTACAAGTCACATACAAATTCCTAGTAAACTCGAAACACGCTCACGATCGAATGCGAAAAGAAAAACTCACACTTAGCACTCTGTATTGGCTCGACCTTGTCACAAGATAGCAACTCACCATTAGCATCTTTGGTGTCTATAGGCGATGGTTGACTCTTTCCATCAGGAGACCCATCTGCTTCTTTGCTGTCATATAAAAAGAAGAAATGAAAACGTCTATGCTCATTACACAAATGTTTGTCTCTGCCGGGAATCAAACCCGATCCCCATAAATTCGTGGTTAGGTTAGCTAACCACTCGATCAAAGGGGTGTTCAAAAATATTCTAGTAGGTATACTAGGTATACGCTATTGCAACAGAAATAGGTAAGGCGGTGGCACGGAACGGTGACGGAATTCGGATTTCGGAAATATGAACTGCAATTCCTGTTTACACATTCCAATATCCTTTGCCGCATTGTAAAATGCTGTTCAGGCCGTGCCAATGCAAACCGGTCGGTCTGAATCCTACTAATTAGTTAATCTGTCATGTCGTGGTTCATAAGACGATCAACTCGCTAATGAAACAAATTCGCCGCCTAATATTCAGAGGCCGAATACTCAGTTTTCGACCAAGGAGCAGTTAGTCGAATATTCGGTATTCGACAAAATCACTATTCGTGACATCTCTAGTAAATACCTACTTAGTGCTAACTATGCGAAGCTGGAGCGAATTACAAGTAATTTAAAAATAAAAAATTGAAACTTAAGAATACTTCCTTGTATTGAAGCAGTTTGGCTTTTAACTCTTAATTCCGTTTCTGTTTAATTTGTTGTAACTCATCCTTGAAGTTTCGAAATAAAACCAGTTTTATTAGTTAAATCAAAATGCAAGAGTTTTGTTTTATTTTAAAAGTAGGTACCTAGGAATCTATATCTATATAATCTATATAAATATTATAAATGCGAAAGTTTAGATATTTGGATGGATGTTTGTTACTCAATCACGCAAAAACTACTGAACGGATTTGAATGAAACTTTACACTAATATAGATTATACATCAGAATAACACATAGGCTACAATTTATAAAGATTTTGTGTAATTTGGCGGTAATATAACGATAAGTATCAAGTAAGTCGGAAAAATTGCTGCCTTCTGAGAGCTATCTTGGCGTGCGCTGAGAAAACCGCTTAAGTCACACGTAGATAATGTATAGTAGGATTGTTTGTCTTAAATAGTTCTAAATAAAAGTCCGCGACAGCATATTTGTGGAATTCATAATATCCAAAATAGTGATCCATAAATACAATTAAATTATTATACTTTATTACAAAGCATATTTCGGATTATTAATTAACTTTGTATTAAAATTAATATATTTGCCGCTTTCAGCATTTTATGTAGATGAAGTTTGTCTTTTATACTAAAAAATTCGGACGAAGTTTTTCGAAATGACAAAAGCTGATGGCCTTAGGGTCTAAGGCCATCAGATCCTCCTCCTCCTCCTCCGCCTCCTCTTAAATAGCAATGACCATTAACATCTTTGATGTCTAAAGGCCATAGTTATCTTTTATACCAGTACGTCAGTAGAACCATTTGCTTGTTTGATATCCTAGTATCTGGATGACCGAACGTTGCCCTGGTTTTTTTTAGTAAAAACGACGTTTTCTAAAAATGAAACCTATTACTAGACCGATTTATCGCCATTGAAAACCCCTGCATACCTAATAAATTTCATAAAAGTCATTTAAGCCGTTACCGAGATTTAAATTATACCAATATTTATATGTATACACGTTTAAACTTAGATGAAATAAAAAAAAAAACACACAAAACTTTTTTATTTATGAATATTGTTGCAAAATACGAAATATATGCGGAAATAAATATTTATCCATATGTCGACCCCATACTGCATCTATGTGATTAAACTTCTCCCGTTCTATAGGAAAGTATTCTACAACATTCGGCAATTGCTTTCGCAATTTCTTGGTGTCTTCTGCCGAAGCTATTCCATCATTCTTACCATACAACAGTGCTACCTTCATCATTACTTTACTCAAGTCGTAATTAGGCGGCTCTGTAGAATTGTATACTTGTATATTTAAATACCCATAATCAAAGAAACAAAACGCTTTCCTTAAAGCAACTTGTGCCATATGCACGGCATTTTTTCTAGAAGATCCCGATGGATAGTATAGAACCATTTCCTTAAAAAAATCAGCTTCTAATTCTTCAGGGTCACTTCCAGCAAATCGAAAAAACTCTTCCGAACATATTCTGTAACTTGTATCACAGCCACAGATTTGCTCGTATATTCTTCGCGAAATTGAATTATCACCTAGTATCTCATCTTGGCCTATGACTACAAGCAAGTTATTCAGCACTGATGACACTTGTGTTGACGAATAATTAGCGGCACTTATATTATTAAAATAACACATAGGTGACAGTGCTATCAATATATTTATCTTGTCATTATATTCTGGACGTATAGCACCAAGAACGTAAAATATCGTATTACCTTGAGAATGGCCAATAGCATCTAACTTCTTACTATTCGTTTTTTCAAGAATAAAGTCAATAATGGCCGGTAAATCACTTTCACCCATTTCATGAAAGCTAAAATCCCAAAATCCGTCATCTTGATCAGGATTTAAATAAACATGTTGCCTGCCGTATCTACTGCCTCTTGTATTACCTAACCATACATCATAGCCTGCTCTTGCCAGAGTTATTGCCAACGAGTTATTCCCTCGTATGATAAATGTGTCAGCAGAATCAATGAACCCATGCATAAGCAGCACAGGAGGCTTTTTAACACCCGGTATACGAAAGAGTTTCAAAATATGGTCATCATCTGTGATTGTAGTGTATTCTTCCACTGCAAATCCGTATTTATTGCCAATGTCCGGAAAGTTTAATTTTTTTTCACTGGGTTTCAGACATCCCCTCATAGAGTTTATTAGAACACACTGAGACAAAATGCCAATAACACTGTACCACATTTTGTGACTGGACTTCATGTTCGTATGTATTGCTTTGTTGATATATGGACGATGACTAAGTTGACTACAAAATCAAATTACGCTATGAATTTAATCCTTGTGCAGAAAACAAGTTTGCGATGAGTTTATAAATTAAACAAGTAAAAAAAAAAAACTAAAAAATCGGCTTAGAGCGAATCGGACTTGCTTACGAACGGTTCCGTAGCAAGGAAAAAACGGGTAAGTTAAGGGAAAAAACATACTACGTGATTGATTTAGTTCAAATCAATTTTCGTTTGAAATTTGTAATTTCTTCCATCCCTCCGTTACTTATATGGAGAGCTACCCTTAACAGTTTTATTTTTCAAAATCTAACTGCATCAGTTTGTAACAGTTCATAAAATACATATATTTTTCAAATTTTAACCATACAGTAGGTACCTATAGACTCCCAGCCATAGAATAATAACGCGTAGAAACCAAGTCGACCCACGCTATATTAAGCCATTTCAAAGAAGCCTGAAAAGGCTTCTTACGCTCGTCGGCCGCTCAGACATGTGACACGTGCTACACAGAGTACAGCTCTCGCAATTTCAAAAAATGTGAGTTACTGTGTGGTGAAAGATTGTCACCGTGCTTCACAAAAGCGTATTTAGGGCTTAAAGATCACATTTCACAGATAAGAACTACTTGGCATCGGATATTTTTGTATAAATTCCAAACAAGTAAATCGTAAATATCTAAGTTGAACGATATTCAAAATGTTGCCAGCCAAAGAGGAAAATATTCTACCACGTATTTGTTTTTACCTATTTTCATTATAATTAATAACGTGTGTATTACTATTTTATGTGCGATATTACATAGCTTGGACTTTGCTTTTGCATAAAAAATATTTTTAAATTTTGGGACTTATCATTATACTGGCACAAATATTACAAAACCGTTTGTCAAACCAATATTACAAAGCTTATATTCGTGTATAATGAGGACTTTTAGAAGGCAAAAAAATTGTTCCAACTAGCATTCTAGGTGCAGCAGTGATCACCTGAAAAATACTGTTACTGCTAAAAAGACATTTTTTTTAACTTTTCTTATGAAATAATATGCCATGGTACAGCATTATTTCGTGTTTTCCAAAGTGTTAAGTAGTTTTATTGGCGATATTTTCGAGTTTTATCGACGAAATAATGTAGGATAACGTGCCCTAAAATCGGTCTGCGCCAGATGTTGGCATCCTAATATGTTTATGCTGATAATTAAGTTTCAATTCTACTTAGCTTGAAATTTATGTTGCGAATGACGATATTGCTCATACACCACTTAATTAATTTGTGCCGTATACTTCAATGCATATATTATAGCACGTAGAAGTCAAAGAGTCGCCATAAAGAGCTGTATTGTTTCCGATTCAAATTAAAATGTTAGAGGAGATTACGCACAGGGATTACGTTTTTCTATATTCTAAGATCTGAACCAAAACAGTTGCGCACGATAGGTGGTGCTCAAGTAGCGCACAGAGCCAATAGTAGCTTGACTCAATATAGTAGTTAGAAATATTATGTTTAGCTTAAAACATTTTAACTTTTTAAACTGATTTAAATAAATAATTTGATTAATAAGCATACCTATGGTTTTATTTTTTACCTCAAAGTGCTTGTAAATATTATTCCTGCTTGCCCGCCCATCTGCTAACGTTCGAGCTAGTTTAGCTTTCAACATATACATACATATACACACATACACGCACACAGACATACACATAAAGACACAAAAGCATTCGTCAAGCAATGTACAAATTTGTAATACCATTTGACCGCCCCGTTGGTCGAGTGGTTAGCGGCCCTGACTACGCAATCGACGGGGCTCGTGTTCGATCCCCGACGGGGATAAGCATTTGCGTGATGAGCATAAATGTTTGTATTTCCGGGTTTGGGATTTTATTAAATATATTCCAGTATTTATATATGTATTTCTGTGCATTAGTATCGTTGACTAACACCCATTACACAAGCAAATAATTTGCTTACTTTGGGGTTAGATCAGTAAGTGTAATTTGTCCCGTGAATATTATATTATATTATTATTATTGTACAATTATATTTTAGTAGATATATTTCAATATTTTTTTTAGAGAATTACTTCAATAAATGTTTTTATAACTTCAATAATGTAAACTTGTATTGGCCATATTTTTTATTTACGGTTGGTGCTGGTTGGTTACCGCTGTTTGATTACTGATATATACAAAAAAAATTATCTTGATTTTTTAACATTTACCTCACCGGGATAAAAAATGTAAGTTTTAAGTTTTTTATATGTCTAATAATACTATTGGAAAGAAAGAAAATCTTTATTTTAATGAGGTAAAAATATTTTAAATTACAAATGAAAGCACAAAAACTAAAAAAATATAAGGTTTATATTTTTTAGTTAGGTAACACAATATTAGGGTAATATAAGGAAGTAAGCTTTGGAATATCATCTTGAGAACATCTAGAATATTTCTCGACATTTAAAATATTTTACGTAACCGAATAAAAGTATAAGTTTCAAGTTTATACTAAATGACTATTAATGTTATAATATGAAAGACTATTTGTAAGGTAGACCTATTTTAAATACCGTTTTGGGAAAATATTTATTTGCTTGCAACATTATTCACGCAATAATTTGTCTTTGTGTGCGTGTCAACGCAAGTAATTACACGAAGGGTGACGAAGGTCATGCACACATCAATACGGTTTTGGCTTGAAATATGAAAGAAACGTTGAATGCAGTTATCACTCTAAGCGTTATTAGCGTTATTACTCTAAGCTCCCAGCAAAATGTCATACGGACGGACTAACGGGCAGACCGACTGACAGGCAGAGGGGCATACATAACTAAATTATAAGAGTTTTTGTCATTTGACTACGGAACCCTAAAAACTGATTTCATTTATAATTGGTGTTTTTTATAATGTGGATGCGCCTCGTAAGCACGAAGACTCTTTTTCCGTGTCGGCCCAGGACCCCTTTGAAAAATGACTATGTGCCGTTCTACCAGGCGTTTCGTAAAAGGCGACCGATTGGCTAAACGTCACTATCATCGTGACTACTTCCATAACTTCCGTGTTATCACTTATTTCGCAATGCGCATTTATCGTAATTGTATAGTTATTGCAAGATATATAACAGCATTGTATACTTGGGAAAGTCGTTGCTGCTTGAATATTTATGGTGCTATGACATCTCAAGAGGTGCACTCAGTGACCAACAACTAAGAGTCATTGCTGATCGCTGGAGAGTTGCAAATGTTGAGTGATACGCGTGCGGATAAGGTACCACCGTATCTATTCCTGTCGCAATAGCGTCATTGTCGCCACTGTCGTGTTCCCGTATGGAGGGTAAGATAATCGGTAAACTATAAACCTTAGAGGAAGGAAACTGCTACACTTGTTAGACAGAGACAAAGCCATTTTTATACGTTCAGCGTTGGATCGCATGTAATTTTGTAATTTTGATTGTTTTAAATGGAGATTAATGCCAAGTCCTTATCTGTCGCTTGTCAAAGTCGATAAACACATGCATTTGTTATTAACATCTCGCTGCAATGGTAGCAATGCACCTTTAACCACCTTTAACCTTTAACGTCTTTGGTGTCTATTAGGCGATCGCTGTCTCTCTTATCATGAGAGTATCTATACATATAATAAAATCGTAGGAAAGTCAAAACTGTACATACATTGAATATTTTTTTAAAAGAATACTTGGGGCGTGATCTACAATCGATATCGAAGCCAAAAATATAGTTTTTAAACTTTTTGTCTGTTTGTCTGTATGTATCTCCGGGGTAAACTTAAAACTCAAAAAGTACTGCATGGATTTACTTCAAATTTTGCATGAATATTACTAATAGATCGGGTCAACATTTAGGCTACATATTATCACGCTATCACCTACGGGGGAGGTGCAGTACGCACCTCGCGGACGAAGTCGCGGGCAACAGCTAGTATTTGATAAGTATATAAAAAAACGAGATAGATGCTCTAGAAATTACATTAATAATAATTAATACATAATTATATCTTAATATCAAAAATGAAATCAGTCTATTTCATTTTAAACTTTCCCTTTAAATTCTATCAACCGACAAAAAACGGAAGATGTTCTCAATTCGAGATTCTTAATTTGATGTTTTTTTTTTATTTTGATAATTATTTTTTTATATGCCCGGGGGTGATACTATTTTTTTAAATAAATTCCAATCATAAGGGTACGAAAATAAGGGGTGATTGATTGTACTCCAGTGAGTACAACATCTAATATGATTTCTGTGAGTACAACAATCAATCATCAAAAAGTTATGCATGGTCATACATTAAAATCAGTATTTTAATGTATGACCACGCATATTTTTTACAGAATGATTCAATTTTGATAATTCTTCTTTTATTGAATAGGATATACTCCTAGGTCCTAGGAGTATATTCTATTTTTCAAAAATCATATGAGATAACCCTAGGACCTAGGGTTATCTCATATGATTTTTGAAAAATTATATCCAACTAAAAGGGTACGAAAACAGAGAATGATTGATTTTAACACGAAATAAAGAAAACAAGACGTTTAATGTCGGTATGACCACACATAAATTTTCATCGGTTTAAAAATTTTGTTAAAAAGATATTATTCCTACAGCATTTTGAACAATTATATATTTATTAAACTGATACGATAGAGGTCGTATGTTCATTCACCGTTGTATTCTAATTTAGAGGGTAAGGTAGCCGGTAAACTTATGTATGTGGCATTACTAGCCTGGTACATGGATAGCAACGCACTATTAACATTTTTCATTAATTCATTTATTTGATGTCTATAGGCGATGGTTTTCTCTATCCATCAGGAGAGCTAGCTGCTTATTTGCTATTTTACAAGTTTTATAAAAAGTCCTGTGTGTTGCTTTTCTTTTTTTCTTTTTTTTATTAAGGACTTATGTCGCTATGGCGATTACGTCAGTCACGTCGGATTAACGGTGTTCGTATACATACCTTTTGCAACTAATATTATATTATGAATGACTGAAGTTAGCAGCGGAACAACTTGCCTCAACGTAGGAACAACCAGCCCCTTCGTGGGGTAAGTTGATCCTTGACGATTTACTGCAGAAAAATTATATTTAGCCAAAACATATTATTATAGCATAGCGACTTAAAACTAG
Source organism: Apodemia mormo (assembly GCA_036924255.1). Taxonomy (NCBI): domain Eukaryota; kingdom Metazoa; phylum Arthropoda; class Insecta; order Lepidoptera; family Riodinidae; genus Apodemia; species Apodemia mormo. The sequence continues at coordinate 2,708,522 of JAUPFN010000012.1, read as the reverse complement.
AATAAATTCTGCATCTATTTATAAAGGAATCATTAATTGAAAATCCTTCTATGTCATTCATATTACTTCTTAATCCAAAATCGGAACTTCGAACCCCGGCTTCAGTAGACTTATGCATGTGGCATTGTCATTCCGCCACACAGATAGCAACGCGCCATTAACGTCTTTGGTGTCTGCAGGCGATAGTTTCTCATTCCATCAGGAGAACCATCAGCTTGTTTGTTATCTTATGATATATAAAACGACCGCCCCGTTGGTCGAGTGGTTAGAGACCCTGAATACGCAATCAACGTGGCTCGGGTTCGATCCCCGACGGGGACAAGCATTTGTGTGATGAGCATAAATGTTTGTATTTCCGGGTTTGGGTGTTTATTATATATATTCTAGTATTTATATATGTATTTCTATGTATTAGTATCGTTGACTAACACCCATAACACAAGCAAATAATTTGCTTACTTTGGGGTTAGATCAGTAAGTGTAATTTGTCCCGTGAATTATTATTATTATTATTATTATAAAAAAATCACTGACCGTGCCATTGTTGCTTAGGTGGTTAGCGACCTTGACTACTTATCAACAGGGCTTGGAGACAAACCAACACCGTGTTGATACGAATCGTAACACGATGTACCGATATATCAATATATATATAGTAACGTTTTATCGATGCATACTTAAGCTATTTCCTATTTTTTATCACACAATATAAAAGAAGTGTTTCTGAAAGTAATATATCTCAAGTATATTCAGGTTTTTATTTTCGACGTAATTAAAAGTACCATTCGACAGCATTAAGACAAAAAATAATTTGGAGAGACATTACGGGTTTATACGATTGCGACCCTCTAAAAGTGTATTTCCTGCTTATGAAAACAAGCATTTATAGGGTACTGAAGTCACCACAACTGACAAATAACGTAGGACCAAATTACTTTGTTTGGGCCACATTGTTCACCTTGCGGCCCAATATAATAGAGGATTGTTGTTGTTAGCGACAAAAATATGATATCCACGATGAGGAATACGATATATATCACTTTGTATCATAGACTACAACCCTGCCTACGATACAAAATATCGATATATCGTTTACCGTTTTATCGACACACAGTAATATCGATACGTATCACAATCTTTATTTTTAATTGTCAATGTCATTTGTCAATTTTTCTCAAAGTAAAAGTTTGTATTTTGAAAAAATGATGTGGATTAAAGCAGTTTTTGCAGTTTTTATTGAAGTTTGTGAAATATACAATACCCACTGATCGGTTGTATGAAATACCTCTTTCAAAGCGAATCCATAAATGTTATTGAACTTATAACCACTCACCAGAGTCGTTTTGTATTTGATGAAATTGTCCATCGCTATTTCATCATGTTAGTAAACCGTCACTAATTGTTGTATAACTCTTATTTTACCTTTTATGTTTTAGTACCGACTACTTCTATTTGTATTCCAGATTCTTGTATTCCAATACAGTGGCCTTTCTTTAGTTAGTACAGTTCGAAACGTGGCCGGTAACTGCCTTATAGGTTAGAAAACGTATTAAACGATGGCTTATACAAATGGCAGTAATTATTCTGACTTCAATACGACGAGGGAAACTCAAAAATATACGATTAAACAAGCATATGAAGAAGGTAACAACAATTTTGATTCAACTTTGAGTTATACCTAATAAACTAAATATCAACTTTAACTATGCCTATATGTAATTATTTAGCTTAAGTAATTCTGTTTATTGTATTTTACTGATCCATGAGTTTAGTATTCAAATTTACTGTGTAGGTAGCAAAGAACACAGGCCGTTTTGGTTTTGTATATCCCTTGCGTATCTTTTGGAGTGACGAATATTAGATAAACTAGAATAATTTTCTACGATTTTTAAACCAATTAAATAAAATATATTGCTAGGAACAATCATATAAAAATATTTAGACCCTAATTTGATTGAATTCTATCATCATATTTACCATTGTATAAAACTTTAGTTACCTTTTTCAATAAAACAGCAATAAGTTTATATATAATAATTTAAATTCTAAGTATCAAATAAAAATTATCTCTGTTTTTGTATTAAAGAATAGTTAATGCTAATTTATTTTTGGTTCTTTTAAGTACTTATAAACTGTTTTTGCCAAATATTATATTATCTAACTTAGATTTCTGAGATTACAGCTATTGTATTGAAGACATCCAATGACAAGATAAATACCTAACCACAAACTACTAAGGAGAGAACTGATTGTTTACGTAAACCTTATCTAAAATTCAACTTTATTTAGATAAGTTATAAATGGGATGATTTTAGAAAAAAATGTGCACTTTGACTCTGGGTCTTCAAGTATCACCTTGCCATTTATCATTAAAATTGGTTAGCAGTCTACTTGTGACAATGTAACAGAAGTACAGGCTTTTGCATGCAATAATTATTATACTATACCTAGTTGTTGCCCGCGACTTCGTCTGCGCGGACTTCGTTTACTCCGCACAGCTTCTCCCCCGTAGGTGATAGCATGATAATATGTAGCCTATATCTTGACCCGACCTGTTAGTAATATTCATGCAAAATTTGAAGTAAATCCATGCAGTACTTTTTGAGTTTACCCCAGACATACATACAAACAAACAGACAAAAATTCTAAAAACTATATTTTTGGCTTCAATATCGATTATAGATCATGCCCCAAGTATTTTTTTAAAAAAATATTCAATGTACAGTTTTGACTTTCTTACGATTTTATTATATGTATAGATGCTATGGATTAAACAGAAGATTAATTAAATTGAATTATTACTATTTATAATTGAATCAAAGTGTTTGACATAACATGGTCTCTTTGATGACATCTGATGCCCCTGCTTACTCTTCACTAAAGGCACTGTGAGCTTAAGAGGTAGTTTTGTGGCACCAAATTGTGTACACACTGTGCAAATTGGAGTACACCTTCAAAGTTTTGAAACAATTAATAGAATCGTAATTTATTAAAAAAAAATGATTTTTTTATGAATTGACAAATTCGTGTTTTTTCCTATGTATTATAATAAATAAATAAATATTCCTGGATAAATCACACAAATCGATCTAACCCCAAAGTAGCAAATAATTTGCTTGTGTTATGAGTGTTAGTCAACAATACTATACCATAGAAATACTATAACTTTAAACTTGTTATCATGAATCTTAAAAATTAAAATAAGATAAATATTGTAATATACATAATAAACACCCAAATACAGAAATACAAATATCTATGTTCATCAGACAAATGTTTATCTCTATTGGGAATTGAACCCGAGCCCCATTGATTTGTAGCTAGGTTTGCTAACCACTCAACGAACAGGACGGTCAAAAATAATAGTATACGGAGTGCCAAAAACGGTATCTATTTTATTGATACAAGATCTCGAGAGTATTTTTTTAGCATGTACACAAAAAATTTAACCTAAAAAACTCAATACTTTAGATGCAGAATAATTTCTGCACATATTTTACATTCTGTTTATTTTCCAAATGTTGTGTTGCAACTAAATGCATTGCAATTCATTCAATAACAGACTAGTACTGCACTGGTCTGGTCAATGAAATTGTAATCCCGTAATCCAGCCACATACAATTTAGTACAACAGTGTCTCAGACAATGGTACGTTAAACAATAACAAATTATCGGTAATGACACCTGCTCTTAATGTTAGTTAATAAACATTGTAAGGAGTTTCCAAGTTTGTATGATACAATAACAAATTAGTGGTTTGAAATTGTTTTTTTTTAATATGTTAGGTAAATACAATGATTTTTTTATTACAAAGTATTTATGTTGACTAGTGAAAGCTGTATATAAAATTATTTTGATGTCAGTGACACTTCTTATACTGGATGATTATGTAAGGAAATAAATCGGCTAAGTGTGAGTTGGACTTGCGCATGAAGGGTTTCCTACCATCTATAAAAGAAAATCATTTTGTTGTATGAATACTTAAATATTAATTTTATGTATTAGTTAATAATTTTTATAGTTAATATGTTTTCAAATACTTACTTATCCTCTCACACCATCAGCCATTTTCGTATTTTTTTCTAAAAACACACGGACCGTTACGCGCATGCGTTCCGGTGGACCGTGGTCACAAAAATGGTTTATGAGTTGTTTGAATTGAATCCGATACTGTAAAGTGTATATTTTTTAAGAGGTCTTGAGCACTACAATACACTGGTGTTAGAATTGTTTAATTTAAATGGCTTAAGCTACAAAATAATTCAGGTGTAACACGACACTTTGAGAAAAATATGAATACTTGTTAGTCGAGGATTTTTAATTCAAAAAGTAAATCGCTGAGCTATGCTTTTTATATTTTTTTTATATAATTGGTAAACATATATATACGGACATTTAGTAAATAGTTATATTTATACATATATTTATCGTTATATAATATATTGTATATTATATACATACATGGATGTTATTTTAGACGAAAGTTTTTTTTTCACTGTCCTCTCACGATAGTACAAATAGAAGTGACAGCTTTCACAGTACAGAAGATGTCTCCATTGAAAAGAACCTCGCCTCAAATTTTTCAGATGTGGTAAAAAATTTTAATGTCGTTCATATTAATGCACAAAGTATACCTGCACATTACTCGGATCTCCTTACATCTTTTGATGTGCCTAATATCCACGCAATTTTGGTTTCTGAATCTTGGTTGAAACCTTGCTTACCGTCTAACTGTTACTCATTGATTCGAAATGATCGAACTGGTAAAGGTGGTGGTGGAGTGGCAATCTATTTACGTGCCAATATTTCATATAACATAGTTAGTACTTCAAATCAACCTCCATCTGACGATGAGGCTGAGCACCTTCTTATTGAAGTTAATACATCCCATGTTAAACTTCTTCTTGGAGTATTTTATAGCCCATCTCTTTCAGTAAATTATTTCTCTTCTTTCGAAAATTTAATTCATAAAGTTGTCCCTGAGTATACTCACGTTATATTTATGGGTGACTTCAATACCTGCTTATTAAAAGCTGACAGCAGGGGTGCAAAGCTCAAATCTATAGTAGAAGAGTGTAATCTGCATCTTCTTCCTCTAAGCCCTACTCATCATTTCCCTAATTGCAACCCGTCCTTATTAGACCTTATCATTGTTTCCTCGCCTGAACTAATTACCAAGTATGGTCAATGTGATGCGGCTGCTTTTTCTTACCACGATCTATTATACCTATCGTATAAAATTCGACATCCCAAGCCTAAACCTAAGATTTTACTGCAACGCAATTTCAGTAGGTTAGATATTAATCTCCTTTGCGAGGATGCACAAAAAATCAACTGGTCCTCCATTCTTGATGCTTCCACAATTACTGAAAAACTTAGTACTTTTACCACTTTGCTCACTCAGCTTTTCGATAGACATGCACCTATAAGGCCGGTCAGATTAAAACATCTACCAACACCTTGGCTATCGGATGAAATAAAGTCCCTAATTAATAAAAAAAATATAGCTAAGGCAAAGTATAAACGTACTAATACTAACGAGGACCGGGAAAAATATATTCGACTACGAAATCGCTGCAATACAATGTGTCGAGATGCACAGAGACGCCATATTCATTCGTCTGTCGAAAACGGCGACCCTGCAAAAGTCTGGAAATTTCTCAAATCACTTGGGGTTGGGAGGCAACACCAAACTTGTACACCATCTAATACAAACGTCAATTTATTAAACAATTTTTTTTCCAATCCACCCTGCACACTTGATGATAAGCAAAAAGCCTTGACTTTAAAATTTCTTTCACATCTCCCAACTCCTAATTTTCATCCGTTTAATTTCGATCAACTAACCGTATGTGATGTTGAGAAGACCATTTTATCCATATCGTCAAATGCTGTTGGCATAGATAATGTAAGCCGAAATATGATTTTACCAATTCTGAAAATTATTTCTCCTTTTATTACACATATTTTTAATCAATCCCTAAATACTAGTGTTTATCCAGACGTATGGAAAGAAGCTAAAGTAATTCCGCTACCTAAAACATCAAATCCTGTAGCCCCTTCTGATTTTCGACCGATATCAGTGCTTCCATTTCTATCAAAAGTTATGGAAAAACTAGTTCATAAACAAATTCATCATTACCTCTCTGAAAATAATTTACTTAATTGTTCCCAATCTGGCTTCCGACCTAGACACAGCACGACCACTGTCCTCGTAAAGGTAACTGATGATATACGTCATGGTATGGATAACAAGCGACTTACCGTACTTTCCTTAATTGATTTTAGCAATGCATTTAATACGGTCGACCACGATATACTGTTAAGTCTCTTGAGGTCTATTAACATATCTCCATCGGTGGTTGAATGGTTTCGAAGCTATTTAAAGGAACGACGACAACGTGTTCAGGTAGGGGAGTTGTCCTCGGACTGGTCCTGTAACACTGTTGGCGTTCCCCAAGGTGGCGTTCTATCTCCTCTTCTCTTTGCTGTTTTTGTTAACTCTATAACCAATCATTTATCTTCGGTCTACCACATGTATGCAGACGATCTCCAAATTTATACCCAATCGGCCTTTGATGATCTTCATTCAGCTATTTCGCAGATTAATAATGATCTGGCAACTATTTCGGGCTGGAGTAGAAACTATGGGTTAGCTATAAATCCTAAAAAATCTCAGGCTATTATTATTGGGGGGAAAAAACAAATTGCAAAAATAGACTGGACTGTTTTGCCACAACTTGAAATTGATGGTGTAACTATACCCTACAGCAAGTCTGTTAAAAATTTAGGAATACAGTTAGACGAAACTTTATCATGGACGCAACAAATTCAGGAGGTAAGCAAAAAAGTTTTTGCCACTTGGAATTCGCTAAAACGATTGCGTAACTTACTTCCAGTTCCTACTAAAATTGCGATTGCAGAAGCTATTTTTATACCTATTTTAGATTACGCGGATGCCTGTTACGTTGACCTTACTAGTGAGCAGTTCAATAAGCTTGAGCGACTCCAAAATTTATGTATAAGGTTCATATTTGGTCTACGTAAATATGATCATGTCACTGAATACCGAACAAAACTCAAGTGGTTGCCAGTCCGTCTCCGCCGTAATGTCCACATTCTTTCTCTTCTGTACTGTATTCTTTTTGATTTTCGCACCCCTAACTACTTAAAAGAGAGGTTTGAGTTTTTGGGAGGTGAATTAAGACAGTTAAGATCGGCGGGTAACCTACTTTTGGGGGTCCCCTCTCAAAATCTTAATTATTATCACCAGTCTTTTACTTGTCAAGCTATTCGGTTATGGAACTCCCTTCCAACTAACATCAAAACAGCTCCTAGTTTACACTCCTTTAAGTCAGCTCTTAAAAATCATTATCTTAATCTATAAATAAATCATTACAGAGTTTTCTAGTTTAGTTTGAATTGTAATATGTAAGTTTGCATGTGTATGTGTGTAGTATATGTATATGAATATATGTCTAGTACATATCTAGTACAGTTTTATATATGTAATTTTAATATAGTGTATATGTAATGTATTGTATTTATGGATATACAAATATGTTTATTATGTATATAATATGTATGTGTATGTGTGTATGTGTATATATATTTATATATATTATATATATTATCGTCGTATGTATTTATATTATTTATATATTTATTTAGTTATTATTAAAAAATTTCATAATATAGATTGTATTAGGAAATTATGTCACTGAATTTAATGGCACCACCACCTTAAATATATTAATTATAAGATCTCCTCTACCTAAAGGTTGTCTGGCAGAGATCGCTCTTTAGCGATAAGACCGCCTTTGTGTACCCACTATATACATAATTATTAGCTATAAGTATTTTACATAATCTATTTTGTTAAATTTGGTGCGCAATAAAGAGTATTCATTCATTCATTCATACGGAAAAAAATAAACAACATATAGTACAAAAATATTTATTTACATAAATATTAATATCTTTTTTTCATAATTAATACGTAATTTTTACGTAATACGTACGTAAATACCATAGAGTATTGTATTAAAACTGGTAAATAGTGAAAATGTTGTTTTTTTTAATGAAGTTAGCGTTGGTCCCTATAGAGACCATAGGGTATTAACCGAATTTTCTCAGAGGTCTCATTAGTTACCAAAGTGATGTGAGCGGTTATTTAAAAATATTTAAGTTTCTACCTGTTTATTAAGATAAATTAAAAAATTGCTTATGTTTATTATGTTTACAATTAAAAAATTGCTTATGCTTATGTTTATTAATAATGTTTGTTGCATGGGACCTTTTTTGTTTTGATTGAGCAAAAAAATACGAAAAAAACATGTTTATTGTATGGGGATCCCCCTTAATATTTTAATTTTTAGTATTTGTTGTTATAGCGGCAATGGACATTCATAATTTCTGATAATTCCAGCTTTCTAGCTATCACGGTTTATAAGATACAGCCTAGTGACAGATAAACAGACGAACAGACAGACGTAGTAATAGGGTACCGTTTTACCTTTTAGATACAGAACCCTAAAAATGAGCATAATCAAGAAACAAGACATGATCTTATTTTGTTTTTTAGTTGTCTAGGACACTGTAAAACCCCCATTGAATTTTTACACAATATTGGTTAAATATTACATAGTAACTATTATCTAATAAATTACCATAATAGTAGTATGATAAGATATTATATGAGGAAAACAGGTCTCATTTACAATATATGGTGTGTGGAAATCCCTAAACCATCATATTTAAAAGGTTTGTATGTAAGATGGGATTTTTTTTAATCATAATATGCCTGTGATTACTCTTTGCGGCTCACCACTTAATCAGTGTGTTCAGTGTAATATGCTGGTTCGTAGGTTCGCATGTTGTACAAAAGAAGTCAAAATTATTCAAGTTGTACTGCCAGAAAGTGATTTTACCTTTTTTTATATCATAACATAGCAAACAAGCAGACGGCTCTCTTGATGAAAAGAGTCAACCGTCGTCTATAGACACCAAGGATGTTAATGGTGCATTGCTATCTTGTGGCGATGTCTAATGCCACATGCATAAATTTACTTGCTACCTTACACTCCATACTGGAACATGACATTGACAAGCATTGATGCTGTTGTGGCAGGAATAGATACGGCGGTGGTATCAGACCCGGATGCGACAATGCAGAACTCTACCACCTAGTAGCCATGATGGTAGTGACTCGCACAGCCAATTGGTCGACTTTTACGACTTGCCTGTCAGAACGGCAGTTGGCCTATTCTTCAAAGGAACCCGGGACGAAAACAGGGAAAATGCCTGCCTGTTTTTTAGTTTTAATTTTGAAACTAACATTATTTTTTTTTAATAAGTATTACACTAACAAAAAAGAACCTGATTTTTGATAAATAAATGATTATTATTATTTAGTTCCCTGATTATACTCATCCTTGCTCTTTTTACATTCTATAATCATTCAGTATATAAAAAATTGCAGGAGCCTTCCACACTTCTACTCATTAATAAAGTGCACTAGTTCTCTTGGCTTCTGTCTTCCATCCCATAAATATCCCTAAAATTCATATTCTCAACGGACATTAATCAGATATATTATTTAAAAAATACCCTTTAAAGGTAAGAGAGGCAAGGGCATCCTCGTATTATAGCGGGCTAGTAATTTTGCACACTAATACCCCCAAATTAGTGGGTGAACAAAGTACAGTATTATCAGTATTTCAAACTTAAAAGCATTACTTGAGTATTAATACATCTATATATTAATCAGCTTTCACTAGTCAACATAATAAAATATAAATACAATATAATATATAAGTATTGTTGTCTAACATCCATATTATAAGCAAAATATTTGATTATTTTGGGGTTAGATCAATTCATGTAATTTGTCCACCCTCCACCCACAATTATATTATTATATTTTTCGATGTAAATTAACAAGGCATTCATAGATTCAATACTCTACTAATAATATAATACTCTACTAATAAATAATAATAAAATTCAGACAATCAGTTTGGAAGGCTGGTTCTATAAGATAGATTGTATATAGTAAACTTAACTCTTCTAAACTTAACTTTAACTATAATTATAATAAGTGTTAATCCCACTGAAATTTTGATATCCTAGAGCTAGATCCAATTGAATACCTAGAAAAAAGAGTTGATATTAATGAGTCAAGTGGCAACTAAATTTTGGCTAATACAAGCCATATCATGCAATTTACAGCATTGTAACAGAGATAAAGTGCCACTAAAGGTACTCGATACATTTCTAAACTTAAATAACACATTACACTCCCAAAAACTACACAAAAGGTAAACTAATGACACTCAAGAAAACTATAGTATACATTCAAACTCATGCTGTTCCTAGACAGTCTAGGAGTATTACATCTCGTAACAGTATAAATTTGGCTTACACCACTATATAATAGTTTGCTAAAAGGTGAAATTAATTTTGCTATTTTGTGCAAGTTGTTACCTCCATGACGCCAATGACAATAAAGACATTAGTTTAATTGATGGATAAAATTAACTGAAGGTCCAGATAACAATGAAGACCCCAACGGCAATACAAAATTTCGTGCAAATTGTTAGCCGTTTCGGAGAAATCAATTAGGTACATTTTTTTCTGCCCGTTTATGACATTAATAAGTTTTATGTCTATTGATCTCTATTTTATTACTGTGTGCAATTTAACTCATGAGTAATGAATATTTTTTTAACTAAACACATTCAATTGATGTCAATCAGATGACCCTTGAGGTTATTGTCAAGTGCCCAATATGTCTGTCTGCATCTTTTAAAAAATGAATTAACAATTTAGCAATAAGATGCTCGAATTGGCATTATATGGATGAACAAATTTCATATTGTAAGTATGTGGATCGGGGTATATGCATCTAAGATTCTCGTAAAAGGCGAGAGAAGATTAAAATGTATCACTTTCATTGTGACTAGTAATACAGTTCTGAAATGTCTCGACTAGGTTTGGTATAAACAATTAACTTATTCCTGCTTCAATAATGTCGGTGCTTGTCGCTGTTATATTTAGGTTTGGAGAGTGGGGTAAACGGTAAACTTATCGATGTAGTATTCCTCCACCACACGAATATAAGCGCATTATTAAAATCTTTGGTGGTATTAATAGGGAGTCCGCAGTGGTTGTATTTTTAAAATCATAACATAACAAACAAGCAGATGGCTCTCCTGATTGAAGAGAAACCATTGCATATAGACACCAAAGATGTTAATGGTGCGTTGCTATGCATGTAGCGGGATGGCAATGCGATATGCATAAGTCTATCCGGATTATTTATATGCACTAATTTATAAATAACTAGCTGACCCGGCAAACGTTGCTCTGCCTTTTTAACTACTCTTTTTTTTTATACCTCTATATTTTCTCATCTTTTAAACTTTCCCTGGACTTCAAACATTAATTCAAAACCAAAAACCAACCAAACTGCATGAATATTACTAACAGGTCGGGTTAACATATAGGCTACATATTATCACGCTATCTCCTTCGGGGGAGGTGCTGTGCGGAGTAAACGTCCGCGCGGACGAAGTCGCTGGCAACAGCTAGTCATCAATATTCAGAAACAACTTTCTAAGAGCTAAAGACGTTATGATCTGATCAAATTTCAAATCTCGAAAACCACGATGAAACTAAGCACTTCCCGATTTTAGAAAATTTTAAATTTTTTTAGCGAGAAAACAAAAATGCAGTGGTATAGATTCGCAAATGTTCTTTATGTACCAGCCGTAGTCATGCAGTAGTTCATTAAAGGTCGTTGTGTAGTACCAAATCAATTGTACGAGCTCTGGCTGAACGGCGCTCAATCAAAACAATTATTGTAACTATTTTGTGATATCAGTTCTCGTTGTGATGTGACAGAAGTGTGGTGTGAAACATGTTATGGGTTATGCGGACTATGGGTAATATTTATTCAGATTAATATCTTCAATCCCAAATACACTTTGGTTAGTGCGAGTGTATAATGCAGATGCAGAACGCAAAAAATACTGATTAATAATCATTCGTACTAATCACCGGCGGTCTTCACGTATTTTTGCTTAATACTAAGCACCTGCATTAAACACTCGCACTCATACTAATTAAAGTATAATCGGGGCTATAGACATAGTGAACCTGATGACAATAAAATAGGGTTGTATTATTGATGTTCGTATTATAGGATAGCGAACAAGTTATGGACTCTCTTGATGAAAATGAAAAACCATCGCTAATAGACACCAAAGATGTTAATGGTGCGTTGCTATGCATATAGCGGGATGGCAATGCGACATGCATAAGTCTATCGGCTACCGTGTCCTCCAAATCGAAACACGACAATGACAAGCATTGACGTTCTTGCGGTAGGAATAGATAAGACAGTGGTAACATATGCCCGACCGACCGACGACCGATTTGGCTCCGACTGCAAACCTATTAGTAAATGGCACATATAAATAATAGGTAGTATTTGATTAATATTAAATTTTTATTATTTTTTACATTTTAGTTTTTGAAGTCGGTTTTTTTAACGTAGTTATTTTTATTTAATACTTTTTAGTGTGTTGTTGTATTGTCAACCATTTATGGGTAGACCTACAACAGATGCTGCGCGCCTTAACAAATACAGATCTCAAGAAACCGGAACGAATAAAAGTATTCGTCTCCGTAAAATCCTCTTCGAAACACAATGTCACGTTCTTATGAGACTTTAAAGATCATGAAAAACGTTTGTTGGCCATGAAAGCGGTATATGAAATCACGCTAACGTCAAGAAATTTTTGAAAAGTATAATTCTAAACTTGGTACGATCCACGTGCGTATAGGTAATGAGTCTTTTGAGCAGAGAGCTAATAGACTTGGTCCCATTAATGAGCGTCTAGCGAACGAATCTGCCGAGCAGAAAGCTCATAGATATGGTCTCATTAAGGAGCATTTAGCTAAGGAGTCGGCCGAGCAGAGATCTACAAAACCGTACAGCAACCGAGTCTGCTCAGCAACGAGAGAACCGGCTAGCGGCAGCGCGTCAGACGTCACAAAGGCTTTGTTCAATGTCTGAGCGTAATTTTATAACCACCATAAGTCAGTATGCTGAAGTACCATGTACAATCTGTAAGAATGTATTATATCCAAAACAACAGACGTCATTAGCCACAGCACGTTTTGATTTCCTTCCGGAGGAGCTACCGTTGCTCGACAACTAGAAAAAAAGAAAATTACTTCTCAGAACTGGAACAACATGAAAGTTTAGTCTTTACCTCCTGAACTGACCGACTTGACAGATTTAGAACAAACACTTTTGTCAAGAGTAGTTCCTTTTATAACTAGTTACCACCCGCACCAAAGTGCTCGTCAACACGAATCAAACGAGCCCAAACTCGATAGAGTTGTGTTATTTAATTACTGAGCTCCTATGGCCACCTTCTGGCTTCATCATCGGACCCTGCAGGATCCTAGTTACCACCAAGCACCAAACTGCTCGTCAACACCAATCAACCGAGCCCAAACTTGAAAGAGTTCTGTCATTTAATTACTGAGCTCCTATGACCACCTTCTGGCTTCATCGTTGGACCTTGCAGGATCGTAGTTACCACCAAGCATCAAAGTGCTTGTCAACATCGATCAAACGAGCCCAAAGTCGGTAGAATTGTGTCATCTAATTACTGAGCTCCTATGGCCACCTGGCTTCATCATCGAATCCTGAAGGATGCTAGTTACCACCAAGCACCATAGCGCTCGTCAACACGAATGAAATGGGCCCAGACTCGATAGAGTCTTGTTATTAAATGATTTTTAACCATTTAATTACTGAGTTCCTGTGGTCACCTTCCGATTTTATCATCAGATCAGGTCTATCTCATAATAAGTTTTCATTGTCATCCAATTTACATACGTATACAAAATTTTAGCTCAATCGGTAACCAGGAAGTGGAACAAATTTACTTGCGAATCTCACAGACATCTCGATTTCAGACATCGGCATAGGTAAAATAAATAAAAAAAATGCTCAAAATAACTACTGGGCCTACCTGGATCAAATTTTTATGGGACCAATTCGAAACTATTCCGCAACAAACAAAAAAAGAATCTCGGCGAAATCGGTGTACATACATAAAAAAAATATACCGGCCGAATTGAGAACATCCTCCTTTTTTTGAAGTAGGTTAAAAATAGCAGTAAAATCTCTAGTTTGTAATACCTTGTTGGTTTTGAAACCATTAAATAGTTCATAAAGTATCCTTAAGCCCGTATCTCCGAAGAGGTTGGCAGAGTACAAGTGCACCCACGATTAGCCGAAGATACTTACTCCCACAATGCGATAGGTGGCCAGCCTGTCGCTAACTGCGTACTTTTTCCGACCCCGGACAACGTTGTTTTTGTCAGAAAACTGAAAAAAACACATTTTTCAATTGCCCAACCTGAGAATCGAACCCGGGACCTCATGTCGTCAACTCCGACACCGGACCAATAAATAGACCACAGAGGCGATTACATAGACCATATTTTTAAATAAGTATTAATTGCTGCGTAATACATTCTATCTTTTTTCTCTCCGCCGGCTTAATCCTGTCGTTTGTGTGCTTTTTTATCGTGGCACGTTTTCTGTTATTAGGAGAACCTAAAATCTTCACTTAAAATAAATTCAGATATAATTTCATAGTATAACCAAAAAATCGGAAAACGACGGAGAATTTGTCAGTAACACCATTGCGTTGGGTGTAGGTAAGGCAGTATTCCTAATGCAATAATGTTGGTATTGAGATGGCGAGTCGTTCCAGAATCACAAATAGTCAAGTTGTTAATGATATGCTTAGCAAATAATTTGTCATTTACGAATTTCCTGACAGGGATGAAAATAGCATTTTTTAAAGGGATAAACCTAATACATAATTACCTAATATACAGATTGGTAAACGATTACACACAGATACTGAAGTCGGGTATTTAGACTCAATTCTGATAAAAAGTATATAAACAATTTGTATCTTTTTGACCTAATTGTTCATTAAAAATATAAAGTATGGATACCCGAGCATAGACATCGAAGTTCACAAACAGTTATTTGCTACCGCAGCACGTGCAAATCACGGAGCGCTCTTATCGCACGCACGGTGACAATATTTTTTCAATATTACTACACTAATTTCGTTGAGGTTTATTATGAAGCTAAGCCATATTCTCTTTATTATATATTTATTGGTTATGAATCTATCATGTCCTACAATATGTACATACATTGTACTCTTGTTTGAGCAGGTATATGATTTTACCCAACAACCTGAATAAAAGGTACCTACTAACTATAGTCCAAATGTTCAATAGCTCTTGTAATTTTGTACCAAAACATTGCTTATTGCTGCGTTTCTGTTACAGGTGGCATCAAAGCCGGGGCTGTTCGAGCGGCCCGCATTACTTACAGTGTATTATCTCGGAGGAAAGCTGCCGAGGAAGGTGTTGCCAGGCTCGCCCGGGTGCTGTCAGCCCTGGACTTGACTGCCTTGGGGGTAGGCAGTACTCTGGGCGTCGGAGTTTACGTGCTGGCTGGAAATGTGGCTAAGAACTATGCTGGGCCCGCTGTTATTCTTTCGTTCTTAATTGCTGCTGTGGCCAGTGTATTTGCAGGTAATTCAAAGAGTCGCCATCTATCTTATTTGATAAATTTTATACTGAAGGATGAATCGAAAAATTGTTTTCACAAGCTTACAATATTTTTTAAAAATCTATCCAACGATACCCCACACTATAGGTAGGTACACGTGAAAAAAAATAACATCCCACTTTACATGTAGAGGAGATATACTAAAATCCCACTTTATATGTAAAGGAGATATACTAAAATTCCACTTTACATGTAAAGGAGATATACTAAAATCCCACTTTATATGTAAAGGAGATATACTAAAATTCCACTTTACATGTAAAGGAGATATACTAAAATCCCACTTTACATGTAAAGGAGATATACTAAAATCCCACTTTACATGTAAAGGAGATATACTAAAATCCCACTTTACATATAAAGGAGATATACTAAAATCCCACTTTACATGTAAAGGAGATATACTAAAATCCCACTTTACATGTAGATGAGATATACTAAAATCCCACTTTATATGTAAAGGAGATATACTAAAATCCCACTTTACATGTAAAGGAGATATACTAAAAAAATATTTTTGAAAACTCCATGGTACCACTGTGTTGCCGTGACTAATATGTACAATCATACCAAATTACAGCTTTTTAGTACTAAAGATCTCTGCACTAGTCTGCGGACGGACGGACTGACAGCGAATCTATAAGGGTCCCTAATTTACTTCGGAACACTAAAAGAAAAAAGAAAGAAATTACTGAGATTCTTAGCAAAATCTGATTTAGTCATATATACTTAGTACATCTAATCTATATCTAATACCTTTAAACGAGCAATTCTTGGATATATATAATTGGAATCTCGAAATCGGCTCCAACGATTTTCATGAAAGTCACAAGTTAGGGGTTTTTCGGGTCAAGGAATCGATTTATCCAGGTTCCAGGTCCAAGAAAAGCTCGGTTCGCAAGATATGGGTATGTGAAGGTGAAAGGTCGTTCAACCAGGTACAGAAAAAAAAAAAATCTGTAGGAATCGATTTATCAAGGTTCGAGGTCCAAGAAAATATCGGTTCCAAAAATATGTGAAAAACCGAGCGAAGCTCGGTCAACCAGATATTATATATAAAAAGCAAAAGTGACTGACTGATGTATCAACGCACAGACCCTTAGGGCTAGAAACTTGAAATTTCGCAAACGTATTTCTCTCATGATGTAGGCACCCGCTAAGGAAGGATTTTTCGAAATTCAACCCCGAAGACGGGGGTGAAGGGAAGTAAAAGAAGGGAGTGAAATAGGCGATAAAGTTTGTATGAAACTTTTTATTCCCTGGACATATTTGCGTGATATTTCGTATGAATTGAGTAGAAAAAAAAGGAATGAATTACATATTTAAGCGTTTTAAAAATTCGATCTCTAAGAGGGTAAAATAAGAGAAGGTTAAATAAGTTAATAAAGAAAATATGTGCGAGCGAAGCCGCGGGTAACAGCTAGTTTAATAATATATATATAGTAAAGAGGAAAGATTTGATTATTTGTTTGGTACGATTTAACTTAAAAACTATTCGACCGATATAAAAATCTTTTAGAAAGCTACATTTTCAGGAGTGACGTAGACTACTTTTTCCCCGACATCAAAAAAAGTAACGATTCCTGGTCACGCGAACGAAGTTTTTCCCCCGTATTGGTCCGAGCTCCTTTGAAGATTTCGTATAGCCTGTCTGGCAGAAGGGCAACTTCCGTTCTGCTAGGCAGGCTATCCGAGTCACTACCTACGAGGCTGGTACCACCGCCTTACCTATTTATGCTGCAATAGCGTCAGTGCTGTCGTGTTCTGGTTTGGAGGGTAAGGTAGCCGGTACACTTATGCATGTGGCATTAGACCTAACCACAATATAGCAATGCACTATTAACTTTTTTGGTGTAATAGGCGATGATGTTTGACTCTTTCCATCAGAAGACACATCTGCTTGTTTGCTATCTTATGATGATACAAAAAAATATGTGCATGTTCGAATTTTACAAACTGCCTGGCAAAAGGCAGATGAGCTATTTTTTGAAAGGGGTTTGAATTACAAATTGTAAGAAACGAAGACAAGTTTACATCGGTTTCTGTGACTTGGTCAGTCCTTGCCAGCGTCTATGAAAAAAATGTTGAATAATGTTTATTTCCCAGGGCTGTGTTACGCGGAGTTCGGTGCGCGCGTCCCCAAAGCGGGCTCCGCGTACGTGTACAGCTACGTCAGTGTCGGAGAATTCATCGCTTTCATCATTGGCTGGAACCTCATACTGGAATATGTTATAGGTAACAATTCCGAAGGAATAATCTAACGTCTTCATGTGACGTTTTAAAGAATTTTGTAATTATTTTTTATGTAATATATTTTAAACAATAATTTATGTGTGGTGCGTATTTTTTGTTGTTGGTACTAGTGAAACCCTATTGATTATGCTCAAAATATACTTGTACTGTTTCACAAAATATACTAATTGTACTGTTTCACAAAATATACTTGTACTGTTTCACAAAAGCATAATTATGAATTTGAGACTTAGTTTCGACAGAAGTGTGAACGCGTGCGTTATCCTGGTGAAACAACACATTCTTTCACTATAATCCAGGACCTTTTTCTTTAATTTCCTTAAGGAAACGCGCAAAAGGATGCAATAATATGCCGCATTTACTGTTTGGCCTTTTGAAAGATATCTAGTCAACAATTATGCTTCCACAAACATCCCAATAAACTGACGCCATCACCTTACCAAACGATAGCCGATTTTGCTTTACTTGGGGTCGATTCGTCAGTTTTTGTTTTTACTGGTTGGGTTGTTGTATAAACTTTGGCATATAGTAGTAAACCCAGGTTTTTACTTGTTGGGTTGTTGTATAAACTTTGGCGTATAGTGGTAAACCCAGGTTTCGTCCGTAGTAACAATCTGTAGAAAAGTCCTGCGAGTCAGCTTCACTTCAAACGTTTCTAAATCATCGCGAGATATTGTTATATGAATTCGTTTTTGCTCGACTAAAAGCATTCTAAGCACCTATTCATTGGATACCTTAGAAAATTCATGTTCATTGACAATGTTGTGTTCGCATATATGAAATGTCTGTAGTGTCTGCAATATCCCTTATAGACAATCTGCGGTTTTCCAATATGACATCACACACATTGTAGGTGTTTTCTTCAGTCGAAGGCGTGGTGGGCCGGTCGAAGCGGGGGTAATCTTCAATGTTCTCTCGTCCACGTTTAAATTTTGGTATCAATTTTTCAGTGGTATAAAATGCAGCTGATTGTAATCTTCAATGTTCTCTCGTCCACTTTTAAATTTTAGTATCAATTTTTCACAGTGGTATACAATGCAGCTGATTCCCTGATGTCATATCATCATGGATCTGTTTTAGTGTGATAAATAAAATTTAAATTACATTTGTGAAACAGTACAAGTGTTTATATCAAAGAATCAATTAGTGTTCATCCCTTTTTAAACAAAAATTTGATTGCAGCGCGTTATTCTATTTTATCGGGTTTTTATAAAGCTACACGTTGGTCTCATTTAGCACGTTATAACTTAAAAACTAGCCAAAGAATCTGTAGGCCCAATGGAGATAATATTGTAAAAATAAAATACACGTTTGTGTGTCAGGCCGCGAACTTTGCAATCCAACCTCGTACATTACAATTACAAAATGTCCACCTACATGTCAATAAATATCTACTAATTAATTACTATATCTAAATTCAGTACAAATAAATAAATTACAACAATAAAATTGGGAAATATATTTTAGTACATAATTTTTTTCCTATTGATCTTAATATTCTACCGAGTAAAAACGTTCTATTTAATGGTGTGACTGATATATTAGTATTCGCTAAGATATTAGTAATATTGAAAGGATTCGTGGATTAGTAATCCGGCGAACTGTAATATGCTAATATTTCATATTCGCCTAATATCTGTAACGGCTATCCAAAATGAATCGGATAATAACATTCGGTCTTCGGAATAGTTCGGATCCACTAGATTTGTCGTCGGATTCGTGAAAATATTAAAATATTTTCACGATACGCCGCGTCGTATGTACGAATGAGACAGACGTATTTCCTGCAGTATACTGTTGTTTTGAGGTCCAAATTACAGTGAAATATAAGTTAATACTGATATATTAGTTAAGCTGCCGTATCAGTATAAGATCTTATTACTGTTGATTTAAGGTCCAAATTACAGTGAAATATTAGTTAAGATATTTTTCTGCCGTATCAGTATCAGATCTTATGACTGTTACTTTAAGGTCCAAATTACAGTGAAATATTAGTTAATACTGTTAATATTAGTTAAGGCATTTTAATATTTTAAAGTGAATATATTAGTATCACCTAATCTTGAGAAATATCGGTATTAACCCATCTCTAATTCTATTAATAGCCCCTGGTTGAGTCAAGTGATGTCTTTGATCACTAGTCCGGTGATGGAGATCACCAAAAGTCAGTTGTTTGACAGTGGTGTGGTACTGCCGTTATGATGGTAGTGCGTTTGTTCCAGGGGCAGCGTCAGTGGTGAAGGCTCTGAGCGAGTACCTGGACTCGCTGCTCAACAAGGCGATCTCCTCACAGCTCACGGACTGGATGCCGATGGACTCGCCGCATCTGGCCAAGTATCCTGACATCTTTGCCTTCGCTGTCATTATGGTGTTCTCTGGTGAGTATATCTATACATATAATAAAATCGTAGGAAAGTCAAAACTGAACATTGAATATTTTTTTAAAAGAATACTTGGGGCGTGATCTATAATCGATATCGAAGCCAAAAATATAGTTTTTAGAATTTTTGTCTGTTTGTCTGTATGTATGTCCGGGGTAAACTCAAAATTTACTGCATGGATTTACTTCAAATTTTGCATGAATATTACTAACAGGTCGGGTCAACATAATACCTACATATTATCACGCTATCACCTACGGGGGAGGAGCTGTGCGGAGTAAACGAAGTCCGCGCGGACGAAGTTGCGGGCAACAGGGAGTAAATAAATAAATACTCACGGGACAAATTACACTTACTGATCTAACCCCAAATTAATTATTTGCTTGTGTTATGGGTGTTAGTCAACGATACTAATACATAAAAATACATATATAAATACTAAAATATATTTAACTAGCAGTCCACCCCGGCTTCGCACGGCTATTTAACAAAAATTTCAACATTAATTATGATTTTATATAGCCTATGTCACCCGGGGATAGTGTAGCTTTCAAACAGTGAAAGAATTTTTCAAATCGGTTCAGTAGTTTCGGAGCCTATTCAATGCAAACAAACAAACAAACAAACAAACAATCAAATCTTTCCTCTTTATAATATTAGTATAGATAAACATCCAAAACCAGAAATACAAACATTTATGCTCATCACACTAATGTTTGACCCCTTCGGGAATCGAATCCGAGCTCCGTCGATTGTGTAGTCAGGGTCACTAAGTATACTAGCTGTTGCCAGCGACTTCGTCCGCGCGGACTTCGTTTACTCCGCACAGCTCCTCCCCCGTAGGTGATAGCGTGATAATATGTAGCCTATATGTTGACCCGACCTGTTAGTAATATTCATGCAAAATTTGAAGTAAATCCATGCAGTACTTTTTGAGTTTACCCCGGACATACATACAGACAAACAGACAAAAATTCTATAAACTATATTTTTGGCTTCGATATCGATTGTAGATCACGCCCCAAGTATTCTTTTAAAAAATATTTAATGTACAGTTTTGACTTTCTTACGATTTTATTATATGTATGTATAGATTATATGCAATGATTGTAGGATAGATTTTATAGGTGATAAGTTTTGCGATGTTCCGTTCGGGTTTGCTGTCACCGCTTTGCCTATTCCTACCGTAACAGCGTCGTTACTTGTCCGTGTTGTGCCGGTGTGGAGGAGTCTATAGGCGATGGCCATTTCTTTATATCGTAGAGGGCCATAAGCTTTTCTCTACACTGACTAAGCTTTAAAAATGATATGATTTTTTAAATATTAAATCGCTTATTATTAATTCTCCTCCCACAGTGGCGCTGGCGTTCGGTGTGAAAGAGTCCACGAAGTTCAATAACTTCTGCACGGCGGTGAACTTGTGTGTCGTTATGTTCGTCATCATATCCGGCTCCTTCAAAGGTAATGAGATCGTCTTGTCACTGGATAACACATAATCGTAAATGACAATACTCAATACTCAATACTTTATTGCGTCATATGTTATACATTTATAGGTGTTAAGTACATTCTAGGAACAACATATGTACCCTGATAGGGTGTAGAAATGCGGAGGCGGACTGATTCACTTTTCTGATTAAAATTTGTTTCTTATTAAAATTTATCATGTGTGTAGTAACATTTATTTATCAGTAGGTTCTTAACATCGCGTAGAAATATTTTACAATTTTCTGCCGATTTAAGTTTTTGGGGTAATTTATTAAATATTTTTACAGCCATAACGTTTGGGACAATACAAAATGCCGCTGACATTATCAAATTTATGCACTTTTTTGAGATATTTATTTATTTATTTAAACTTTATTGTACACTAAAAATATACATTTTCGTACAAAAGGCGAACTTAATGCCTGTTGGCATTATCCACCAGACAACCTTTGGCCAACAGAGTGTAGCTGTGAAGGTGCCACTGAGCAACTTAGATTTTAATGAAATTAATATATATTATAGGACACATACATCCATATTATAATACTTATATATATACATATACATAAATAAATACCTAAACATACATACATATATACATACATCTACTTACTTAGACATAAAATACATATATATTCTGATATTCTGAGTCCATCTTCCGGCTTAGACCAATTATATATTTTTTCTATCTAGCGACACCTAATGGCCGTTCGGAATTAGTTTATGTATCCATTACTATGCCTCACATACTTTTGTGTTTGCGTAAATATCATGACAAAGGTACGAAGGTTTTGTTTTACTTATTTTTTTTTATATTATAAGATAGCAAACAAGCAAATGGGTCTCCTAATGGAAAGAGTCAACCATCGCCTATAAACACCAAAGATGTTAATGGTGCGTTGCTATCTTGTGGTGAAATCTAATGCCACGTACATAAATTTACCGGCTACCTTATCCTTCAAACCGGAACACCACAATGACAAGCACTGAGGCTATTGCGGCAGGAACAGGTAAGGCGGTGGTACCTGACCCGGGCGAGACAATGCAGAACTCTACCACCTAGTAGCCACGATGGTAGTGACTCGCATAGCCAATCAGTCGCCTTTTACGACCTGCCTGGCAGAATGGCAGTTGGCTTATTTTTCAAAGAAGACCAACACGGGGAAAAACACTAATATAAAATCACAACTGTATAATAATCTACTTATTATTCATGTATTCAAAGTAATTGAGTGTGAACTAACATTATTAACATATAATTACTGTAGCTTATCACCAAATAAATACTTTGCGGGGTTTGTTTCTTGTAATAATCATAAAATTTAAAATCACTAGTTAATTAAGAGTGACCAGTTATTTAATATCAGTGTTTTCGATTATTTAAATTTTGATGTAAATAAAACTAGAACGAAGGTGCTTATTTATCACTAGCTGTTGCCAGCGACTTCGTCCGCGCAGACTTTGTTTACTCCGCACTGCTCCTCCCCCTTACGTGATAGCGTGATAATATGTAGCCTATATTTTGACCCGACCTGTTAGTAATATTCATGCAAAATTTGTAGTAAATCCATGCAGTACTTTTTGAGTTTACCCCGGACATACATACAGACAAACAGACAAGAATTCTAAAAACTATATTTTTGGCTTCGATATCGATTGTAGATCACGCCCCAAGTATTCTTTAAAAAAAATATTTAATGTACAGTTTTGACTTTCCTACGATTTTATTATATGCATAGATAAAACTCGTCTTAACTATAATTTGGACACCTATGTATGATGCGTATGTAGGGTTGAACAGTTGTTGCTTATATTGGGACAGAGACGCCATCTCAGATAATACAAATTGTCGCGTTTCATGCATTAGACAGGATTTCTTTTAAGGATGGGCCAAATTTTCAGAGGCCTTTCGAAATCGATAATATGTTCGATTTGTGTAATAAAAAAATGTGTAAACCATCCCTGAAACTTCTCACTAAATTAAGGTATTTTAAGCTCAAAAGAGTAAAAAATATAAGCATAGATTTTTCAGTTCAAACATCTATTTTGTTAAAAATGGCAGTATATTAATTTTTGAAAAGCTGTATATTTTGAAAACGATGATGGTACTCGATTTTTAAGATCTAAAATATTGCTTTAGCTGCAACAATGTCAAAAACATTTTATTTTTAAATTTCTTCATTGATAAATCCCAAACTAATTGACCGATTTTGATTAAACTAACGGTTTTTGACGCAGTTTTTAAAGGAGAAAAGCTGATAAGAGTTTTAAGTCAATCGGTGAATTAACTTGAAAGTTATAAAAAAATTAAGTAAGTTTGCTTAAAACAACATAATTTTAATATTTGAAAAGCTATAAGTTTTGAGAATTAGATTTGATTTTGATTTTTGAAACGGCATTTGACGTAATTTTTTTAGTACTAAAATATCATAGAATACCACAAAATGATTGGTTGAAAAATTTCGGAGCTATGTAGAAAAAACACTCTTTTTTTAATTTTTCGGCAATGATTACTCCCAAACAGATAAACCGATTTTGATGCATTTTATGTATTAGATGTAGTTTTTAAGGAATAGAGCTGATTAGTTTTTGTACTCAATCGGTACATAAATCTGGAAGTTATATTAAAAAAATAGTGTTTCGCCAAAAATTTTTTTGTGTTATTTCAAAATTTATTAAAATCTTCTGGACCAAATCGGTTCAAAGTTTTTTTACAGAACTCTTAATCTTTTTCAGTTTTTTTTTCTAAAATGATGGTTTATTTTCAGCGGACACTAAAAACTGGCGGATCCCAGCGTCGGAGGTGCCCAAAACAGTTGGCAAGGAGTACGGCAGCGGCGGGTTCGCGCCGTACGGGCTGGCCGGCGTCATACGCGGCGCCGCCGTCTGCTTCTACGGCTTTATTGGTGAAGAATTTATAGTTGTTATTTAGGGTTCTGTACCTAAAAGGTGAAACGGAACCCTATTATTAAGTCTCCGCTGTCTGTTTGTCATGAGGCTGTATCTCATAAACCGTGATAGCTAGAAAGCTGAAATTTTCCGCTTGTTGTTTGCTTCTGAAAGTTGCCCCTGAAACAACAAATACTAAAAATAAAAAATGAAAATATTAAGGGGTTATATTACGTCGACTGAATAACAGTCACACATCGGTTGATAAATGTGTTCTATTAACTGTAATTTATTAGGATTTACATTAAATTTATATATTAATAGCTCACGTGTATGTTGCGTGATAAAATGTGATGACGATCGACGGTGCGGTAAGATATCTGTGCGCGAGCGTGTTCTATCGTCACAAGTTTTAATAAACGTTTTTTTTTTTCGTTTTTTTTTTATCATGGTACGGAACCCTTCATGCACGAGTTCCACTCGCACTTGGCCAGTTTTTTATTGCAAATAAGTAGAGGATTTTCCTGATTGAAATAAACAACTGTGGTTTTAATCATCAAATTTAATTATGAATGGTGCATGGTATTGTAGGTGAGCGTATTGTTGTAAGCGGTGGCGTTTACCCCGCCGGCACTAGCCGAGGGTCCGCGAGCACGGCCGGCGGCTCAGCTAAATTTTGCGACTGTTGCTGCTCGCCCCGCACCTCCCTCGCCCGCGAACGCAAACACCGAACAGTGACACCCGCAAGGCTACGAAGACTCACAAGACTAAGGAGAACCGCAAGGCTGTGAAGAGCAAGGTGGAATCTTTTCGACCTGGCAAAGACGAGAGCAGGAGGTCCCATGAGGAGGGCTTCACACTGGTAGAAAGAAAAAAGAAGAAGGACCCCGCCACCTGCAACCACCGCGGCACCGCGCCATATGTACCCGGGCTGGCCGCAACGCCCTTGCACATGTCTCGCCTGCACTGGGCCATGGATGTTGAGGATAACGTGGACTACATCAGTAAGAATAAGTCACTTCACTTGAGGGTCGAGCGTCTGCAGTCTCACCACAAAGTCAACTTTAGTTCCTTTGTGGTGAGAGTACCGACGCATCTCCTGTCGACTTGGAGGTGGAGGAGTTCTGGCCGACTGGTATGGATACCGGAGGTCCGGGTGAGACTCCGGAATGAAGTGCGTGTTACGTCGCCGTCAATACGTGACAAAGTGTAGTTTTTAAGTATATTATATTAATATGTATGTTAGTCTATAAGGTATTTATAATATGGGCTATGTTGCCTGAATTTAATGGTAAAATAAAATAAATAAATAAATAAAATAAATTGTAGTGGTTTAAGCAATCTGCAAAATATGCTGAAAGAAAAGAAAATTAAAAGTATAAATTTTAAATGCTATATAATATAAGCTTCAATATTTATCACATGGACTACGGTCCTCAGACAATAACATTTTACCTTCCTCTTCCACGTTCTTCCATGACATCATCAACATTCACAGGGTTAACGTCATCCCAACGTGATGACCAGTGACGCTACAGGGTTGACGTTTCCCGATATGATCGCTGTCATTTGGATATTGGTACCAATCAACGGCGCCACAGTGGTGACCAATTGACAAAACAACACGCAACAAATTTCTGACCTTCAGCGCCTATTGATACCCCCCTCCGCTCCACAAGCCTCATACGCGCTTTTTCGGAGTCCATCTCGAACTTTTCACGTTCACTGGATTTCCACAAAGCCACTCTGTCCCGCTCGCGACTCATTGCGAACCTCAGCGAAGCTCATTCGTCCCGACTAACCGAGGACCGCGCATATTCTGCCCTTCTCAACTCACCGCAGTTCACTGACTCACCTAGATCGACTTTAGATCTTGGGGGAGAGTACTGTAACGGTTCAGCAATCTACAAATGCTACAAGAAACAATAAAAAAAATAATAAAATTTAAAGTAAAATGCTAAATCGCGATATTAGAATAATTTAAAAAAAACTTTAAGAACAAACAAAGAAAAATTTCGACATGTAAGATTTGAACTTGCGGCTCAAGCCGGAACACTAACTATCACTTAGTTAGTGTTCCGGCCACTGGCGACTAGTTCGAAGTGACGAAATTCTTCTGTGCAATATGATCGATTCCGTCGATCGTAATGATCGCTAGATATATCACATGCGTATAACTAATTAAATGAGTTCATCGTTATAGATTTTTTTATATCATAAGATAGCAAAAAAGCAGATGGGTCTCCTGGTGGAAAGAGTCAACCATCGCCTATAGACACCAAAGATGTTAATGGTGCGTTGCTATCTTGTGGCGAGGTCTAATGCCACATGCATAAGTTTACCGGCTACCTTACCCTCCAAACCGGAACACGACAGTGACTAGCACTGACGCTATTGCCCTGTCATAATAGCGTCAGTGCTAGTATGCTAGCCGATGCAGAACTCTACCACCTAGTAGTCACGATGGTAGTAACGCGCATAGCCCCTAGGTCGCCTTTTACAACCTGCCTGCAGAACGGCAGTTGGCCTATTCTTCAGGAGGAGCCCGGGACCAACACGGGGAGATGAAATTCATATTTATATTATTAATCAATACTTTTGTGTTTCTAATTATGTTTGTGTTTTAAGTACTCACCCTGTACTTGGGAAAACTTGAAAAACTTTGAAAACCAACAAAGACAAATTTTGACTCGTAACATTTGAACTTACGAACTTTGCTCAAGCCGGAACGTTTTAACTGAGCCAGTGATCGTACCGGCTTAAAGGAAGGTCGTAAGTTCAAATCTTGCTACTTTTAGCGAAATCAAAACAAAAATAGGTAAAATAAATGTATTACATAAAAAACTTTTTTTTATTTCCTTGCATTTATTTGCGAAAAGCGCTCTATATGCCTCGGCGGAAATGGCAATTGCTTGCCTCGTATCATTGAAGTCCTCTTCACAGTATACTGAAGACTAACAGTAGTCAATCTACATACATGTGATATTCGAGCAACGCACACATAGACACCTCTCACGGACGCGATATCTCAGAATGGTTTGGTCAGTTTGTTCCGCACCAGTCGGAGATATCGCGTCCGTGAGAGGTGTCTATGTGTGCTATGCTCGAATATTACTTGTATGTAACATTGACTTCTGTTAGTCTCTAAGTATTCTGTGTCCTCGTCTGCTGCTCAGCTTTCAAACTCATACTCGACCTGCAATTGCTTATTGGCACAAAACTCGAAGACTCGAAGACGTTACTCTCTGTGGTAGTAACGTGTTTATTTATGTAAAAAGTGGAAGTGCAATATTGCCGTGGCAAGATTGTGTACTATTTCCATAGTACACAGTCTTGCGTCGTCTTCATTGGGCGTGCTAAGCTAAACTTCTTAACTAGTATTATCAAGTTAGAGTAATAAAATTTTGTATTGAGCATTTGAGTGCAGCTAGTTATAACTTGGAAACTCTGAAAATCATTTGCTCCTTTGAATGCAGCCAGCCATACCAATCAACCTATTCCTGCCGCAATAGCGTCAGTGCTTGTCGCTGTCGTGTTCCGGTTTGGAGGGTAAGGTAGCCGGTAAACTTATGCATGTGGCATTAGACCTCGCCACAAGATAGCAACGCACCATTAACAACTTTGGTGTCTATAGGCGATGGTTGACTCTTTCCATCAGGAGACCCATCTGCTTGTTTGCTATCTTATGATATAAATAAAAAAAAGCCAACAAAAGAATTCGATCCTGACAGGTCGTGGTAGTATAAACGATCTAAATCTTTAAAAATATATCATTTTGTGAACTTAAAATAAATGTAATATTTTTGCGCTAAATTTAATGTTTAATAAAAAAGAATACAATTAATTTTTAACACCGCATACTTCGCACTTACAGATATAGATCAACTGATTATTTTTGTAGTGTTGTGCTAAAAATAGGCAGTAAAAGACAGTTATTTGTCGTTACACCATACAATAATGTGTTTTTTCGGATAATTTGATAAACAAACGAATGTAGAAATCAAGCTAATAATATTATAAAATGGCGCCCAAACCGAACGCGCGAAAGTAAGTAGCATGCGCAGACATGCTGGTTCACTCTGTGTCTTCTATCGTATTTTTCATGGGGAGTGTTTCGACGAGTTATTTAGATTAATTCCTGCCGCCGAATTCCATCATCGGACATCGCGTCGAAATTTGAAATTCCACCCTCACCATCTCGATGTCTGGAAATCCACAACAGTTCGTTTCTCTCGCCACTTTTTGCCTCGCACTATTCTGTTGTGGAATCAATTACCAGCAGGGGTGTTTCCAAACGGATACGACTTGGAGGCCTTCAAGAAAAGAGCTTACTCATTCTTAAAAGGCCGGCAACGCAACTGCAAGATCTCTGGTATTGCGGATGTCCATGGGCGGCGGTGATCACTTACCATCAGGTGCACCTCCTGCTCGTTTGCCCCCTCTTCCATAAAAAAAAAGTGCTTTTGCCCAGCCTGTAATTGTAGTTTTCTGCAATATTTATGGATATTGTCCCTAATCATTCGGTGCAAGTTCAGAAAGCAAAAAAAGAAAAAGAGTTAGTGGTTTGGCTAAAAAGATACGACATTGTCGCAAATATGCAAATGCTAAAAACAGAACTAATCAAATTAGTTAAAGACAAGTCGGCAAAAGTGCGTTATGAAATAAATGTATTGGCTTTGGTCATCGCCTTCAGAGATCTCTCATTATCACTGCCAATATAATGTAATTGAGCTAATCTGGGCTCTAATAAAAGGTTACGCTACCCGCCACAACACTTTTCCGCCACTTGAAAAATATAATGAGCCTATTAAAAGAAACCTGCGGAAAAGTCTCAAAAGATGGCTGGGCGAAGGTCGTCGAAAATGCTAAAAATCTAATTTTCGAAGAATTTGACCGAGATAACAAAATTGATACTAACATTGATAATAATATAATTTTAAGAATCGAATCTTCCTTAAGAATCGAATCCGAATCGAATTATCTTGTTTGCCAGTCACAACTCCTTTCAAGATATCGTTTTATTTTTAGTAAATGTTCCTGAATATTATTATAGCATTTTTAGTTTCTGTAATTACTTACCTACTTTGTATTGTTAATTTAACATTACCTAATTTTTTATCGGATCAGTTAAAAACTAAACAAAAGTGTTAATTATTTTCCATCACTAGTCATGACCAACTGACAGACGTCAGGATCGCATTCTTTCGTTGGCCGCCATTGATATAAAAAATCCAATATACACAGTGTCACAAAAACCCTCTAAAAATGAGCGCAGAGTTTAAATTGTGCGCACATTTCAAATAGAATTGCGTCGGTCGCGATGTTGTCAACTTTATTACTTTCTGTAAATTGCTTTGTAAAAAAGACTTTAAATCTTGCGCTTATGTTTGGATATACAAAGACATAAATTTTTGCCATATCTCTAACTACTTATGTTAAATTAGCGACGGTTTTGAGTGACAGTTTTGTTCGGGACTGTGCTCTCGTAAAGAGTATAAATGTTCTGTGGGACAGTGCATCTTGGGTTTTTTATATCAATGTTGGTTTAATATTATCCTGTACCTATTACAGAAGTGTCAAAATTATATCTGGTTACTTTAATACAATTTCGACTATTTTTATCGTTATATAGTCGGTTGTTAGGGTTCCATGCCTCATAAAGAAAAAATGGAACCCTTATATGATTACGTCGTTGTCCGTCTGTCAATAGGGTACCTCCTGTTGGGTACCGTCCATAAATTACGTCACACGAAGAATTACATAATTTTTGACCCCTCCCCCGTTCTTGTCACAGCTGGTGATGATGTCACATATTTTACAATTTTACTAATAAAATGTAATAATGATCTCATCGAATATTTTTTATTTATATGCAGGTGGCATTTTAAATTTACTGTTGCAATACTTAGATATAAAGTAATATGAAAAAATGTGATGTCGCAACGTTTGGGACCCCTCCCTACCCCTTAATGTGTGACGTAATTGATGGATGGCCCCATGAAATTTGGCAAGAAGCAATGTCTTACAGCAAATATAAACTAGAAAAAATCTAAAAACCGTAAATTTTTAGTTACATAAAAACGCGATTAAAAGATGTGATCATTTAATTTGCGAATTCAAGTATTTTCACCTACTACATCTACCCAGCCATTTTCAACCTAAATCCTTTACGAATACCTAGCGTTTAGATGAACATAAGGAAAACTAGGATGAAATAAATTAGATGAAAACTTGTACTAGGAGGTAGCGGTGGTCACCACTCAACGGTGTATGTTGTCCCAGGGTTCGACTGCGTGGCGACGGCGGGCGAGGAGGCGCGGCGGCCGCAGAAGAGCATCCCGTTCGCGGTGGTGGCCTCGCTCCTGGTGGTGTTCCTGGCCTACAGCGGCGTCTCCACCGTGCTCACGCTCATGCTGCCCTACTACACGCAGGTACCACAACACCGG
Organism: Apodemia mormo; assembly: GCA_036924255.1. Classification (NCBI taxonomy): domain Eukaryota; kingdom Metazoa; phylum Arthropoda; class Insecta; order Lepidoptera; family Riodinidae; genus Apodemia; species Apodemia mormo. The sequence continues at coordinate 2,677,383 of JAUPFN010000012.1, read as the reverse complement.
CCGCACACCATCCCGTTCGCGGTGGTGGCCTCGCTCCTGGTGGTGTTCCTGGCCTACAGCGGCGTCTCCACCGTGCTCACGCTCATGCTGCCCTACTACACGCAGGTACCACAACACCGGCCGCACACCATCCCGTTCGCGGTGGTGGCCTCGCTCCTGGTGGTGTTCCTGGCCTACAGCGGCGTCTCCACCGTGCTCACGCTCATGCTGCCCTACTACACGCAGGTACCACAACACCGGCCGCACACCATCCCGTTCGCGGTGGTGGCCTCGCTCCTGGTGGTGTTCCTGGCCTACAGCGGCGTCTCCACCGTGCTCACGCTCATGCTGCCCTACTACACGCAGGTACCACAACACCGGCCGCACACCATCCCGTTCGCGGTGGTGGCCTCGCTCCTGGTGGTGTTCCTGGCCTACAGCGGCGTCTCCACCGTGCTCACGCTCATGCTGCCCTACTACACGCAGGTACCACAACACCGGCCGCACACCATCCCGTTCGCGGTGGTGGCCTCGCTCCTGGTGGTGTTCCTGGCCTACAGCGGCGTCTCCACCGTGCTCACGCTCATGCTGCCCTACTACACGCAGGTACCACAACACCGGCCGCACACCATCCCGTTCGCGGTGGTGGCCTCGCTCCTGGTGGTGTTCCTGGCCTACAGCGGCGTCTCCACCGTGCTCACGCTCATGCTGCCCTACTACACGCAGGCACCGCGCACATTGCACGTATGACGCCTGCATACCGACCGCTTAACGATCGCACAGCGACCGCCCATCGACCGCACGCAGGCTGCACGCTGTCCACAAAACTGTATTGCAATACGGAATCCCTATTTGGGGAAACTCAGTAGATTTAATAAAAATATTTAGAATACAAAAGAAATGTATACGTGCAATATGTAATGTGAATCAACTTTATTCTTGTAAACCACTTTTTAAAAAACTTAAAATACTACCATTACCTTGTCTTTATATCCTGGCGGTATGCGTATTTGTAAAAAACCATAAACACTTGTTTAAAACAAATGCTGAAGTATTAGGTAATACATATTTTAGGAATAGTGAAAAACTACATGTGCCCAGCCAAAGACTCCACATTTTTAAAAGAAATGCAATTGTATGGCAATTAATATATACAATCATATTCCTGATAGTCTTAAATCCTTACCTCTTAATAAATTCCGCAAACAACTATTTGATTTACTACTAGACAAATCTTATTATAATGTAAATGAATTTCTTGCTGATAAAATTAAATATTAATCTAATAATAAATCTTTTATTGTGTATGATTATAAAAAACGTTGTAATTAATAAATTTAAACTAACATGAATTAGAAATTACTCTTTTTAAATTACAAGTATGTAATTTATAAAATTGCATATTAAAAAATTTAGTTTATAAGGTAGAACATGTTGATAAATATACATTAAATTGTACAACTTAACTAAATTGATACAAATTATCTATTATCTTTCTTCTGTGTTTAAACTTTGTAAAATGTCAATATTTTAATTAAACAAAAAATTAATTTTGTAATTCATAGAAATAAGTTGTGATGTCAATTAATGTGTGTAATTGTATCATGTAACTATAATTAAAAAAAAAAAAAAAAAACAAGCCCGCTGAGTTTCTTCCGCCGGATCTTCTCAGTGTGTGGCCGCGTTCCGATCCGGTAGTAATTGTAAAAATCGACTCACAACATTTTTAGTTTAATGATAAATAATTATAATTTTAAAATATTTGCACACCATATCATGTTAGAATATGTTGGTAACTTAGTCAAATTTTAATAACTTGTAACTCCCATATTCTGGCAAATAAATGATTTCTTTCTTTCTTTCTTTCTTTCGGCCGAATTTCAGTAATTGGCTTTTGGATTCTAATTACATTTGTCTTTAAAATGATTTCTTTTAGCTTTAATAATGCGAAATAATGTTTTGAATTTTCGTTTGATAAGTTTATTATTCGCACATTGCGCAATGTACCAAGTCGTGTTACCTGTGCATGTTTTGCCCTACAAGACTACGAAGACACATCTTCACAAAACAATGCATCGCTACGCATTTTCTTGATACGTTGTTTTTACTTAGAGCCAACAATGGTTTTGCATTTCATAGCCGATGGAAAAAATGTACTTATTTTGAGGGAAATGGTGTAAAAATTTGTTTTTTACATGGATGTTTATTTAAGTTTTTTTAATTTTGACTAGTCTTACCAGTTGCAGTAAGTGAATACGAAGTAAAAATAAAATCATCAGTCGCCGAAAATTGCATAGGCTAAGATCCGACTACAAGACTGATATTCATGTAATTGTTAAAAAATATCTAATTTGTATGTATGTTGCAGTGAAATTGTCAATAGCCGTTAGATTATAATCTACCTAGGGATTTTATAATTTGGTTAGGTTAGGTTAGCAGTTTAATTATAATATCACTTAGATAGATTATAATCTAACGGTATTGACAATTTCATTGCGACATGTATAAGTTGATTAATTATAATTGATAAAGAACTTGAACTATTTAATTTATTCCATATTTACATAAAAAGTAAAAGGCAAAGTCTATAATAAATAAACGTGCATTAATGGTAATTAATTTACCGTTCTTCCTTACGTACCAAACTGAAACATGACAATGGCAAGCATTGGCGTTATTGTCGCAGCAAAAGGCAAAGTAGTCGTACTAAACCCGAGCAAGACGTTGCAAAACTATTCTACCTAATTTTTTAATTTTATTAAGATAGTAGTGATGTGTTTGTCGAACGCCTTTAACGAACTGTCTGACATGACACCATCTTCAAAAAGGGCTCCGGCTAATTTTTGTACTACCTACAAGTAAGCAATTTTGGATAGTATTAAAATATTTTCGCAATTCTGCGTCGCGGCGGTATACAATGGTAGATTACTGTAATTTCAGGACGAGAACGCCCCGTTGCCCTTCGTGTACGACCACCTGGGCTGGCACTGGGCCAAGTACGCGGTCAGCGTGGGCGCCATCTGTGCGCTGTGCTCCAGGTCAGTAGCTTTGTGTATCATGTATAGCGTCGGATAGCAAACTAGCAGTCGTGTCTCTGTCTATACAGAAACTACCAAATATCTCTTAGAGGTATAATCACACTAATATTGGAAATATTATTCGAAATAAAATGTAAAAAATATGTCACCAGTTTAATATAGCAGCTTTGTTTATGAAGTTTGTCAAAAACTACTAAAATATCGTAAAAATATATATTTTTTTGTTTGTTGGTTGATTTATTGCACTTTTGCTGCACACACATTTTAATATATTCTCTTAATTATAACGGTTTTAGAACTAGACAACACGTTTGAAGAAAAAATGCTGGATTGTATACAGATTGATCACAATCACATTGATTATGCTTTGTCGTCCCGTACTGTGAGTGTGATGTGTTGCGCAGTCTGCTGGGCGCGGTGTTCCCGCTGCCCCGCATCATTTACGCGATGGCGAACGACGGGCTGCTGTACCGCTGGCTCGGACACGTCAGCGAGCGGTTCCACACGCCGCTGCTGGGGACACTGCTGGCCGGCCTGCTCACAGGTAACACACGCGCACTGACACACGGGGACACACACACGCCGATGTGGGGACACTGCTGGCCGGCCTGCTCACAGGTAACACACGCGCACTGACACACGGGGACACACACACACGCCGATGTGGGGACACTGCTGGCCGGCCTGCTCACAGGTAACACACGCGCACTGACACACGGGGACACACACACGCCGCTGTGGGGACACTGCTGGCCGGCCTGCTCACAGGTAACACACGCGCACTGACACACGGGGACACACACACGCCGCTGTGGGGACACTGCTGGCCGGCCTGCTCACAGGTAACACACGCGCACTGACACACGGGGACACACACACGCCGATGTGGGGACACTGCTGGCCGGCCTGCTCACAGGTAACACACGCGCACTGACACACGGGGACACACACACGCCGATGTGGGGACACTGCTGGCCGGCCTGCTCACAGGTAACACACGCGCACTGACACACAGGGACACACACACGCCGATGTGGGGACACTGCTGGCCGGCCTGCTCACAGGTAACACACGCGCACTGACACACGGGGACACACACACGCCGCTGTGGGGACACTGCTGGCCGGCCTGCTCACAGGTAACACACGCGCACTGACACACGGGGACACACACACGCCGATGTGGGGACACTGCTGGCCGGCCTGCTCACAGGTAACACACGCGCACTGACACACGGGGACACACACACGCCGATGTGGGGACACTGCTGGCCGGCCTGCTCACAGGTAACACACGCGCACTGACACACGGGGACACACACACGCCGATGTGGGGACACTGCTGGCCGGCCTGCTCACAGATAACACACGCGCACTGACACACGGGGACACACACACGCCGATGTGGGGACACTGCTGGCCGGCCTGCTCACAGGTAACACACGCGCACTGACACACGGGGACACACACACACGCCGATGTGGGGACACTGCTGGCCGGCCTGCTCACAGGTAACACACGCGCACTGACACACGGGGACACACACACGCCGATGTGGGGACACTGCTGGCCGGCCTGCTCACAGGTAACACACGCGCACTGACACACGGGGACACACACACGCCGATGTGGGGACACTGCTGGCCGGCCTGCTCACAGGTAACACACGCGCACTGACACACGGGGACACACACACGCCGATGTGGGGACACTGCTGGCCGGCCTGCTCACAGATAACACACGCGCATTGACACACGGGGACACACACACGCCGATGTGGGGACACTGCTGGCCGGCCTGCTCACAGATAACACACGCGCACTGACACACGGGGACACACACACGCCGATGTGGGGACACTGCTGGCCGGCCTGCTCACAGGTAACACACGCGCACTGACACACGGGGACACACACACGCCGCTGTGGGGACACTGCTGGCCGGCCTGCTCACAGTTAAAACTCGAGACAACAAGTACGCATAAGAATCAGCGTGATAATATTTATTTACTTTTGTAAAAACTTTTTTATACCTAATTATAATCACTTCAACTTACAGCCACATATTACTTTCACATACTTCAAATTTATCGTTACTTTTTTACTTTTATCTATTTGTTAAAAAGTATTTTTTTGGTATTGTTACGTATTGTTACATAGTTATTTTTTCTAACAAATCCTATTTCTTTAAATCTGAAATGCCAACCTTTATTCTGGTAATATCATCTTCATCACCAACCGACGCTCGTAAGCGCGGCGAGATGTAATAAAAACTTATAGTGGACTGTATTCTTCTATATTTTCATATCCACTGATATAAATTACAAAAAGTTTCTGGCAAACCCAAATGCGCGGTAGCCGTTGTAATAATAATGAATGTGCGACCGCAGCTTGTTCGTGTGTATTGGCGGCAAGTGGTCCGCGCCCGCGCCCCAGCACCGGAACCCTCTGATGTGCCAACTCACAACATCAACCTATCTTTGTTCATTGCTGGACCTAGGCCTCTTAAATGGCACGCCACTAATGTATTGCTGTAATATTATTATTAAAGAAACATAACTTAATTGAATATTACAGGAACGTTGGCGATGATTTTTGAACTGAAACAATTGATGGACATGATGTCAATTGGAACTCTCCTGGCGTACTCCATGGTGGCCTCTTGTGTTTTACTACTTAGGTAAGTTTTTGTACCTTATACGGCATGGCGGAACAGTATCCAATTAATTAAAACAATATTTCGAGAATGATGTGTTTAGTCCATACAAAAAAGAAAATAACAAGAAACACTTTAAACACAGGATATTTTCTATAAATTTAATAACTTGACGCACGCTACTACATGGCATGCCACTAAAAAAAAAATACCAACATACACTCAAATTAAATTAAATAATGAAACTATGCATATTTTTAAACATTGTAACATATTACCAGTTCACTCTAAATTAAAATATAATTTAATCAAGGAGTATTATTTTGATGAATCTATTAAGGAATTACAGTACCCGGCGATAAATATTGCACATCGACCTTTGGAAAGAGACAATCGGCTAATTTCGGCTTCGTAGAGCGTTATCTCTGTCGCACAAAATACAAACAGTCCGGTACCTATTAGGAGCTGTTAAAACAAGTATGATTTGCTTCTTTTGATATTTTTATTCTTTGTATAAAATACACTAATTTTTCTATAAGTGATGGCTTTAGGTTGGGGTAAAATAAAATAAAAAAACATTTTTACATTATGTTTACGTATTTAATTATTTTGGAACATTACAGCTTTAGTGTACATAATAAACACCATTATACCTATTGCTAAAATGAGACATTGCAATAAAAATAATAATAATTCTAATTCTCAATTACTTCCATTTCACTATCTGTGCTCTCAAAGAGGTCAATATCACTGTCACTATCAGCCGTATTTATTACTAATCTATCAGTGTAATTGTCTAAACTGTGTTGAATGCTTCTATATTCATTCTCACATTTGATTGCATGATCGCAAACCTTTTTCCACTCTTCAGCGCCGATCATGTTTACTTTTTCAGTCAATAATGTTTTTACTGTAGTTAAGTTCATACCCACATTTCTAGAGGCTACATAGCCTTTCAGTTGAGACCATATATTTTCAATTGGATTAAAATCCGGATGATATGGTGGCAATCGCAACACAGTGTGCCCATGTTCGGCAAGTATTTTGTCCACAGAAAACTCTGTATACCTCTCCTTGTGCTGACATATAATAGCGTAAATCTGGGTTTTTGTTAATTTTGGATCAACTGGAATTTCATGTCTGTTTAACCAGTTGATCATTTCCCGTTTAATGGTGTTTGAGTTGGGGGGTCTCTCAACATACTTGTTGTGATAGGGTGTGTTGTCGATGACTAGAACAGAATCACTGGGTATATTTGGGATTAATTGGTTAACCAGCCATTTCTCATAGTTATCGTTATTCATTTCATTGTGATAGTCACCTGTAGTGTCCGTGGATTTATACGTTAAAAAAGCACCGGGTACAAAGCCTTTTCCATTTCCCGCATGAACTATTATCAAACGTTGACCTTTTGAAATTGGCTTTTTTACTCCTTTTTTCTTATCGTCACTCCAAGATTTCCTTTTAGTGTGGGATGCATGTATATATGACTCATCCATGTAGACGATATTTTTTCCTGTTTCGCGAAATTTGCGTATTTTATCAAGGTATTCCATTCGTTTGAGACTAACGTCGTGCTTTTCCATTAGAATTTTTCGATTATCTTCCATTTTAGTGAACTGAAATCCCATGTCATGAAGTATTTTTCTCAATGTTTTTTCAGACCCATTGTAATTAATAGCTTCAGATAACTTAGCTTTTAATGATTTTATTGTTGGCAGTTCATTAAATCGTAAGTGAAAATCATACACCATTCTTCGAACAACATCGTAATCAAAATCGTCCATACCTAAACGAAATTGCTTTTTTGGTCTCCCTTTTTTTGGAGTGCTGAACTTAATTTCAGTCGAATGTGTTTCAGTACTGACTTCGTTTAATATATTGTTCAAAGTTCTTCTTGAAATTCCAGTGGCATTTGCAACTCGCTCTTGAATCTTCTTAAAATAACAACTTACATTTTCATCTACTTTTTTTTTAAATCTATCAGCTTCGCTTACAAAGTATTTATAAACATTGTAGATAACTTCACGTGACTGACCTCGTAAAGGTTTCCCTCTTTTTCCGAAAGATGCCATATTACAACTTTAAATTATTTAAATTTGTGGGTGTTATCAACTCTAAATATATATATTTTTTCGGGACGCGACTGCACTCTATCGTACTTGAACAACGACTGACTAAACGTCACATAGGTAGTGTGGGACAGAGATAACGCTTTACGAAGCCGAAATTATCCGATTGTCTCTTTCCAAAGTTCGATGTGCAATATTTATCGCCGGGTACTGTAAAAAGCGTTCATTCGTATGCACTCGGGCAGTAGCTCAAAATCGATTACATATACCGCGCGCGCGTTAATAACGTTTACGTCGAGAGGACGGCTAGGTTGGCTTCACGCCGAAAGCAGGAGTCCTATATAATGCTATAGTGCTTGGGCTGCTGCGTCGGCATCTCGTGATGTAAAAAGCAGCACATTACCAACGGAGTACAATTCTGCCTCTAGGTTCTTAAAAAGAGCTATCGCCAAGGCGAAATCGGAACACATTGGCAGAATTGGTGAGAAATTAGTTCGCCTTCCTTCGGGAACTCGTGCGTTTTGGTCTCTCGCCAAGGCTGTCATAGGGAATTTCTCACAGCCCTCTCTTCCATCTTTGCACAGAGACGATAACTGACGATGGTTTGGGTGTTTATTATATGTGAAAAAATATTTATATATGTATTTCTACGTATTAATATCATTGACTAACACCCATAACGCAAGCAAATAATTTGCTTACATTGGGGTTAGATTAGTAAGTGTAACTTGTCCAAAAAAAACCTGCACTTAAGTCATAATTTATAATGATTCCACAGGGAAGAGAGGAAATGTTAGTAACACTTTGTTTCGTTTTAAAAGGACAGCGCTAGTAATAAAATTAAAATACACCGATTACTTAATCTGAAATAAAAAACGATCACATACTTTAAGTAAGAAAATATACAATATGTGACCAATATAATTTGTAAAATTTGTAACATGATGCATTATGCTTACATTTTTTGGTTGTTTTAATCTCTTCAGTTTTTTTATTGCGGGTATAGGATTACACAGAATTTTATATTTAGAACATCATCTATGTAATGGTTCTAAAACTACTAGATACAAACAGTATAATCAAAGAGATTTTACTGAAATTTGTTATTTCTAAAATACTGAAAACCTTTTTCCTTTAATTTATTCTTTTCTCTCGTTCGTTCTTTTCTACATCAAACAATAAAAAAAATGATAATTAATCGTTACTCTTTTCTCACATTGTTAACTATGTCCGCTTTCAACGTAGAGTGGCTCGAATTGTCGATGACGAGTATTTCAATTAATCGGCTTGATACTTTGGCGTTACGTAGAGATGTGGTATCTGCATCTTTAATTGGTTCTATCATGAAGAATGTTCCGAGGAACTGTTGGATTAATTCCTGCCGTCGAATTTCTCCATTGGACATCGCGATAAAATTCAAAGTTTAGTCTTCAGCATCTCGATGGCTGAAAATCTACAACCGTGCATTTCTCGGACAATTTTTGCCCCGCACTACCCCTATCTGGAACCAGCTATCGGCACAAATTTTTCTAAGTGGATACGACTTAGGGATTATTAAGAAACTAGCGACCTGCCCGCGGTTTCACCCGCGCAGCTTTTGTTCCCGTGGGAATATCGGAAAGGTTTATACACAAACCTTCCCCAAGAATCAATCTATCTATTAAAAAAAACCGCATCAAAATCCGTTGCGTAGTTTTAAAGATTTAAGCATACATAGGGACATAAGGACATAGGGACAGACAGAGAAAGCGACTTTGTTTTATACTATGTGAAGAAGAGTCTACTCATTCTTAAAAGGCTGGCAACGCTCCTGGTTTTATATTATACCCTTGGTAGTGTGGTTGTCTATGGGCGGCGGTAATCATTTACCATCAGATGGGTCTTATGTCCGTTTGCCCCCCTCATCTATAAAAAAAGAGTTCCGTTTTTTCTTATGAAGTATGGGGACTCCTAATAACTAGGATGAAGCCGTGAGAAATGTAGAGTACATATAGTGTGTGTTGTGTGCAGGTACGAGTGCAGCGCGCGCGCGGGTGAGGGCGGCGAGGCGGGGTCGCTGACCTCGCGCGTGGTGCGGCAGTTGCTGGCGGGCGAGCGGCGCGGCGCGCCCACCAGGCTCAGCGCCGCGCTCGTCACCGTGCTCGTCAGCTTCTACGGTGAGCTCTGCCTTGTACTACACTCAACTGTGCTGGACGGTCAACTTTTATGGCGAGCTCTACTTTATACTAGACTACAGTGTAGTGGAGGGTTCACTTTTATAGTGAGCTCTGCTTCATACTAGACTCCAGTGTAGCGCGGGATGCACTGTTATGGTGAGCTCGGCTTTATATTTGACTCCAGTGTGGTGGGGGTTTTACTTTTATGGTGAGTTCTTATTTATACCAGACGACGGTGTAATAAGGGGTCTCTAATTTATACAACATGGATATGTATTGAGAGAACAGCTTTTATGGTGAGCTGACGCTGTGGCCTATACGAGATAAAAAAATAGTGAATTAATCAGCTTGTATTGTGAGTTAGCGCTCCGGCTTGTACGAGATGAATACGAAATAAAGTCAACTTTTATTGTGAGCTAACACTCTGGTTTATACAAGATGTACATGTAGTGAGGGGACAGATTTTATAACAAGCTATCCATCTGGTTTATATTAAATAAGAATGTAGTGTCTCCGCATTGGTTCGGCCTCCTTTGAAAAAGACCAACTATCGTGCTGCTAGGCAGGTCGTAAAAAATGATCGATTGACTATATGTGTTACTACCATCGTGATTACTGGTAGTACCGTTCGGCAACGTCTCACTCGGGTATTTGGTATCACCACCTCACCTATTCCTACCGCAATGGCGTCAACGCTTATCATTGTCGTGTTTCGGTTTGGAAGGTAAAGTAATCGGTTTGGAAGGTAAAAGATAAAGGCATTGTAATCCCGACACACGGATAGCAACACATCATTAGCTTTGCTGTTGTAACAAACTCTCCCGAAGACCCTCTAAACGCACATTTTAAATATAACAAAATTGTCTGTTATATTTCGTTTATAAAGGAGTCAACAGAGTTATAATCATATTATCTGGCCAAATGATTCATCTAGTGTTAAATTGAGGACTCATTTTGTGTTATATAGTTTACTCATTCATTCTTTTCAAAGGTACATTTCATCTCTTATAAACAATCATACTTTATTAAGAAATGTATACTATAAATTGATTTAAAGGACTAAAATTTAGTATATTGAAGATATTTGGCTTAAGAAAGGAAGTAATATATTACATAAATATAATAAAGATATTTGAATTAAGAAAAGGAGTAATACATTACATAAATACATAAATACATAATAAAGATATTTGACTTAAAGGGAGGGAGTAATATATTAAATATATACATAAAATACATAATAAATCTATAGCTTAAGAGAGCAATATGATGATATTAATAGTTACATTGACTTCATCTAAAGGAAAGAAGTACGGTAGTATGGAATATATGGATAAAATTATTGTAATATTTAGGTTGGGAGTTGTAAAGCACTTTAGTGCCGCAATTTTATTATTGTGGGATATGTAAGAGGCGCCGCCTCGCCTCACATGTGTGGATACCATGCCGGCTGAAGGCCTTCCTACCGTATCCCCCAGAAGTATATTGAAACTAAAAGGAACTAAAGTCCTTAATCTCAAAGAGAAAATCAATATATTATGAAGAACCAAGTTATTGGCAGATAGGCTTTACTATTGTGGGGTCACAAAGTGATAGCCATATAGTTTAATGTCCAAACATGTGAATACATTGTTTGGAAGTTGATGAGTATAGGCATGACCAAGGTGCGTCATTAATATTGAGCACAGCCAAAAGGCCAAATAATAAATATGTTTCTCAAGTATACAGTTAAGCATGGACTCGAAGTAAGTAAATGTTGATAAAAATATATACTATTGTTATTTTAGTAACAAACAGTAACAAAATAATAAATAAATATTGGCATGACAAAGGTGCATCGTTTGTATTGAACACAGTCAAAAGACCAAATAATAAATATGTTTCTCAAGTATACAGTTAAGCATGGACTTGAAGTAAGTAATGTTGATAAAAATATATACTGTTGCTATTTTAGTAACAAACAGTAACAAAATAATAAATAATATTGGCATGACAAAGGTGCATCATTTGTATTGAGCACAGTCAAAAGGCCAAATAATAAATATGTTTCTCAAGTATACAGTTAAGCATGGACTTGAAGTAAGTAATGTTGATAAAAATATATACCGTTGCTACTTTAGTAACAAACAGTAACAAAATAATAAGTAATATTGGCATGACAAAGGTGCATCATTTGTATTGAGCACAGTCAAAAGGCCAAATAATAAATATGTTTCTCAAGTATACAGTTAAGCATGGACTTGAAGTAAGTAATGTTGATAAAAATATATACCGTTGCTACTTTAGTAACAAACAGTAACAAAATAATAAATAAATATTGGCATGACAAAGGTGCATCATTTGTATTGAGCACAGTCAAAAGGCCAAATAATAAATATGTTTCTCAAGTATACAATTAAGCATTGACTTGAAGTAAATAAATGTTGATAAAAATATATACCGTTGCTACTTTAGTAACAAACAGTAACAAAATAATAAATAAATATTGGCATGACAAAGGTGCATCATTTGTATTGAGCACAGTCAAAAGGCCAAATAATAAATATGTTTCTCAAGTATACAATTAAGCATTGACTTGAAGTAAATAAATGTTGATAAAAATATATACTGTTGTTATTTTAGTAACAAACAGTAACAAAATAATAAATAAATATTGGCATGACAAAGGTGCATCATTTGTATTGAGCACAGTCAAAAGGCCAAACAATAAATATAATTCTCAAGTATACGATTAAGCATTGACTTGATCAAAGTAAAATAATTAAAATAATATATAAAGTACTCAAGTTTGCGATAGCATTGACTTGGAGTACATAAATGTTGATAAAGTATATACTGTTGTTATTTTAGTAACAGCCAGTAATAATAAATATTGGCATGACTAAGGTGCATCATTTGTATTGAGCGCAGTCAAAAGCCAAATAATAAATATAATTCTCAAGTTTACAATTAAAGTTTGTGCAAGTTTGTTTTAACAATTACTTGACAAAACTAAGACAGATAATATGTTGTCTTCAATCACAATACCGAAACATTAATAATCGGTACGCGATAAATAAACATATATAAAAGTAATCATTGCTCGCAATGAACTTCAAATAATCCAAATCATAAAATTTCATAAGTAAAATCAATTAAGATAATCCTTATGACGAAAGTCAAATGAACTCAGGTTAATGTATAAAAATACATTAAAACAAGCAATTTAATATATCCAGCTCTGTGATGTAGCTCATACCTGGTTGACGATTTGATTAATTATGTAAATAGTTCAACTTTGCTAGGCGATAGATAGTTGGTGTTTATCTGGGTTAACCCTCTGAATACACAGTTTGCGGTGGGGCTTATCCGAGGACCACGCACTGGTAACGAGGAGATAACCATAACGACAACATTACATGTGTGCCTTTATATAGATATACACAATGCATGCGACATGCATACAACCCTGATGCCTTCGCAAAGCCGACACTATCTTGTGACGAAGGTATGGTCCAATCAAAAAGCCAAATAATTAAAATAAATTATTACTGAACTAGAAATTAACCTTTGTTCTAAAGTTATTATAGTCAAATTTCCTCCTATAACCCTAATAATTTATAGTCACCACAAGCAATGAAATATTACTTATTAATTGAATTTGAAGTTATAGATGAAATTTAGTAAGATCTTTGAACTCTTTAATATTGTGATTGAATACTCAATACATCTTAGAATCCAAACAATTCGTCTTATACTCGTTTTCTAATGAAACTAAGTTATTTATGTCTTCTCCAGATTATTAGAGTTCTATTACTCTTATTTCAATTTCTCTTTAATCAAATTTCAGAATTTAATAAGGTCTGAACTTTTAGAAATCAACGCTTATTAGATCTATTGTTGCTTTAAGTGAACAGTAATATGAAACATCTAACCACCCGAATAATCATAAGTAAAGTTCATTTGTACAATCCTTATGATGTATAGATTCAATCATGGAATCCAGGTTAATATATGAATATATACAGATAAACAATTTAGACAAATAACTCTAGTTCTGTAAAATAGTTCATGTCTGAGATGATTAGATATGAAAATGGATCAACTTTGCTTGGCGGTATAGTTGGGTGTTTATCTGGGTTATCGCCCCAAATACCATGCTTGCGACAGAGGGGCATATGAACCGTGTGTCTGCACTGGTAAAGAGAAGATGACCATAATGACAACATTACATGTATGTCCTTATATAGATACACCCAGCACAACTTGTTGCCTTCGTAAAGTCGATATTCCCGTGAGATGAAGATGACATGATCTATTTACCAAGGTAAAAGGTAAAAATATCTAATCCAAAATTAGTAATTAACCTTAATTTCAGATTTATTTAGTAAACTTCCTATCTTACTAAAAGATCTGTTATGCACTGTCACTATAAACAATAATATTTCAATTATCCAAAAGAAATAATTTGATAAAGAAGTTTAATATTATAATTCCTATCCTCCTAAATCCCTATATAAATAATATAAAATAAGAATAAAATAAATAAATAATTAATTAAATTAAGTAAATAATTTATACAAAATATGGTTAAATAAACATAATACGTTTGGACTAAAGTTCATTCATTCCTCTCTTGTACTCTAACTCCCTGAAGCTTTATTAAAGTCATTTAAGATTTTCGCTCCAAATTTAATTCAACAATTCAGTTTATATTAATTATTCCTTTGTTAAATACGAAGAGAGTAATTTGTATTAGTTTGTGATTATCTCGTTTAATATTTGTACTCGGTTTTAAATTTGATTGTAAATAAAATAATGTTTTATGAAGATTTGATTTTAAGGGACTGGCCTATGTAATTAATTTACGTATTAGTTAATATTTAGTTTTATAATAGGATATAATAATTCGTATTAACATTTCATAATTTTAATAATTCATATTAAGGTAGGTTTTCGTGTGAATTTGTGTAGATTTATGCCCCCACTTATTGGTTGTAATATATTATTCCTACAGTAACAGACCGTCTGCCTTCAATTCCTAAAAGATCCTATTCCCTCCTAATCCAATTTGAAGCATTAATTCAAGCAATCATTTTAACTAGAGAAAGTTTCTATAATAAATATTTCCTAAGCTTGAATCACCTAGTTTTAATTGAAAGTCAATAATAAACAAAGTATTCCTTAATTCCTCAATATATTAAAGCATCAATTCTTCCACCTAATATCTACACGCCCTACCCTATCACCTAATTGTTCCTTCATAAAAAAATTATAACTGCCCAAAATTATAACAATGCAGAAATTAAAATCGTATTTGCCATACCTCCAACTCTGCAACAAACCTACAGTAGCTCTGCCTTCAGCTCCGACGACAGCTAAGAAGTCACCCCCACGCGGCCTCGAAGGCTCCAAAGGAATCAGCTCTCGATCCCTAAAGTTTAAATAACAAGCAGGATCAACTGTACTATGGAAATTATTCTAGGAACTTCCTAGCCGGTTCTCATCTATAAAGATATGTGGTAGTTATCACCAGTTAGTAGATTTTAAAAGATAAAACCGCACGCAAAACTTCGAAACGGATTTGAATGAAATTTTACACACAGATAGTTGATGACTTGGATTAGCACATTGGCTATTTATTATCCCGGGAAAATCTAGTGATCCAGCGGGATTCGCTTCTATAATGTTGCGGGTTGTACGTTGAAACTAGTTGATAACATTAATTCAGGTGCAGTAGTATTAGTATCTAACAATGGAATTCCTTCAAAATGACGAAGATGAAAAGTATAATTTAAAGTAGTTAAAGCACTTAAATCTATTCCTAATTAATAAGCTATTTAGCCAACATGCTTTTGAATTTGGTAATGCAAAGCCATTTCTTACTCCTATGAAAAATAAACAAACATAGCAATATCGGCCATTTGTAAGGTAAAGGTGCAATAATGATAGTTCAAATGCATATGATAAAAGTAAAGTATAAACAATTAAAGCACATAAATCTATTCCTTGTTAGTTAATAAGCTATTTAGCCAACATGCCTTTGGCATTGATAATGCAAAGCCATTACTTATTCCTGTGAAAAATAAACATAGCAATATTAGCCAATTGTGAGGTATAGGTATAATAACAATAGTGTCTAAAGGCAATGGGTTTCCTTTAAATACCGATGATGAAAATCTATATACATATAATTAAGTCCATAAATCCATTTCCTAATTAATTAATAAACTGTTATCCGTCAAGCACTGAAATTTGATAAAGTAAAGCCATTACTTAGTCTAGTATAGTTATACAAACATAATAATCTTAGTCACTTGTACGACTCTGCTGAAATAAAATCAAAATGATTTATTTATCACACACACTAATTTAATTTAAATTGGAAAACTACATCACCTGTGTTGTTTAGAATTCCGACTTATCCTGCGTCCTGATGAGCAACCCTGCTGCAAGACTGTGAGGCAGCAATAGCTCCACAACCATTGCTCACATTTTCATGGAAAGAAAAGAACATTTAAATAACAACAGAAATTAAGGTTTTATTTTCCTAAAATCAAAATAGACTTCCCTAATAATAATATCACACAATTTCTATAAAGCAAACAAGTCCACGTTTCTCCCATGTTATTAAATATCTTTTCAACAACTATTCCTTAAAATAAATAATTTCCTTTCTTCATACAACAAACATTCTTCACTCAGTCAAGGATCGATCCACCTTTACACAACATTTTGCACAATTTCATTCTTGTAAACCTAATCACATATTTATCGGTAATATGTTTATTAAAGTTGTATAGACAGCATTCAAAAGATTTACCTTCTAATAAAACTACATTCTACCAATACTGCTAGATTTAAATAAACCCAACGACTACCAAATCAAATACGAAGTTGCATAAGTACATACGTAATCCCTGAATAAATCTCTATTCTACATACTCACGGTTTTGATCAATACAATTTTTACCAATCCCTTTTTTCACATTAAGAATATTTCCATTATTATTTACACTCCGGAATATCACTGAGATATTCTCAGCTTAATCCTTGTTTTAATAAATTTTGTATCAAGCAAAGAATATTTCTTCTAACGTCAAAACTAGAACTTTCTTCTTCTTAATCTCTAAAATGAAAATTTCAACATTCATTTTCTCACTCGCGAAACAAAATCCCTTTCCTCATCCGAGAAGCAAAATCCCTTTTTTCTCATCTTCAGGTCTATTTATTACCTCCGTTTTTCTTTTCCATTTTTCTCTCTTTAAATTTTTCCAATTTATTTTTTCTTATTTTTTCAAATCCTGTTATTCCTCTTTTTTTTTCGTTCCCCTTTTCTAAGGTTTTATATGTTTATATGTTAGGTCTTATATATTAATGAGAATTAGTTTTTTTTATTTATTTTTATCTTTGATTCCATTGATATTATTTATTAAACATAATTCAGACATATTTTTAACAAAAAAAAAAATAGTATAGATTCTTATTATTTTCTTTTATTACACTAAACCTCTTAAGGGATAGATGAAGTCTGTTACACTGTCTACAGTCGATAGTGTTTCTATCTAATTAGAGAACTGTCTTCTTGTTTACTATCTAACAAAAAAGAAAAATATATATAAAAAAAGTCGAGTTTGGGCTCATACACGGTATAAATGAAACTTTTGCTTAAAGTAGGAAACAACGAAGAGTAAGAGCGAAAGAGAAAGATATATGTATATATATGTATGTTTCATTTATACCGTGTTTGAGCTCAAGCTCGACTTTTTTTTAAATTGATTTTATTTCTCTTTGTATCTGGCTAATTTTGGTATAATTAATAACATAATTTTTGAAATATAAAATACTGTGTACTTAGTGACTAATGTATTCTATCTGAACGATTCTAAAGAAATTTCATTTGAAAATATTGTTCCCAGGCGTGTGGTGCTTGCTTTTAATGCACGTGGTGAACTCGCACGGCGAGGCGGTGCTGGCGGGCGAGCCGGCCGCGCTGGCCGCGCTGGTGGTGGGCGCCACGCTGGTGGTCACCACCTTACTCGTCATCGCCAGACAACCCGTGTCCGAGAAGAAACTTGCCTTCTCTGTAAGTATTGTTGCGGATAATCTAAACTAGTGTCTAAAGTCTAGTGGTGTCCAGCGTTGGCGTTGACTACATGAGATCCCGGGTTCGATTCCCGGGTCGGGCACATAAGAAAAGTGTTTTTTCAGTTTTCTGAGAAACACAAAGTTGCCTGGGATTGGAAAGTACCCGGTTGGCGATAGGCTTGCCACCTATCACATTTGTGGGACCAAGTATCTTCGGCTAATCGTGGGTGCACTTGTTGTACCTCTGCCTACCCCTTCGGGGATATGGGCGTGAAGACACTTTCTTTACTTTCTAAAAAAGTAAAGAGTTAGAATGCTGGGAAAATCTAAAAATAAAAGATAGAGATAGCTGCTTCTGCCGATAAACAATAGCGGCCGTTACCCAAGCAGCTATGTCCTAATTTGCATTCTCGCATATGGCGTAAGGGTAAAAAAACGTACTTTGACTTGCTTACATTTAGATTGTTCATGCGTTATTTTCGGAACTTTCGGGAATATGGTCAAACTTTACCTTGGATATAAATAAGGATAGCAACTCAGTTTTATAAAGTAATTTGGAAGCGATAGTTGGGACGATCAGTGTAAAGCGGTATATTAAGTACAGTCTAATGATACGGAAATTGTTTTGGTTTAGTGATTCAGTGCAGTCGGTTAGTTCGTGTGAGTAGTCAGTTTGATTAGTGTTCGTCACTGTACTTTACGTATTGCATTTTCGTTTATTGTGTCGTTTTTCTTCGAAAGAACAATTTACTTGTTTGCTATCTTATCCCTACTAATATTATAAATGCGAATGTATGTTTGCTTAAACGTGAAAACTACTTAATCGAACATCATGAAACTTTGTACACATATTCTTGGGGGTATTAAAAGTTACTTAGGATACTTATTTAATGGCTTAAATGCGAGCGAAGCCGCGGGTAAAAGCTAGTAATTTGTAAAATAATAGATATAGTTATATTATGTTAATTTTTTGTTTCCGGGCAGGTACCCTTAGTGCCGTGGTTGCCGGGGCTCAGTATTCTGATGAACGTGTATCTGATGCTGAATCTCGACCACATGACGTGGATACGTTTCGCTGTGTGGATTGCTATTGGTAAGTATTGTACAATTATGAAAACAAAACACAGATTTGCACGTTTACCGTTAAAAGTCACCGTTCGTCGTGCTACCCCGTTTTCAGAATATACCATTGACATCCTCAGCCAGTATAGGAATTCTTGTAGTTAACATACCAAAAAATAATTAATTTTTGGTAATTTAGAAAGAAAGGCTAAAATAGCTTCAAAAAGTTCGATGTGTTGAGCAGATAGAAACATTTCTTCCTAACGGCTCATCGTTTTCAACTTTACTTTCACTCCCTCAAATCATTGCTTTAGTAATAACTGTAATCGCACCATACCTAGCTGAAATATTGTTGTAACATATGGTGTTTTTTCCTGATTTGATGAAATTCCAATTTTCCAATCTGGTTCAAAATCAGAACCAACCAACTATCCACCTATTTCGGTTCTTTCTATTCTAAGTAAAATATTTGAAAAAATAATTCTTGATTAAATGTGGAGTAAAGGATTAAATGTGTGGAGTCATTTTCATAAATTTAAATTATTCCATGGTAAACAATTTGGTTTTACAAAGGGTCGCTCAAATACAGATGCTGATGTGGAATTAATGAAGAAAATGTATGAAGCCTGGGAGCATCAGGATGCGCTTGGGATGTATTGTGATTTGTCTTAGACTATTTTCATCATAGCATATTAGTCTTTTTTTTAATATCATGAGAAAGCAAACAAGCAGATGGGTCTCCTGATAGAAAGAGTCAACCATCGCCTATAGACACCAAAGGTGTTAATGGTGCGTTGCTATCTTGTGGCGAGGTCTAATGCCACATGCATAAGTTCACCGGCTACCTTACCCTCCAAACCGAAACACAACAGTGACAAGCACTGACGCTATTGCGGCAGGAATAGGCAAGGCGGTGGTACCAGACCCGGGCGAGGCAATGCAGAACTCTACCACCTAGTAAACCTACCACCAGTATCATCTAGTCAGGAAATAACACCATTATAGAATTTTAAATAAGGCTCTTATATAAAAATAAGGATTTTTTGATTTCTTACTTAAATGGAAGAATTCAGAACGTCGAAATTAATGGAGAAAGATCCTCCAGTGCTGCTGCCTCAATGGGTGTCCTACAAGGATCCATCCTTGGTCCATTTCTGTTTCTTATATATGTAAATCATTTGCCTTATTAATTGGGTACATATAAAATCGTATTGTTTGCGAATGACACTTCAATTTTTAAAGTGAAAAAATAAGTTGGTAAGTATGACAAAGTAAGCAATATGATTGCAAAAGTTGAACACTGGTTCAATGTTAAGAATCTGCTTTTAAATGGTAACAGTATCAAGTGTATTAAATTCTCAACTGGATACCAATACTTACAGGTAAAAAAATGGATCTTCTGGACTCTATTTTTAGTAGTTATAGTAGATTAAAAACTGCATTGGGCACCACATATCTTTTGGGATATTTTGCGCTGGCACCATTTTCCATTCGCCGTATTAACGTCTGTTGATTGCTTGAATCGCCGGAAACCTTTATCTTGTTTGTTCTTGCACGTGGTCATTTTTTTATATGATCGTTTATGGTTATCATTAGATTGCTTTTTAAAAATACCTTCTAAATGTGTACATCACTTCTATTTTAATTTGGCTTTCTTGAGAGTATATGCCAATTGCAAGTTTTTTTTTTAAATTAACGCTAATGATTGTTTCAAATATTTATAATAAATATGCACAATATTTATTATAAATATTTGAAACAATCATTTTTTATTTACACAATCGGTACATCCTTACAAGATTTATATAATAAAATATCGTAGCTTCGTCGTCGGCTGACAGATCGATTGGCTACCGAGTCACTACCATCGTAGCTACTAGGTGGTAGAGTTTTGCATTGTCTCGCCCGGGTCTGGTACCACCGCCTTACCTATTTCTGCCGCAAAAGCGTCAGTGGTTGTTGCTGTTGTATTCCGGTTTGGAGGGTAAGGTAGCCGGTAAATTTATGCATGTGGCATTAGACCTCGCCACAAGTTAGCAACGCACCATTAACACCTTTGGTGTCTATAGGCGATGGTTGACTCTTTCCATCAGGAGACCCATCTGCTTCTTTGCTATTTTATGATGTAAAAAAAGATATGCAGCTTTAACACCAAACTACGTTCTCCAATATTGTTATCATTATTTTTTGTATTTATCAAAAGAGACAAATGCACATATTTATGTAATTTAGCCTGTGAGAGAATGAGATTGAATACGGTATTATACAGTTTCAGTATGTTACTTGATCTTCTAATTGTACGTATTATATATATATATATATATATATATATATATATATATATATATATATATATATATATATATATATATATATATATATATATATATATATATATATATATATATATATATATATGGTAGATCGACATATTTTGACAATTTCTAAATATGTTTGTGGGCGTGCCGGCTAATGTATTGGATTAGTATGATTGTACGTAAGATGCGTTGGTGCAGGTCTGGTGATATACGTGACGTACGGCGCGTGGCACAGCTCGGAGCGGCGCGCGCGCGCCGAGGCCGTGCCGCTGGCCGAGCTGCACAGCGACAGCCACTCCGCGCTGCTGCCCGCCGACCTGGCGCACGCGCTCGGCTGACCGAGCGACACGCACGCCGCGCCGAGGCCGTGCCGCTGGCCGAGCTGCACAGCGACAGCCACTCCGCGCTGCTGCCCGCCGACCTGGCGCACGCGCTCGGCTGACCGAGCGACACGCACGCCGCGCCGAGGCCGTGCCGCTGGCCGAGCTGCACAGCGACAGCCACTCCGCGCTGCTGCCCGCCGACCTGGCGCACGCGCTCGGCTGACCGAGCGACACGCACGCCGCGCCGAGGCCGTGCCGCTGGCCGAGCTGCACAGCGACAGCCACTCCGCGCTGCTGCCCGCCGACCTGGCGCACGCGCTCGGCTGACCGAGCGACACGCACGCCGCGCCGAGGCCGTGCCGCTGGCCGAGCTGCACAGCGACAGCCACTCCGCGCTGCTGCCCGCCGACCTGGCGCACGCGCTCGGCTGACCGAGCGACACGCACGCCGCGCCGAGGCCGTGCCGCTGGCCGAGCTGCACAGCGACAGCCACTCCGCGCTGCTGCCCGCCGACCTGGCGCACGCGCTCGGCTGACCGAGCGACACGCACGCCGCGCCGAGGCCGTGCCGCTGGCCGAGCTGCACAGCGACAGCCACTCCGCGCTGCTGCCCGCCGACCTGGCGCACGCGCTCGGCTGACCGAGCGACACGCACGCCGCGCCGAGGCCGTGCCGCTGGCCGAGCTGCACAGCGACAGCCACTCCGCGCTGCTGCCCGCCGACCTGGCGCACGCGCTCGGCTGACCGAGCGACACGCACGCCGCGCCGAGGCCGTGCCGCTGGCCGAGCTGCACAGCGACAGCCACTCCGCGCTGCTGCCCGCCGACCTGGCGCACGCGCTCGGCTGACCGAGCGACACGCACGCCGCGCCGAGGCCGTGCCGCTGGCCGAGCTGCACAGCGACAGCCACTCCGCGCTGCTGCCCGCCGACCTGGCGCACGCGCTCGGCTGACCGAGCGACACGCACGCCGCGCCGAGGCCGTGCCGCTGGCCGAGCTGCACAGCGACAGCCACTCCGCGCTGCTGCCCGCCGACCTGGCGCACGCGCTCGGCTGACCGAGCGACACGCACGCCGCGCCGAGGCCGTGCCGCTGGCCGAGCTGCACAGCGACAGCCACTCCGCGCTGCTGCCCGCCGACCTGGCGCACGCGCTCGGCTGACCGAGCGACACGCACGCCGCGCCGAGGCCGTGCCGCTGGCCGAGCTGCACAGCGACAGCCACTCCGCGCTGCTGCCCGCCGACCTGGCGCACGCGCTCGGCTGACCGAGCGACACGCACGCCGCGCCGAGGCCGTGCCGCTGGCCGAGCTGCACAGCGACAGCCACTCCGCGCTGCTGCCCGCCGACCTGGCGCACGCGCTCGGCTGACCGAGCGACACGCACGCCGCGCCGAGGCCGTGCCGCTGGCCGAGCTGCACAGCGACAGCCACTCCGCGCTGCTGCCCGCCGACCTGGCGCACGCGCTCGGCTGACCGAGCGACACGCACGCCGCGCCGAGGCCGTGCCGCTGGCCGAGCTGCACAGCGACAGCCACTCCGCGCTGCTGCCCGCCGACCTGGCGCACGCGCTCGGCTGACCGAGCGACACGCACGCCGCGCCGAGGCCGTGCCGCTGGCCGAGCTGCACAGCGACAGCCACTCCGCGCTGCTGCCCGCCGACCTGGCGCACGCGCTCGGCTGACCGAGCGACACGCACGCCGCGCCGAGGCCGTGCCGCTGGCCGAGCTGCACAGCGACAGCCACTCCGCGCTGCTGCCCGCCGACCTGGCGCACGCGCTCGGCTGACCGAGCGACACGCACGCCGCGCCGAGGCCGTGCCGCTGGCCGAGCTGCACAGCGACAGCCACTCCGCGCTGCTGCCCGCCGACCTGGCGCACGCGCTCGGCTGACCGAGCGACACGCACGCCGCGCCGCCCGCGCGCCAGACTGACGCACGCAGCCCCACCAACACGGTACTGTCTTTCATATCCAGTATATAACACTTCCTAAGGTTCACTGCAAACGACCGTTTTTACGTATCATATCGATAAACGAGTGAATTATTAAATTTAATGAATCAGTATTCAATTTTTATTGTTAATTGTGAAAATTAAAGTAGCTCCAAACTTTTCTCAATTTTCTAAAAAAATATGAAAATTAAATTTTTTAATAGTTTTCTTTAATTTAGTTAAATATTAGAATTTAAGGCTAAATAAAAAACCAAATGATTACGAAATATAATTTTAGTCTTTATGTATTAAAATCACATATATCTTTGTTTATTATACTCAGTTTAAAACCAGGATTAGTAAAATAAAATTAATGTGTTGCCTAGATAACTAATTATTGTACTTAAAATATAAAATAAAACATTTGTAAACATGTGAAATTTTTTCATAGTTCATAGTTTTACACATGTTCAGTCATTGGATATGTCAAACTTGTTTAGAATAATGAAAAATGTTTTAGTACAATGTTTTTTCACATCAGCATTTAATATAGCATTATTTTAATCGTAATCTATAGTAATTTTGTTATATCTTTGTCATAAAATTTGCCCACTACAATAATGTTTGTACAATATATACTTTATGGACGTAAGCAATTCGATTTGTAGTATACCATAAAAATAAATTACATTGGCAATTTTCATCAACATGGATGTAAGCGAATTCCAGTCATTACCGATTAAAATGATAGATTTTCCAGTGTAAGCTTTAGATTTAAACATGGCAAACCTTTTCCTTATTTGATTTATTGTTTTTGCGCTCAAAATAAGCGCTTATTGTGCTTTTACATACGCGTAAAATCGCTGAAATCATTACATGTACTAAGTATAATGATTTTGACGATTATAATCGTTCTGATTGAAACGTTCATGCACATTTGTTTATGTTTTAATAAGCTTAGCAAATGTCGGTAACGTGACATATTTAAACCAATGTTTGTAATTTTTAATATTAGATTTAATTATAAGAGAGTTGAAAATGGTACGGGCATGCACGTTCCTGCGTTATCAGTGCACATGTGGCGTGTCGCACGCTAGTGTGATTGTGGCCTAATTTATTATATAAGTGAAATATTTTTAATAAATATAATTAAGACCTATCCTTGCTTTCCTTGATAAATATGTGGCACCAAACAATAAGCTCACTTGACATTTGTGTTATCGAAATACATATAAAAAATTAAAATATTTTTTTTTAAATTAGGAAACAAACTTATGTTTCCTAATTTTATAAAGTATTTTTTTTTTTTATAAAATATTAATTTATATTTTTAAGGTATTTTAGAAGTTGCCAGATAGATCAAAGAAAACGCGTAAAACTTAGTTGTATGTCCATATCTACATTGTGTTTTGGTTTACAGAGTAGGGTAGACGATTCGTATAATATGATTTAATACACAGTACCAACTAACCAAACCACAGACCACATGAATACTAATAGACACGCCATTGAGAAGGAAACGTGTCGCTGCGCATATGAGCAAGCGCTCTTGATACTGTCAAAAATTTCATACATTTGTAGGTTATATGACATTGTGAAAAAATAGAAAAAAACATGTTTGTTTTACCGTACCTTTGAAATGATTTTTATTTGATCGGTAAGTAGTATAACTCTGTATTAATGTATATAATTGCAAGCTGCATTGACAAACTAAGAAATTGTCTTGAAATGCGTATCCATTTAATCCGTGAATCAAACCTATAGATGATGGTAGTTTGACGGTTATCTTGTCAACGGACATTGATATAAAAACCCAAGATGCACAGTCCCGAACAAAACTGAAACTCAAGTGTCGCTAATTTCATTTAAGTAGTTATAGATATGGTAAAAACATATGTCTTTTACAAATCCAACCTTAAGCGCAAGATTTCTAGTTGTTTTTACAAAAAAATGTACAAAAAGAAATAAAATTGACAGTGTCGCAAGCGACGCGATTCTATTTGAAATGGGCGCACAATTTTAAATTGTGCGCCCATTTTTGGAGGACGTTTTTGAGACATTGATTGTATATCTTGGGTTTTTTATATCAATGGCAACGGACGAGACACCTGCTCGTTCACTATACAGTATGTCAAATAACTAAATATACAATTAATTACATTTGAAATGATTTATGAAATTGAGTCGCTTTTGTCGTTACATTGTAATAATTACAAATAAAAAAATGTTTTTAATTTTATTGTAATATAAAATAATTCATTTAATTGGCGCGTGGATAAATTTAACTTGTTCATGTGGCATTACCACCCAACTGCCTGGTAAGCTGGCTGTCAAAATGGGCTTTACGTTTTTTGACAACTGGAATAATTTAATATCTTTAGTATATTAAGCGTAAATAAATAATAAATAAATAAATATTCACGGGACAAATTACACTTACTGATCTAACCCCAAAGTAAGCAAATTATTTGCTTGTGTTATGGGTGTCAGTCAGCGATACTAATACATAGAAATACATATATAAATACTTTTACATACATAATAAACACCCAAACCCGGAAATACAAACATTTATGCTCATCACACAAATGCTTGTCCCCGTCGGGGATCGAACCCGAGCCCCGTTGATTGCGTAGTCAGGGTCTCTAACCACTCGACCAACGGGGCGGTAAAAAGTTGAGTTTTAAATTTTTGGTTATGCGTACACTGCCGTTAAGTTATAATAACTTAAGTTAGCGTAAATAAGTGACGTTAATTGTTTACGTAAGAATCCATACGTCAATATGTTGACGTAAGAGCCATAAAGTCAGGTAGAGTTTTTTGACGAGTCGTAGATATTTCCTCGGCAAAAAAATTTCGCTTCACTATGTATACCTACTTCTGATTCGTTTGGTCAATTTCCATTCAAGCTTCGTTTTGGTTCTGTCATAGTGCGTTACGTGAATCCGACGATAAAATAGTCGTCCGCACCATCGTTGGACCACAACTTCTGTCTCTTTATGGTATCTCCCTTATGGTTTCTTAACTGTCTCCAATATATCAGTAATATTCGTGCGTAAAATTAAAAACCCCATCATTGTGTCAGTTACCTCTAATGCACCAAAATTATTGGCGTGACGTAAGCCACTCCGTGTTATTATTTTTAAATTTCCTCCATGTTGATATAATTCGTCCGCTAAAAACATGCCGCGTAATATTTTGTCAACTACTTATAATTATTAATCCGACAAGAATCACACTGCGTTATATTTTGTCAACTACCTCTATTATATCATATTCGTTCGATAGAAATCGAACTTGTCAACTATCTCAAATACGTCAAATTTATTTATCCAATAAATTAACCCCAGAAACTCAATATTTGGGTCACGTTATAATTTTTCCGATTACATCCAGTATAGACCTGTTGCGAATTACTTCTAGTTACTAAAAGTTTCATTGTAATTCATTCACCTAAAATCTTGTATTTCGTCGACACAGGCAGTGGAATCATTCCCGAGTACGCCATTTTGAAAATGGCGTTTCAAGTCTACACATCTTGTTTAATTTTTTTGAAATTTTCATTTATAGTAAAATCTAATGTTTAATTATTATGAAGTATTTTTGGACTAGTGACAGCCATTTTAAATTAAATGGTATATATTCCGTGTCAACTGCACTTTGTACTGCGAAAGAACATTGATACACAAATGTTCCCGGATTGAACTTGCCATTGAGTGCCTTCAACTCACAACGCTTGTATCTGACATTAACCAGTAAGAGGCTTTTTTTATCCAAAAGCCAAAATTCTAAAATTATGTCACACATGTTAATGCGTTCATAATTCATCAATTCATGAATCATAATTAATTTAGGATAGTTAGAGAAATCTCAAAGGCTTTTATGGTTTAAATTTTAAGCTAAACTTATTCATAAATTATTTATTTATTATTTATTACAATGTATCGCAACTTTTTATTTCTTTATTTTTTACTGTATTGTTAAAATTTTAAATACTTGTTTTGTGTATATCAATGTCTGGTATAGTCCATTTCGGTGTGATTTTTAAAGGCATTTTAAATCGCACGAAAAGATGCCAAAGATGTTTATCCCAACCAAGACTTGTAGACTTTCAAAAAAAGTCTTCATATTTTTTAGATTAACTAAATGTTGAAGCTGTATTAAACGGCAATGATCACCAGATTAACCGCCTTCTCGTCGGTTTCTGTAATTTATAATGATACCGGAAAAAGGTTCACGTAACTGACTTCTTTAAACTACTTCAAACTTTTATAAAGATCCCGTAATATTCCCAAAAGTTGTTAGTCTTACTTGTAAAAATGCTTGGGTAAATAAGATAACTGGATTCTTTAGATTTATTTCTTAAAAATAAAAATATATTTTGAGAACTCAGTATTAATAATCGAAAACAAGAATCTCAATAATGTTCCTAATTACCAAAGTAGTACAAAATAAGTTTAGTTTAATGAGAAAACTTAATAAATTTTCAAAAATACTTTTTTTGACTAGAAAAATCTCTGTGTACTTCAGTGTAATGTATTGTACAATTTAATCTCATTTTTATAGCGAACATATAAGCAATGTGTAGACGTTTGTTTGATAAAATATATTGTAAAAGCATTGGTCGTTATAAACAGAGCGGCAAACGGGGAGCAGATTTTTATACGCCGTCTACACGATCGGGTCCAACCCCCAACCATGGGCACCTTGGTTGAGCTAGAGTCAACATCAGCCGTGTAGACATTGCTTATTAGGGTGGACTCTCTAATAAAAACAAGTTGCAGGATCATGTAGAACGAAACTTAGTTTGGTTGACAAAGGTGCCTTTGGTGGGTGGTTTGATCGTGTGGAAAGCATATAAAAACTGCTCCTCCGTTTGCTGCTTTGTTTATAACGATGGTAAAATAAACAATCATTGGTTGACAGGTAAAACTCACAATGTATAGTTTTAGGTGATGATGAATTATCGATAAAATGTTATCAGTTTAACTACCTTGACCTGGAAAAGTCACCAAGTCCCAAAACACATTTTTTAATTATATAAAAGAGGAAAAACTTAATTATACATTTCTCTTTAAAACGCGGGCAGGAGAAAATACGTTGATATATGTCTCAGTTTAAAAACTTGAATTACGTTACTTAATTAGGTTTTTCTGTCATTCGTCACAATATTGTGTCGATTATTCGCCACAAAATAATGAGTATTAATGTTCTTTGTGGTACTGCCATCTCAAATACTAAGTTATAGTTTCGGGCTTAACTTAATGCCAGATATTTTTTAAGTAAGTGACGATTTTCAGTGAGATCTGTCAAAGTTTTATAATATGTAATTGACAATCTTAAAATCGCGTAGCGAAATTATTTTTAAAGCGTTATTTTGTTGTTTATAATTACTAATCAGTATTTATGTTTTATCGGCTGTGTATTATGTATTGTACTTAATAGATATTTATTAGAATATATTGTTTTATTCACCCCCGCTGCACCATCAAGAACTCCTCATAGGATAGTGGCTGAATTGGCTTACAATCAGTTTGTCTGTTGACACGTATACGTCGAAATGGCTTATTTCCATCTGAGTTTGTTTTCTGGATGTTTGTAATTTTTTAGACGAGGTGACTGGTGGAGACTGTACATATTGAAGAACACAATATTTAATTTTCATATGTAAAATAAATATAAATAAATAAATATATTCACGGGACAAATTACACTTACTGATCTAACCCTAAAGTAAGCAAATTATTTGCTTTGTTATGGGTGTTAGTCAACGATACTAATACATAGAAATACATATATAAATACTGGAATATATTTAATAAACACCCAAACCCGGAAATAAAAACATTTATGCTCATCACACAAATGCTTGTCCCCGTCGGGGATCGAACCCGAGCCCCGCCGATTGCATTGTCAGGGTCGCTTACCACTCGACCAACGGGCGGTCAAAATGGAATGGAATTCGTCCGTGACACAATACTAGAGACTAACAGAAATCAATGTTACGTGCAAGTAATTTTCGAGCAATGCACACACATGGACGCGATATCTCGGACTGGTGCGGAACAAACTGTACCGGGCCATTCCGAGATATCGCGTCCGTGAGAGGTGTCTATGTGTGCGTTGCTCGAAAATTACTTGTATGTACATTGACTTCTGTTAGTCTCCAATATTGTCTCCGTGATGTTCGGCCCGCCCTGTTTGAAGAAAGGGTCATCTGCTTTTCTGCTACGCAATTTGTAAAACCTAAAAGTAGAAACGTGTTATTATCATTGAGACGATGAAGTGACACAGTTATGTACCTCGACCAACTTTGGTACCATCGCCTTAACATATCAGGCTTTAATTGTAATAGTGCTTTTTCCAGTTGTGTACCGGGTTGGAGGACATTTTTATTTTATTTCATAAAATATTATACAAGATGATGGAAAGGATAACTATCGCCTATAGATATCAAGATGTGATTGGTGGATTCACAGACCACATGAATACTAATAGACACGCCATTAGGAAGGAAATGTGTCGCACATATGAGCAAACGCTTCTATCACTATCAAAAAGTCATACATTTTTAGATATATCGTGAAAAAATAGAAATAAACTATATTGTACTGCTTTATAACACAAGCAAATAATTTGCTTACTTTGGGGTTAGATCAGTAAGTGTAATTTGTCCCGTGAATATTTATTTATTACTAGTTGACCCGGCAAACGTTGTTCTGCCTTTTTAACTACTCTTTTTTTCTATATTTTCTCACCTTTTAAACCTTCCCTGGACTTGAACAATTAATTTAAAACCAAAATAATTCAAATCGGTTCAGCCGTTCTCGAGATTTAGCGAAACTAACGAACAGCAATTGATTTTTATATAGATTTGTTATTATTATCGTAGGTACCGATTGAGATGACAATATTTAAAAGCTACCCTTGGAGTGATTTTATTTCATCGGTAAGTAGTATTTCTGTGTGTGACTGCTAGCTACACTGACAAACTAAAACTGTTTTGAAAGGCGTATCCATTTAATCCGTGGATACATTGCTATCCGTATGGCGGTCTTGAAATGCCACATGCATAAGTGTACCGGCTACGTAACCCTCTAAACTGGAACACATCGACGACAAGCACCAGTGCTATTGCGGCAGGAATAGCATCGGTGCTTGTCTTCGATCAAAAGCGATGGTACCGAACCCATGTGAGACGTTGCAAACTAAAATTTCCATTAATCTCGATTAAATTATTGGTGCTTAGACATTATAGTAACTCAATTAGAATAGCTAGTAAATATTAGCCTTTTCGGAACGAGGCCTTGAAACGACCTCTCTTCTCGCTTTACTCCAGGGTCACCGCTGACTACCATCGCTACTTCATGGTAATAAAATGGTGAGACTGTTTTCCACGTACGGTATGTAGTCAGTGCCTTACCTTTATCTGAAGACAACATCGATGCTTGTCGCCGTTCTAGTCTGGATTCCGTGTTAATGTTGAAGTTTCTTAAAAAAAGTATCTTCACGCCCATATTGGTCCCACAAATGTGATAGGTGGCAAGCCTATCGCCAACCGGGCACTTTCCAATCCCGGGCAACTTTGTGTTACTCAGGAACTGAAAAAACCCTTTTTAAGTTTCTTAAACAAAAAAAAAATCCAATAGCATTACCGTACACAGAAATCGAAAAGGGAATCTCATGATCTTAGCCAAACAGCCGTACCACTAACCTGGAAGGTAGTAACGTGTAATAATTTAAAAAAATGTATCTTCACGCCCATATCCCCGAAGGGCTAGGCAGAGGTACAAAAAGTGTAATAATTCAATTTGTTAATATTAGATTCGTTCGCGATTGATGAGTTTGCTCGCTAAGTAACCGGATAAAGCTAAGTACTACGAATACATTAAATTTTATAGTAGTCCTAGCCCGATGCATCTTAAAGGTTTTTAGTGAAGCCCTCGAGAACAAGTTGTTTTTTCCGGGGTCAAAAGAATCCTGTGTGCTAATCCAGGTCGACATTTATATATGTTCCCAATTTTTATCCAAATGATGATCCAATGGAACAAATATCCATCCATATATCCAAACAAACTTTGCATTTATAATATTAGTAGATTTGAGCTTGAGCAAATTGATATGAGCTCCAAGAATAGTCAAAATAATCTGAAAAACATAAAAGCAATTTCATATAAGCAGTATCATATTGTTGTAAGTTCACAAGTGTTCAAAATATCTCACTAATCATTGTTTCATAGTATTTAAATAAGCAGTCAAGGTTTTCAAAATTATCTTAGCGACCAAAGCTCTCAAAGTTATCTGTGCATAATGGTTACCTTTAAAAAAATAACAGAAATAATTTTCATTTAAGGCATTTTATTTCTGTAAAGGTTAATATTTATTTGATCTTGATTAAATGAACTATAAAAATACATAAATGATGATTCGAACTACTTATATCAAATTGATTTTATGTTTTTCAGATTATTTTGACTACTCTAGGAGCAAGGGCGGCTCCAACCTTCGGGTAAGGGGATCACATATTTGAGGTTAAGTCATGAATGGCTCTAACCCTTATTTGTTTGCAATAACAAATCCATACCTAGACTTCTGCCATGGGGGGGGGGGGAGGGGGGAGGGTCATTCTAGAGACGAGAAAGTCCAGGTAAAGTAGCCCCAGGGAAGTAATGAAAAATAAAAGGAAATTTTACAGTTAACTCGCATTTTATATTTTGATCACAGGTCATTTGATAACAATGAACTAAGATTTATTAGAGCACTAACTTAATATCAAAATACTAAATAAATTTTGAAAAACCTGTATTTAATGTGTGTATTTTTTATTTTTATTTATTTATTCACATTTACAACTATTTTTACAGGTTGCCCTAATACAATAGTGTAGTCCTCACAATATCACAAAATCGTATGTCATTATAAAAAATTGAAAAGTTGTTCTGAAAAATCGTCATTGTATACAAAAAACAGAATTTTACTGCAATTGATTTACCAATAAATAATATTATAAACATTAAAGGAAAATTACAAAAAACTGTCAAAAAAAATAATAATACATAAAAAATCATAAGGAAAATCAAATTTGAAAATCAATTTCTACCATACAAATTATATATTTTTAAAAAAATTGTCAAAATAAATATAATTTAAGAAAAATAATCACAAGGAAAAATAAAATTGGGAAACAATTATTATAACACAAATAAATTATAAATCAGGTCAAATAATAAGGAAATTAATATAAAAAAATAAAATAGAAATAAAAATAAAATCTAAAATTAACTGTTTGGTAAGTCAACGCCACGACACCCTAGTCGCCATAACGTTACTTGTTCGAACTGGCCCAGAGAACACGAAAATTTTGAAACATTGACTGTTGTGACCTGCGTGGTCAAACATGTTTAATTTTCTGTGTGAGGGAAGTTGATGTAGCCGGGAAGAGCTAGTTAGTGAAATTAGAGATAAATGGCTGATTAGTTAAGAAAAAAAATGTTTTAATTGTACCTAACCATTTTAGGTAATGTCTTTATATAATAATTATATAAAAGACATTGCACAAAATGGTTATTATGGTCATAGACTATATTGGCTCAACACAGCATCGCCTTAAATGTAGGCTTTTCGGTAGATGGCAGCGTGTGAATCCTGCTAGGTGCAATCGCGTAATATATTTGTTTAACTACAAGGTGTAATAATGCGTCAATTCGCTAATCCAGTACGCTTTTAATGAATGAGAATAAAACCAACTCAAGTATTTTTTTAGTAATACCCATGAGACGTTGCGTTAGTTTCTAGCATAATGCAAGTAACGCACTTTATGCACGCATTACGCAGTCCACTCGCTGGAATTCCATGAGTTGTGTGCTCAGTGACAGCGATTAGCGCGTTGATAACGCTGAAAAAGCGCTGTTGGCGTTTTTTGCTAATCAATTTCAAAATATAATGCACAACTTAAGGGGAAATTTGAATAACACATTTTTGCCACTTTGGGGTTGTGCCTTTATATTATTCTTTAACTATAAAAATCTTAAAAAATCATATTACAGTTCTTAGAAAGTTAAATATATTTACGTATTAATTCGACATTTTTCACATCTGTAGTAAGAGATGTGAAAAATGATAAATTAAATATAGATAAAGTTCTGGAAAACAAAGTTACATAAATTTATCATATTTAACCAATTACTATATAGGATTGAAAGTTTAGCTTGTGTAAACTTATACCAATGGTATTCTCAAAAAGTTTGCCTCATTTGACAAATTATAAAATCTTACACTATCAACATAATATTCAAATCATCCACAATAAAAACTTTTATTAATATAAATTCAAAAACTATAAAAACCAATAGAGCATATAATAATTTATCACTTACATTATTTTAAATTTAGACATTTCTACTATTTCACAATCTCACATTTACTATATATACATATATTTGTTGTTGATTAAATAACCAACCGCTTTCAGAATCAAATAATAAATAAAGTTTGATAAATTAAACAAATTAATCCTACCTCGAAATAAGCAAATTAGTACCTATTCAATGGGTATTAGTCAACAATAAACTTATAAATATTTAAATATATTCAATTATAACACCCACCCAGAAACACAAATATCTATGCTCATCACAAAGATGTTTGTGTGATGAGCACAGATGGGGATTGAACCTGAGTGGCTATTTAATTAATAACAAATATTTGGTGTGTGAGTTGTGAAACAGAACAAGGGTCTATTAATGTAAAATAATCCCCATAGAGCACCTAGCCGCACCTGTAGCATAAGGCTGTGGTTGAAACATTGACATATATATTAGTAAGTCAATGGGTTGAAATAAAATAATTGGTGATATGGTCGGCAAATATACATCTATATTATTCCTGTGGAAGTTATATATTACGTTTTATATTGTAAAAAAAAATCATTTAAATACTACTGAACGCCGAATTAGTGGACATACCCACTTAATTTTGAAAGTCAAGCTAATATAGCGCAACTACGCCACAGCAAAACGGAAGTGATTCAGTTTGTGTATGGTATCAAATAATTCGCTCTGTAGACACGTTCTGAAGCGGATTTGCGTCCATTTGGCTCTAGTTATTCGATATTCGAAACGATCTTTTAGGCGAATATCTAATATAGCTAGCTATGTACTGTCTATTATAAGTCTTAGTAACGATTGCTATTGTAGAAATTATCATAATCAACAAGTTATCTGAAGTATGAACATAAGTAAATCATTAGGTTTAAATTAAATAGACTGTACAGTACAGTGTAGTACATTTATCTGTAGTAAATGTGAATAAGTATTTAATTTTGTGTCATTTTATTTTTTTATTCATTGGCAACATTTCACCTAATTTTACAAGAATGCACAAAATTTAATGAAATTGTCATCATGAAAGCGGATTGATATAAATAATAGCTTTATCTGTGTAAAACTACGTTTTTACAAAAAACAACTTACAGCTAAACTTAGAAAGCAAAAACTTATCTAAATATAAAATTTCATCCAAATCGGTTGAGCCGTTAACCATGCCGATACATATGTGTAAAATAAATTTATATTTGTACAAGAATTATTAGCAATTCTTGTAATATAATAGGTATTATAATATATAATAGGTAATATATAATAGGTATTATATATATATATATATATATATATATATATATATATATATATATATATATATATATATATATATATATATATATATATATTTATATAATACAGTGACACAATTTAAATCACAAATGAGTAGAAATAATTTCATACAATACAATAATTTATGAGAATATATAAGAATAACAACTTATGGCTAATATTAAATCCATATCTCTCGTCTATGTCTATTTACCTATACTACAAAGTAAACGTTGTTTATTATTATAGTAGGTACGCCTACTTTGCTTGATTGGTTATGAAAAAGGTGGAATAATAACAATGATTCGTTTAAAGTATTGACATCTACTTTGATGAATCTATTCTAATAGATTCATTTTATTCCATAGAAAATTGTAACTGATCGTTATCTATATCTATACATATAATACAATCGTAGGAAAGTCAAAACTGTACATTGAATATTTTTTTTAAATAATACTTGGGGCGTGATCTACAATCGATATCGAAGCCAAAAATATAGTTTTTAGAATTTTTGCCTGTTTGTCTGTTTATCTGTTTGTCTGTATGTATGTCCGGGGTAAACTCAAAAAGTACTACATGGATTTACTTCAAATTTTGCAAGAATATTACTTACAGGTCGGGTCAACATATAGGCTACATATTATCACGCTATCACCTACGGGGGAGGAGCAGTGCGGAGTAAACGAAGTCCGCGCGGACGGAGTCGCAGGCAACAGCTAATCAGTTATAAAACCGTCATCTTAACAGAAGTCCCGTTTGTAGTGTTGTGCCTGAACGAAAATTGGGACCCTCCATTATGAGATTTTAGATATATTTTTTTCTATCCCTGCAAATCTTAACAGCAGCACAGAGTCGGGTATGCAAGCATTCGTTTGCCTTACATAAATACCTAAATCGGTCCGGGTTACATAAAACAAGTAGTAGCCGTTACGAGTCAAGATATAAAATAAAATCGGTACCTAAACTGCTGAATCGAAAAGTTTATTGACTCCTTCTAATCTGTGCACCTTCCAAGGTAACCGGCTTATTAATATTTATTCTAATACAGTATACAATTATCTCTAAAAAGAAAAATTGGCATTTTAAGTCTACGGAGAAGCGGTTGTAAACGACGATTTAAAATATTTTTTCCACAATTTAATGGCAGGCGCCTTGATGGCGCGCACACGTTCGACGTATATGCGATGCAGATTTCATCCTCGTGAACGGCTATTAAAGATATTGTATTAAAAATTGGTTCTAAGTTTTTATATCATAAGATAGCAAACAAGCAGATGGGTCTCCTGGTGGAAAAAGAAAAAAAACCAAAACAGTGAAATGTTTAAAAAAATATTAATTATTAATTAATCATATTCTGGACTGAATTTTTTTTTGTCAACCCATTTGCAATATATTAATTGAAATATTTAATTGGATATAAAATACTTTTCGTCCATTGACCAACCCGATGAAGGTCGTCTTATAGTCGGATCTTATACTATAATAAAGGACTATCCCTATTATCTCTTGCTACAATTATTACGTAGCGTAGAAATAAAGAAAACTTTGTGGAGTGGGGCAAGATTTCCATTTTTATTAATCTTATTTATCTAAATCTTATATAATTATTAAATATAGATATATCAGTACATAGTTAATAGTTAACGTTATAAAAAGCTTGTTTTAATTTTTTAGTGATATGATTTATAATCTTTATAAATTGCACCCTACCTAAACAAAACTTGTGATTCTTGAATTACAATTTTATTTTGTGTACAATTAATCACTTGAGATTAATTTTTCTTCTTGATTTCTGATTATCACAGATAGTTTTCCAATATCTTTTCAATTAATTGTCCAAACACATTTTCCAATATGTTTTTCAATATAATTTTTTAAAGATACTATTTAGAAAGAAATTGTATTTCAGAACTAATGTGGATACGAGTCTCATCCCAAAAATGTGAATGAATTTCTCTAGAATCTTGGGAAAAACACATTTATTTTAAATATTTAATGCTAGTACTAAAGTAATAACATGAGGTGAGGTTAATGTTAAACAATTCCTTAAAAAAATAACGTTTTTTAAACTCGCGCTCACTTAACTTGTTCTGATAGTAATTCTATGACAAGTATGCAATATGGATTATTGCATACTTGTCTGCTGATAAACAGAGCTGCTTATAAATGGCACAAAATAATTGTGTCATTATCTAATACTTAGTTGATAATTATAAATAGGTACTATTAAATCACTGGAAATATATATTTAAAGTTTCTTCGCCATTCAGAAACATTTATAAACCATATGTTTGTCGTGTTTGTAATCTTTTAACTTGAGACTTAAAAAAGTAATCGGAGTGACTGGTGCACTTTTTTAAGAATATTGAAAAAATGTTACATACGTGTAGATAAACGCCGCTTTCGATTGTTTTTTAGGCCTCAGTCATATAAAAATGCTGACCGACACAAAACTACAAGGATTTGTTTACGTGCTTTATAAGTAGGTAGGTATTCTTCTTGATTAAATTAATAGTTTTATCCAAAAAATATTTATGTCACCAAAGAAAAAATCAGTCACCCAACAAGAAGTAAAAACAAATTAAACTTATTAATAATTTCATTTTTATTAACAAATAAGTATCTAAATAGGAATTATCAACGTAATATTTTTTTGCAGTTTTATATCGGTCAGTTTTTTAATGGAATACATATTATCTATAATAATATTGAGTAGCTAGGCGTCATAAATCGTACCTATTATTAACTATTATAATATACACATTTATTTCTAACTTTTCACCCTGTCATACAATATTGTCTAAAATCTAAGTGCTAACTATCTTAATGTATGTCGCACCTCCGCTCAAATAGTGTCACAATTCAAACCATCGTAAAATTACTTTTATTGTACCATTCGTATCGTATTATGCCATGATAGTTTTGTCTCGAATGGTGATCTACTACTGTTTTCAATGATTTGATACTAGATGGCGTTAGTGACGTTAGTGTCGTTGGTCGGAAAAGCGAAAAAATAGGCAGGAGCAACTTTAAACCCCTTTTACTCGAGAATTAGTTTTTTTGACTTGTTTGACTATTTGAGCGGAGGTGCGATGTGTGAAATCTAAAAACCTTGCGTTTTTTATAAATTTGATGAGACTGCACCCGTTTGTAATAGTCATTTGTCCTTTTCGACGTCACGTTCATATGTCAACCTTATTAGTCATCACAACATAATTTTATATTTAAAATTTAGTGACTATGTGTTTGGCTTCTACTTTTTCGTTAGTTGGCGTGATTTCTTTTTCCCTCAATGAACTGTTTCTGATTCCGTAACCGAAGTAAATTATATAACCTGTAATACAGTAGATACAATAAATAAATAAATATTACTGGATTAATTAGGTACACGAATTAATCTAGCCCCAATAAATCGATCATTTGGTAGTTTTACCTGAAAAGTTTGCCGGGAGTTTTAAAAATTAGTATATTTATAAATGTTAGTGAGCTCTTTCGAACTTCAACTTTTCGACTTCGTATCTTTGTAAATTAAATTAAATTTCTTACAATATACCTATCTATCTTTAAGTAAGATCAATAGTTTTGGATTTAGAGCGTCGCAACATGCGTTTCAACTTTTGGGTGAAAAAAATTGACTTCCTCAACACCTTAGGGTAGAGTATTCGTCGCGTTTGTTATTGTTTACCAGTAGGCCTAAGCCAATTTATGAAATTCTATATTTGTATATACCTACTACCTAATATGCAAATAATAAATACTTAAATTTTGATTTAACTATCCAAAAAAAAAAATTACGTAGTAGAAACTCGCGCATAGATGTCCAAAGTTCATTGTTTAATGTTTACAAACAGCAATTTTTTGAACTCGTAACTAGACTCGTTAACGCTGTCGTGACAGAGATTTCTTAATATTACTACTCTAATTTATTGAGCTCTGTAGATGTTTACTATATGTGAGTGGTTACGCAAAAAGGGACCTCAAGGGAAAATAATTGATTTCGAGTAAATCACGTTTAAAATGTTGAGTCGAAATGAGAGAGGCGCGGGGTGTTTTATGTTAGTGTCGTTAGTGAGCGACTTCGTCAGTGAGAAATAGCACGTGTTTGCGATAGCTGTATTATTGGTGACTTATTTATTCGTATTTTACTTATCTTTATGTGCGCGCTAGAAAAAGAAACTAGTGTGCGCTGTGTATAAGGTGAAATATTTTCAAAACTGCCTCGGCTTACATAAAAAATCATTAAAAAAAAACTACGGCACCTAAAATTATTTTGATTAGAACAAAACAAAGATGAAGGACCATAGAATCAGAATTTATCAAAAAAAAAAAAAACCGTTTCCAATCCCTTCAGGTCCCTTTTTGCGTAACCACTCTCATATAGTTAATCAATATTATCTTTTTATTATATTTTTATTGGTCTTTCCAAAATAGATGATCATATTTCAACACAACGTTCAGTCCGTCCAACCAAACATTTCCAGGCAAAAAAAGAATGTGATTCAAGGGAATAAAACTTTTTATTTTTACAAACAAAATAATTTTGTCTCACAACGCTTTACGCCTTTTTGCATAAAATAATCCACTTTTCCGGTCCGCGAAAGTAAATAGAGCGGCTATCCTTTTTGATACGGATATTTGCCATTTTTATTTTATTAATAAATGTTACACTCACCAACAACAAGCCAGATGATGAACCGGATCCACGTGTGATGGTCCAACTGTACCATCAGGTATACGTTCATGCATACGCTGAGGTAGGGCACCAGAGGTACTAGTGGCACCTGCAAATACATTTTCCAATTTTTTATTTATTTTGACCCCCTCATAACTGACTGAATTATAGAAATAGATATTTAAATAATACCTATTTAATATGACCTGTTTGTAAGAGTCTGGTACCTGAAGTAGGTTCTAAAAGATCCTTTATTTTTTTATGGAAGAGGGGGCAAACGAGCAGGAGGTGCACCTGATGGTAAGTGATCACCGCCGAACATGGACATCCGCAATACCAGAGCTCTTGCAGTTGCGTTGCCGGCCTTTCATAAATATAAGGTCATCAGGTCATTACTTTTTGAATGAATGAAACGCGGTTTGCATTGACATGAATAATTGTATACCTACTAATAACAAAAATATACTTTTAATCATTTTAACGTACCTACAGATAATTTAAAATCAATTATGATTTTATTAAAACAGTAATATTTTTCAAATTTTAAAATATCTTTTAGCGTCTATTCCTCATCTGTTAAATTTATAATCTCCTTTATAGTCCAGTAAAAAGTTTAATGAAACCATGATCAACCAGTTTTGGCGCAATGAGTAAAAATGTGTTCATTAATACTTAAATAATGATATTATGAAATAAATTTTGATTTAAAATTAGGGGAAAGGTATGAAAAAAAATAAAAAAAGGGTTGAAAATGCCTTTTTTTAAATAACTTAATAACGGTAGGAAATACAAAAAAAAGTTTCAAGTAAAAGTTGTAGAGAAAAAAATTCTACACAAAAAGTTCCTCTTCATTTTTTTGTTATCTGCTTTAGTTTAGCTACAAAAAATAAAAATTAAATTTGCTTTGTAATTAATTATAAAACCTTACCAGAATTATTACGGCCCTGTACCATGCAGCGCGCGCATCACATAAATATGTACTAACACTACTACACATGTATTCCCATATTTATATATTTTTACATATTTTACTACAAATTTAATTTTTATTTTTTGTAGCAAAACTAAAGCAGATAACAAAAAAATGAAGAGGAACTTTTTGTGTAGAATTTTTTTCTCTACAACTTTTACTTGAAACTTTTTTTTGTATTTCCTACCGTTATTAAGTTATTTAAAAAAAGGCATTTTTCAACCCTTTTTTTATTTTTTTTCATACCTTTCCCCTAATTTTAAATCAAAATTTATTTCATAATATCATTATTTAAGTATTAATGAACACATTTTTACTCATTGCGCCAAAACTGGTTGATCATGGTTTCATTAAACTTTTACTGGACTATTAGTAGAAGACTCAGACTTAAGTTTGAAGGAGCTTGACCTTGGGGGAAGGTAGCAAAGTAAATACTAAAATAACGGTATAAATCCAACGTTTTATTTTCTTAATTTGGCAAACAAACCATTCAATCTCTATATCAAAGGTTCCCAAACTTTTTGTCTCGTAGACCACTTTCAAATGCTGGTTCCGGTGAACGCCCTGAATCTAAATTTCTACCATACTCCCAAAACATAAGAAAAATACGTGTGAAACCAACGTAGACCCCCGTCGAGTCCCTCGTCGACCCCTGCGGGCCCCTGGGGGTTCACCTGGACCACTTTGGGAATAAGTGTTCTAAAGGTTTCATACTTATATAGTCGTTTTCATTCCAAAAAGCGTGTAGAGTAAGGAGCTTCCTACAGCTTATTACAACCATCTCTTATGCTATTTAGATTCAAAGCTTATCAGAGGATATGCCTAGTTATAACAGCTTCTAACTTTCCTAATATTGAAAAGAAAAATATTTACTTAAAGTATGAGAACATAAAATCATTCAATCTGAACCAAGTATCGGAGATATAGGCCACTTGGGCACTAACAGAGTTTCGTCCATCTCCTCCCAAATTCTTTTCCAAAAAAAAAAATCAAACAAAAACAAATAGTTTACGCACTTAAAGTACAATTCATCTCGTAACCGATGGATTTTTGGTAGAATTGAATAGTATTTCACTCAAAAATAGTTGGAGTAGTTAATTAATTCTTTTTTAATACCGGTCTCAATACATACTCGCGTAAACGTGAAAATGGCTTCATTGTGTAATAAAGGCGAATTCGTTAATTTTATCTATTGAACAATGCTATTAAAAGGTTATTATGTTTTATGCATTGATATAAAAAACCCTAGATGCACAGTCCCTAACAAAACTGACACTCAAAAGTGTCCCTAATTTCATTTAAGTAGTTATAGATATGGCAAAAACATATGTCTTTGCATATCCAACCTTAAGTGCAAGACTTATAAAGCAATGTACGTAAAGAAATGTGTTTCGCCGTGTTGGTCCCGGCCTACTTTGAAGAATAGGCCAACTGCCGTTCTGCCAGGCAGGTCGTAAAAGGCGACCGTTTGGCTATCGAGTCACTAACATCGTGGCTACTAGGTGGTAGAGTTCTGCATTGTCTCGCCCGGGTCTGGTACCACCGCCTTACCTATTCCTGCCGCAATAGCGTCAGTGCTTGTCGCTGTCGTGTTCCGGTTTGGAGGGTAAGGTAGCCGGTAAACTTATGCATGTGGCATTAGACCTCGCCACAAGATAGCAACGCACCATTAACACCTTTGGTGTCTATAGGCGATGGTTCACTCTTTCCATCAGGAGACCCATCTGCTTGTTTGCTATCTTATAACATAAAAAAAATAAAAAAAAAAAAAATAAAATTGACAGTGTCGCGACCGACGCTAGTCTATTTGAAATGAGCGCACAATCCAAAATTGTGCGCTCATTTTTTGAGGACGTTTTTGACACACTGATTGTGTATCTTGGGTTTTTTATATCAATGGTTTTATAACATCAAGTTGTTCTTATATATTTGACTTCAACCTTTATGACAAGTATTTTGTTTTAATTATAATATATGAAACTAGCAGATGTATTTTTTGATGGAAGAGACGACCATCGTATAGACCAAAGATATTAAACGGGATGGTAATGTCACGCGCATAAGTTTACCGGCTATCTTAAGTTCCAAACCTGAACAGTGAACACGATAGTGACGAGCATTGACTCTATTGCGGCAGGAATAGGTAAGGCGATGGCACTAAAACCCGGGTGAAACATTGTAGACCTCTACCACCTAGTAGGAACGATGGTTGTGACACGTATAGCCAATCGTTACCCTTTCACGAATGGTCTGGTAAAATATCTTTTCATTAAAGGGAGCCCGGACCAACATGAGGAAAAAGGTTTGTAACTCAATTTCTTGTTGAAGTTATGGATTTCTGCAAAGTAATTCCTGAATAATAGAATGTAAATACGTGTAATACAATAAGAAGAGTGTGTGATGTGACCTTGAAGGTGAGATGCGCGACGCTGCGGCGCGGCTGGCGGTAGAGCACGAGCAGCAGCAGCAGCAGCACGGCGGCCAGCGCGGCCAGCGCCGCGCCCAGCCCCGCGCCGCCCGCATCCCACCGCATCAGCGCGCACGTCGCCAGCGCCACCGCGACTGCGAACCATTCCGAGATATCGCGTCCGTGAAAGGTGGCTATGTGTGCGTTGCTCGAATATCACATGTATGTAGATTGACTACTGAGTCTCCAGTATACTGTGTCGTAACCGAGCGGCTTGTCGTGAACGAGGAATCTAAGCCTGTCCTCATACGTATACTTTATAAAAAGGTACGAAATATACTACATAATGTATTTATTTATTTATGGGAGAGCAAATAGCTAATACATTAAAAATAATAGCAATTTATACATTACCTAAAACTTAGTTATTTGTGTATGTTATACCAGAGAATAGGAGATATAATATGCTGATCTCTAGTTAGACTAAGTTTATATAAAATAAATTTAATTAATTGATTGAAATATCTTGCGATGCCACCAATGCTCACTATATATTTAAATATGTATAAAAATGTAAACGTTTATTACTTTACAGTCAAATTCAAATCAAAATTTGCAAAATATATAGGATTTTTCAACAAATACTTTGTTTTTCAGTGTGGTCCCACCGCAACTACATGATAGTTTTTTTGATATACCTATAATGTAAACTTGGACAATAGTTACAAATTACAATGAATTCAATTACTTTCGAAAATAACATTAAAATAATAAAAAATCACAATAAAAATGGTTGATTTGTAAAAGTTTCATTTCGTAAAATTCAGGATATTTTCGGTCATTATAATCGTCTTTCCGAAATTTTCTGCTATTAGA
Organism: Apodemia mormo; assembly: GCA_036924255.1. Classification (NCBI taxonomy): domain Eukaryota; kingdom Metazoa; phylum Arthropoda; class Insecta; order Lepidoptera; family Riodinidae; genus Apodemia; species Apodemia mormo. Next base: position 2,633,209 of record JAUPFN010000012.1, on the reverse strand, counting down.
AATTTGGTCGATAAACTTGAATCAACATGCTAGGCATATAATGCGTCAATGCGTTTTCGACCGGGTCGTCCAAGTAACAACATCGCAGCAGCAACCTCTCGTTTCCACCACTGTAACTTCTGTTAATCAGAATCAACAACGACAACCTTCCTGATAACCACTGAGTTGCGAGCTCAGGGTGCCCTGGGGAAAAGCTAAGCTGTCTTGGAACCCGCATCGAAATTAATCAGAAGTGTATAGAAGGAGTAGGAAAATACATCCAGTTTCCCTCCCATTACAGCAGGAGATAGCGTAAAGATAAAGCAAAAAACTGCTAAGAAATGAGACGTTTACAATCAGGTTAAGCCTGAATGCTATTGCACCACGGTAATTTAGGTATTTAAGGATCTACGAAAATGGCCTACTTAATTCTGCTTCCAGTAGTACGTACGACAAAATCGCTTGAAAGCACGGAAATTCCCACGTGTTACTACAAGGTCGGAATAGTAGATTACCCCGGATATACATCGTATACTATCAAGCATTTGGCTACGTTCGTTTTGCCAGGGATAGAATATAATATGTATTCATATTCTTTGGGAGTGTAATCTCTGGCAAAACAACCGTGCAGTTTGTTCATATTTACAGTTTATGGTGGAGCATTCGCAAAAAGAAGAAGGAACTAATTTGAACGAGAATAATTTAGCTTTAAAATTACCATGAACTGTGCATTGTGCAACACAATGATCTATTTCTATCCACGTTTTACTTAATCGAGAAAAAGTTATATAAATGCCGTTCTTTGGTTGAGCAGCACCAACGCGACTGCCATTCATTTATTAATTGATTAGTAACATCCATCACGGCATTAAAAAGGCGACATATTTTTGTTCGAGCTTGCGGATTGATAAATTCTGGGCTAGTGAAGTTCCTAAAATTATTGAAGCCCAACATTGAAGCCCGACGCTGAATTTCTAAATCCAATGGAAAGACACCTGATAAAACGGGTAAAGCTTCAGAGCTTTATCGCAGCAGTGAACCATATTAGAAAATTCAGTTGAAAATGCGGCAACGGCTTATTTACAATATAGATATCACTAACACGTGGTTTCAACAAGACCGTGCCACAAGTGTCGCATTCACCGAAAAAATGAATTTATTACAAACCAAATTTATCAATCATTGAATTTCACGAAATTCAGCTGTTAAGTGGTCAGTTAGCTTGATCATGTAATTTAATACCACTGAATTATTTTTTGTGAGCTTATGTTAAAAGCAAAGTCTGTACGACGCCAACAGAATTGATTGCAGCCTTATAACTCAAAATTTGTGAAGTGATATTAACGAAATCAACTCACAATTTTATGTAATAATGAATAAAAACTTTAATGAAAGGATCGACATCTGTATCCGTGGTCGTGGTGGACATTTATCAGATATCATTTCTCATTCACAATTGACTAATCTTACTTTTTTTAATACAGGAAAAAATGAAATAAATATATAAAGAAAAATAGTTATTTATTCATCATTTTACAAAATAATCATGCAGATTCTAGGTTCTAAAAATCAGTCCATTCAAATTGCATTGCTGCTCATGCTTACAATCTTTCTATAATGTTGGCGAAAACTCGCTTGCAAAGTTCTGATAGCTACAATCTCGCTTCGGATATTTTCTCGCAGAGCCTTTAATGTTGATGGCGAATTGTTGTATTGATGAATTGAGGTATTCCTACAGGAAAAAGTCGCAAGGAGTCAGATCTGGTGATCTAGGAGGCCAGGCTATGTTGCCGAAGCGACTTATCAATTTTACGTGAAAAAATTGTCTGACTTTAGTCATCGAGTCCCTGGCGCTGTGTGCCGTAGCCCCATCCTGCTGAAAGTGGGTTCTGTTATTGTAGCTAGCATGACGGTGCGATTCCGGTATAGCAAAATTTTCGAGAATTGTGCAAAATCGCTGTGTTTACAGTTTCTACTCTGCCATAAAAATAAGTTTCCAGAAATAGCGCACTAAACTGTGGTCTTCGAGCTGTGAAGAGGCCTTTCATGTTCTGCAATTTCTTTTGGATTGCTCGCACTCCAGTAACGCATGTTCTATTTATCAACGTACTCTCCATCATGAAAATGCGCCTCGTTACTATTAAAGATGCTATTTAACCTTGTAGGTGTAGAAAATCGTTCCAAAACCACTCTAGCATAATTTTGTATTTTTACCAAGTCATCTTCTTTCAATTGCTGAACGATGCGGAGCTTATATGGAGGTCTTTTTCAAACCCGTTGATGCTGTAATTTTTCGGACAGATTTACGTGGATTTGACAATTTTCCTTCCCACAAGTTCTGCATTTTTAGGAGTAGTAACATTCGTGGGAGGTCCAGGCCGAGGCTTATTTGCAACTGAATCTCTAAACTTATGTATCCACGTCTAAATCAATTGGTTTGGTGGGCCATCCTTTAATCGTCGGATATCAAAATGAGAACAAAACCGACGCCTCGCCACATTGATCGAATTATTATTCATAAAATACGCCTCAACCGCAAAAGCACGGTTCGCTTCTCCCCCGACTCATGGTTACTAAATAGCCCGCAACACTCTCACGCCGAATGATACCCCGTCCCCCCCCCCCTCCCCCGCTGACGCTTAACTAATCGCCGGGAGCTCTGTTTTAAGTGTAAAATCTGTCAGTGGACACCCTGTACAATAAAAATTGGAATCACTGTCATCTAAAAATTTATTAAAGGAGAAATTGAGGTGTTTAAATGCAACATTTCCGCAAAACCTTAAATGGAACTGTTGTGACGCAACTGAAATGGAAGGTAGGGTAAGGTATAGGGCAAACTTATCCAAGGCCTGAAAATTAGAAAAGACATAATAATGTCTCTATGAATAAATCATAGAGTGAAGTGCTATTCAATTCTCCTGAAGATGCTTCGGTAGCGAAGTAAAACGTACGTTGAGTACATAATTTGTGCGTACTACCGTTGGTATTGACGTGGAAGAAAGTGTGGTGGAAGTGGGTGGATGCCGTTATGGTCTCCTCTAATTTTCAGGCCTTGGACAAGTTTGCCCCATTCCTTACGCTACTTATCATTTCAGTTGTATCACACAGCAGTTCTATACAAGGTTTTACGGAAATTTTACAAATTGAATACCTCAATTTATTCTTAAAATTATGGATTTCTGCAAAGTAACGTCTGAGTCTATTAAATTAAAAATTTATTGTTTTATTTTGATTTACAAACATTGACATATTTATTACTAGTAATAATATGTCAATGTTTACAAAACAAAGTTTTTGTTAAAAAACCCTTACCGAAAAATTATAACAACCACTAGTTTTTACCCTTGTTCGATCAATATAGAAATGAAGTAAGTTGTTAATTAATATTCTCACTTCTGGGAACTTTGATTATTTATGACTCTTTTGGTCTTTATGAGAATAAATTAATCTTTATTCAATATTTCCATTACTTTTTGTGCTCGACCAAGAACTCTATTTAAGTAAAAAATTAGTCTGTGAAGAGTTCTTTACTTTAAACTTAGGAGTTCTAGAAGTTCTATACTGAGTAGTTGAGTTCTGAAACATGTCACCCGGATTTGGTAAACTTATACGTTTGACAATACACTCTCACCATTCGAACAGCAGTACACCATTAGCATCTCTGGTATCTATAGACGAAGAATTTCTCTTTCCATCTGGAAAGTCATGAGCTTGTTAGATATCTTGTGATAAAAAAACTTACAGAAGATGACAATGGTGAATTTGGCGATAACTTCTGACAGTCCGGTGGGATGCTTGAGTCCCAGGAAATTGAAAGTTTGACGCGCTACGCTGTACGGTGTCTCGGGTAATGCCTTGGTCCCTTTTAGTTGGATGTCACTCTCATCTTCATATCTGTAAACATTTTTAATAGTTTGGGAGTTAGCCTGTTCCTTCTCTTCTGTGTACCTATTAGTATCGAGGACTAGCACACATAGTGCAGTTTGTTCAGTGATGTTTACATATTTAGTTTTTTATGTAACTGTAATAGACTTTTTTATCTTTGTTTGAAACAAAATACACACCATAATATTAACATATTAATGAGATACAACAGTTACTGTAACACTGATGAAACTTAGCCATAAAATGAATTTTCATAATTTAAATCGAGAATCAGAAAATATATATTTAATGAACTCAATTTTAAGGCACGTAGCTCAGTAGTAAGAGCATTGTCTGGCTTTAAGGCAAGGTGGTTTAGATACAGTCTTGTCAACATTTTTTTTGTTAAAAAAGTATTTATCACGATTTGACAAAAAAATTAAATATACAGTAAGACACAGTACAATATTTGTATCGTGCAATTCCTTACCTTAAAATAAGTACACTTGTAGCGACGATGGTATAGGCGAGCAATGTTCCGATTGACATCATGTCGATTAACTGGTTCAAATTGAAAATGGCTGCCATTATCGCTGAAAACAAAGGTTCAAATTGAAGATGACTACCATTATAGCTAAAAACTGTGTAAAATGTAGTCAATTTTAACTTCTTTCGGCTAGTCGAAGAATGAGGGCGCATAATAATCCAGAAAGCCAGATGACAAATACACATTCTCCCCGTATCAGGCTCTTTTAAATAGTTATTTTCACCTTCCTTTCAGGCAGTTCGAATAAGGTGAACGTCTTGCCTTACCTTTTTTCTGCCACAATAGCGTCAGTGTACTTTACTATCAGTGTAGCACTTTCTGTTATTTTGCTCTGATCTATTTACGATTTCTGTCTACAGGCAAGTGACATTATAAAATAGTAATAAAACATAAAGTAAAGATTCAACGTCATGGACTCATTATCTGCAGTCAAACATGATGTTAGACTAATAATAATGAGACAGTAATTTTACTAACAACAAGATCATATATTGAGACATCCAAGGTGTTATGTTCATTTAAAGGACTGGAGGCGGTGATTTACAGAGCTTCCATATTTCATACCGTACCAGGGTCATTCACAGAAACTTTCTGATTCAGATATAGAGAACCAAGACTCTCTGCTATCATAGCTCACACTTTACAGAAAAAATGCTGTGATAGTCACAATTAAAAAAAAGAAAAATTAATGATAATCACCTAACACTAGACCTAACAATAAATATGACGCAATTCATGCGATGGATAATTAGGTAAGTAAAGATAAGTAAAGTACATTTCAGAACAAAATAAATAGTAGAGAAATAGAAAAAATCAAAATAAACAATTTAAAGTACACAAATACTCAAACAATCTGTAATCTATTTAATAATTTCTTTATAAACCAGACAAAATCAAGTAGTGTAAAAGTCAAAGCTACAAATACTTCAAAATCATATTTTTTACCAAATTGTAGTAATACCATGTATTTGACACCAGTAGATGAGCATGATGTGAAAAAAGTTATACATTCATTGAAAAATACTTATGCTACTGGCTATGATAATATTAGCACAGAATTATTGAAAAATGTTGCTAGTGTAATATCAAGACCTCTTAGCCATATAATTAATTTGTCATTTTTGGAAGGTAAATTTCCAGAACGATTAAAAAAGTGTATTGTCAAACCATTATTTAAAAAAGGAGATATGTGCGATATGAACAATTATAGACCTATTACTTTAATTCCAGTTATTTCAAAAATCTTTGAAAAAATTATGTATGAAAAGCTCTATAATTATTTACTTGATTTTGGCCTACTAAAAAATAATCAATATGGATTTAGGAAAGGTAGGTCTACTACATTAGCATGTTTTGATTTAGTGAAGAGCATAACTGAATGTCTCAATAAGAAAATGTATCAACTTTGTGTATTTTTGGATATGAGTAAGGCATTTGATTTTGTTTCACACGATATTTTACTATCGAAACTTGAAAAATATGGTATTAGAGGGAAGGCTTTAGATTGGATAAAGAGTTACTTAGAAAATAGGAAACAATGCGTCGAAATATCTAAAATATACGGAAACCGTAAAAAAATATTTACTTCAAACTATCGTGTTAACAACTGTGGTGTACCACAGGGCAGCGTTTTAGGACCCTTGCTATTTTTAATTTATATCAATGATCTTCCTGATAGTTTACAACATGATTGCTTTTTATTTGCTGATGACACTACCCTACTTATTAAATGTAAAAATAAAAAAGACTTGGTAAACGAAACAACTGAAACCTTACTTCAAGTTTCAGACTGGTTAATTAATAATAATTTAAAAGTTAATGTAACTAAAACAAAATTAGTTGAATTTCAGAACTACCACAGTAATATTACTAAAAACACAAATGTATTTTTAAATAAAGTAAATATAGATGATGTATATTACACAAACTTTTTAGGAATAATTATTGACAAATATTGTAATTGGAAAGCACACATTGAATATCTATGTAATAAGATTGATAGATTTGTCTATGTTTTAAGAAGACTAAGAGAAGTAGGAAACGTAAAAGCCTCCCTATTAGCATATCATGGATATGTCTCTTCTAATTTACAATATGGAATTCCTATTTGGGGAAATTCTGTTGAATTGATACGAATTTTTAGAGTCCAAAAGAAATGTATTCGAGCAATATGTGGTGTTAATCAGTTACATTCCTGTAAACCACTTTTCAAGTCTCTTAAGGTACTTCCCTTACCATGTTTGTATATTTTAGAGGTATGCGTATTTGTAAAAAAGCACCAAAAGTTATTTAAAACAAATGCTGAAGTCACTGGTAACTCATATTTTAGGAATAGTAAAAAATTATATGTGCCTAATCAAAAATTAAATATTTTTACAAAAAATGTGTATTGTATGTCTATTATTATATACAATCATATTCCTGATAGTCTTAAATCATTACCTATAAATAAATTTGGCAAAAAGTTGTTTGATTTGTTGTTAGATAAAACTTATTATGATATTAAAGAATTTTTAGCCGATAAAATTAAATATTAATGGATAGAAATATAACTTTGTTGAATTGTCCTTAAAAAATTTCAATGTACCTAGTAAAATTTTGTAAATAGTGAACATTTTGTAAATTATAAAAAATTTAATTGCACAAAATATGAAACTTGTAATTATAAAAAATTCTTTTGTAATATGAAATTGTTCATTTATAACAAGTACATAAAATAGAGAAAAAAGACCAGCCCGCTGAGTTTCTTCCGCCGGATCTTCTCAGTGTGTGGCCGCGTTCCGGTCCGGTAGTAATTCTAAATATTCGATAGAATCTTTTAAATGTAATATTTTATAATGATAATTTTTTTAAATATTTGCACACCATATAATGGTAGAATATGTTGGTAACTTAATTTATTTTTAACAACTTGTAACACCCATATTCTTGCAAATAAATATTTTCTTTCTTTCTTTCTTTCTTTCTAGGACGTGCGTAAGTATAAGAATATTCGTATAAATTTCTGCCAAAATACTGATTTAAGGATGAAGTTTTTCGGCTATCTTATACCATCATACCGGCAGTGAGTTTTTTATAGAAGAGGGGGCAAACGACCTGGCGCTTTGACGCAACACGGATGATGTAACTAACTTCATATCGTACTTATAATCCCGCCACTACCTCAATGGTAATACAATTGTGACAAAATTGGTTTCAAGAGTACCAATTAATCTCACGATCGGACTTGCATTAGAATTATATTGAGAATTGCATTACGTTCAAAAGGCCCCAGGAGGTGAAATTGATGTTAAGTGTTCACGGCCGCTCACGGACACCCGCAATATCAGATGTCTTGCAGTTGCGTTGCCGCTCTTTTAAAAATAAAATAAATAAGATCCCCAAGTCGGATCCGTTCGAAAACACCTTTGCTAGTAATTTATTCCATAATAGGGTAGTACGGGGGACAAAGAGTCGAGAGAAACGCATGATTGTGGATTTTCATGACGTCCAATGGTGAGGGTGGGATTTTATATATTGACGCGATGTTCGACGATGGAATTCAGAAAATAAATAATGGGAACAACTCGTTAAAACGCTCTCCATATAAATACGATAGAAGATGTACAGTCCTGTGTAATGCTAAAGAGTTAAGTCGTTTCGAAATAGCCTGGCCGTTAACGATTCGAATCGCTCTACGCTGAATGCGATCAAGAGGAAGAAGCTGTTACTGGGGAGCTTCAGCCTATAGATGAGAATAATATTCCATGTGAGGAATTTGTGTCTTATTAAGTTGAAGGCGATTACTGTTTCGCTCTTCACATCATTTATTAGATAGTAACTAGATAGTTCTTATGCGAGGAACATCGGCTTACCTGAAAATAGTCCACTTAAAAATGTAGCCAACAAAGGAGTTTTAGTTCTGTTATGGATGGCAGCCAGCGGCCTGAAGAGCACGCCGTCTGTGCCCATCGCGTACAGCACGCGGGGCAGCGGGAACATGGCGCCGAGCAGGCTGGTGCTCAGCGCGAACACCGCCCCGATTGTCACGATCCACTTTATGACTGGCATGCCGGACTGCGTGAACACGTAAGGGAACGGGGCATCCGCATCCTAGATAAGATATTGATGATATTGAAAATTTGAGACTGAAGTATGATTGTAACAAAGAAGCGTGTGTAAAAAGGTACTTTGTTTACAGTATAGATAAAACATATTTTGTTTACAGTACATAATATATATATAGGGAATAACAAATGAAATTTGACTAATCGTATTATCGTCTGATACAATTTGAATGTGGAGGAAGGGATCAGCTAAGAGTCCCCCTGCTTCAAGCAAAAAGAACCTGTGTGAACTCTCTTCCTTGACATACGACTCTGTACAAACAATATACAACAATGTAATATGTATATGTCATTCGCTTAGACGCGATTCTGCCAAATGTCAAGGTTGCTTTTGTTCTATACAATTGGAAACTCAAAATTTATGTTAGGTATATATACTAGTGTTTGAGTAACTTAAAAGACTGTAATAGCAATGTTTGATTAATGTTTTGGGAAATAACCATAGAAATATAGGTCAATGGAAATAACACACATGAGTTTTCTGTATAAATAAAAACGAATTGCTGAATGTGTCTCTAAGTGCAAAGCTCGAGAATGGCCGGACCAATTCGGCTAATTTCTTTTTGAAATGTTTGGTAAAGTCCGAGGACGGTTTTTATGGTAGAGATTGAATGGAAAAATTGGGGGAAAAGGATAAAAACAACACTTTTATTTGTTCCTAGTTGTCAAACATTAAACGATTTTTTAAATCTATTTTAAGGCGGTACAAAGGTAGATTATTAGTTTTCTTTTACATCTTAGAATAGCAAACAAGGTGATGGGTCTCCTGATAGAACGAGATAGAAATCGTTTTTAGATGCCAGAGATGTTAATGGTGTGTTGCTATCAGAGTGGCAAGGATGGAGTGCCAAATGCATAATAAGATTATCGGTTACCTTTCCCTCCAAACCGGAACATGACAGTGACAAGCATTGGCCCTATTGTTATGGGAATAGGTATGGCGGTGGTATTAAAATCCGAACGAGACGTTGCACAAACCCTTGTACAACCTTGTTCGGAGTCATGATGCTAGAAACACCTATTAGCCTTTTCTTGTCTTTAGCGAAATGCCTAGCAGTAAGGCGATAGATCCATTCTTCGAAAGGGGCCCGGATCATAGTCACACCGTCACGGTCACACAATTTGTGTGACCAATTCATCAAAAATGTCAATACAGGTTATTTTTGAATATAGTATCACTCACTTGCAAATAATAAGGCCACATCATCGTCAAAACAGTAGCTACACTGAAATATGAGGCGAAGATGATAGCCAGGGAAAACACGATGGATAGCGGGATATCTCTCTTCGGATTCTTAGCTTCCTCGCCAGTAGTCGCCACGCAGTCAAAGCCGACGAAGCCAAAGAAACATTTGGCTGCTCCTGCCATTACTCCAGCGATGCCCCACGGCATGAAGCCACCTTCTCCGGCATTTGACTGATACTCTGGAGCGATGTCCTCTACTTTTATCCTCCAGTTGGCTGTGTCACCTGTAAATATAAAGCTGTTAATTGAGCGTTGTATAGCTTTGAAAAGTGGAGCGAAACCATTATATACTATGGTATCCTGGAGGGTACAAAAGAAAAAGAGACAATTTAGGCGATGGGAAGACGAAATTGTACTGGTAGAACCTGGACTACGCAGGGCAGCAGTAGTAGTAGTAAAGACTGATGAAGGCCTTTGCTCAAAGGCACACAGATGAAAACACATAAATATTATAGGTTCCGTACTAAATCTTAGTTTATGTAATGTATTTATCTAAATAAAGGCTATTATTGTTATTATTGTAATTACATTTTTTTGTTTTTTCACATACATTTATAATAATTAGACATCAAAGAGATATTTTATGGTCTTTTAATAATTAAAAGGCCATAAAATATCTCTTTGATGTCGTAGCCACCCGGTGGCCCGCCCGGAGATTGAAGGATAAAGACGAGTTTTTTAAAATCGTTTTTTTATAAATATAGTAATTTCATGCTATAGTAATATTTGAAATATCATTTAGCATTAAGTATTTTATAATTCTCTAAATCGTGCAGAAGCTTACTTTTGATGGCGCCAGCAATGACCACTATGACGACAGTCGCCAGGTTGAGTGCGGTGAACACGTTGTTCAGTTTGGTTGACTCCCTCACTCCCACGGCGAGTAAAACTGCAAACATCGCTTATATAAGTCACTGACATACAGACATGTACTTTAGCCAACATTTACTCGTGACAAGAGTCATTGAATACGATGTATAATAACGCTAGTTTCTGTGTTAAAACTCTAGCGTACTTTTCATAATTTCAAAGCAGTTCAACAATTGACTTTCGATCTCCTGTATTTCTGAAACGCTGAATCAGATATTTATTAAATTTATATAGGATTAAATGAGAAGAAGGTATATCCTCCCAAATAAATAAAGAATTTTCTAAATCGGTTAATAAATAACGAAGTTCTGAGGTTTTTAAGTTAATGAGTTTTAATTCATTCAAGGGTTAAAAACTTTTTGTTTTGTATGAAATTTATTCGTATACAAAATTTTATCGTACTAATCAAAAAGTTTTACACCCTTGAATGACTGTTTTTAGCTGGACACCTTTGATTAGACGTACCAAATGCTGGGTTAAAATATTTTCACCTATTATGGAATGACCTTTATAATAATTGTTAAATAATAATTTGTATAACTAATTAGTATTATTTCGCATTTATTGACTTTTGAGTATTTTTTATTATCTTATCGCCATGTCCCAGTAGCTACACAAACAATTACCTTAACCTTCGAATTGTCGTGTGCCAGGCAAACCTTAACACACGGCTCACACTTGACGCTCGGCGCACACACGCGCACACGCACACACACACGCACATTCACACACACAATGTTATCGCGTTCGCTTTTTCGTCGGACTACTCGTGGCTGCCGAACGTCGTAATCTCTTTCACTGAAAAAAAAAGGAAAAAATTAAAATAGAATGAAACTCAAGTCACTATCCATAAATCTTATATGAATTTTTACTACATAAACTTTGAATAAAGTAAGTCAGATAAAATTCGACATTATCTTAAATATTTAGTGCGGAAAATATAATAGGTAGTAGATAAAAGCAGTATAACAAACAATCGGCAGTGGTTTACTAGGTGGTAGAGTTCTGCATTGTCTCGCCCGGGTCTGCTACCACCGCCTTACCTATTCCCGCTGCAATAGCGTCAGTGCTTGTCACTGTCGTGTTCCGGTTTGGAGGGTAAGGTAGCCGGTAAACTTATGCATATTGCATAAGACCTCGCCACTAGATAGCAACGCACCATTAACATCTTTGGTGTATATAGGCAATGGCTGACTCTTTGCATCAGGAAACCCATCTGCTTGTTTGCTATCTTATGATATAAAAAGGGGTGTACGTTTGTAGTTTTTAGTACCATGAAGAAAAAATATTTTATGATCCTTGGTACCTAGTTCTCAGATAGGGCCAAGCATGGTCGACCACAAGCTCGGTAGCGCGAACATTCTCAAACGTCCATGTACTAACAGGGCAACAACTACCATATAAAACAAGTGATTTATCTGTGTTTGCGAAATTTCGGATATCTCGAGGCCAGGCCAGGTCACAACAAATACCCATGAGGTTGTTGAATGGCGACCAAGAACGTGTCTTCATCATTTTGACACTGTTGGTAAAGCGCAAGGCATGCCAGGTAGTGTGTGCCATGATGCATACATAATATGCATGTCGTTAACTACTTAACCGCTCCATGTGACTAGTGGTTAGAGACTACGCTAACGATGGGGTTCGGGTTCGATTCTCTACAAGAACAAACATATAGGTAACTGAGATGTTTCTGTTTCTGGGTTTGGGTGTTTCAAACTTATTTCTATGTATTAACATTGTTGACTAACGTTCATATCACAAGTAAATAATTGGCTTCTTTTTTTAAAGTAAAATCAATTTATGTAATGTGTCACAATAGCTTCACTTACGCGTTATAAGCAGCACCAGCACAAACGCAAAGAAATCAGGATAATCAGCCAAGAAGGATATTTCAATTGGAGCTAACTCCCTCATGGTGGTAGCCATAGTGTTATTGCAGAGGCTGTCAATGTAGTTCGCCATTCCCTTGGCGACACTCGCGGTCCCGATCACATACTCCAAGATGAGGTTCCAGCCTATGGTGAAGGCGATGAATTCCCCCACGGAAACGTAGCTGTAGACATACGCTGAGCCCGCTTTTGGTACACGAGCTGCGAATTCAGCGTAACATAGACCTGGAAAATAGATTTCAAAGTGTATGTTTTTCCGAGTTTATTTGAACCTTTTTGAAAGATAGACCAACTGCCTACGTGCTAGGCATGTTGGCTATCAGATTATAACAATTTAATCACTTAGATTAGTGTTCCGCAAACTTTTTGCGTGCAAGAAACACCTATTAGTTTGAAGAAGAGGTGTAGTATTTTTTTATATCATAAGATAGCAAACAAGCAGATGGGTCTCCTGATGGAAAGAGTCAACCATCGCCTATAGACACCAAAGGTGTTAATGGTGCGTTGATATCTTGCGGCGAGGTCTGTTGCCACGTGCATAATTTTACCGACTACCTTACCCTCCAAACCGGAACACGACAGTGACAAGCACTGACGCTATTGCGGCAGGAATAGGTGAGCCGGTGGTACCAGACTCGGGCGAGACAATGCAGAACTCTACCACCTAGTAGCCACAATGGTAGTGACTCGTATAACCAATCGGCGCCTTTTACGACCTGCCTGGCAGAACGGCAGTTGGTCTTTTCTTCAAAGGAGCCAGAACCAACACGGGGAAAGTTGTATTAACTAAACATAATTTTTCAAGTAGTGTATGTTAATTTTAATAAAGTAGTTTAATAATAAAGTAGTTTATCGGAGAAAATATCGTCTTTTCTACGACATTTATGAATTAATGACCAAGGTACACCAGTGTGCGTGGCACAATTTTTTTTTTTTTTTATGTCATAAGATAGCAAACAAGCAGATGGGTCTCCTGATGGAAAGAGTCAACCATCGCCTATAGACACCAAAGATGTTAATGGTGCGTTGCTATCTTGTGGCGAGGTCTAATGCCACATGCATAAGTTTACCGGCTACCTTACCCTCCAAACCGGAACACGACAGCGACAAGCACTGACGCTATTGCGGCAGGAATAGGTAAGGCGGTGGTACCAGACCCGGGCGAGACAAAAACACATTTTGGAGAACACTGATTTAGGGGTGCCCAAGAGGTGATTTTGGGATTTAATCGAACGCGTCAGTTTAATAAAAGGGGATACTTCGCATATTGTTGAGGCTCTCCACCAAATAAACCCTTTATATGATTCAGGCATATAAACAGCGACCAAGGGTTCCAATAAATTCAGTTTATGGAAATTGTCAATTTTTTCGTTATTCTTACACAATTTCCTTGAAAATAAAAGAAAATTCAACCGTGCTCGAGAATGTCAAGACGTTTCCTTTGCAAATTTGTGACCCTCTAACCTCCCAAATTATTAGATTTTCCTACATTTTTAGCTTACAATTAACCTACAGTACCTTAATCTGACGCGCTTCATTATTTCCGTATCACTGTTTTATTCATTGTTTTGAAAATCTGTAGCTGTTTTCCCCTCCATTGAAATGAAAAATATTATATAACCTTTTATTTTTCCTATTATCTAATCTTGTTGTGTAACACAAAATTTGTGTGTAACACGAAGTTGCCCGGGATTGGAAAGTGCCCGGTTGGCGATAGGCTTGGCATCTATCACATTGTGGGCCTAAGTATCTTCGGCTAATCGTGGGTGCACTTGTTGTACCTCTGCCTACACTTTCGGGGATATGGGCGTGAAGATACTCATCTAATCTACAAAATCCAATAGGTCCCCACAACGCGACGCTCGAGTAAATCCTCATGTCACTCCCCTCACCTCATATAGACATGAGGTAAGGGGAGCCCTTGGGCTTCCCTCTCCACTCTATACAAATAAATATAATTAGAGTGTAGGTTGGTTATATTATTATTTTTTTGTGATACATCCATGTGCATTTAGTAAAAAACGCTTTTTACTAAATATAAATGTATTCACGACACATATACCAAAATAACACTTTACTGGTTTTGTCTGTCTCTTGCTTCCGTTTAATTTCTGAAACGGCTGGACCGATTTTGACGAGATTTTCACTGGCAGATAGGTGATGTCATAAGGAGTAATTAATGCTATTTTTATTTTAGATTTTTTTCACGCAGACGAAGTCACGGGCATAGCTTGTAACATCATATGCGTCTACTGTTAATTTATTCTATCGATTTATAATGTGGCCTTCTGATTTCATTAAATATTGTAAACATTGATTGTAACATTTACCTTTTAAAAGGCACATGTATTAATCTTCTGTGCTTTGGAGGACACGTAAAGATGTCGTATCTGTTATCGCAAGTTACAAAGCAGTATTAATTAAAGTTTACAAATATGGATATACGATCACTACTAATTTTGGAAAGCCAGTAAATTGTGATGATTGGGAACATTTACTGACCTGTAATTCGTTAGGCAGGGCTGGTTTTGCCGGTAAACTCGTAGCATGACATTTAAATTTATATTTTTGCGTATCTTTTGCAGGGTTTTAATAAAAGACCGAGTGCCCTGGGCTGCAACATGGTCGAGCTACTGTTCTTATATATCATAAGATAGCTCACAAGCAGATGGCGCTCCTGATGGAAAGAAACAACCATCACCTATGTGCTTATAGTAATATACATATTATTTATATACCTATAGATAAGTACTAAGATGCTAATTGTGTGCTATGCGTGTGGAATAAGTTATTTTTAAAAAGCTTAAATTTTAAAATGCATAAGTTTCATATCAATGTTGTCCCGGGCTCTTTTGAAGAATAGACCAACTGCCGTTCTGCCGGGCAGGTTGTAAAAGGCGAAGGGTTATACGTGGCACTACCTTCGTGACTACTAGGTGATAGAGTTCCGCTATGTCTCGTCCCGATATTCGGTACCACCACCTTACCTAATACTGCCGCAATATCCTCAATGCTTTTTATTGTGGTGTTTGGTCTTGGAGGGTAAGGTAGCCGGTAGACTTATGCGTGTGGCATTGCCATGCCGCCACGTAAATTGCAACGCACTAGTAGTATATTATTTAGTGTCTATAGCCGAAGGTTTCCCTTATCATCTGGAGAGCCATCTGCTTTTTGCTATCCTGTGATATAAGAAATGTATGATATTTTAAATACGAATCCCTCCCGAGGCAGAAAATCTCGTTGAATTTATATATATCATCTAGTTATTAAATCTTACTAGCCGCAGCGTGCAGCCCTCTGCATTATAACAATTTTTGGTGAATCCCGCGGGATCACCTAACTATTCTTGTTCCTTTAACTGTGTGTTCTCGGCCATTATCTACCTGTGTGCTAAACTTCATCAAAGTCCGTTTGGTAGTTTCTGTAACAAACATCCATCCAATCCAAACTTTCGCACTTATTATTTTATAATATGAATTATTATTTACATTCTATTATATTATATATGATTATTATATTATATAGGATTACATTACATTATTATTATAAGTTCTCGTCAACTGTCCCGCCTGAGGCCACATTCGTAACTCTCATACCAAATCGACAGAGGTCAATCTGCCGTTATTTTTCCTCGCCGTAAAAGGCTTTCCTCATATCCTCAGGGTCTCAATACTTGTTCTGTCTTGATCATGGATTTCTTGCATAATTCGTATAGGTACTTTTCTGTTTATTTCGTTTTAAGTACAACACAATGGAATAAAATTCTTTTTTATATGGCAACATATAAAATTCTTTATTTATATAGCAACAATGACACTTATCCTACTTTCTACTAATCTTATTATCCTAATATAACCTCGATAGAAATGCACCATTGACATCTTTGGTATCTATAGGCGATGGTTGACTCTATCCATCAGGAGACCCATCTATTTGTTTGCTATGTCATAATATAAAAAAAATATCATATGTGTGAAAGTATATTTGTTACTCTTTCACGTAAAAATGGCCGAACCGATTCGGATGAAATTTAGCACACATATAGATGATGAGCTGAAATAGCACATAGGATACTTTTTATACCAGAAAAATAAGTTGTTCCCGTGGGATTCACCAAAAGCTGTTATAATTCAGCGGGCTGCGGGTTGCAGCTAGTATTATAAATGCGATGGTATGTTTGGATGAATGGGTAGTTGTTATTCTTTCACGCGAAAATGGCCGAACCGGTTTGTATGAAATTTGGCACACATATAGATGATGACTTGGAACAGCACAGTGTTCCCGTGGAATTCACAATAACTGTTATAATGCACCGGGCTTCAGGTTCTGGGCCAGGGAGACAAACGACTATGTTTTTATCTACAACAGTAGACAGTAAAGAGGTAACAAATTCTAGGGGGTGGGGAGGGGGGGGGGGGGGGGCAGCTGTTGCAATTGATCGATTTTGAATTGATCTATATTTATAGTAAGCAAATTATTTGCTTGTATAATGGGTGTTAGCAAACGATACTAATACATATGTATATACTGTGATGAATAAAATGTACGTGAAATGTTTGCCTCTGTCGGAAATCGAACATAAGTCAGGGAGGTGTCACGCCGCTCGGGCGGTGCATGGCAGTGAGCTGCTGCTCGGCTCACAAAGTTCGGAAACTTTGTTGTTGGATCCCTCATGAACTGACAGCGGAGCAGAAGTGGGCTCGCGTGGAATGGTGCTCACAGATGCTACTGAAGTACGACCACGGACATTCTAATGCTGTTTATGACATTGTCACAGGAGACGAAACGTGGATTTATTTTTTTTGAACCCGAAAAAAACTGCAATCTTGTGAATGGGTTTTTGAAAATGAGAACAGGCCAACAAAAGAGAGACAGGCGAGAAACGTTGGTAAAAAAATGATCGCGTTTTTTTTCTCAGCTACGGGTCCCATCTGTACAATTCCTCTTGAAGGAGTGTTAATGCCGAGTGGTATTCTACCATTTGTTTACCCAGGGTGTTAGAAAAAGTTCGCGAAAGACGACCTAAAAGCCGCATTCTCCTACACCATGATAACACTTCTTCATACACGGCCAACAAAACAAAGTCATTTTTAGCTTCCGAAAAAATACATCTCGTCACTCATCTTGCGCATAGCCCCGACCTAGCACCCTGTGATTTCTGTATTTTCCCCAAAATCAAAGATTTGATAAGAGGTTTTACTTTTACCAACTCCGAAGAGGCAGTGATAGCGTTCAATCAGCACGTAGAAAACATGCCTTCAGATCTGTGGTCCTCCTGTTTTAAAAAATGGTTCGATCGCATGAAAAAATGTTTAAAATGTAAAGGAGATTATTTTGAAAAGCAATAAAAATAATAGTTTGGTTATAACATGTTGTTTTTTTAAGTTACGCAAAACTTATAGTGTGACCTACGTATACTGTATATATTGAAAGACACAATAGTTAACAGTGATATGTACATGGGCGTACCCAGGTTCTGTGCCGGGGGGGGGCAACCGTAACATTTTAGGACTATATTTCTATCTTATTATATTTTTATCTACAACAGTAGATAGTTAGTAGAGAGGTGAATAAATTCCAGGTGGGCCGGGGCCCTTTTCTGCCCCCCTCCCCCCTCGGTACGCCCATGGATATGTAATCGATAAAAAATAAAAGAGAGAATATTGTTGTGTTTATTGTTAAATGTTCAATAAAAATCTTTAAATCTTAAATCTTTAAATATTGCCTATAACTATATTGTTTACCTCAACGAAATAAGTGTAATATCCAACAAGTATGGGCACCATACAAGCGATAGTGGTGTACTAACGAGGATAGTCACGGCTCGGTAAGTCGCTATTTGTAAACAATTAACTTCGTGGTCCACGCTGGAATGTCTTTACATAAGAATTTTTATTGAATAATTAGGTCACAATTTAGGTTTCCATTTTTTACATATTCGGTATCTGAATCGAGTAATCAACACCTTTTTTCAGTTAACATTTTTATTGTCTATTGGCGATGAATACCTCTTTCTCACTAGAAAAACCATTTGCTTGTATAATATGTTGCTATAAAAAACATATGGTATATACGTGTGCGCACACTCAGACACACAAACACGCATCTACGATGTTAAGAGGGTAACGGAATAAAACCAAGAGTAAACGGAAATGGAAACGCCAGATCGTACCTGCAAAAGCTGAAGCAATGGCAGCTACTAAAAAGCTTAATGTTACGGCTGGCCCCGCAACAGTCTTGGCGACCGCACCAGCCAGGACGTACACGCCCAGCCCTAGGGTACTCCCCACCCCCAGGGCTGTGAGGTCGAGGAGGCCAAGGCACCGCGCCAGGGGGGTTGAGTTGTCCCCATCATTGAGCTGTTTGCAGCGACGTAACGCTGAGAATAGTCTTCCACACGCCATCTTAAACAAAATGAATCATTTAAAGTCCTCGTACAGGATTGTAACTTAGTAAACTTATTGGATACAAAAGCAAATTAAATAAATAAATATCACTGGATAAATTACATGATTTGATCTAAGAGGCCATCCATAAATTGCGTCACACGAATTTCATGATTTTTTGACCCCTCCCCCGTCCTTGTCACAGGTGGTCACATTTGTCAGACTCCCCTACCTAGGTGATGTCACATATTTCACAATTTCACATTGGAACAATCATCTCCTTCCATTATTTTTTATCTATACAGGTGGCTTTTCAAATTTACCGTTGTAATACTTAACATAAAATATTATATTTAAAAAAAATTGTGTTGTCACAAAATTTGGGACCCCTGTGGGTGGTGGGGTGTGGTGGAAGGGGTGGGGACCCCTTGTCACACAATGTGACACTTCATTGACCCCCTCCCTCCCCCTTAACGTGTGACGTAATTTATGGATGGCCCTAAGCTCCAAAGTAGGTAAGCAAATTATTTGCTTGTAATATCGGTGTGAGTCAAAGATAACCATAATAATACTAACAATAGAAATACGGGTTGTATTTCTATGTGTTAGTATTATTATGGTTATCTTCATCAAACCCAAATATACAAACATCTATGCTCATTGCATAAATATTTATTTGTCCCTATCGGAAATCGAATTTTCTTTTTTTTGTTAAGAGACAGTTCACACTTCAGACCAACTTTTGACAAGAAATCAAAATTTTCCAACTCCTAATTTTTCATATTATAAGGTACTTTTATTTAATTAAATGGTACCATTAGATAGTTTAATATTTTAAATATTGCCTCAATGAAACAGATTTTACAATCATCAAATGTATTTTTATAATAAATGTTCACCGAAATCAAGTTTCGACAATTACGCAAGGAAGCTATTTTTCTAAAAGGTATTGCTACTGCTAGAATTAACGAATTTAATTAGAAAAAATACTAAATTACCAGAAACATCCAACAATTGTGTATGAATGGATTACTTTTTTCCTAAAAGATTTATAATGTAAATATCTATTTAATTAAGCAAATATGCCTATTTCAACGAAAATTAACGAAATATTAACTAGGTTTTTTTGTTATCAAATTGGCATAGAATAAAACGTTTTTTTTCATAAGTTTGTTTCTTTTTAGATATGTTGTAAAAAAAAATTCTCTGGATGTTATATCTGTTAAATAAATAAATTATTATTATTAAAACTATATTCTATTCTTATGCAAAAATAAGCCACTTAAGTAATATTTTTTATTTCAAAAATAAATAAAAATGAATACTATAAAATCCGCTAAGTCCGTGTGCCAAAATTAGTACCACGTAGTAATAAATAAAACATTAAAAGTATCAATACTGTTTTCATTTTACCAGCACTAGATGCGTAGTATGGATGACGACGTCGAGCTCTCACATCGATTATCAAAATTACCTAAATTTTAGTTGGGCGATTTTGTGTAATGGCACCATATTCGTGCGCGCACACCCAAACGCATTTAAGGCGAGGCATCGCGACAAACGCAAAAAAACTGGTTTGCTAAATCACGTTTTTTTTGTTGATTGTTAAATAACAACTTTACCAAAAATACACGATATACCTGAAGATATTATCTAAGGAATGTGCTAACTCATTACATAGTAGAATGTACTTTACACGATCATATAAAATTCCGAAAACGGGCTAAAAAAATCTCTAAAACAAATAATTTGTTAATAATATTTCTAATCTTCCACGTGATTTTTATATGGTGATATTTAGTTGTAAATACAAAAAAGAATGTGCTAAATTTTAGTTTTCAGCTGATGTCCTATATTTATTTATCCGAAAATTAACACGTTTCCCAGCGGTTTCAGAACATACTGCGCCACCCATTTTCTATAGAATTGACGCACGTCGACATAACTCGCCTTAAGATATTAATGGGATAACACATTAAATTAAAAAAAACGGAAACGTTTTCCCCGTGTTAGTCCGGGACTCTTTTAAAGAATTGACCATCTGCCATTCTGCCAGGCATTTCGTAAAAGGCAAACGATTGGCTATAGCTACATGTCACTACTATCATGACTTCTAGGTGGTAGCGTTCCACGACGTTTCGCCCGGGTCTGGTACCACCGCCTTACTATTCCTGTCGCAATAATACTTGTCGATGCTTGTTACTGCCGTGTTCTGGTTTATAAGGTAAGGTAGCTTGTAAACTTATGCAAGTGGCATATTAATCCCGCCACACGGATGGCAATAACATCGTTGCTGTCTATAGACGTTGGTTATCTCTTTCTATCAGGAGTCAGCTGCTTGTTTGCTGTCTTCGGATGTAAAAA
Organism: Apodemia mormo; assembly: GCA_036924255.1. Classification (NCBI taxonomy): domain Eukaryota; kingdom Metazoa; phylum Arthropoda; class Insecta; order Lepidoptera; family Riodinidae; genus Apodemia; species Apodemia mormo. The sequence continues at coordinate 2,611,955 of JAUPFN010000012.1, read as the reverse complement.
CATACAAATAATTTTTATTTCAGGTGTGTAAGTAGTTTGTGACAGCTAAGCCGTGACGATCAAGGCTACAAAGCCTATCTCAACTAGTTCCGTTGGATTCGCTTTACTGATTCCATTATGAAATTTCATTAGTACGCGAAAAATCAACGAAATTTGCATGATAGCGAAGCTAATTAACATAATATATGTTTTTAGTTTGTATTTTAAATGACATGTAACCATTAGGTTAAAATTTAGACCTTAAATGGATACGCCTTTCAAGGTAATTTTTAGCTTATCGGTGTAGCTTGCATTAACAGCCAGAAATACTGAGTTGTAGTAGGTACCTACTTTTATCAATATTTTATACAAACACTAGCTGACCCGGCAAACGTTGTTTTGCCATATAAATTATTGAATTAAAAAATAGAGGTTCATCGTAGAGGGTTGAAATTAAGGGTTGTATATATTTTTAATGCTGTATCATACAAAATTAAAAACAAAAATTTTTATCTAAAAAATAAAACAAAAAATTTAGGGGTGGACTACCCTTAGCATTTAGGAGTATGAAAAATAGATGTTGGCTGATTCTCAGACCTACTCAATATACTCATAAAATTTCATGAGAATCGGTCAAGCCGTTTCGGAGGAGTACGGGAACGAACATTGTGACACGAGAATTTTATATATAAGACTAGCTGACCCGGCAAACGTTGTTTTGCCATATAAATTATTTCTAAGTAAAAAATGTTAATTGTGGACAACCCTTATCACTAAGGGGTACGAAAAATAGATGTTGGCCGATTCTCAGACCTACTCAATATGCTCACAAAATTTCATGAGAATTGGGCAAGCCGTTTTGGAGGAGTACGGGAACGAACATTGTGACACGAGAATTTTATATATAAGATATATAAAATGAGTATATGCGGTCATCAATTTCTAAATTATTGTGACAAAATATTATTAAAAAAAAAACTCGCATATCTTTGGAATGTTTAGAATTGTTAATTATTAACATATTTTAAATTAATATTACTTTTGGCCTGAAATAAAGTTAGCATTATAAAAAGGTCTGTCAGATACGTTTTCGAGGCATTCGTGTTTGTGAAATTGAGAAGTGTGAAGTATTTTTGATTCATAAGAATCAAAGAGATACCGTCGCCCGCACCTGCATAACATCTGTAAATTGATGTTTGTCTGGTACGAAAGTGAATCGTAAAAGTGGTGACCTATTGATGAGTGTGCTCATGTTAAATTTCAAATACCGATCAAAGCTTGGACAACCAGGTGCTAAAATTTTCAAAGCCAACTGAGACGTAAAACTGCAGCACATAGTATTCATGATTATTTACAAAACGGGATCGGGATATATATATTGTTTTTATTTCGGGATATATATATATATATATATATATATATATATATATATATATATATATATATACATACATACATACAAACAGACAAACGGATAAACAGACAAACAGACAAAAATTCTAAAAACTATATTTTTGGCTTCTATATCGATTGTAGATCACGCCCCAAGTATTCCTTTAAAAAAATATTCAATGTACAGTTTTCACTTCCTACGATTTTATTATATGTATAGATTGACTGAAAAACATATTTGAAGGAAGAATTGCTTTGACCATTAAGAAATATTTTTAAATTGTAATTAAATCACAAAAAAATATTTTTTTCAATAAATATGTCTTTTTTGTGACCTGTCTGTATTAATAATTTTACTATCTCTTATCATCACCGCCCGTTGTATACAGACCGGTAGAGCCAGTATAAAAAATAGCTTTTGCATTTTCTTACTTATTGAAAATGGTTGTAGGTAACCACTATGCTATGATCATTACGAACGGTACAAAAGCTGTGAAAGCATAAAGGTCAATTAGTTCATCAATAATATTGCGTATCGAATATAGGTATATTCCTACCTACGTGTTACCAAATTTTATATTCCGGGCAATCGAGGGGTAAAAAATGACGATAAAATTAAAGGCGTAGCGGCAAGCATGAAACAATTGCTTCATATTATGTGTAGCTGTAATATCACACTTTGTGGTATTATTTATCTAGTAGTAGTATATATGGTATAAACTACGTTTTTCACGCATTATTTTTTTTATTTTAATTAAAAAAAAAAAAAAACAACTTAAATTTACAATTTTTCAACATTTTCAAATCACGTTGTAGGTTTGTATGATTGTTGCTTACTTTACAAATTAGGCATCGAATTTTAGCGAAGCTACATTTTACAACACAATTTTAACATGACAATAAAACACATCAATTGAAATCAAACTAGAACATGATCTTGAAATGTTTATAATGTCAAATGTTTAATGACCAAGCTTAAGCATTTGAATGAAAAAAACTGTTGTTTTTGTTGTATTTTAAACAGTAGTATTTATGTTTTTTTGTTTGTTATTGTTTTTGTTGTATTTTAAACAGTACTATAATTAATACAAGTTAATACTTAAGATTTTTTTTCATATCGTATGTGTTAGCAAAATTTAACTTAAGAATAATAAATAATTACTTTTCCTATTTTTCTCATCGCACTAAGAATAACCTAAAATATAGTTTCTAAATAAAATCTCAAATTGCTGCCCAATTAGGTAAGTATGTACCACTTGTGTTATGTATTTTGCTCATATTTCTTATCTTTTCTCATATTAATTTATTCCATGCATCTAGCTTGCATGAAATATTACTTTTTACTTACAATCTATATTCATATGATCACATCTATGTAATAGATTGCTGAAACTTTACATTTATCTTGTTAGGTATATTTAATTATCTTTTTATATGTAAATAATAAAGTGAGACCAATGATGCTTCCTTGAAGCATGCCATTACGAAATATTAATAAACAAGTACCCTAACGCCCTTTATCTTCAGCATTGCTTGATGATATGTGGATGGCAAATCCTTCATCAAATAAAACGACCATCACAAAAAAAAAAAAACTATTAAAAATATAACACAACAGTTAGAAGCACGTAAGTGAAAAAAAAATCTTAAATATTAACTTGTATTAATTACAGTATGTCACAAATATAATAATAGTATTGGTTTATTACCCTGATGCGTTAAAACGCGAAACCGGTTAATGTTAATTAATAAAACCTAAGTAAAATAGTACAAATGTTTGTAACATACTAATAATACAAATTAACATGGAGTTTTACCAAGTGCTAACGATATTTAGTGTTCAAAGTTAAGTGTTAACAAATTTTAATCTAATTCAAAATTTGGTATCTCAGTTACTACAAGTTTTGATTTCAAGTGTTGCAACTGGAATAAGATTAAGTAGCTTATTTTAAAGCACCCGTCGTTAGTCTTTGTAGAAGACGCTATCTAAGAAAAGGTTGTTGTAGAAGACACAAAATTATCCAACGTTTCTGCAGGGACTAAGATAGTCTTAATCCCATCTAAAATCAGTTTCGTCGAATGTTTCGTCGGGAATAATTGATATCCCTAAAGTATGTGCATAAAGTAAAATTTAATAACGAAGGTTTTTCTACAATTTGACCGTCGGATCAAGAAACGACGCGCATAAACGGAATGCAGCAAAACACCATAACTCAACACATATTAGTATTTAATGGCAATAATTATAAGTGTCGTGCGATACAAATGAAATGATTTAATGTTAGGAAGTACTTTCCAAAAGATTTGAGCAGTGTTCCACGTGAATTCGAACATTTTCTTTTTAGATGAGCCCTTGATTGAAGCTAAAGACCATTAAAATAGATCGCGCAGAAAAAATATATATCGTGCACAAGTATGACATGTAGTTAATATTGCTGCATCACATCATAAAAAGCATTAGTTTTGGGATTTAGATAGCATTTCTATTTGTATACAGATAACATTCGCAGGCAGTACAGCTAAAGGTTATTAAATTATAAAGTTGTTTGTTGTAAAAACGACATTGATAATTCTGGAGCTATAACATAAATATTTATATCGTAACTAATGTTCTTGATACCTCCAGATATTCTTTTGTTGTGTATACATAGTCTGTAACAAGTTGACAAACTTACTTAAAACAAATTGCTCAATCAGTCAGATAGAACGTGTTCCCTATTAGTCCACCTAGTAGTCACGATAGTAATGAATATATAATTTTGCTAACCGTGTGCCTTTCACAAACAGCCTAGAATATGGTCATATGGCATATGGTCTATATTTCGAAGTGGGCCGTTCTAAAACGGGAAAAAGGGCGTATTGTCAACTATAATAACTCTCTAAGGAGCTCGTTCGCTTTCAATATTTTTTTAAACACAAGACATTGGTTTTGGCAACGCTTGATAACATATTCCGACAACACAATTGTTTGTAAGTTTACATACCATGACCACACAATTGTGTTGTCGGAAGGAGTGATTAATCTAAGCCAGATCAATCATTCCTTATTGATATAGCACTTCAGCTGTCCCCAGCAGAGTAAGAGATCAAAAAACCATGCTAACAGATAAAAGAGAACTGTCTCCAAGTTTTAAATATTGTGAGAGTTAAATCGCAGACCAAAAGTACAAACAAAGAAAAGAAAATCAAAGAAGAATGTTCGATATCTGATAAAAAAATTTCAATAATTTTATAAATTCGAAATCCGTCTATCTGTTACGCTTATACGGCTAAACTACTGAACCAATTGGCCGAAGGAGATAAGTTGAGGAATCGGGGTTAAGCTTATTTACTTTATTTTTTTAAATCTTCAAAGCATGGGATTGGCTGCTCCTCATACCAGCAATCTTTATTATTACTGTAGCAATTTAAGTATTTAACTTACAAATTAGACATTATGTAATATCTTATATTTTAATAAAATTGATACCTACATGAAAAAAGACTAGCCTGCTGTTTTATTGATTCAGGCTTTACTTTGCAGAAATCCATTATAAAAAAGGTGAAATTAATTAAATTTGCTATTATCCGCGAACTGTTCTATGTATCCTCCGTGATGGTACCGAAAAGAGAGACGTCGGTTTAATAAATGGATGAGACTCACCGATGGTTCGGATCAAACGAAGACCCCAGCTTTGATCCGCAAATTTAATTAATTTCACCTTTTTACTAGCCTGCTAAATTTCTGCTGAAATTTGAATAGAATTCGTCGTCGAATTCTTCAAATTATTGTTTTTGGAAGATTAAACAGGTGAAAGCTAAGGTTGATTCCCCTCTGAACCACGGCCTGGATTTCAATATATATAAATTATTTATTTATTTATATACAATTTACAATCCGACTGGACATGCACTAGAATGTCAATGATAAATATTTGATGTTATTTATTCAAGGTTCACGGAAGTTATAAATTATAACTAATATTATCAATATTATTATAATATTATTATATAATAATATATATTATGATGATAGGATGTACAAAGTGCACCCACGATTAGCCGAAGATACTTGGGCCCACAATGTGATAGGTCGAAAGCCTATCTGTCAACCGGGCACTTATACAATCTCGGGCATGGTTGTTTTTGTCAGAAAACTGAAAAAACACATTTTATTTAATTTCTCGACCCGAAAATTGAACCCGGGACCCGGGTCAATGCCAAAACCGGACCATTAGACCACAGTCACAGACTATATCATAGTACAAGTCCACAGTCATGATAAACATTTGTATATCATAGTACTAGTGTAGTTATAATTTATAACTTCCGTGAACCTTGAATAAATAACATCAAATATTTATCATTGACATTCTAGTGCATGTCCAGTCGGATTGTAAATTGTATATAAATAAATAAATAATTTATATATATTGAAATCCAGGCCGTGGTTCAGAGGGGAATCAACCTTAGCTTTCACCTGTTTAATCTTCCAAAAACAATAATTTGAAGAATTCGACGACGAATTCTATTCAAATTTCAGCAGAAATTTAGCAGGCTAGTAAAAAGGTGAAATTAATTAAATTTGCGGATCAAAGCTGGGGTCTTCGTTTGATCCGAACCATCGGTGAGTCTCATCCATTTATTAAACCGACGTCTCTCTTTTCGGTACCATCACGGAGGATACATAGAACAGTTCGCGGATAATAGCAAATTTAATTAATTTCACCTTTTTTATAATGGATTTCTGCAAAGTAAAGCCTGAATCAATAAAACAGCAGGCTAGTCTTTTTTCATGTAGGTATCAATTTTATTAAAATATAAGATATTACATAATGTTTAATTTGTAAGTTAAATACTTAAATTGCTACAGTAATAATAAAGATTGCTGGTATGAGGAGCAGCCAATCCCATGCTTTGAAGATTTAAAAAAATAAAGTAAATAAGCTTAACCCCGATTCCTCAACTTATCTCCTTCGGCCAATTGGTTCAGTAGTTTAGCCGTATAAGCGTAACAGATAGACGGATTTCGAATTTATAAAATTATTGAAATTTTTTTATCAGATATCGAACATTCTTCTTTGATTTTCTTTTCTTTGTTTGTACTTTTGGTCTGCGATTTAACTCTCACAATATTTAAAACTTGGAGACAGTTCTCTTTTATCTGTTAGCATGGTTTTTTGATCTCTTACTCTGCTGGGGACAGCTGAAGTATCAATAAGGAATGATTGATCTGGCTTAGATTAATCACTCCTTCCGACAACACAATTGTGTGGTCATGGTATGTAAACTTACAAACAATTGTGTTGTCGGAATATGTTATCAAGCGTTGCCAAAACCAATGTCTTGTGTTTAAAAAAATATTGAAAGCGAACGAGCTCCTTAGAGAGTTATTATAGTTGACAATACGCCCTTTTTCCCGTTTTAGAACGGCCCACTTCGAAATATAGACCATATGCCATATGACCATATTCTAGGCTGTTTGTGAAAGGCACACGGTTAGCAAAATTATATATTCATTACTATCGTGACTACTAGGTGGACTAATAGGGAACACGTTCTATCTGACTGATTGAGCAATTTGTTTTAAGTAAGTTTGTCAACTTGTTACAGACTATGTATACACAACAAAAGAATATCTGGAGGTATCAAGAACATTAGTTACGATATAAATATTTATGTTATAGCTCCAGAATTATCAATGTCGTTTTTACAACAAACAACTTTATAATTTAATAACCTTTAGCTGTACTGCCTGCGAATGTTATCTGTATACAAATAGAAATGCTATCTAAATCCCAAAACTAATGCTTTTTATGATGTGATGCAGCAATATTAACTACATGTCATACTTGTGCACGATATATATTTTTTCTGCGCGATCTATTTTAATGGTCTTTAGCTTCAATCAAGGGCTCATCTAAAAAGAAAATGTTCGAATTCACGTGGAACACTGCTCAAATCTTTTGGAAAGTACTTCCTAACATTAAATCATTTCATTTGTATCGCACGACACTTATAATTATTGCCATTAAATACTAATATGTGTTGAGTTATGGTGTTTTGCTGCATTCCGTTTATGCGCGTCGTTTCTTGATCCGACGGTCAAATTGTAGAAAAACCTTCGTTATTAAATTTTACTTTATGCACATACTTTAGGGATATCAATTATTCCCGACGAAACATTCGACGAAACTGATTTTAGATGGGATTAAGACTATCTTAGTCCCTGCAGAAACGTTGGATAATTTTGTGTCTTCTACAACAACCTTTTCTTAGATAGCGTCTTCTACAAAGACTAACGACGGGTGCTTTAAAATAAGCTACTTAATCTTATTCCAGTTGCAACACTTGAAATCAAAACTTGTAGTAACTGAGATACCAAATTTTGAATTAGATTAAAATTTGTTAACACTTAACTTTGAACACTAAATATCGTTAGCACTTGGTAAAACTCCATGTTAATTTGTATTATTAGTATGTTACAAACATTTGTACTATTTTACTTAGGTTTTATTAATTAACATTAACCGGTTTCGCGTTTTAACGCATCAGGGTAATAAACCAATACTATTATTATATTTGTGACATACTGTAATTAATACAAGTTAATATTTAAGATTTTTTTTTCACTTACGTGCTTCTAACTGTTGTGTTATATTTTTAATAGTTTTTTTTTTTTGTGATGGTCGTTTTATTTGATGAAGGATTTGCCATCCACATATCATCAAGCAATGCTGAAGATAAAGGGCGTTAGGGTACTTGTTTATTAATATTTCGTAATGGCATGCTTCAAGGAAGCATCATTGGTCTCACTTTATTATTTACATATAAAAAGATAATTAAATATACCTAACAAGATAAATGTAAAGTTTCAGCAATCTATTACATAGATGTGATCATATGAATATAGATTGTAAGTAAAAAGTAATATTTCATGCAAGCTAGATGCATGGAATAAATTAATATGAGAAAAGATAAGAAATATGAGCAAAATACATAACACAAGTGGTACATACTTACCTAATTGGGCAGCAATTTGAGATTTTATTTAGAAACTATATTTTAGGTTATTCTTAGTGCGATGAGAAAAATAGGAAAAGTAATTATTTATTATTCTTAAGTTAAATTTTGCTAACACATACGATATGAAAAAAATCTTAAGTATTAACTTGTATTAATTATAGTACTGTTTAAAATACAACAAAAACAATAACAAACAAAAAAACATAAATACTACTGTTTAAAATACAACAAAAACAACAGTTTTTTTCATTCAAATGCTTAAGCTTGGTCATTAAACATTTGACATTATAAACATTTCAAGATCATGTTCTAGTTTGATTTCAATTGATGTGTTTTATTGTCATGTTAAAATTGTGTTGTAAAATGTAGCTTCGCTAAAATTCGATGCCTAATTTGTAAAGTAAGCAACAATCATACAAACCTACAACGTGATTTGAAAATGTTGAAAAATTGTAAATTTAAGTTGTTTTTTTTTTTTTTAATTAAAATAAAAAAAATAATGCGTGAAAAACGTAGTTTATACCATATATACTACTACTAGATAAATAATACCACAAAGTGTGATATTACAGCTACACATAATATGAAGCAATTGTTTCATGCTTGCCGCTACGCCTTTAATTTTATCGTCATTTTTTACCCCTCGATTGCCCGGAATATAAAATTTGGTAACACGTAGGTAGGAATATACCTATATTCGATACGCAATATTATTGATGAACTAATTGACCTTTATGCTTTCACAGCTTTTGTACCGTTCGTAATGATCATAGCATAGTGGTTACCTACAACCATTTTCAATAAGTAAGAAAATGCAAAAGCTATTTTTTATACTGGCTCTACCGGTCTGTATACAACGGGCGGTGATGATAAGAGATAGTAAAATTATTAATACAGACAGGTCACAAAAAAGACATATTTATTGAAAAAAATATTTTTTTGTGATTTAATTACAATTTAAAAATATTTCTTAATGGTCAAAGCAATTCTTCCTTCAAATATGTTTTTCAGTCAATCTATACATATAATAAAATCGTAGGAAGTGAAAACTGTACATTGAATATTTTTTTAAAGGAATACTTGGGGCGTGATCTACAATCGATATAGAAGCCAAAAATATAGTTTTTAGAATTTTTGTCTGTTTGTCTGTTTATCCGTTTGTCTGTTTGTATGTATGTCAGGGGAATATTACTAACAGGTCGGGTCAACATATAGGCTACATATTATCACGCTATCACCTACGGGGGAGAAGCTGTGCGGAGTAAACGAAGTCCGCGCGGACGAAGTCGCTGGCAACAGCTAGTGCATAGATAAATTACTTGAGGTGATATTTGTAAAATAAATTGAGGACGAAAAAAAATTAGTAATTTACTTACATCTAATAAATTATAAAAACACATTTATAAAAACTCCGCACGAAACCAAACAGTGATAAGTTTAAACAGAAAGTGTCGCGTCACATCTCATCTGTTTGGTTTGATTATATCTGAACAACACTCCTAAGCTCATCAAACAATGATATGAGGAACCGAAGTGGAAGGGTGCGATATTACTAACTATATATTATAATAGTTAATCTTGTAAGGATGTTTGGAGGAACATCAGAACATTGAGGAAAAAGTCAGAGCAATAATAATAATTTATTTATTTCAGATTATAATACATCATATAATAATACATGGGGCACACTAAAAGTTTTGCACTTCTAGGTAATCGGAACTATTTGAATTTCGAATGTTATATTTTTAAAACGTTGTAACCTACTTAGTAATAAAAAAAAAGCAATTGGCGGGAAATGATTTGTCAATTGTTTTTTTATCACACATCAAAGTTCTACGCACGCAACGAAAATGGAATTAAGTCGAAAAGATTTTAGAGCGATGAATTTTTATGATTTTAAAAGTTCTCTTTCTCCGCAAGACTGTGCCGCTTGTCTTCAAAATGCTTTTGGGAGAGAAGCACCTTGTTTGAGCACCGTGAGGCGATGGTTTGCTGAATTTGAGAGAGGTCGAGTTTGTTTACATGACGAATTTCGTGAAGAACGGCCTTCAACTGCCGTCAACGAAAATAATGTGGCTACTGTTAAGTGGTTAATTGAAGAAAACCCCCGGATTACCTACCTATGAGACAATTCAAGGACTATTGGGGGTTGGTATGAGACAAATTCAGATAATTTTACACGAAGAACTGAAAATTCGGAAACTTTGTTGTCGTTGGATCCCTCATGAACTGACAGTGAAGCAGAAGCGGGCTCGCTTGGAATGGTGCTCACAGATGCTACTGAAGAACGACCACGGACATTCTAATGCTGTTTACGACATTGTCACAGGAGACGAAACGTTGATTTATTGTTTTGAACCCGAAAAAAAAACAACAATCTTGTGAATGAGTGTTTGAAAATGAAAACAGGCCAACAAAAGTGAGACAGGCGAGAAATGTTGGTAAAAAAATTATCGCTATTGTTTTTTCAGCTACGGGTCTCATCTGTACAATTCTACTTGAAGATCAAAAGAGTGTTAATGCCGAGTGGTATTCTACCATTTGTTTACCCAGGGTGTTAGAAAAAGTTCGCGAAAAACGACCCAAAAGCCGCATTCTCCTACACCATGATAACGCTTCTTCACACACGGCCAACAAAACAAAGTCTTTTTAGCTTCCGAGAAAGTACATCTCGTCACTCATCCTGCGCATAGCCCCGACCTAGTACCCTGTGATTTCTGTATTTTCCCCTAAATCAAAGATTTGATGAGAGGTTTCACTTTTACCAACTCCGAAGATGCAGTGATAGCGTTCAATCAGCACGTACAAAACATGCCTTCAGAGTGCTAAGTGTGAGTTTTTCTTTTCACATTCGATCGTGAGTGCGTTTCGAGTTTACTAGGAATTTGTATGTGATTTGTACAGCGCCACCTAGTGGTAAACTGGTTTCTCACGTTTACCACTAGGTGGCGCTGTACAAATCACATACAAATTCCTAGTAAACTCCAAACGCGCTCAAGATCGAATGCGAAAAGAAAAACTCACACTTAGCACTCAGATCTGTGGTCCTCCTGTTTAAAAAAATGGTTCGATCGCATGAAAAAATGTTTAAAATATAAAGGAGATTATTTTGAAACGCAATAAATATAATATTTTGGTTATAACATGTTGTTTTTTTAGGTTACGCAATATTGCCAGGCGACTAATCAAGTCGTAGTAGATCTGAGTGCTGTATAGGAATATCGACGTTTGGTAATTTCTATCTGCAATGGAGAATCATCACTACATAGTATAAAACAAAGTCGCTTTCTCTGTCTGTCCCTATGTCTCTATGTCCCTATGTATGCTTTAATCTTTAAAACTACGCAACGGATTTTGATGCGGTTTTTTTAATAGATAGATTGATTCTTGAGGAAGGTTTAAGTGTATAAACCTTTTCGATATTCCCACGGGAACAAAAGTTGCGCGGGTGAAACCGCGGGCAGGTCGCTAGTAATGTAATATACCTATAATTAAATTAAAAGGATCAATATTCAATATGATATAAGATCTAATAAACAATATCTAAATATATTTTCTTGTTAATTGTAGCTAAATTAATTATCGAATAAATAATTTATTATTAGTTTATAAATAAAATATTCTTCTATAGTATGTAAACAAACTATTTGTAGGAGGTTTACGCACTCCATCCGCGTTCCGTCACCCATCCATCAGAATCAGAATTGTAAGACAATCGGTAGATGATGAAAATGTACAACAGCAGTGTCAAAAGTTGGTGCTAATTGTAAGAACACAATGAACAATGTAAAGGCTTTGCTGTTGCTCTGTGTATATATTATGATGAATGTTGTGATGCGGATTGCAAAATTTTTCTAGCTTCATATTTTCATGAATTCGGATCGAAAGTAAAAAGCAATATCCAATTTTGGTTCGAAGTTCCCTCGATTTGTACGTTCTCGAATTCAGACCGATGTAGTTCTTTCGTAACCACTTCAAGGAAAGCAATGTTATCCTCCAGTCTAAATTGTAATGAATAAAAGTTATGGTTCTCTCCAATTAATTAGTTATTTGACAAAGTTGATATGCGTATTAATATTGTTAATAGTCAGATTGTACAAGATCCTTTGTTTAATTTACTGAAAATATAAAATTGATTAACTGGTATAAGGATTAGCCGACTTGGATGAACATAATCAAATTGCAGACCCGATCCTTGAAGCAAGTGAAAAGTGTTATTTGTTTTTTCACATAAAAAATCATATTAGCATGTTAGAGCCTGAAAATTAGTTTTATATATTCTTGTGCCTGAAGTCAACAAAGTTTGTTTTTAAATTCTTAAATAGTAAAATGACTTCGCGAAAGTATTAGAAACGTCCGATCTCAAACCTGTGTAACCCTAACGAAGCGTAAATTAAGGCGACGCATCGCGACTAACGGGAAAAAACTGGTTTGTTAAATCACGTTTTTTTGTATTGATTGTTAAATAACAATTTTACAAAAATTACACGATATACCTGAAGATATTATCTAAAGAATGTGCTAACTCATTACATATGTATAATGATAGAGTGTACTTTACTCGATCATATAAAATTCCGAAAACAGGCTAAAAAAATCTCTAAAACAAATAATTTGTTAATAATATTTCTAATCTTTTACATGATTTTTATATGGTGATATTTAGTTGCAAATACAAAAAAGAATGTGCTAAATTTTAGTTTTCAGCTGATGTCCTATATTTATTTATTCAATTAACACGTTTCCCGGCGGTTTCAGAACATACCGCGCCACCCATTTTCTATAGAATTGACGTGCGTCGAAATACCTCGCCTTAAGGTAAAAATCAGACGATATAATTTAATACTATCTATCGGGTGAGATAGAAAACCAACGCCTGAATAGAAATTTGGAATCAATGATGCCTATTATTGTTAAACAAAGTGACCTAGATTTTATTCTTATTTACCAGAACTGGCATTCAACATGTCCTACGCTTTCGCCACTTGCAAATTTGACGACAAGTTTCGAAATACAAGTATATAATTATTTATTTATGTAAGTAAGCATAACCATGAAACAAAACATGTTCAAGAAATACTGTGATGTAATTGTGTACACAGTACTTAATGTCAATCATAAAAATATTTCTTTGTCTGCATATAAACGTAATAAACAAAACAGTACTAGCTTTTTAATGGAGATGATCAGATTTTTTTACCTTGTTTATACAACTGAGTTACGAAACCTTGGGTTACAATAATAAAAATTGCTTTTTTAACGTAGTAGAAAAAATCAAATAATGATTCCTAATACACTTTATTTTATTTTTACAAGAAATTCGAAGATTTTTTTAAAAAAACGATAACATGCTAGTCATTACAGTAATTCTTTTTTTGGAACAAATACAAAATTTGCGTTTTATGATTTTTTCTTATTTTCAGGATACGCAATGGAAAGCGTACATTTTTGTACGTTGCTCGGATTCGTTGCACCAAATTTTTATACTCCACCATTTTAGTTATTTTCTTAAGAAGGGGTACAAAGATTTTCCTTCACATATTAATGTATACTTTGAACACTGATATCACGACATTTATTTTAATTGACATTTGCGTCCATATGACATTTTTACATAAATTAATCAATTCCCCTGAAATCAATTCATTTGTTCTATAGATATATTGATATACTCATAGATATAGTACACGTCTACCTCTCAAAGGACATACTATTGCATTATTAAATTGCTATACAAAATTCTCCCTCCTTAAAAGGTAATTTTGATGCACCAATATCGTCAAACATATTTCTAAAATTAAAATTTTCATACTATCTTCGGTAAGTATACAATTTATTTAACAATTCACTAATATATATTAGTGAATTGTTAAATTGTCACCTGTAGTAAACAATATTGATTTGTTGCCCTGATGATGCGTTGAAACGCGTAACCGCGTAACGGTTGGTGTTAGTAAATAAAAATTAGTAAAAAGCGTGTTGGGCCACGCGCAATGTCGGGTTCCGAAGTTGCCAATCACAGTAATGCGGGCTAAGAAGAGGACTTTTATATTTTCATACTATGAACATTTAGGCTATTCAACGTCAATGGCAAATATATATTCGCACCACAGGTTCACCACCTGTAAAAAAATCTCTAAGTACATTTTATAAGTTGGTCGACTATTACTCAAAAACTTGTAAAGCCTTCTAAGCCGTGATAGTTTTCCTTTTAACTTCAGGTACGTGACGAAAAAAAATGACATCCCCACTTTACATAAAGGGGGAGCTACCCTGAAAAAAATATTTTATATTTAATATTTTCAAGATTATATATATATATATATATATATATATATATATATATATATATATATATATATATATATATATATATATATATATATATATATATATATATATATATATATATATATATATATATATATATATATATATATATAAACCGGGTTAAACTCAAAAAGTACTGCATGGATTTACTTCAAATTTAGCATGAATATTACTAACAGGTCGTGTCAACATATAGGCTACATATTATCACGATATCACCTACGGGGGAGGAACTGTGCGGAGTAAACGAAGTCCGCGCCCACGAAGTCGCGGGCAACAGCTGTGGCATTAAGACCACGTCACAGGGATAACCACGAACCATTAATACTCGTAGCTCAGGGGGCCTATTGCCTATCTTTGACATTTATAGTGATCAACTGAAATTTGATGAACACTCAAAATTGGTTGGCAACTGACAACAGTGAAAATTGGTATTGCGTATCGCTTTTAGTGGCGGTGACTTTCGTCGCTTTCCAGCGTTCGTTCCAGTGGGTTGACTTGTCACTGCACTATTTTATCGATATTATGCTTCTAAATAAAAAAGCTAGGTAAACGCAAATGCTTATAAGGGTTTATTATGGTCCTTTGTTTTGGTCGGTTTGTATTCTTCAGACTAATGTCAATTGTCAAATGTCATAATAATAAACAAATAACAATAACCTCAAAATAAGTTTAGACTAACAAAATTAACTATTCAGCTTTAAAATTTCTTTGTTGATCCCACTTTCTCCACTTTTATGTTTGTATATAGATTTATGTACATAGTATTAACTCCTAATCCATAATGTTGTAGTTGTGTAAGTTTACTAATCTTTGTGTTTGTTTTGTTTTAGATTCCTCAACTTGTAACTGATATAGTCACCGGACAACTCTTTTTGTGTCTCTCCCATGACTGACTTGATATTGGCAGAATCCGTACTAACTGGATAGCCACCAAACCAATATAATAATAATAAGTTTAGAATGCTCTCTTGAAGCAAATTAATGGTTAAAAGAAATTAAATTGTCGGTCGAATTTGCCAAAAGATACTATCCAGCCAGACTCAATGGCAGAGAGCAAGTTGAGTAATAACTTAGTAGTTTAGATCTATTGATTGTCATTGCATTGTATTACTTACCTTTTACATAAAAGTAGTATATAACATCTGCATATAAACAGTAACAAATATGATCTAATTGAAAAACATGAATAATCTGGAATGAAGATATGGGTATAAATCTAGCCAAGAGGTAAATAGCAGAACCCCTAACTTGCAGATATTATATTCATTGATTATAATAGTTTTTAAATTACTGTTAGGACTAAGACATGATATTGGTATTATTGAAGTTAACAGGTAGTAATGTAAATTTAATATTTAATCAAATGAAAGTGTCTAAAGTGTGCTAAATTTTCTACAACTAGACATGTATGATCCTATCCAATAGCTAGAGCTTTGAGAGGTAATAAAAAAAACATACAAATTTAATTTTTTTATTACTTCCGTATTGTAAATATGACAAAATAATAAGACAATCCGTTTGTCTTTATTTTATAAAAAGAGTTGAGAAAAAAACATAAAACCTCATACTGCATGTTAGTAATAAGTGCATAGTTGCACCTCTGACTCGCCCAATGTTTGTGTTGTGTTGTAGCTTACAAAGTTTTTAACCAAAAGTTTTTCTGTTTAAGGTAATCTTCAGAAATTGAATTATGTGCAAACAGAGACAAATGCAATGATAAAGATATGTATAGTGCATTATCAGGGTAACAAATCAATACAATAACCTCAATCATTTAAATAAGGTATTGATTTGTTACTATCATCAGTAAAAGCGTTAAAATGTGAAACTGGTTGGTGTAAATGAATAAAAACTAAATAAAACAGTACTAATTATTATAAAATAATATCAATACAAATCATCATGGAGTTTTACCAAGTGCCGATGCTGTTCAGTGTTCAAAGTATAAAGAAATGTGCTTTAAGAACCTACTTAGGAATAAGTGTGCTGAGCTCATGAAACAGATTATATGCACATTGTGCACATAAGGAATGTTGAAAAAGATAATTTAAAAGTGTTAAACAAATTGAGAATAATGGTAAATGAAAATATTCATATCTTCATTCAGCATGGTGTGGTTATACTGTATACATGTTATATTTAGTACATTAGATAGATGTATAAAGCTCATCACACATGGTTAAGATACTATAATATTTGATCTTAAGATACCCTAATATTACAATATTACATCTTAATGTATATTTCAGAATATCGCTCACCATACAAATCCACAATCACACACAACTAAGATAATATATATTTTACCTTTAGTATCTTAAGATACCGAACGATATGGAAATATATATTTCATATCTTAAGATACAAAACATAAAATAAATTGTTTTTATTTCGGGATATAGGTGATCGCAGTGCCTCATCTATACATATAATAAAATTGTAGGAAAGTCAAAACTGTACATTGAATATTTTTTTTAAAAGAATACTTGGGGTGTGATCTACAATCGATATCGAAGCCAAAAATATAGTTTTTAAAATTTTTGTCTGTTTGTCTGTATGTATGTCCGGGGTAAACTCAAAAAGTACTGCATGGATTTACTTCAAATTTTGCATGAATATTACTAATAGGTCGGGTCAACATATAGGCTACATATTATTACGCTATCATCTATGGGGGAGGTGCAGTGTGGAGTAAACGAAGTCCGCGCGAAAAAAGTCGTGGGCAACAGCTAGTAATCTATATATTAATATAATAAATGCAAAACTTTGGATGGATGTTTGTTACTCTATCACGCAAACTACGATACGAATTTGAATGTAATTTGGCACACAGGTAGATTATAACTTGGAATAGCACATAGGCTACTTTTATCCTGAAAAAACTAGGTGATCCCGCGGGATTCGCCAAAAACTTAAAATGCAACGGGCTGCACGCTGCAGCTAGTAATATTACAAATGCGAAAGTTGGGATGGTAATGTGGGGTGCATCTAGTATTATAATAGTTACTACTGTAAGCAGTGCGGGATGCTCCCGGCTTCGTGCCGCATCCAGGCAAGAGGAAGAGGGGGGAAAACTACCACGAAAGCTATTGCCTTTTATGTCAAGCTAGGGGTCTGCCCTTGAACAATTGACATGTCTTTGATGGTTTTTCATTCAAAGTTAACTTTGTTAGGAATGTGCTACTGCAATTTTCATTTTACATTCTATAATAAAATCGTCTGAAGAGCTGTCTAACAAATCAAGAAGTAAGACCGTATCACTTATAGTTAATCAGCTGTATATAGAACTCCTACAAAGAATATGTGAGGCAACGAGGCAGACTCATGATAAAATGAACAAATTTAAATATTATTGTATCTTAGCCATATGTGATACCTTAAGATACTGTATACTTTTATATTAGGGTATCTCAAGATAAAATATTATAGTATCTTAACCGTATGTGATGAGCGTAACAGTTATAATTGAACTAATTCCTACGTCAAAATAAAGTTGTTTGCATAGCATAAGACAAGTTTCTCTTTTTATATTATAGGATAACAAACAAGCAAATGGCTCTTGGAAGAATTAATCGCCTAGACACCAAAGATGTTAATGGTGTATTACAATCTTATGTGGTCATATAATAAAATAAATTTATATGAATAGATTGTTTCTTTTATTACTATTGTACCTAAGTATTTGTTTTAATATTACCTAATCTAACACAGATTTTCTTTTTTAAACTATGGGGGGAAAAAAGGATAATAAATTTAAAATTGAAGAATTAGAAAAAATATAAAATTTGCCAGATGATAACTGCCTTTTTTATATCAAAAGATAGCAAACAAGCAAAGGCGCCCCTCATTGAGAGTCAACCATTGCCTATAGACACTAAAGATGACAATGGTGCGTTGCTATCCTTGTGGTGGGGTCTTATATATGTATAACTTTACCAGCTATTTCATCGTCCAAAACAAACAGTGATAAGCAATGACATTGCGGCAGGAATAAGTAAGGCTGTAATACCAGACCCGGGCGAGACAATGCAAACCTCTGCCACATATTAGCCAAAATTTTCAATTTATAAATTAATATAGGCTATGCTTTATTAGACAGAAAAAAACCCATATCTTCAACTAATATATTCAATTTGCATAAAAGTATGCTAGATCAGTAATGTACCAAATTATTCCTGCACAATAATTTCAAATTTTGAAGTTAAAGATTTTGTCAGTTGAAACTGTCTGAATTTATCATTTATAACACAGTATGTGTTATGGTTTAAATATGTCCAAATATACATAAAACCTACTAAGCCAGTAAAGCTACATAATAAGTACAAAACTAGCTACGCTGTCTTGCTAAGTACATAAGTAGCATTCACATTATACTTAAAAGCTGGAAAACATTTTGTATAATGTATTCTAAGTGTAGAAGTTTATTATTATTGAATAAAATTAAATCTTATGGCTGGTTATTTTCCAGCTAAAAAAATTTTACATCTTGTTATAATTATTACAAAACTGTAAAGTTTTTTTAGTAGGTACAAGGTAAAAATAAAAACTGCAAGTTAATGCTTTTTCTTTTCACATAGTCTTTATTCAAAAAAAAAACAATTATATTAAATCTTTTGTCCTTCTCATATGTGGTTCCCTGTTAGTGCCTTGCCTCAAGTTATATAGATCTGTCAGGGTGCTGTTTTGGATCACTTAGTATTGCTGGTAGCAATCCACAATATGATAGGTACTGCAACTCTTGTATTGGAACAGTTGTGTTTGATGTTTTGGCTTCGGCATATAGAGCAACATAGGTATGTATTAGGATATTATTTAGTAGTGTTATCGGGTTCGAATTTACTCTGCTTGTTAAATACTACCAATTCACTCTCTGCACTCTTATACACTTTTCAGTAGTTAGGACCCACCAGCAAACATCAACATAGAACTTTTGAGACTAAGAAGTTGTAGCTGCTTAATGAAATATTAAATCTGAAATCAAATAAAATATTTAAAATGGTATATGCAAGCATCACTGCATCAATATGCTATAGTTAATAGTGTAATGGTTAATCCTCAGACCATTTTTGTTGGCCTGAGTGTTAATCGTTAAAAATTGTAAGTGTATGGTACAGTAGGTACCAGCAAACATCAACATAGAACTTTTGTGACTAAGAAGTTGTAGCTGCTTAATGAAATATTAAATCTGAAATCAAATAAAATATTTAAAATGGTATATGCAAGCATCACTGCATCAATATGCTATAGTTAATAGTGCAATGGTTAATCCTCAGACCATTTTTGTTGGCCTGAGTGTTAATCATTAAAAATTGGAAGTATATGGTACGGTAGGTACTTTAAGCTTTAACACAATGATAATTTTTTCTAAGAGAAGCTCTCTTCATGTTCAGAATTAATAATAGCTAGATATAGGAGTTCAATAGTACCTACATAAAAGAACACTAAGTTCTAATTTATTGATAGAGTCATAAGTTCATAAAGGCAACAAAATTAATAATTAAATTTATACAGATAAATTGCTTTTTGATTTGATTACTCTTGTAAGTAATATGTAAGTATACATATTATTTTGATAATTACACTTATTCTAGCACAATTACTTTTTAAATCAAGGGATTAGAACAATTAATAAGAATTTGCCAGATGATAATTAGCAGAATCCTCCATAAAATAAGCTTATTTCTTTCACTAATAAAATTAGTTGGCAAATTTAGCATTTACAAATTCAGTATTGGTTGTGATCACATAGAAAAGAAAGTCATATCTTCTTCATCTATGGTTAAAGATCTTAAAAATGTGATATAACAAACCATTTATTTCCATAATTATCAAAAACTCTTGTACAATCCCTTTTTGAAATTAATGTTCCAACTTATAACTATTCTAGAATGGTTTGCCAGGTGATACTTACTTCAATTTAGCATCTACCAAATCAGTATCGGTTATCATTTATTAGGTCCATAATAGAAGCTCATTTCTTTCACTAATAAAATCACTTTGCAAGCTTAAAGATGCTAAAGCCTCTACCACTCTCTTACAAGTCGATTTTTTCTTCGGCACAAACAGCATACTGCATAAAACATTATTGTTACCATGTGAAATTTTATGTATTAATCTTAGATATGTAATTCTAATTTTATTGCAGTATTGTGTTATGACTTATGTATCCTACATTATTTATTATTTAACAATAATAACCTTCTAAAAATGGTATTAACAAACTATATATTGTCAATAGTACATTTTCTGTACCTTTCAAACGTCGCCGGTTAATAGTGTTAATCACTATTTTGATCATTAAAAACTACTCTAGACTAGTTGCTTTCAAAACATAAAAGTGATCAACGATTTGACGTCATTCGTTGGTCACTAAGCATACGCAATACCAATTGTCAAACTACCCATACTAAAAGTCTCGTTAAACAGAACAGAAACTTAAACAGAAAAACTTTTGGTTAAAAACTTTGTAAGCTACAACACAACACAAACATTGGGCGAGTCAGAGGTGCAACTATGCACTTATTACTAACATGCAGTATGAGGTTTTATGTTTTTTTCTCAACTCTTTTTATAAAATAAAGACAAACGGATTGTCTTATTATTTTGTCATATTGACAATACGGAAGTAATAAAAAAATTAAATTTGTATGTTTTTTTTATTACCTCTCAAAGCTCTAGCTATTGGATAGGATCATACATGTCTAGTTGTAGAAAATTTAGCACACTTTAGACACTTTCATTTGATTAAATATTAAATTTACATTACTACCTGTTAACTTCAATAATACCAATATCATGTCTTAGTCCTAACAGTAATCTAAAAACTATTATAATCAATGAATATAATATCTGCAAGTTAGGGGTTCTGCTATTTACCTCTTGGCTAGATTTATACCCATATCTTCATTCCAGATTATTCATGTTTTTCAATTAGATCATATTTGTTACTGTTTATATGCAGATGTTATATACTACTTTTATGTAAAAGGTAAGTAATACAATGCAATGACAATCAATAGATCTAAACTACTAAGTTATTACTCAACTTGCTCTCTGCCATTGAGTCTGGCTGGATAGTATCTTTTGGCAAATTCGACCGACAATTTAATTTCTTTTAACCATTAATTTGCTTCAAGAGAGCATTCTAAACTTATTATTATTATATTGGTTTGGTGGCTATCCAGTTAGTACGGATTCTGCCAATATCAAGTCAGTCATGGGAGAGACACAAAAAGAGTTGTCCGGTGACTATATCAGTTACAAGTTGAGGAATCTAAAACAAAACAAACACAAAGATTAGTAAACTTACACAACTACAACATTATGGATTAGGAGTTAATACTATGTACATAAATCTATATACAAACATAAAAGTGGAGAAAGTGGGATCAACAAAGAAATTTTAAAGCTGAATAGTTAATTTTGTTAGTCTAAACTTATTTTGAGGTTATTGTTATTTGTTTATTATTATGACATTTGACAATTGACATTAGTCTGAAGAATACAAACCGACCAAAACAAAGGACCATAATAAACCCTTATAAGCATTTGCGTTTACCTAGCTTTTTTATTTAGAAGCATAATATCGATAAAATAGTGCAGTGACAAGTCAACCCACTGGAACGAACGCTGGAAAGCGACGAAAGTCACCGCCACTAAAAGCGATACGCAATACCAATTTTCACTGTTGTCAGTTGCCAACCAATTTTGAGTGTTCATCAAATTTCAGTTGATCGCTATAAATGTCAAAGATAGGCAATAGGCCCCCAGTGCACGATAGTGACTTTCGACGACACCAAGTACTTGTGACGTCATTTTCGTTGATCACCCATGTTAGTCAATACGAAATAAGGGAACTGACAGCTAATTGATGTCAACTTTGCACAGTGATTATCACTTTGATTGTCAGTTCAAGATAGGCAATAGGCCCCCTGTTGTCTGTTACTTTTTCCGTCAGAAGAGCCATCTGCTTGTTTGCTATCTTATATAAAAACGGCAGATGTCTATTCAACAAACTAGCCAGAACCAACAGTGTTAATTTTAATAGTCTAACAATTACAATGTCATAGAAAGCTGTGTGATAATTGAACGAAAATACGACAGTGAATAGCTAGTATTATACTCGTATTTCTTTTAACACCCTGTGGACGCGAATCTCCAAAACAGGCTTCAACGGATTGAGGAAATTCAACTTTTTGTAAGTCAATCTAAATGAGATTTTGATAAGAAGATTGAGATAAGAACAGATAACTGAAAGGCCGTGTTCGTTTATAGCTCCGCGTGCTTCACCCGTGCCGGGATCAACTGGCTTATTAACCTTCACTGATTGCTGGTCTCGATGTGGAATAGCAGGAAACATTCAGTTTTGTTTCGTCATTCTAGGACTATACCATGATCCCTTAAAGAGTTGGCTTGAGTCCACTAAGAATGAATTGGATATATTGTATTTGTTAAATACTTAAAATAAAAAACTATGAAATAATAAAAAAATAAAATATTTGTTACTAGCTGACCCGGCAAACGTTGTTCTGCCAGCTGTGTGTCAACTTTTCCGTTTTTTTCTACATTTTTTCACCTTTTAAACCTAACCTGAACCCCCATGAATATTGAAAAACCAAAATTAGCCAAATCGGTCCACCAGTTCTCGAGTTTTAGCGAGACTAACGAACAGCAATTGATTTTTATATATATAGATAAATAGATAGACTAGCTAACCCGGCAAACGCTGTTCTGCCTTTTTAACTACTCTTATTTTTTATATTTTCTCACCTTTGAAAACCTTCTCTGGACTTCACAAGTAGGTAATTCAAAACCAAAATTAGCCAAATCGGTTCAGCCGTTCTCGAGTTTTAGCGAGACTAACGAAATAATAATAATAATAATAACAATAATAATAATAATTCTTTATTTACTGCTCACGAGGAAAATATACAGAGGAAAGTATGACAGTTATTTAATAACACATTAATCAAGGTGTGATAAGTACACACTTAAAAAATGAGAAGTTTCCTTGTGAGCGTCTGGAGTCTGAACTAAGTCTAGACCTGTACTACAGAGCTCCAGGCACTCTCTTGGACCTAATGTGTGGATGTTATATATATAGTGAGAGTATATATTTACAATTTTGTGTTTTTGTGTGTAATAAATTATTAAAATATAGTGAAATGCAACTGATTTTTATGTATATAGATAAAAAATAAGGATTTTTAGATATAAACTCAGCAAAAACAGATAATAAATCGCGTGTCTAGCAGTGGTCAAAAACCACGATTTACGAAGCAGTCACTGTCCTATGAAAAAGAAAAAAAAATATCTATACTAATATAAAAAAGCTGAAGAGTTTTTTGTTTGAACGCGCGCAGTCTTTACGGAACACTGCGTGCAGTTCTGCGTTCCGTACCATTAATGCAGACAGTACGGAACACTGCGTGCGCAAGGCCAACTTGAACTTGGGCGGTTTTTAAGGGTAAACTCAAAAAGTACTGCATTTTTTTATATCATAAGATAGCAAACAAGCAGATGGGTCTCCTGATGGAAAGAGTCAACCATCGCCTATAGACACCAAATAAGTTAATGGTGCGTTGCTATCTTGTGGCGAGGTCTAATGCCACATGCATAAGTTTACCGGCTACCTTACCCTCCAAACCGGAACACGACAGTGACCAGCACTGACGCTATTGCGGCAGGAATAGGTAAGGCGGTGGTACCAGACCCGGTTGAGCCGATGCAGAACTCTACCACCTACTTACTTCAAATTTTGCATGAATATTATTAATAGGTCGGGTCAACATATAGGCTACATATTATCACGCTATCACCTACAGGGGAGGAGCAGCGTGGAGTAAACGACTTCTGCGCGGACGAAGTCGCAGGCAACAGCTAGTTGAATACTAAAAATTTAAAGTTGATATACTGTACGTCTATTTTCTGATGTTGTTGAAGGACACATGATTGTTTTATTTGGCCTGATAGGTGTCTAATTAGTTGGTAGGAACTTGCTAAGATACTCAAGAAAAGCTGAATTCATCGTCATAATATGATGATCTGAATGAACTAATATGATACAAGATAGCTCGTTGATACTAATTGCTTATAAAACAATTGAAGACGTAAACGCAAAGTTACTTTGACCTATTCTAAGTGCTTTCATTGAGTTTGAATCATTTATAGACATTCGTATCTGAGTTCCCTTGTGCACCAATTAATACGAAATTGTAAAGAAAATTGAATGTGACAGACTCAATGTCATCAAATCAAAGTTAAGTAACGCAAAATAAAAATTTAAAAATCCCCTGGCACTATTTCTTATCACCAGACCATTATTCTGCTTTATCCTGTTTCATATTTGCAAAACAACGAAGAGCTGATGAACTTTGGAAGGTGGTTCTGCAGCATCAGGTCAAGGTTATCATGTCATTGCAATATCATTGAAGATAGAATACCAAATATTATTTACTTTACTTTCATCAAGTCGAAACGAGCTGGTGATCTTGAAACAGCTGCACAGATTCTTTCGAATCATTGCTAAGAACCATCTCGATATACCTACAGAGCTTTTAATATTAAACATAAAAAAATAGTAATTTCGAGTCGACAACATAATATTATATCCGCAAAATTTTGATTGTCGAGTATTTTATTAAATTTTAATGGTGAAATGGCAGTCAAAATGCATACAATTTTAACAGCTCAATCAATCTTCTTCTTCTTCTTTATTGTGCGAATGGCAATATCAGTGAACTCTGCCAGTGTCGAACTTAGAAAGTGACACGTGTTATTCATTTCTTAAAAGAGAATCTTCCTAATTTTTTTTTGATTTTAAATATTTGATTTAAAATTCCCTTTTTGGATTGTAGTCAGGCTTCGTCTAAATTAGGTCAACAATGTCAATGTATGGCACAAGGCCATCTTTTGGGGACTGTCTTATTGTATAAAACTGAAAAACTTTCATGATTTTAAAAAATCGCAATTTCTACCTGCCAAAGTAAAGCAAAAGACTGAATGCTTGAAACAGAGAGGTTTACAAAGAATAAACATTGAAAGCTATTTATTTTTTTAATTTATATCAGTTTTCTGTGGAAAGTATTTATTTAAAATCAGTATGTCTTTAGTGACACTCGCAAGGTTAAGGAGAATCGATTGACATAAGAATCATAAAAATCGGCCTACGCGTTTAGCCTCTAGAACGCCACATAGGAACATACATACATAGATATATACATACATACATATATAGACTGGTAAGCACATTACACACAACCCTACTGTAGTCGGGTAAAAAGTAATAAAATTGACAGTGATTGACAGTGTCGCGATCGATGCGTTTCTTTTGATCGTTTCTAAACCTTTTTGATTAAAATTTGACCAAAATTTTGTTAAAGATTTGGAGTTAAAATATGCATTTTTTAAATCAAACCAAAAGCAACTGAAATAGGGGACTGGGGAAGTACGTTTGTATAAAAAAACTTAATCGATGACACGTTAATCTATTCGCAGGAGAAGCTGCGCGGGTCAGCTAGTCTGTATAAATTTTTTACCCCGTGTTGGTGCGCGCTCCTTTTGAAGAATAGACCATCTACCGTTCTGCCAGGCAGTTCGTAAGAGGCGAGCGACTGGCTATGCGAGTCACTACCGTCGTGGCTATTGGGTGGTAGAGTTTTGCATTGTATCGCCCGGATCTAGTACCACCGCCTTACCTATTCCTGCCGCAATAGCGTCATTGTTTGTCACTGCCGTGTTCCGGTTTGGAGGGTAAGGTAAGCCGATAAACTTATGCATGTGACACTAAGACCCCACCACAAAGATAGCAACGTACTATTAACATGTTTGGTGTCTATAGGCGTTGATTGTCTCTCCCTCAGGAGTGCCATCTGCTAGCTTGTTATCTTATGATATAGATGTAAAAATAAATATAAAATTTAAATGTCAATAAATTATTACATGCTAGGTATGTTAATTATCTCAGCACACCATTAAGATTTTTTAGAACGTTCTTGTCGTTTTTCAGATTATTCGTCATGGACTGTAAATTAATGTCTGGCAAGAGCTTCATACGGCAGGCGTATCACTTAACGTTTGCAATTAGGCAGCGATCAGCGATGTCTCTTAAATGTAACGAAAAAAAAACTTCGAAAACATCGCCAATTGCTTGCTGGTCACTGGATGTAATTTTAGTGATGTCACAGCATCAAAAATAATCAAGTGACAACGACTGCCACTGATATACAAGGCTATTATGTGTCTTGCAAAAACTAAACAATTACGATAATTGCGCATTGCGAGATACGTGATAGCCCCGCGGGTGTTCCAGACAGACCGCAAGAGGCGGACGATAGTCTGCGCGAATCACGACCATCGTAACTATTAGGTAGTGGAGTTCTGCATTGTTTCGCCTTGGTCCGGTACCACCGTCTCACCTATTCCTGCCACAATAGCGTCGGTGCTTGTCACTATTGTATTCTGGTTTGGAGGGTAAGGTAGCCGGGAAACTTATGCACGTAATTTGTGGGGTCTTGTGCTAGCACTGAAAAAACTAGGCTTTATTTTTTTATTGATCCGGTAGACTTACTTACGCATGTGGCATTAAGAGTCCGCCACGAGGATAGCAACGCACCATTAACATCTTTGATGTCTATGGGCGATGGTTATCACTTTTACCCAGAAGAGCTATCTGCTTGTTATATCATATCACAATATAAAAAAAATACAATTTTGTTTTGTTTTGATGGTAGAGTTCTGTATTGTCTCATCCAGGTCTGATACCACAGCCTTACCTATTCCTGCCGCAATAGCGTCAGTGCTTGTCACTGTCGTGTTCCGGTTTGGAGGCTAAGGTAGCCGGTACACTTATGCATGTGGCATTAGGCCTCGCATAGCAACGTACCATTAACTTAACACCTTTGGTGTCTATAGGCGATTGTTGACTCTTTCCATCAGGAGACCCATCTGCTTTTTTGCTATCTTATGATATATAAAAAATATATATTATTTAATATTGACCGCCTCGTTGGTCGAGTGGTTAGCGACCCTGACTACGCAATCGACGGGGCTCGAGTTCGATCCCCGACGGGGAAAAGCATTTGTGTGATGAGCATAAATGTTTGTATTTCCTGGTTTTGGTGTTTATTAAATATATTCCAGTATTTATATATGTATTTCTATGTATTAGTATCGTTGACTAACACTCATAACACAAGCTAATAATTTGCTTACTTTGGAGTTAGATCAGTAAGTGTAGTTTGTCCCGTGAATATTTATTTATTTATATTTATTTATTAATTAATATGTTGATAGTGTTTTGCTACTTTGCTATTATAATTTTATATTTTGCATATTGCATTTGTATTTCCTATTTATTTCATATATATATAGTAGTATAAAATGCATCTGGCATTAAATACTTGTGTTCTTTTAATTTACAAATGTCAAATATTTTTTGTTTTGTGTACAAAAAATTGAATAAATACACTATAATTAACTACGATATATTGAAGTCTCAGTAAGATCAAAATGTACCTATTATAGCGGAACATAACCAAATTCACACGAGAAGTCTGTATCTCGCTTGGTGATAGCAAAAACAATAGACTTGATATTGTATTTGCTGTGTGCATATCATGTCGTCTGTCATTGTTTAGTCAGGGATTCCGGACTTACGACTGTTGAATGAATCAATGACCTAACAGTGAAGTTTTTATCCTTTACTCGTTTTTGTAAGGACAGCACCATTAATAGTGGGTCTCTTCGTAAGCCTATTCGAATAAAGATTATGAAAAAATTACCATTGATATTGTTACGTACTTCGGGTCCGTAATTGTAAGAAAACACCACTTATATTAAATCCATGTATTTACAATACAAATATACAAGACAACACAATGTAATACTCAAATACTCTGATTAACCCTAGTCACTCACTGTACTATCAATAAGCTTAACCGACTACACAATAAAACACTTCTCGCTTCGCACGGGCCGCTTCAAGTACCGCTCTCGATCGCTTGATAAAAACTGTCTTGTATTTGGCAACACATCCCTATTTATACCCGAGGTAAAGTTCACATTCATCTCGTAAACAATAACAATAACAAGTTGTTTACAATAAACAACTTATAATATACAAACAAGTCCTAGTACACGCTATTTTCAACCTTATGCTACACACCACAAAGACCATTATGGCATTACTTAGGTCAACTATTTGTTTGTCAATAGGAGTAGCTATCTCTTTCTTTCATTTCTAGATCTCTCCAGCGTTCCAGCTCTACACGTTTCTAGATTATTCGTAACAATATGCTAATGTATACCATAACTCTGATCCACCGTGTAGACCAGTATGAAGGATAGATCAACTATTTAAGGTCTTTACTCTCAGAGGCCAATCCGTTCCGCGGTTACGATCATAGAAGAGTCTCAAGAACGGGTCATTGAATCGAGTCTCCAGACCCTTTATACTTTATACCATAGTAGCTCCGATCCCGGCTGCCAGGCGATATTACATTTAAGACGGTGATGTGGAAACTATATATGTATATACTATAATATTATAAATATTATATAATTAGCTGACCCGGCAAACGTTGTTTTGCCTTACATAATAGGAATCCATAGCGGACAAACAACGTGGCACGTAATTTATATAAGACTACGGGATTGTCCTTCCACGCAGCCAAAATGGCATTAAACTTTATATGGTGGTTAAGTATTCTTAAATTTTCTAATTTTCCGCGCAATTTTCTTAATATTTTCTTTTATAAGAACCTTCTCCTTACAATTACAAACACAACAAATAAAATTACCGAAATTGGTCCAGCCATTCAGGCGTGATGTCGTGACTAAGGAAAATAGGGATTGATTTTTATATATATAGAATAATAATAATATTTTTTATTTGCCAGAATAAGGTATACAAGGTTGTCAGATAGGTACATTTCAATATAGTTCTACTTATTCTACCATTTAAAGGTGTGCAAATCTTAATTTCTTATCACTAAAATACTACATAACATTGCTATTAATTATTAGTTTAATTTTAATTTATATTTCATTATTTATTTTTAAATTAATAATATGTCATTTGATTTTGTTGATTTTGCTTATTTGATTTTAATTATTAATATATTATTCAATTTAACTAACAATTTAATTATTAATTTCATCATCATACAAATATGTCTTCATCTAAATATTTATTAATCTAATCTATTATACATTCCATTTATATTATATCATTATATTATATCATTAGAGATAATCATAGCACGCATAATAACTAACAACATATAGATATTACAAACGCGAAAGTTTGGATGATTGAAAGCGATTTGCCATTTTCTTTAACTCTCGAACCCTGCATCATACCTATCTTCAACAAATTAAAATGTAACCACACGGGGAGATACAAAGAGAGTTAAAGACGAACACCAAAGTGATCGTATACGTATAAGGGTTCCGAATTTCCTTTTCAGATACTGAACCCTAAAACATGTATATTATTTTTTTTGGGTCTGAAGTCTGTTGTAAGACATAAAAGAGATTAGGTTGTTTAGTGTGTGGCCGAATTACAAGCACAGGGTGATCGCTAGTTTACATAAATGACTGTACCCGACAGTCTATGTCGCAGTCGGCAGTACTGCGCGTGCGCATGTAGAACCGGAAATTAAATAGATTCGCGTGCCAATCCCAGTGATCGAAACGTGTTCTTGCAGAGAAAGCCGATTGACAAACTTTTTTGTTGTGCTAATGAATAATTTGAATCGATTTCTCAATATAAACCATTCAGAAGCCTTCTTTTGCAACCAAACGTTATGTGAATATTACTTAATTTAGTTAACGTACAGTCAGACTAAAATATTAATCCATACTAATATTATAAATGCGAAAGTAACTGTGTCTGTCTGTTTCTTCTTCAAGCCTAAACCACTAAACCGATTTGGATGAAATTTGGTACATAGATAGTCTGAGACCCGAGAAAGGACATAGAATAGTTTTCATCCCGAAAATACCACGGGAACGGGAACTATGTGGATAAAACCCTGGGACTTGTATTTTACAGTTTTTTTCACGCGGACGAATTCGCGGACACAGCTAGTATTAAATAATTTAAGCAGAAAAACTTAAACAAACGACTTCAGTTTCCTTTTATTATAGAACTCACTAACTCAGCAGTGTTGGTTTAGGCCCGCTAGGACGAATAGACTTGTCTTTCTTAAAGGTTGTTTGTAAGGGGCGAACAGTTGGCCAAACCATTATGTCATTATCATCGTTATGCTGCTAAATGGTAAAGTTCTACATGTTCTCACTCTGGTTCGGCACCACCGCCTTATTCCTGCCACATTAGCGACGATACTTGTCACTTTCTTGCTCCGGTTTTGAGGGTATAGTAACCGGTAGACTTATGTTATTGGCATTTTCAGCCCTCCGCACGGATGTTAAAACACTAATAATATCTTTGATGTCTAGAGGCGATAGTTGTCTCCATAAGAGGTAGGTCCGCAATGTTAATTTTGCCAAATTTCGTAAGCCACCGTTCGCGTAATCGTCGATAAAGGGGTACAACAATTTTACTTCACCTATTAATATAAATAAAATAAAAAAATAACAATTCAAAAAATGTTTTATTCAAGTATGTAAAAATATTTTAGGCTGGAGTCGCACTTGCGTCCTATATGCGCGCTAAGGTACATGCAGTCCAGTATGTATGCGAAAATGCCAATAATAGGCAGTCACATCTGCATTTATCGTTTCATTGCGCGAAGCTTTGTGACGATAGACGCAAGTGCGGCTTCAGCATTACAGACTCTTTTCACGGGTCGACATTTTTATTAAGTTACTACCGGATCTAAACGCGGCCACACACTCACGGAAGAAACTCAGTGGGTTTGTCTTTTAATCTGTTTTGTTTATAATAAATGCGTTACAATATTATAATTGTGTATTACAAAAAATAAAAGATTGGTATGAGCAGCAATTAATCCCAGGCTTGTTTGCTAAATAATCTGAGATTTTATATCCTTTTTTACACAGTTTTGTTATTATTTAACACATTTTTTAATTTTATTTATTGGTAGATCTCTTATAGCATTGGGCAGTTTATTGTAAAAACGTATACCTACATTGGCCCGTGAGAGAGTCACTTATTCTATGGAGACAAGATACGTCTTTCTTCTTCGAAATCTAATATACTTAGCCTTCTTTTGTATTTTGTTACACTGTATTATTTGTGTCGTATATTTTGTTAGCGCCACATACTCAAGTTTAATTATTAAGAATTAAGAAAGTATCTCCTTTGCGTAAAGGTTGCCCGGCATGCAGCAATGATTACACCGCCTTTGTTTACCATGTGCCATGTTTTTTAGATTATAATTATGAAATATTTGTGAATTTGGTAGTTATTGGTGCGCAATAAAGTGGATTCATTCGTTCATAGTCAGTTTTTTATATCATATCAATTATCATAACCAACATGCATATGGCTGTCCTGATTGAAAGAAATAATCATCGCTTATCGACACAAAATATAATATTAACGGTGCTTTGCTATATATGTGGCGTCATGATATTGCAACATGCGAAGAACATCACAATGAAAAATACAGATATTTCTGCACGAAAATTAAGACGATGGTGTCGAACTCGGGAGATTCTTCATTTTTTTTACTAGCGATCGTCCGTTGGTCGAAATTCGACCATAGACTTAACTATAAAATCTCTTAACTTCGACAACTGACTTCAGTCGTAAAGAAAATAATATACATGTTTATATATTATCATGTATATATATGTCACATAAATGTAGTGTAATGTTTATTTTTAATAATTTAACGTATTTATAATGCATTTTATTTGATAATATTAGGTATCTGCAGTCTTCCGCAATGTATGCTTTAACTGTACCAAATTTCATACACTACGATTGGCGCAATTGTCTCAAAAAGGGGTTCAAAGTCCTTCACGTATAGATATCATAAGATAGCAAACAAGCAATTGCTCTCCCGATGGATGGAGATAACCATTGCCTATAGATACCAAAGATGTTAATGGTGTGTAGATATCCTTATGACAGAATAATTATGTCACATCCATTAGTTTACCAGTTACTTTACACTTCAAACGGAACATGACAGTGACCAACAAATGTGAGTAGATTATAATCGGTCGTCTGTGCAAGGCCTAAATTCGTCCCTTTTCTTACCGTTCGTCTAAATTAAATGGCTTTGGTTCTAGATGCGGAGGTGGAAATGATTCACGCCATATCCGCCGTGCCAGAAATAGATCTGTCTAGAGAATATCGCTGGTAATGTGACTTGGGATATTTCCTTTCAGGTACGTACACTTGAACTCCTAGACTTTAATTCAACCTAACTTTATATTGAAGCATTTAAATTTCGCAAAGGTCTACTTTTCATTTTTCTTCTTTCTTTCGGTCTCCTGAAGTGGTACATAAATATCGAAGTTTATTGTTTACAGATAGCGCTGTCGTAGCGATACGCTTCTGTCAAAACCTGCTCCTATTACCTGCACGAATACCATACTTTTTGTAATTTTACTACACCAATTTCAATGTATTATTTTTGTATATTTATGCCAGCAATTACATCTTTTTTAAATTATTTGTATTTATTATACACATGACGATTAACTATCGTATGCTTCAATATGTACAGTCTATTATTTATAATTAACCTAAATCCTAATATGCTAATAAGCATATTAGGTTGACTGGTTGTGTTTATCTTCTAACGTAAAAAAAATTTGAATCTGTGCTATATTATGTGTAAAATTTTCCACTAGCCAGACTTCCTGAAGCCTCCTCCTGGCTCCTAATAGCTGTAAGAAACCTTCTTTAACAGCCAAATGTATTCAGCACTCACGGTCCCGCACATAGACATGTCACATTAACATATCGACAATTTTACATAAAAACTTACATCCCCTATTTCTGTCCTTTACGGATTGATATTTAAAAAAGTTAGCATATGTTTGACCCTGGATCTTCAACTATCTCCATGCCAAATTTTATCAAAATCGGTCCCGTATTTTAACCGTGACAGTGTATCAGACAGACACATAACATTAGTTTGGATTGTTTCGCTCGTTAAAGTAAAAAAGCTAAGCAAGGCCGAACACATAAAAATTTGGCTAGTCACGGCCCAAAAAAACATGTCTAACTAAGGCCATGTTTGGGTTTTTTGGATCGTGAAAATCGTCTGCATGGTTCTATAGATGTCATGGTTTGAGTGGTTAGTGAACTTAGCTATATAAATAGCTCGGTTTCGATTCCCGACAGGGGCAAACATTTGTATGATGCGCATATATGTTTGTATTTCTGTGTTTGGGTGTTTATTATGTATGTTACAGTATTTATATACTTCTACATGGGTGTCGTCGTTAGGATTACTTTCAGGGGTGTGCATAGCATCTACACATCATACCATTCACGAAAAAATAAAGAATAATACATATATTGTTATTATTTCGTACGTATTTTGTTTCCTGCCAGGGGGTGCCCATGCACCCTGCTGCCGGCGCCCATGTACTTCGTTGACTAAGGCCCATAGCACAAGCAAATAATTTGCTTACTATGAGGGTTAGATCAATTCGTGTAATTTGTCCAGCAATATTTATCTATACATCTATACTCTATACAAATAAATAAAATTGGAGTGTCTGTTTGTAATATTAAAATAACCGTTATTTACTAAATGCATATGAATGTATACACGGTACATATACCAAAAAAACCATTTTTTTTAATGGCTAATGTGTTTTATTGCTCAAGTGGTAATAAAATTGATATATGCAGAAACATTAATTAATAAATTAACTTGAACAACGTTTTATATGATTGTTTTATATCATAAGATACGAAACTAACAGATTGCTGTCTTGACAGAAAGATACTATCATAGAATAGTGCGTTGATGCATCGAATAGACAACAAGGCAGAGACAAGCACTGACGCTATTGCGGCTGAAATGTGTAAGGCGTTGGTACCAGATTCGGGCGAAACAATACTTTACTACATAGTAGTCATGATGGTTGTGACTCGCATAGCCAATCGATCGTCTTTTACGACCTGCTTGGCAGAACAGCAGTTGGCCTGTTCTTCAAAGGAGCCTGGGACCAACACGGGGAAAATAATATAACAAATAATGAAATGAATAATTATAGTATCATTATTGCTAACGTCAGTAATACTAAAATAACCTTCACGAAAGTTCAAAAACCGCATAAACTCGATAATTAATAATTCTCGAGTCACGTTCTCGCAATTCTTTTTTCATAACAATGTTATACTTATACCTGAACTAATTCAAACAGTTAAATTTCACAATGTAATCTCTTTTGAATATCATAAGATAGTAAATAGGCAGATCGCTCTCCTGATGGAACTAGGTGACCATCAGCTATAGACACCAAAGATTTTAATGGTGCGTTGCCCCTCGAGTGGAGGTAAAAGGCCACATTAAGTTTACAGGCTACCTTATCCCCTAAACCGAAAATTCTTCAGTCCAAAAACGCGCGAACTATTACGCAGTGAGATTTATGAGAACGTGTCTCTTCTAGTAAATGCCTATCATAATAATATGAAGCAATTTCTTGATGTGTCTACGTCCTACGTGTTTCCATTAATAATATTTTAATGAAATATACAAATGTTTATCTACGTCTTGTCGCAATTTGTATATATAAAAAGTTCTAACCTATTGACTGACATAATAACTCTCAGTATAAATCTTTAAGCCAGGAAGGCTGAAATTGTTCTTAAAATGTATAGGTGGAATAAAATTAATAATTATTAATTTTATTCCACCTATTAATATGCCTTAATATGTCCTTATATGGCCTTAATATGGCCAGAGATAACTCAAGACTTGGGTATCGAGACCCTACTAGACTGCTTATGCCTCCTTGCAAATCATGTATATACACGAAAAATTGTTATATTATGTGTCTAAGAGTGTATAATCAATTACCAAGGCAAATAAGAGAATTACCAGTCACAAAACAACTACATGTTTTAAAAAAATTGGTTATTACAAAAAAACTTATATAGTTTAAAAGAATTCTTTGATATTAATTGAAAATAGCAAAATATATTTATAGCCTTTTATTTGTGTAATTGTACATTTGAACTTAAAATATATTTAAAAATGTGAGTAAAATGAATAACTTTTAATGCTTAATTTTTATTTAACATAATATATCTGACATTTTAATTTTGTAGTTAATTACTAATATATATACATTTTTAAATTAAATTTTTGACATGGATTTTATCTCTGATTATACATAATAATTGACTTTAACATGTAGGTTAGTAAGTAGGTATATTAAGTTTGAGAATTTAATAAGTTTGTCACCTATTCATAATCAATAGGTGAATAAGGGTTGAGAAGTAATGTATTTTAAATGGAGCTTCTAAGCAGAATATCTTATAAAATTGCCTAATCTGAATCTAAAATTAATGTTAAATAACAATATTATCCCCTTGACATATTGAATATAATTTGTTACAATTATATATAACTACCATAATGTTTTGGTTAAAATTTGCATGTCAATACTTTGACTAAATGTGTAGAACGTTTTACTTTCTTACACCTATTATTGTACACACATTTTAGGCAAATAAATATTATTATTATTATTATTATTATTATTATTAAAAAATAATTTTTAAAATTCGTTCTCTAATGGCCTGGCCAAGACTTCGCGCGGCGCGACCTGCGACGCGAATTTTTAGTCAGGATTCATTAACTTCGACATTAGGATTATACGATAGTAAATTATGCAATCTGGTCATTTCATTCAGAGAGTAAATGTCGTGGGAATTTTAAGTAACTTGTGGTGGTCTAAACTTCTTATTATTAGCCCCTCTAGAGACCTAACTCAGGGCAAAGCAACGCATGCTTAAGCTAAGAAAAAGTCAGTGAATCGGTCTAAAAAGTAAAAAAGTAAAAATGAAGGTCGGTCTAAAAAGTAATTCCTTGGAGCTTGTGTACAATTAGATCCTAGCACAATTTCAATGGCAGAATTTTTCGTTCTATTTAATCCTGTCCACGAAGTGCATCGAATTCTGTCGTCAATAGTCAGATTATGACTCCCACTCCAGGAACATTGATTTTAATTGCTTTGT
Source organism: Apodemia mormo (assembly GCA_036924255.1). NCBI lineage: Eukaryota > Metazoa > Arthropoda > Insecta > Lepidoptera > Riodinidae > Apodemia > Apodemia mormo. The sequence continues at coordinate 2,575,105 of JAUPFN010000012.1, read as the reverse complement.
CGTCAAATTCTAAATAAACAGCCTGTGTCAATTTTCCGGGTTTCAATTGGTCCCTTTGAAGAGCTGGCCACTCTATTGTTATAATATATAATTCCCATTGCTTAATATAATATTCAATCTACATAAAATTTACATGAATCTTCCTGTTGTAAAGGCAGAATAACGAAACGCAAATTTAATTATACGTTTTTTTATTGTCAATAGAGAAGTGCTTGACCACGATCTCGCCTGATGGCGATGGATGCGGCCTAAGGAACGTGCTTCCCTAGAAAGTATCTGTTCCATCTTCTTTTGAAGATCCCTAGTTTGTACTCGTCGGTGAAAACAAATTCAGGAAGCATATTCCAGTCCCTTTTGGTTCGAATGAAGAAGGTCGAGTCGCACCGCTTTTTCCGGGTACGTGGAACGTGCACCATATGGCGATGCCTAGAATCTGTGTGCCTCGACGATCGATAAAAAAACGGGGATGGCGGAATCAAGTCGTGCAATTCCGCAGCGCACTCTCCAAATCCGATAAAAAGCCGATAAACAAAGAGGAACAAGATACAATACAAGATGTGGGTCTCCAGGTGGAAATGGACTGCAGCGAGATTAGAATGTATACCTCTGATGTTAGTGAGGTCTACTCACGCTACTATACGTATACGTAAGTACTTATTATATAATATTTAAAATTATATAATATATATATGTATATATATATATATATATATATATATATATATATATATATAGCTATTTTATCGCCTCCCTCTCCCCCCATTCTGCTATTTGCGGGCGCCATTTTGAAAATTTGTATAGCCTATGTCACTACTACAATTTAGACAAATTTAACGACATCTCATATGTCAAAAACTTATTTTTATAATATACAAAATTACATTTTTTGTGTTTACAATTTAGGTACAAAGTTTAAACAAAGAAGGAAGATAATAGTTAATTTGTAACAATATGGGTGTTACAAGTTGTACAATTTAATGTATATTTGCTGACATATTCTACCGTATCGATCATGTAACAGTGTGATGGCCTGCGGCCTGACTTAGTTTGAATAGTAGGTAGGTATCGTAAAGTAGTAGATCTGTCAAGCATCATTGCAGTGTCACTGAGGCCTTACCAAACTCACAATTATGGTGAGGCCTTACTCAAATCGAGTGCTAGTCCTTTTTCTAGGTGTGGCAATCCTGTTTCACATTTATACGAGTCCGGTAGCGACTAACTAAAATAGCCACTTTTTCGAGCCATGTAGGTACCTACATATATATTAATATGATTCAATTTACGTCATTATAACTGATGGGGCTACTATGGTTAGCACAAAATATGTACTAAAATTATAACAATGTATTTTATGCTATGGTTGGTTTTTATATAGGTAGGTATTATGGCTAGCACCGGGTGCCATTATCAGTAAAAAGATATGTACCCTCCTTTGCCGAAATATAGTTTATTTTAAACTCTGCTCCCAAGCTTTAGAGTCAATTTTCATTTACCATTATGCAATATAATAATTTAATTGCTGTTCACCTTCAACTACCTACAAAGATTAGTTGTTTACTTGTTCGAAATACAATGTTTTGTTTAGGGAGTTGAAATTAAAACATAACTGTGTAATAAATGTTGCTTATGTATTCACCAGCTAACTTATTTTTCAAACCGGAACACGACTATTTCGCAGACGAATAGGTAAGGCAGTGGTAGGTATTTGTCGAGTAAACGTCACTATTTTTTTTACTTTACGAATAAACGTTAGATACCTACATTTTCAAGTATAAATTGTGGGAATACTAGGAATTAAGTTCGCTTTTTGTACAAATTATTTTAAGGTGTACAATAAAGTAAAATAAATAAAAAATAAAAATAAATGAATTGTAGGACTAAAGTATCTTCGCCTATTCGTGACCTTCGCCTATTGTTGTACCTCTGCCTGCCTCTTCGAGGATATGGGCGTGAAGATACTTCAAGTATAAACTGCAATATCATAAACATAATATTACAAAGAAAATATTGATTTGATTTTTTTACTTCGGGAATCCTTAGGTGAAGTCATAAATTGGTTGTATAGCCATAACCCAGCTCTTTTTTGTAATAAAAATGTCAGAGCTTACGTCACGTAGATTAAATTTAATATCAGTCCTCGCCAGACTTCTGTGAACTAGGCTTTATTTAATAATATTTATAATATGTAATGGATGACATTATAGCTTTAAATTGTAACTTTAACAAAAACCTTAAATAACATAAGTTACAATATGTAAAGCATGAAATTATAGTTTTAAATAAGCAAATAGGTGGTAGAGATCCACAACGTCTCGTCCGGGTATATGGTACTGTGATACCTTAATGTATAGAGGTGTTACATGTTTACTGGCAGTTTTGTCTGCTTTATTTATGCCGCTTATTATGTCAATTAGAATAGAATAGAATAAGTTTCTCGATGGGCTAAGACGTATGCCCAAATAAATGAAGATTAGCAAAATATCTTTTATTATTTTAATATAATAGTAAATTAATAGTAGATTCCGAGTACCTTTCAAGCAGCCAAGCAGTAAATAGACGCCCAGGCGATCGTAGATCGCCACAAATTGCTACAAGTGGTGGAGCCTCTGTGAAGAGTTCTACAATTGGTGCAAGCACCGTGTAAGAAGATTCTACAGTACCACCGCCTTACTTATTCCTACCGCAATAGCATCAATACTTCTCATTGTCCTGTTCAGGTTCGGAGGGTAAGATAGCCGGTACACTTAAGTATGTAGCATTACATCCCGCCACACCGATAGCAATGCACCATTAATAACTTTGATCTTTGGTGTACATTTCATTTTCTAATTATTATTTAATCGCCTCTGTGGTTTAGTGGTCCAGCGTTAGCGTCGACTATATGAGGTCCCGGGTTCGATTCCCGGGTCGGGCACATAAGAATAGTGTTTTTTCAGTTTTCTGAGAAACACAAAGTTGCCCGGGATTGGAAAGTGCCCGGTTGGCGATAGGCTTTGCCACCTATCACATTTGTGGGACCAAGTATCTTCGGCTAATCGTGAGTGCACTTATTGTACCTCTGCCTACCCCTTCGGGGATATGGGCGTGAAGACACTTTCATTTTCTATCAGGAGGGCCATCTGCTTGTTTGCTATTTTAATTATGTTTATTAATAAAAAAAAAATATAACGCGTCTTATTAAAAGTTATCGACTGTCTCGTTGGTCTGGCGGTAAGTACTCGTACTTTCATGTCTAAAAAAAGTAGCTGTGTAGTGTAATGTAAAATTGTCTAGATCAGTGTTTCCTATCAGAAAAACTCCAATTCACAGCACAGTATATACTTTTATTCCACTTTTTAACACTTTTATCGACCGACTACCAAATATCAGTAAAAGTCCAATGCACAGTACAGTAATTACTTTTATTTCACTTTTAACACTTTTATCAGCCAACTAGCATAGTTTCCACTAGACAACTTATCACATCGATGGTTATCGAACGACTGACCAATAAAAGCTTTTTCCTCTTTGCGACTGACCGAGCTCCTGCCTCAATAATCAAAACTAGAGATGTGATAAACGGCTTTTAATTATTAACACGTTTAAACGTTTTGCTTATACTTTTAAGCGTGCTTAAAAAAGCGCTTTTCGTTTAAACGCTTTTTTAAACAAAAGTTGTTGATCGTTAAGAAGGTCAATTATAAAACGAAGATTTAAGTGAATTAGTAGCGACCGATAAAGCCGAGAGCTGAAAAAAGCGTTCAACGTTTTGTGGTTTTGTTAGCGTTATTACTTATTACTAGCTTATAGAAATGACGTGTTATCAAATACAATACAAATTATTATAAATACTAGCTGACCCGGCAAACGTTGTTTCGTCATATAAATTATTGAATTAAAAAATAGGGGTTGATGATAGAAGGGTGAATATGAGGGTTGTATGTATTTTTAAAGCCACAATTTAAAAAAAAAACTTGACCAGACACCAGAATGGAACGCAGTTCCTTTTATTATTATTTACAAAAAACCTGTATATACTCAACAAAAATAATCGTCGCGACACCACACTGTTCAATGCGAAATAGAATTTCGGCACCCGGTCGATATGGGAACCCGGTCGAATTTCGGCATCCGGTCGAATTTCGACCCGCGGTCGAATTTCGGCACCTGGTCGAATTTCGACCCATGGTTGAATTTCGGCACCCGGTCGAATTTCGGCACCCGGACGAATTTCGGAACCCGGTCGAATTTCGACAAAGGGTTGAATTTCGGCACCTGGTCGAATTTCGACCCACGGTTGAATTTCGGCACCCGGTCGAATTTCGACCCACGGTCGAATTTCGACCCACGGTCGAATTTCGGAACCGATCGAATTTCGACCCACGGTCGAATTTTGGTACCCGGTCGAAATTCGACCGGCGGTTGAAACTCGGCAACCGATCGAAGTTCGGCACTCGGTCGAATTTCGACACTCGTTCAAAATTTGACTGTCCGTCGAAATTCAAATTTTGGTCGAAATTCGACATTCGGCCGAAATTCTGTATAAATGTCGAACATTTGGCACTAGAAAAAAAGTAAACTCAATCAAATAGTAGATAGACTCTTTCACTTTCAATGCACGAACTAAAGGGAAGTGGCTGGATATTTCTGTGCTTACAATACTTTACTATAGCAAAAAGTGTCGTGACAACTTTTCGTAAGAATTTTTTCCGTCTAGCCCCCTTCACAACGCGCGATAAGGAACTTCGTTCCAATAAAAATAAAAAAAATTGTCTTAAAAATAAAAAAATAATGTTAGGGGTGAACAACCCTTATCACTTAGGGGTATAAAAACAGTAGCCGATTTTCAGACCTACTGAATAAGCATATAAAATTTCATGAAAATCGGTAAAGCCGTTTCGGAGGAGTATGGTAAATAATATTGTAACACCAGAATTTTATATATAAGGTACTTTCTCAATCAATCAACTTCCCTTCGTACTTTTCAGACTTAGGACTGTCTGAAATGAATAGTAACACAATGTATACTTTTTTATCCATTACGTAATTTCAATAATTAATATAAACAAAATTACTTTGGAAATTTGTAAAGGGATTCGAGTCATGTTCTTACGCGCGCTAAGTAAAATAAAACAAACAATAAAATAAAATAAACAATTGATGAGCGCGTCCAATTTCTTCAACAACGAAAAGCGTACTGGAACTTGAAAAAACGTAAGTTGTCAATTCGTTGTAAAAAGCAAAGTTGTCAATTCGTTGTAAAAAGCACTAACCAACCAAAAACGGAGCGTTGTCAGTCCGACACAAATATTGCGTAAATAAGTAGAAAATAATTTAGCCGCTTGATATGATAACCAATCCAAATTTTTATCGTTTCTTATAGGCATAGTAATAAGGTTGTTAATCCAATAAAATGAAAAATTATATTGAGTCTTAGAGTATAGAAATAAGGTTCTTTATTCTACTTTATTTTGATTTTTAACGTTATTGAAATAAGGTTACTTTTCGTCAATCATGCTAATATGGTATTTAAATTTTTGTATCTTAAACATCAACGTTTAAACGAAAACAGCTTAAATCCGTAAGCGCGCTTATAGGCTTATTTTGAAAAGCCTAATTTTTTAAGCCTATATCGTTTAAACGCCCACGACTAATCAAAACTGTTTCTACCCCACCACTCTCAATCCTTTCACTGGAAGTTGTCACAAAAGAGTGGCGGGGTTGAACAGTGTTGCCATTTAAGAAAAATAAAAACTACCTTTTATAAAATTATTACATTCGGCCATCCTACGAAATGTGTAGCCTCCTGGCACACTATAAACATCAGGAACTCTGTCAATCAATTACTTACTAACTTAAGTTACTCATTATTATTTTGAAACCAATAGAATAAAATCTTAATTTTAGTTTTGATTTAAACAAGCATAATCTCATAAGAGTATCTATTTAGTCTAAATTTAAATAAACACTCTAAGGTAGCTTCTGTACATTTCAAAGGATTTCATGTGACTTAAATTATACAGTATTTTGTACTAATGCATTTAGGTATGCATACATTATTATATTTACAAATAAGTGAATTAAAACATTATACATGCTAATTTTCTCATAAGTATACGGAATAACACAAACTTAATTATTTTAATTTCAAATAATTATTATGTACTTGTATTGTTTAACATGTAGTATTTGCTTGTTCTAACATGTATTGTTTGTAAAACCTTATAATATTTAAATCAATCAAACCATTTGTAACAACAAAATAAAAAAAAAACAAAATTAGTTATTTATATTTATATATAATTAGTAGGTTATTTTAAATTTCATACCATTATTATCATTTTATTTATTTAGATTTAACATTCATTGTATCTTATCTTTCTATTAAAAATAATAAATAAAATAATAGTATATGTTTGCCTACTTCAATTTTCTATATGTAGTACTTAATATTGAATGTCAATTCGTAACAACTGGCAAAGTTTAACTAGATCACCAACTTTGTATTTAGGTGCCGGAACCCGATTAGCGTCATGTCTACGTTTTTGAATATTCTGGTCCTTTTCTATATTTGTACTGATAATACTCCTTATACATTCCACATCGTCTTGTGTACTTACAACTCCCATTTTGTTCGCAAGATCATCGCGCATTCTAATGCCAAATAACGCTTCAGTTGGAGTTTTTTTAGTTGTTGTATTAATTGTGTTATTAACACCCCACTGAATTTTACCCAGTTGCTTGTCCCAGTCACGTTCACTACCATTAGAATTTTGAGCAGCTAAAGAATTGAGTATAACTTGATTATATCTCTCAGCTTGACCATTGGCTCTGGGACAAGCAACCGCGTTCAATATGTGCTTAATGCCATGTTCATTACAAAAAGCTTTAAAAGCTGACGATGTAAAGGAAGTGCCACGATCTGACACAATTCTTGCTGGCAACCCAAAATCAAAAAATATATTTTGAAGAACCTTCATTGTAGTCTTTGTTTTCGTATTTTTGACTGCCCGCACGAATACGTATTTTGTGAAACCATCTACAATTGTTAGAATGTGGGTGTTACCATTCTTGCTCCTAACGAAAGGCCCCAAGTGATCGATATGTATAGTATGAAACGGTATACATATCTTTTCTATAGGGAACAAATGACCACTTTTCTGCCGAGATGCATTGTCTTTGTTATATGCACAGTCAATGCAAGCGCCCACATATTTTTTTTACAAAGCGCCTAAGCTTGGGGAACCAGTACTGACTTTGGACTTTTTCTAAAGTCTTAGTATAGCCAAGATGACCGATGTCATCATGGCTAGCTTTACATATCTGCCGTCTAGCATTCCGTGGGACAACCAAACGTATTCCGCCATCGAGTTTTCTATACACGGTACCATTTTTCACTTCATAATTGCTCCTTATTTCTTTACATTCTTTGTCTTCCTCGGGTTTTAGAATTTTAAAAATCCGAACAATGTCAGGATCCGCTAGTTGTAGAGTAAGGAGCCAGTTTTCCTGTTCTATTTTATAAATATTGACACATGGATTATCATCTGCTGTAACGGATAGTGTTGTGTTTCTACTGAGAGCGTCGACATGTGACATTTGGACGCCAGGACGATATTCTATGTCAAAAGTAAATTCAGAGATTTGTAACCACCACCTTGCTATCCGCGGCAGCAAATCTCTTTTTGTCAAGGTGGTTCTAAGAGCCGCGCAATCTGTACAAATTTTGAAGTGTATACCCATCAAGTACACTCTAAATTTCTTCAAGGAGCACACGACAGCCAGCGCCTCGAGCTCATAGGAGTGAAGATGCTTTTCCTCCGGTGTGGTCTGTCTGCTAAAATAGGCAACTGGTTTTAATACTCGCGTTTCCTTTTGCCACTGCATTAAGATTCCTCCTATGCCAAGAGCACTGGCGTCAGTGTGCAATTCGGTCTCCAATTTAGGATCATAAAGAGCTAAAACAGGTCTGTCCACAAGTTTTTCTTTGAGCAGCGAAAACGCATTTTCTTGTTCCTTGGACCACAACCAGGCAGAATCCTTTTTCAGCAGATAAGTTAATGGTCGGGCAATCAGCCCATAATCTCGAATGAACTTGCGATAGTATCCCGTCAGGCCAAGAAACTGGCGAACTTCGTGAACATTACGAGATGTTGGAAATGCTTTGACAGCTTGAGTTTTTGCGCTACCGGGCTGTATACCTTCTGCAGATACCTCATATCCCAGATAGTCAACATTAATATCGAAGAAACGGCATTTTGACAATTTTAAAGTCAAGCCACATTCTCTCAACAGTTTCAAAATTCCCTCAAGTCTTTCAAACATCTCATTCGTATCCTTGGCAGGTATCAACACATCGTCTCTAGATATGCTAAAGCATATTCGTGTCTTTTGCTTTCAAGGATCTCATTTATTATCCGCTGAAAGACAGCTGGAGCATTTGCCAGCCCAAAGGACATTCGTTTAAATTCGTAATGCCCATCGGGTGTGACGAAACCAGTCAGATGTTGGCTGTCCTTAGCCATGGGCACCTGGTAATAACCAGAAGCAAGGTCAAGAGTTGTGAAATAAGCGTTTCCGCTGAGATTCGAGATCTGATCTTCTATCAAAGGGAGAGGGAAACGATCTTTTACTGTTTTATTATTAAGAGCTCTGAAGTCTACGCAAAGTCTTTGTTCACCAGTTTTCTTCCTCACCATAATGATTGGACTTGAATAACTGGAATTTGACTCTTGAATTATATCGTTTTGCAGTAATTCATCAATTGTCTCCCTCACTTGCTCTCTCTCAGAGTGTGACAATCGATAAGGGCGATATACGATTGGTCTATTATCCGAAAGTTCAATATGCATCTCCATGTCCCTTACACAACCTATTTCTTTTAAATTCGTTGCGAAGCAATCCCTATATTCTTGTAATAAAGTGTATAACTTGTCTACGACGTCTTTACTCAAGTTTTTCCCCACTTTAATGTCTTCTTTTTCAAGGGGCTCAAAATCTTTCATTTCAGCAGTGACCTTATTGACCTGATAAGAGTTTGATTCCACTAAAGAAACTGCCCGGGCTATCAAAGTATCCACTTCGAAGGTTATGCTGCGAGTTGTCAGGTTACTAATAACCAACTCCCCTTTTCCGTCTTTTAAATTGTAAGCACCCTGAAACAAACTAAACTCCCGACCAGGTTCTGCAGTACAATATCCTTCAATAAAAACATCACCACTAAAGTTGGTGTCTTTGGTATAGACAGGGAGAGTCTTTGTATGTAAAATTTGGGTTGTGTTTGTAACGAAAAGTTTAATCGGTTTGTCATTATTTTTAATATTGCAATTCGGACTTTTATAAAAAGTTAAATGAGTACTATCCTTTAATACGGTTATAAATGATAATTCGGTAAAGTTCTGTCCTAAGATCAAAGATGTTGGCATAAATTCATCATCCACTACAAGACAGTGATCGATGCCTCAACCTCATCAATTCTGACGGTGATATGAGATTTGTATAATGGACGAATTGCCGATTTCCCAAAACCTCTCACTACAGGCAATTCATCAAAGATCTTAGACAATTTTAAGGAAGCCGCGTCGCTTTGTTTGATAAGGCTGCATTCACTCCCGAAGTCTATGTATGCTTCTAGCCGACTGTCATTAACAAGGATATCCTTATAAAATTTTTCATTAGTTTTATTCGATACGTCAATTTTTAGAGTTTTCTTTTCTGCGGGTTCAGCACGCGTCGATGCAGAGGTTGTTGGCACTGTTGATCGTGGTACATAAAGGCGTAACTTACAGTCGTCATTATCATGTCCAATCCTATGACAACGTTTGCATTTTACGATCGGACTAGGGCATTTGTAAAATGGGTGTCCTTTTTGGTTGCAGTTGAAACACGTAATCGCGGAACTATCGTTTGGAACTGTATTAGGACTATTGCGACTAACAAATCTTTTGTTATTGCGTTCTCGGTTACTATTTTGATTAGATGGAGGTAGCTGTACGCGTTGAGTACTTAAAAAGCTTAATAACCCTTCAGGTTCTGTACATCGAAGGGTCTGTGCACCACTTTTGATAGACACGTCATTAATACCATGAATTATGCAATTGACAGCCCTTTTGCCAGTTATTTCGCATCTACTTAATAGACATAGCTTATGATAAAAGTATTCACGTAGGCTTTCGTCACTTCGTGAAGTCCTGTTTAACATTTCCTCCAGAAGGCGTCCGTAATTTTCCTCACTCGGAAAAGCCTTCAAGAGTTTTTCCTGCCATTCACTCCATGAGAAAACCACTGTAGGCAGAGCCTCAAACCATTTCTTGGCCAAGCCAGTGAGCTTTTGCAAAGAAAAATGGACAATTTGTTTTTCATCCCATCCATAAATGACGGCACATTCATTGACCTTTTTTATCCAAGATTCAATGGTTTGAGACCTATTCACAGGGTCAAATTCCGGCACAACATTATTTAAGTTATTGTTATTAAATGACTTACTTGTCTCTCCTTTAAAGTTAGCTAGCAATTTTAAAACGTCATCTGCAGTCAATCGTTTTGATGTTTTACGCATCCTCCGTGGCGGAGGAGTATCCTCACTTGACGATACTGAAGTAGACGACGTCGAATGAGCTCTTTTCCCCTTTACTTTCCTCCGTTTTGCGTTCCTACGCTTCCTTGGTGGAGTTGTAGGTGGCGTACCTCCAACTTGGTCATCTTCTGACGTCATATCTGAAAATTCCTCTGACTAGCTTTCCCATCCATTTAACTCTCATAAAAAAATGATAAAAAATTTAATCAAAGATGTAACTATTCAAGTACTTCATTTACCTAAATGTATTAAATCTCTAGAATCATGCCAATATCTTATTTATATCATAGTTCACTCATTTCTTGCAGTCCAGCGAGCATCATTGCTCACTCAATCATTATCCAGCGTACATCATTGTCCGCTCAATCATTATCCAGCGAACATTTATTGTTCGCTCAATCAGTATCCAGTGAACAACTTTGTTCACTCAATCATTATCCAGCGTACATAATTGTCCGCTCAATCATTATCCAGCGAACATTCATCGTTCGCTCAATCAGTATCCAGTGAACACCTTTGTTCACTCATTCATTATTCCGCAAACATGCTAGTTCTCCACTGTTTAATCGTTCAAAGCGAGTAATTCCAACTGACATTAATACAAAAAAAAATTTATTAAAAAGTAAATAAATGATTGTTACAAAATAAAGTCTCATAAATAATAAAATAGAAACCTCTATTATATTTTTTTTTGTTGGGAGTTCTCGCTTGTATAACTATGAAATCATTACCCATATTCAATTTCCAAAAATCACGTAAAACGTTTAAAATTCAAAATAGGTAGTATAAATATACATAAAGTAAATTGAAAATGCGAATTAAAATCACATTTAATGCTTTATAAATAAATAAGTCAGTAAATAAATATTTTTAATAATGATGTAAATGATGATCTCAATACAAAGTCTTATGTAACATATATGCATGATTTGCATTTTTGGAGAATAGCCCCTATCAAATGCAACGCTATATAAAACCGTCGTAAGTATTTGTGTAGTGTCGAAATTAAATAAAAATAAATTTTAACAAGCATTATAGTTACTTTGTATCTTAATATAATACCAACTCGAATTTCCTCTTTTTAAATTTAAAATTCTGAGGGCGTACATACCTGGGTTTTTATATCCCACTTCTGAAATATCAGAAAAACTCCAATTCACAGCACAGTATATACTTTTATTCCACTTTTTAACACTTTTATCGGCCGACTACCAAATATCAGTAAAAGTCCAATGCACAGTACAGTAATTACTTTTATTTCACTTTTAACACTTTTATCAGCCAACTAGCATAGTTTCCACTAGACAACTTATCACATCGATGGTTATCGAACGACTGACCGAGCTCCTGCCTCAATAATCAAAACTGTTTCTACCCCACCACTCTCAATCCTTTCACTGGAAGTTGTCACAAAAGAGTGGCGGGGTTGAACAGTGTTGCCATTTAAGAAAAATAAAAACTACCTTTTATAAAATTATTACATTCCCAAACGTTGTTTTTATATGGCCCGGTAATTTTCACACTGCCCCTTACTGAATGAACCACTTAATACTTTTAAACCCAAGCTGGTTATATTAGGTGAAATAATACATATTTAATAGTAGTAAAAAGGTTTAATTTATGATACATACTTTGATGTCGCCTATTTTGTGATCACTCAACGCTTACGAATTTTCGTCGCGTCGCGGCGCGTTGCGTCGATCTATAGTGGGTAATATTTTAAAAGCAAGGCTGGAATGTTGTGACCCGGTATTTATTTTTTGATAGCCCGGTACCGGGTCCCGACCCGGCTAATGGGAAACGCTGGTCTAGATTACATATTTACGGTTGTATTTAATATCTAATTGTAACATCAATATACTGAATCGTGAATATAGGTTATTATAAATTTTTGTGTACCGATTAGTTTAAGGAACACTTTGTATTGAATCCTTATGGATATCCATATCACTTAAATATAAAGTTGGGTTTATCTACGTCGTAAAGCCCCGTTTTCACTTTGATTAGTACGAGTGTGAGTAATGCAGGTGCTTAGTATTAAGACAAAAATACGTGAAGACAGCTGTTGATCAGTGCGAGTGATAAGAAATCAGTATCTATTCACTTTTACTACGGTGATTACGAATCACTCGCACTGATCCACGGCTATCTTCACGTATTTTTGGCTTTATACTAAGCACCTGCATTAAACACTTACACTCGCACTAATCAAAGTGAAAACGGGGCTTTAGGCTCCTTTTTCCTTCCCAACACTACAATCACACCACAACCCAGCTGGCCGCAGTCTGGTGAGGATGTATTTAGAGGGCGCGACGCTTGTACAAAGTCGATAAAAATAATTATCACCCTGCTAACTAATATATTTGTGAATCATGGTGAATTAGGATATCTATTGATATTCACTTCGCCTCTCCTGCATGAGAACTGTGTGATCATATTTATTAATGTTTTTTAGACGAAAGTTGCTCTAAACCGTGGTCGAAACTTATCAGATTAGATAAGAAGTACTTTATTCAATGAAACTTTTTACAAGTTATTTTGACGCACCATCAACATTTTTTTAAACTACTACTGGATCGGAAAAATGACTCTTACAAACATTGATATAGAAAACAATTGTCACTGTGTCCATGGACCTAGTTTAGTAGGACTAGGCGCTGTGACTAGGTAACGTATCTTCCCTTTTTATATCAATGCTTACAAACATTGATATAAAAAGGAAATTTTTATATCAATGCTTATAAATTAATTGTACTTCGTCAACAATATACCTAACTTATATCTCGCAAAGCAAGTACATATAAGCGATAGTAATAAAGGTTCTATTACCTCACCAAGGTTGTCCTAACGGCCTTCACCGTCGAACCGTGGCAAACGGCATTGCCCCTGGCTATTGTTACCACATAGTCATTACCTACTTTGGAAAAGGAAATTACTCTCGATTTCACGACTTAATAAATTTATCACGTATGAGCAAACATTTTATAGCAGTACTAGCTGACCCACGCAGCTTCGTCCGCGAGGTGAGTAGCATGTCGTCGATATAGTTTTATAAAAAATCTCATCCCGTAGTATAGCACCTCAGGGGTCGATTTTTTTAAAACAAAGTTAGACTATTTTGATGAAACCTGAACCTACTAAAGTAGGTTCAGTGAAATTTGGCGACGAGATAGTTGAAGACTAGGGATTTATTCCCCTAGTCAAAACTATCTCGTTACATGCATATTACATAAGAATCTCGTTGCAAAATTTATTCAAAATCAGTTCAGCGATTAATGCCCGGTTGATGCCTATATCAATAAAACGACTCGATAAATTTTAAATTACCAAATGTCCAAACAACTTGCGTAACTCCTCGTTATTATAAAATCGGTTTCTAATTGTTACTGCTACGAATGACGAATTCTTGATTAGAGGAACGTGGTATTAGCCGTGATAGCGTTTTATAAGATGCTACCCGAACCCGATCGCAGCGCCACCTACCGGGTTTAGTTATGAATCTAAACCTTTCTCAAACCCACTTGAACACATACAAAACACCACCAAAATCGGTCCAGCATTTTAGGAGGAGTACACACGCACAGAAGAATTAAGTATTAAAAGAGATAGAAAAAAAAACACACGTTAAAACGTGTACGTGAGGTAAACATCACGTTCGCGAGACCCAAAGATTACTTCCTTTTTCGATAAACAATTTAATTCCGATAAAATATAGCACAAAACAACGGAATAAAGGGAAATAAATATTTCATTCCAAAATTTTCAAAAAAAAAATCTGTATGCATTATTCTGTATAAAAGAAAGAAAGAAAGTATTTATTTGCAAGAATATGGGTGTTACAAGTTGTTAAAAATTAATTAAGCTACCATATTCTACCATTATAATATGGTGTGCATATATTTAAAAATTATTACTATATAATATTACATTGAAAATTCTGTATTGATTTTTAGTAGAATTACTACCGGATCGGAACGCGACCATACACTGAGAAGATCCGGCGGAAGAAACTCACCGGCTTGCCTTTTTTCTTTATTTTATGTACTTATTGGTTATTACTAATGTACAAGAATTATTTCCTATCACAAAAATTATTTTTATAATTACAAATTTCATTTTTTGCGTTATCAAATTTTTTATAGTTTACAAAGTTATTTCACTATTTACAAAATTTTGTTACATTGAATTTTTTTAAAGGCGAATAACTTATATTTCTATTTATTAACATTTAATTTTATCGGCTAAAAATTCTTTAATATCATAATAAGTTTTATCTAACAGCAAATCAAAAACTTTTTGCGAATTTTATTTATAGGCAATAATGTAAGACTACCAGGAATATATAATAACTAGCTGTTGTATATAATAACTAGCTGTTGCCCGCGACTTCGTTCGCGCGGTCTTCGTTTCTCCGCACAGCTCCTCCCCGTAGCGTGACAATATTTTTTTTAGGGCAATTAGCCCACCTTTCGTTCCCACCTCTGTAACTTCTGTAAACCAGAATCAACAGCGGCAACCGTCCTGATAACCTCTGAGTTGCGAGCTCAGGGTGCCCTGGGGGAAAGCTAAGCTGTCTTGGAACGAAATTAATCGGAAGTATATAGGAGGAGTAGGAAAATACATCCTGTTTCCCTCCCATTTTTGCAGGAGACAGCAAAATATTAAAAGCATAAAAATGCTACGAAATGAGACTTTTACAATCAGGTTAAGCCTGATTGCTATTGCACCACGGAAGTTAGGAAATTACGGACCTACCAGAATGGCCTACTTAATTTTGCTTCCAGTAGTAAGTGTGACAGAATCGTTTGAAGGCACGGAAGTTCCCACGTGAACCCACAAGGTCGGGGTAATAAATTACACCGGATATACATTGGATACTATCAAGCATTTGGCGACGTTCGTTTTGCCAAAAATTACACTCCCAAAGAATTTGGTGTGCAGTTTGTTCATATTTACAGTTTAATATAGAGCACTCGCAAAAAGGAGAAGGAACTAATTGAAACGAGAATAATTTAGCTTTGAAATTACCGTGGCTAGTGAGAAACTGTGCGACACAATGATCTATTTCTATCCAAGTTTTATTTAAGCGATCTCGGACGCATGGGAAAAGTTATATAAATGCCGTCCTTTAGTTGAACAAGACCAACGCGACTGCCATTCATCAATTAATTCATTAGTAAATAAATAGTAAGCGTGATAATATGTAGCCTATATGTTGACCCGACCTGTTAGTACCTAATATTCATACAAAATTTAAAGTAAATCCATGCAGTACTTTTTGAGTTTAATCCGGACATACATTGACTTTCCTACGATTTTATTATATGTATAAAGATTATCAATAACTAGCTGTGCCCGCGACTTCGTCCACGTGGAAAAATTTCTAAAATAAAAGTAGGCTAAGTTATACTTCTTATGACATCAGCTATCTGCCCGTGAAATTCCCGTCAGAATCGGTCCAGCCGTTTCAGAGATTAGCCGGAACTAACAGACAGACGACCGACGGATAAAAATTGTGCAAAATGTTATTTTAGTATATGTACATACATATTATTATGCATTCAGTAAAAAGCGGGTATTTGTATAGATGTATAGGTTTACTTTATTTATATTACTTTAATTAAAATTGGCAACTAAGTGTAGTTAGTTTTTAGGGTTCCGAAATAAACTAGGAATCCTTGTAGTTTTGCTATGTCCGTCTGTCCGTCCGCACGATTGCTCAGAGATCCTTATTACTAGAAAGCTGTAATTTGGGACGAATATACATACAAGTCACGTCAACAAAGTGCTAACATTCAATCTTGAAAATATTTTGTAAAGGGTAGCTTCCCTACATGTAAAGTGGGGATGTTAATATTTTTTCTGACATACTCCATTATGTGGGGATCGTTGGATAGGTTTTTAAAAAAATATTGTAGGTTTGTCGAAACAAGTTTTCGATTAAGGTAGTCGTTTGTAAAATATGTATTAAGCTTTTAAGTGCTAATTTTACTTAGAGTCAAGGTTTCCCCTCCCTCTGCAGAATAAATGGTTGATTTTGGGGGTGGGAAAAAAATCATGGTAGTATTAAATATAATTAAATTAAAAGGAAAACTATCAAAGCCTTTTAAGCTTTACAAGTTTTTGAGGAATATTCGGCCAACTTAAATGTACTACATATATTTGACATTGACGTTGAAAAGCTTAAATGTTCATAGTGTGAAACTATAAAAGCCCTCTTCTTAGACCGCATTATTGTGATGGGCTATTTCCGAACCTTATATTGCGCGTGGCCCAACACGAACTGTACCAATTTTTATTAGGTATGTAGGTTGTCAAAACTAGGTTAAAGACTAGGTACATACCTACTGAAGTTTGGTATTCACTGTCCAGTACTCGATTCTGATACCGAATATGTAACAAAATAGGCAATCCATTTTTTCCTAATTTTCCAATAAATATGTTTATTACGAACAACCGCGTAAGGCGCTTAGTTTATTGTTTACGTATACTGATTTACCGAACTTGCAACTAGAATCGTTAATACAACGTGTTGTTATACTAAATATTTATCTATATCTATATACATGTAATAAAATCGTAGGAAAGTCAAAACTGTACATTGAATATTTTTTTAAAAGAATACTTGGGGCGTAATGTACAATTGATATCGAAGCCAAAAATATAGTTTTTAGAATTTTTGTCTGTTTATCTGTTTGTCTGTATGTATGTCCGGGGTAAACTCAAAAAGTACCACATGGATTTACTTCAAATTTTGCATGAATATTACTGACAGGTCGGGTCAACATATAGGCTACATATTATCACGCTATCACCTACAGGGGAGGAGCAGTGCGGAGTTAACGAAATCCGCGCGGACGAAGTCGACGGCAACAGCTAGTAATATGATAACTACACTAATTTCGTTGAGATTTACTATGTAGTTGAGCAATATTCTCGTTTTATTGTTTACTCGTGACCATGATATTTATGTAGAAATGATTTATGTATAATATGAACTATATGTAGAGTAGGTTCTTCAATATGTAGATAGAGTCCGTTATCTGTCAGGTTGACTGGCAACTGGACTGTGATGTATAATATCACGTCGGTCCTTTTAATTATTAATTCATATACACATAAGTATATAGTATAAAAATTTAATATGATACGGAATATATATTTATCAAGAATATATATTCCGTATCTTATTCAATTTTTATAGTAATATAGTGAAAGAATGAATGAAAGAAATATTTATTTGCAAGAACATGGGTGTTACAAGTTGTAAAAAATAAATTAAGTTACCAACATATCGTCGTCTAAAAGTGCTGATCTGCTAACTCCATATTTCGCCGTAATTAAGTTTTATATGTGGTCGGAAAGAGCGTAAAAATATCTACAAAATCGTCAAACATGCTAATTGCGTCTAACATTAATAATATCATATTTTGGACTACAATAAAATCTGTCAACTCCCCGGTTGTCAAATTTACCCGCGTCAATCTTGCTAACTCATTCATTCCCAGCCATTTTTTTAGCGCGTAAGCAGCTTAAGTTCACGAGGAGTATTTATTTAATTAGTTATAGTTGAAGCAAATTGCAGTTTTCCTTTTATGTGTGGTGTAATTAATCAATGGTGAGTATTGCATTTTATTATTTTCACTTTTTTTTTTGCAGCTTTTGGTGTTAAACCTAGTAAAAACACATAAATTAACAATCACTTGTTTGACTTGGGAGTTAGCACGTTATAAATAGTATCGCTTTGCTGTAGTAAACTGAGTTGGAATTTATTCTCTTTAAGTTACGATAACAGCTTCGCAGTTACTAATAGCACTATTAGTCAGTTTTAAATACAAAAATATCAAATAATTTTAAGAAATGGTTATACAAAAATAAAAATATTATATTTTATTAAGTTATGCGCTGTTTAACCAAAAGTAAAGCACTTCATATAACTATTTGTGTATTGATTTAGTAGTAGATGGGAATCTTTATTTGCGAGTGATTGTTTTTCCTCGTGATTTATGAGATTTTAGAATGTCGGGTATAATAAATTTTGCTGTGCCGCTTGGTTTGGAATGCATTGCAATATTTTGCTTTTTATTTTGCTTTCAGATGCGAAGATTTTCACGAAGCAAGCGGCTAGTCAATTTAGCCATTGACAATGTATGCCTAGACACGCCGGCCATGCTTGTTTGGCCACAAACAAACAAAAACATTTCTACAGAAAATACTACCGCTAAAGATACTCATTATGACCCTTTATTAAATGTTCCCTTGGACAATATTGAAAATTACTTAATAGTTGATAACGTACAAATAGAGGCATTAGACGAAGAGCCCGTAAGTTGTTTAGGTCCTGTTTCGAATGAATTTACTGACAAAGGAGTGAATATTTTAGACTGTATATCTGATACAAGCGAAAATATTAACATTAGCCCAGCAAAATTAGTTCCGTATACATCCAGTTCTGAGGACTCGGACATTGAGCTGCCAAAGAAAAGTATAACTAAAAAGAGACATTCGCAAGTCGATAAAAGTAATTAGTTTGCTGAAAAAAATAAGAAATTACGTGAAAGGGGGTATAAATATTATGGGAAAGTGAAAAAAGACTCAAAATGGATATACGAAACTGTAAAAGAATCCAAACATATAAAAGAAAGGTGTAAGTGTAGGACTAAAAATAGTATACTTAAATGTGCTACTATTAAAGAAGAGCAGAGGAAGGAAATTTGGAAAACGGTTTGGAGGAACTTAGATTGGGGAGAGAAAAAACTTTATGTAGATCACACAGTGAATCGTGTGCTATTAAACGCGCAAGGGATAGAAAAGAACCTGAAAATTCAAGAAGATCACAATCGCTTAGATACTATTTAAAACTAAACGACGGAGAAATCAGAGTTTGCAAGACTATGTATTTAAACACACTGTGCATTGGTAGGATGACTGTATTAACTTGGAAAGATAAAATGAAGCAAAATTCCGAACCCAGCTAACTCAGAACTGCTAAAGAAAAAACAACCCACATACAGACAAGCAACAATCTTTACACAATTTTTTTAAATCTTTACCTTTAATGGAGTCTCATTACTGCCGCGCTTCTACGTCAAAAAAATATCTTCAACCAGATTGGCCAACTAAATCAGCTTTGTATAAATTTTATGTAACTGACTGGTGCGTTACACATAACACTAAAGCTCTGTCTTCTACTGTCTTTTTCGACACTATGACAGCGGAAAACATTTCCCTATTTAGACCAAAAAAAGATGAATGTGAAAAATGTACTAAATATAAAATGGGAACTATAGAAGAAAACGAGTACCTATTACATAAATTGAAGAAAGAAGAAGCCAGAGAAGAAAAGAGAAAAGACAAAGAAGAACAAAGCTTACTATTTACAGTGGATATGCAATCCGTTTTACTGGCTCCGAAATCGAATGTAAGCCTGCTTTATTACAAAACTAAGCTTCAAGTACACAAACTTTGCTTTTACAATAATATTAATAAAGATGGATATTGCTTTTGTGGAACGAGACAAAAGGCGGGCTTTCTGCAGAAGAGTTTACCTCAATATGGATATACTTTTTTGGGCAAAAATGCTTGTCTCATATTGAGAATAGAGAAGGTGTGAGACTAATTATATACTCAGATGGATGTGGATACCAAAATCGTAATACTACACTCTCTAATGCTCTCCTTAATATGACAGTAATAAACAATATGACTATAGAGCAAAAGTATTTAGAAGTGGGCCATACACAAATGGAGGTGGACAGCATGCACTCTCTAATAGAACGTAAACTACGTAATAAACATATAAACGTTCCTGCCGACTACGTTCAAGTCGTTCAAAGTGCCCGAAAAAAACCATTTGATGTAACTTATTTAGAGCAAACATTTTTCAAAAAATTTGAGAGCGTGTCTAGCTACAAAAATATTCGTCCTGGAAGAACTACTGGAGATCCAAAGGTATCGGATATACGTGCGCTAAAATATTCACCATCGGGCGTGATATATTATAAGCTTCGTTTTGGAGACCAATGGACACTATTACCCCAAAGAAAAACTTCCGTAGAATCTAAGACCTGGCATGAACTAGATTGTCTGCATCACAACAGGATTCCGATCAGTGCTCGAAAATTTGAAGACCTGCAGGTCATCAAAGAAACTCTACCACAGGATTTTAGGCAATTTTATTCTAATCTGCCAAAACTTTAATGAATTTAATGTCTTCTTTATTTTTTAATAAACTTAAATTGTGAATAATTGGCTTGATAATTTGCTAACTCCCCTATAATATTAAAATGAAATAAGTTTTCCGAAGTTCAGATCTGCAAACTCCATTTTTTATTCCTAATTTTAAACCAGTTGATCGTAAAATATGTTATTGTTTAGATATATACATATAGTTTACCATATATATATATATATATATATATATATATATATATATATATATATATATATATATATATATATATATATATATATATATATATATATATATATATATATATATATATATATATATATAGTTTACCATCATATCTACCAACGGGACTTTTATTTTTCATGTCTGAAGAGTCTTGAAATAAATAATTCAGTTTTTTGTGTCTCCTGTCAAAATCATTACAATGGAGTAAGCAGATCAGCACTCTTAGACGACGATATTTTAATTTATTTATATTATTATCACTAAGTATATATCATATTACATTCAAAACATTGTATCTATTTTTTAGAATTACTACCGAGTCGGAATGCGGCCACACACTGAGAAGATCCGGCGGAAGAAACTCAGCGGACTGGTCTTTTTTTTCTCTATTTTATGTACTTATTACTAATATACACGGGTGATTTCTTATTACAAAAGTTATTTTTATAATTACAAGTTTCATATCTTGAGTAATTATTTTTTTTATAATTTACAAAATGTTCACCATTTACAAAATTTCACTAAATTGAAATTTTTTTTAAGGACAATTCAACAAACTTATATTTCTATCCATTAACATTTAATTTTATCGGCTAAAAATTCTTTAATATCATAATAGGTTTTATCTAACAGCAAATCAAACAACTTTTTGCGAAATTTATTTATAGGCAATGATTTAAGACTATCTGGAATATGATTGTACATGTGTATATAATAGACATACAATACACATTTTTTGTAAAAATATTTAATTTTTGGTTAGGCACATATAATTTCTTACTATTCCTAAAATAGTAGTTACCAGTGACTTCAGGATTTGTTTTAAATAACTTTTGGTGCTTTTTTACAAATACGCATACCTCTAAAATATACAAACATGGTAAGAAAGTGGTTTACAGGAATGTAACTGGTTAACACCACATATTGCTCGAATACATTTCTTTTGGACTTTAAAAATTCGTACCAAATCAACAGAATTTCCTCAAATAGGAATTCCATATTGTAAATTAGAAGAAACATATCCATGATATGCTAATAGGGAGGTTTTTGCGTTTCCTATTTCTCTTAGTCTTCTCAAGACATAGACAAATCTATCAACCATATTACATAGAGATTCAATGTGTGCTTCCCAATTACAATATTTGTCAACTTGCTGTTGCCCGTGACTTCGTTCGCGCGGACTTCGTTTACTCCACACAGCTCCTCCCCCGTAGGTGATAGCGTGATAATATGTAGCCTATATGTTGACCCAACCTGTTGGTAATATTCATGCAAAAATTGAAGTAAATCCATGCAGTACTTTGGGTTTACCCCGGACATACATACAGACAAACAGATAAACAGACAAACAGACAAAAATTCTAAAAAATATATTTTTGGCTTCGATATTGTTTGTAGAACACGCCCCAAGTATTCTTTTAAAAAAATATTCAATGTACAGTTTACAATTATTCCTAAAAAGTTTGTATAATCTACATCGTCTATATTTACTTAATTTAAAAATATATTTGTGTTTTTAGTAATATTACTGTGGTAGTTTTGAAATTCAACTAATTTTGTTTTAGTTACATTAACTTTTAAATTATTATGTATTACAAATAAACTCACTTGTACTTGTACAATATCTTTAACGATATTATAAAATATGTGTAAAACATCCCTGATGATGCTTTAATAAGCGAAACCGTTTGAATGTGAATAGTAAAAAATTAAAAATATACGTGAACTGGAAGTACAAGTGAGTTTATTTGTAATAAAAATAAAAATGCAGTTTCACCAAGTGCCGACGATGGAAACTATCCAATTTATTTTAAATTATTATCAATTAACCAGTCTAAAACTTGGAATAAGGTTTTAGTTGTTTCGTTTACCAAGTCTTTTTTATTTTTACATTTAATAAGCAAGGTAGTGTCATCAGCAAATAAAAAGCAATCATGTTGTGTACTATCAGAAAGATCATAGATATAAATTAAAAATAGAAAAATAGCAAGGGTCCTTTTTTACGGTTTCCGCATATTTTAGATATTTCAACGCATTGTTTCCTATTCTCATATAACTCTTTATCCAATATAAAGTTTTAGGTATACATAAGTATAAATTAATAACTAAAAGTATCTTCATGCCCATATCCCCGAAGGGGTAGGCAGAGGTACAACAAGTGCACCTACGATTAGCCGAAGATACTTGGTCCACAAATGTGATAGGTGACAAGCCTATCGCTAACCGGGCACTTTCCAAACACGGCCAACTTTGTGTTTCTCAGAAAACTGAAAAAACACTTTTTTAATGTGCCCGACCGCCCGCCAACGCTGGACCACTAGACCACAGAGGCGAGGATTATAAATAAATCTTATACAATAATAATTGAATTATAATTGTAGTGGATTGTCGTGATGGTAGTAGGTATTAAATTATTATGAATTAATTAAAATTAGTATTAAGTCATATTCAATTGTATTATGAAATAGATATTGTTATATACATTTTATATCTGACTTGAAACCATCTTGTATCTATTGTGGAATGGCGAAAATTTTACTTATTTTCAAATATTAACATTATAATATTATTGTGTTTCAAGCAATATACAAATAAATACATAAATAAGGCACATTCGCGTTGGAGATGACATATTTTTTAACAAAGAAAAAATTTAATACTGGCTGGTTTTGAACAAACGACCTCCGCTTTCTACGTAGATAATACTTATCATTAAGCCACAGTTCAGCTGGTTCAACTTGGCATACATTTAAATTTACTTCGGTGTAGATTACGTCGAATATAACCTCCTTCAGCTTATGTAGGTATATGTAAACAATTAAATGAGTTCACCCTTGCAGGCGAAATACATACAAAAATTTTCGCAAGTGAATCAAGTATATATGTATATAAAAATCAATTGCTGTTCCTTAGTAGGCATGGAAATTATTGTTAAATTAGATTAACTATTATATTGTTAAAGTTAATTAATATTTAACAGTTATTTATTTATGTTATATTATATCAGTAGCCTATACATAATAAGTATTAGAAGCAGTAAAAACACGAAGCTACCAAAAAAAGGTCTTCTAGAATAGTTTTGATAACTTTTAACACTTATTATTATTACGGTCTCTCGAAATATTTTTAATAACAGTATTATCATAAATCAAGTTAGCTAGCAAACAAAACGCTCTCTTAAATATTTTTAGTAACTTTATTATCATATATCAAGTTATTGGTAATTATAGTGATGCATAAAAATTACTTTTAACAGTATTTGCTAATATAAATAACAGTTGTTAATTGTTAAATAAATTTAGTACGAAAATTAATATGTTAACTGTTAAATGATCCATGCCTAATCCTTAGTCTCGCTAAAACTCAAGAACGGCTGATCCGATTTGGCTAATTTTGGTTTTGAATTCATTGTTGAAGTCCAGGGAAGGTTTAAAAGGTGAGAAAAAAGATAAGAGTAGTTAAAAAGGCAGAACAGCGTTTGCCGGGTCAGCTAGTTTTTTTTATAAAATTTACGCTCATTAAAAAGAAGAAAGCAGAGAAAGATTGAAGTGGAAAAAACTACTTTTGTATAGGCAATTTATTTTAAATTTTGAAGCAGCCTTCTACACTTTTTGACGTATGGCCGAAAAGATTAAACTTTACAAAATTGCATCAAAAATACATGTAAGATGTTATATAATAGTTTTTAATTGCTATATCCTACAAAAAGGACTTGAGGGGAGTTGGAGGAGAAAGGATAACGCTATGATTTCTTCCGCCATACAAGGATTGATATAAATATAGAGATTCCAGTTCTTAATTCTTTTTTTTATTTATCATTAGATAGCAAACAAGCAAACGGAAAGAGAAGCCATCGCCTATAGACATCAAAGATGTTAAAGATGCATTGGTAGCCGCGTGGCGGGATGGCAATGTCACATGCATAACTCTAACGGCTACCTTACCCTTCCAACCAGAACGCGACAATCATTGATGCTATTGGGGCAGGAATAGAAAAGGCGGTGGTATATACCCGGACGAGAAGTTGCGAAATTCTACCACCTAGTGCAGGGATCGACAACCTGCAGCTCGCAAACCACATGCGGCTCTTTGGATGTAAAGCTGTGGCTCTTTATTTCCATACACAAATATTATTTATTTTATAAAAAAAAAAACATTTAAAAATCGTTCTGAATCGATTAACGAAGATTAGACACAATTTCTTCTCTCAGCCACGTTCTTACTGTTTGTTAGCACGACCACTTTTTGTAGCTCTTTAAAAACTTTGAAAGTTTGTAAATTTTTGGCTTTCCGACTCAAAAGCTTGGCGACTCCTGACCTAGTGAGATATTCTTACCTCCCTAAGGCCCTGATCAACGAGCGAGCAAAATCGCGGTTTATATACCGACGGACCTAAGTGACTGTTCGTAATTTTTGTATATTTTTCCACGATTCTTCAGACGAGACAGTTTTAGTTGCTAGTAAATCGACACTAACGACCCGGGCGTAAAATCATCGTTCTTTAATACCGTGGCTAATAAGTCAATCAAGGCCTTAACAGAATGGACACACTTTTTTTTATCATAAGACGCGTTTTGTATCATAAGATTTTTTTATCATAACAGGCAGATGAGTATTCTGATGGAAATAGTCAACCATTGCCTATAGACACCAAAGATGTTAACGGTGTGCTGCTATCTTGTGGCGAGGTCTATTGCGACATACAAAAGTTTACCGGCTACCTTACTCTCCAAACCGGAACGCGACAGTGACAAGCACTGACGTTATTGCGACAGGAATAAAAACCTGATACGCATGTTCGACCTTTTAAATTAAAAAATTTAAAATGTGTTTATTTTCTCTCACAATAGGTGTCTTAATAATATAAACATACAAAAGTTTTTGCGATAATTGGTGTACCGGTTTTGCGGAAGACTGGTGCCTGTTATAGGATTGAGACCTGTGTTACACGTCACCTTTAATACCCACTGTGTTTTTTAAATTCGGATGAATGTTTGAGGACGAGCATTAATTACACTTTTATCTGAAAACGCACTCAATTTTTACTAAACTGCTTAATTTTAATGCAAAAATCGAATTAAAGTCTGCGAGGGAACTTACATATTTTTGTAATATATATTTAATTTCTTTTACATATTCTTCATTCGACACCAGCGCTTGGTGAAACTCCACCTCAGTTTGTTCAAAACACAATACAGAGTGCTAATTGCGTTTCAGATAAGCTTTTGATAGGGCATCTCAATGTAAATAATGCACGGATAAATTTATAACAATAGTGCATTTCCGGCACGTTGACATGCGATGATATTATGTTAATTTGAATGATGATGATGATTGCGTTTTGCAAGAGGAAGGTTTAAGTCAAGTAAAGCGTCGAGTCCCTGTTGTGACGCTAAGTAAACGTATAAGAATATACGAATAAGACATTTATTTATTGTATAAGAACGCTTATATAATATACTAGCTGTACCCGCGACTTCGTTAAAAATTTAATCTTGTTCATTGAAAAAAATTGCAATAAAAAAATATTTCCTGTTGCACTTTCCTACAGTTTCTAAGTTATTAATCTCTAAAGATTTTTATGTAAATCTGCTTTAAAAAAAGTTTATTATGTAAATCTGCTACTAAATCTGTTAAAAAATATAGCAGTCAAGGGTTTTTTGTTTTTTTTTTATTAATAATCAATAACAAACTACAAAACTATGTCTTAATTTAAATATTTTTGGTTCGCCCAACTAAAGGAAAGTTTAGTATTTTTTGATTACTTTTTGTCTAATGTTCTTTTGTAAGATGTGAATCTTATCTTGAACTGAAGTTATATAGGTTCATATTTTCCACGGATTAAATAGATACGCCTATCAAGACAATTTCTCAGCTTGTCAGTGTAGCTTGAACTTATACACAGAAATAAAGTATAAAAAACGTTATAACTGTGGCAAATAATCCTTGATGGTGCTTTAATGAGCGAAACCGGTTGTGTTAAATAAATGTTAAATAAAAAAAATATAAAAAATGAACTAACGTTACAAGTGAGTTTATTTGTAATATTCTAAAACGCACTCTCACCAAGTGCCGATGATCGAAAGTATATTTTTCATTAAATTTGTAGTTTTTCCCCGTGTTGGTTCCGGGCTCTTTTAA
Source organism: Apodemia mormo (assembly GCA_036924255.1). Lineage (NCBI taxonomy): Eukaryota > Metazoa > Arthropoda > Insecta > Lepidoptera > Riodinidae > Apodemia > Apodemia mormo. The sequence goes on along the minus strand of JAUPFN010000012.1, from coordinate 2,547,992 downwards.
AGAATAGACCAACTGCCGTTCTGCCAGTCAGGTCGTAATAGGTGACCGATTGGCTATGCGAGTCACTACCATCGTGGCTACTAGGTGGTAGATTTCTGCATTGTCTCGCCCGGGTCTGATACCACCGCCTTGCCTATTCCCGCCGCAATAGTGACAGTGCTTGTCGCTGTCGTGTTCCGTTTTAGAGGGTAAGGTAGCCGGTAAACTGCTGCATGTGGTGTTAGACCTCGCCATAAGATAACAACGCACCATTAACACCTTTGGTGTCTATAGGCAATGGGGCAACCATTGCCATCAATGCAATCTTTCCATCAGGAGATCCATTTGCTTGTTTGCTATCTTATGACATAAAAAAAAGTTCAGCATCCAAGCTAGTAAAATTATAGATAAAAAATCGTTTTCTTGTAAAAATTATGTTAAACACAGATTAATTGCTTTTTAAAATTAATTTGCGTTTCGGAAACTGGCCGTAAGTATATTAAGTTCTCTTGTCCGTTGTCTGCAAAAACAAGTCTGCAAAGACAGGTACCGGCAAAGTTAAAGTCAAATTGTTTTATTCAAATTAACTTTCACAGGCACTTTTGACAGGTCAACAATTTTATAGCTTCTGCCGGATCGGAACGCGGCCTCACATTGAGAAGATCCGGCGGCAGAAACTCAGCAGGCTGTTTTTTTTTCATTAACAATTTTTAATCAATTACAATAATTATTAGAGATTGGTATGAAGAGCTTTTCTGTCCTCCAAATAACTGAAATTTTATAATAAGATTTTTTACATAAAAAAGAGTAATTCTTATTCTAAAGGCGTGAATACTGCTCCATAAATGAGTTACATTGTCCACCAATATAGATTATAGATCCCTAATAACCGTGTCGAATAACGCACACAGAGGACTAAACGTAGCCCTGGCAAAATGTCCTCCGAATTACCGAGGATGATGAGAGACCAGACTGGACAGAAGTACTCGGATGTCACCTGCTATATGGATGACATGTTAGAATAACATGTCGTCCATATTAGTTTTTCGAAATTTTTTTTGGAGCCTCTTAGGGGTTACTTGAAAAAAACACCGTTAGCTTATGTTTAACGCTGGATATTTAAGTATTTTCATGCCAAAATTCATTAATATCGGATCAGCAGTTTAATCGTGACAAACAGATTTTCGCATTCATAATATTAGTAATACGAAGTTTTCCTCCGTGTTGGTCCGGGCTCCTTTGAAGAACAGGCCAACTGCCTTTCTGCCAGGCAGGTCGTAAGAGGCGACCGATTGGCTGTACGTGCTATTAGTATCGTGACTACTAGGTGGTAGAGTTCCCAACGACTCACCCGAGTATTTAGCACCACCGCCTTACCTATTCCCGTCGCAATAGCGTCAATGCTTGTCATCGTCGTGTTCCGGTTTGGAGATAAGGTAGCTGGTAGATTTATGCAAGTGGCATAACCACCTCGCCACACGGATAGAAACGTATTATTAACATCTTTGGTGTCTATAAGCGGTGGTTTCTCTTTCCATCAGGAGAACCATCTGCTTGTTTGCTATCTTATCATATGATGAAAGTAATAAAGCTGTCGCATGTTTATTACAATATTCGTGTTGAGGCGAAAGGTTTGGTCGTTGTGTAATCGCATTGGATATATCCAAGTAACATAAACAAAGATGTCAGGGAACTTGTTCTCACATTTGTGTTTCTGAGCAATAACAGGTATAAAACAACATTTATAACCTTTTTAATTAAACCTCGTTTTAGCGACATTTAAAGAATGTTCAAACCAGTTTCAATGTACGTAACTACTTCTATATTAATGTAAATGCAGTAAAAGCTGCAATTGTCCACCGGGACCTCGAACTCTCAGTCAATGAATTTTCAACGCCTTATGTAAGGCATGGCTGCGTTCCGATCCGGCAGTAGTTTTAAAAAATGTTGACGTGTCAAAATAACTTGTTAAAAGTTTTATTGAATAAAGTTCTTCTCATTTCTGATTTCTGTAGATAGGAATATTCAACTTAATATATTAAAACGCCAAGGTAAAGATGTTTGCCTCCGTTTTTAGAGAAAACCTCACAATTACTCCAGATAAATTCTGTATGTTATAGATATATGCTTGCTCTACCGGCATCAACAACTAAAAAAATTATTACTGCCTTTGTTTTTATAAATTATTAAAATTAAAATTATATACATAGTATAAGTTACGTTACTTATAGTTCTAAGTAAGATATAATATACTCAAAGGTCCCTAAGTTAAGAACTCTAAGTTAAGTTACTTATAGTTCTAAGACCTTTGAGTATATTATATATATGATTAAGACATAATACAGCAATGCTGCCATTTGGCAGCTTTAGCTTGAAAACAACGTCAACATGGTTAACGGTCGGTAATTTTTTTGTTCAATTTCAAATCAGCTTAAGAATCTATACATATAATAAAATCGTAGGAAAGTCAAAACTGTACATTGAATATTTTTTAAAAGAATACTTGGGGCGTGATCTACAATCGATATCGAAGCCAAAAATATAGTTTTTAGATTTTTTTTTTGTTTTTTTGTCTGTTTGTCTGTATGTATGTCCGGGGTAAACTCAAAAAGAATTGCATGGATTTACTTTAAATTTTGCATGAATATTACTAATAGGTCGGGTCAACATATAGGCTACATATTATCACGCTATCACCTACGGGAGAGATGCTGTGTGAAGTAAACGAAGTCCGCGCGGACGAAGTCGTGGACAACAGCTAGTATTTAATAAAATTACTTAGTGCGAATTATTCGCAGGGGTATTGCTAGTTCAACTTAATAAATTGAATATTGGTAAACATGTGTGTAATGATGTATGTCAAATATGGTAGTGTGTGTAATGTTTTTTTTTTTTAAATTTAATGTGTTTTGAGGGTCGGTAAAGTCGTCTCGTTGGTCTATTGGACTGGCGTTGGTGTTACCACATGAGGTCCAAGGTTCGATTCCCGGGTCGGTCAATTAAAAATAAATGTGATTTTTTCAGTTTTTTGATAAAATTAATGATGCTCGGGATTGGAAAGTGCCCTGTTGGCGATAGGCTTGCCACCTATGGCACTTATGGGACCAAATATCTTCAGCTAATCTTGGGTGTTATAACCTCTGCTTACCCCTTCGGGGATACGGACGATTAATATTATAATGCGAAAGTTTAGATGAATGTTTGTTACTCAATCACGCAAAAACTACTGAACGGGTTTGGATGAAATTTAGCACACAAGGAGATGATGACCTGGAATAGCACATAGGCTACTTTTCTCAGGATAATTTAATCATAGGATACTTTAATCAGGTTATCGCGCAGGATTCGCCAAAAACTTTTAAAATGCAACGAGCTGCACGCTGCAGTCAGTAGGTATTATACAAAATACTAGCTTTCGTCTTTCTGCACTTCTTTACCACGTAAACCTTAACTGTGCCTCTTATTTTTTACTTTACTTATTAATGTATGGGTTAAGTACCATTAATTTTTTTCTAAAGACTTCTAGTTTGCTGTATGACAAAAAATATTTTCAAATATTTCACGTTGACTGTTTATGTGTTTTCCTGTTATGAGTATTGGAATGTCGCTTAACGACTGACTGCATTTTCAAAACAACTTGCTAGGTCATAGAGTTCTGTAACTTCCCTGTCGGGTTCGGTAATACCGCATTAATATTTTTTCCCGTGTTGTTCCGGACTTCTTTGAAGATTAGGCCAACTGCCATTCTGCCAGGCAGGTCGTAAGGGGCAACCGATTGGCTATGTGAGTCACTACCACCGTGGCTACTAGGTGGTAGAGTTCTGCATTGTCTCGCCCGGATCTGGTATCACCACTTTACCTATTCCTGCTGCAATAGCGTCAGTGCTTGTCACTGTCGTGTTCCGGTTTGAAGGGTAAGGTAGCCAGTAAACTTATGCAAGGGGCATTACACCTCACCAGAAGAAAGCAACTCACCATTAACATTTTTGGTGTCTATAGGCGATTGTTAACTCTTTCCATCAATGGCCATCTGCTTGTTTGCTATATTATGATGTTAAAAAAAATAACGAATCGGTAGTTATTGCCTGCCGCAAAAGCGTCAATATTTGTCAACGTCATATTTTGGTTTGTAGGGAAAAATAGCCGATAAACTTATGCATGTGGTAATACCATAGAGCCACAAGGATAGCAATGCCTCGTTAGAATATTTGATGTCTATAGACAATGCTTACTGGTCTCTGAGATCCATCAGTTTGCAGTAATATGAACAACGTTACCAGTTTCTATTTACAATCCCTACATGAATCAACTTTTCACCAGACCGCTTATTGGTACAACACGTCAGAAATATCTTTGGACCTCATGGAAACTGGAGAGGCCGCAAAAAACAGTACGCCCTGGCTAGTTGATTGTATTTATTTATTTATTTATTTATTAGGTTTACCAACGTTTGCATACAATTATAAAACAATTAACAACTTGAATTCTTGTAAATATGAGCTTATTGTATCAAACAATTATAGGTAAACACCTCATGTGTTTTAAATGGTCGATGCAAAATGATAATAACAATCAGATTAAAAAAAAGAGATAGAAATTAACAATATATAAATTAAATGAAGGTAAATAAGCATAACTAAAACATTTAATAAAAAAAAACAAAATGTAAAAGAGAAAACAAAAAACTGATTTATTTGGATGTCGTCGTGGTGTCGATATTTTTCTTTGTTGTTTTTAAGGTTTTTCCAGATTCCCAAGCACGGGGTGAGTGCTATAACACAAAAATAATTAGAAAATACGAAAGTACTGATCAAAATTATAAATGTGAATTTCATCTGTAACGATGAACTCATTTAACAAGTTATACGTATGTATAGCTAGCGATCAGTACAATCGACGTAATCGATCATATAGCAAAGAAGAATTTCGTCGCCTCGAGCCTGTCGACACTAGCTCAGCGGAAGAGCGTCCCGGCTTTAGGGAAATGGTCGCAGGTTCAAATCCCGCGTGTCGATATTTTTCTTTGTTGTTTTTAAGGTTTTTCCAGATTCCCAAGCACGGGGTGAGTGCTATAACACAAAAATAATTAGAAAATACGAAAGTACTGATCAAAATTATAAATGTGAATTTCATCTGTAACGATAAACTCATTTAACTAGTTATACGTATGTATAGCTAGCGTTCAGTACAATCGACGTAATCGATCATATAGCAAAGAAGAATTTCGTCGCCTCGAGCCTGTCGACACTAGCTCAGCGGAAGAGCGTCCCGGCTTTAGGGAAATGGTCGCAGGTTCAAATCCCGCGTGTCGATATTTTTCTTTGTTGTTTTTAAGGTTAATCTATTTGGAGTCTTGAAAAGATTTTGCGGAACTTGTCAGGTGAGTCACTATATATATATATATATATATATATATATATATATATATATATATATATATATATATATATATATATATATATATATATATATATATATATATATATATATATATATATATATATATATATATATATATATATATATATATATATATATATGTGTGTCAATGTAACTGCAATACTCGTTGACTACTTTACACAGCCTAGGTAAGGGAGAGTTCGCACCAGCAACAGTTCTTCGTAATGGTGGACATAATGGAGTGATTTGACCACGGGGACAAGTTCTCGGCACTCGAAAGCCAACTTTTTGGAAAAATTTTGGACAGTCAATTTTGTATTGGAGAAGCTTAACGAAAAACAAAACGTCCAGAAGCTTTCTACGACTTTCCAGTGACTGCATATTAAATTTTTTTAATCTTGATTTGTAAGATTTATACTTTTTCGCCATGCCACTACAATATTCCAAAAGGCTTCCGACTAGGCTATAATACAATTGAATTTTTAATTTATGATTCCTAAATACTTTTGCCGTTCGAATTAAAAAACCCAACATCTTTGAGGCCTTGATCGAAACGATTCCATAGGAAATATTTACGTTGCTTTAGATGTATTACAAAAACATTGTTTATATTTACATTCTTTATTTTATTAACTATTAATTTTAAATAACAAGACTTCCGTACTATAAGGTTACGTCTTCATAAATAATCGTTCAATTTTTGTCTTAATGTAGCTATGTATGTATGTACCTATATCTATATTTTTGAGAATAGTAATTAAAATGTTTTAAAACGTAAGTGTCTGTAAATAGTTGTGAAAGTTTTATGTGGCGCATTATTTTTTGTTCATATTTTTGTTTCATGTTATGTATTTATATAATGAAATGTTTCGTATTAGTTTAATTAGACCACAATTGCATTGATAATCCTTTGTAGGGGGCATTATTTTACATTACATTCAGCATTTTTGGCGAAATCAAACATTTAACTACTTGAAAGTGTTCTTACAGCTGTTGTGGTCTATGAAATAACGAATGATGTACAATGTGAGGTACAAATGTGAGCTTTTGATCAAATAATACACCAAGATCTTTGATTTCTTCTAACTTGCGTATTTTATTTTGCCCAATATAGTAGTCATGGTTTAGTGGGTTCAGCTTTCGAGTGAATTTAACGTGAGAGCATTTATCAAAATTTAAAAGCATTCCATTAACCTTACACCACTCGTCCAATTTCGTTAATTCGAACTGAAGCAAGGAAACATCTTTTTCCGTTTTGATTTCCTTCATGAATTTCAAATCATCTGCATACATAAATGGTTCAGCAGATGAAAAGCATGAGTTTATATCATTAATAAAATAGTTGAACCATATAGGGCCCAAATGTGATCCTTGAGGAACACCAGAAGTTATGAAATAGTATTCAGATTTATAACCATTAACAACAACTGTGAATGTGCGATTACTTAGATAAGAACTCGCCCATTTAATTAGCGATCCAGATATACCGTACCAAGTCAATTTCCTTATCAATAAATTGTGAGGTACACGGTCAAAGGCTTTACTAAAATCAGTGTATATAACGTCAACTTCACTATTAGAATCAACAATTTGGGAAATATTTTCAGTAAAGTTCACTAAAGCAGTAGCAGTTGACCGTTTTTTACGAACCCGAATTGATTATCACTTAAGTATTGGTCTAAGTGGCGTTGGAAATAAGGGCAAATCAAAGATTCCAAAATTTTTGCAAAAGTCGGTAAAATTGAAATTGGTCTATAATCAGTTACGTTATCACGTTTGTCAGATATAGGAATGGGAACAACTTTGGTCTTTTTCCACATTAATGGGAAAACTCCAGTATTTAAAGATTTATTATATATCATACAAAGAGGTGATGCTAGGTGTTCAGCGCATTCAAATACGAAATTAGGTGGTATTCCATCCTCCCCTGCCCCGTTATAACGATCAACTGACTTCAACTTTTTTTTAACGGATTCTACACTAACTTCAGGTATCGTTAATATTTCACTATAATTACTAACTGCGGATAAGGAATCAGGAACAGTCAAATTTGTCTCCAACAATGGAACTGTGTATGCTGAGGAGAAGGATGCAGCAAACATTTCACATATTTCTTTGCCATCAGTTGCATATTTTGTTTTATCCTTGATACAAGAAGGGTAATTGCTTATTCCACCGCGTTTAGCCTTGACAAAAGACCAAAACAGTTTTGGATTAACTAAAAATTTACTTTCTATTGATTTAATGTAAGTATTGTAACAGCTGGAGACTAATTTTTTGCATCTTTTGCTAAGTAAGTTTAATTCTATTTTATCCATTGGATTCTTATATTTCTTAAACCTGTAATATACGTTATATTTTTCCTTTAGAGCTCTTTTTAAATTAGCATCAAACCAAGCGGGATATTTGTTATTCTTTGACTTACACTGAGGTACGAATTTTCTGATTGTATTATTAATAATGTCATAAAAATAGATACCATTTGGTTGACATCCTGCAAATGCTCAAATTTTTGGTGCCAGTCCACTAACTCTAGGTGTTCACGAATCCTATTATAGTCTGCCTTAAAATAGTTAAGTTTATTTAGTTGATCGTTATATGAAAGGCTGTTATTATTAACGTTATCTACACAAATTATTAGAGGAGGATGAAGTTTATCAACGAGTGATAAGGCTACAGGGGACTCCCTGACTCCACAAGAAGGAAGGTCGGATAATACAAGATCCAATATTTTACATGACACATTAGAAATGTGATTATGCTGAACTAACTTATTAACTTACTTATTACTATCGATAAACTCTAACAAGCATTTAGCTAATTTATTTAAATCTAAAACTTTAGATTCATCTAACAAGTTCCAATTTATACTACTTAAATTAAAATCTCCAAATATACAATAATACATGTTAGATCTATCAAATACTGAGATACAGTTATCAATAAAACTTTCAAGTGAGCTCAAGGTTAACGGGGGAGATAAATAAACAACGCATAGAGCTATTTGTTGAATAGTTCGCGAAATATTTACATCCACGATAACCCACAGGTCCTCGCAACCACTATCCCAAGAAACCATGCGTCTAGAATTAATTTTATTGGATACTGCAATCAAAACCCCACCACCATCTTTTTTAGAGTTGTTCTCATTAGTCTTTTTGTCTCTTCTATACACAACGTACCTATCACCAAATAGCTCGCTGCTAACAACTCCATCATTTAACCAAGTTTCAGTCAGTATAACTAAATCATAACTCTCACAAAACAAATTTTGGTAAAATTCGTGAGTTTTTGTGCGTAGACCACGCGAATTTTGGTAATAAATATTTAAGGAATCTATTTTATTAAGTGCAGACATATTATTATTTAATTATAATATGAAAAAGAAAGAGACAAAAAAAAGAAGTCTTATTAACTCGCTAATTTGTCCAAGGTCTCTGTATTCTTAATTAAAACATATGCAGATTTATCTGATTGACGCATGAAAATTCGCCCATTCCGGACCCAAACGTACTTATAATTCAGCTCTATTGTAAGTTGATAAATGCTCCATTACATATATAGGTGCTTTGCATTTCAGTCCAATATGTTCGCTATTAAGCTTGTTTTCTATTAAAAGCGAAAGCCGAAGCAAGTAGCTGGTCACGCAGCCTGGGAGATGACAGTTGAATCACTATAGAACGATAACGATTGCTGCTCTGATTATGTTTGGCAACACGTGTGCAGTGAAGAACATCTCTTGCAGTTATTTCACAACCAACTACCTTGCCTAACCCTATAGCTATACATACCAGGTTTCACTCTTACTTTCAGGAACACACTGCAGCTCAATATTATTATTACGTGATTGTTGCTCTACTTTATTCAAACGAATGCTCATATCAGATATTGTTCGATGTAAGGTGTCATTTTCTTGCATCAGAGTTCTAACTTCTTCTTGTAGCTGCGTATTAATTTCCCTCATTTCCATGTTCTCCTTTTTTATTTCCTCGTACTGCGTACTAATGTAACTCATTGATGTTGCTATTTCCGCTATATATAGTTGCTTCAGTGGTTCTAATTTAGCGTCGAGAAGTTTAGGAATGCTATGTTGAAATTTTAACAGCATCTCATTTAGTTTTTTATCAAGGGTTTCCTGCAGAATGTCCTGTACTTCGTCTCGTGTGACTGGAACTAAACTTGGAGCGACAGGTGAAAGCGTATTTTTACTACCTCTAGTTGTATTCACGTTTCGCACAGGCGTGTTGTCATTTTTAGCGGATTTAGGACCCTGGCACATTGGGCATTTCCAAATGGTTAAAGCTGATTTGCTAGTTTTTTCATCCAGAGACACACAAACTAAATGATATCCCTTTTTACATACGCTACAAACAAGATATTTCTCTTCTAAAGATCCTTTATCACAGCAACCCCAGAAATTAGAAGACGCCATCTCGGTAAAAGTAGTGATAATAAAAAATTTAATATCACTACACATCTAATATCTTGTTACAAACACTTGAAATATTATTTAGGAATAGAGGCTCACATATAGGTTGTTAACTGATTTATACTTTCTACTATAATAGTTTCTACTTCACTCATTGTTTACTTTTTTCTTCGTTTTAAAGTCTATTTGTGTGTTTATTTTGAATTTGGTTTTCTATAGGTTCAAAACAGAAACACTTATATCACAACACTTCATGAATTTAATGTCAAAATAACAATCACATACAAAATTTAAATAGTTTTTAGTCACTGTATATAGTTTTTGATAGATATTAACAACTAATTCATATTTTTACATATTTTTTATTACTGAGCTGTTATTTTCGTGCACCACTAGCGCCACCGCCGATTTTTGATTTAAGGCCAAAGGTAATATTAATTTATAATAGGTTAAATAAGGAATAATTCTTAATATTTCATAAGATATGTGAGTTATCTTAATTACGAACGGCACGGTTATAGAACGGCTGATCCGATTTGGCTAAAAGAGTAGTTAAAAAGGCAGAACAACGTTTGCCGGGTCAGCTATTCTTTTTAATTTTGGTTTTGAATTAATTGTTGAAGTCCAGGGAAGGTTTAAAAGGTGAGAAAATATAGAAAAAAAAATAAGAGTAGTTAAAAAGGCAGACAAAGTTTGCCGGGTCAGCTAGTCTATATATATAAAAATCATTCGTTAGTCGTTAGTTTCACTAAAACTCCAGAACGGCTGAACCGATTTGCCTAAATTTGTTTTTGAATTGATTGTTGATATTCAGGAAAGGTTTAAAAGGTGAGAAAATATAGAAAAAAATAAGAGTAGTTAAAAAGGCAGAACAACGTTTGCAGGGTCAGCTAGTAATAAGTAAAGAACACTTCAGCTTTAATTTGACACAACAATTTAGAAATTGATCGCCGCATATACTGGTTTTATATATGTGTATGTAAAATATTGGACAACAGTACCTTTTCGATTTTCGACACGTTGTACAAATGTGTGAGTGCATCTAAGGACATAGAATTTAGAAATCATTTCCCTACTAAGGACACGGTTTCAATAATATCCCTTGACAAATTACCTACACGAACAGATCTAACCCCAAAGTAAGCAAATTATTTACTTGTGTTATGGGCGTTCGTCAACGATACTAATACATAGAAATACATATTTAAATACTGTGATATATCGATGAGTCCTACGTAAATTGTCGTAACTTAAAAATGTGATTTTTGTTTTGTTTATGAAAATGACTCCACTTATATAGATATTTTAGTAACACGAAGAATAAAAATGCAATTTCTATTAAAAAAAATCCAACTTCTAATGGAAATTTTATATTTGTTCTTCATATTATTAAAAAGTCTATAAAAATTTAGTCAATTTCATAATAGTAGGGGAGCCCAAGATGCTAAATGGGTAATTACTCGAGCGTCGTAGGGACTTATTTAATTTTGTAGACTAAATTATAGAAAAGATAAAAGGTTATATAATGTTTTTCATTGCAGTGGTGGGGAAAATCTACAGATAAAAAAATGTTTTAAAAAACTCAGTGGCATGGACACACTAAAGCATGTAATTAGATAATGTATAGTGGGTTAATTGCCAGCTAAAATCTAGAAGATCTGACAATTCAAGTGTAGTGTAAGGGAGTGGGAAGGTCACAATGTTGTAAAGGAAATGTTTGATATTGACTAATTGACTTGACATTCTCGAGCGTGCCTGAATTTTCTTTTATTATGGAGAAAATGATGTAAGAATTACGAAAAAGTATAATCTGACAATTTCCATAAGCCGAAGTTATCTTAATTTTGTTTTGTTTTTGCCATAGTTACCCCCCTCTATAAAAAGGGCTTATATTTGGTGGAGAGCCTTAATAGTATGCAGGGTACACCCTCCTATGTTAATCTGACGCACTCGAGTAAATACCGAAATCCCCTCTTGGGCTCCCCTGCTATAAATAAAACAAAATTCGCATTTTTTAAGTTACGACAACTTACGTAGGACCCGTCGATATTTTATAAACACCAAAACCCAGAAATTGTATAAGTATCGTTGACTAACACTCATATCACAAGCAAATTATTTGCGTAATATATTAGCTACATTAAATTATTTTCATATTACGAGTACCTATATTATTACTGGTGCTAACATACACATGCGTATACACGGTAGGCAAAAAATCGTGGATCAAACGAAACAGGATGATAGTTGGGATTATTATAGGCAAGTTTTTTATACTACAAATTCACTTTTTGGTAGTACATTTTTTTACAGTAAGGTTCTAAAGTTACAAATAATTTTTAATGAGACTTAAATGTAATTGAAAAAGGTGCCAATACTCATATATCATGGTACCCACTATCATAAAAGCACTTTGGTAGTGTTGATACATTCCCTGGAAGCAACTAAACACCATTTATTATTGTCGTCAAAAACACTAAAATAGTCGCAACTTCTAAGAAGATCAAGATTGAGCTCTGCCGTAGAGATACTTTTATTGCAAATAATCGCAACTATCACCCTGTTTCGTTTGATCCACGATTTTTTCCCAAACCTGTATATACTCAAATCTCTAGGCAATGAGAACCGACAGTATTACAAACTACCAACAATATTTATCCCTAAAGCTTAAGTAAAAAAAAACCTCTAAAATCACCCCATTTACTTGAAAGCCCTAAAGAAACTAAAGAAACTAAAATAATATTAAGTTAAAAATAAAACTTTTGCCTTAGGGATAAGGGAACTACCTTAACATGTTAAGTGTCTAATGGCGATAGCTTCTCTTTACATCAGGAGAACCTGCTTGTTTGTTATATAAAAAACCTCCGATAACCTTAATTTGACTTGTTTAATGCAGTCAATAATACGTTTTAAATTTTTCCAAGGCTGCAACAGTTCTTGAGGTTAGATTTAGCCACTTGACTGATAGCTAACAATGAAAACGTTATCGGCATGCCTTTTGTTTGTTGATGTCAATTATTCCAGTATTACCGTTCAATATCGTAGTGGAACTAATTATGTTACACATTAATCAATTTTGTGTCTGTGTTCCCCGCCGGGAACAACCTGGGGATCTTCAAGAGAAGAGTGAACAGGTACCTTCTAGGGAAGCGCGTTCCATCTTAGGTCGCATCTTAGCTTATCATCAGGCGAAATCGTGGTTAAGCGCTTTCCTATCGATAAGAGTAAAAAAATAACAACTGTATAAACAAAGTTTTGACCCGATATTCGAAAATCGAGCTTTCAGGGCCTTTCACCAAATCTCCATGTTTTGAAATCCTAGGAATCTTTTCCAGCTATTTTCACGAAAACGTCAGTATGTCTGTATGTATGTATGTGTGTGTGTATGTGTGTGTATGATGAATGTAAACATCTCATAACTTTTGAACGGCTGGACTAATCGAAACGCGGTTGATGGCATTCGAATGGATTCCGTTCAACTTAGATTTTCTAAAAATTTGAACCAAGTCGGCCCAGGAGACTGTGGAAAATTTTGAAAAAGTCCTAATAAAAAAATTTGGCGAAACAGTATATTTTTAATATAACTTCTAGATTAATGTACCTCCCAATTGAGTACAAAACTAATCTGGCCTATTCCTCAAAAAATAGAAATCCGTTTGGGAGTAACAGTTGACGAAAAATTTTGAAAAAAGTGTTTTTTCGACATAACTTCGAAATTTTTTAACCGATTTTTTTTTTGTATTCTACGATATTTTAATATTAAAAATAACTACTTCGAATGTGGTTTCGAAAATCAAAATCGAATCTAATTTTCAAAAGTTACAGCTTTACAAATATTAAAATAACGTTGTTTTTAGCAAATTTACTTAATATTTTTGAAATAAATTTTAGGTTAATACATCAATTGACTTAAAAATCTTATCAGCTTTTCTTCTTTAAAAACTGCGTTAAATATTTGGAACAAAATCGGTCAATTTGTTTGGGATTTATCAATGACGAAAATTTATGAAAAAAATGTTTTTTGACATTGCTTCGAAATTTTTCAACCTAGCGATTATTTAGCTAAAGAACTACAGAAATTTTCTAGATCTCAAAACTTAAGTTGAATGCTATTCGAAAGATCAAAATCGATTATGGTTTCCAAAATATACAGCTTTTCAAAAATCAATATACCATTTTTAACAAAGTAGACGTTTGAACTGAAAAAATGTATGCTTAAAGTTTTTACTCCTTTGAGCTTAAAATACCTGAAATAAGCGGAAAATTTTAAGGGATGGCCTGCAGGGTCAACCGTTTACAGATTTTTTTATATTATACTAGCTGACTCGGCAAACGTTGTTCTGCCTTTTTAACTACTCTTTTTTTTCTTTATTTTCTCACCTTTTAAACCTTTCCTGGACTTCAATAATTAATTCAAAACCAAAATTCGGCCGTTCTCGAGTTTTAGCGAGACTAACGAACAGTAATTGATTTTTATATATATAGAAGATAGCAAACAAGCAGATGGAAAGAAAAACCAATACTTATAAATGCCAAATTATTAATGGTGCGTTGCTATCCGTGTGGCGGGATAGCAAAGCCACATGCATAAGTCTAGCGGCTACTTTACTCTCCAAATCAGAACACGACAATGAAAATCGTTGACGCTATTGCGGTAGGATCAGGTATGGCGGTGGTACAGTAAGACTTTGCGGAACCCTATCCCGGTCGATACTATCGTCACGATGGTAGTAACACGCATAGCCAATCGGTCGCCCGCCTCTTACGACCTGCCTGGCAGAACGGTAGTTGATCTATTTATCAAAATGAGGTCCGGAACTCCGGACCAACTCAAAATTGGCACTAGGCATATATATTATTAAAGATTTTTTATATCATAAGATAGCAAACAAGCAGAAGAGTCTCCTGGTGGAAAGAGTCAACCATCGCCTATAGCCAACAATTTTTTTGTTATTTTAATGTACACACGATGTATGTATTGAAACAATATTCATGTACCAGAGTTCTTTTTCGAAAGTCGAAACAGCTAATTTACTGTTGACCTTGTGGGTCGTTACTATGATACCAGACTTCTGGGGCGAGCAGAGTGGTCAGCCGGAGTTATACACTAGGGTGGAGTGAAAAAAACAATTTTTTTTCTTAGCCTGGGGGTCAAATTTGTAGCTTATAAAAAACAAAAATTAAAAAAATTTACTCAACATCTTGAGGCAGCCCACTCATTTTTAAAATTAATTACGAGTAAAAATATTTGGTTGCAAAAAAAATTCTAAAGGCGTTTTAAATACTTCAGAATATCCTCTTTTATGCCAATTAAAAATTACAAGTTAAAAAATTTTTTTGTGATTATTGTTTTAATTTAAAAAAAAAATCCCAAAAAGTAACATTCCTCGTTAGGGCACTAGAATAAAATTTGAGTTGGAAATGATCATAATTTCTAATTCTTGGATGTTTTAAGACATTAAAAGACAAAAAATTTTTTTTTTTTGCAACCAAATATTTTACTCGTAATTAATTTTAAAAATGAGTGGACTGCCTCAAGATGTTGAGTAAAATTTTTTTTTTAAATTTTTTGTTTTTTATAAGCTACAAATTTGACCCCCAGGCTAAGAAAAAAAATTGATTTTTCACTCCACCCTATTAAACACCCGCGCTAAGGGCTGTCTACTGTGAGACTGTGTTGGTCCGGACTCCCTTTGAAGAAACCATCATGTCATTTTGTCAGGCAGGTCGTAAACGGCAAACAATTAGCTTTACGTGTTACTACCATCGTGACCACTAGGTGGTAGAGTTCGTTAACGTCTCACCCTAGTATTTGGTACCAACGTCTTACTTATTCCTGCCGCAATAGCGTCAATGCTTGTCATTGTCGTGTTCCGGTTTGGAGGGTAAGGTAGTCGGTAAATGTATTGTACAAGTGGCATTAACACCTCACCACACGGTTAGCAACGCACCTTTAACATCTTTGGTGTCTATAGACGATGGTTATCTCCTTTCACAAGGAGAGCCATCTGTATGTTTACTATCTTAAAAAGAGAATAAATAGACTGTATATCTACATTATTCTTCCTTCTAATCTATATTAATACTAGCTGACCTGCGCAGCTTAGCCCGCGAGTAGATTAATATGTCGTCAAGATAGCTTTTTTTCCATCCCCTATTTCAACATTTTAAAGCTTGATTTTTGAAAAAAAATTAGCCTATGTTTGACCCCGGCTCTTCAACTACTTCCATGTCAAAATTCATGAAAATAGGTCCAGCGGTTAGCCGTGAAAACGTAACAGACAGACAGACTTTCACATTTATAATATTAGTATGGATATGGATAATATGGATAGTATGGATATCGATTATAAACGCGAAAGTTTGGATGTTGGATGGATGGATATTTGTGACTCAATTATACCACAACCACTGAACGGATTTAAATGAGCACACACGTAGACAGAATTTGATATGCAAATTGACCAACAAGTTTCGGAGTGGCGGTTTCTAAATGAATCGAAACAGTGCTAAAGTGGGTCAAAAGTCAAAACTACCGCGGTGATGTATACTCGGGATTTTTCCTGGAAGGTCAAACGGTGAATAAATATTATTATATGAGTGTGACGCGGCGTATAGGAGAGCAAAATACCAGATTATTGGAAAGAAAAGTCTAAGATTTTGCACTGCAATGATGCACCTTCGCCATCTTTGAAATTTTTGACTAAAAACTCAACAAATCGTCGATCAACCACCTTGTTCACCAGATATGGCTCCAATCGTCGTCTTTCTTTTCCCATAACTCATATAACCACGGGGTACAGAACAATTTGATCAATCAATAAAAAAATAATTGGAAATATGCAACTTGTACTTTAAATAGATATTTATATAAAACTAGCTGACCCGGCAAAAGTTGTTCTGCCCTTTTAATTACTCTTTTTTTTCTACTCGAGTTTTAGCGAGACTAATAAACAGCAATTGATTCATATATATATATATATATATATATATATATATATATATATATATATATATATATATATATATATATATATATATATATATATATATATATATATATATATATATATATATATATATATATATATATATATATATATAGACAGACCAGCTGACCCGGCAAGCGTTGTTCTGCCTTTTTAACTATTCTTATTTTTTTCTATTTTTTTTTTCACCTTTTAAACCTTTCCTGGACTTCAACAATTAATTCAAAACCAAAATTAGCCAAATCGGTTCAGCCGTTCTCGAGTGTTAGCGAGACTAACGAACAGCAATTGATTTTTATATATAAGAAGATTAATTAAATGTGAGTGTAAATAATTAAGAGCAAAAAGAATCTCCTATACGTCTACCCCATTCTAAAACGTGGTGATTGCATACTCTGCCACATTCTTGTAAATAAATGAACATGAATTTGGAAAAAGAATACAATAGGTTACCAATGTTATAAATGTGAAAGTATTTTTGCTTAAGAACGCTTTCACGTCTTATCTATACGAAATCGTGAAATTTTGCACACACGTTGTCAAGAGTATAAAAGAAGAGATAAAATTACCTTTAATGACTTATTCCCCCCCTTCCCCTATCGTAACGAATTCCGTTAGTTAGTAAAAGACAAATGATTGGCTATACGTCTACCATCTTAACTCCTAGGAAAAGTCTCGCCCGAGTATATGGTACCACCGCCTTATCCATTAATGCCGCAATACTGTTAGTTCCTATCGTTGGCTTATTCCGATTTGAAGGTTAAGTTAGCCGGAAGGAATCAAAGGAGGCCCGGACCATCACGATGGATGGATCATGAATAACACATTTCGTTACTACATACGATGGTAGTCTCTTTCCATGGTGAGAACCATCTTCTTGTCAATTAGCTTATACTCGTAATATTTAAAAAAGGCCCGTGGTCTATAGTCCGTCTCTGCCAATTTGGAGAAGATATATCAAAAAGTCTAATTTGGGTGAACTTCTTTGACGAAGATACATTTTTAAAATAGTTTCCATTAGTTTAATAAAGGTTCAATTTGTAAGATTTTTGTGGTCAATATTTACTGCGTTAAACTTGTTTTGTATAGCCATTGTTTTATTCGTAGTGCTAGACTAATTTTGATGTTTTTAGCTCGTGTGCGACACGTTATAATTAATTGGGAATAACACCACATAACACGGTATTTTATGACATAAGATTGCAACAATTCGCTTCCATCTTTGTATTTCTCAATCTGTCTCAATCTTTACCAAATAACTTTAAAAATACCTCTTTTGTTCTTATCCGATACTGATGATCTCATCATAGTTTACACTTTATAATATACACGCACACTTCAAAGTTGTCGCCGACGGCGACTCAGTCCACTGTTTCGGCTCACCAATTCGCGAGGCGCCGGTCCACAGTCATTAACTTTCATTTCTTTTCATCGTCATGACATTCTCTAAGCCGGGGTTCGATATCACAGGAAACACCTCACTTAATTTTAAACTCTGGCTGAGCACCCTGTTCGCCCGACACGCCCGGTTTCACAGAATTTCGCATTTGGACCAACTGCTTAAGTTCTTTTCGAAAAAAAAACCTCTTGTCTTATAAAAATGTTAAAATCACATTAATATAGGCATGTCTATAATCAACGGAGTGATTTCGATGAAAATAAGTCACTTAATTTATATGACATGTCAGCATACTTATTCCAATGTGACTAGTAATTTTGCAGATAGTTTCTCACGTGTACAAGTTAGCCTTCAGCGATCGTTTGTTTGTAAATGCTCGAAGCACGATGAAAAATGAGTGATTGTTTAAGTATTAATCTATTAGCAAGTAGTCGGCGATCGCTGTCTGTACTACAATCGAGGATAATTGCATCTGTTTTCCGTTTCACCGCAGATTTGTCATTGTTATTTAGTTGTTTTTGGTCTGTATAGCATATTCAATTTAAAATGTATTTTATGATATACCGTAAAATAGACCGTCTGTATCTCAGCTTGGTAATTTATGAGAGCCGAGCGACTAGCTGCACGAGTTGCTGGTGGTAGCGCTTTACAACGTCTTTCAGGTAGGTGTATCACCTAACGTTTGCAATCCGCCAGCGATTAGCGATGGCTCTTAAACGTAACGAAAAAATCATCCTAAACGTCGTCACTTGCTTGCTGGTCACTAGATGAACTTTTTTCAATGTCAAAGCACCAAAACTAATCAAGCGGCAACGATTGCCACTAATATATAAGACTGTTATGTGCCTGCAATAACTAAACAATAACGATAATTTCGCATTGCGAGTTACGTGATAACCCCGTGGATTGTCTCGTATAGCCAATCGTTCTCTTTTACGAACTGCTTAGCAGAATGGCAGATGATCTTTACATGAAAGGGGGCCCTAACTAACACGGATATAAAGGTGGCATTACATCCGCCTCACAAATGGCCATGCACAATTAACATCTTTGGTTATAGGTGATAGTTGTCTTTCCGTCAGGTGAATGTTTTCAATCAATAGCAAAGTTATTTTATAGTCGTTGCTTTCCGGGAATTTAAAATTCATAGAATAAACCAATTTATTTTGCTACTTTCCGCAGAATTCCATATTATATGACATCTGCCATATCACTAAAAATAGGTAAGTAGTGTTAGAAAGGTAAGATTCTGAAAGCTCCGGAAAATGAAGACTTCCAGCGGCACAATCCATGCCTCAGGGTTTGTTGACCGGTTAATTTACAAAACTAAATCTGTATAAATACATAACGAGCATTTTAATACGTGAAGGTTCGGTTCTACATTAACCTCAAAAATACCGGTTTATTTTTGGAGCGTAAAGGTCTTGAATTAATAACCCGGTTTGTAGAGGTGTTTTAAAAAAATCTTTGATATTTGCAGTTAGCTGCGCCCAATTTTTACCGTACGATACCACCGTTTTGTTTTAAACCGTTTTATATAGCTCCGAGCGATACCTTTTATAAAAACCGCTATATACATCTATTAACCAGTATTTTTAAACCGGTTTATAGCTATTTTTTTTTTATTTTTTTTATTTTATGTCATAAGATAGCAAACAAGCAGATGGGTCTCCTGATGGAAAGAGTCAACCATCGCCTATAGACACCAAAGATGTTAATGGTGCGTTGCTATCTTGTGGCGAGGTATAATGCCACATGCATAAGTTTACCGGCTACCTTACCCTCCAAACCGGAACACGACAGCGACAAGCACTGACGCTATTGCGGCAGGAATAGGTAAGGCGGTGGTACCAGACCCGGGCGAGACAATGCAGAACTCTACCACCTAGTAGAGTTCTGCATTGTACTCGACAGCCAATCGGTCGCCTTTTACGACCTGCCTGGCAGAACGGCAGTTGGCCTATTCTACAAAGGAGGCCGGGACCAACACGGCGAAATTTTTTTTTCACGGCGAAGCTTTAGTATACCTATCCACCGAATTTTAAGTTTATGTACAATAACAAATTGCTTACATTAAAAACAAGTTCCATTCACCTTCCAAAATTCCAAACCAGAACGAACCTGCCATTAGGAAATCCAATTAACATTTTGCGAAACGTGTCTTTTAAATTACATCAATAAATAACACTATATATGGCCACAATAAAATGTCTTCCATATTTTGTACTCGCTAAGAACATTTTTATTTATTTCACATTTATATCTACAACTGAATTTTGCCTGTGGATTTGCTCGCCTAAGAATTTGATTGTTCACCCCACGGGAAAAGTAATTTTTTTCTGAATGAATGTCACCTCCTTGGTACACACCGAATATTTAACTAAAAATGCTGTTTGAATATTCCACTATAAAAAAATATGTAAAATAAAATAGTAAAATGCATTGATATAAAAAGAGGAAGATACGTTACCTAGTCACAGCGCCTGGTCCTACAAAACTAGGTCCGTGTACACAGTGCTTGTAGTATGCCACTCAGTCACACGCGGGACTTCGCAACATCGAACGCTTCTACTTTCCGATTGTTTTTACCATTAAACACGCTTGAAAATGCTTTCTTGTGTATTTAACCAGTGTTATAATCACTCAAGGGAAAAAATAAGACACATGGGATTACTTTCCATTCGTAAGTACAGCTAAAACATTAAATTTGTTTAAAAATAAGATTTTCTTTGTTTATCGGTAACCATGGCGATGAGGTGGTCCGTGGCTATTGGCTAATGAAATTTCGCTCGTACGAGTGTATCCGGCCTATCGCTGATTTTGTTTATCAGTAACCATGGCGACGACGCGCGCAGTGGCTAATACCATTTCGCTCGTACGAGTGTATCCGCCCTATCTCTGTCTTTGTTTCCATGTTTATGATTGTGATAATAGATATGTGTGAGTGTCGGTGTATATGTATTCTGCCGAGCCTAGTTTAGTGAATGCGATATAAGAACGTAACGTATCTTTCTCTTTTATATCAATGGTAGAATGTATAAGACTCGTGCAACTCCTATTATATAAATATTTTTAACTATTACACATAGTACTACATAATTAGTGATAGCACTGCATTCATGTAATACAAAGATGATGTCCGGGTTGGTCCAGATCTCTTTTAAGGAATGAACTATCAGTTGAAAACGCATCACTATTATTATAACTTCTAGGAGGTATAGTACTTAACCTGCCGCCTTGGTTTGGAACCACCGCCTTACCTTTTTCTGTCAGAAAATAAAGTTTTTTATTGTCACGTTCGTATTTGGAGAGTAAGTAGACAGTGGTCCCAGGAATATTTTTTTTTATTAATAAAAACTGAAGTTTTGTAAATAGCTTCGTTTTGACGAGACACCCATCTTTTCTATTTTCCAAAAATCGCGTATCGGGTAATTAACAAAGATAGATTAAAAAAAGTTTTAGAGTGTCAGACTAAGAAAAGTTTCCACTTTACGTGTAGGACAAAGTAATACTTAAATTGTAATAATAATTAACAAGCTGTTGTGAGAAAATTAGGTTGTTATATCAATTTAAAAATCTCTAAATCTCAAAAATTTGGCATGGAAGTAGCTAAAGAGCCGGGGTCAAACATAGACTAATTTTTTTTTCAAAAATCAATCCTTAAAGGGTTGAAATAGGGGATGAAATTTGTATGAAAAGCTATTTTGACGACATATTAATCTACTCGCGGGCGAAGCTACACGGGTCAGCTAGTTTGATATAAATTTTAACTTGATACCTGTGTTCTGAAAAAAGGTCTGTCCGTCTATCAAGACAAGACAACGAAGTGATCATATAAGTGTCCCCTTTTTCCTTTTTGATACGGAACCCTAAAAACAACTAAGTAACTAGCATGCCGGTTTTAAATAATGAGAAGGCTAATTTTCTGGATGTCACGTTTGTAGTTCGAAAATACATAATTTGGTCTGTGGTAAGTACCGATAACGACAAAGTGAACTGATTTCACAAAGTGGTTTTGTGAGTCGAAAATATAACAGGAAAAATTACCATAGAATGAATACATTTTCTTTTTTACAGTCGATAGGGAAGCGCTTGACCACGATCTCGCCTGATGGTAAGTTGTTCTTCTTCACTCTTCTCTTGAAGATCCCCAGGTTGTATCCGTCGGGGAACACAGACTCAGAAAGCATATTCCAGTCCCTTGCGGTGCGGATTAAGAATGAAGGAGACACAAGAATTAAGACATACTAATCCATAGTCCGTACTATGATATATATTTTTTATATATCAATAGATAACAAACAAGCAGACGGCTCTCCTGATGGAAAGAGAGTTGACGGGGCGTTGCTAACCGTGTGACGTGATGGCAATGTCTCATGCATGCATGCATATAAGCCAAGCCCGGAGCCACACTGTTGCAAATAAGCCCTCCACATGGGTCTCCACAGGCGGTTTACAACAGTGTAAAAAACACTTGTTTGCAACAAAAATTCATCTCAAGCCTCCCACCAAGGTCACCCGTGTTGGAAGCTTGTTTCCTCCTTGGAAGCTCGGCTATAAGTCTACCAGCTGTCTTACCCTCAAAACTGAAATTGCAACGCCAAGCATTGGCGCTATTGCGGCAGGAATATGTAAGGCTATCGTATCATAACTTCCTTAACATCTTTGGTGTCTATAGGCAATGGTTTCTCTTTCCACCAGGAAAGCCATCTGTTTGTTCAGGAATATATACCCCTAAATACTTTAATAGATATTTGTGGATATACATTTCGGCTTCAGAGTGCTAAGTGTGAGTTTTTCTTTTCGCATTCGATCGTGAGCGCGTTTGGAGTTTACTAGGAATTTGTATGTGATATGTACAGCGCCACCTAGTGGTAAACGTGAGAAACCAGTTTACCACTAGGTGGCGCTGTACAAATCACATACAAATTCCTAGTAAACTCGAAACGCGCTCACGATCGAATGCGAAAAGAAAAACTCACACTTAGCACTCTGGTTTTAGGCCACTTTCGAATACTTCGATCGGCAAAACTTAATAAGTATTGCACTTTTGTAAACAAACCAATTAAATATATTAGGTACTAGGTCTGCGTTTCTTATATATAAAATTCTCGTGTCACAATGCTAGTTACCGTACTCCTCTGAAACGGCTTAACCGATTTTTATGAAATTTTATATGCATAATTAGGAGGTCTGAGAATAGGCTACTATCTATTTTTCATACTCCTAAATGATAAGGGTTGTTCACCCCTAACATTTTTTTAAATTTTTTGTACAAGTTTATAATGTGGCATTAAGATATACATACAACCCTAAATTTTTACCCTTCTATCACTATTTTTTTTAATTCACTAATTTATACGGCTAGTCAACGTTTGCCGGGTCAGGTAATATGGTTGTATATTTATTTGAAAATTTCTCGCAGTAAAAAGCTACATATTTCTTAAAAGACAAAGCCTATATTTTATCCAAATTTTATCATGGGATCATAAAACCTTCCTGGGAATTTCCTCCCAGTTTATACCACGGGAAACTGCAGATTGAATAATTTAAATATAAATCTTCAATCGCTGCACTGATTTTTCGTAGAGGTAATACGGCCATGATATCCTTTTCACTAGGACAAGGTCCCGGTCAATGGCTGGGCTGAATGTGATTGAATAAACGGTGTACCTTTCAAATGTAAATACATCGTGTAGAAGACAAGGCAAAGCGGTTTTATTTACTCGCTACGCTTATATACACATATATACCAGCCAAATCTTTAACGGGAAAGCAGGGAGAACTGTGTGCCATACATCACGATCAAGATCGACTTTGACAATATAGCTTTGTTTTTTCTACATTCATGAACTTCTTTATGCAATATATGCGTAGAAAATATGCGTAGGTTTTGAAAATTTTGATACCATCCTTTAGAGTTTAGACTATTTTAGCATGGAACGTCAGTCTTGTCTCTCTCTCCGTCTCCGACACACTCATCCACATTATCATAATATATTTTGTTATTTATCTGCCATTATTGCAATATATCCAAACCATCAGAACATACCTATTCTATGTAAGTATATAGAAAAAATATCTAATTCCAACCATGTTACATACATATATGTCAAATTGATAATCTGCATTTTTTCATCGATTGAAAAATCTGTTCATAAATGACCGAGTTTTAACGTAACAAACGTACAAAATATAGCTGAATTTATAACCTATCCTTTTTGGAAATCGGTAAAAATCTAATAAACACAGATGGCCTAGCTATTGGGCCGATATTCCCTACCTCTAGAAACAGCAGTCTATAAAATCCGGTCTGGCTGCTATGCTTGTTAAACCTGTTACAACTATTTTTTGTTAACGATCATGTTAAATACTAGTCCTTATAATATTATTACAAAACTAATACGCTGCATTTCCCTCAGCGATATCGTATGTAAATCCGGTATATATCCAGTTTTGAGAAAGGTTTATCTTTCAGAATAATAAGTTTGAAACGAATTTACTAGGTGGTAGAGTGCTGCATTATCTCGCCCGGGTCTGGTACCACCGCCTTACCTATTCCTGCCACACTAGCGTCAGTGATTGTCGCTGTTGTGTTCCGGTTTGGAAAATAAATTAGCCGGTAAACTCATGCATGTGGCATTAGACCTCGCCACAAGATAGCAATGCACCATTAACATCTTTGGTGTCTATAGGCGATAGTAGACTCTTTCCATCAGAAGACCCATCTACTTGTTTTCTATCTTATGATATAAAAGAAAGAGAATTATCCATGTTGGGGTTTAAACCCAACACCTTATGAGCAAACTTTTGCTTTAATGAAAATTGTAATTGTACTTTCTAACATAAATATTATAAATATTTATAATAGAAAGCTATTTATTTTTACAGCGTGCTAATTGATAATTCAGATATCTTTTCGCAGTCAAATAAGGGTATGAATTCAGCACACAATAAATGGATGTATAGATGATCGATCGTAGGCGTAGCTCAAAATTACTGGGGTTGGTATGTAGCAGACGGCCGGAGTTAACCATAGCATGTACATTTTTATATGTGTAACATCTTGAAATGAACTGATGAATGCCATGACTACTAGATAGTAGAGTTCTACAAAGTCTCGACCGGGCCTGGTACCTTCGCCTTATGTACTGCTGCCCCAATAGCATCAATGCTAGTTATTGTCGTGTTTCTATTTGTTTTGGAGGGTAAGGTATCCGGTAAATGTATGCATGTGGAATGAACATCTTACCACATTCTCTCTCACTCGCCATTAACGTTTTTGGTGTCCATAGGCGATAGTTGTCTGTTTCTATCTGTTCTTAACCATCTGCTAGTTTATTATGCTATCAAAAAAATGCTTTAAGATTGTTTTTAGCTCAGCTTGTCAGCACATCCGAGGGACGAAGGACTAAACACCATCACCATAGTCAGACGTGCCACTGCGATTTCAATTCTAGGGATAGCCCCGAGGAAGAATCATCAACATCCTTTTCTGCCCTGGAACGAACACGGGACCTAACGATTTTAACCAAATGGACTAATCACTAGGACTGTGAAGCATGACGATAACTTAGTATTTAAACCTAAAAAAACGTGTAATCTCAGTTGTTAAAAACTATGTTGCAGTGACGTTTTAAAAAACTACCTTAAAATTATATCCGATATTAATAAAATTTGTGGTAAACTTAATTATATAAAAAATACTTCATACACTTACTTCTTACACTCGCATAAAACTTATATATCGCACACTATAAACAAATTTCACACTAATCCGTAAGTGACTGGTAACGCGCGAGTGACGCGTCCTGCGCGTGCGTTTTCAATTTCGCTACTGAATACTGATTACTGAACGCCGATTTGTTGCGGACTCTCGGATAGTTGTATACTAAAAGCATAATAATATGTTAGCGGATCACTGAGGTGTACAGTATAGATTTCGAAGGCTTTACAGAGTTTCTGCAAATTTCCGCTTCGCCATAATATGACACAAGTCATGGAGAATATAAAATTTAGTGCCACTCATGGGTACAAGTAACAACTCATGGCACAAATATCAACTTGCAAAGGGATCGTCACTGTACCACCTTTTGCCTCTGTCAACCAGGCGTCAACCTGATGTAAGCATTTTCCGATAGATACGTCAACTAGCAGTATGTTGAAAACACAGGTAGAGACGTGAGAATGAGGATGGCGAAACGCGAGCGTGGGAACGGCGAAATGTAAGCGCGGGGACAGCGAGCCGTAAGCACAAAAGACGCAACGGCGAGTCGTAAGCACGGAGGGGCGATAGCGAGCCGTAAGCACAAGCCGTAAGCGCCGTAAGCGAGCTTAGGCTTTCCATGTTAAGTGGTTAATCTACTGATAAATCAAGCATATTTAGATCGCTATGTTATTACACAAAGTCCATATGTAATTATATATCCATAAAGCATTATGTAATAACATAGTGATCTGTGGGATGCTTGTCGTTGTAGTTGTTATTTTTTTATGCGGACAAAGCGAGTTAACAATGTACCAAGATCTATAACTGCCTCGTGATATAGGGTTTAACATATTCAACTCAGATCATGAATCCCAGGTTTGATTCTCGAGCCGGCTAAAAGTATTATTGAAGTTTTTTTTTCATTTATCTAAAACTGAAATTGTAGCAGCGGCTCTGAGTTTGACGGTTGTGGTTTAACAATTAACCTCCTCGTGCTTTGGATTAGCACGCGAAGCTGTGCCGGTTATCACTAGAACAAGACGGTAATCGTTATCAGCTCGGTGAATTGGGCCGATGGAGATCCTAATAACCGACTGAATGGGTACTGGTGAATCGGAAAGTCTGTAAACGTCTTATTTACTCTACCTATCCCGCAAGGGAATTGGTGTGATGATACATTAAATATAGTGTGTCATAACTGACACCCGTATTACAAGCATATAATTTGCATAATTTAAGGTTACATTAATTGGTATAATTATTTCAATGATATTTCTTAATGCCGAATAGATATTCCATTTTATTATAAGTATTTTCTTTAATTAACACGTTTCGATAAAATTATTCTTTTCAGGCTTAGTTTACTTTTCGTCCCGTTTTTACATAAATGCAGTATATATTTAGCTATCATAGACTCGTAAATATATTAGACCGTGGTCCCAGGAACATTTTTATTTTTAATGATATTATTGTTATTAATCAATGTCCTGCTTACATTTTTATATGAGGCCATCCTCTTCCAGCGCGGGCTGTGTGCTGGATCAACGCACGCTGAGCGCGACACTGTCGAGTCGACCTTCCTCTACCAGCGCGGGTTGTGTGCTGATACAGCGCACGCTGAACGCGACACCGTGACGCCAAGCATGGTTAGCCATGAGGCGAAATGGTGATGCCACATGTATAACTGGCTATCCTACCCTCCTAACTAGTATACGACAGTGACAAGCGTTGACGCTATTGCAGGAATAGGTAAGGCGGTCCGCGGTGGTACCATATACCTGGCCCAGACATTGCGGAACCCCTAAACTCTACGTCAAGCGGGCAAAGCGTAATAGCCTAGAATATTGCAGTTCTGTTAAAAATTAGAAAATCCTGTAAATTTAAGACAAAGTAGTATTGCAGATAGGAGAGGCTAACTCTAAAACTACTAGGTTTAAAATTTTGAATAAAATATAGTTCTTTGTCTATATATTACAGAATAACCACAGACCACATGAATACTAATAGACACACCATTGAAAAGAAAACGTTTCGCCGCGCATATGAGCTAACGCTCCTATCACTGTCAAAAATGTCATACATTTGTAGATATATTGTCGTGAAAAAATAGAAACAAACCTTCTTGTACTGTTTTACCGTATTGGATGAGATGATAATGTTTAAAAATTACACTTGGAGTGATTTTATTTCATCGGTAAGTACTGTAACTCTGTATTTCTGTGTGTAAATGCAAACTACACTAACAAACTAAGAAACTGTCTTAAAAGGCGTATCCATTTAATCCGTGAGGATAACTTATAAGAAATCTATGTTATTTAAACTAACTGGAAATTTCTCAATATTGATGCGCAGAAATTTAATTTGCAGTTATAATGTTAAAACCAATTCACTTCGAATATACAAAACTACGTTTAAAATGAATACACGTAGATAATAATGTACGGAACTCACTCCATGGGAACTTAACTTGCACTTAGGCGAGTTTTTCTCATAGTATATATGCCGAAAGGATAGAGGCTTCAAATGTTTGATAGATAATCTTTGTTTACATAACAGTAGCATTGGTTACTACGTTCTTATTTAACTTCTCACGCTCTCAAATAATAAACATTAATAGATTTAAATAATCTACTAGATACGAATCAAAATAATGTGAACAGAGTGCTAAGTGTGAGTTTTTCGGCTCAATTAATTTGGCCCCACTTTTTTTGATTTTCAGATTTTTGATATTTTTAATTATTTGTTCGTCATTCGTTCTTTAATGTTCGATTGTAAAAATTGTTTGTTCGTCTTTTATTTATTTAAAATTAATTAAACAAATGATCACCCTTAACTTGGCCCCCCTTACTAGATATCTTTATTTTTATCACTTAGATTAATTAATTTTGATTAATTATCGTTTGTTCGACGACTATTGGTGATTGTTCGATCATAAAAACAATTAAATTCCCAATTATTAATTATTTTATATCTAATATGCAAACCATTACCTCACGCCTACATTGCGCATGCGCCAGCAGTCTAATGGCGACTGAGCGATGCGTAGTGCATGTCATGTAAAAAAATGGCATTATAAATAATGCTCCATTTCGAATGTTTAGTTGTAAAAGAATCATTATTAATAAATTATGTACTTATTAATAATCATCGAAAAACATCTAATGTCTATATAGTCCATTTACATGCATTACGTCCAATATATGTACTTAACTCATAAAGCCACATAAAGCTGTTTGTTGAGTAAACAAAAAGAGTAATTACTCTAATTAAATATGAATTTCTTATATATGATATATGTGTGTGGGTGTGTATATCATACAACTGTTTTTAATTTGTTTCTTTGCTAAAATGATAGGCCTATTTATAATTCTGTTAAAGATGTATATATTAGATGTACTATTAGTTAACCTCAAAAAATGTGCAGTTTCTTTTTATGTATCGTGTTAAATTTACCACTATCGGAACTACCTACAATATTTCCTAATAAGAATTAAATACCTTTATATTTAATCGAGGTACTCACACTGTTGAATAAATACTTCATTCAAATCGTATAATTTGATGATATTCGAAATGGAGCATTATTTATAATTTATAATGTCATTTTTTTACATGACATGCACTACGCATCGCTCAGTCGCCATTAGACTGAGACTGCTGGCGCATGCGCAATGTAGGCGTGAGGTAATGGTTTGCATATTAGATATAAAATAAATAATAATTGGGAATTTAATTGTTTTTATGATCGAACAATCACCAATAGTCGTCGAACAAACGATAATTAATCAAAATTAATTAATCTAAGTGATAAAAATAAAGATATCTAGTAAGGGTGGCCAACTTAAGGGTGATCATTTGTTTAATTAATTATAAATAAATAAAAGACGAACAAACAATTTTTACAATCGAACATTAAAGAACGAACGACGAACAAATAATTAAAAATATCAAAAATCTGAAAATCAAAAAAAGTGGGGCCAAATTCATTGAGCCGAGTTTTTCTTGTGTATTTTCTTTGTATGTGATTTGTACAGCGCCACCTAGTGGTAAACGTGAGAAACCAGTTTACCACTAGGTGGCGCTGTACAAATCACATACAAATTCCTAGTAAACTCCAAACGCGCTCACGATCGAGTGCGAAAAGAAAAACTCACACTTAGCACTCAGACTTAAAATTCATACCAAAATATGCGTATTTTCAAAGAATTTCCTAAAAAGGTGGACTACCTCGTGGTCTAGGAGTTAGTCTAGATCGGCTTAGATCTTATGTTCCCGGGTTCGATCCCCGGGTCGGGCAAAAGCCTTATTAAGGTTTTTCGAGGTTTTTCTCGAAAATCTCTAATATCTAATGTCTCAGTAGCAGTTCGGAGTATGTTGGAGTCGTGTATTATCACTCCCGTGCCTCGAAGAAGCACGTAAAGCTGTCAGTCCCAGTTATCGCTAGAAAAAGTTGATAATCGTTAATATAAAATCGTTAATGTAAAATAAGGAATCACTACCTACTTATCTCGCTAACCGACAAACCGGTGAATCGTGGTGAACCGGAAAGTCTATATCACGAGATTATCAACTTAGCGGATTTTATTGTTTGTTGCCTCACAACAAAATTTAAGGGTACACTTAATATTTGGTCCCATATAAATTAAATAAAGATTTGATCCAGGGTACCAGAGAAACAGGAGATTGGAAATCAGTTGGAAACTAATTTTAATATTTGGCCGGACCTTTAGAAATGACCCCGTAAGTTTATTACTTGTATATTGCACTAGCTGACCCAAGCATCTTCGCCCGCTCGATATAGTTTTTATACAAATTTCATCCTCTGAAAAATTAAAAAAAGAAAAAAAAAATTAGCCTTCGTTTGACCCTGGATCTTCAACTACTGGCATGCCAAATTGCATGAAAATTGGTCCAGCGGTTTAGCATTTATAATATTAGTATGGATTATTAAATTTTCTATTCCCTGTATTTGGTCTTATGACATTTTTACATAATAAGTTTTATCATAAAATCGCCGTTTCATTTTACGACGTATTGGGTTAATTAATGTTCATATTTTTTATTTGTATAACACGTTTGGTCTCCTTGACACAAAAGTTAATTTTACAATCGATTTTGCATATTGATGGGTGGAGGATAAAAAGTCAGAGAATAAATACTCAAGTATTTATTCGAAATGAATAAATACTCGTTTTTACCCATTTTCTCAAAATGATGGATATTCATATTTTTTTAGCAAATTGGATGGTTATTTTTTAAATGTCATTAGCCATTAAATATCCCAACATTATATAATCCTAAAACTATAATTTATTTTTGCATCATCACAATTCATATTTATATCTTACTAGCTGTGGTCCACAATCATCACTTCCTTTTGCTAAGTATAATATGTGGGTATCTGCTTTCAATTTTTATAAGCGGTATGATCCGCGTAGATTCATTTTTTTTATTATGTGAATGGCAATTATTATCGAACGAACGAGTGCACTTAGAAAGTGATCCGTAATTCATTCTCTGAGAATGGAATTAGGGACGCTTTTTTGGATTGTAAACTTCATTTAAGTAAGCTTAACAAAAACAACACACACATACATACACCTACAGAAAAACAAAGACGAATAACAATAAAATCTACATACTTCCTACAACCTAAAGGTGCTGATCGACGGGCGAGCCTATACCGCGGCCTTTGTGGTCTAAGAGCCCTCGACACAAAACTTATGACCGATAGATCAGGACCTTTAAGTCCTGGTCGACGAGCGTCCGTATACCGCGGTCTTATGGCTCGTCGGTAAAGCTCGCCCGTGTATCATCACAATACGATACTACGATACGATAATATAATACGACAATAGAATGTTGTTAGAATCAATAAAGTTAACTACTTAAACACTAACAATAGGATTAAATACTAGTGACAATAAATATTTTTGGTTGACAGGATGAGGATCTGTATGTTGGCTACATACCTGTGTCATTTACGAATAATGTAGTCTTTCTTCTATTACAAGATAATAAACAAGCAGATGACTTTCCTGATGGAAATATACAATCATAGCCTATAGACACCAAGGATGTTAATGGTGCATTATTATCCTTATGGCGGGGTCTTAATGCCACATACATAAGTTTGCCGTCTGTCTTACCCTCCAATCCGGAACATGATATTGACCGGACCCTGGTATTGCAGCAGGAAGATGTAAGTTGGTGGTACCAGAGCCGGGCGAGAGAACGCTGAACACTACCACCTAGTAGTACCAAAAAAGTAGTCACGATGATGATAACATGTATAGCCAATCGATCGCCTGTTACGACCTGCCTCGCAAAATGGCTTGTCTATTCTTTAAAGGAGCCCGGACTAACACGGGAAATGGTCTGAAAAAAAAAATGATTAAGCATCAAGCTTACGCCAAGATTCGTCAAAAAAGCTTAAAAGATACGAGAACTAATAATTTTAACACAAGCTCGAAAAATAAAATCGTGGCTGCGCATCATATTATTGCCGAAAAGACAACACAACAAGAACAAAATTAACATGATCAATAAAGTCACAAAACACGTTTAAATTGGTAAAATCCATTTTTAACACTCCTTTGTTTTAGCGTAACATTCTCTTAAATGACCTGATTGATGAGTTTTGTAACACTCATACCTTAACTTAAGTCATTATGGTTGAACAATATTTTTGACCGACTTTCAAAAAGTAGTGCCATTCAATCGATTTCTATGACGAAAACTTAATTGTAGCATTCTCAAAATGCTTTTTATTTAATTTCAACTTCCAGTAGACTTTTTCGGTGACATTGTAGAGGTCATATACTAGGAGAGGTCATATATTTCTTATTAATTACCCTATATGAATAAAATATATACTCCTTTGAAGAATAGGCCAACTGCCGTTCTGCCAGGCAGGTCGTAAAAGGCCACCGATTGGCTATGCGAGTCACTACTGTCGTGGAACTAATAGGTGGTAGAGTTCTGCATTGTCTCGCCCGAGTCTGGTACCACCGCCTTACCTATTCCTGCCGCAATAGCGTCAGTGCTTGTCACTGTCGTGTTCCGGTTTGGAGGGTAAGGTAGCCGGTAAACTTATGCATGTGGCGTAAGACCACGCCACAAGATAGCAACGCACCATTAACGCCTTTGGTGTCTTTAGGCGATGGTTGACTCTTTCCATCAGGAGACCCATCTGCTTGTTTGCTATCTTAGTATAAAAATCTTACCTTAGTATAAATATCTAAGTATAAAAAATAAAAATAAAAAACGAGAGTCCGAATTTAATTATCAAATAATTTCTATATCTGATTTTGATTTTTTCTGATTTTCAGAAAGCCTGACTTTTGATTTTAATTTGTTCTGAATTTTACTTTAACTTGGGGCACCATGTCATTTTTTATACCTGCACTTAGAGTTGCGACTTTTACACATTTAAGGGTCAATAGCACAAAAATACGGGTCCTAAACTTTTTTATGAGAGACATTAAAAACGAAATTATTTTATATACCTTTGAGTATATAAACCTCTATATCTATGTGAACAACCTTTAATTTTAAAATCCATATTTGGTGTCACAAATGACAGCTTTTAAAATATATTTATTTTTTGGAGCAAATGGATAAAATCGACAAATGCATGCATTCCTGCCTTACACACAAACGCACAAACGAACGAATTCAAAGTTAAAGCCGCAGTGAGACCGACAGAAAAGTACGTTTTTAGCCAAACATGCTACTCTAAATGAAATTTGTACAGTTAGATACGAAACCTTTATGTACTTACTCTGTATTTCATTTTGCTAATTACGGGTTTCCAAATTTTTTTAACGTGAAAATTGGGGTAACCCGTATACGGGTGATGACCCATGCTTTGCCACCTTACTTGCAACATTAAGGTATTGGATTTTGTATTGTAGCGTCCCTCGCTGCTTGCCGCCTAGAACGACTATTCTTATCGGTTTTCCTCAGGGCCAGCGGTGAGTATATATCAATCTCAAGGGTAAGGATGCTAGTGTCATATCATATGTTGTTGTAATGATATTAATGGACCAAGGCGTATTTTCTTTTTCATTCAAATAAACTAATTACCAGTGTGATAGTTTAAAAACGAAAATAAAGCGCCTGATAATTTTATAATATGAATATTGATGTAAACTGTTTTGCTATTATACTTACAAAGTTATCTATTACTTTACTTTTAACTTGCGACAAAAAGAGTTACTTTAGTTTTTTTTTTAATAATTCGATTAGTTTACTTAATTTCCTATGTTCAAATAACCAAATAATTAAGTAGATTTTTTCTTTCCGCATTTTTTAAATTACTTTACCTATATATATATATATATATATATATATATATATATATATATATATATATATATATATATATATATATATATATATATATATATATATATATATATATATATATATATATATATATATATACATTTGTACCTATCAATATCAATAAAAAAGTAATTTACTTATCAATTATTTAAAATTTAAATAATTTTAAAATTATTTTAAATTATAAATATTTTAAATTTTAAATTTTAAAATTAAAATATACATAAAAAATACCTAGAAAAATAACAGATTTCTCAGCATTCTGCTAAAACAAAACGACTACTCAGCTAGTAATAGATGAACAAAACCGTACTAGAGAATCAAACGAAATCAATCAATGAGGCCAAATAATGAATGTTCTCACTGTTTGGCCTCACAGAATTCCCTTTAAACAAATTTTAGCGCACCGTGTACGGGAATGGAGTGCTAAACGCTCGCAAAATTCCCAAACTTTGGCGAAACTACGGATATACTAGTAGGTATGTTCATCAACCGGGTTCGCAGTTTCGCTATATGTGTGCTGAAGAACTTCAAGATACCTACTACACAAAAATACTTCTAAATATATAAATATCTATAAATTTAACCCAGCGTTGCTTTATTATTCCTGTTCCCGTGAAGCTTTTAACTTCCCGCTAAAGGAAATTTTCCGCTAAAAGAATTCACCCTGATTTTCGAAAATCAAGTTTTTACGAGATCACTATGTTTCAATGAAACTTATCTGACTATCGTTAAATCTCACCATGACGTCAGTATATCTATATGTATTTGTTTGTATGCGTATGTAAATTGTAAGCTGCTCATAACGTTTGAACAACTTAATCAATCGAGGCGCGTTAACGGCATTCGATTGGGTTTCAACAAAATAAGACGCCCTGAAAATTTGATTTAACTCTGTTCCGCAGTTTTTGGGATATTTCAAAAAGACCTCAAAAATTTCACCGTAACAATGTTTTTTAAATAACTTTCTGACAAATGTAATGTTCCGATTGATTAAAAAATCTAATTAGGTAGCTCTTTGCCTCAAAAACAATGCCGCAAATTGAATCAAAATTAATAAATTAATTTGGGAGTTATCGTTGGCGAAAATTTTTGAAGAAAAAAAACGACATCGACATAACTTCGATTTTTTTGAAAGAAAGAAAGAAAGAAAATATTTATTTGCAAGAATATGGGTGTTACAAGTTGTTAAAAATTAATTAAGTTAATAGTATTTAGTAGTATATTAGTAGTAGTAGTAATAGTTTAGAGGTATAGGTATTTACGTTGCTTTGAATGCCACTCGAAAGTTCGAAATCCATCATCATTTTGTAATAATATATATTTTCGAAAATAAAAATTCTACAAAAAAAGTATTTTCACGCCCGTATCCGCGAAGAGTTAGGCAGAGGTACAACAAGTACACCCACGATTTGCCGAAGATTCATCCCATAATGTGATAGGTGCCAAACCTATCGCCAACCGGGCACTTATCCAGTCCTGGGCAACGTTGTTTTTATCAGAAAACTGAAAAACGTCCCGGGAATCGAACCCGGAACCTCATGCGGTCAACACCGACACCGGGCCACTAGACCACAGAGGCGACTAAACTAAAACTAAAATTCTATAATTTTTACAAACTAGGTTTTTGAATTCTTCGAGCTCAAAAATACACCTATGCGTGTGTACGGTTTTTGCTTCTATGAACTTAAAATGTCTCATTTTAGGGGGAAGTTTCAAGGATGGCCTGCAGGGTCAAATGGCTTACAGACTTTAAAGGTTATCAATCCTTTTTTATTTTATTTAAACGCTGACTGAATAGTACTTGCAAAACTGTTTCGATTTTTTGATAAGAAGTGTATCGATGATCCCTACGTCTATAGCGACATGTCAAAAATGTAACATTTTTTTATTACATATACGGCTTTAAATTGTTCAAACGCTCATATCTATATAAGATTTTTTTTCGTTTTATATATTTCGGTACTTATACAAATCGAATAAGAGAACATTGTCGGAGATGCGGGTATCTATGTATACTATCGTTCTGTACGATGTTTTAAAATGCGCGTTTTAAAATATAAAATCCTGTATAAAGAGACATTTCTTTATTAATATATTTTTAATATTTTTGGGTGGTGATCTTAAATTGTTTAAGGTATGGTATTGAAAATAAATTAAGTTGTTGTTTTTCATAAAACATTTATATTTTATGAATTCATCGCAGTATGTTTTCCGTTTTTTTTGTTTTCAGCGTATAAAGAGGTATCTCAGACTTGTCTGATATAAACGTCAATGTAAAAGCGGTCACATATCAGTTTTTTCGAGAAAATATTAAAAAAATAAAATATTTAAATACTATCATGGACTCACTAAATCTAATAACTTATTGTAGAAAAAAATGTTTATAATTATGCATAGAATTATTTAAAGAAATATTTTACGCTCTCCTGTAAACCTCAGTTTTTGACATGTCCCTTTATAGGTACGTATCGTTAAGTTGTGCCTATATCACAAGTAAATAATATTTTTGCTTATTTTGGGATTACATCATTCGTGTAAATTGTCCAGCCATATTTCTTTATTGATTATTTTTATACTCAAACTAGAGAATAAAATTTATGAATTATCTTTTAATAAGAATTTTAGTGGAATAACAATATGGTGTATGAAATCAAGAAAAGTATAGTAAAATATATTTTCAAGGAATCGTCTAGATCTTGAAAAGGATCACAATTAATTAGTATTATAATTATGTGTCACACCATATCTACGCAAGATACAGGCGTGATAATGAAAGAGGTAAGTGCTAATCGCGTATCTAGTGTGCTGATAACAACATTCCACCAGTTTCATTCCTCCTGTGAACATTATTGTGTATGTTTTGTGTCGGAATCTGTGGAAATTCTACACGTGCGCAACATAGAAGCTGTTTGGACGCTCTTTTATTCGGTAAGTGGTAGTGTAAGGTTAAAAGTACAAGTGTCTTTATGCGTGACACACAAAACATTTAGTGAAATTGGAACAATAAACTTTCATTCGCATTCATATACGATTTTTATATATACTTGTCTACTTGATAATATTTGAACATGAGACTTAATGACTAGTTTAGTATTTTTATTAAATGTTTACTCCCGAAGCATAAAAAGAGTGTTATAAATTCATTACTATGTGTGTTTGTCTGTGGCACCGCAGTTGTTAAACGGGTGTCTCGATTTGGATTCGGTTTTCCCGTTTGAAAGTTGATTTTCTAGCGGTAGTTCTTAGACTTGTTTTATCAAAATTGTTACGGCCGTTTCAAGGTCATCACCATATTTCTATTTGATGTAAGGAATTAAGAAATTGGTACAGGCTTGATGGATACGAAATATTTTTCGCCTGAATTGTTAGATTATAGAAAAACTTTCTTGGCTCTGCTTCCCGAGGGTTCTCAACTTAGGTGATTTTAATAGGAGAGCAGATACTTTGCAAGCTGGTATCGCATTAGCAACAACCCATAATATGTTGCAAATGGTCATGGGAAGTGACCTCTCCTCAACATTAAGTAGCTTAGGTACCTGCTGGTATATCAGCTGATTCTATAAAAACCGGTGTACAATGAAGGCTTAAATCCATACTTAATATTATAAATGCAAACAGTCTGTCTGTCTGGTATGCTTTTAAGGCTAAACCGAAACTCTTGATAGGTACCAATTTCGACTTTAACTGATCAATTTTTTTGATTTTCGCCGTGTTGGTCCCGGCCTCCTTTGTAGAATAGGCCAACTGTCGTTCTGCCAGGCAGGTCGTAAAAGGCGACCGATTGGCTATTGAGTCACTACCATCGTGGCTACTAGGTGGTAGAGTTCTGCATTGTCTCGCCCGGGTCTAGTCACTATCATGTTCCGGTTTGGAGGGTAAGGTAACCCGTAAACTTATGCATGTGGCATTAGACTTCGCTACAAGATAGGAACGCACCATTAACACCTTTGATGTCTATAGGCGATGGTTGAATCTTTCCATCAGGAGACCCATCTGCTTGTTTACTATCTTAAGATATATTTAAAAACAATAACAAATAGAGTATTTGTTAATTCAATAATAAATTATCAAATAACCTGTTAATTTAATAACAAAATAACAAGTAGTCTATTTGTTGATTTAGTAACACGTTTTTTGTTGTTTCCCAAAGCCTTACAAATATCACAGATAGAACTTGTTCAGACGCAGCGACGATAGATGAAAATTGACATAGTAAGCCAAACACATATTTTGTGATAATTTTAATTATTTTCGTAATATTATTTTGTTTGTTTTGCTATCGGACAAAACTTGCTATAATTGACACCTCTCTTAGAGAGTTATTATATTCTTTGATTAACATCGAATCGCTAACATTGTCCTTTTAGTAAATATACATACACAGAACTAACTTAATTCCCCGAATCTATTCCTTACAATCAAACCGAACAAGTACTTATTATGTCAGTATGGTGACCCTTTGACTAATGTTACCTTCCCTGTTTTTAAACGAAATATGGTAATAACGCCTTTCTTCTACGATCCATTAAAAATGTAAAGAAACTGTATGATTTCTTTGAATTTGATTTATTAAACACTTCTAATCAACTTAAGCATAAAATCAGCTGTTTGAAACTGTTTTTTTTTAGGGCAATTAGCCCACCTCTCGTTCCCACCACTGTAACTTCTGTAAACCAGAATCAACAGCGGCAACCGTCCTGATAACCTCTGAGTTGCGAGCTCAGGGTGCCCTGGGGAAAAGCTAAGCTGTCTTGGATTCCGCAACGAAATTATTCAGAAGTATATAGGAGGAGTAGGAAAATACACCCTGTTTCCCTCCCTTTTTAGCAGGAGACAGCAAAATGTTAAAAGCATAAAAATGCTACGAAATGAGACTTTTACAATCAGGTTAAGCCTGATTGCTATTGCACCACGGAAGTTTGGAAATTAGGGACCTACCAGAATGACCTACTTAATTTTGCTTCCAGTAGTAAGTGTGACAGAATCGTTTGAAGGCACGGATGTTCCCACGTGTACCCACAAGGTCGGAGTAATAAATTACACCGGATATACATTGGATACTATCAAGCATTTGGCGACGTTCGTTTTGCCAAAGATTACACTCCCAAAGAATGTGATGTGCAGTTTGTTCATTTTTTCAGTTTAATATAGAGCACTCACAAAAAGGAGAAGGAACTAATTTAAATGAGAATAATTTTGCTTTAAAATTACCGTGGCTAGTGAGAAACTGTGCAACACAATGATCTATTTCTATCCAAGTTTTATTTAAGCGATCCCGGACGCATGGGAAAAAGTTATATAAATGCCGTCCTTTAGTTGAACAAGACCAACGCGACTGCCATTCATCAATTAATTCATTAGTAACTTCGATTACGAGATTAAAAAGGCGATGTATTTTTGTTTGAGCTTGCGAGTTGATAAATTCTGGGTTGGTAAAATTCCTAGAATTGTAATACGTCTGATAAAACGGGTAAAGCTTCGGAGCTTACAGTGCGATATGCTTTGCATAGAAATATTAGTGCTAGACGCTGATTTTGAAGTAGTTTGCGCCGGATCGCACCACTCGTAACTTTATCAGCCCACGCTGAACAAGCATAACAAATACAACCCAAATACGTTGCGTTATAAATTATCTTTAAAGTGTTAAACGTTAACTGTTAGCTACGTTTGAAACTTTTAGCTACGTTGTTTACTATTTCCAAATTGCTGTGTATTTATTTATTGCTGTATTATGACCGCCCCGTTAGTCGAGTGGTTAGCAACCCTGACTACGCAATCGGCGAGGTTTGGGTTCGATCCCCGACGGGGACAAGCATTTGTGTGATGAGCATAAGTGTTTGTATTTCCGGGTTTGAGTGTTTATTATGTATGTAAAAGTATTTATATATGTATTTCTATTTATTAGTATCGTTGACTAACACCCATAACACAAGCAAATAATTTGCTTACTTTGGGGTTAGATCAGTAAGTGTAATTTATCCCGTGAATATTATTAGTAATATATTTATATTCATTTATATTATTGCTGCGTTGCTTTTTAGCATTAAGGCTAACATTACTACGATACATGAAAGCAATTGTGATGCCTGGTAACTCTCCTTTTACATTAAAGCCCCGTTTTCACTATAATTAGTGCGAGTGTGAGTGTTTAATGCAGGTGCTTAGTATTAAGCAAAAAATACGTGAAGATAGCTGTGGATCAGTGCGAGTGATTTGTAATCAGCGTAGTAAAAGTTAATAGATGCTGATTACTTATCATCGCACTGATCAACGGCTGTCTTCACGTATTTTTAGCTTGATACTAAGCACCTGCATTAAACACTCACACTCGTACTAATCAAAATGAAGACGAGGCTTTAGTTAAAATGCCGTATGTTTTTCCTAATATAAAATAATACCTAATGATAGAAAAAGTGAGTCGAGAAACTTACCTTGGGGTTAGGGCTTGTTAACCGGTTAATTTACAAACTTAAATCAGCGCAAGTCGATAAAAAGCAAATTGGTAAGGCTTGGTTCCCTAACCTTAAAGTTACCGATTTTCTTATAAAGCAAAATTATAAGGATTTGTATTAATAAACTGGTTTATAGAGGTTTCTTTTTTTAATCTTTCTTTGATTTTCGTCGACTCCAATTTTCGCTCGCACTGTGTTATGACCTAGGGCTTGAAACCGGTTAATAAATGTATTTAGCGGTTTTTATAAAAGTTTTCGTTTGGAGCGTATCTGAGATGAGAGCGCTTTATAAACCTGTATAAACCGTTTAATCCAAAACCGTGGAATTGTAAGTCATGCACAGTGCAGATAAAAATTGGGAGCGCGAACATCAAAGAAATATTATGAAAAAAACCTTTATAAACCGGTTTATTGATTCAAAACTCTTATAATTTTGCCCAAGGAAATCGGTATTTTTGAGATTAAGGTAGAGCCAAACCTTTACAAACAGCTCCTTATGTACTTAGGTACGTTGATTGGGTTTGAAAATTAACCGGTTAACAAGCTCTTGTATGACATATCATTCATGGGTTTTAGCCAAATTAAACCGGTTTATTTAGGTGTTAACTAAAAAAGCGCTCTTATTTCAGATATATCCCGATCAAAAGCTTTTATAAAAACTGCTTGAAGCCTCTATTAACAGGTATATTTTATATCTGGTTTTAAACTCTGCCAGTAACTATAAGAGTTGAGCTACACGGAATCGCCTTTTTCCGTCGCCTTATCCTTTTCTATCTCTCGGAGTCACCTTTGCTAGAGCGAGAAAGACAACGGGAAACCAATAAATAGCACGCTGCGGAATCCTCGACACGATAGCATTCCCGCTACCTTTTCCCCGTGTTGGATCCGGGCTCCTTTGAAGATTAGACTAACTGCCGTTCTGCCAGGCCGGTTGTAAAACGCAACCAATTGGCTATGCGAGTCACTACCATCGTGGCCACTAGGTGGAAGAGTTCTGCATTGTCTCGCCCGGGTCTGGTACCACCGCCTTATCTATTCCGGCCGCAATAGTGTCAGTGCTTGTCGCTGTCGTGTTTCGGTTTGTAGGGTAAGGTAGCCGGTAAACTTATGCATGTGGCATTAGACCTCGCCACAAGATAGCGATGCACCATTAACTTCTTTGGTGTCCATAGGCAATGGTTGACTCTTTCCATCAGGAGAC
Organism: Apodemia mormo; assembly: GCA_036924255.1. NCBI lineage: Eukaryota > Metazoa > Arthropoda > Insecta > Lepidoptera > Riodinidae > Apodemia > Apodemia mormo. Next base: position 2,506,083 of record JAUPFN010000012.1, on the reverse strand, counting down.
CCATCTGCTTGTTTGCTATCTTACGATATAGCGCTTCAGCAAGTACCTAACAGTTTTGTATAACAGAAAAATATATATAGAACAAAAATGAGTACACGTCAGATACATATATAAAACTACCTACCCGCTTTACTCATTATGAAAATACACTAAATTTAAAGGTGAACCATGCCAAACATTTGAACGGCACACATTGTTATCTCTTCTGAAAAGTGTTTACGAAAGAAACCGCGGGTACATTTCGTAATCTTTTATATTGATAACAATACTACACGTTTATTGTGTGGTACAATGTAGATATTGTAGATATTTTGAGAGATTAACATTTTCTGTGACAATTTCCTATTATCTAGAATTATTTAGATACTTAAAAGATTTGGACGTTTCTTTGATTGTCCATAACTTCAAAATAAATTATTTTTTTCCTACATCATAGAAAAGCAAATAAGCAGATAGCTCTTCTGATGGAATGAGACAAATATCTTCTGACACCAAAGATATTAAGGTTGTGTTGATATCAATGTGGCGGGATGGTAATGTCACAATCACACCGGAATATGACAGTGACAAGTATTATTGCCATTGCAACAAGAATAAATAAGGCGGTGGTAACAAATGATTACAATATCAAAAACAGATTCTTACTTTTATTATTTTCAAACACCTATTAACAACATTTAGCTGTACAAGAGAGTTACAAGAGAGTACCTACCTTTAATGTTATAGTTTCTTTATACACCGAATAACAACCCTCGTACAGCTTATAACAGCTTGTATAGCTATTGTGCAGCCGCGCATAACGCAATAAGCTGTATAACTTGGGGCCCTTTTTGGTGTTATATCGACTGTAGAAGCGCTTCTACAGCCTTTGTACGACTAAGTTTACAGCTTTAAGTATAAAAATGAACTTTAATGCAGTCTATATACAGCTTAACGTGCTACTTGGGGATATTGCAGAATTTGACCACCTAAGTATTCACAGTGGTAGTGACGTGTTTGGATATTGATTTGCCTTTTACGAAGATAGAATGCACAGATGGTCCATTCCTCGAAGGAAGCCCAGGCACTACTTTATTGCAACTGAAATACGCAAGTGGCACGAATTAACTCAAGGTCTGGCTGTTAGAAAAAATGTACTTCTTATACAGTGGAACAGATATACAGAAGATGATGATTGAGCCCCCAGAAGCTCAATGGTCATGGTCTGTCTATTAGATTCTTCTTTTTTTGATTTTTAGAACATGTGTGTTTTAATTGAACAAGAAATGTTAATGTGGCACTACGTTTTTTTTATAGTAGGGGGGGGGAGCAAACGAGCAGATGGTGCACCTGATGGTAAGTGATCACCGCCGACCATGGACATCCGCAATACCGGGGGTATTGCAGCTGCGTTGGCGGCCTTTTAAGAATGAATAAGCTCGTTTCTTGAAGGTCCCTAAGTCGTATCCGTTCGGAAACACCACCGAGGGTAATTTGCAAAACATTATTGCAAATTAAATTACCTTAATTTCTTCTTATTTGACTTGAAATATCTTAAACTTATAGTTACTTGCCACATGACTTACTTGTTTGAGGATTGGAAACTGACAGCTCTTCTAATCGCAGTGTTGCATGCGCAATTTGATCAGTTACCCTGTTTTGTAAGTCAAAACATGAGGTGTACCTGTCACCATAGCAGTAAAATTATGCCGTTTCCAGGCTAGTCATCAAATTATAATTCTGTCACCAAGTCTAGATAGTGATCTGGACTAGATGGTAGAGTTCTCTCGAGCCAAGGAACTAAACAGACAGACAGATAGAGATACAAACATTGCACGTCTTTTATAAGCTGTCTTGCCCAAAATAATCATAGCTTAACAATAGGGTTACCTTGGTGTGAATGTACTATAATATCAACTGTAAATACCCTGATATGAATTTGTGGTAAACTAAATCTCCATATTTGTAAAATTAAAACGATAAGTCGCCTCTGTGGTCTAGTGATCCGGTGTCGGAGTTGACCACATGAGGTCCCGGGTTTGATTCCCGAGTCGGGCAATTCAAAAATGTGTTTTTCAGTATTTTGACAAAAACAGCGTTGTCCGGGATTGGAAAAAGTTCCCAGTATGCGATAGCCAGACCACCTATAACATTGTGGGACTAAGTATCTTCGGCTAATCGTGGGTGCATTTGTTGTACCACTGCCTACCTCTTCGGGGATATGGGCGTGAAGATACTTTTTAAAATGACCCCTTCAGAGTGAATTAGGTATCTTGAAAATAAAAAAATATTAAGGAAGGTATGATTTAAAAAAATGAGATCTTGAACGGAAGGGTTTAATGTTTACGTAGATTTAGTCTTAAAAATTTTGTAGAGCACATACTTTTACAAATGTGTTTTTTTATGTTTGCTATCTCAGAACTTTTTTGTTTCAGCCTCGCTCTCTCTCAGAATTTATTAAATAATGAATGACCGAGTTCTGGAATACTGAAAATAACTTCCCATATCAATTTTTTAGTTTTTTTCATTTGAGGGAATTTATTTTTAATTTGGGAGAGTCTACTTCCCATCTAGTATAATCCCATTTACCTATTTAAATTTGGTGAAGATTTGATTCAGGGTTCCAAAGATATAGAATATTGAAAGTCAGTTATTGCAGTTAAACTGCGCTTATATTATTTCAAGTATTCTATTTCAAGTAATAGCATTTGTTATGCTTCCTAATGGCGACTTATTCGTAAATGCAACTTTCATTGACAACCACGGATTAGATATTTGTTCTATGTTGACAACCATAATAAGATTCGAACATTGAGTACAACTTACAATAGACTAATGATATTTGATTTCTTGCCCAAATTAATTCTTTTAATAAATTAATTAATTTTTTATTAATTCATTAATCTGAGGCGCGGTAAAATAGAACACGGTGTTTCGATTGGCTGATTCAAAATCAGTATTTTAGCGCGCGTGTTTACAGCTCACTGGATTAGACGGTACTAATTCTTTTGGATTATTATAAGATCTTTTGGTCTGACATGTTGACAGAACAATTGTTTTATTATTAGTCTCTAGTCTGTTTACTCAATGGGTTTGAATTAAGTGTAGTAGGGTGAGGCTGTTACGATGTACCTACATGTCTTGCTTACATTACGAATACATCTTAAGGCCCTGATCGACGTACGAGCCTATATTGCGGTTTGAAAAGACGGTTATATCACAGAATATTTAAAGACGAGCAGAAGTCAATGTTACATACAAGTAATATTCGAGCACAGCACACATAGACACCTCTCACGGACGCGATATACTGGACACCTCGGACTGGTGCGGAACAAATTGTCCAGATCCATTCCGAGATATCGCGTCCGTGAGAGGTGTCTATGTATGCGCTGCTCGAATATCACATGTATATAGATTGACTACTGTTAGTCTCCAGTATACTGTGGTTATACTCATGGCTCGTTGTTGCTGATCGAATAGCGAGTTCTTCTTCTTCTAGAATTAGCGAGCGAGCAAAATCGAAATACTATATTGCTATGATATAACGGCTAGCTTTACCTACGAGCCATAAAACCGCAATTTTACTTGGCCGTTAATTAGGGCTTTTTCTTTTCTCAGCCGATAAAACAAAGAACTTCGTTTTAACCATGCTCATGTGTAGAATTTTTAAAGTTCTACTATTCTACGAATTTCATAATTTCTAAGAAATTCGGTTAAATGTCAAGGATTAGGTTTGCACAGCTCGATGAGATGATGAATCAGTCATGTTTATAAATTTGTCAGTCAGTAAATCTCAGTTTATGAGGTCTGTTGGTCTCCCGTGTTGGTCCGGGCCTTGAAGAATAGAGAATCTGCCATTCTGCCAGGCAGTTTGTAAGAGGCGAATTATTGGCTGTGTGAGTCATTACCATCGTGGCTATTAGGTGGTTGAGTTCTGCATTGCCTCATCTGGATCTGGTACCACCGCCATGCCTGTTCTAACTGCAATAGCGTTACGGCCTGGCCACGGGAAATTAGCGCCTGCGATTTTTCGCGCGGTGCGAACGGTGACGCGTCTGGCGTCTACAACATATGTATGGGAAAGTACTAAATATGCCACGCGGCGTGGCGACCGGCGGGGCGACCGACGAATTTTGCCGAGCGAATCGCGTGCGGGGTGAGGGCCGCATCGAGCGAGTGAAACAACATTTATTTATTTCTATTACATTATATCAGTACCTATATATTATTATAAGTATTAGAAGCAGCGAAAACGCAAAGCCGTCGAGTTAGCGACCAAAAAAAAGGTCCTCTGGAGTAATTTTATAATTTTTAACAGTAATTTTTATAATAAATCAAGGTAGCTCAAATATTTTTAATAACATTATTATCCTATATGAAGTTATTGGTAATTTTAGTGATGCATAAAATTTTAACAGTATTTGCTAATATAAATAACAGTCGTTAATTGTTAAAAAAATATAGTACGAAATTTAATATGTTAACTGTTAAATGATCCATGCCTAATCAGCACAACGGATGCGCCGAGGCCGCCGTCATAGTGGCGGTCCTGGCGAAATAGTCTAAGAACCAAAACGGTTTAGTTGTAGTTGCCGAGAAATACTCTAAGAACATTTTAAGTTTAATTTTCAAATACTAGGCCAGTAATTTGTAAGTCTGGTCACCACATCTATACAAATAAATAAAATTGGAGTTTCTGTTTGTAATATTAAAATAACCGGTTTTAACTAAATGCATATGGATGTATGCATGGTACATGTACGAAAATAACACTTTTTACGATTTTTATCTATCTGTTTGTTCCAGCTAATCTCTGGAACGGCTGGGCAGGACTTTTGTCAGTCTGTCTGTTTGTTCTGGCTAATCTCTGGAACGGCTGGATCGATTTTGACGGGACTTTCACCATTAGATAGCTGATGTAATAAGGAGTATTTTAGGCTACTTTTTTATCTATACATCAATACAAATAAAATTGAAGTTTCTGTTTTTAATATTAATACAACCAGTTTTAACTAAATGCATATTGATGTATACACGGTACATATACCATAATTACACTTTTTTTACGATTTTTGTCTGTCTGCCTGTCTATTTGATCTGGCTAATCTCTGGAACGGCTGGACCGATATTGACCGAACTTTCACTGGTAGATAACTGATATATTTTTTTTATTTTTTTTTTATATCATAAGATAGCAAACAAGCAGATGGGTCTCCTGATGGAAAGAGTCAACCATCGCCTATAGACACCAAAGATGTTAATGGTGCGTTGCTATCTTGTGGCGAGGTCTAATGCCACATGCATAAGTTTACCGGCTACCTTACCCTCCAAACCGGAACACGACAGCGATAAGCACTGACGCTATTGCGGCAGGAATATGTAAGGCGGTGGTACCAGACCCGGGCGAGACAATGCAGAACTCTACCACCTAGTAGCCACGATGGTAGTGACTCGATAGCCAATCGGTCGCCTTTTACGACCTGCCTGGCAGAACAGCAGTTGGCCTATTCTACAAAGGAGGCCGGGACCAACACGGTGGAAAATAAGGAGTAACTTAGGATGTTTTTAAAAAAAATCCCACGCGGACGAAGTCGCGGGAACAGCTAGTCATAAGTGTAAACAAAATCCAGAGAAACAATTTTTCTTTCTTTTCACAATGTTGAATATACAATTATAGTAGTGTCGCCAAAAAATCGATAGTTATAATCTAGAAACGCCATAACGTCAATACTGTCGATAGTATTGAACGCTGCAAGTTAAATAAACTATCGATTGTGCCGGTATCAATCGTTGGACATAAACAAAATATCGATTCTATCAATAGCATTGTTAGACAATTTCGCATTTAGCATTGTTAGACAATTCGACCGCCCCGTTGGTCGAGTGGTTAGAGACCCTGACTACGCAATCAACGGGGCTCGGGTTCGATCCCCGACGGGGACAAGCATTTATGTGATGAGTATAAATGTTTGTATTTCCGGGTTTGGGTGTTTATTATGTATGTAAAAGTATTTATATATGTATTTCTATGTATTAGTATCGCTGACTGACACCCATAACACAAGCAAATAATTTGCTTACTTTGGGGTTAGATCAGTAAGTGTAATTTGTCCCGTGAATATTTATATTTATTTTATTTATTTTGTTAATGCATTTATCGATGTATTTAATACTATCGATAGTTTGTACAATCGATAGCATCGGTCAGTATTAGAATAAAGTTTACTATCGATAGTTTTAATAGTGGATAGTAACTGTGATTAATGCAATATTAAATAGCAATACTATCGATAGTATCGATACTTTTGATAGTTTATTTTTTTAATCATGAAAATTATCGATGCTATCGATTGTATTGCTGTTTATTGATAGTATTGTACTTAATGAGGTACTAAAACACTATCGATAATGGACTATCAAGCGGCAACACTATAAATCGAAGGTTTCGAGTTTCGACACTCATTCCAAAAGTTTGTCTTGATATAGTATGTATTCCTCATAATTCTTGTGAAATTCAACGTCTTAACTATACCCCGATTCTTATTTAAATCATGTACTACACATTCTTTTCCAAATAGTAAGTGACTAAATAGTAACTGACAAAATTACTCCCTTCCAAGCAATTTGAGATAAAAAAAGTCATCTTGCTCTCGGACTATACTGGACGCGGCGAAAAACGCAAGTCCCCGTGGCCTGAAATCCGCGACGCATGAATTTTCGCCTCGCCCGCCGCGCCGCGCCGCCGCCGCCTCCGCAGGTTCGCGTGACTGGGCGGTTAGCTCTTGTCAGTGTCGTGTTTTGGTTTGGAGTGTGACATTAACCACCTGCCGCTAGAATAGCAACGCATGTGTATGGCCGCGTTTCCGATTCGGTAGTAGTTTAAAAAAATGTTGAAGCGTCTAAATATCTTGAAAAAGTTTTATTGAATAAAGTACTTCTGATTTCTGATTTTATCATTAATATTTTTGATGTCTATAGGCATAGTCTTTACGGGGAGGTAGAGTTCTGCATTGTCTCGCCCGGGTCTGGTACGTCTTACCTATTCCTGCCGCAATAGCGTCAATGCTAGTCACTGTCGTGTTCCGGTTTGGAGGGTACAGTAGCAGGTAAACTTATGCATGTGGCATTAGGCCTCGCCACAAGATAGCAACACACCATTAACATCTTTGGTGTCTATAGGCGATGGTTGACTCTTCTCATCATCAGGAGACCCATCTACTTGTTTGCTATCTTATGATATAAAAAAACTTCTCTCTGGATAGGAAACGCGAACAAACTTTAATATACGTTTCGCTTTACAATTCACCAACTGATCGTTTCGCGACTTTGTGGTTATATGCAGGTCTAAGTTTATTGACTATATAACGATGCCTATCAATCATTTCTGCGGTAATCGGGACAAACAGCTTTACGTGTTCGCTAAGTATAGAAATGATTGCTACTTTTTTTAATTTTCATTGGATGAAATGAACAAAAAAATTACAATGATTTAACATGCGAAATTTCACTGGCAATGATTTTCACAAATAAAATTACCCGAACGTCAAATGACCATAACCTATTAAAAACGAAATATGAATTATAATTTATAACCACTGATTATTTCATTGAGATAGCTGTTTCATTGAGGATGACATTTCACAGACAGGAAGAGAAATAGCAAATGCAAATGTATGAAAATGCATTTATATGAAATGTTACATGCTACTCGTAAAATGTTCCATTCCTAGCGCTCATCCAAAGCCTGGAAATGCTAATGTAGCGCTACCAGACTGCAAGCTACGACTAAGATATTTTTTTCGAAAATTCCTAAGAATTTTCTTTTGATAAATGTATCTAGAACTCTACCTGTAATAACACAATATATAATTGAGTAAAAATATTGGCTCATTAAGGAAAAATTTCATTCACTTGACACAAGCAACAAAAAACAATCTTGTTATACATGCATTTCGCCTTTACTAAGTAAATAAATAAGGTTTTAAAGCTATAAGAGATTTACCAGTAAACAAATTTCAAAAATTTGTTTAAAATTTTTGTAAATAAGTTATAAAAATTCAAAGCATTGTGAAAACTTGAACATGTTGCTTGTGGTACCATCTTATAATTATTATTATATTTACTTAAAAATTACATATTAAATATCTTATTTAAAAAAATAATAGGATTAATTTATTACGCCGGATCCTCTCAGTATGTGGCCGCGTTTACAATTCAGTAATAAAAACATGAATCATCAAAAGTGTCGCAAAAATTTATTTCTTTAAATTGATTATTTAATTAATGGAGTTATGATCTCCTCATGATGATGATGATCAGTCGAATAGACTAATCAATAGATCACGAGGCAGACTAGATTCCAGATTTTTTAAATAGAGAAAGCCTACTAAAACCTTGGTCGAAAAGGCAAAACCTAAGATTGAAAACTCCCTATGATGAACAACAACAATAATCTACTACGCTGGGTTTGTGTAAAAACCAATACCTTATCTTGAAAAGTTGGGTTAAGAGAGTAAGTACTTCAGTTGTATTTATTAACTCCATCGAGTTCAGTTTCCATTACCGGTGCCGTTTCGTATCATTGTTAAAAGATCTTCCGATTACTCCTTTATCTTATCGCCCCAGCATCCTTATCTGTTAGTTTACGTACCACCATTCTCGTGTTATGTGAGTGTTACTGCTGAAATACGATTGTTAAAGAAAAATGCAACTTAAAATTAGGTAAGTTCTTTAATAGTTTAAAATTACAATATTATAATAGGTTTGGGAAAATACATTACATATAAGAGTTTTAGCCTTGATCCTGTGAAAACTTCGAAACTTTTAAGAAACAAAAATACATATTCGACACGATTGGAAAAAATATTTTCTTTGTTTCAAATTATTTTTCTTTGTTTAAAAAAGTTTTCAAGTTTTCCCTAGTTTTTTTCTATCAGTGCTTTTCTATTCGTGCTAAAACACAAAGTAAGATACTTATAGGAAAGTATTGATCAATATTATACATGCGAATTTCGTCAGTAACGATGCACTCATTTAACTTATGTGTATATATTGTACATATATGTATCTAGCGATCAATATAATTATGGAATCGATTACAAAGCAAAGAAGAATTTTCTCATTGAATATTGAGCCACATTGAACCACCGACAAGTAGCTCAGAGGTCATAGTATTGCCTGGCTTTATGCCAAGATCGCAGGCTATTTCCTTTGTTTAAAAAATATTTTTAGGAATAGTTTGCAAAATCTAAAAGTACACGATTCATAATGCTTCTTCGTCGATGAGAAAAAAATATATGAAAGATATACCATTCGATGTTGGTCAAGATTTATATTGCCCGTCAATAGATTTAAAAATAAATTAAAAAAAAATAGTGCAAAAATCCTACTATAGCCTTAGTGAATATTTTAATGATAGAATTTGTCTCTAATATGATGTGCTTCTTTGTTTTTCGTTTATGTTTATATTTTTATATTTTTTATTAAATAGCCTTACACTTACCATCAGGTGCGCCTCTTGCTCGTTTGCCCCCTCTTCTATAAAAAAAGCCTTAATGGGCAGGTAATTTTAAATTATATGAAATTTTTAAATTCTTAAAATATTATTATATTTATAATTTGATTGATTATTTTTATTTTTTAAAAACTGAGGAACTGTATGAAACTAGAATTTTGTTGTAATTAATTGACGGTATAATCTAAAACAAAAAAATCTAATTATTTTAATATTTGCACACCATATCATGGTTGAGTATGTTGGTAGTTTAATAAAATTTTAATAACTTGTATCTCCCATATTCTGGCAAATAAATAATTTAATTTCACCTCATTCCATAACATAATTATAAAAAAGTAAGTGTAAATAAATATTACAGAAATATTAATTTTTATAAATATTAGTAGTATTGATAGTTGGTATTGTATGTCGTTCAATAATTTTTTTTCCTATGTGAAGAAAAGAGCAAACAAAAAGTACACGAATAATGGAGAAGGGGCTATAAAGGAAAAAAATGGAAAATTGCACGCGCTGTAACTGTACAATGTACATCTATTTGGTGGAACGAATGTCTATTTTATTTTATAAGCTAAAAGCTAAAGAAAATCTTGGTTTCATATTAATTATATTTAAAGAATACAGACTTAGACAGCCATTTAAAATAGGAAATCCTTCCAGGATATACGAGTCTATTGAAAAAAGTGAAGTTTTTTTAACGTGATAACGTCTTATAAATCAATGAACGCCGGCTGCACGCCTGAAAAAGTATGATTCATTGTCATGTTCCGCCTGAGTCAAGAGTGCAAGCAAGAGCGCGGAACGAGCGATAGAAAGACGTAATCTTGATTTCTTACGACCTTTTTACGTAAAATTATCGTCTGTAAGCCGACTAAAGTGGGGATTTTTTTTTCGCAAACCCCATAGTGTAGGTTATTGTTGGATAGGGTTCTAAAAATATTGTAGGTTTGTTATAACGATTGTTCGATTAAATTCGGAGGGCCCTCTCCCTGGCCTTTGCCAGCTAAATTATTGGTTTTGGATTTGTGAAAAAATACACGACTGATAAAAGGACAGACTGGCAAATACGGAAACACTAAATTGTTGTGCATAATTCTTAATGTTCTTATTGCTCAATATTATCACACTTATCTTTCATGTTTAAATATAAAAATAATCAAATGTGAGTAATAAAATTAGTGTATTTTTATTAATTTTTAATATCATTCACAGCAAACATAATATTTATCGAATGTTAATACTAACCCAATTTTGGGAGTTCCCTTTTAAATAGAGCCATAGCACACAGAGTATAAAATAAACAGAGTTGTCACATCGAGTAATGTTTTTCTCTAAAATTCCCTATGTTCCTGTTGTAATGAAAAAACAGCTAAGTGTGTCAATCTACGCGCAATCTGGGTTCCTCAGTTGCCCATTACTATAATTTGGACTTCATATTTTATTACTATAATTTGGATTTAATTTCATACTATGAACATTTAACCTTTGCAAATGAACACTTTACGTGTTAGAGTAGGTACCCTAAATAATATATTTATGTTTCAAAGTCTTAATTTACCATTTTGTCGGCATGAATAATGTGTACATACATGCCAAATTATAGCTTTCTAGTACTATGAATCTCTGAGCTAAGCTGTGGATGGACGAACGGATGGACACAGTAAAACTACACTAACTACAAATTTACAAAACACTGTAAATCCCTAGTAGTACATAAAATTAAAACAGCCTAATGAAAACTGCTCAAAAATCGAACAACATTACATAAAATATATATTATATTTTTTGTGATATTGTTCGGTTTTTCAGCCGTGTAAAGGATGTGCCCTAATTTTTTTTTTTTTATACAAGAGGGGGCAAACGAGCAAGAGGTGCACCTGATGGTAAGTGATCACCGTCGCCCATGGACATCTACAATACCAGAGGTCTTGCAGTTGCGTTGCCGGCCTTTTAAGAATGAGTAAGCTCTTTTCTTGAAGGTCCCTATGTCGTATCCGTTCGGAAATACCCCTGCCGGTAATTGGTTCCACAACAGAGTAGTGCGAGGTTAAAAGTGTCGGGAGAAACGCACAGTAGTGGATTTCCAGACATCGAGATGGTGAGGATGGAACTTCAAGTTTTGACGCGATGTCCGATGGTGGAATTCGGTGGCAGGAATTAATCCAAACAACTCGTCGGAACACTCTCCATGATATATACGATAAAAGACACAGAGAGAACCTACATCTCTGCGCAATGCCAAAGAGTCAAGCGGTTTCGAAATGGCCTGGTCGTCAACGATTCGAACCGCTCTACGCTGAATGCGATCAAGAGGAAGAAGCTGGTACTGAGGAGCTCCGGCCCAGAGATGCGAACAGTACTCTATGTGAGGCCGAACCTGTGCCTTATAAAGTTGAAGGCGATAGATCGGCAAAAAGTACTGTTTCGCTCTGCTAAGCACACCGAGCTTTTTGGAGGCTAGTTTAGCCTTGCCTTCCAAATGACCGCGAAACTGAACGTAATTCGATATGTCAACTCCCAGGATTCCGACACTAGCTGAGGCTGTCAGGAGAGTATCCTGTAGAAAATTGAGGCTGTCAGGAGAGTAAAATAATGTATGTTTCAAGGTTTTGTTTTACCATTTTGTAAGGGTGACTCATCTATATTATATATTATTCTCTTATAATTAATGATATATAATATATCTATCTATCTGTCTATCTATGTAATATATATGCGAAAGTTTGGATGTTTGGATGGATGTTTAGATGGATGTTTGTTACTCAATCACGCAAAAACTATTGAATGAATTTGAATGAAATTTGGCACACAGGTAGATAATGACTTGGAATAGCACATAGGCTTTTCCAAGTCATTATCTATCTGTGTAATTATTTGTCGCGGAAAAATTAGGTGATCCCGCGGGATTCACTAAAAATTCTTATAATGCAGCGGGCTGTACGCTGCAGCTAGTATATATATAAATGCTAAGTTGCAGCTTTCTAATACTAAGAATCTCTGAGCTAACTTCATACGGGCGGACAGACAGACGGATGCTCGGACGCACGGATTCCTAGTTGACTCGGAATCACTACAAATCCCCATAAAATAAAAACAACCTAATGAATTTGCAATTTCATTTTTTTAAACATTTAACGACCAGAACATTTTTCGTACCTGACCGTGGCACGGGTATTCAATCAGTAGCAAGCGAAAGAAACCAAGTGATTGCTGACAAAATCAAATAGGATTTCAGCTGTGCAGTGGGCGATTTTCAATTGCCGCAGCAACCACTTTTTCCATTGTTTCGAAAATGAGTAGTGTTTTTTCTTACATAAAAATTGATGATCTTTGAGATGAAATTTAGTTATTTCGGTAGGCCAATTGTACTAGATACCTAGGTACGAAGCATCATTGATGCTGCCACTGATAAGGCCAGTCATGAGGATATGCAGCACTGCATTTTCGTATAGTCCTACCTCTCCTCTATATCGAAGGAAAACGAAATTTGGCAATCTTATCATACTAGAAATCGGATATTTTTTATTTCATTTTTTAATAGCGCCACTTAGTTTTTCACATTGCAGCATAGCCATTTCATATTCCCCCATTAATGAAGTATCTAATTATCTACCTATATACTATCCGATAGTCTAATGGGACTAGAATACTATAATTAAACCGAGTAACAGAGGCGCTAATATCAAGTGTCACAAGTTGCACAATTACTACTGATACAACTTAAACAGCCATAGAGTGCTGGGCGGGAGTAGCGAGTTTCGTCAATATTTGCTCACAGATTATCCCAGCGCCATTACAATAGATTACAGAGATAACAAATATTTCGGCGTTTTGTAAACGCTAATACAATTCTGCATTACAGTAAATAATATGTTTGGATATCTGTTGTACGCTTTTTTGATTGTTGTACGCTTGTTCATTGTAGTTTGTTATCAAGGTGATACGTGGATTGCTTACATTCTTTTCAATATACTACTAGTTAACTATTTATTTATTTATTGTTCAGAAAACTTACAGCAATTTAACACAATAATGTTGTAAAATCTAGGTAACAAAATAAGCCAATTAAGAGTTTCCATAATTAGACAACAGTATACTTACAGCAGACACTATGTGTACAATATACAAATTTGACTTGCAAGTTAGTTTTCAAATAATAAGTTCGAAAGAATACGCCTTATTTGAGTTTTAGGGAAATACAGTAGGTTCTTTTTTCTCGCAAACTTACTTTATTAAAAAAATATGGTTCTGACGCAGAATGCCAATTTCTCAAAATGTGAACATGACGCAAAACGTCAACTTCGCAAAACGCCAATTTCGCAAAATGCCAACTTCGCATAATGTCAACTTCGCAGAATGTCATCTTGCGAAGGGCGTTTTGAGGAACGTGAATGCGAATTAACGTTTTGAGAGGTTGTCATTATGCGAAGATGGGATTCAGCGAAGTTGACACTATGCGAAGTTGGCGTTTTGCGAAATTGGCGTTTTGCGTCGTGTTGACAATTTGAGAAGTTGGCATTCTGCGTCAGAACCAAAAAAAATATTGGTAAGTTAGAAATTGTGATATGACTAAAAATAAGGAGAAGTTAATTAAATATTTAAAGTTGGTAAATTATTACTAGCTGTTTCCCATCAGGTGGCTTATTGCTTGTATACGTTAATTTCTATAAAATAAACAAACATACAAATTAAGCCGGATTGAGAACTCCAGGGAATTTCGGTCTTTGCACATACCTACAATTATTTTAGTATAAGACAAAACATTAAGGACAATTGTTGTTTAAAGTGGTATCAACTACCAAGTATCGTAAAGCAAGGTTTTGCACATGAATCAGATACAGAATAGCTGCCATGTCGTAAAACTGTAACAACTGATAAGATTCGCACAGATTACGGATGTGGGCCGTGGACTATTGTACGTATTTTCAAACATCCATCTATAAATATTATAAAGAGGTAAAGTTTATATTATAGGTTTGTTTGTTTAAATTAATCTCTAGAAAATTCTTTGGCTAGCAGAAAACCAAACTATTCCTGAGTGACTTTGATTACATTTTTCTGTGGGATCTGGACCTGGTATTGTTATAAAAGTAAATGTTCGCCTTTAAAGTTTTATAAAGCCTCACGAAAAATGACTACTATCTTTTGCAGTCTTCGATAAAAAATGAAAATTCTGCGTTGCCTACACATTCAGCGCAAAATTTAAACGCAGTAAAACTGCTTGACTTCCGACCTTCCTATATCTTTGAAACCTTGAATAAGATCTTCTCCAAATGTATATGGGACCAAATCGGAAATATACTCTCCTAAACAAAAAAGATATATTTGCGAATTCTTCTGTATATTATGTATTACAACAAAACTCACTTGTACTTCCAGTTCACGTATATTTTTAATTTTTTACTATTCACATCCAACCGGTTTCGCTTATTAAAGCATCATCAGGGATGTTTTACACATATTTTATAATATCTTAAGATATTATAAAATAAAAAATAAAAAATATGTTAAGATATTATAAAATATGTGTAAAACATCCCTGATGATGCTTTAATAAGCGAAACCGGTTGGATGTGAATAGTAAAAAATTAAAAATATACGTGAACTGGAAGTACAAGTGAGTTTTGTTGTAATACATAATTTAAAATGCAGTTTCACCAAGTGCCGACGATGGAAACAATCCAATTTCTTCTGTATATGACGGTGTGCTTGACCAAATATAAAAAAATACATATAAACATCCGAATCGAGAACCGCCTAGATATATTCAGAAACATAAATCGCAACGTTATAAAAGTTTGAGCGCCCCGTTGGTCGAGTGGTTAGCGACCCTGACTACGCAATCAGCAGGGCTCGGGTTCGATCCCCTGTGGGTTTAAACTAGTCCGTACAATAATTATGATTGGATAAGACCACGCAATTATTTGTGCTCTTATTTCATTAGCTACTTTTAAGGCAGCAATCTTGAATCTGGTTATTTTTGATCGGATTTCCGTGAAGAAATTGTTACGTGAATGTTTATCATTTATTTATTTAAAGTGTTTTAATAATAATTAACCTTATTTTTGTACTTTATGGTTTAGTTTCAACTATTACGCCGCTTGCTGATGGGAGCTTGTAAATTTTTATTAGGCCCTTCGAAAAATCAACTTTAAGATTATAACTTTAGCGTTTAAAATTGTAAATCACATGTTACCACAAGACGTTTTTCTAACGAGACTCATCCGTACATTAATTGATTGGATAAGATAAGACCACGCAATTATTTGTGCTCTTATTTCATTAGCTACTTTAAAGGCCGCAATCTTGAATCTGGTTATTTTTGATCGAATTTCTTATTAATAAAGATAGCAGATAAATGCTGCATAAATAAACAAACCTTTATAAAGAACACGGGCGAGACTCCATGCATCGTTTTTTTTAGTAATTACCTTAAAGGTATATTTCGTAATATTCTATATTAACTCCTTAACTTATATGCATTTTATAAATATTTTTTAAACTTGGGGAATAGTAGCTATGAAATTTAGGTAAGGTTAACGTAATCATTAAGTTCTCTCCTTAGTAGTCTGTATTAAGATATTTATCTTATCATTGGGTCTTTAGTACAACTGCTAATCTCAGAAATCTAAGTCAGATTGACAAATTCTGGGCTAAGCTTTTGCCAAGACACTTTTTAGATGAAGTATCTAAATAACAAAAAAAGAAATTAGCTTTAAACTATTCTTTAGTATGAAAACAGGGATTTGTTAGATATTTATATTGAAAAATATGATATATAAATTTATTGCTGTTTTAATACAAATGTAATTAAAGTTTTATGCAATGGTAACACTTAAGTATAGTGATAGAAGATCTAATATTCGTCAAACCAAAATCGCCTATGTTCTTTAAGTTAGATACTTATAGAGTAAATTAATTAAATTTGAAAATTGCACTGAATGTGACTAACGCGTGCCCGAGGGTCATCAAAAACGCTCAAAGCACAGTTTATCTTTTAGCGGCAAATTGTTGCTAATATGAATACTGTTAGAGACGTTAACATTGAATTAAAGGGCAAAAAGCATGTAAATTTAATTTCGTTATAGATATCGAGATACTGATTGTTCTTTGTTCTATAAATTGTTTTTTTTCTTCCTTCAAATATGTATTTAAATGAATGAAGTTCTTTCTCCAATTCTATTATTACGAGCACAATTAACGAGAGACATCAATAACGTTCATTAATGGATGGTATAATCATTTAACCAGATCTCATTTCAATATGATCAACATAAAGTTGGGAATAGTACAAAACTGTACACTGAGAATTCTATAAACACTTGCTATACACTCCACAATCGTCCCTGTTCTTACAGAATACATGATAGCAAAAATTATTTTCCAGGTGTTATTAATCAGTCCAAATGTGGAATCACCGGGATACCATAGGATTCGGATGATAAATGGCTGGAGGAAATCGGGGTTTATGCGGGATCCTGCTGAGGAAGCCAGTGTACTCGGCTGAACAGTTGGAAGGAAGTTTACGAAGGTAAGATTGTTATCAAACATTACTTTCTTCAGATTTATTTAATTCCAAATATTGCCCTATTAATTTCTCCTTTGTAGCCCTGAAAAGTTATAAAGAATGCTGGATATATATTTTTTATGGATAAAAAAACTGGTCATTTTATCTCAAAATCATAGTCCAAATCCGTCGATAGACCGTTATGCTTGACAGGTATGTTCATATCAAAATAACAATGTTTCCTTTACAGATGTCTGTCGGTATGGGATCTGATTGCGCTAGGCTTGGGCAGCTGCTTGGGAGTGGGCGTGTACGCGTGTCTCGGTGTGGTGGCTCTGCAAGTGGCAGGACCCTCGGTGGTCCTCTCGTTCTTTATAGCTGCCATAGCTGCGCTGTTCGCAGGTATTCAGGAGATTTTCTCTTTTCAGGCTTTATTTCATAGGAAAGTAAACAAGTAGATATTTATTTTGATCTAAAGAGATAAGTAAAAAAAAGATTATTCAACCACCTTACCCACCATATCGGAACATGACAGTGACAAGTAATGACGCTACTGCTTACAGCATAGGTAAGGTGGTGGTACCGAAATCGGGCGAGATATTGCGGAGCTCTACCACCTAGATAGTAGTTAGGGTGTTAGGTATATGATAATATTAGAGAAACGCCTAGCAGAAAGGCTTTTAATCTATTCTTCAAAAGGAGCTCGAAGCAATACGGGAAAAGTGTACACTTATTGTTCCAAACTAGCCCACCCGGTGAATTTCGTACAGCCTTAGGACATATTTAAAACGTCAAATATTGTTAGAACCAAACAAGTAGGTACAGAAGTCAATCTACATACAATGGGTGCTCGAGCAACTCACACATAGACACCTCTCACGGATACTATATCTCGGTATGGTTGCAATAAGGCAAGCGCGAGTGCCAACCGCCTAGGGCACGCGTCACTGAATTTTTGTACAGAAAATCTGTAATAGATATTATAATAACATTAAAATATTTAAGTTATTACTGGTTTATATTTCCGTTCTACCCGTTTTATTCTCAACGATAAATCAAACACCTCGATATGAGTACCACTACCAATTTTTCGTGCATAAGTCAAAGTTGATAAACCTAGCACGACCGCCGAGCGCAGGTTCGAAATATGTAGTACATACATGAGTAGTACATAAATATGTAGTACATACAAACCTAGTGCGACCGCCGAGCGCAGGTTCGAAATATGTAGTACATACATGAGTAGTACATAAATATGTAGTACATACAAACCTAGCGCGACCGCCGAGCGTAGGTTCGAAATATGTAGTACATACATGAGTAGTACATAAATATGTAGTACATACAAACCTAGCGCGACCGCCGAGCGTAGGTTCGAAATATGTAGTACATACATGAGTAGTACATAAATATGTAGTACATACAAACCTAGCGCGACCGCCGAGCGTAGGTTCGAAATATGTAGTACATACATGAGTAGTACATAAATATGTAGTACATACAAACCTAGCGCGACCGCCGAGCGTAGGTTCAAAATATGTAGTACATACATGAGATTGACTTCTGTAGACTTTAACCGTTTGTTTTGTGTTGTTAGCTAGGAAATGTTCCTATGGGAAAATAACATTTTCGTTTTTATTATTTTCGTCGCAATTTTTCTCTGAGAAAGGCTTTAGGCTTTCTCTGAAATCAAAGAATATTAAAAAAATTATCGAATTGGTCCATCCGTTTTTGAATTTTACGCTTAGCAACATATTTAGCGATTATTTTTTTTAATAGACAATCGTCGGCATGGTTGTGAACCCAAATGTAGTTTTTTTGGAGTCCACAACATTTCCGCAATCCAGGTGGTATGCTTAACTAATCTAAGGCTAGTCATACGGTTTTTTTTAAGAAAGGCGTGAATCCGTATCGGTCCAGGCTCCTTTAGAGAATAGGCTGTTCTGCCAGGCACGTTGTATATATAAGGCTACCGATTGGATATACGAGTCATTATCATCATGACTACTAGGTGGTACAGTTCCGTAACGTCTCGCTCGGGTATTTGGTACCATCGTTTTACTTATTTCTGTCGCAATAGCGTTAATGCTTGTCGTATTCCGGTTTAGAGGGTAAGGAATCCAGTAGACTTTATTACTTTGATACAGGTGTGTGCTATGCAGAGTTCGCGTCGCAGGTGCCAAAAGCAGGTTCAGCGTACAACTACGCGTACGTCGCTGTTGGAGAAATCGTGGCGTTCATCATTGGGTGGAACATGATCCTTGAGGGGATATTCGGTAAGAAACAACAGACCATACATAAACACTTAGCAGATTATCCTTAAAAGCACAGGATGACACATAAAAAGGTGAACGCCCATTCTGAAACAACATATCTCCGACAAACTTTCTCTGCCGAATGAGCCACCGACATCTTTATCGTTTACTTTAACTAGGGAAGATAAGGACTTGGCATTAATTTCTATAAACAATCAAAATTATAAAACAGCATGCATTCCGACATTGCATATAGAAAAATAGCTTCATTACTGTTTAACAAGTTCGAACTTTCATAATAGACATATAGCTTCAAAAATTTTGTCAGTGCTCACTCATATTTTAAATCATTTATGAAAATTACATCACCTTAAACAGCTTGCAATCGATTCGCCATTACTGTGGCATGCTTTCAATGTACATAAAACGTCAAATTTTAAAGATTTAAAGATTTTTATTGTCTTTGAAATTTTTAAATCTTTGCACCGGTACGTATTGTTTAAATGTATTTGATACTTAAATACAACGTGATTGTTTTCTGTTTTTGACCGGTATTTTATTCAATCCTATTTAAATTAAAAAATATTAAAGATATCGGTATAATGTCGATATTTTTTAGATTGACATTTTGTCAATTGTTAGTAGACAGCTGTACTTAAGTTCGTTATAACTCGCGAAGAAATTACACGGATTTTATTTATTTCGTATCTAGTAATTTCCTTCATCTAGGATCGTTTATTGGTTGTTCAACGAAAGAACCTTACAGCAATGAACAATTCGCCGCCAGAACTATTCATTTATATGCGAAACGTTGATTAATCCTTTCTGTTCAGCCAAAAATATTGAGATTTTAATTTGATCGACTCTGTTATTATATTTTAGTGTTAAAACTTATTATTTTTGATCTCAAATAGTTCAAAAATCTAGTTTGTTAAAAATGATAGTATTTTTATTTTTGGATGGTTTTGGATAATTTTAAAAATGATGATCGATTTTGATCTTTCGAATCGCATTCAGCCCAATTTTTGAAGTATAATGTGGTGTCTTCTACGTTAAGTAAATTAATCAAATAAAATATATAACTTGGAATAATTATAAAAAAAATATTGAGACCTAAATTTGATTGACTTCTGTTATTATATTTTAGCGTATTTTTCACTTAACCTTTAGAGTAAGGTTCTGTCGTCAATAACCAATAAACGAAACATTCCGTCGGTGGCTCATTCCGCAGAGAATTTCCTTGCGAGGTAGGCAGTGTAAACTGAACGTATATAGACTTTCTGGTTCACCACAATTCAACGGTTTGTCAGTTTGCGAGATGTATGACGATTTTTGGTCAATCTCGCAGGATCATCTATTTTTTCCGGGATAAAAAGTCCCAGGTCATTATCTACCTGTGTGTCAAATTTCATTCAAATCCATCGAGTAGTTTTTGCGTGATTGAGTAACAAACATCCATCCAAACATTCAAACTTTCGCATTTATAATATTAATATAGATTCAATCAGTTGTGACACAGCTTTGTTACTACCCGGACTACTCAAATTTTGTATAACATATACTATTGTACTTTCCACCCCTCAATGAAGATATAAATCTACATATAGTTTATCTCTGAGCCAATAAATTACAGTGCAGAATTACAATGTATTAGTAAATTCGGATAAGAACAAAACAGATTAATAGAAACAACGATAATACTCACAGACAACACAACTTAAAGATAAGATACGAAATCAATTTTTTAATAAGCGCATTAACCTCTAACCTGATTGATGACTCAGCCAAATAAGTTGCGACTTCTTCTTGTTGTATTGTTTTAATATTATTATGATCATGATTTCTCAACATGAAACTAAAAGTTTTCATGTGCAAAAACATTTAAACACACATCCCAGTCCTAGTCGCCCAATTAAACAACATTTCATAAAACTTTACGTTTTCCACTATCGAGGCGTTTTAATAAGCCGGTACTTAAGCTGTATATGGAAATAAAAGTTGATTATCAAAAAGAAAGGAAGTATAATAATATAGTATAGTATAATAGTATAGTATATATTATGAATTAAGTACGCATAATTTTTAACGCACTAAAGTACCTAACCTAAGTAACTGTAGCAACCTTTTCCCATTTCCAATATCCCAAAAATCCTATATCAGATTTTCAACAAATTAAAATGGGACTACACAGAATGTATCCCAAACAAAAAATTATTTTACAAAATTATTTTGTGAACGTGATCGAGTTCTCAGGTTACAAACAAAAAAACATACAGCCAAATTCGTAACCCCCTCCTTTTGGGAGGTCGATTGAAAATTTAACGTGTACATGGCACTCGCGGATAGTGCTTATACTTGTAATACTGAAGTTAGAAGAAAGTGTGAAATAAAAGAAAGTGTCCGTATAGAAGAGAGTGGTATGCTCCATTGATTTGATAATGTAAATCGAATTGCATACGAAAAACTTATAAAACAAATAAAATGCGAACGTGAATGGTGATATTCGCCTGTCTCCTAAAGAATTTGGAGTAAAAATATGTATTATATGAAAATATATAAAAATATTTGCAGTTCAATTGCAGTCGTGTCAACTGCATTCAAATTGCATGTGTACTGCCATTTAGCAATCGGATTGCAGTTGAAATGCAGTCCGTCTGTCTACACCCTTAGTCATATTCGATCGAAATAACAGCTTAATTGTACGTTATGATGTTTGCTTTCAGGTACAGCAAGTATCGCACGAGGAATCAGCATGTATGTAGACTCCATGACGAATAATTCGATGTCGGCGTGGTTCGAATCCGTCGCTCCGTTGTCGCCTACAATATTTTCACCGTATTTCGACTTCTTTTCCTTATTAGTAATACTGGTTTTTGGAGGTAAATAATTTATTTATACTTACAAAAGTATCAACTCACCGGTTTTATTGCGGGGTAGGCAGAGTGAACCGAATATCAATAGATGATCCGATTTCACAAAATTCAAAATTAAAAAAAAAACTCATATTGATAAGACGAGTGATATATTATAGGTAGATATTTAAGTCAGTATAAGGAACTTTGTCAATGTAATAGAATCTAAAAGAATGATTTCCCTTAGATTCTATTATTGTTGTTTTGCATACAGAATTGCGTACAAAACAGCAATGGCATAGAAATGAGTAGGCAAGCCTATCTAGGCATATTCTGTGTGTTAAA
Organism: Apodemia mormo; assembly: GCA_036924255.1. Taxonomy (NCBI): domain Eukaryota; kingdom Metazoa; phylum Arthropoda; class Insecta; order Lepidoptera; family Riodinidae; genus Apodemia; species Apodemia mormo. The sequence continues at coordinate 2,483,628 of JAUPFN010000012.1, read as the reverse complement.
AATTATCAGTGAAATAAATTTCATTTGGTTATCAAAAGTATGAAAGTGATGAAAAAAAAAGACGATTAAAGTTAATTTAATTAAAAACAGCCATGACCACTTTTGGATAGGCAAGTAATTATAGGCATATTTGTTTATAAATAATATTTGATAAAATATACGTTTCATCTGGTTATCAGATCAGTGAAAGACAATTTCCCACTGTCTCCTCTACTCCCACGCCAAAATATCTATATCCTGGTCATATTTTATTTAGATCCATCAAGCTTGCTACTAGCTAACGTCAGTCACAATACATATTACATTACTTACTTAGTGACGTAACAACAAACGTTTCTTTCCTATTATATAAATTTAATAAATCATTAAATTACCGTTAAGTTTTTTCAAAACAGTAAAACTTTAATTTGGACTATTAAAACTTTATTGAGAAATAAAAAAACAAACTGCTCTTTTGATCTAGTCAGCTCACACAAACTTCCAATCATCAACATACGCTCATAACTTTTAACGTTTTGTCAGCGTAATATAGCGTATGTGTGTTTATGTCGTAGCCAGAGCGCAGAACTGCCCACATCATGAAATGGTGGCATGCCATGAACTTTTTCAATATCCATTGGTCACATCATGGTGTTTAATGATCAGATCAGTGATAGGAAATCGTTTATCGATATGGATAACTAAACGCGCGACTACTTCATGAAATGGTGAAACTTAATTGATAACATCGTAAAATAAATAGTTACATTAACTACCGATAGAGGCCCTGCAAGCGCTTTGCTTTTGTGTCTGTTTATGACGGCTCCTCTTACCATGTATTATGTAGTAATGACCAGGAAACTTAAAAGGACTTTTAATATTTCCTAGTGTTTCTATTGTTTATAAATGTTTGCCGTACTCAAAAACAATGAACAAGTTACTTACATATTCTAGACTTTTATGAAATATCTTATGGACGTACAATTTTCCCGTTATGGCTAATCGTAGACGACAAAACTTTAACGATTTAATGTTTTACTCAATTTCAGTTGAACACATCATGATGTGCCACCATTTCATGAAATTGTCGAGTATTTCACGATATGTTTATGTGAATTTGAAAATAAAAAAACGTTATTTTCGTTTAAAAATATAAAGTTTCTGTCCGACACCGTCCGTAAATTCATGGATAATATGCGCAAAAGGCCTGCGCACTGGCCGTCCGTTTTAACTACCTATACAATATTCCACAATATTCCCGCGCTCTGTCCACTTTGCCGTGCACTTGTATAGGTTAAAATAATTTTCAGGAAAAATGGAGACTTTACTTTTACATATTGTTTTTTTTTTGTTGAATTTACGTTCTATAAGTGAAACGAAACCACTGGTTTCAAGGATAACGGTATTTACACTAACAGCCTGTATGTATATATAACAATGTAACAGCTACACTGTTACGACCTAAGAGCTCGTAGTTGGACACTTTTCTAGAATATCCTCAACAACACTATAAGCAAAAACAATTTCAGGATTGTTGGCGTTGGGGGTCCGAGAATCAACTTACGTCAATAACATACTCACAGTTCTCCACTTAGCTGTAATATTATTTATTATCATCGCTGGAGCACTTACAGGTATGCAATAATCGTATTATTAATTAAAGGTCAAGGTGCTTAAATAATGTCTTTCTTATGTTTTCATGCCTTTAACACTACTTGTTTTTTCTAAAAATTGAGTCTTGGTTCGCGACCCTAGGGACTTAGACAAAGTAACAACATGAAAACGATAACGAAGTTAGAAGATAATAAAATGTATGTGATTGACATAAGCCGCGCTAAATCACGTGCTCATCGACATCCGAGTCGTTATATTCAGAGACGATGACGAATTTAGATATCGTTTCACTACGAAGCTGTATTACTTTGTAAAAGTCCTCTGGTCTGATTCCTCACAGGCACATGCGTTTATATGATAGAACATTCGCCTTTTCGCCTGACAATTTGTTAAAGGCGGTTTAATGACTAAACATGTTCCAACCTATCTAATTGACTACTAAGTTTAAGATTAATACTGCAACGTCTCGTGCGGGTTTGGTACCTTGTATTTCCTGCTGCAATAGCGTCAATGCTTGTCACTGTAGGTGACAAGCATTGACGCTATTGTAATGAATGCTTAATGTAATGAATTTATGCATTAGGTATTACAACGAACTATTATGATTTTTGATGTCTATAAATGACGGTCAGTTAGCAATGAATGAAATCAAAGAATGCCAGTTTGTGCAATATACCTCTTCAATAAGTTTTCGTTTTTTCTGAAAAACGATATCCACACTGTGGATGTGCCTGATTTGTAAATATGATGGCTTAGGTATCCACCTGGCACATCATGTGACTAAATACCATTGGATAATCACAGGTGAGCTATTTGCACCTTTGCATTCGTCATTATGGATATGAACGTTATTTAGTAGTTATAATTATTCTACATCTCCGAGCCCGTTTACCATTCTACCAGACAGTTTGTAAAAGGACAACGGTTGGCCAAGCGTGTAGTATCATCGTGACTACTAGGTGGGAATACCACCACTTTACTTATTCGTCGCAATAGTGTCTATTGGAACACCAACCGGAAGGTTTGGACCAATCCACCACATATAGTAATGCAGTATTAACATCTTTGGTAGCTATCTACTTGATAGAAGAGTTATTTGTTTGTTCGTTATTATAGATGATATAATAAGTCAAATTAATCTATTCTGAAGATTTGTTTAATTGGCCCGTAATGATTTTAGGCTTACTTTCAAAGTAGAGGATTATATTATTTTCAAGCTTTAAGTCTAATTATCAATTTGGTATCTACATTAAAACCCAAAATATTCTTTTTCTTATAAGATAGCAAACAAGCAGATGGGTCTCCTGATGGAAAGAGTCAACCATTGCCTACAGACACCAAAAATGTTAATGGTGCGTTGCTATCTTGTAGCGAGGTCTAATGCCACATGTATAAGTTAACTGGCTAACTTACCCTCAAATCATGAACACGACCATGACAAACACTGACGCTATTGCGGCAGAATTAGTAACGCGATGGTACCAGACCCAGACGAGACAATGCAGAACTCTACCACCTAGTAGTTACGATGGTAGTGACTCGCATAGCCAATCAGTCGCCTTTTACGACCTGCCTGGCAGAACGGCAGTTGGTTTATTCTTCAAAGGAGCCCGGAACCAACACGGGGAAAAAATTCACGTAATTTTTCCCTACTTTATAAATAAATCTGCAGTGAGTACCTGCTACTTGGTATGTTTAAAATAAAAGCTCTTCTGTGCTACAACGTTACAGCGAACTCCAGCAACTGGAGTATTCCAGTGGCAGAGGTGCCGGAGAGCACGGGCGCGGGGGGGTTCTTCCCGTACGGCGTGTGGGGCACGCTGCGGGGCGCCGCCGTCTGCTTCTACGGCTTCGTGGGCTTTGACGCCATCAGCGCTACTGCTGAAGAGGTAAGTAAACAGAACTTCTGTACCATAAAATTCTTTGTATACAATACGATTAAGTGTTCAAGACTCGATGTAATCTATAAAATTTAGTTTTCTATAGTATGTGCCATACGATTACTTTTTTTATTCTATACGATTCGGTGTGCTAGGTATGCCATAAATTTTAGTTTTTTATAGTAAGTAAGTGCCATATTTTTTTTTGTTTGTTTCGGTGGTGTAACAATTTCGCTGTTTGTGTAGGTCATATAACTAAATGTGGATTTCTCTCGGAAATTGATACTTAGAAGAGTCCAAAATCCTACGGTAAAAATGTTCTTCGTCTGTAAAATACAGGTATTCGTTAACTCAAGTTTACCTCATATGAGTAAGGTAATCTTATGTAATAAAATAATAAAATAAAAGAAAGTGCCACCGACTTATCTGTTCAGCAGACAAAGAATCAATTGCAGCAGCCGTCAGTGCCAGTTAGAAATGTAATTACGCTGTAGGTTTAACTACTCCTTACGTGTGTGTCACTAGCGGTGCCGTTTGAGCAGAAAAGTTGGTGGTACCATAACTTAATAAAATAGGTAGTAAATTTACTCATTTACATGGAAATTAATGTTATGTAAATAATCTATATATAACAATAATGTATTTTTGTATGTTTTTTATAGTAATATTTTATATAGGTATAAAGGTCATAGAGTCTATATTAAAATAAATTAATTCACATAACTATTAAGCGAAGTTGTAATAAATATAGTATCTACTCATTATTGGTGGTAGAGGCAAGTGAACTATCTAGTTTAAAGGTAATTATTCTTTCCTATTATAATTTTAAGCATGCAACTTCCTATTTATTCTTTTAAAATTATCATACATTTATATACGTGTATTTTGTAGTGTTATTGAGTTAGGCAATAATAAAAGATTATATTTTAACAAATATAATCTTTTATTATTATGATTATGATTACGTCTTCTATTCTGTACGATTCATCGCCTTATGTCAAATTTTAGTTTTCTATCGCCTATTCCATACAATTGAGTCTTCTACTCAATGACGTGTATAATTATACACGCCATTGCTTCTACTCCACAAAATTCGGTGTTCTATATCATAAAATTTAATTTTGTATTCTATGCCATATGATTCAATCTTCAATTCAATTCAATCTTCTATACTAAACAATTCAGTTTTCTTTAAAAAATTCCAGTTGGCTGTAATGTGTAGTATATCTGTTGTAAAACAGTATATGTCTTGTAGTATATAGATATATATTTATTATAAAATCAATGCGATGCAGCTTTACAAAGTCACGAAGGAAAATATCTAACATCGTAAAGATATCAATTTGTTTATATGTTTGCGATATTAGATATTTTCTTTTTATGTGTGTGTATATGTGTTCTTCAACGCCTATCTATCTATCCAAGATTAAATTGAGTGAAAGATTACCAGAGTGTCTGAAATGGTTTCCATAAATTCTCACAAAATCTTAATAATATTGTTTTTAGACCTGATATAAAAACTAACTTAATATTTTAGACACATTATATTTTCCGATTCCGATTTCATAATTTTTACGCAACCCGTATATTTTTTTTCAAACTGACTAATCATTGCCATTTCATTGTAATTCATTCAACAACAATCTAATACTGCGTTGTATCAGACGATCGGATTGTAATTTATTTTTTATAATCTAGTACTACGTCTCCTCAAACATTGAAATCAAACGCGTCGTGAATGACGTCACTGTACTTCCAGCTAGAAAACAAATACTGCAAAGGGTGTTTCGAGTTTCATATAATATAAAAAATTAGGTTGTTTGACCTTTTTTATTTTAAATAATTGTAATTATTTAATTACTATTTTATACGAAGTATTTATTTATATGGACATGTGAAAGCCGCGTATAAAATTAAATCGATGATGCCAAATGCACTCTCTCATGTATAGATAGTAAATTTTCAGACTTAACACGTAAGCAGTTGCCTACGTCTTATTCCGGAAAACTCATCTTTCCCGTGGGATTCACGTAGAAACTTTTGATCATATTTCGAACTGCGTGGCAAATCGTTAGTAAATTGTAGGAATAAATATTTCAGGTCCGAGACCCACGAAAAGTCATCCCGATCGCCATCCTCTGCACTTTGCTTGTAACGTTCATGGTCTACGCGTGTGTGGCGACCGTGGTCACCATGATGGTGCCCTACTACATGCAGGTAAGATTTGTCATCCTACCTTTGCTAGGTGGTAAATTCTGTAAAGTTGTTGATTTTCAGGATTCTATAACAAGACTAATAATATAAATATTCATGGGACAAATTACACTTACTGATTTAACCCCAATGTAAGCAAATTATTTGTTTATGTTATGGATGTTAGTCAATAGAAATACATATATAAATACTAGAATATATTTAATAAACACCGAAACCCGGAAATACAAGCATTTATGCTCATCACACAAATTGCGTAGTCAGGGTCGCTAACCACTTGACCAACAGGGCGGACTAATGACTTCGTAAAGTTCTTATTAGGACACTATAAAACAACAAAACAATTTTGTTATGTTCTTTTCAGTACTGTATAACAGCAGTAGAAAATTCGTTACGTTTTTTCAGTACTATAGAGTTGTTATAAAACAACAGTAGCAAATTCGTTACGTTCTTTTCAGTACTCTATAACAACAGTAGCAAATTCGTTACGTTCTTTTCAGTACTCTATAACAACAGTAGCAAATTCGTTACGTTCTTTTCAGTACTATAACAACAGTAGCAAATATGTTACGCTCTTTTCAGGACACTATAACAACAGTGGCAACTGCATTCAGTCATGTCGGCATGGAGTGGGCGCGGTGGATTGTACTAGTTGGTGGCATCTTTGGACTATTTGCCAGGTATTTAAAGCAAGTTAAAATTCAGTTAGGTTTAAATTGCCTATATGAAAGTTTAAAAAACATATGGCGCTTAAAAATCGGTGAATCGTGGCAAGCCATAGGGTAGCTATTGACGTTCAGATAAATCTCCCTACACTGCAAAATAAACGGCGTGATGATATTTATTTGCTCAACGTCTAATGCCTTTGTTAATTTCCTAAATTTGTAAATGATATACCTTGACTGTAAATAGACTTATTCAGTGTTCATGCACCAGTATTTTAAATATATTGTTATATTTCAGTTTGTATGGGTGTATGTTCCCGCTGCCGCGGCTGGTGTACGCCATGTCGTCGGACGGGCTGCTGTGCCCCGCGCTGGCCCGCACCACCCGCGCCCGCCGCTCGCCGCTGCTCGCCACACTGCTGCCCACGGCTCTCATAGGTAACGGAACACCACCGACCACACCCCACAGACACCTAATACCAGGCGAATGGCTTCTGTCAACACATCTGGCTTATAGTTCCGATCACGATCAGCATCCACGCGCCAATGAGTATTGATTGAGTAATCAGTGTTGACCAATCAGATAATCTGTACATCACTTTCTTTCACTGTCGCCTTGAGTAAGCCAATCACGGCGTTATAACCCCGCTTCGTCTTGCCTCAGCTAGTTGTAGATATTTTTTCAGTAGATATTTTAAACTTCGTGAGAGCTTCATCATCGCATTCAAATACTCCTATTATATACGCCCCGCCAGGGCCGGTTTTACACTCAATGTCGCTCCTGGGCACCGGAAAAAAGTCCGCCCTATTACTAGAATTTTACTTAAGGGGGAAACACGTGTAGAAAGACGTTTTCATGCTAATTTTTTATTAATTTTTTTAAGGTATGAAAACTAATGTTATATATTGAAACTATCAGGTTATTCCATAATATATTTATATTTTTCCATATTTTACGACAGTATAACTTGAAAAGTAGCGGAGATTTCAGCTGATACACATCGTAGGTTGTCTTCCGACTTAACAGTTGGTATGCACTACAGATGTGTGATTTTTTAGTTTTTTAAACTATAATTTGTTTTGTAGAATTAAAATTCTCCTTAGTATTCGAAAATTTGTCAATATTAGAGAAATCGGCTAAAGATAATTATTGGAAATTAAAATTAACATCAAGTCTTGTCTTATCGACTGTAGAGAAAAATTATAAAAAAATAAAATTAGGTTTCTTACCTTATCGACTATAGATGAAAATTATAGATATTAACAAAAATCATATTTTGAAAATTGAAAAATGGAATAATTTTATCAAATTAATGTATTGTCATCGGTCCTCGATAAATCTACAAAGTTTGAACGAAATCTAACCGTTTAAAGTGGGTCAAAATCGCGCCCAAAGAAGTCGGTTACAAACATACAAACATACATACAAGTGAAGCTAATAAAAAGCGTGTAAAAAATATACGATTTTTCGTTTAAATTAAAATTAATTGGTGAAATCGATAAATTAACATTTTTTTAATTGATTGAAATTTTTTCAATTTTTCAAAAATAAATACTAGTTAAATTTCTTTAACTCCAGAAAATAGATTAAATCATTTTGATTTTTAATTTTTACTAAAAAAGAGCCAAAATTATAATTCATAAATAATGAATGAATTGAATTTCTTGAATTATCAATTAAACAAAAAATTATAAATTAATAGAATTAATTAATTATATTGGGGAATCGAATCTCGATAAGACTAAAAAAAAATTTTATCACTTTTAAAATTTTGCCGCCCTAAAACATTTGCCGCCCTGGGCACTTGTCCCGACTGCCCCTAGTGTAAATCCACCGCTGCTCCCCGCCCCGTTGATCAAGTGGTTAGCGGAACTAACAATGCATTAATGGGGCTCAGGTTCGATTTCCGTCAGGGACAAACAATTGTGTCGAGTATAAATGTTTGTGTTTCAGAGTTTGGGTTTTATTCAATTCATTTGACTATTTATATATGTAATACTATGTATTAAAACCTTTGACTGACACCTATATTACAGCAAATATTTCAGTCGTGTAATTTGTCAAAAAAAATAAGATACGCTGACTAACATTCGCCACTATGCGTATATTATATCACCACTATTGTCCGCTTCGTCGGTTGATGAGATGAGTGGCGATCTTCTTTGTAGCATTTTTTGCCCTGACAGCAATTATCACCTATTATTAGCAATAATCGGGACCGACAGATATCCGTAATCATTCGAAGCACAGGGTGCAATGGTAATACAGAATTCGCCGTATAAAACACTGTTGACAGACCCAGGGATCGAACCCGAGATCTCTTGATCTGAACCGATAAGGCGGGTCTCTAAATCACGAGGCATTTACAGAAGAGTATTCACAGCCTCTATATATCTTCAAACACACCTACATGTATAAAATTTAAGTGTACAAATGATCAGTACTTAACTGGTCTGGTCAAAATTTAATATGTATTAACGTGAAGCAGTTTGGCCGAATAAAACGCTTGAATCACTTTTGCACGCACAGTATAATTTTGGGCAGAGTAATGCCCTCAACAAGCAATAGAATTACAATGAATCGAAAACATGATGTCCCCGCTTATTTATACCATTCGTTATCTATTTTATTATAACGCCATAACACAGGTGTGCCGCACATCTGGCCGGCTAGTAGTTGTCGTCAAGCGCGGTTGATAACATATGATTTTGATGGATAATTTTAAACTAAATAGTTGACCAGGTAAGAGTCGCTGCTGTCGAGATCAACCCGTGGAAGAACATATCTGTCCACGGGTCCGCTGGTATGCATGTATGTAAAATACATCAATCTCAGCATACCTATTTGTTATATCTTTAGTTTCTTATTACATTTAAATGCTAGCTTCGAATGTTTGGTATTATATATTTTTAAAGTGGTACAATTATAGCGGTGTTGGCTGCGCTTCTGGAGCTGGGGGATCTGGTGGTGATGATGTGCGTCGGGACACTATTGGCTTACACTGTCATCGCCGCCTCTGTTATATTATTAAGGTAAAAAGTACCGTTTAACTTAAGAATTTTTCCAACACTAGCGACAAGTTTAAAAAAAGAAGTTGAAGATACTTCTTCAATTTCTTTTTTTACTTCAATGCCCGTATCCCCGGAGAGGTAGGCAGAGGTACAACAAGTGCACCCACGATTAGCCGAAGATACTGGGGCCCACAATATGATAGGTGGCCAGCCTACATTTGATTGATTTATATATATATTTAGAAGCGTCAGAAATTAAATTCAAAACCATACTTACATAGTGTAAGTAAGAGGTATCTAAACCACAAAAATAAAGTTCATAATCGAAACAGAGAAACGAGTACCTAATTTTATTATACTTAACTAAATAGCTGTACTTTCAGAAATCGCTCAAGATCGCGCTCAAGCTCAAAAAAAGAGCTGTAGCTCAAGCTAAGCCTAAATGACTGTACTTTCAGATATCGCTCAAGATACGAAGTAGCTGGATCTGGATACGTTAAACAGATATTTGGGTTCGGAGAGAAGCTGCCGTCCAAGACCACCACAAATATAATCAATTTAAGTCTGCTATTATTCGGTGAGTTTTTCTATAATGGATATTACAGGTAATAATAATAAATATTGTTGTGCAAATATCACAAATTGATCTAATCATAAAGTGAGTAATAATTTTCTTATGATATGAATTAACGATGGGATGGTCAACGATATTAATATAAATATACCGCGTGTAAGGGACGGTCTACTGAAAGAATCGAAACCATAGACTTGGAACATAATTCTGAGTCAAAAAGTGTCGGAAATTCGTGTCGGTTTTATTTTTTCGACAATTTTTTATCTTAACTTCATATTATAATATAATTTTCGCCGTGTTGGTCCCGGCCTCCTTTCAAGAATAGGTCAACTGCCGTTCTGCCAAGCAGGTCGTAAAAGGCGACCGATTGGCTATCGAGTCACTAACATCGTGGCTACTAGGTGGTAGAGTTCTGCATTGTCTCGCCCGGGTCTGGTACCACCGCCTTACCTCGCCACAAGTTAGCAACGCACCATTAACACCTTTGGTGTTATGATGATTGACTCTTTCCATCAGGAGACCCATCATATATATATATATATATATATATATATATATATATATATATATATATATATATATATATATATATATATATATATATACTAGCTGACCCGACAAACGTTGTTTTGCCATATAAATTATTTAATTAAAAAATAAGGGTTGGTGATAGAAGGGTAAAAATTAAGAGTTGTATGTATTTTTCAATGCCAAATCATAAAAAAGTTAAAATAAAAAATTTTGTCCATAAAATAAAAAAAAGATTTTAGGGGTGGACAACCCTTAACAATTAGGGGGATGAAAAATAGATGTTGGCCGATTCTCTGACCCACTGAATATGCATACGAAATTTCATCAAAATCGGTCAAGCCGTTTCGGAGGAGTACGGTGACTAACATTGTGACACGGGAATTTTATATATAGAGTTTCGTAACATCTCTCCCGGGTACATGATACCACCGCCTTACCTATTCCTGCCGCAATATCGTAAGGTGGTGTGTAGACTTAGGTATGCATGTGGCATTGCTACTTCACCAAACGAATATCAACACGCCATCAACATCTTTGATGTCTATAGGCGATAATTTCTCTTTGCATCTGGACAGCCATCTCATTGTTTGCTATGTAATCATATGGCAAAAATGATCTTTTTTATTCTTAAATATACTATTATGAGTAGTGTGCATGAGCATGAGAGAGGTACATTGTGTAATTTATTCAGAAAAAGTTTGACGCGCATAAAAATTCTGGCTGGTGGCAAAAGATAACTCCCGCCTTAAAACTTCTAAGATTTTTTTTATTATCATAAGATAGCAAACAAGCAGATGGGTCTCCTGATGGAAAGAGTCAACCATCGCCTATAGACACCAAAGGTGTTAATGGTGCATGGCTATCTTGTGGCGAGGTCTAATGCCATATGCAAAAGTTTACCGGCTACCTTACCAAACCGAAACACGACAGCGACAAGCACTGACGCTATTGCGGCAGGAATAAGTAAGGCGGTGGTACCAGACCCGGGTGAGACAATGCTGAACTCTACCACCTCTACCAAAGACACAGCTTTGCGCGTTCACCGCAAAAAAGATACCCCTTGTCATATCACTTCGATTTGAGGATATTCTCCTGACAGCCTCAGCCAGTGTCGGAATCCTGGGAGTCGACATATCGAATACCGTTCAATTTCGCTTCGGTCAGGCAAGGCGAAACTAGCCTCCAAAAAGCTCGGTGTGCTCAGCAGAGGGAAGCAGTACTTCTTACCGGCCCATCGTCTCCAACTTTATAAGGCGCAAATTCGGCCTCACATGGAGTACTGCTCTCATCTCTGGGCCGGAGCTCCCCAGTACCAGCTTCTTGCAATTGACCGCATTTAACGTAGAGCGGTTCGAATCGTTGACGATCAGGCTATTTCGAAATGGCTTGACTCCTTGGCATTACGAAGAGATGTAAGCTTACTCTGCATCTTTTATCGTATCTATCATGGAGAGTGTTCCGACGAGTTGTTTGAATTAATTCCTGCTGCTAACTTCCATCATCGGACATCGCGTTAAAATTTGAAGTTCCACCCACACCATCTTGATGTCTGGAAATCCACAACCGTGCGTTTCTCCCGGCACTTTTTGCCTCGTACTGCTCTTTCGTGGAATCAATTACCAGCATGGGTTTTTCCGAAAAGATACGACATGGGGACCTTCAAGAAAAGAGCTTAATCATTTTTAAAAGGGCGGCAACGGCTTCTGTAAGGCCTCTGGTATTGCGGATGTCTATGAGCAGCGGTGATCACTCACCATCAGGTGCACCTCCTGCTCGTTTGCCTCTTCCATAAAAAAAAACCTAGTAAATGATGTGGTATATTTGTGGCTGCGGTTTAAATGTCTGTGAAATTTTACTAGCTACCTTACCTGCACACTGAAACCCGAGAGCGGCAGTCACTGATGTTATATCTTATTGTATAGTTAGGGCAGTAGATGTTGATCTGAGCTATCATTACGGTACAACGTGATCCCTTCATTTTTTGTTTTATATCATAATATAGCAAACAAGCAGATGGCACTCCTGATGAAAAGAGACAACCATCACCTATAGACACCAAAGTTGTTAATTATGCGTTACTATCCTTGTGGTGTGGTATTGGCACGTGCATAAGTTTACTGGTTTCCTAACTCTCCAAATTTAAACACGACAGTGACAAGCCCTGACACTATTGCGGCAGGAATAAGTAAGACTGTGGTACCAGACTCGGGTGAGATAATGCAGAACTCTACAACCTAGTAGCCACGATGGTAGTGACTGGTATAGCTAATTCTTCACCTCTTTCGAACTGCCTAATAGAGTGGCACATGGTTTATTCTTTAAAGGAGCCTCGGACCAACACGGGATAGAATTTTATTAATTAATTTGTAAATAGGTCGATGGTTCATGCTCTGTAAACGATTCACATCATTATTAGTTCTTGGCATGGATAAACAATACAAACTAACAATTGCTTTTTTTCTTTTATATTTCAGTGTGCTCATGCTTAGCGATGACAATAATTCAGCATTATGTGGATAACTCATTAGTGTCCACGGCTGTCTTCCACGTCGTGGCAATCGTCATCATCGTTATAATGGCCCTGCAACCGCAAGTGCAAGAGGACGTATCCTTTAAGGTATTATCCAACATTTTTTGGGACAAAAAATGTATCAATATTTTGCTCATCGCTCTGCTAACAATTAACAAAATAGTGAATAGCAGTTTTGTCGTGGCTTGTGGAGGTTAAACACATGGTTGCTCCGAAATTTTTAACTTCAAAATCGCTCGGCTATAATTCTTAAATGAAGAAAAGTTGATAAAAAAAGATTCTGAAAATTGCATTCATGGTATCCTGCAAATTAGCTTGATTCGGTGTAGTCTTCAGTATTGGCTTATGTTGCGTATTTCAAGGAAAATTTAAATCTTTCAAATCCATTAACGTATATGTCCTCATTTAGAAACACATATACTCTGTGTTATTTGCAGGTTAAACTGACCTACTACCACAATATGTGAGAGTTTATCCATGGTCTATCATGCAATATTTACAGGAATGGAAAATTATATATATTAATACGCTAAGGATAAGATGTTTGCCTCCTTTAGAGAAAACCTCACAATTACTCTAAATAAATTCTATATCATTTTATAGATAATTGCTTGCTCTACCGGCATCAACAACTAAAAAAAATATTACTGCTTTTGTTTTTATAAATTATTAAAATTAAAATTATATACGACATAATACAGCAATGCTGCCATCTGACAGCTTTAATTTTGAAGCAACGTCAACATGATTGACGGTCGGTAATTTTTTTGTTCAATTTCAAATCAACTAACAAGTATTTAATAAAATTACTTAGTGCGAATTATTCGCACGGGTATGGCTAGTTTTATATAAAAACAACAATGTTATATTTAATTTTTCTGGGCAATTACGAACTGTCTGAGATGAAAGTCTGTGCTTATTTTAATCTCTATACGAGCTTCAATTTAAGTCAATTTATTGGTTATGTCGCTTCTGTGGTGTAGTAGTCCCGGGTTCGATTCCGGGGTCGGGAAATCGAAAAATGTGTTTTTTCAGGTTTCTGACAAAACAGCGTTGCCTGGGATTGGAAAAAGTGCCTGGTTGGCGATAGGCTTGTCACCTATCACATTGTGGGACTAAATATCTTCGGCTAATCGTGGGTGCACTGGTTGTACCTCTGTCTACTTCTTCGGGGATACGGGCGTGAAGATTAGTTATGTATAATAGACATCTTTCATCATAACATAACCGAAAGTAGGTACAGCGGCGTTTCTATAAATTATATGCTTTAATAACATGGATATCCAGTAGGATAAGCTAAATTTTTACTCTTAGATTAAGTAGTTCTAAACCAGGAACTACAAATGAAATTATGTTGTTTATTGTCATATATTTTTCATTAAATTCAATCACCTCTTCATATAACTTAATGATTGGTATAACATTATACAATTCTTACCATTTTGTAATGATATACAATATTGCAGACACCCCTGGTTCCGGTGGTGCCATGTCTTAGCATATACTTCAACATACAACTGATGGTGCTACTCAGTCTTCAGACGTGGATTCGTGTTTTGATTTGGATTGCAATAGGTAAGTGAATTTATATTTCACCCACATCATCTTCATTTTCTTTCTACGAACAGTCAAACTTTGGAACAGCCTTCCTCACACGGTTTTTCCTAGTAGCTTTGATATTAAGATTTTTAAGAGGAGGATCAACAAATTCCTTAGTAGGCGGCATTGCATTGGCAACTAACCCTTTTTGTTGTAAATGTCCATGGGCAGTGATGACTGCTTTCCATCATAAAATTGAACATTAAACAGATATCGACACGTTATCTTCTTTTATAATTCTACTGCAGCACTAAGCCATGCTAATCATGATTTTGCAATATCGTTTAGGTATTTTGTCTGACATCAAAATTGGCTAGAACTGTGGGAGCTGCTTTAATTTCTTTGTAAACTAGCTGAGCTTCAGTTGCCTGGACATATTTAATTGTTGAAGATGCTGTCAATAATGATCAGTTTTTTATTAACCACAAAAATATATATGAAAATCGGCTCATCTTGTTTTATAACTTTGGAAAATACTAATAATAAAATGAAATATTACTTAAACTAGAACACTATAAGTTTTAAAGTGCCAATTTTATATTGTAGGTATAGATAAATAAAAACGATTGAATAAATGAATAAATGGAAAATATTTTATAACTAAGTTACAACTTTTAAATTTAAAATGTTTGTTGTAGGTATACCAGTCTACGTTCTATGTGCATGCTGTTACAGAAAAACTGACAAAGGTAACTTAGAGAACAATCTCAAAAATTCTATGGAGACTACTGTTAATGGAAAACCACCAGTACAAATCTACATCGAATCTCCTACCCCTCCTGGTACTACTAGGAGTAGTAACATCGGAGGAGATGAAATTGTGCAATACAACGAACCAATTGAAGGTGTCACTATACAAGAAAACACTCTTAAAATTTTACCAGTTATGACAGAAGAGGTAAAAGTGTTACATGCATTTGTTGAAGATACTGAGAAAGAAGCAAAAATAATTGATTTGTTAGATCAGGTTTTACAGGCCGAAGAAGACAGTTATGGAGAAATAATCAGCCTCAAAGAACAAAATGGTGACAAGGAAGAAACGGAAAATGGACAAGAACCTGTCCTTGATAGGCACTCATTAACTGAGCTCTCAGATGCTGGGTCTGATGCATCTATGGGTAATCAGGTATTATCTAAATATGATGTTATAGCGCAAGTTCATAGAGAAGATCTCCCAAAAGTTACCGAAGAAGATGAGAGAAATGACAAAGAGGAAGAAATTGAAAATGAAGAAGTTACGGCATTTAACGATGACGATTCAAGAACTGATGAATCTGGTTACTCAGACACTATAGATAGGGCATGTTTTAATGAATCTATAAATGACTCAAAGGAAGATATTTCAAATATACCAGTCCCACCGCCTTTAGACGACAACTATTTCACAAGCCCAAATTTCAAAAAATCGTATACTATTTCGGGTAGATCGTCTAAATCAAAACTAATGGAACCCAATGAAGAAAGTAGTATACAAAAAGGATTAATTGAATCTGTGAATAGTACTAATCAAGACAATTCACTTATACCAGCCCCACCTCCTTTTGACGAAAATTACTTTGCAAATCCAACTTTTAAGAAAGCATACACTATATCAGCCAGGCCATCAAAATCAAACTTAATTGAATCTGATGAAATCACCGAACCTAGAGAAAGCATTCAATCGAATAACTCATACGACGACACCCCGATGGTCTTCGGCAGTGACAAGCAAATGAATTTTATGTCAAAATTAAATAACATATTTCAAAATAAAATTTCATCAACAAATGAAGTTGACGAACAGCGGAAAAGATCAAATTCAACAGGTGATGTTGTTGAAAAATCTGAAATAACATGGAACAGGGAAAGGCCATCTTTCTTTTTAGATTTACAAAAGCAAATAGTTGCTGGTGAAGTTGCGCAAAACTTACGTCAAGTAGATGTTGAAGAAAATAAACCTGATGAGAAAGAAGAGGAAATTGAGGACTCTAATTTAAGTAGGGAGGATCTTAAATCGAAGCTGGAAACAATATTCGCAGCTGGCGGACCCCAAGTATTTAAGCCCAGATTAATGAAATCAAACCCACCAACGCCAGAAGAAGCTTATCAAACGGACACATCAAGTGCAGAAAGCCTTGCAAAGTTACCCAAAATGGAGAAAAATGATACTCTCAAAAGACAGAAAACAAAATTCGGAGAAGTCCTGAACTCTTTTAGGTTAACGTTGACAAAAGACGATGACGTATTATAGTCATATTCCAAGTTCGTAGCAGAAATGAGTGATTTGAAAAGTTGTGATAGGTCAGTCGAAAGCAATGGCAGAAAATACAAACTGCAACGGAGATTTCGATTAAATACGAAAGTGCATTGTATTTCGAGACTTAGAAATGGTTAAATTTGGTCCGATAAAATAACAATAATATTTCAAGATGTGCCTTAATATAATTTAGATATAATATATATAGATAATATAATATTACCGACAAAAAATGCTCGTATTGCATTTAAGGTTTAATGTGTAATTAAAAAGTGTGTGTGTCTGAGATTGCAAATATCAGTGCATAGAAATATTACATAGAGTAGAGTGCTCTTTAAGTACACGGTTTAGAAATACAGCTTTATTCATATTGTCACCGTAAGTCTTCGATCAAAAATGTCAACATTCAACGTTGCCTACAAACTCAGCGCTAGGAAAAAGCTTGGGAATGATATATAAAAGTATCTCAATAATATTCTACTTTGTTTTGTACGTTATGGTTTATAGAAAGTGGCCCCAGGAACAAACTTTTTTTTATTAATAACAAGTTTAATTTTTGTGAACAGCTTCTTTTTGACGAGACGAGACGCCCATCTTTTCTATCTTCGAAAAATCTTGAATTGGGTAACTAATAAAGATAAATTAAAAAAAAGAAACTTTAAGAGTGTTGGACTAGGAAAAGTTTATACTTTACGTGCAGGACAAAGTAACTCTTAAATTATAATAATAATTAACAAGCTGTTTTCAGAAAATTAGGTTGTTTTTTAATTGATTAATATTTATTTAAATATAATTCCGAATCTTTAGAGTGGAGGACTCGCTAGAAAAACCATCGAATGTGTAGGACAAAAGCTTTTACGTGTTTTTCATAACATAACCAAGAGATTAAATTAAAAAAATAATTATTGTTATTAATAATAATTTTCTACATCGAATTAAAGTTTTCGAAGCCCTATAACTTTACTATCTACCCAATTTGAGAGTTTTCGAAGATAGAAAAGATGGTTGTCTCGTCAGAACGAAGCTCTTCAAAAAAATTCAGCTTGTTCGTAATCAAAAAAAAGTTTGTTCCTGGGATCCCGGTCCAAATAATTTTAAATGCGGTAAAACTGCAGCAACCGACTTCCCATTTCCTGTATCTCCGGAACCCTGCATCACCAAACTGAAATGAAACCACACGGGAAGTACACCCTCTCAAACAAAAATATTTTTTTAAAATCGGTTCATAAATGACCGAGTTCTGAGGCAACAAACATAAAAAAAATATACAGCCCAACAGATAATCTCTTCCTTTTGGAAAATTGGTCGAAAAACTGTTTCTATTGTTAGATAATTGGTGATTACAGAGAAAAATATACTTTTATGATAAAATCAAAAACCACGAGACTTTTACTACGTTATAAACTTTTTTTATGCTTCAGTTGTCATTGCATAAGTCAAAATATTACAAGTACGAACTATATAATATCTTGTTATTAAATAATTTTAATAATGTATAACAGTTAACAGTATTCCGAAAAGACTGAAACGTCAAATAAAAAACGATGCAAAAATACGATAATTTTATTTGAATAACCTAAATCTAGTAAATATTTTAAAAATCGGATATTTTTTATATAAAATTGCAATCAAGCAGATGGCGTTCCTGATGGCAAGAAATAACCATCGCCTATAGACACCGAAGGTATTAATGGTGAATTGCCATGTCATCTCGCCAACCCACAAACCAGTGAATCGTGGTAAACCGGAAAGTCTATAAGAATTCAGTTTACTCTGCCTACCCCGCGAGAGAAACGGGCGTGATACTTATTTTTTTAAATTAATATTCATAACAAGTTCTTAAAGTGTTAATTTTACAACAAACATAGAATTTATGTGACGGTAATTTAAAAGTCCGTCGGCCTGCAAATAACTTTCACATTAACGCCGTATTTCGTAGCTACTCCGTAGATTCTTGTAGCTTATTCGTAGATTGTATAAAATAGACTTATTTATACTTAGAGGAATATGTCAAATCCAACATTTAAATTCGGTAAAACCTTACAAATACACAAAGGAATTTTTATCAACCTTACTTTTGAATTTTTAGTACGTAATTATTGATGTTTATATTTACAATAAGTTAGTTATACAGTACGATCGATCATGTTAAAAATGTACTTTTAATACAAGGGCTCATTTTAATTAAATAATATATATGTTCGTGTGAGGTTTTAAATAAACCCGTGGACTGGATTAAATTTTAATTACAATATTAAGAAAGACAAAAATAGGTAAACTGCACGTATACTAATACGTGCAGTTTACCTATTTTTGTTCCTCCTATTGTGTCGCGTCTATCGTGCGAATTGTTTCCTTCTTTTCGATTTTATCGCCGCGTCCGCCGTTACGTCCGTGTGACGTTTCGACCGGTTTCCGCACATCTCTACTGTACTATTACACAGGATCTACGCAGATCTTCGAGAAATGGCTAGTTAAAATAGTTTGTTTTTTTTCAGCAGCTGGAATTAACGGTTACGATCGGGCTGTTCTTTGTAAATGTCCATCGTGAAGCTTCATCTGTAAACATCATTTTTTAAAAGATAGCAAACAAGCAGACGAGTCTCCTGATGGAAAGAGACAACTGACGCTTTGCTATTTCTATGTTGGGATGTAATTGTAATGCACGAAGCATAACTTTACCAATTATCTTATTTTTAAACCGAAATATAACACTGATATATTATCTGCAAAAATTATTGCAACGCATCCACGAGGTTTTTTTACATCATTAGATAGTAAACAAGCAGATTGCTCTTTTGATGGAAAAAATATTTTATATATATTGCGTTCCAATCCGTGTGGCGGGATGATAATGCCACATGCACATATCTAACAGCTGTCATACTCTCCAAACCAGAATTAAACAATAACAAAAATTGAAGCTATTGCAACAGGAATAGTTAAGGCGGTGGTACGGTATATCGGGCAAGACTTGGCGGTAGTTTAAAAATAATACTTTCAGTATATGAATCAAGAGACCGAAGTAAAATGTACAGTAAAGCAGGGAAGCATTTCGAGGTTAACGGTTTGGTCACCTGCAGCTGCTAGATAATTGCGCCGTCATAGATTTTACCATTTGTGTAATAAGTTTAAATACCACATTCTGCCTACCTTACCTTTTAAGTCAAAATACGATTGGGCTGTTCGTAAAAGCCGAAAGATTGGTTTTGCGAGTTATTACCATCGTGTCTACTAGGGGTAGAGTTCTTCTGCATTGTATAACCCGGGTTTGATACTGTCGCCTTAACTATTCCTGCCGCAATATCTTCAGTGCTTGTTACAGAAGCATCAAGATCCCGCCACAAGGGTATAATGCACCATCAACATATTTGGTGTCTATAGGCGATGATTGTCTTTTCATCACGAGATCCAGCTGCTTGTTTGGTATCTAATGGTATAAAAAAGAAACAATCATGTTTCTACGGCAGGAATAAGTGGAATTGTTCCAAACCTGGGTAAAACATTTATTTTATTTATTTATTTATTTACTTTTATGCACTAAAATTGTACAATGGTTAAACTTAATGCCATAAAGGCATTCTCTGCCAGTCAACCAGCAAGTGGAGCAGAAAAATTTCAATAGGGGGTGCAAATAAATATTTTAAATGGAAATAGGAAACAGTATGATGGGCTAAGCGGACCAAAAATATAATAATTACTAGGAAATAGAAAATATAAATAGATACATATAACATATTTACATAAACATATATTAATAAACACATAATAGACTATACAAATACATACATGGCATATATAATTAACAAAATATTTAACTAAGCAAGTAAGTATAACAAAAGTAATTAATAATGTCTGTCTGTAGATAATTTCAATTTCTCTTAGATATTTTGTCGATAACACCGAAAGCTAAGTGTTAAGAGAATGGGTCGTCAAAGCACGCTTGAAAGACCACTTAGAAGAGGACCTCCTAACGTCAAGTGGAAGAGAATTCCAGAGCTTAACTGCTTGAATAAAGAAAGATTTATAAAGAAAATCCGTTCGAGAGAAAGGGATGTAAAGAGAAAGATCATTATCAGAACGGAGGGAACGATCATGAGTGCTACACTGAAAGCAGAATTTAGATTTAAGGTAAGTGGGAATATTTGGGTCATTAACAATGGAATATAACATGCGCAGCATCCTAACTTCTCTACGTTTAGCTAAGGGTAGCCATTTAATTTTTGAACGAAAGAACGAAATATGATCAAATTTGCGTAAATTAAAAATAAAACGTATGCAGTTATTAAAGAGAATCTCTAATCTATTGAGTAGGTACTGAGTGAGGTCTGAATAGCATACATCAGCGTAATCTATAATAGGAAGCACAAGGGCTTGTATTAATAAGAGTTTTGTACTCACAGGGAGAAAATTTTTGTGTCTATAGAGAGTGTGCAAGATAGCATTAACTTTTCGACAAATTTCAGTTATGTGTGGAGACCAAGAGAGAGATGTGTCTAAAGTAAGACCAAGATTTTTAACAGATGACTGGAAGGGTATTACTAAGTTATTAAAAGTGATGGCAGAAATATTTTCCCAAGCAATTGTAGCCATTCGTCTTGAACTACCAAAGACGATAGCTTGGCACTTAGATGGATTAACAGTCACACCAAACTTAGTGGACCAATCTAGCACATTCTTTAGGTTTAGGTTGAGACTGCCGACAGCACTTTCTAGATTCTCAACATCAGTTTGCGTATATAATTGTAAGTCGTCGGCGTATAAATGGTAAGAGCAACTTAAAAAAGGTACTATGAAATTAATGAAAAATGAAAATAACAGTGGGGAAAGAATACCACCTTGTGGAACACCAGCCTCCTGCAAACGCCAACCAGAGAGCTCACCTTTGACGCGAACGGCCTGATATCTATCCCGAAGGTAAGACGAAAACCAATCTCGCGCAGTCGGGGAAAAACCAAGGTGATCAAGAGCTGCAAGAAGAATATCGTGATCAACGGTGTTAAATGCATTTGAAAAATCAATTAGGACTAATATAAGTAGATTAGATTCTTCCATGGCCGTCCGGATATCATCAACCACTTTTAGGAGTGCAGTAGTAGTACTGTGGCCTGGCCGAAAGCCAGATTGAAATGGACTTAAAATGTCATTTTGAAAGGCATAAGTCGATAACTGCCTGTGTACAACTGCTTCGATGATTTTAGGCAGGAATGGAAGAATTGATATAGGCCTAAACTGATTGGGGGTAACAGGATTGGAAACTTTTGGGAGGGGAACAACAAACGCCTTGCGCCAAATAGAAGGGAAGGAACCTGATGATAGAGAGAAATTTATAATATGAGTGACAGGTGGTAATATAAAATCAAAAACCAATACAAGCATTTCTCGACCCATACCATCAAAACCTACAGCTTTCGAGGTTAAATTGGTGAAAATTTTGCGAATATCCTCATCTGTTACCGAAGAAAATTCGAAAACATGTGAATTCGACTTAGGCAAAGATTTAAGGTAGGAAATAGCACGTCTTTTACAGTCCGAATCAGGGGCCTTTCTGAAAGTAAAATGATCATTAAGATCGTTAGGAGAAACGGATTGGGAATCCTCATTACTAGACTTAACAACGTTAAACTTGCTAAGCAGTTTCCAAACGTCGGCGGGAGAAGAATTATTAATGGTATTATGAAAGTAACAGCGCTTTGCATTTCTTACTAATTGATTACAACGATTCCTAGCAAGTTTATACAAATGCCAATTTTCGTTACTACGATGTTTTTTAAAGTAACAAAACGCACGGTCGCGCTTGTTCATAGCAGCTCGCACATCCGCAGAAATCCACGGTGAGGGCGGATGCTTAATTCTAACCGGATGCAGAGGTGCGTGCTTGTTAAAAATATCCAAAATAAGACTATTTAATGCCTGAACTTTACTATCAGCGCAGGGTGCATTATAGACACTTTCCCAGTTAGTAACAGCTGCATCATTCTGAAGATTATCCACATCAATTGCGGCAAAATTACGGAGGTACACAACCTGCGGTTTCGGTTTAGGTACTTTAATTTTGTAAGAGACATATATAAGATCATGTCGAGAAAACATCGGAGCGAGAAACTGACCATAGCTAGCCGCAAGATCTTTCCGAGATACAATTATGTGATCAATCCAAGAATCTTCAGTATCGATGTTGTGGTGTGTTGGGCATAAAGGCAAAATAGAAAGATTAAAACAATCCAGAACCGTACGAAAATCATTTGACCTACGGGAATCCTTCATCAGATCTGTATTGAAATCCCCCATGATTACCTGATGTTCATATCCTGCACATAAGGGAAGTACATTGGATTCGAAATCAGACAAAAAATCTGCATTAGGTGGACAATACACAACACCAAGAGCAATTTTGGCACCACATAAAGTAATTTCTAATAACAAGAATTCTATACCACCAGAATATTGAGAAGGAGAATTAAGAAGAATTTTAAACTGAACATCGGAACGCAGGTATATAGCTACTCCACCTCCACCCTTTCCGGAGCGATCATTTCGTAAAAGCACGTAACCTGGTAGACTCACGTAGTTAGAGGAGAATGAAGGTTTAAGCCAACTCTCGGATATTAATATGGCATGATATTTGTTTGCACAAAATACGTCATAAAAATCTGAGTAATGTTGAGGTAAGCTTTGTGCATTCAAATGGCACACGTTCAATAGTTTCGGGAACTTTAGCAAGTGGTGGGTAATTTGCGTACTTAGAGGTAGTAATTGATCAGAAGTGGTATCGACAAAAGACAGAGAAGAAGAATCTGAATCGAGAGCCGAACAAAATGAATCACTATCAGACATTAAATAAGTAAATACTATATAATATACTTAATTTTATAAATTAAAAAGTTTATATATAATATAAATATATAATAATAGGACAACACACGAATAAACTAGATATAATACCTATATAAATTAACTTAAACTAAATTTTAATCAATAGGCAATACCTACCGGTCGACTAGCTTACAAGAATTACTTTACCAACCACTAATGAACGTAAAAGAAACGGAGCACATTTAAATTTAATGTCTTTTTCGGCGAAACATAAAAAAAAAGGATTACATAAAATATCCAACAAGGCACCACAACACCACAATATTACCTAATTAGTAGGTTATAATATAAAACAAATCTTCAAAAAAAAAACAATACGCTATTATAACTATTAATATCGAGATAGCAAGATAATAACCATTAACGGGTGTTAGCTGATGCTACAATATGCATAGGGTAAGTTTAGTACCATAATCTGTAAGTAACTGTGAATTCAAGAAAATATTTATCTTTGTACCATAGAATAAAATTATAAGAGTCCTGCCAATAATGTCTGGTAACATTTGCGCATGTGTTTTATAATAAAGTAATTAAGAAGTACCTAGAACCGCAGATCAGAAAAACGATAGTTCTTATTAGTAAAAAGAAAATATCCGTTTCAATTTAATAGTTAATCGTTTACAAAACTAGTTACTATTTGGCAAAAATAAAAAAAATCCATTGCTGCTAAGAATATATGATGAAAAACTAATAATAAATAATGTATGATGTTGCTGGTATCAGCTTAGCTAGTTAACAAACATATAACAACGTAAATTCGGGAGACAATAAATATTAATGGCAGGAAAGATATACACTGTCATTATAGTATAATTGAAAAACAAATTTTCTTTATAAATTGAATAAAATCTATCGCTATATTAATTTCGTAGCTGTTAATTGATATACGTTGACGTAACTTGTAACAATTTAACAAAAATACAGGTTTCTACAAAAATATATATGAAAAAACTTCTTATTTATATTTAACGTAGTATATAATGGCTAAGCAACCATATGCAAAATACAACAACATTACATACGAGAAACCATAAGTTATGATAGCACAAAACAAAACATTAAAATTAGTGTTATAATCTAAGAAAAGAGAAATTATAACAGAATATTGATATAGTTAACAGGTAGTGGTTAATCGTCAACATTAGGTGTAATAACTTGGCTTAAGTAGAATATAAAGTGCCGCAGGAAATATTTTATGGAAACTTATAAAATTTAATTGCTGAAGTTCTGCATTTCGGTATAGACTAATTATGAAAAACAAACAAATTGTTATATATATTTATAACTACAGTGAATTCGAAAAACCATAAATTTTAACAGCTGATAGAAGAACAAACTGTGTTAACATTAAATAGATAAAATAACAATAATAGAAAAAATAGCAGCCGCTAAAATAATATGTTTAAGTAATAAAGGTTATTCGTTGACATTACAATTAACAATTTTGCCCGAATACAAAACCGATTGCCACTAGAGATAATCGCTGAATACAACAGTAACTCTAAGAAGGAAAAACAATTTTAATAATAGAAAATAAAACAATACCTTTAACCATTTAACCACTTACACTTTAAAACCATTATTTTCAGATAAAAACCTAACAACGGTTATTGGTTACCGTTGCGTATAACGTTGTGACCACTTACTAAATTACCTACAAGTCGTAACATCACAAATATCTATGGTTTGTATAGACTATGGATGACATAATAATATGAAATGACTATGATTTGCTGTACATTGTGTTACAGTTAAAAATTAATAAATTAATGGGTAATTAATAATTATACCTTGCTATGAATAAAGACCACTCTAGGCTGTGAGAAATAAAAATAGAATAGACTTCTAAATTAATTTAAAATTTAACACAAAAAAAAAAAAAGAAATATACTTTGATTGGAGATACTTATTAGGTAGTACAAGTCATGCTTAAAGTATATATATATATATATATATATATATATATATATATACATACATATATATATATATATATATATATATATATATATATATATATATATATATATATATACATATATATATATATATATATATTATTATTATAAATTGATCCCAGACCTCACTGATGGCACAGCCATATTAACCTATTGCTAACCATTTAAGAGGAAAAACAAAGAGCAATTTAATTAAAACAGACCAATTGTCTAGGCAATTAAGACCTGCTTATTATGGCACACTAGTTAACATTACTTACAGTAAAAGTATAACATTAAATTATAAGCTATTTGTTTTTGTTTGTGCGTTTAGGTCGAGATTGCGTGGGTTGACCTTCTTTCGACGAAGGTTGACCTGTTTGCACCGATGACAATATTGATGATTCTTGACCTTTCAACTGCAGGGGCACTGGCCTTTCCGAGATAGAATCCTGGCTTGATGTACCATAAATTGATACGAGATTCTTGAGATCATCAGAGCAGGTGATTCTTTCAGTTTTACCAACTGGCAGCTTAATATGTATAATACCATTATAAGTCCATACATTCTTCATTTGAAAGTACTTGCGAGCTTCGAGGAACAATGATTTACGCTGTCTTGTGAGGAATTCAGAGAGAACAAGAGATGTCCCCTTTAACAGACTTTTCTTTTTCCAGGCCAACGCACGTATATTGTAATCTTCCAACCGAAATAAAATAGGCCTGTTTCGCTCATTGCTCATCTTTCCTAATCTGTATGCAACTGATATTTGCAAAGAAGGTGAGAGCTGCAGGTTTTGCTTAAGAACTTTAGAAATAATCACCTTAACATCTTCATCGGGCTTCTCATCGACCCCACTAAGTAGGAGAAATTTTCTTCGGTGGCGCATCTCGATAACATCAACAAGTTGCTTGGCCTCCGATATTTGCTGGCGTAAGAGATTGAAAATATCTTGAACATAGCTACGAAAAGTTGAAAATTCCTTGTGCAAGTTCTCCAAACTATTATTGGGAAGGTTAGATTTAATAAGAGCTTCAAAATCATGCATTTTCTGGAACAGCCTTGACTCAATTGTATCCTGTCTTTCAGCAATATCTTCAAAATTTAGCATTTTTATTCAAAACTTCTTAACAATGACAGGTGTGAAAAAACTGATTGTCGCCGGTAGGTAAAATCACTGCACTAATATGAACACATTCAATGTATGTAAATATATATGATTACTAGATTATTATTTACTAGTTAAAACGCCACGAGAATGATATAATATTTTAATTAAATGTAGTTTACTTAGCGATTACAGTGATACGTGTTACTAGTTTTACACCTACCCGCAAAAAAAAAAAACATTGGAGTACTATATCATCTAGTAAATACGGTGTTAGACATTTTGGCCAACCATTCGCATTTGACGGATTACCCATCACGAGTAAAGCAGGCCTGTTCTACATACGTATCGGAAAGTTAAAAACGCAGATAGAAGCTACATATTTGTACAGCCCCCCGATTCACGTAATTAAGTCAAAACGCTTAGGGCTTTTACACACATAAATACGATAGAACGTCGAGACGTGCTACAACGCGGCATAATATGTAAGAAAATGTGTAAGTGTCTTAAATGCTTCGACTCACTTGCCACTTGATTACGCGAATTAGGCCCCAGTAGTACAGAATTGCGTGTTAACAAAACCAAGCTGTCAAAAACTTTGCCTACCTACTCTAGGACAAGAGAGAACTGTAGCCTACTGCCGATAAATTGTAAATCAGTTTGGCAGATAAGATGGTATTTACTTTAATGTCTGATTTTCCAATAAATTGAAAAAAATGCCAAAATGGGCCTGGACACGAGAGATGGTGTTCATAAACTTATCAGATTTTGCTGCACATAAACTCATAACGTGGCCATGTTCATTAGAATGTATATATTGGATTTGTACAGAAATTCTTTCTCTTGGACTCCTTTTGAAGATCCGTTCTGCCTTACTGCTAGGTATGTCGTAAAAGCGAGTTCATTTACCCTACTGCAACAGCATAGATACATGTCACGCTAAATTTAGCCAACTTGAGCACTTAATGTTATTTACATCTTTGCCACTAATGACATAAGAAACTACTAATATATTTGGTGTGTCCGGGCGATGGTAAACTTTTCTTATTTTGAGAACTTTCTGCGTGTTTAGAAGTGGTGTAGGATACTACGCTATAAAACAAAACCAATATGTTTAAATCGTAAAAATTATATTTGAATTTAATCATTATACAATTCACGTGAGTTTGTTGTTGTTAATCTGTGTGCAATAACCAATGTTACTATTGTCTTTTTCTATTCTGCATCTTTTTTTAGATATTAAAAATTAAGAACATATTTTAAAACCAAGACACCTGATTTCATAGCATGCCTTCAGAATGAGAGCCTAAAACTCGTCCTCCTCAATATGAACAGTCTTTTACCAATCAACCTGTATATTATACATAAAACATTGTCCTCGGGGTATTTTATTCACATACCCTCTTATGAAGATAAAGTAAGCGAACTATATTATTTTTATGGGTTGATGTGACAATACTTACCGTAATGCTTCGTTCGCACCTGCATGTATCGTACCGAAAATGTTAGCACACTTTGACAAACCGCTATTTGCGCGAAAAGACGTACGCAATCCGAATGTTTGCGACGATAGCTGACAATAGGCGGTCACATCTGCACATATCGCGTCATTGAGTGAAGCTTTGTGTAGACACGTCAAGTGCGGCCCCAGCATTAGAACAATATGCTTTTTTCCAAATTAAACGCAGACACTTTTTTACCATCTTAAATAATTTCGTTATGGGCGTTAGATGTATCTGTAATTACATTCGCAATTCTAATATCTTTGTGAATTAGCATATTATTTTATACAAAATATACATTTTTTGTAATAAATATGTTTGTATTACGAGAAATTAATTGGTAACAATTCACATTTCACAATCTTAGCGGGAAATTTATCTCATTTGCTATCTGATATTGTAAGCAGAATAAATTAATTTGTACATTTAAATAAATAAGTTGAATATACAGTCACAATTGCACGCGTCAACGTATTTCGCTTTTAAATAATTGTTTGATAACGTCACCAAGTTCCATTTCCTTCACGCAGTTTAGTAGAAGGTAGTCTATGATTTTCTCCGACACACTGCAACAATATTATTACTATGAAATAAATAAATTTTAATTAGCATTAAATACATAAAAATATATGTCTTATATCTTCATAGTTTAACGAATACCCCAACAATATGTCAAGTGTTAACCCCATTAAAATGGCATGGTTTGAATAAATTTATTATAACTAAGGGCGGCTTGCACGAAAATGCTTAAATGCATTTAGTCCCTTAAATATGTTTAGCAATTAAAACGCCTTAAATGCTGTCACTTTAAACGTATTTAGTGACTTAAAATGATTTAAGCATTTTGGTGCAATCCGCCCTAAACGTTGAAGAGCCCTATCTGGGATTGAAGACTTATCCGTTACGGTGATAACTTCAACTTATTACAACTATATATCACACTAGACCACTTACGCTTTTATACATATTGAAGTCGATATAACAGATTTTAGTGTATGTAAATTATAAGACTAAGGGCGGCTTGCACCAAAATGCTTAAATCATTTTAAGTCACTAAATACGTTTAAAGTGACAGCTTTTAAGGCGATTTGACTTTGCTAAAAATGTTTAAGGGACTAAATGCATTTAAGCATTTTGGTGCAAGCCGCCCTAATTCTGATTTTATTAATTTTAATAATCTTATATATCGTTATTCATGTTATACACTGGTTTTTATGTTTTTATGTTACACCCGTCGTAAAATAAGAAATACGTCACATGTCCTTTGCTTTTGATATGTTTTCAGAGAGCTCCGAAAAATCTAAATCGGGCTATGAACGTTTTATTAAGTCTTGCATAAACACTATAAAAATTATATTTTACTAGTAAACTTGCATAGACATTCGAGTATTGTACTCATCCCACTAACAAGAATACTTGCTGCAATATTTTGTGTACGACAGAAAGTTACAGTCATTTAGGAGAGAAGGAGGTAAATTTAATTTGCAACTTTATGAAGACGTATTTGTGTTGGCACCACTCAAGTATGTTGTGCAGCGCGTAACAAATGTAACAAAATCATACGAGGGCTGATTGGTAAGAACCCGAAACGACAAAGATAAACTTTAATAATCTATCTATACATACAAATAAATAAAATTGGAGTGTATGTTTGTAATATTAAAATAACTAAATTTGCTATTATCCGCGAACTATTATTCTATGTATCCTCCGTGATGGTACCGAAAAGAGAGACGTCGGTTTAATAAATGGATTGGACTCACCGATGGTTCCGATCAAACGAAGACCCCAGCGGCACACTTTTCCGCCCACATCCACCACACTTTTACAACCACGACCACGCCGGCACCAATCACAAAAGCACACAATTCATGTGCGTACTCAACGCACGTTTCACTTCGAAACCGAAGCATCTTCAGGAGAAACGAACACTACCTCACTCTACGCGAGTGTAAGTAATACTGATTCGCGCCGGTGTTTGACGCGCTTTTTATTCTATTCGCAAAGTGTGGCCAGCCCAAACGCTCTTTTGTAACAGGGGTGAATTTGAAAGATTTATTTGTTCATTTAACAATTTGATTGAACCGTTATTACGTTTTATGATCTCTAACTGCTCTAATATATTTAATTTTAAACCCTTATCACACGTATGTAATACTTCAAAAGTATGATTCGCTGTTAAACTATGACCGGTTTCTAAAAGGTGTTTAGCAAAATGAGACTTATCGGGATGTTTATTTTTAAAGGCGGATATGTGTTCTTTATAACGTGACTCGAAATTTCGACCGGTTTGACCGATATATACGCTACTACATTCGGAACAACGTAATTTATAAACTCCAGATTTATTATTATTATGTGTTTTGTCCTTTCCATTACACAATATGTTTCGTAGGGAATTATGTGTTTTAAATGCTACGTTGATATTATTACGTTTTAAACATTTATGTATTTTTTCCGAATCGCGACCGAAATACGTTAGACTAGATTTAAACTTAAATTCTTTTTGGGGTGGTACCGCATAAAGTAATGTTCTAATTTTTTGTGTTTCTTTCTTTTTTATTAAACTTTTAATTAAATTACAACTATATCCGTTTGAAACCGCCATTTTAAAAATTGTATTGAGCTCTTCGTTATAACTCTCTCTACTAAGTGGT
Organism: Apodemia mormo; assembly: GCA_036924255.1. NCBI lineage: Eukaryota > Metazoa > Arthropoda > Insecta > Lepidoptera > Riodinidae > Apodemia > Apodemia mormo. The sequence continues at coordinate 2,452,713 of JAUPFN010000012.1, read as the reverse complement.
AAAGTTGTTAATCTGTGTATGTAACTATTAAACGCGGCTATTTTGTGTTGCCATGGGTGGCAGGATGACGCGGGTATTGTAATATCTGTGTATGTCGGTTTACGGAAAATCCCAAAGTGGTGTTTATTATTTTGTTTTGTTATTGTTAAATCTAAGAAATTTATTGAATTTTCCTTTTCTAATTCTAGTTTAAACTTTATTTTTGGGTGTTTTTTATTTAAATTTTTTACAAAAAGATCTAGTTGTCTGTCCGTACCGGTCCAACACATAATAATATCGTCAACGTAACGGTAATAATATAATATATACTGATGATTCGTTTCTCCTGAAGATGCTTCGGTTTCGAAGTGAAACGTGCGTTGAGTACGCACATGAATCGTGTGCTTTTGTGATTGGTGCCGGCGTGGTCGTGGTTGTAAAAGTGTGGTGGATGTGGGCGGAAAAGTGTGCCGCTGGGGTCTTCGTTTGATCGGAACCATCGGTGAGTCCAATCCATTTATTAAACCGACGTCTCTCTTTTCGGTACCATCACGGAGGATACATAGAATAATAGTTCGCGGATAATAGCAAATTTAATTAATTTCACCTTTTAACAATGGATTTCCGCAAAGTAACGCCTGAATCAATAAAATATTAAAATAACAGCGTTTTAACTAAATGCATATGGATGTATACACGGTACATATACCAAAATAATACTTTTTACGATTTTTCTCTGTCTGTCTGTTTGTTCCGGCTAATCTCTGGAACGGCTGAACCGATTTCAATGGGACTTTCACTGGTAGATAGCTGATATAATAAGAAGCAACTTATACTACTTTTAAAAAAATCCCACGCGCACGAAGTCGCAGGCACAGCTAGTTTAAAATAAATTTGTTTCTCAACGTTTTCTTTTACCTCATTTATTCCAGTGCTTCTCCAATGGCGTTACAGTTTGATAAAATTTAATTGTCCACTGCTTATCCTTTCGTTTTAGGAATATAATGGTGTGTCCAGGTGTCATTTATTGTCACATAGCGCTGCAAAAACTCGAGAGGATCTAGTTTAAACAGCGCCAAACACTCCGATAAATCGTCCGCTCTATGTTGCTTTTGGTCAACAGTGAGCAAAGCGGCATCCATCGCGCGTAAAGCTTGTTCATTTTCAAATATTGGTGTAAAATGTTAAAAAATAGGTTTAGAAGAAATGCTCACCATCCCTGCTACCTCTCGCAATTTTAATTTTTTTCTGATTTTTTTTTGATCATGTCCAGATTCGTGACTTCATTTGGACGTCAGACCTGTGTGCGTCTTAGCAGTAGTGTCTCTAGTTTAACATCAGTTACCTTTAAAATGTCTAGCTTGACTTTAATCTGGATTGCTGTTTTCCCTTTTAAAAACGTAAAACTTTATCACCGTATGAATTTGTTTCTCTCCACTGTTAAGAAAATTCACGACAAAGAATGTTATAGGTTCTCTCATACAAATTATATCAGTTTTATTAAATTCATACGTTCTGTTTTCGTAAAGGTTGGATATTTTTTTTTAAGTTTGTCGTTTCGGAAACTTATCAAGCGTCGTATATTATGCATCGTTTATTATGTGTAGCGTCGTATATACATAATGCGGAAATTACTATAATTGTTACCGATAATAATAAATCAGCGACATTTGACCAGATTGAATCACCAAACACTATAGCGTGATATCTAGGGTTGATATATCTTGGTATCTGGTGCTAAAATTTAAAGTTGCTTGTTCAAATTCAGTAGTTTACCTGCCAATCATCTCCCAAGGTTTCCCGACAGCGCTGTTGGCGTACATCGAGCTGGTGAGCATGTGCTGCACGAACTTGGTCCGGTACTGGAACAAGCGGTCCGTCACTTTTTGTGGGATGTTGAACAACATCCGACACTTCTCTGCTTCCTTCGCCGATAACAACTGTTTCGGGAACAACGTTTTGGGCGTTTTCTTCTGTATTGTTTCTTCTAAAATCTGTAATAAAAATATTATTATATTTTTATCAAATAGCCTAAATCATTCGTCCAGGCGCATAATGTTAAAAGCGCAAAATGAAAACTCCTCGTAAAATGTTAACGAAGCAAAATGTTAATAGCGCAGAATCTACACATATAATAAAATCGTAGGAAAGTCTAAACTGTACATTGAATATTTTTTTAAAAGTACAATCGATATCGAAGCCAAAAATATAGTTTTTAGAGTTTTTGTCTGTTTGTCTGTTTATCTGTTTGTCTGTATGTATGTCCGGGGTAAACTCAAAAAGTAATGCATGGATTTACTTTAAATTTTGCATGAATATTACTAACAGGTCGGGTAAACATAAAGGCTACATATTATCACGCTATCACCTACAGAGGAGGAGCAGTGCGAAGTAAACGAAGTCCGCGCGGACGAAGTCGCAAGCAACAGCTAGTGGTAAATATTTCTGTTGTATTGTGTATTAGCTGCGAGCCCTATGTTAACGTAATTTTGTTGAATAGTGACACGCTAACAGTAATAATATTGATAAAACGTGATCAATTTTTGGAAAAATATTTATTTTCAAAATTAAATAATTAACATTCACGATATCGTGATACGTAAATATTAACGATATTTATTTTCTTGTTTTATTTTTTGAAATGAGTCTCAAAAATATAATTTTTTTAGAAATTTTGCTATTTTTTTTTTGATTTTTTTTTCAAAGGAGGTCCGACTAAGATCCGGACCTGGAACACCGGGTGAGTCTGTCACAAGTTATTCTGCATTTTAAATACAGTTCAGTTATTCGGACCCCTCGTTTGCGAATTGAAACGAGTGATAAATACGTGTATCGTTTCTACCTCTTGATTTCAGGTCTTTGCACCTCAATTCATAGCATTTTTTCAATTCTTTTTGTATAGAATAAAACTGATATGTCACATAATTAAATATCTAAAGTGTTGATTGCTGTCTTTGTTAATTTTAACAAATATCGTTTGAAACTTGCCGTAACCGGAATCAAAGCTTTACACGTACGTTGAGATACGGGGCAGTATTAAATCAACGTATCCTAAGGTGATATAGATATTTTTCTACACAGAACAAATAAAATAACTTTTTCGTTTGAACTAAGATGCGATTCCGTTTCATATGATCAATAGTAGACTCCGAATAATAATATATTTTATATTAGTATATGGGTGAACGGGTCTTCGAATACACAAAGTAGTACATACAAAAGTAGAAGACAAAAAAATATGCTTACCTTCAACAATTGTGGAGTGCTCGGTTGTCTCGGACTACTTCCACTGACGCACAGTAATTGGGCGTTTTTAGATCCCGTGACCCGCTCATATCTGCTGCTGTTAACAAAACAGGAGATGATATTTTATTAAGTCAGAAATAATTATTACCTAAGTCCTAGATTTATCATTTATTAGTTATTACATAGTCTGTGTTTTTTGCATATCATAGAAAAGAATACAATTAGAATCAGGCTCTTTTGATGGAGACACCCAGAGACATGAAATATGTTACTGATGTGTTACTACGCATAGTAAGTACTTAAGTAGTGGATTATAATGCTACATGCATTAGTTTATTGGCTATCTTAACCTCCGAAATGCAATACTACAGCGATGCTATTATGGCGGGAAAATTTATGGCGGTGATACCACACCTGGGTGACACGTTGCAGGACCCAATTACCGTAGTCAGTAGTAGTAGACAGTAGTCGCGATGGTAGTGATATGTGCAATCTTTTTTTTTTATATATTATAAGATAGCAAACAAGCAGATGGGTCTCCTGATGGAAAGAGTCAACCATCGCCTATAGACACCAAAGATGTTAATGGTGCGTTGCTATCTTGTGGCGAGGTCTAATACCACATGCATAAGTTTACCGGCTACCTTACCCTCCAAACCGGAACACGACAGCGACAAGCGCTGACGCTATTGCGGCAGGAATAGGTAAGGCGGTGGTACCAGACCCGGGCGAGACAATGCAGAACTCTACCACCTAGTAGCCACGTTGGTAGTGACTCGATAGCCAATCGGTCGCCTTATACGACCTGCCTGGCAGAACGGCAGTTGGCCTATTCTACAAAGGAGGCCGGGACCAACACGGCAATCGTTCGCCTTTTATGAGAAAGACAGGCCGTCTATAACTCAAAAGGGGCCAAGAGTATCACGGGAAGAACACACACACAGCATGTTAAAAATACACCTGTAACGTATATAAATCTATATGTACAATAGCGGTACGAATAGGTTAGTCAGTTTTCAAATTGATTCATTTAACAAGTTGCGGGCACATATGGCACATATGATCTTTTGAAAATTTGTCACATAATAGACTGTTGCATAGAAAATTATGCTTAACTGTTCGATAACATGGTTCAGACTTGCTTGCATCAACATTATTTCCTTATTTTATCTTGTGTAAATGATTATTATCTAAAGAGATGCTAACGTTTTTTTAATTAAAACCTTTTTATTGATTTGACCTGCCATTAATATTTATGATAAAACTATTGTCATGGTTAATGTCACCTTTGTTATTTCTAGATTTCTAGTATTATTCAATATTTTATTGGAAAATATATTTGCCATAAATATAATATCCTTTATTTTCGTAATGTCATAATAATGCCGAGACCTTTAAGAATTGAAGAACGAGCAGCAATAATTGGTGCAATAATTATTGTTAGATAAACTTTATTTGATAGAAAACGTCACTTTTATTTAACGTTAGTAGAACTTTTTCTCTATGGTATGTTGGCATGATTGATGTGTACACTAATGCAAGTAAAACTAGATCTTAAGATGACGGACCTATTTTTACCGTGACTATAGGTGTACACAAACAAACGTATACTATTAAATAAAATAATATTAATAAACATGTACTAGCTATAATTAATATTAAGAAAAACAACGGCTCTTAGAAAATCCTTAGAAGAGGAATTAGATATAAGATATATTGCAGAACAGACAATATACTTCCAGAGGGCGGATTTACCCTCTTGGGGAACATTTAAAATAAAAAACAAACATACATATGCTTACATATAACTTAGCACGTACAATGTACGTACTCGTACGTAGTAGATGAAATCTCGGACTCCAAACCAGAATTCAACAGTGACAGGCATTGACGCAATTAAACGCCTTTTACGACCTGCCTGGAAGAACGGCTGTTGGTCTATTCTCCCGGATGTACATGAGGGTCCGACAGGGGGAAAGACAGATCGTCTACAACCCAAAAGGGGCTAAGAGTAACACCGGGAAGAACACACATACAACATGATAAAGAAACATAATATGTAGCGAACATATCATTCCATTTATTTGGTAAAGCAAGGTTAAAGTACAGTATTTAGGAAAACATCTTATGTAACCCTGATTTATGCAAAGTAAATAAGTTGCAAGTTTAAATCGTATATGCACGTGTAGACATACAAACGTCCTATAATTAACATTTGCAAGCACACAATTCATTTTACGTTAAAAGAAAAGTCTAAATCTTTAGATTATATGAAATCTCAGAAGAAATAAACCTGTCCGACAGTCTGGCGTTCACGAAATTTCTTTTATCTGAAATTTGTCTAATATTAAGCGTGAAAGCATTTTAATGCACAATAGAAAAATCCTATAAAAGGAGAAATACTTAGTTTATAGAAAAAGCGGAAAGCGAATAATCCGTAACATTTTACATCCCAAAGGGAGTAGTAGAAATAATCTTAAATCATGGGGTTTTCTGCGTTTTTCCAACGCACTCTATATTATGAGCCGTTGAAGTTAGACACTTGAAATTTTCAGGAAGTACGTATCAGTGACGCTTCCATCACTAAAATTAGAGTTAATATCGTTCGGCGGTACGCAACTTTATGTGTGTTAGTTCGACTCGCGTTTGACCGCTTTTTTACCTTAGTTTGACCAGAGTGCCAAGTGTGAGTTTTTCTTTTCGCATTCGATCGTGAGTGCGTTTGGAGTTTACTAGGAATTTGTATGTGATTTGTACAGCGCCACCTAGTGGTAAACGTGAGAAACCAGTTTACCACTAGGTGGCGCTGTACAAATCACATACAAATTCCTAGTAAACTCCAAACGCACTCACGATCGAATGCGAAAAGAAAAACTCACACTTTGCACTCTGTTCTATCTATACAATTATTTTGGGTTTATTCTATAAACGCTTACCGCTTTCCTACAAACCGCTATCTTATTTTCGGACATAAGTGAGTATAAAGTTATAGTTTTATGTGAAGTCAAGGGTGGGGTCGGCCCCTTAGGGCGTCTAGACAAACTTTATACATTGGCGACATAATACATTATTTTTTACATTAATTAATTATACGCCTAATGGAATACTTGGCAACATTGGCGAAAATTTAATTACAACCTTACAGTATAAGCTTACATATTTGATCGAGTTATTATTTTTACATATTTGATCGCCTCGTTTGGTGAGTTGGTTAGCGAAACTAACTACGGATCGATTAGGCTTGCGTTCGATTTCCGACGGGTAAAACATTTCTGTAGTATTTATTTATGTACTAGCTATTGCCAGCGACTTCGTCCGTGCGGACTTCGTTTACTCCGCACAGCTTCTCCCCCGTAGGTGATAGCGTGATAATATGTAGCCTATATGTTGACCCGACCTGTTAATAATATTCATACTACATTTAAAGTAAATCCATGCAGTAATTTTTGAGTTTACCCCGGACATACATACTGACAAACAGACAAACAGACAAAAATTCTAAAAACTATATTTTTGGCTTCGATATCGCTTGTAGATCACGCCACAAGTATCCCATTAAAAAATATTCAATGTACAGTTTTGACTTTCCTACGATTTTATTATATGTATAGATATAGATTTCTGTGTATTAGTGTCATCGACATAACACCCATAACACAAGCAAATAATTTGATTACTTTGAGGTTAGATCGATTTGTGTAATTTGTCCAGCGATATCATTATTATTATATTATTATTCTGTGCGTGTGTATGTGACTGAACTTCTGCTATGTGGCTAGACGGATACTGATTAAATTTTTGGTGTGTTTAAGTGGATCCGGGAACGGTTAGGTTGAGTTCAGTTAGTGTATTATATAATACTTTCACAGCTAAATCGCCGAACTGAATTGGATGAAAGTTGGTAACGAGTATTTCCCCCGTGTTGGTCCCGGGCTCCTTTGTAGAGTAGGCCAACTGCTGTTCTGTCAGGCAGATTGTAAAAGGCGACCGATGGGCTATACAAGTCACTACCATCGTGGCTACTAGGTGGTAGAGTTCTGCATTATCTCGCCTGGGTCAGGTACCACCGCCTTTCCTATTTCTGCCGCAACAGCGTCAGTGTTTGTCACTGTCGTGTTCCGGTTTGGAGGGTAAGGTAGCTGGTAAATTTATACATGTGGCTTTAGACCTCTCCACAAGATAGCAACGCACCATTAACACCTTTGGTGTCTATAGGCGATGGTTGACTCTTTCCATCAGAAGACCCATCTGCTTGCTTGCATATAAAAAAAAAACAGTAGCAGTCGTGGGACTGCCGATAGAAGTGAAAACGGAACTATTAAGTTGAGAGTAATTAAAACTATATGCAAAACATAGCTATAGATATACTATTATCATTAGCATGTCGGTGACGCGAACCGAGGATTTTACCCTCTACCAAAACGCTCAACGCGCCTAAAGAAGTTTTCACTTCAAAAAATAGTTAGATGACCCAGGGTCAAAGGTAGTCTAACTTTTAAAAAAATCAATTCCTACGGGCTGAAATTAGGGATGAAAGTGTGTATGATAAACTATGTCGACGAAATGTTAGTTTACCTGCGGACAAAGCTGCGTGGTTCGGCTAGTATATGACATATTATAATTTTATCAAATTCTTAATAAGAATTCAATTATTTCGTATTAAGAATAATATCCTGGTCTAGAACTATTCTGATCCAGCGTCTTCTTTAATGAATAATTAATACAGTAGCTTCATATAAAACAGAAATGCAGTAAAAGTATTTGGATTTTTTTTATTAAAAGGAAAATAGTAAAAAAATCATTTCATTAAATATTTATGAGGCAGACATTCAAGACTCCACCATATACTGCTTCATCAAAAAATAATTTCACATCTCCCTTTTAGTCAAAGAGCTCAAGTAAATCAAGCTCTACATTTACTGAACCATAATTAATCATCTCTATCCAAAATTTCATTTATGACTTGAAATTGTATGTCTACATTTCTTTATAGTTATTTACAGTTATAGTTTACTCGCAATCATTTATATATATACAAAAGTGAGTTTGTTTGTTGGTTTCACTTTTACGTCCTAATCACTTTTCACAATCACATCAAAATTTTGTATACAGGTTATCAGGGGTACAGATAAGCATACAACTTTAGATGAGCACCTTTTACTCAGAAAAAATATATAAAAATAACTTTTACTCGCCTGGCTTAATATAAAAAAAACCAAGGCGAGAGTTAGCAGAATTCGACCACGAGATTTGCTACGAGTTACGAGAATAGTGATATGTCGGTTAATCATTCGCCTCTTACGAACTGCCTAGAGGGAAGGCAAATAATTTTATTTTCAAAACGGACTGGAACGAACATGCGTTTTAACGCAGTTAATGAGCTGTACGAGTATTATAGCCAACCTTTTGAGGTTGGCTATAATACCCGTACAGCTCGTAAGCTCTTGAACTACTTGGAATATTCCAGACTCTATCGATGTTAGTTCCCCTCCTAACCTTGACCTTCAGCACGTACATTACGGAATAGGGAACCGATGCCAAAGAACGATATCGAGACAGAGATGGGGCTGAATGGTACTACTATGGTGACCATCATGTGAAATTTTTTAATAAGCCTCGTAAATTTATCGTGATGTATTAACATCCCCGTACTTCGGAAAACACGTGAAGCCATCGGTCCCCGTTAACGTAAAAATCTAAGTTATACAAAATGTAACAATATACGATAGGGTGGGGAACCATCCACTTCGCCAGCCCACAAACTTGTCGTTGTGAATAAGATCATAATGAGTTGTTCAGTTTATCCTGCTTGCTTGCTTAATGAAGCCGTAGGTATTATGAATGAATAAATAAACGAATTAATTAGTACACTTTATTGTGCACCAATGACTACAACATTAATAATAGTATATTATGCACATACGGAGGAAGGTATGACATTGGAACTCGCGTGATAAAAACGTGGCGATGCTAGCGATGTGGCGATATAAATTTTGTAACTAAAAAACATTTTAAAACTATTGAAATTTACATATTTAAAGAACTTTTGACGTACAAGAAATATAAAGCATGCGCACTAATCAATATAGACGGGAAATGATGTAGCTCTTTTGTCCCTAAAAGTTGGGTGGAAATATGTACTTTCGATTCACGTTTGATAGTTGTTTTTATATTTATTACATTTGGTAGCAATTAATTAATGGGCATAGTCATATCTTCGTTCATTTTATTAACAAGTTTGCTATATTCACAAAGAATTAATTTCTTTTTCAATCAATTTTCATTAATGCCTTTTTTTCACGCGAATTTGATTGATTTGACAAAGTTTTGACGAGTCGGCAAAACCATCTGATTCTCTTGAAAAAACTTGGTATGTATTATAGAACGAAGAAAGATAATAATTTTGTATATATCTTTTAGGCAAAAAAAAAACTAACTGTTTAGCCTAGTCATGAAAAGTCCTAATTAAATAACCTTGAAATGATTATAGCGTCGTAGTAAAAAACTATTCAAACAGTTTATTTATAATTGCAAATAAACTTTTTCTACTTCATTCGTCTCTTTAAAATTTATGATAGAAAATTTTAAAAATAGAGATGAAAATACTTAACTTATTTATATGCTAATTATTCAGTATTCATTTCATTAAATGTTTTGAATATTTTTTTAAAAGAATATTTATAAGAAGGGGCGTGATCTACAATCGATATCAAAGCCAAACATATAGTTTTCAGAATTTTTGTCTGTTTGCCTGTATGTATGTCCGGGGTAAACTCAAAAAGTACTGCATGGATTTACTTTAAATTTTGCATGAATATTACTTGTAGGTCGGGTCAACATATAGGCTACATATTATCACGCTATCACCTACGGGGCAGGAGCAGTGCGGAGTAAACGAATTCCGCGCGAACGAAGTCGTGGGCAACAGCTAGTACACAATAATTTTTAACGCAGTAAAACTGCAGCAACCGATTTCCCATTTCTTGTATCTCCGGAGCCCTGTCACCAATTAAAAATGCAATCACGCGGGAAACACACCCTTCTAAACAAAAAAGAATTTTCAAAATCCGTTTATAAATGACCGAGTTTTTGTGTAAAAAACATACAGTCGAATTGATAACTTACTCTATTTGGGAAGTCGGTTGAAAAGGGCATTTATTTCTTTTGAAGATAATTACAGACAAATTATACGTATATGATAACTGTATAATACCTAAATAATGTCCAATACTTAAACAGAATTTATGTCACCCTATTGAACATGCCATAAGTTTGAAAGGCGTTTCTATTTCTTTGCCTGAAAGTTAGTTGCAATTCATAAATAAAATGCAGTTGGTACGAATATAACATGGTAAATATCTTTTATTAAAACACAAATTTTAACAAAAAGTTGTTCCATTATCAAGGTACACCCATGACACATGCAATTGCAATAATATTGCTTTTGTGTCCTCGACGAGACCGCACGTCAGGCCTTCTAAATGCCATACATAAGAAACAATGGGGCAGCGTGTTAAGAAGTCGCCGCTTGTATGGCTCGCTAACATAATTTTACATGATCAAACCGTGTACGACTAACATCCATTCTAATATTATAAATGCAAAAGTCTGTATTTTTTCTTTTATAGAATTGGGGGCAAACGAGCAGGAGGTGCACCTGATGGTAAGTGATCACCGCCGCATATAGACATCCGCAATACCAGAGCTCTTGCAGTTGCGTTGCCGGCATTTTAAGAATGAGTAAGCTCTTTTCCAAGTCATAATTGTTCGGGATCACCCCGCCGGTAATTGATTCTACAACAGAGTAGTGCGAGGCAAAAAGTGCCGAAAGAAATGCACAATTTGAAATGCACATTCTGAAGCTGCGAGGCTTTGGAATACTCTTCCCATTGATATTCGGAATTGTCTTTTAAAAGTTCTCTCTGTAAGCATTTGGCAGAGTAATGGTGTAACGTGCTATGGCAGTATAATATGTATGTATATATGTATTTATATAACTATATATAATATGTACTTGTATGTATATAGGTATTTATGTAGGTATATGTTTAATGTATTATATATGTAATATATTATTTGTATCTAAGTATATTGTAATATCGTATTATCTTATTGTTTTCTTTAATTTTAATTTATTTTAATAATAATCAAGAAGGTATGTCAGTAGTAAACGATTGTAACAAGTTTCTCAGTGCACCCCATCGTAAACACTATTTATATTTGTTTAAGGTTGACTGGTAGAGAATGTCATGTAGCATTAAGTCCACCTCTGTACATGTTTGTGCATAAATTTTAAATAAATAAATAAATAATAAATAAATTGTGGATTTTCAGACATCTGAGATGGTGAGGACAATTTTCAAATTTTGACGCGATGTCCGATGACATGAATGCTTGATGAATTTATGCTTTATAAAGTTAAAAGCGGTGGGCCGGCAAGAAGTACTGTCTCGCTTTGTTGAGCACACCAATCTTTTTGAAGGCTAGTTTAGCTACCTTCCCAACGACCGCGAAACTGAAAGTAATTCCATATGTCGACTCCCAGAATTCCGACACTAGTTGAGGCTGTCAGGAGAGTATCCCTTAATCGAGTTGGCACGACAAATGGTATCTTTTTAGCTGTGAACACGCAAAACTGTGTCTTCTTGGGTTTAAAAGAGGCCAGGTTTTGATGACCCCATTCCGAGACATCGGGTAGTCGATTCTCGACTTCAGACACAGCTGTCCCAGCCTGTTACGCTTTCACGGCTAAAACACTGAACTAATTTTGATGAAATTTGGCAAGTAAACAGCTGAAGACACGGACTCATACATAGGCTACAGTTTTATTCCAAAAATCAACATTTTAGGGGCTGTACTAAGGAATGAAAGATTATATGTAATTTCTAAATGATGATTAATTTTTTTGAAGATATTTGAACAATTCAGTAGTTTTTAAAAAGAAAAAGTGACATACATATATTTTTTATATATCATAAGATAGTAAACAAGCAGATTGGTCTCCTAATCGAAAGAGTCAACCATCACCTATACACACCAAAGATGTTAAGGGTGGGTTGCTATCTTGTGGCGAGGTTTAATGCCACACGCATAAGTTTACCGGTGACCTTACCCTTCAAACCGGAACACGACAGTGACAAGTACTGACGCTATTGCAGCAGGAATAGGTAAGGCCGTGGTATCAGACACGGGCGAGACAATGCACAACTCTAACACTTAGTAGTCACGATGGTAGTGACTCGTATAGTCAATGGGTCGCCTTTAACAACGTGCCTGGCAAAACGGCAGTTGGCCTATTCTTCAAAGGAGCCCGGACCAACACGGGGGAAATTAGAACATTCTCAGAATTTCCTCATTTATATACATTCTGTCAAAAAAGTATTTTTTGTTTTTATCCAAATTCAAATTTTTGTTTTTTTTTCTTCTCGATATATTTTTTTTATTTATTTATTTTATAATAATAATGTACAGCGTTTCTTATAATTTATATGTGCCAAACTGTAGAGCAGTTTGTCGGCATCATATGGGCACAACTGTTGCCAAGTTGGCGAGAAATTTGAGTTGCATCTGTCATTCAGATCATATACCGTGCTGATGTTAGTTTGGTTATACTTAGTGTGTATTGCGAAATGAAAAAAAAACATCGAAAAAATAAATAGAAGGTTTAAGGTGAATCGAGTTTATCAAAAACACGTGGTCATAAAGTGCTACAAAGCGTTCAACAGCGGTCGAATTGTGATGGAAGATTTATCTCGCCCTGAAATAATTTTTTTCATTAATTCATTCAAAAGCGAAGAAAATAGTGACTGTAAACCCTCATTCAAGTTTAAGAGTGGTAGTCGCTGAACTTTTTGTATCTCACGATCGATGAATCGATTCGGACCATTTGAAATAATGACTTGGGTATGACCTGACCTCAATTTTCTCCAAAACTTCAATCGCATAAGAGTCGCTGAGGACATGCTTGAACGAGTCGATTCCGACCCAACACCTATGAAACGCATTATTGCTGATGACTGACGACGTGATGTGAGTTTACGAGTTTGACATGTAAATTAGTCAACAAGCTCCGAAATAGTGTCCTCCAACTGAATTGAAACCGAAAAATCCACAAAATCCAAAGTCAATCAAAAGTTAGAGCTATCTTGACTATCTGGGTGTTGCGCACTTGAAATGATTGCCGGAAGGTCAAACGGTAAATAAAGAATTTTATTTGTGCGTTATCCGGCGTTTAAGAGAGCAAATTCGACGAAGGCCAAAGAAAGAAAGAAAGAAAGAAAGAAAATATTTATTTGCAAGAACATGGGTGTTGAAAGAAATTTTGTTGAAAGAAATTTCTTGGATTTTGCACCACGATAATGCACCTTCGCACAAGGCCATTGTGGACGAATTTTCGACCAAGAACTCATCATCGAGCAACCTCCAAAATCACCAAATATAGCTAAACTTCTTCTTTTTCCTAAATTCAAATTACCACTTTATGGCACCAGTTTCCATTCAGTAGAAGACATAAAGCAGAATTCGCGGCGAGGGCTGAACCCAATTCCGAAAAAAGCGTTTAAAAATGTTTCGATGATTGGATTATTCATTGTCGACGGTGTCGTTTCCGAAGGAGCACACTTTGAAAGCGATAAAATGGATGAGCAACTAATGTTTTATGATTTACTAGCTGTTGCCTGCGACTTCGTCCGCGTGGACTGTAGGTGATAGCGTGATAATATGTAGCCTATATGTTGACCCGACCTGTCAGTAATATTCATGCAAAATTTGAAGTAAATCCATGCGGTACTTTTTGAGTTTACCCCGGAGATACATACAGACAAACAGATAAACAGATAAACAGACAGACAAACAGACAAACAGACAAAAATTCTAAAAACTATATTTTTATCTTCGATATCATTTGTAGATCACGCCCCAAGTATTCTTTTAAAAAATATTCAATGTACAGTTTTGACTTTCCTACGATTTTATTATATGTATAGATTAATCATTTCCCGGTACTTTCTTGACGGAATAGTACTAAATTAATAATTATTATAGTACGGAATAGTAATAGAAAAGAGCCTACTCTTTCTTAAAAGGCCGGCAACGCAACTGCAAGTATTCTGATAGTGTAATTGTCCATGGGCGGGTGTGATCACTTACTATCAGGTGAGCCTCCTGTCCCTTTGTCCCATTTTTTTCCCGTAAGTCCGTGGGTAAATGTGATAAAATGTAGCCTCAGATATTACTCGAGAGTAATTTATCTTTCTACCGCCACGGTGTATAAATGATAATCGAATGGACATGTGATGCCATTTAGTCACACGTCATTTCGATGAATCAATTATCGTTATCAATGTTTTGTTATCACATACAAGGAAAAACATTATAATTAACTACCTGTACGTATCTCCGAATAATGTATGTTAGTCACGTCTATGTGTGTGTTGTGCAAATACAGTCGCAAGTGTAACAAGTATTGTTGTGGTAGGTATGAGTATTGTAACAAAGTATTACACTAAAAGATAAGAAATTTGTGTTTGAAGAAAATATATCGAGGGAAGACAGGAAGCAATTAAAGGCAGGCACTTAATAATTCAAAGTATCTCATTTCTATAGAATAAGCAAATCTTTTAAGGAACAATGTTTATATTAATAACAAGCTTACTGATGTTAGTAGAGATTTACCAGAGAACAAATTTAAAAACTGAATTAAAATAAAACCGGGTAAAGAACGTATTATAAAATATCTAAATATCTAGACGACAATAAAACATGGAATTAATTGCTCCTCATATCAACAATATTTATTACAATTGTAACAATTACATACTTATGAATTAAGCATTGTGATATATATCTTTCTTGAAAAATTGATACATAAAAAATTGCTGGCCGAGTTTCTTCCATCGGATATTCTCAGATAATTAACGAGTCAAAATAACTTTTTTAACTTCCCGCTACGTATGTAGATAAGGAAGTTACTGATTTTACCCCGATTTTCGAAAATCGAGTTTTCAACAGATCTCCACGTGTCCTATGAACATTTTCCGATTAGTTTATCGTCAGTATGTCTGTATGTATGTATATGTGTGTATGTAAACATCTCCTAACTTTTGAACGGCTGGGCCGATCGAAACGTGGTTGATGGCATTCGATTGGATCGCTCAACTAAAGACTTCCTGAAAGTTTGAACCGATTCGGTCCAGGAGATTTTGAAAAACCCCAAAAAATGTTGGCCAAACGGTATTTTTAATATAACTTCCAGATTAATGTATTGTATTCCGATTGAGTACAAAAACTAATCAGCTCTATTCCTCAAAACACGTCTAATCCATAAATTGCATCAAAATCGGTTTATCTGTTTGGGAGTAATAGTAGACAAAATAAAAGTGTTTTCGTCATAACTTCGAAATTTTTCAAACAATCTTTTTTTGGTATTTTATGATATTTTAGTACTAAAAAATTAAGTCAAATGCCGTTTCAAAAATCAAAATCGAATCTAATTTTCAATAGTTACAGCTTTTCAAATATTAAAATTACGTTGTTTTTAGTAAACTTACTCAATATTTTTGAAATAACTTTCAGATTTATACACCAATTCACTTAAAAGTCTTATCAGCTTTCCTCATTTATAAACTACGTCAAAAACCATTAATTGGATCAAAATCGGTCAGTTCGTTTGGGATTTGTCAAAAACAACATTTTTGAAAGAAATGTTTTTTGACGTTGCTTCGAAAATTTTCAACCTATCGATTATTTAGCTGAAGCAATATTCTTTCAAAAATTGAGTTGGATGCCATTTGAAAGATCAAAATCGGTCATCGTTTCCAAAATACACTTTTCAAAAATCTTAACACTGCCATTTTTAACAAAATGTTGATGATGTTTGAACAAAAAATCTATGCTTATATTTTTTTCTCCTTTGAGCTTAAAGTACCTTTATTTAGCCGGAAGTTGCAGGGATGATCTGCGGAGTCAACCGTTTACACATTTTTTTATATAATAAGATAGCAAACAAGCAGATGGCTCTCCTGGCTATTATCTTTCTGCTGTCTTTAAACTTTGTAAAATGTCAATATTTTAATTAAACAAAAATGAATTTTGTAAATTATAGAAATAAGTTGTGATGTGAAATAATGTTTGTAATTGTATCATGTAACTATAATTTAAAAAAAAACAAGCCCGCTAAGTTTCTTCCGCCGGATCTTCTCAGTGTGTGGCCGCATCCCGATCCAGTAGTAATTGTAAAAAATCGACTCACAACATTTTTAGTTAAATGATAAATAATTATAATTTTAAAATATTTGCACACCATATCCGGGAGAATATGTTGGTAACTCAATCAAATTTTAATAACTTGTAACTCCCATATTCTGGCAAATAAATTATTTCTTTCTCTTTCTCTGGCAGAGAGTGAGATCATCGCCTACAGACACCAAAGATGTTAAATGGCGCGTTGCTATAAATTACTTTATTTAATAAAACTTGTAAAAAGTTTTATTAAATAGAGTACTTCTGTTTTGCTTCTCATGTTGGATCCCTTATGAGGTAGGCAGAGAGAATCAAGTGCCATATATCACGATTATTGAAGATTATTGACTTGTTTCCTCCACATTAGTTACTCTTTTCATACAAACACGCGGATTACTAAAGACCTTCTTCACTTAATCCATACTTATACTATAAATGCGAAATTAACTCTGTCTCCTATCTCTAAACTACTGCACCGATTTGGATGAAATTTGGTACAAAGATAGTTCAAGATCCAAGAACGGACATAGCATAGTTTTTATCCCGAAAATTCCACGGGAACGAGAACTATGTCGGTAAAATTTCGAGATTTTTATTTTAGAAATTTTTCCACGCAGACGAAATCGCGGGCGCAGCTAGTTGTAAAATAAAACCATGAAAAATATTTTATGGTACCTTCTCTACACGTAATTAAAGTGGAAATGATTTTAGATATGTTGCATAGGGATAGGTTAGATAATTTTTTAAAAATATGGCGGGTTTGTGAAAACAAATTTTCGATTAAGGATTTTATTAATGGAATACTAGCTACAGCGTGCAGCCCGCTGCATTATAATTAATTGGTGAATCCCGCGGGAACAACTCATTTTTCCATGCAGGTCATCATCTACCTGTTTGCCAAATTTCATCCAAATCAGTTCAGTAGTTTTGTCGCGATGGAGTAACAAACATCCATCCAACCATCTAAACATCTAACTATCTAAACATCCAAAATTTCGTATTTATAATATTAATTAATATTGATTAAGCTTTAAAGTGCTAATTATTATTGTTAAGGTGAAGTGTCTCGGGTCCCCCTTCCATCGCCCTCCCCCTGGGACTTGGTTTTGGATGTGCGAAAAAATTCACGGTAGAGTATTCTTCTTCATTTAAGCTTACGCGGCTTTTTTGAACTGAATTATTAATAATTAATGAATAATTAACGGGATCTTACCGCGATTATGTGATGTATTAGTTTAAATATCGGGAAAATAATACATCATATAATTGCGGTAAGATCCCGTTAATTATTAATAATTAAGTTCACGGTAAAGAGTAGTACATTCAATGAATTTAGGAGAAAAATTATTACACCTAAGTAATCTTTACAAGTTTACAAGTATTACTCGTAAATTTTGGCCAACTTCGGTAATTCGGAATCCTACATTGCGCGTAGCCCGACACACACTTGGCCGGTTATTACGACAATTACTAACGGAGGAGCACATAATTTAGAACCGTTAAATTTTACACGGTAAATGATTGAAAGCATATAATATGCATTTGAAACACATTAAATTAGTACAAATAAACTTTACACACACTACCATACATTTTGATCACATTATAATATGCACAATGCACATGTATAGGTATTATTTTGTTTATGGTTACTCTGATCAAACTCAGAAAGAGATTTTACAGTGAAATAATTTTCAAAATCAGTTCACTATTTCCAGAGATTACTTCTTATACACCTGCTAACAAAATTTACCTTTATTTATAAAAACGGGGACCGCCGCCCCGTTGGTCTAGTGGGTGGTGACCCTGACTACGCAATCGACGGGGCTCGGGTTCGATCCCCGACGGTGACAAGCATTTGTGTGATGAGCATAAATGTTTGTTTTTCCGGGTTTCGGTGTTTATTAAATATATTCCAGTATTTATATATGTATTTGTATGTATTAGTATCGTTGACTAGCACCCATAACACAAGCAAATAATTTGCTTACTTTGGGGTTAGATCAGTAAGTGTAATTTGTCCCGTGAATATCTATCTATGATATTAGTTTACTAGCTGCGCTATGAAGCACGCTGCATCATAAAAGTTTATGTTGACTCTTACAAGAACAACTTATTTTTCCGGAATAGAAAGTATCCTATGTGCTATTCCAGGTTATCATCTATAAGTGTGCCAAATTTTGCCCAAATCAATTCATCCGTTTTTTTTCAAAGTGTAACAAACCATCCGTATAAACTTTCGCATTTATAATACTACTAGCTGTTGCCAGCGACTTCGTCCGCGCGGACTGCGTTTACTTCGCACTGCTCCTCCCCCGTAGGTGATACCGTGATAATATGTAGGTATTATGTTGACCCGACCTGTTAGTAATATTCATGCAAAATTTGAAGTAAATCCATGCAGTACTTTTTGAGTTTACCCCGGACATACATACAGACAAACAGACAAAGAGACAAACAGATAAAAATTCTAAAAACTATATTTTTGGCTTCGATATCGATTGTAGATCATGCCCCAAGTATTCTTTTAAAAAAATATTCAATGTACAGTTTTGACTTTCCTACGATTTTATTATATGTATAGATAGATCTACAGCGTACACCTCGCTGCAATGTTTAAGTTTTTTGTGAATGCCACGGAAAAAAATATTTTTTTTGAGATAAAAAGTAGCCTATGTGCTAATCCAGATTATCATCTTCCTTTATCCTGTTGTGCATGCATCTCGTCTCCACAGAATAAATAACGCTTTAATGGGGCAATGTATACGCTTTTACAATAAACTTCCCGAAACTATAAGAGATCTTCCAGTGTGTGGCCGCGTTCCGATCCGGTAGTAGTTTTTAAAAATATGTTGACGTGTCATAATAACTTGCAAAAAGTTTTATTGAATAAAGTTCTTCTGATTTCTGTATGCCAAATTTCATCTAAATCCGTTCAGTAGTTTTTTGCGAAATTGAGTAACAAATATCCATCCATCCATCCATCCAAACATCCAAACTTCCGCATTTAATATTAATCTAGATAATTAGTTTAGTAGGATATACATAAGTGCCCCCATCCGTTTTCTGTGTTGATCATAATCATAAAAATCCTTCCAATCAGACTGTATCGCGTTATGTATCGTGGGATGCATTATAGACGTGGAAACGGTACGTCATGAATGTCGCGGGAAGTTTGTCGACCCTAGCTGTCAATTAAAAGTTACCGTCCATTACCTTTAGTCTAAATTATTGTTATCATATCACACCAGTTATCACACACTTCATGGAAACACTTTATCATACTTATTGTTCCACTGAAAATAGCGCAGTGTCTGGTATCGATTCGACTGAAATTATCATAATCAATATAGCTTTAAGTTAATGGCGTGTGACTTGCACTTCCCGAGAGCATGGCTTAGGTGGTGGAAAAAAAACATATATCGACTTTTGACTTTTGTTAATTGTGGGTACGTTTCTATCTGAGTGGTGGGTTTATCTGCGACATGATTTTTCTAAATATCGTTATTATTATATTGATGGTTATACTGGCTACCGTCCAGATGACAGGGCAGGAACGTGACAGTAACCAGCATTGACGATATTGCGGCAGGAATAGATAAGCCGGTGGTAACTTATCCAAGAGTGGACGTTGTAGAAATCTACCACCTGGTAATTTTAAATGAAGAATATCTTTGGCCAGTCAGTGGCAGCTTCCCTGTCAATCCTTATAGCAGTGGCAACCCTTATAGACCGGGACCGATCCTTCTGTAATTAATCAAAATCAAAAGGAAATTATAGTAGGATGAAACCCATTGCAAATGGAAGAAAATAAAGCCAAAATAAGAGAAAAAATAAATTACGGGCGATTTGAGTTTGGGAAGTGTGAGGGGGTGGATTTTAAAGGGGGAAAACGGTTTATTACGATTTTCGGTAAAACTACGAGTCCTATCAAAAAAAAGTTGAATGGCAAAGTTATCGGCAATAAAGAGATCTACAACTTTTGTATTTGTACTTTTTTCATACAACCTCAAAATCGAAAAATTTGAAAAACTGCCTTTCTGGTTTTTTATTTTTACCTCCTACAAAAATAGATTTTTTTTCACGAAATTCGATAAAAAGTTGCTTTTTTATATCCCGGATACACTTTTTATTTTTTATTTATTTTATTTATTTATTTATTTATTTCATCACAAAAGCGGTACATCTTTTAGATTAAATTAATTAATATCTTGGTAAATTTATTTTGCCATTTTTGTGAGAAACATGGTGCCTGAAGTAGGTTCAATAAGTACCTGTGACACAAGTCACCAATGCCCTCACATAGTGGATACAAAATACAAATTTGAAATTTAACAAAAAAAACTTAAATTTATATGTATAGAGTAAGACAAAGTAAACGTATAACTTAGATACTACTAGCAGTTTGTTGTAAGAACAATTGTGTGTGATGTAAAGTGTAGTTTGTGGTGAGTGTGTAAACTGTAATAAGTATATAATATGTAGTGGTGCAATGAAAGTAGGGTAAATTGATAATAGATAATTTAATTATAGTGTCATGGCGGCTTATTTTATAATGTATAATAGTTTTTCTGTATCCTCATAAGATAAGGTTTTGAGCCATTGAGCAGTTCTCTCCTTACATTGACATTTGCACAAAGGATATATATTTAGTTCTTTATTTACTTTATTATAAATATATGGGCCTAGGAAACAAAGGAACTTTTGTGCTAGCCTAGTATGTAACGGTAAAATATGGCAAATTATTGATTTTTTCCTTTTATTTAAAACTTGTGTGGGGTTGTAGTCTAATTGTGAGTGTTGTTTAATTATAATTTTTAAAATAAATGTTTGTCTAATAGTAAGGATATCCCATTTTTTGTATAGTTCTTTGGTTGAGAATTGGAAAGGTAATCCGGCAGCTACTTTTAGGATAGCTCTCTGGGCCCTTTCAATTTTTAAGATGATAGTTTTAGCTGCTCCACCCCATGCGGTTATACAGTATTCTATAATAGAATGACCAAGGGCAAAGTAAACCATTTTAATTAATTTTATGTTAGCTATATGTTTTAAATTCTTAAAAATATATATAAGTTTACGTAATCGTGAAATAATGATATGTGTATGCAGTTTGAAACTTAGTGTTTGATCTAATGTAACTCCTAAATATTTTATGTTTTCAACTTTTTCTATAGGTAGACAGCAGCAGGTATCTGTAAATAGACTTTATTACACTGTATACACTATTACAGTGTAATAATATTATAAATATTAGTAAAATATTATAAAATACAGTGTAATATATATATATATATATATATATATATATATATATATATATATATATATATATATATATATATATATATATATATATATATATTACACTGTATTTTTTTTTTAATTTAAAATATTAATTTTTACTCCTTATTTTGACTTAAGATTACATCATCATTTTCAATCGAAAATTCTTACGTCAAAATATCTGATCTTTTTATTAGTTTTTCTCTTTGAAATCTCTATTTTCTGATAGTATCAAAAAATATACAATACTATGGAAAATTTTTGCAGAAAATGGGGAATTTCACATTGTAAAAGTTTAAGCTGTTTATTATAATGTTCACTTTAATTACTCGAAAATTGTAAGTTCTCATGTTATATTGACAAATTAAAAAAAATTAAATCCATGAAACATAGAAATCGCGAAATACATGCGAAAATAGTTAATTTTTAAAGTATCAAGCAACCGATTATTAGTTACAATGTTAGTGACGATTCGCCTGACCAAGGTGGCTCAAACCATTACAAGGATATAAGTAGCTACATTACTTATTTTCCAAGTAACAGCTTTACATTTCTCATGAAAAAAAAAAACATCTCTGAAATGAGACGAGTGTATAAATATTGATGATGTTCAACACATTTTAGGGGAATGTGTCAGGAACGCAGAGAAACGTACACGATTTATTAATATAAATATTAAAAATGATGTGGTGTCGCGGGACACCAGGTAGGAACGAACTTCCTTCGGCTAAACGGCACTACTCGCTTGTGTACGCGACTGTCGCGCCTGCGCACGTCTCATTTAACGCTTTTATTCCACGCATTTTTCTTACGGTTTTACTATCACATTTTTTTCAGTTCGGTCGCGCAGCAAAATCCCTATCCCCTCCAAGCCTGCCGTAAGGAACTTCGTTCCAATAAGTTAAGTAAAAATAATGTGGATCTGTATAGTAGTGTCTTAGCTGAGCCAACCTCTGGCGCAGCTAGGATGCTGTATACATTCATGTAAGCAATCTAGATCTAAGATAAAGTTATGAATAACATAGAATAAGTTGCGATGAGATTGAAATTTTCATTGTATAAAATAAATTTCTATTAAATAAAATAATTAAAAAAAAATACATATTTCCGTACAACAGTACTGATTCTAAAAATTTTGGATTTTTACTCGATTTCTGTGCATAAAATTACGATAACACACGAGAGTCAATGAACAAAAGGTTAAAAGTTATTGCACTCAGCACTTCTATCAAACAACTTTTCTAGTCGTGATTTTGTTTAATGTGGCCTGAGTCACAGAACCAATTATTCCACGTGGGCAGAGCCTACTCTTCTCTTAAACAAAACCAAATTTAGCACCGATGGAGATACGATTCGGATAATTAGTCATCATTTTCCTTTAATGGCGAACGTGGGTGCGGTGTCGCTATAGGCATAATTAAACTAGTGATTCTATCTCTTTTTATTGTATTTGGTTAGATAAAGATGGTAATTAATTAGGCAATTTTCTGTAAATATCTGTTTATTAACATATTATTATGGTGTGGCTACATTATCGCCCTCCTGCTTTACCCTCGATTTGGTCCGGGTTCCCTTTGAAAAATTGAAAATCTGTCGTTCTGCCAGGTAGTTCGAAAGAGGCGACTGATTGGCCATGCGTGACATTACCATCGTGGCAATTAGGTTGTAGAGTTTTGCATTGTTTTGCCCGGGTCTGGCACCACAACCTTCCTTACGGCCGCAATAGAGTCAGTGCTTGTCACTGACGTGTTCTGGTTTTGGAGCAAGTTGCTGGTAAACTTACGCGTCATTACCATCCCGCTACAAGATAGCAACGCACCATTAACATCTTTGGTGTCTATAGGCGATGGTTGTCTCTTTCCAATAGGAGCCATCTGCTTGTTTGCTACTTAAATAAAATAAAAACAAATAAAGATTTGCATTGTCGCGTTGTATGTGTCGCTTAATCGCTCGTCTTCGGTTTTCTGATAGTTTTCTACCGCAAATAAGTAAGTGAGATACACTTCTGCAGCGGTACGTGTGTATCGGAAGTAAAAGCGGGATAGACTATCGTTAACGGAGTATATGTGTAGCCACCTAGTTTGCCGTAGCACAACCACAAAGTTTTATCGCGACAACAAACTTTCCGATGATAATGTGGCCTTGAATAATGGAAATTTTGTTATAGACAATAAGGTCTTATTTTACTGGACAAAAATACTCGTTTTAGCACTGGCGTTTGAATGAGGCCTGTATAGTAGTAGTAACAAAAAATGAATTCTATTCCCCCCCCCCCCCCCCCCCATAGTTCCGGAGTTCTTTATAATTTTTATCAAAATTTCTGTTGTTTAAGTAGCCCAACACTGACTTTCGTTTGAAACGTTTTAATGTGATATTTATACTATGCATTAGTAGGTATTTAGGTTTTGTAAATAACTAAATATGATACAGATCAAAAAATCTAGGGTCATTTTATATTTTATGACTTTGTTTTATATTACAAGATAGCAAACAAGCAGATGGATGGAAAGAGTGATCTTCTCCAAAAAAATCGTGTATAGACACCGAAGATGTTAATGTTGCGTTGCTATTCGTGATGGTAATGCCACATACATACGTTTACCGGCTACCTTATGCTATTCCAGGTAAAAAGTAGATATTATGTCTTTATTTGTGCTAAATTTTGCGAAAGAGTAACAAACATCCCTCCATCCAAACATACTTCCACATTTATAATACTAGCTGCACCGCGTAGCCCACTGCATTATAACAGTTTTTAACGAATCCCGCGGGAAAACATTTTTTTCAGGGATAAATTAGCCAATTTACTATTCCAGATCATCATCTACATGTATGTATGTCAAATTTCATCAGAATCGGTCGAGACGTTTTTGCGTGATTGAGTAACAAATATCTATCTATCTATCCAAACATCCAAACTTTTGGATATATAATATTAATATAGACAAGTATAGTATTAGTACATTACTTGACCACCAGTTTTTTGTAATTATTTATATATTTTTTGTAATTATTTATATATTTTTTGTAATTATTTATATATTTTTGTAATTATTATCGAAAATGTAGTTGATAAATTAAACACAAACTTTAATTTTAATCTGACATTATTTTATTAATTCACTAGCGACCTGCCCGCGGCTTCACCCGCGCAGCTTTTGTTCCCGTGGGAATATCGGTAAGGTTTATACACTGAAACCGTCCTCAACAATCAATCTATCTATTAAAAAAAAAAAAACAGTAGCAGTCGTGGGACTGCCGATAGAAGTGAAAACGGAACTATTAAGTTGAGAGTAATTAAAACTATATGCAAAACATAGCTATAGATATACTATTATCATTAGCATGTCGGTGACGCGAACCGAGGATTTTACCCTCTACCAAAACGCTCAACGCGCCTAAAGAAGTTTTCACTTCAAAAACGCATCAAAATCCGCTGCGTAGTTTTAAAGATTTAAGCATACATAGGGACATAAGGACATAGGGACAGACAGAGAAAGCGACTTTGTTTTATACTATCTAATGATAATGACATTTTTCTTGTCTTACCGAATTTTAAATTGAATTTTATATAATCCCCTTTTTATAATATTTGTTATTTTTTGTAGTGTTTGTTAATTTTTTAATGTGATTGACAGAAATTAACTAATATAAGTTATTAGGAACACAATATGGATGTATTAAAATCTGAAATAAATTATTATTATTATCAATACGATTAGATAACATACAAGCAAATGGCTTTTCAGATCGAGAAAGCGTTGCCCGTAGACACCAGATATTGACATTTTATAATATGACATATCGCGCGTTGCTATCCGAGTGGTTAGATGGCGATCAAAAATACTTAAGACTATCGGAAGGTATGATGCCTTCCAAACTGGAACACGATAATGCTGGACATTGTCGCTATTGCGACAGGAATAGGCAAGTGGTGATATCAGACCCGGTCAATACGTTGCGGAACTCTACTTTGATAGCATAATACTGAAAGCCATTTTGTTGCGCGTGCTGCTTGTTATATGTTTACTAGCGACCTGCCCGCGGTTTCACCCCCGTAGCTTTTGTTTCCGTGGGAATATCTGAAAGATTTATATACTAAAACCTTCCTAAAGCATCAATCTATCTATTAAAAAAACTGCATCAAAATCCATTGCGTTGCGTTTTAAAGATTTAAGCATACATAGGGACAGACAGAAAAAGCGACTTTGTTTTATACTATGTAGTGATAGTACGCATGAACTAAAATTCCTATCTCGATTGATAAAATAACCAAAAACTGAGGCAAGAAATAGGATAGAATAATGGGGACAAACTTTACTGTTATAAACTATACTAATCCATACCATTCCATACATAATATTATAAATGCAAAAGTAACTCTGTCTATCTGTCTGTCTTATTTACGCCTAAGCCACTGAACCGATTAAGATGAAATTTGGCAAGTTTTCATTTCGGAAATCGAGCAGGAATGTGGACCTATGTGGGTAAAACCTCGGGACTTTAATTTTAGTATTTTTTTCACGGCGACGAAATCACTGGCACAGCTAGTATTACATAAGTAAATGTAAGTTTGTGAGTTCGATTGTAGGAAGCAATCTCTGAAACTAATATAGAAATAGGTTTAGTCTATTTCGAAAATTCTTTCAACTGTAAAATGCTGCATTATTCGTAAAAGATATAATTTATACTCTCCTTTGTCGGCACTTGGTGTAACTCTGTCATAATTATTACTTTAAATTTTATACTTGTACTGTTTTACAATTCACTACATTATTAGGGTTAAAAATTTAGGTTTTGAGCCATGATGATGCAGTAAAATATGTAAACTGGTTGGCTAAATAATTAAAAATAAATAATATTAATATTATAAATGCGAAAGTTTGGATGTTTGGATGGATGTTTGTTACTAAATCACGCAAAAACTACTGAACCGATTTTAATGAAATTTGGTACACAGGTAGATGATGACCTGGAATAGCACATAGCCTACTTTTTATCCCGGAAATATTAAGTGATCCCGCGGGATTCGCCAAAAACTTTCATAATGCAGCGGGCTGCACGTTGCAGCTAGTAATTAATATATAAGTATAGTTTGTGAATTGTGACAATCTGGTACAACAGTACCAGAATAAAATTTAAAATAATAATTCCTAACAGGAGTTGCGTTTCATTCGAATTTTTCTGTGGTACCGGGATTTACGTGGGTTATACAACGGGAATCGGCTGGTCTAAATTAATATTTGACGAGGAAATATCTGATTTTATGTTTGTTTGTTACGATTTAACTCACTCTCCCTATTTTAAATATTCTTCCACCTTTAGAAATCCACATTATCCAGGAGTGCAATAGGCTACCTTATTACCCGACTAAACAAAGGTAAGTGATGATTTTTGTTCACGCGAATGAAGTCGCGAGTAAGTGCTAGTTCCTAATAGAGTAATGAAACACCTATGTTATCGGCACACCCATAATCCTCACACCCGTAAATCATAATCCCAAGTTGGACATTATGACGCCATGTCACGATAGATGATAAGAATATCGAATAATTGGATATATTAAATTCCAAGCAAGGAATATTTTTCTAAAATTTCAGAATTCTTGATATTATGTTTTTTTTGTTTTAAACGATAGCAAATAAGCAGAGGATTCTTGATAGAAAAAGACAACCATTGCCTTAAAAAACTACAGATGTTAACGTTGCGTTGCTACCCGTATAGCGGGAGAGTAATGTAATGTAATTTTTTCCTGTAAATTTGAATACGATGCAGATGGTGACAAGAACCGATGTGTTCCGACAGGAATACGAGTGACGGTAAGAAACTGATTGTGATAATTTTAGCCTTTTAGGCCTCCTTAACTAGGGAGGCCTAAAGAAGGGGAGGGGGGAGGGGCTAAAGAAGGGGGGGGGCTTCAACTTTTGAAAAAAAAAAACCTATGTTGGATCCCAGGTCTATAATTATCTCCATGCCAAATTTCATCAAAATCGGGTGAGTGGTTTTTAGATATTATAACTATTTCGTACATACATCTAAGTTTAAACCGTATTATGCCCCGTTTCGTGTTTTCCCCTGTTGGTTCAGTTCCTTTTCAAGGAATAAACTATGGGAATTTCTGCCAGGCGGTCCAAAAAGATGACTAATTGACCAAACATATCACTACCATTATGACTACTGGGTGGTAGATTCTTCCAACGTCACCCACTGCCTTACCATTTTCTATAGCACTAGCATAATTTCTTGCTACTGTCACATTTCAGTTTGGAGAGAAACATTTGCCGGTAAACTTACATACGTGGCATAGCCATCCCGTGACATCAGTAGCAACGCAACATTAACATCTTTAGTGTTTTGTATTTGTTTAACCCTGTGTTGGTCCGTGGTCCCTTTGAATAATAGACCATCGTCGCTCTGCTAGGCAATTCGTAAGAGGCGAACGATTGGCTATAGTTCTGCATTTTCTTACCTATTCCTGTCACAATAGCGTCAGTGCTGGTCACTGTCGTGTTACGGTTTGGAGTAAGATATCCAGTAAACTTATGCATGTGATATTAAGACCCCGCCATAAGATTAGAAACGCAACATTAACATCTTTATCTGTAACATTTCAGTTTGGAGAGATAATTTTCCGGTAAACCAACGTATGTGGAATAACCATTTCCCCATCCAACGAGACATAAATACAAACGTACCATTGACATATTCAGTGTTTGTTACCAGGAATAAAAAAGCTGACACCAAACTCTACGGCTTACTAGTTAGTAGTTACGGTGGTTGGACATGTTTAGCCTATCGTTACCAACTGCTTCGGAGACAGGTCTATTCTATAATGTGAACCCAGACCAATATGGTAATTTATATTTAACTTTTAGTAAAATCTTCTGGTCATGAAAACATTGCCTATGCCAAAAGAAATGGCTTCTTTTCTTCTGCTGAGTATGAGAACCGTTATAACTTTTTTATCTTCAAAGATATAAGCAAGTGAAATCACTGACCTTCCACTATCTCCTCCACAAAGTTGCTGTAGTAGCCGCGTCACTTCATAACTGGTTGGGCCAAATTCTGTCCCCTGTGAAAAGCCAAACTACAGTTACCACACTTATTATTATTACTTTAAATAAAGAATCGGTTTTTATAGTCAGAATCTGTAGTAATATGAAGCCATAGTGGCTTCATTTTTTATATGATCAGCTGGCAGACTAGCAAACGGGTCACTTGATTGATGGCAACTGATAATCTGTGCTCATGGAAATATGCAACATGAGAAGAGAAGCGCTATTGACTCCTAAGAAATTTACGGGTATTGTCATTTTTATATAACACTAGCTGTTGCCAGCGACTTCGTCCGCGCGGACTTCGTTTACACCGCACAGCTCCTCCCCCATAGGTGATAGTGTGATAATATGTAGCCTATATGTTGTCCCGACCTGTAAGTAATATTCATGCAAAATTTGAAGTAAATCCATGCAGTACTTTTTGACTTTACCCCGGAATACATGCAGCCAAACAGACAAAAATTCTAAAAACTATATTTTTGGCTTCAATATCGATTGTAGATCACGCCCCAAGTATTCTTTTAAAAAAATATTCAATGTACAGTTTTGACTTTCCTACGATTTTATTATATGTATAGATTTGTAGTCCTTGTATGAGGTTTCTGTTCCTGTGCGCGAGTTCCTGTACACAAGATGACCTATTTCTTCTTTTCTTTTACCATCCGCGCCGGTAGGCTTTGGAATTCTCTACCTCATTAAATCAGAACAACTGAATCACTGGATATCTTTAAGAGTCGCCTGAAACAGCGCTATTTATCTATTGCTTAGTTTGTGTTGTCTGTAGCATTAGTAGTTATATGTTGTGTTATTTAGTAGTTAAGTTCCTTTAGTTTTTATTCACGTTTTTTTATCTTATTATAATCTTTCTCTTATTTTGGACTTGCTGAAAGAAATTTACAGGCAAAATAAAATTAAATTTCATTAATCCACCTGTTAAAAGATCCCATGTTATAACGATCAGGATATATAACCTAGGGAGTTCATTCCATAATTTGGGAGAGCGAACTAAAAAGATCTGACGATTTTTTATATAGAAAAGAGGGACAAACGAGCAGGAGGCTCACTCAACTGATGGTAAGTGATCACCACTGCACACGGACAGCGGCAGCTCCAAAGGTCATGCTGCTGTGTTACATGCCTTTTATAAATGAGTAAGCACTTTTCTTCAAGGTCCCTTAGTCGTTTCCCTTTAAAAACACTCCCGCCGGTAATTGATTTCACAGAGGAGTAGTGCGTGATAAAAAGCGCCTAGAATATCGCACGGTTGTGGATTTATAGACACCGACGATGAGGGTCAAATGTGTTCCTGTTCAATACGTGGAAGAGACATACCTACATAGCCTTTATAGGCACACAAAATATAGGTGTTTTGATGCGCGCTAATCGCATAAAATGAAAGTAATATCCGGTTTTAATTTACCGGCTACCTTACTTTCTAAGCCGCAATATGATAGTAACAAGCACTGACGAACTTAAAAAAAAATATATATGTCAAATGCTAGAGTACCTACCAACCCAGTCAGATTTTAATTGTATTTATTTTAAACTCCAAGATTAAAACAAAAACAAGTGAACTACTTAAGGCTCGGTGTTTCTTTAAAAACAATCGCCATAAACAGATGTTAATCGGCGATTACAAGTTGCAAGGTATCGCCCAATCCGTGCAGTTACCCGTAAATGCATCGGTTACGTCACCCAGATAAGGCTTCTATTATTTTCGCGGCTCTCGTGTCGATCGAAATATCATTTTATCGATATTGATAGTTTCACGCAAGAATTTCTAATAACAAAAAATATAGGGATAATATTAAAAGGTGAAATTAATTAATATTAGTCATGCAAAATTAAATTTTCGATTAATTGATTGACATTTATAAAATTTTAATTGAGTAATAATAGAAACAAAACTTATTCATTCGCTTTCCGCTGTCTGTCCCTATGTTCGCGTAGACTTTTAAAACTACGCAACGGATTTTGATGCGGGTTTTTTTAATAGATAGAGCGATTCAAAAGGAAGGTTTATATGTATCATCCATTATGTATAGTAGAGAAATACTGTTAGTTTTATATATTTATTTAAATTTTATTGTATACAAAAGTATTTCTAAATTTTTTTTCAACCTAGGATTTTTTTAAATTGGGATATACATTTAAAGCTATCCGCCTTGGAAATCGCAAGTAAGATCAAGCAATAATCTTTAGATAAATGCGGCAATGAGGTCGCCTAGTATTTCGAGCGCCAACAGATTGGTGAATCGTAAATATTAGTATCTACTAACGTTTTGCTTTATCCTATCCGCCAAAACTAGTGATTATATTTCATTTTACTTAATTATCTTTTTATATTTGTTTATTATTAATTATGAAAAACACTCGAAATATAATAGATACTTTAATATCTAAACTTTTATAACAGAGAGATTAATTACGTATTACAACAAAACTCACTTGTACTTCCAGTTCACGTATATTTTTAATTTTTTACTATTCACATCCAACCGGTTTCGCTTATTAAAGCATTATCATCATGTTAGACTGCCATTCTTGGGTAGGATATCATATAAGTGTTCGAAACTGCTCTCCGACTACCGACCGGCCTTCTACAATAGTAAGTCCTTAAAAAATCTCCTTTTTAACAACAAAGCGGATACGCCAAAACTAAGCCAAAGCGGAGTATACAAATTGCAGTGCGGTAGTTGTAAGACCGAATATGTGGGTCAAACTGGTAGATCTTTTTCGACAAGAATTAGGGAACATTTGAGAACATGGCACTCGGGTAAGGGTGAGTCTGCATTCGGTCTACATCTCCGAGCGGAAGGACATAAATTTGAATTAAAAAATAATTTCGTTTGTCTACACCGGTGTAGCAAAGGAAGAAAACTAGATGCCCTTGAAGCTTTGGAAGTAAACAAACGAAAAAACGAACCCACACTACTAAATGATCAAAGAGACTTAAACAATTCACCACTATTAAATATGTTCAATTAAGATGTATATAGAAATTTTCTAAATTAATTAAATGTGACCGAATGTACATTAACCTATTTTATTCAATTATTTACAATTATTTTTAGTTATGACATTATTTTTAACTTTAGCTTGACATTTAACTAAATTTATTCTTTGACTTAATATGTATTTATTGATTATATCGAAATACGAAATGTATCTAATCCTAATGTGTTGAAATAATTCTACCGTGCATTTTATTCAATTATTTAAAATTATTTTTAATTATGACATTATTTTTAACTTTAGCTTGACATTTAACTAAATTTATCTTGAAATAGGAGATGTATCTAATCCTAATCTCCGCTTTTTGGGGAAAAAATATCATGTTGGTAACCCAGACAGCCAGACGTTTGTGTCAAATTGAAATATTTGTCTAATACCCACCTATAAAGAGTAGTAATAATATAACTTGAAATGTAAAAAATATGTTAAGATATTATAAAATATGTGTAAAACATCCCTGATGATGCTTTAATAAGCGAAACCGGTTGGATGTGAATAGTAAAAAATTAAAAATATACGTGAACTGGAAGTACAAGTGAGTTTTGTTGTAATACGTAATTTAAAATGCAGTTTCACCAAGTGCCGACGATGGAAACAATCCAATTTAGAGAGATTAATACTTACAATGGTAAAGAATTGTAAATGGTCAACAGCGAATTTAGAGATCTGACCCCTGGCAATAGTTTTGCTAGCTTAATAAAATTAATAACCTCTCTTGCTGAATCACACCGCTCATAACTGGTTCTATTATTTAAAATAACATTTATACAATACTAATTCTACCTAAATATACTTTAGATACAAAGGATAACCGCCCCGTTGGTTGAGTGGTTAGCGACCCTGACTACGCAATCGACAGGGCGGGTTCGATCCCCGATTGGGACAAGCATTTGTGTGATGAGCATAAATGTTTGGGTGTTTATTAAATATATTCTAGTATTTATATATGTATTTCTGTGTATTAGTATCGTTGACAAATGCCCATAACTCAAGCAAATAATTTCCTTACTTTGGGGTTAGATCAGTAGGTACTAGGTTTAATTTGTCCCGTGAATATTTATTAAAAATAAACAAAAATTCTGCTCTCAGGTACAATATTTAAGTAAAAGTCTTAGGGTTGAAGCCCTTTTAATTTCACATTTATTGATACCCTAAAAAGATTTGCCAAACATCGATAATAATACGAATTGTCATCACTAAACAGTACAAGTTGTTAATAAAAGTATAGGCGGCGCGAAACGTCAGTTAAAAGCCAATACCGGTTGTAAGCGCACGCGAGTTTTGTTTATTTTTGTATCACCAACTACGAAAACATGGTAAGTCAATATTTCTATTTTTTTTTATTACGAAAATTAGCATCGTATACCAAAAATTTTTTTGCATTTTTGTGCGAGATCGAATTTAGAGTTTTATTTATTAGCAATAATTTTTTAAAATTATTTATGAAACTTACAACTATGCCGTCACAAATAATTTAATTATGCTAGGATTTTTGTCATAGGTGGCAAGTAAGTATAGTAAGTAAGTAAGTAAATGGTTCTTCTGAGGGATGGATAGACATCCCCTATAGACACCACAATGTTGATGGTGCGGTGAGGTGCGAGCTATTTGGTGAGGATGTAATGTTACCTGTTACAGTTTTCAGCAACCATATTCTCCAACCGTACCATTATAATGGTTATTGCGGCAGGAATAAGTAAGACAGTGGTACCAAACCCAGACAAGATGTTGCTGAACTCTACCGTCCAGTAGCCACGATGATGTGTCAGCATCATCGTGGGTTAAGGTCCCTAGGTCATTTGTTAACCTTTTATGACCTGCAAGGCAGAAACGCACGTGGTGTAATTTTCAAAAGAAGCCAAGATCAAAACTTCACCATACTACAGTTATAATTTTACTATATTTAATTTATTTAGAAATTGTTAAAACAGTTTTTGTTAAATAATTTAATATCAGTAGGTATAAAATATATTAAAAGATTATTTTTGATTAATTCAGAAATAAACTTGGTACTTAAAGTTGTTTTTTATATAAAAATATAAACAAAAAATAAAAATACAAAAATGTTTATTTTTTTTTAACTTATTTTACACTGATTATACAATATTACATGGTCGGGTGCATCCTTTTAAGCAAAGTAATGCAACTAAATTAAATAACAAGAAGGTTTAATCACTAATTATACGGAGACAGCATGCATTAGAACCAGAATTCGCATTAGAAAATAATATTCCGTAGACTAAGATTGGGAATTGAAATTACTGATTGTATCTAGTAACAATTACTAATTGAAGATGCAAACGTGGATTTCATCCAACCGCACCTATCTGCTCTACACTTCATATGAACGATATTTCAAAAAATATTTCCCGTTTTTCAGGAATTATTAATAGTTATTATGTAAATCAGTGTTAGTTTGTTTGAAATTTGAATAAAAATCCTACAGTATGTGGGCGACGGGACTGCTATTAATACGAAGATGAGCGCATTTACTAGTTTCACGTTATACTTGCCGCCACGTCCTTGACCACGAAAATAGTGTTAATAATATATTGTACTACATTTTTCGCTTCACGAGTCTAGCTGAACTGGTCTCGATATAGAAGTCCCGAGTCAGTACCCCAAGTTATTAAATTCAATTTCTAATTTTTTTTCCAAAAACGTTTTGTAGTTAATCTTTTATATCAACCAAAGTAGATGCTTTTTGAAAAAAACTAACTTGTGGTGCTTGTTCCCAATTTGTCGGTGGTTTGCTTAAATGAAACGTTTTCAACCGACTACCAAAAAGGAGATTATTCATTCGTTTAAATTTTTATGTTTCTTACCTCAGAAGTCATTTATGAACCGATCTTACCTCAGAAGTCATTTATGAACCGATTTTGATTATTTTTTTGTTTAGAAGTGTATATTTCGACAAGAAGCTCTGATGCAGGGATCCAAAATACAGCAAATGGGATGTCGGTTGTTGTTTTCCGTGTGTTAATTTTTTAAAGGATGTTTACGTGACAATATTTATTTACATTTTTGTATTTGTAATTTACTAAAAATATATAATCTAGTTCAAATGAAGGAATTTGTAACAAATTATGACACGTTTACCTAATCAGTCTAATTACAATATACTGATAACAATAATTGTTTAATATCATCAGATATCAAACAAGCAGATGGCTCTCCTGATGGGAAGAGAAACCATCGCTTATAGACACCAAAGATGTTAATGGTGCGTTGCCATCCGTATGGCGGGACGGCAATGTCACAAGCATAAGTCTATCGGCTACATTATCCTTAAAACCGGAACACGACAGTGACTAGCATTGACGATATTGCGGTAATAACAATATACCCAGTTAAATGAAAAAAAAATGCGTAAAAATAAACACAGTAAAAAACATTAAAGTTATAATTTGTTTAAGCGATATATACGAGTATCTCGCCTGTCCAGCTAGGATACGCATCTTAAGAAATGACAATTTTTATCGACTTATATACTCGTCATTGAAGATACATCTGATTTATCAGCTAATAGTAGAAATAACAACATCTACTTTGCAATGATTGTTCTTTTTATATCATAAGACCAGAAAATTTGACACTTCGCTACCAAGTATTTTACCTGTAGGTACTATCGCAACTCCCACTTGATGGTACGGACTCTCTTTGAAGAATTAACTATCTGCCAGTCTGTCTGGCAGTTCATTCGAGGCGAACGATTGGCTTTGCGAGTCACTTCCATCGTGGCTACGTGGTAGAGTTCTGCATTGTCTCAACCGGGTTTGGTACCACCGCCTTATCTATTCCTGCCGCAATACTGTCAGTGCTTGTCACTGTCGCGTTCCGGTTTGAAGATTAAGGTAGCTGGTAAACTCATGCATGTGGGATTAAGACCCCGTCACAAGGATAGCAACACAGTATTTACATCTGTTGGTTTGCTATCATATGATATAAATAAACTCACATTAAATGAATAAGTAGAGTTTTGTATCGGAGGAGAGCAATATTTTTTCAATTTTAAGCACAATTAAGATACTACTAGGTAAGAGTATGTTGTCATGAACGAATTTCATGAAACATTAAGAGTACATCTAAAAGTTACATTGGTTTTTCAACCTGAGTCATTTATTATTTCGACTAGATATTTCTCGTTGTACGTATGTATGCATGTTACGAAAAGCAAAATATTTTTACTGCGCTGTAAACAACAGTAGATAAATGATATATTTTTTTAATAAATTTTAGGTTGTATTACATATTTTTAACTCGAGTCATTTATTAATTCGAATATAAATAATTTCTCATTGCATTCATGTTACGAAAAGCGGAATATAACTATGATATATTTTTCATGAATTTTAGCCTTTCTATTTATTTTTCAACTCGACTCATTTATTAATTCGACTAGAAATAATTTCTCATTGCATACATATTATGAAAAGCGAGATATTTTCCATGTGCTGCAAACTACAGTAGGTGTATGATTTATTTTCCGTAAAACCTTTTTATATATACCTAGTAATTAAAAAGTAGTTAATATATACCTAGTAAAATTGGTAGAGTTTTGCAACGACCCGGCATGATTAGGAAAACTGAACTGATTAGGAAATTTGGCACACATGTAGATGATGACCTGGAATATCACACGTAGAACATTTTTATTTTTGACTAGCTGACCCGCGCAGCTTCGCCCGCGAGTAGATTAGCATGTCGTCAAGATAGCTTTTCATACAAATTTCGTTTCTTATTTCAACCATTTAAAGGGTTGATTTTTGTAAAAAAAAAAATTTGCCTATGTTTGACGGTTCTTCAACTACTTCCATGCCAAATTTCAGGAAAATCGGTCCAGCGGTCCATGAAAGCATAATAGACAGACAGACAGACTTTCACATTTATAATATTAGTATGGATTAATAAACAGCTGAATATTCGTTTTGAAAAAACATTCGTCTTTTCTATCTTTGAAAAATCTCGAATCGGGTAACTAATAAAATTAGGGGACTTCAAACATGTTAATTTTTAAAGGAAAAATATTGCTAAGCAACAATAACTAGTTTTTTAAGCTATTGCATAGCTCCTATCGCGGGCCTTGAGCGTGGAGACCGAATCCAGAAATTCCGTAACGAAAAAACCTAACACTCCCCACTCCGACCGGCACAGCGGTGATACTTTTTAGTTTTTCCATCTATCGATAAATACCAGAACTTTTAATGACTTTTTGAAATATCACGCTTGTCTCTTTAGTTCAGCAACCTGCCTTTAGGTGGCATTGGTTGTATTGGAAAACTACCGTAATCAGCTGTTTGTGAGAAAGTATATACACTGGTCATCAAAAAAATCGGCCCACCTGCATTTTCACCGCAAATTATGCGTTTTCATTGGCAAAAGAAAACATATTGTTTAATAACTAAAATGATTTACTAATCATATTTATTTACACTAATTTAAGTACTTTAAACCTTCAAATTATAAAAAAAATCAATTTAATTAGGATTTGAAGTCAAAATCATTAATTTCACATTTTTTTAGTTAAAATTTCAAACTCACTTATTTTTTTAATCATTAAAGTTATCGTCACCATTTTTTCATCTTAATATTGGGTATTTCCTCCTCTTGCTCGAATAACGGCTTGCATTCGCCGTTTTAAAGATTTAATCAAGGTTTTAATGGTCTCTTGAGGAATTCGTTCCCATTCTTCCTTGATGGCGGTTTCCAGGTCTCCCAATGTGGTAGGGGCTGGATTCCGTGCTCTTACCTTTTGTTTTAAGGTGTCCCACATGTGCTCTATCGGGTTTAGATCAGGGCTTCGGGCGGGCCACTGCATAGCACGAATGCCGACCTCTTCTAAATACTGGGTGACATTGCGCGCTATGTGTGGCCGTGCATTATCATGCATAAGTTGAAAGTTTTCCCCGATGTAGCCAGCATAAGGCACCACATGGTCTTCTAAAACCTCCGTAATGTATCGTGCAGCAGTTAAAGCACCTTTACTTATGAAAACCAGCTCCGTTCGTCCAGTTAAAGATATCCCGCCCCAAAACATTACAGAGCCCCCACCGTAACTGACTGTTTCTCTTATGCAACACTGGGCATAACGTTCACCCGGTCGTCGCATTACATTACGACGTCCGTCAGAACCGTATAAAGTCATTCGACTCTCATCACTAAAAAGAACTGACTCCCATTGACCTATAGTCCAGTTAATGTGATTTTGCGCAAATTGAAGTCTTGCTTGACGATGAGCTGTGGTCAAAAGTGGTCCCGTTGCTGGTTTATGTGGTCTTAAATTCTGCTCTCGAAGTCTCCTTCTAACAGTACTGTCACTTATAGCCACACCCCGATCTTCACGTAAGCGTTGTTGGAGATCGACGCCAGAAAGGTGTCGATTTCTTAAAGCCGATACCACTAAAAAGCGATCGTCCCTTTGAGTTGTCACCCTGTGTCTGCCAGATCCAGATCTTCTTCGATACTGCCCAGTCTCTAGAAACCTTTGGTAAACTCGTCGAACTGCAGAACGGCTGAGATTCAATCTTCTAGCCACGACACGTTGACTTAAGCCCTGTTGCAGTAGAGCCACAACTTGCGCTGCCTCCGCTTCAGTAGTATCCATTATTTTCAGGCAAAATTAATCAAAACTACAGCTTCAGTAAATAAACTTAACGTAAATAACAAGATATCCCGAGAAAAGTTTGTTTCGGACTGGAAACACGAGCTTAATTTGTACCGACGTAAACCGTCAAATCAGCAATTAGCAGTATTTTTGAACAAAAAATAATCAAGTACCGTTAAGTGCCATAGGATTTATGACAAACAGAGTGTCAAACATCTTATCCGACCCTCAAAACAAAAAACAACTGTGAGAAATGGCTTATCTACGAAATAATTGAGAAATAACGAACAAAAACAGGGTGGGCCGATTTTTTTGATGACCAGTGTAGGTGTATAGGTTTTATCATCTACGTACAACAGTGAATATCTGTACTCGTATAATTTGTGTACAAAGTGTTTTAAATATGAATAAACAAAGAAAAAAAATACTGCATAAATAAAATAAATATATAATTGTAATTGCATAAGTTGATAAAAAATGCTATGCAATAGCTTTACCGCGGCAGTCTCCGAGTGCCACACGTCTTTTTTTTTACTTTAAACGCTTGATTTATTGATTAAAACACAAAAAAACCTTTTGTCTTACACATTTCTATGATATGAAAATGAATGTGAGTTTACATTCGGTCTCATAGCCTTCATTAGTATAGTCGTACAAAGTCGGGTAGAGTAGCTAGTATCAAATAGTTTAGCGATAATAATCTGGCGTAAATTACATTAGTACGTAACTATCAAAAGATTCTTATCTCGAATTCCAATCCATAAAACAGCTATGCATTAAAAATAATCGCGGTAATTATAGATGTAGTTATTTAAAAAATAAAACACAAAATGCCTAGTTTGTTAACTGATTAACCTCTATGCCAAGAACAGGAGATCCTTGATTCGATTCTTGTGTTGGGTAAAATAATTTTTTTATCAAGACAATCTCAACAGCACCCTGGATTTTATTAGATCTACATTCACACTCGTGCTCGAAGGACCCTTTAAACATTTAGTGCCATATGTCACAAGTAAAATGATAGTCGTTGAGGTTGAGGCAAATGCGAGTGGATGTGTTGTGATATACAAGAAACAATGTCTTAAGCAATTTGATTTATTCTGCCCAATCTATACAGAAATCTATATATATGTAGTATTATATAATTGCAAAGT
Source organism: Apodemia mormo (assembly GCA_036924255.1). Taxonomy (NCBI): domain Eukaryota; kingdom Metazoa; phylum Arthropoda; class Insecta; order Lepidoptera; family Riodinidae; genus Apodemia; species Apodemia mormo. The sequence goes on along the minus strand of JAUPFN010000012.1, from coordinate 2,413,135 downwards.
ATTTGATCTCTTAATGATAAGAGACCAAATACTTTGCTCCTTATTATTCCCCCGTGTTCCAGGTCATAAGAGGCAACCGATTGGCTATACGAGTCACTACCATCGTGAGTACTAGGTGGTAGATTTCTGCATTGTCTCGCTTGGATCTGGTACCACACCGCCTTACTATTCCTGCCGCAACAGCGTCAGTGCTTGTCACTGTCGTGTTCCGGTTTGCAGAGTAAGGTATCTGGTAAACTTACGCCTGTGTTATACACAAGATAGCAACGCACCATCAACATCTTTGGTGTCTACAGGTGATGATTGAATCTTCCCATTAGGAGACCCATCTGCTTGTTTACTGTTTTATGACAAAAATAAAAAAACACGGTAGATTTTATAAATTATTATATAGCAAACAAGCAGATTGCTCTCCTGATGGAAAGACAAACTAACGTCTACATACACCAAAGATGTCAATGGTCGGCACTATCCGTGTGGCGGGATGGCAATGCTACATGCACAAATCTCCCGGCTACCTTACCCTTCACACTAAAACACAACAATAACAAGCATTGACACTTGCGGCACGAATAGGTAAGGCGGTAGTATCAAAACTCGGGTTGCAGAACTCTACCACCCAGTAGTGGTGGTGACACGCATAGCCAATAATTCGCCTTTTACGAAATGCCTTGAGGTTGACTGATTGGCGATATATCGATATATTAATTCGTAAAGGAAAAAATTTGATCTCTTTTTAAGACAAAACAAGCGGAGGACTGCAGAAACTTTTTTTTTAAAATTCTAATTGATATATATCTCTGTGGTTCGATTCCCGGGTCGGGCATATAAAAAAGTGTTTTTTTTCAGTTTTCTGAGAAACAAAAAGTTGCCCGGGATTGGAAAGTGCCCGGTTGGCGATAGGCTTGCCACCTATCACATTTGTGGGACCAAGTATCTTCGGATAATCGTGGATGCACTTGTTGTACCTCTGCCTACCCCTTCGGGGATATGGGCGTGAAGATACTTCATACTTTAAGTTATTCAAGAGGAAGGTTTATATGTATAATAACATCCATTATATGGTAGAGGAATATTGTTATAAATATATTTAGCAAAACAACGTTTGCCGGGTCAGCTAGTATTTAATAACATAAAAGCTGCGTCTATTGTCATTTCAAAATGAGAGATGATCAAGATGAGAGATGAGAGAGTGGAAAAAGCGAGAGAAATCTGCGAGAATAGTGACATATGGCGCTCGGTTCTCACTGCCTACACCGTAAGGAATCTGTCGTTAAAGATATGTATGTATTTAACTAAAGCAAAAGAAGTACTGAACGAGTCACAATGTCGAGACGAATTTTAAATAACAGGTCCCCAAGGAACGCAATGTGACAAAAATCGGGTGTGACACCAAACCCGTTTTATTTTTGCTCAGTTTTGTCCCAACAACCTTCGAATGCCAACGCCATTGTTTTAAATACAAGTTAACTTTTACACATATTATATTATTGTACTAGCTGTTGCCAGCGACTCGTCCGCACGGACTTAGTTTATTCCGCACTGCTTCTACCCCGTAGGTGATAGCGTGATAATATGTAGCCTATATGTTGACCCGACCTGTTAGTAATATTCATGCAAAATTTGAAGTAAATTCATGCAGTACTTTTGAGTTTACCCCGGACATACATACACACAAACAGAAAAACAGACAAACAGACAAAAATTTTAAAAACTATATTTTTGGCTTCGATATCGATTGTAAATCACGCCCCAAGTATTCTTTAAAAAAAATATTATAATTATAAAAAAGAATATATAAAAATATTCAATGTACAGTTTTGACTTTCCTACGATTTTATTATATGTATAGATATACTAGCTGCTCCCGCGACTTCGTCTGCGTGGTAAAATTTCAAAAGTAAATGTAGCTTAAGTTTCTCATTACTGTGGTTTAAATGATAGACCCGAGGTTATACCCGCATAGTTCCGTTCCAGTAGGATTTCCACATTTTTGAGTTAATTCGTACGTACAAAAATACAAGAGTTTTCACTATTATTTTCAATATTAGTATAGATATAGATTATATTATAGATTTACTATATTTAAAACTTGGAGCGTCTGCAGTGTCAAATTACTACCTAAACCAATGGAGACATGCTGATTTCTTAACCTATTGTTCTGATACATACAGCCGGTTTCAAGGATTGTCAATGTTATTTCCGAGTTTCCGTAAATCACAGAACCTTGGCAACTGACCCCAGCACTAGACAGCGTAACAACGATAACAAGATATAAATAGAGCTTTTGTTTATGACCGGGGAACGGTAAATATCTTCTATTCATTTTTAGTTCGTTATATCTGTTGATTTTCTCTTAGTAAACTGTTATAGGATAATGTTATAATCTATACATATAATAAAATCGTAGGAAAGTCAAAACTGTACATTGAATATATTTTTTTAAAAGAATACTTGGGGCGTGATCTACAATCGATATCGAAGCCAAAAATATAGTTTTTAGAATTTTTGTCTGTTTGTCTGTATGTATGTCCGGGGTAAACTCAAAAAGTACTGCATGGATTTACTTCAAATTTTGCATGAATATTACTAACAGGTCGGGTCAACATATAGGCTACATATTATCACGCTATCGCCTACAGGGAAGGAGCAGTGCGGAATAAACGAAGTACGCGCGGACGAAGTCGCAGGCAACAGCTAGTACTATATTATTACAATATAACATGGCTTACCCCAATAGAAATTACGCACAATTTCTTTAGGAATAATTACTCTAAGCAATGTTATAAGCATAATAAATTATTAAGTGTGTACTATTTTAAAGCATATGATATTTAAGGATAATTTTATAGGCATTTTCAGGCAACATTTTTAGCAATAATTTGTCCTTAATAAATAAATTTTAATATTCCTAACGTTTATAAATTATAATTACTATTCTCAATATATATATATATATATATATATATATATATATATATATATATATATAATTAACTAGCGACCTGCCCGCGGTTTCACCCGCGTAGCTTTTGTTCTCGTGTGAATGTCGGAAAGGTTTATATACTAAAACCTTCATCAAGAATCAATCTATCTATTAAAAAAACCGCATCAAAATCCGTTGCGTAGTTTTAAAGATTTAAGCATACATAGGGACAGACAGAGAAAGCGACTTTGTTTTATACCATGTAGTGATAGGTCGAATAACTAAGTCCATTTTAATGATACCCAATTCGAAACGCCAAGAATGCGATTACCTATTATTAAAATACCGATTAATTAGAATTTCAATATAAATAATAGAGGAGGCAATTCCTCGGAGCTATGGATGATGGTTGTCTCTTTCCGTGAAGAAAGCAATCTAGTTGTTTTTTTTTTTTTTTTTTATATCATAAGATAGCAAACAAGCAGATGGGTCTCCTGATGGAAAGAGTCAACCATCGCCTATAGACACCAAAGATGTTAATGGTGCGTTGCTATCTTGTGGCGAGGTCTAATGCCACATGCATAAGTTTACCGGCTACCTTACCCTCCAAACCGGAACACGACAGCGACAAGCATTGACGTTATTGCGGCAGGAATAGGTAAGGCGGTGGTACCAGACCCGGGCGAGACAATGCAGAACTCTACCACCTAGTAGCCACGATGTTAGTGACTCGATAGCCAATCGGTCGCCTTTTACGACCTGCCTGGTAGAACGGCAGTTGGCCTATTCTTCAAAGGAGGCCGGGACCAACACGGCGAAAAGTTGTTTGTTATCTTATAATATAGATAAAATATTTTATCGTCGATTTTCCGCGGTATTCTATTTTTTTTGACCTAGCATCAGTTACATACATTTAGTACTTTGTTAAGTACATTTAAAGATAAATAGGAATAACAATTCTAATTTATCTTTAAATGTTTAATTACTTTGGAATTTCGAAGTTAGGACCCCATTGGTGTAGACATAAGGAAATCGATTAACGAATATTGAATTGACCATGAACAATATATTAGTAATAATGAGTTGTTTGTCGTTGGTTTCCAGTGTTCAATAAATAAAATTCTGATGGTAATTTACAGTCAACTGTTACTATTAGGCCTTTTTTATTTTATTTTTTTAGACAGACAGATAAATTCATTTCTTTTCAATTCAAATGTGGAATGTTTTTTTAAGCGTTAAATTTATTTTGGAGATAAACTGTCGAAGATTTTTTGAAATTAAATTTCCTGGATGGTTACGAGTATTTTATGAAAGCATAGAAACAAGCAGCTCTTATGATGAAAGAACATTATCTTGCCTTTAAAACTGGAACACTACAGTTTCAAGGGTTTAAAAAAGGAAACGCGGCGGTTCCCAATCCGGGACAGTTGAAGGATAAAGGACGCCTACCAGACGTCTTGCACAAAAGGCTTTTTGCAAAGCAGTTTGTACAAGGCGAACGTTTGAGCAATACTGTCACGACCATCGCGATTACAAGGTAGTCGAATTCTGCAATGTTTCACCTGGATTGGTTTGGTACCATCATCTTACCTATTCCTACCGCCTGGCATCTGTGCTTGTCACTATTGAGTTTCGGTTTGGAACGTAAGATAACCGCTAAATTAATAACATTCGTTTTACATTTATTTATAACTAGCTGACCCGCGCAGCTTCGCCCGCGAGTAGATTAACATGTATGATATAGTTTTTCATACAAATTTCATTCTCCATTTCAACCCTTTAGGGGTTGATTTTTGAAAAAAGTTAGGCGATGCTTGACTCAGGATCTTCAACTATTTCCATTGCAAAATTGCATTAAAATCGGTTCAGCAGTTCAGCCGTGAAAGCGTAAAAGACAGACAGACAGACTTTCGCATTTATAATATTAGTAGGGACTATGAATTTTACAGTACATTCGCCAATCGGGACAACGAACCGTTAACACTTTTGATGTCCATACGCGATCGTTGTCTGTATCCATCAGTAGACTATCTATTTTTTTTGCTATCCTATGATTTTTTATCATAACATGGCAAGCAAGCTTACGTTTCTCTTTATGAAAAGACAACCTTCGGTTTTAGACACCAAGGATGTTAATAGTGCGTTGCTATCCGTGTGGCATGATTATAATTCTACTTGCATAGGTTTACCTGCTACCTTATCCTATAAACCTTAACACAACGCCATTGTGGCAGAAATAAGTAAAGCGTGGAACCAGACCCGAGCGAGATGTTGCAGAACTCTACCACGTAGTAATCACGATAGCAATACCACGTATAGCCAATCGTTAACATTTTACGAACTGCCTGGTCGAATGGTACATGGGTCGAATGGCACATCTTTAAAGGGGCCCGAACCAGCAAGGGGAAGGGTTTCTTCGTAAGGTCATATTCCGAAGAAACCCTATTTTTTACCAACTATCAAGGAAGCAAACAAATACTAGTAATCACTTCGTTGTCTCTGTCCAACAAGTGGCGATAGATCTAACAAATTATTGCGCCTTCTTACAAAGTGATCTTACAAGGTGGCAATAAAATCAAAATAGCTCCATCGTAACGTTAATAGCGAACGCTAAATAGTTCGTTTAAAAATAATGTGTGTAATAGGGTGTTACTTGAACAGGATCATAGGCGTACAGAGGGGTGGGGGGGGGGTGTCAGGGAGGGACAGCTGCCCTCTCTCCCCTGCAATTTTTACCTCTCTACTTACTACTTACTGTTGTAGATAAAAAATATAGTCTTAAAATGTTACAGTTGCCCCTCCCTGGCACAGAATTTGGGTACGTCCATGAACGGGATAATATAAAAATTTACCATTTTTGACATTACGTAAGGTGAACTTGTCCCACTTATACCCACGCGTAATCGCTTGAAGCAAAACGTACTGCGGACGATAAAATGATATTTTGACGTCTTCAGAATCTCATCAATCAATTCTCAACAATCAGGACATTGGCCCTAGGGGTATAAGCAGGGTGATTTTGCCCTTGAAAGATATCGGGACGATACTGGGAGGATTTTTAGGTACTAACAAGATAATAAGATCCTGAGAGTTTCAGACCTCGAACTCAAGTAGGTTTCGAGAAAAAGCAAAATATGTAATAATCAGAAAAATAGATTTTCTCAAGAACGCGTGAATCGATTGATCTGAATTTTGGATATGTTTTGGGGACTGATGGTACCTTCTAGGAAAAAAATTAAGAGCTATATCGGTTGATAAGAACCTCAAAAAATGGCATTTTAATTTTAATTTCGATTTTTTTAACCATGATACGAATTTAGTACAATTACGAAACCATTTTTTTTGGATTCTTCATTCATTTTTCTATGAACTTATGTACTTCTAAGATTTTTAAAAAATGCACGCCATATTAAAAAAAAAAAAACCAATTTTTACGTGGATATTGACTTTATTTATGTTTGTTTTGAGCTTTAACCTTGATTTGTTGTTTATATATGTTTTATTAGTCATATTTAAAATAATTATTCTTATACTTAGAACAAGTCATTTTTTCTGCCTTAAGTCTAAAGTTAAATCTTTTAATATCAAAGGATATTAACTAATTATATAAAAAATGTCTAAACACAACTTTTATTGAAAAAGAATAGTAGTAGCTAGTAATAACATATTTTTAACAAAAAAATTAAACCGACAAAATATTATGCGTGGTTATACATTAAAATCAGTAAGTAAATAAAAAATCATCCCCTGTTTTTATTACCCGTTTAGTTGGATATTTCCTTCCTCCGCATTCATTACTTTCTTCATACAAATATTTTTATTTTATAAACTAGCTGCAGCGTGCAGCCCGCTGCGATATAAAAGTTTTTAGTAAATCCCGCGGGATCACCTAACTTTTCCGGGATAAACAAATAGCCTATGTGTTATTATGGGTCTTCAGCTATCTACATACCAAATTTCATCGAAATCGGTTCAGTAGTATTTGCGTGAAAGAGTAACAAACATCCATACATACTCACAAACTTTCGCATTTATAATATTAGTAGGATATAAATATTCCTTGACAAATTACACGAATTGATCTAATCCCAAAATAAGCAAATTATTTGCTTGTGCTATGACTTTTAGTCAACGATATTAATACATAGAAATACATATATAGATACTGAATATATATAATACACCAAAACCCAGAAGTACAAACATCCATGCTCATCACACAAATGTTTGCCCCTGTCGGGAATCGAACCCGACACGAGTCAGGGTCACTAACCACTCGACCAACGGAGCGGTTAAATATTTACCTAATATTTTGTCATAGCACAATTAAGACAAAAATGTTTAATTTTATGTTTTGTTACAATTTTTTTTTTCATTACAAGATAGCAAACCAGTAGATAGCTTTTCTGGTGGAAAAAGACAACTATTGCTAATAGACACCAAAGATGTTAATGGTGCGTTGTGGTGTGTTCTTATGTCACATGCATAAGTTTATGCCAGCCACCTTACCTTCCAAACTGGAACACGACAGTAACAATCATTGATGCTATTGCGGCAGGAATAGGTAAGTCGATGGTACTAGACTAAGTCGAGATAATGCAAAACTCTACCACCAAGTAGCCACGATGATCGTGTCTCTCATTAAGAATCCTTATGGATTTTTTTATCATAAGATAGCAAACAAGCAGATGGGTCTCCTGATGGTAAGAGTCAACCATCGCCTATAGACACCAAAGATGTTAATGGTGCGTTGCTATCTTGTGGCGAGGTCTAATGCGACATGCATAAGTTTACCGGCTACCTTACCCTCCAAACCGAAACACGACAATGACAAGCACTGACGCTATTGCGGTAGGAATAGGTAAGGCGGTGGTACCAGACCCGGGCGAGACAATGCAGAACTCTACCACCTAGTAGTTACGATGGTAGTGACATGCACAGCCAATCGGTCGCCTTTTACGACCTGCCTGGCAGAACGGCAGTTGGTCTATTCTTCAAAGGAGCCCAGAACCAACACGGGGAGAAATATTATTTTTCTAGAAATAGCATGAAATATGTTAGCTAAGTAGTAACACGCCAATAAAATATTTAAATACAAAAGGAAAACAGAACAAGGTAAATACGAGAGTCAAATACAGGGTGATTCAAGCGCTATTTTGGTGAATAGCGTTGGAATAGCGCGGAGCGTTGAAAGATAAATTCATTAGATGTGCTCATTTAAACATAACGATGCGATATTTTGCTTGGAAATATTTTTTATCATCAGCCTTAGATTCCCAGCTCTACATACAGGCTTTATATTTGGCGGAGAACATCACCGTATGTGAGGTACTCACCTCCTGCCCTATATTAATATGATGGGTTCAAGTAAATCCCAAAATCACTTCTTGGGCTCCCATACTATTACGTCTTAAACTTTCTTACAGTCTCGCGGTTAAATTTATTATTAATAATAATTGATGTAACCGAAGCAAAAAGAGGATAATTTTTCTAACCAGCACACATGATACCTGAACTTTTCCGTAATAAAAGAGACAAAGATATATATATATATATATATATATATATATATATATATATATATATATATATATATATATATATATATATATTAGGCTGTATCAAAAAAATCGACTATTTTTTTTTTGAAAAATATAATGAAAATCTTGTTCAGAATACCGAAAAAATACGCCAGTATAACGGACAGCTCTTAATTTTAATATTAAGAGGTCCCGCTTCACGATTTTCCATTTCCCGTTTAAATAACATGGGAAAATCTGATTCTTCAAGTTTGGGATTTTGTAGCTCTGCAACGAATTATCAAATTGGTTAAACCATGACATATTCTTATAGAAAATTTAATGCTCTACAAAAAAGGTTTCTTACAAAATTTTGATTAATGTACTCCTTCAAAAGTTATTCAAGGTCAAAGTTGAAACCATTGTAAATTGTAAGAAATTTTCACTTTTTTGGAGCATTTATCATACTTATTACAATATTTTGTCATAAATAAGCTTTTTTAAAACTTTTTGGAGTTCCACAATTTTTTTCTGACTATTGATTTATATTAATGATCAAAATTGCCATCAAAATCAGGATTCTAAAGAATTTTTTTTTGTTATTTTGTTATTTTATTATTATACTCAATAATTTTAATATCAAGGATAATTAATATAAATCAATAGTCAGAAAAAAATTGTGGAACTCCAAAAAGTTTTAAAAAAGCTTATTTATGACAAAATATTGTAATAAGTATGATAAATGCTCCAAAAAAGTGAAAATTTCTTACAATTTACAATGGTTTCAACTTTGACCTTGAATAACTTTTGAAGGAGTACATTAATCAAAATTTTGTAAGAGACCTTTTTTGTAGAGCATTAAATTTCCTATAAGAATATGTCATGGTTTAACCAATTTGATAATTCGTTACAGAGCTACAAAATCCCAAACTTGAAGAATCAGATTTTCCCATGTTATTTAAACGGGAAATGGAAAATCGTGAAGCGGGACCTCTTAATATTAAAATTAAGAGCTGTCCGTTATACTGGCGTATTTTTTCGGTATTCTGAACAAGATTTTCATTATATTTTTCAAAAAAAAAAATAGTCGATTTTTTTGATACAGCCTAATATATATATATATATGCGAATTTTGCACGAGATTTATTCATGGTAACCATAACTATACATTTTTTTTTACATATTATAATTAGATAGCAAACAAGCAGATGGCTCTCCTGATGAAAAGTGACCACCCATAAACACTAAGGATATTAATAGTGCGTTACTATCTGTGCGGCAGGATAATAATGTCCCATGCATAAGTTTACCGGCTACCTTACTCTCCAACTGGAACACAACAATAACAAACATTGACGCTATTGCGGTAGGAATAGGTAAGGAGGTGGTACCATATACTTGGGCGAGATAAAAAAATTAACATCAAATTCAGTTAACATACCAAAAATACAGTTTAGTTACTCTAATTATAAAATAAAAATAAAAATGAAATAATGCACTAGAAGAAACATTTTAAAGCAAAGCGAAGTCATATGAGTAATTTGTAAATCACAAAAACAAATATTCAATTAAAATTCACAGTTCACACATTAAAATGTAAATCACGACAGGGTATAGTAATTTATAAACAAAGTTAAATAAATATAATACAAAATATTGCTACAGCTGATGCAAGAGAAATAACTATTGATATAATAAAAATTAAACATACTTATCTAATAAATTTACAATGGAGCCAAATCACATTAAATAATACAGTTAAATCAATTAAAATTTAAAACATAAAAACATCGTGATTCACGACATAATATAGTTATTTATAATCGACAAAAGTAGGTGAAGTACGAATTATTTTGAGGTACGAGTTTAATATTAAGCAAACTCTTGTATTTAAGATTTAAACAGAAATTAATATTGGTTTATAATTGGGTGGCCTTGTGTGATGTCATCGTAATGTTAGAGATTGTACGGGAGCAGTTGTTGAAACAATTAATGTATGTGCTTTCGCTGGCAACACTCCAGTTTCACCTGAAGTTATGTTTTTTGAAGTAGAACGATAAAAGTCACATAAAAAATATTAATTCCAAGGCGACTACAACACAAATGAATTCATTGCACTAAAATGATATAAAATATTTGATTGCATATGCTTTTACGCTTAAAAAATATTATAAAATTATAATTAAGTAACTGTTATTATAAATACACTTGCTGTGGTTTCACGATTTTAATTATTTAAAGCCTAAAGATTTCGTTAACTAACACATAATCAGGGTTTGTAACTACACTGTATTGAATTTTTTGTACTTACTTAATTGAAAAATCAATATCTCGTTGACCGAGCTTTGCTCGGTTTTTCACATATCTTCACATACCCATATCTTGGGAACCGAGCTTTTCTTGGACCTGAAACCTTGTTAAATCGATTCCTTGACCCGAAAAACCTCTAATTTGTGACTTTCATGAAAATCGTTGGAGCCGATTCCGAGATTCCAATGATATATATATATATATATATATATATATATATATATATATATATATATATATATATATATATATATATATCTCGTTTAAAGGTATTAGATATTATTTTCTAGTACCAGGACTCCGAAACTAGTTGTAAATATCCTGGTTTGGGTACAGTAGCTTTTTTATAGTGATAATGAAGATGGAAAGAACAGACACAAAAAACATTTAAAACATTAAAAAGGTAAAATCATAAATGAGTTGCATATATGCGAGTAGCTTATAATATCTCCCAACACTATTTTGACCTGGTCCAAGAGCCCGTAAGTGCCAGACCTTCGGATTTTAATAAAAGCTGAAAATTTTTCTATGTGTGTCCCTAGTACAGGTAAGAATGATCCCCACCCATGAAGCTGAGGCAGCGGTGGCTTTGGCAGGTAACAGGTAACAAAGGTGTATAAAATTCGATCTCAAATTTATTATAAAATAAAACTGATTTTTTTTATATTTGATTCATAATAATATCAAAACTCGCATTGCTCATTGCCAGACAGTTAGTATGGTTCCAACCCTCTGCCGGACACCCTTAAATTATCATAATTTATAATTATACTTACGTTATATTATAAAACCTAAATTTTATATATAATTATTTGGGGGCCTATTAATCCATGTTTACATAATAACCGGACAGATTCGACGGTTCTATCATCTTGCCAGACGCATTCAAAGTGAGCAGTAGTTCGGAGAGAAAGGAGAGTATACAGTAACTAGTGCGAGTAAGACAGAGCGCTTGGTCTATTGCGGCCCTTCACTGCGCATCCACTGTTATTAAGTTCAAATTGTGCAGTTTATTTATTTCTTAATCAAGAAATTTCACTAAATACATTTTTAGTTTGAATAATAAATATTTAAAATAATACTCAGCAAAATTGTTCTAATATAACTTCAATCATATCGAAACTCTAATAATTTAATTTATATTATTTTTCATTTTTACGAAGTTTATTATTTTCAATTCTATCAAAATTGTAAAGCCAATGAATTAAAGTAATTCAAATTTAATTGTTTATTAATCAAAAAGCAATTTTTTTTAAAATAAAAAAGTTACAGAGAAATACATTTTTTTCAATTAAATCTTTAAACATTTTCATTATTTTCATCGTCGTCGTCAATACATCCATATTCCTCGTCACTATTATTCCATTCTGTGGATTGATCATCTTCAATATGGTCTTCTTCATTGTTTTCTGCAATATTAAAAAAATTAATCGCCTCTGTGGTCCAGCATTGGCGTTGACCACATGAGGTCCCGGGTTCGATTCCCGGGTCGGGCTCTTTAAAAAAAGTTTTTTTTCAGTTTTCTGAAAAACACAAAGTTGCCCGGGATTGGAAAGTGCCCGGTTGGTGATAGGCTTGCCACCTATCACATTTGTGGGACCAAGTATCTTCGGCTAATAGTGGGTGCACTTGTTGTACCTCTGCCTACCCTTTCGGGGATATGGGCGTGAAGATACTTTTTTTTAAAAAACCAAGTTAATTTAATTACAAATAGTTCAAAATTAATGTACAATAATTTAACATAATTATCAAATACCTGGAACTGTTTTTAGAGATTCGCTGACATAATTCGGTACTTGATCTCCTTCAAACCATTTAAAATAGTATTGGTCATTTTCCAGTATCCAACCATTATTTACTGGTTTATATGCTGTTGGCTTTTGTAAGAAAGCGTTGTTCCATATGCTACATATGTAATTCGCTCGCAAAAATTGCTGCAATAGCTCACTTTTGCAAGGTGGTAAACAGCTAGCATCAGAATTTTGCAACTTTTTTCGATGAACATCAACGAATTATGAGAATATATTTTACAATTTTTCTTTAACATATATCATAAGCAAACAAACATATGTCTCACCTGATAGAGAAACAATAGCCTATAGACAAAAAAGATGTAAATGGCTCGTTGCTACTTGTACTTATCCTTCAAACTGGAACACGATAATGACGGAATCGACGTTATTGCGGTAGGAATAGGTAAGGCGATGTTACCGAATACCTGAAGTGAGACGTTGCAGAACTCTAACTCTAACTAACGATGGTAGTGATATGTAATAGCCAATCGGTCAATTTTTACGACCTGCCTGGCAAGAACAGCAGTGGGTATAATCTTCAATGGAGTCCCGAACATCACGGGGAAATCTTCATATTGAATGACTAATTCAATATATATATATATATATATATATATATATATATATATATATATATATATATATATATATATATATATATATATATATATATATATATGACCCACGGCCCACCTAGCTGTAAATATTAAAGGATCGATAAACTTATCGGAGATGTCGACATGTGGGAATCACTAATTTTAGTTCCATGGACGCACGCATCGGTCTACAGCGCCAAAATGGCGATATTCAAAGAACTACTGCTCACTTTGAATGCGTCTGGTAAGATGATAAAACCGTCGAATCTGTCCGGTTATTATGTAAACATAAATTAATAGGCCCCCAAAAAATTATATATAAAATTTAGGTTTTATAATATAACGTAAGTATAATTATAAATTATAATAGTTTAAGGGTGTCCGGCAGAGGGTTGGAACCATACTAACTGTCTGGCAATGAGCAACGCGAGTTTTGATATTATAATGAATCAAATATAAAAAAATTCAGTTTTATTTTATGATAAATTTGAGGTAGAATTTTATACACCTTTGTTACCTGTTACCTGCCAAAGCCACCGCTGCCTCAGCTTCATGGGTGGGGATCATTCTTACCTATACTAGGGACACACATAGAAAAATTTTCAGCTTTTATTAAAATCCGAAGGTCTGGCACTCACGGGCTCTTGCTCTAACCGCCCCGTTGGTCTAGTGTTTAGCGGCCCTGACTACGCAATCGACGGGGCTCGGGTTCGATCCCCGACGGGGACAAACATTTGTGTGATGAGCATACTTGTTTGTATTACCGGGTTTGGGTGTTTATTAAATATATTCTTTTATTTATATATGTATTTCTATGTATTAGTATCGTTGACTAGCACCCATAACACAAGCAAATAATTTGCTTACTTTGGAGTTAGATCAGTAAGTGTAATTTGCCCCGTGAATATTTATATTTATTTATATTATTTAAACATTTATGTATTATTAGCTGCAGCGTGCAGCCCGCTGCATTATAAAAGTTGTTGCTGAATCCCGCGGGATCACCTAATTTTCCCGGGATAAAATGTAGCCTATGTGCTATTCCAGATCATCACCTATCTGTGTGTCAAATTTCATTCAAATCCGTTCAGTAGTTTTTGCGTGATTAAGTAACAAACATCTATCCAAACATCCAAACTTTCGCATTTATAATATTATTAATTAATATTAATATTAATTATTTAATAATAATTAATAGTAATAATTAATTAATATTAATCAATTAATTAATATAGAATATAGATTGAGTTGAAGTCGCATACCGAGGGTTCCGGCAAACGGTCATATCTTTTGCTCATTTTTTTGTGTTCCGGTATTTCAAACACTCACGGTATTTGGAGTTTTCCCTTTACATGTAATGTAAGACATATCTTCTTATCACATTTCACGAAATATTGAAATTTGGCGAAAAGCATGAAAAAATTGAAATAGCAAAAAATCGCTAAATATGCGATACAAATGACTATCTTTTGATTGCGTTGACTTAAAAGTTTGATTTTTTACACCTGAGAGGGACCGTAGACCTAAGTAGTTGGTATAAACTTCAACTTGATTTATGGGTTCCAGAGAAAAAAGCCTGTCCCTCTGTAAAGACCCAGACGGACAGACGGACAACGAAGTGATCCTATAAGGGTCCCGTCTTCCTTTTTAAGTACGGAACTTTGTAATATTACTATGTAACGTAATCAACTTGTTTTGCGCCTATAGGCGAAGATTTTATCTATCAGAAGAGCTGTATTATGGGTTGGTATCCTACGCTATTGTAAGTCCAGTCAATATAAGTGGTGCCGTAAATTTTGTTAGATTGAATGCCTTAAAACCATTACATAAAAAGGTTTATACAATTTTATAAGTAGGTAATTATGATGAAGTTAAAAATAAAATAATTTATGAAAATTAATAACGAATGCGGTTTAAATATGCTGCAAGAACTGCAAAGACTCATTAAAACTAAAATTTATTGTTTACAACTACATAAACATTACAAAAACATGGAAAAATAAAATGATTATATGATAAAACATAGAAGTGATCGCTCTATGGTCGAAATTTGTAGATAGACTAAACAATAAAATCTCTTGCTAACAATAGAGAAGATTCAAAGAAAATAGCAAACGTGTGTATGCTATCATGTAGTAGTATCTTCACGCCCATATCCCCGAAGGGGTAAGCAGAGGTACAACAAGTGCACCCACGATTAGCTGAAGATACTTAGTCCCACAAATGTGATAGGTGGCAAGCCTATCGCAAACCCAAAAAGTACCCGACTTTCCAATCCCGGGCAACTTTGTGTTTCTCAGAAAACTGAAAAAACATTTTTTTTAATGTGCCCGACCCGGGAATCGAACCCGGGACCTCATGTGATCAACGCCAACGCTGGACCACTAGACCACAGAGGCGAGATGTTATCGTGTATTTTACATTAATGTAATGTGCGTCTATCTTTGTGGCGGGGTCTTAATGCAACATGCATGAGTTTATTGGCTAACTTGCCCTTCAACCTGAACACGGCAGTAACAAGCACTGACGCTGTTGCAGCAGGAATAAATAAGGCTGTAGTAACAGACCCAGGCGAGACAATGGTGTGTATCACCTTATTGCCACGATGGTAATGAATTACATAGCCAAACTTTTGCTTTTTACGAATGTGGCATCCCGTACATACTGTTTTATCGTACCACTTAAATAGACGTTTTTTAAATGTACTAGCCATCGCCGTGTGGCTGCAATTCGACCATAGACTAAATAATAAAATCTCTTTTACGTTTCACAACTGACTAGCCGAAAAGAATACAGTATACATATGTGTATATTATCATGTATGTCACATTAATGTAGTGTTTGTGATGTTTATTTTTATTAATGCGTTTCTAGCGCATATCATTTAAAATTATTAGGTTCCGGAGTCCTCCGCAATATAAGTTTTAACCGTATCAAATTTTAAACTCCTTCCTTTGCATAGTTTTCACAAAAAAGAGTACTGTAACCAAACGTACTGTAAAGAGTACTGTAAGAGTGCCAAACGCGCAAAACGAAGTGTAAGGGTACCTATCTTTTTCAAAGCGTTTCTTCGTTTTTTTAGTCCCCGCAACTTAACCTCGTAACCAGATAAACAAATTTCTCGGGGATGTCTATGGTATATATTGAACATTAACGTTTTTATTACATAGTTTCGCCGTTTTTCGCCGTGTTGGTCCCGGCTTCCTTTGAAGAATAGGCCAACTGCCGTTCTGCCAGGCAGGTCGTAAAAGGCGACCGATTGGCTATCGAGTCACTACCATCGTGGCTACTAGGTGGTAGAGTTCTGCATTGTCTCGCCCGGGTCTGGTACCACCGCCTTACCTATTCCTGCCGCAATAGCGTCGGTGCTTGTCGCTGTCATGTTCCGGTTTGGAGAGTAAGGTAGCCGGTAAACTTATGCATGTGGCATTAGACCTCGCCACAAGATAGCAACGCACCATTAACATCTTTGGTGTCTATAGGCGATGGTTGACTCTTTCCATCAGGAAACCCATCTGCTTGTTTGCTATCTTATGACATAAAAAAAAAACATAGTTCCTGTACTTTACTGTACTAAAATACGATTTCTTCACTGACTCGCTCACTCATGAGCATCAAAATTCTTAGGATACTTTCTGAAGTCCTACAAAACTGAAATTTGGTATATAAATTGGTATTAGCAAACAAGCAAACTCAAAAATCCAAAAAAAGGAGATGGGGAGAATTTTTACCCCCCAACCAGACAAAAAGTTATCTCATGTAGAGCCAAGCTTCTAACTCTACAAGTCCCAATTTTACAAACTCTACACCTAAGTCAAAATATGTAGCTTTGTCGTTTCGCTTCCATCACATGGGCCTAATGTTTCACTGTTCATTATTTTTCTTTTACACAATAATAGTTCTTGTAGTAACTCATGTTGTCAACGCTAGATCATGAGGTATCTGGGTCAATCTTGAGTCGCTAAGGTTTTTTTCGAGGTTTTCCTTAAACAACGAAACTGAAATATCTGAAAGCTAGTGTTGTTATGTGGTCAGTCTGAAACGCTTGCACCGATTATTGCCCTACACAAGGGAACTGGCGAGATTTATACTTTTTATTGAACAAGAGAATATAAACTTGTCCCACGTCAAAACATGAACTAAAGTCTACAACGGATAATGAACAAGTTACATATATTTTGTACAAATATTTAAAAATTACAAAACACAAGAGCGTCGAAGACCGCCCACAAGGACAAAATGTTAAAACGTAGTCACATAAAAAATCTATTTCCACGCGTCTCGCGCCGGGCAGGTCACCCGCCATACAATTATAAATATCCATACACATCACCTTTCCACACGGTTCGGAAATTCTTATTGTCATTAGGGCAGGTGTTGGCCAAAATCACAGAAATATTTTCGCCGCAACCCGTTTTAGGTGGTTTGTAACTGTTTTCCATGTCTACAAGTCAATGGCCTTATGATTGCTTGTTACATGACAATTTTTCTTCTGAAAACGATAAGTTTTTTGTTTCAACGCGCTAATCTCTAGGTAACCGAGTCGGATTTTAAATATTGTCCAAACATCAATTTAAAGGTGACACATTAAATTAATTATTTAATCAATGAAGCAGCAAAGATACGTAATTTAAATAATAATCAGCTAGTAATTAATTTTACACTTTTGACATGAAGAATGATTCTCAGTACACCTCATAACGGGATTTATAAATGACTTTTCTCGTAATTAATTCATCTACATTTTGTGTATTTTGTAGTATAAAACTGCAGGACGGGTTAAGATGAAATTTGGCACGTAAGTAGAACGTAGATGATCATATTTCAAGTCGAATAGCACATAGGCTATTTTTTATCCCGAAACAATTATCTCGATATGGCTTTTATTCCCGACTAGCTGTTGCCAGCGACTTCGTCCGCGCGAACTTCGTTTACTCTGCACAGCTTCTCCCCTGTAGGTGATAGCGTGATAATATGTAACCTATATATTGACCCGACCGGTTAATAATATTTGAAGTAAATCAACGCTGCACTTGTTGAGTTTACCCCGGACATACATACAGACAAACAGATAAGAATTCTAAAAAGTATATTTTTGGCTTCGATATTGATTGT
Organism: Apodemia mormo; assembly: GCA_036924255.1. Taxonomy (NCBI): domain Eukaryota; kingdom Metazoa; phylum Arthropoda; class Insecta; order Lepidoptera; family Riodinidae; genus Apodemia; species Apodemia mormo. Next base: position 2,394,876 of record JAUPFN010000012.1, on the reverse strand, counting down.
AGATCACGCCCCAAGTATTATTTTAAAAAATATTCAATGTACAGTTTTGACTTTCCTACGATTTTATTATATGTATAGGTATAGATGCATTCGTGGATAAACATCCAAAAATATACATCTATACAGTTCCGAAATTTAGTACACGTGCTAGATTACCTAAATAGATCATCATACTCAAATCCATACTAATATTATAAATGCGAAAGTAACTCTGTCTGTCTGTCTGTCTGTCTGTTACACTTTCACGGCTAAACCGCTGTGCCGATTTGAATAAAGTTTAGTACAAATATAGTTTGAGACCCTAGAAAGGACATAGGGTAGTTCTTACCCCGGAAATCCCACGGGAACGGGAACTATGCGGGTTTTTATTTTAGAATTTTTTTCACGCGAACGAGGTCGCGGGCACTGCTAGTATTATAGAATTCCAATAATGTTACATGTATAAATTATGTTAAACTGATAACCTCCATTTTTTGTCCGTTGAAAAAGATTTAGAACGATATAACAGTTATAATTTACAAGCCGTTTTCTGTCTCACTATCCAAATATGGAAAATGAGAATATCTAATATTCGTTGATAAATTAATCCTGCTCATATTACGTTATCATTTAATCTCCTCAAATGGAAGTAACAGTAAATGTTGGCGGGCAAGTTCATGACAAACTTTCAGCTCATACTGTCCTTACTAATATTATAAATGCGCCAGTCTATCAGTTTGTCTATTTATCTATCTATCTGTCTGTTTGTTACGTTTTCACGGGTAAACCTCTTAACCGATTATTATGAAATTTAACATGCATATAGTTGAAGGTTTTGACCTTCAACTATATGCATATTAAATTTCATTTTAATTTTTTTTTTCAATGTTTGAATGTTCATTGAATGTATATCGACGAGGTTGCGGCGAAGCTGCGCGGATCCGCTAGTCTTCTCAGCTGTAAGAGATGCCTAGCTGTAAGGAAATTGACTTATTTAGAAAGGGACACGGATCAGCACGAGATAACCCATAAATTTTGCCTTTTACATTATGTTAAGTACGTAAATTAACTGAAACGGTATTCGAAACGACTGATCTAACTAATTTCCAAGACGAATCACAATTGTGAATTGTTCACCCACGCGATTACTATTTCTACGCCCGCTGGAATTGGCTTCGTACACTTTCGAAATGTGCTCGAAATAATTTCTTGATGCATTTACGTTACTAAGTTAAATAATAGAATCATCTTACTGATATTCGTTGCAGAACCAAGTAAAGTTCGGTTTGAGATAGGGTTGTTAGGAGAGAGCTGTATCTTTCTAACAAGAACCCTATCTAAGAGCGGACTTTAGTTAGTTTGATAAGATTTTTTTCTATTAACGTATTTCAAAAAGTTACATTGGATTAAGAGGTCCATAATATAACTTCATAGAACCAAAAGTAAAATATAGGATAGCAAAAAGCAGATGACTCTTTGATAAAGAGACAACCATCACGTTAGATGCCAATTATGTCAATAATGTGTATATTGTAGAAATACCATGTGTGTTATTTACTGGATTGGAGGGTAAGGAACCAAATTCAAAACGATAGTGAAAAGAACTGACACCACTGAGACAAAATAAGCCTGGATGAAACATTACAGAACTAAGTCTGGGTGAAAGGTTACAGAACTAAGTCTGGGTGAAAGGTTAGAGAACCAAGTCAAAGTGAAACGTTACAGAACCAAGTCTGGTGGAACGTTATAAAACTAAACCACGGTGAAACTTTACACGACAAAACCCAGACTAAACGTTACAGAACCGAACTCGAATGAAAAGTTATCGAGCTAAACCATGGTGAGACGTTACAGAACTAAACCCAAGTGAAACATCACAGAACTAAACCAGAGTGAAACGTTACAGAACCACGACCAGGTGAAACGTTACAGAATGAAACCATGGTGAAATATTACAGAACCACAACCAGTGAAACGTTACGAACTAAACCAGGGTGAACCGTTACAGAACTAAACCCAGGTGAAACGTTACAGAAATAAACCAGGGTGAAACGTTACAGAACCGCACCTGGGTGAAACATTACAGTATCAAACCCAGATGAAAAGTTATAGAATCAAACCCAGATGGAACTTTACAGAACCAAAACTAGGTGAAAAGTTACAGAATCAAACTCAGGTGAAACGTTACAGAACTGCCATTTATCCTATACCGCATAACGTGTTTCGCCATGTATATTGTGTCGTTATGTTACTGTAATAGTATATGCAATTGTATTGTCAAATATACCTTATTATTCAATCGATATGTAATAACGCACGTACTGGTAACATATAAAACATTAAACTAGGTAGATAAATATTTGTATAACAATTTTAAAATCTACTTCATTTTGTTAAAGTAAATTTCATATTTAATACCTATAGTCTAGTCGAGAAGTGAGTTTTCTGCGAAAAATCGCCGGTCCAATATTGAAAATATGGCGATTGATGCATTGGATTCAGAATTTAATTCTGCGAAATGGGTAATTTTTAATTTTTCCGCCATTAAAAATTTCATTTGTTATAAACAAAAACGAAGTGACAAAAAGGGAGTCTCCGTTTTTTAGCTATAACTTCAAAAATATTAAAGATATCTGAAATTTGAAAAAGGATCCTAAAAGAGGAGAAAATTTTAGCACAAGAAGTCTCGAATCCCGGAGTTGTAGCGCCATTATTTATAATTTTAATTAAACGTCGAAAGTTAGGCTCCTCATGGCCGTTTCGGTGCCTAGGCATCCCCGCCAAGCAAAGTATGCAACACAAAATAAATTTTTATAACATTCAATATTAATTTAAAAATCTGAATAAAACATAGTGTCATTTAGACACTTGAAGGAATATAGCCCCGCAAAAAAAAACTATAGACACATTTTTTAAACATTTTAAGAGATTTTATGAAAACTCAAGTCTACGAAAAATTAGTTAATTAACAATTGAATAACTTAAACAAAAATCAAGCTAATTTTTTTTGGTGGGCATTTCGCAGAATTAAATTCTGAATTCAATGCATCAATCGCCATATTTTTAAGATTGGACCGGCGATTTTTCGCAGAAAACTCACTTCTTGACTAGACTACTACCAAAATACTCCTTTATAATTACTAGCGCTAACTTCAGCTCAATTTTCCTGCTCCTTGTATGCATCTATTGTATGTATATATATAGTCTGTGGTTAAACACATTGTGTCATAGATTAATCATATAATACTGTGTGCTACTTTGCGTTTTCGATATTTTTTTCAGAGTTTGCGTTTTCAATATCTTTTCAGATGTTGATTGACCATTGGTTAGTTAATTAAATACAATATTATTTTTATTTCGCGATTACCATCCCATTATAAAAAAATATCCAAGTTCGGAAACGCTGTAATCACATTACCTACCTAAAATTTTAACACCATTAAACAACAACACTAATTAAAAAATATTTGTTTATCAATGCTATAAAAGCAATTATCAATAAAAATACCGTTATCAATCGATAACAAAAAAATGAATCGTTTATTTGAATATAATAAAAACTGATAAGAATTACTTAAAAATTGGAATTATTTGGAAATAGGTAAATGTAACTATTTCATTAAAACTTGGTCACTGTCATTAATCCACGACCCTCAAATGTTTATCGTAGTATTAGGCTCAAGGATTAGATTATAATGTTCCATAAACCCGAATTTAACTGGTGATTTAATTACTATTATTTAGCTTATGTATCTTCACGCCCATATCCCAGAAGGGGTAGGCAGAGGTACAACAAGTGCAACCACGATTAGCCGAAGATACATGGTCCCACAAATGTGATAGGTGGCAAGCCTATCGCCAACCGGGCACTTTCCAATCCCGGGCAACTTTGTGTTTCTCAGAAAACTGAAAAAAACACTTTTTTTGTGCCCGACCCGAGAATCGAACCCAGGACCTCATGTGGTCAACGCCAACGCTAGACCGCTGGACCACAAATTTTCAGGATTGTTTCACTTGTGAAATTATTGAACTTTCTACCACCTTAAATAAGTTTTGTTATAATTTACCTACTTATTATTAGTAGGAGAGATCAAGACGCTTTATGGTATTTACTCGAACATCGTAGAGACCTATTGGATTTTGTAGATTAGATGATAGGAAAAATATATTATAATGTTTTTTATTGCAATGGTGGGAAAAGCGTCTACAAACACACGGAAACATTGAAGCGCATCACATTAGGGTAGGTATGGTAGGTTAATTGCGAGTGTACATTTAAAAAGTGTACATTTTGAAAACCTGACGATTTAGAGGTGGGAAGGTCACAACGTTGCCAAGTAATTGTTATCTTGACATTCTCGAGCGTGGTTGAATTTTCTTTTATGAAGTGACTTCCCAAAAAGAGGAGGTTATCAATTCGACTATTTTTTTAAAATGTTTGTAATCTCAGAACTCGGTCATTTATAAAACGATTTTGATACCTAATCATTTTTTTGTTAGAGTTACTACTCGTAATAGCAAAGATGTGAGCCACCTGATGGAAAGAGACAAACATCGCCTATAGATACCAAATATGTTAACGGTGCGTTGCTATCCTCGTGGCGGGTCTAGATGCCACATGCATGAGTTTACCGGCTACTTTACCCTCCAAACCGGAACACAACAGTATCAAGCACTAACGCTATTATGGCAGAAATAGGAAAGGCGGTGGTACCAGACCCAGGCAGAATTCTACCACCTAGTAGTCACGATAGTAGTGACTCGCATTTGCATAGCCAGTTCGCTTCTTAGGAACTACGTAGCGGAACGTCAGATGATTCTATTCTTCAAAGAGAGCCTGGATTCAACACAAGGTAGCCGTTATTTTAGTAGCCTCAATGTCACGTTTGACCAACAATTCGCCTTTAATGAACTGCCGGGACGGATGACGGATGGTCTAATCATCTAAAAATATTCGGTCCAGCACTGAGTAAAGTCCCAGTAGCAGCAGTTATTAATCATACTGATAACGATATCTTGATATCGAATTCTTTATACGGTAGGCAGAGATTGAGTGCCATACATCACAATCCAGAAAGGCTTGCTCCACATTCATAACTCTCTTCACGCAAATACGCCGGTTACAGAGACATCATCTTCGGACAGCACCCAAAAACTTTTATCATGGTACGTAGCAGTAGATAACGTAGTCTTAAGCAAAAACTACTTATAGGAATGCATCAACAAAGTAGCCAGTGCCTATGAACGTTAATATTATTATTAATAGATAACTAAGAGTCATGTGATGAAACAAAACGTTATTTCAAGATGACATAATTTGTTTACAGCAATGATTTAGTTCATTATCTATACAAAACAGCGTCAATATATTATGTAAACATAATTATGACTACTTAGTTTATAATTCAAAATTATACATAATAGCAGATTAAAGGTTAACAAAATAGATATCCCTGCGAATATGGAAAGATGTACGTACGGAGAAAGACCCACGACTCATAACATACATATGATCAGATTGTTTGGGCGCTGTCCGAATGTCGTGTCTAAAATCTCCGTAACCATAGAGGTTGTATGACGGAAGAAAGGTTGTGTGAGGAAAAAGGGAGGCATTTTTTTATATTATGAGATAGCGAACCCATCTGCTTGTTTGTTATCTTTAAAGACTTTCGAAAATGTAAAAAAATAATCATACGGAAACACTGAAGCGCATCAAATTAAGGTATGGTAGGTTAATTGCGAGTTAAAAGTGAAAATTTTGAAAATCTGACGATTTGGAGGTGGGAAGGTCATAAAGTTGCAAAGAAATTGTTATGTTGACATTCTCGAGCGCGGTTCAATTTTCTTTCCAAAAAGAGGAGATTATTAATTCGACTACTTTTTTTAAATGTTTGTTATCTCAGAACTCGGCCTTTTATAAAACGATTTTAAAAATCATTTTTTTGTTAGGGAGGGTATACTACCCGTAATAGTAAACAAGCAGATGTGAGCCACCTGATGGAAAGAGTCAACCATCGCCTATCGACATCAAAGGTGTTAATGGTGCATTGCTATCTTGTGGCGAGATCTAATGCCACATGCATATGTTTACCGGCTACCTTATCCTCCAAACCGGAACACGACAGTGACAAGCACTGACGCTATTGCGGTAGGAATAGGCAAGTTGGTGGTACCAGACCCGGGCGGTACAATGCAGAACTCTATCACCTAGTAGCCACGATGGTAGTGACTCGCATAGCCAATCAGTCGCCTCTTACGACCTGCCGGGCAGAACGGCAGTTAGCTTATTCTTCAAAGGAGTCCGGGACCAACACGGGGGAATTTCAAGAAACGTAAAGTTTTTGCTTTTTTGTTTTCCCGGCCTACCCTGCAAGTGACATGCCGATAAACTATGTACGTATGGATGTAATTCAAAAATATATATAAAAATAATACCTTGGCTATTGTCAATCCTTGTCGGTTATCACAATTTTTTTACGTAAAATGTAAAAATATTTCTTGCATTTACAGACTAATATTTATATTATATCATGGCGAACATTTTACAATGATTGCCTTTTAAACAGTGAAAACCAAATTTTAAAAAAATGGTTGCCGTGCTGCTCAATTAACACAAATAAAATCTCAAACAATATCCTAATTTTTTAAGAATATCCTTCTTGTCTCGCCCGGGTCTAGTACCACCGCCTTACCTATTCCTGCCGTAATAGCGTCAGTGCTTATCGCTGTAGTGTTCCGGCTTGAAGGGTAAGGTAGCTGGTAAACTTATGCATGTGGCATTAAACTTCGCCGCAAGACAGCAACGCACCATTAACATCTTTGGTGTTTATAGGCGATGGTTGACTCTTTCCATCAGGAGACCCATCTGCTTGTTTGCTATCTTATGATATAAAAAAAATATCCTCAAATCATCTAAGATCAGCTATTTTACATTTTTATAAAATTTGTCTAATGTAATCTATATATGGATATAAAAAGAACAGTCCTGACTCCAGACTTACTGATTGACTTATCATCGCTCAGCCTAAGTTCTTGGACCGAGAAGCGTGAGCGTATTCACACGAATATATGTCATAAGATAGCAAACAATCAGATGGCTCTGTCAATGGAAATAGAAACCATCGCCTATAGGCACCAAAGTTGTTAATGGTGCGTTGCTATCCGTGTAGCGTTTGGGCAAACACAGATTTATACAGGATAAAACGAGCCCACTAATACTGTGCTTTTAAGTAATTTCCCTACCACTCCATTCACTTTATCCCCTGCACACTCTTCCTTCGATATCAGCAGTGTGCCTTCGATCCCTACTCAAAGCACATCCAAGGTATACAAACACACCTACTTCTTCTAAAACCACATCCTCGACTACAACTCTTACATGAGTTCTGGTAACTTCGCTTTCAAATACTAGTACTTAAGTTTTTTTCTCATTAAATTTTAAGCCAATATTCTTGAAACGAAATAAAATGAAATATATTGATTTGCAGGAATATGGGTATCATAAGTTAATAAATTTTTTTTTCTTTTTTCGATTTTATGTTTTCTTATTTTATTGATTTTTGGAACGAAGTTCCTTACGGCAGGCTTGGAGGGGATAGGGATTTTGCTGCGCGACCGAACTGAAAAAAATGTGATAGTAAAATCGTAAGAAAAATGCGTGGAATAAAAGCGTTAAATGAGACGTGCGCATGCGCGACAGTCGCGTACACAAGCGAGTAGTGCCGTTTAGCCGAAGGAAGTTCGTTCCTACCTGGTGTCCAGCGACACCACATCATTTTTTTTATTTACCTACATACATTGTAGTATGTGCTAGTAACACAATGAACATTAACAATGTCAATAAAAATATTAACCATGTGGGCAATCATCACTTGCAGCCATTATTTATATTGACAATGTAGTTGTACAAGCAACGCGGAGTACCTGAGTAATTAACTCCGTCAACATGCGAATGTTGACGGAACAGCTGCTTTCAATTAAACGTCTTGCTCTGCTGTTCTCACTTTGTTATCAAGCGCTTTATTTTTTTTATGACATAGGGGTAAAGGAACTTATCTGGAAAGTACCTAATGACCAATAATCCAATACAATACTTTATTCGCAAAAAAAATGGAGTTATAAAAATAATGAAATTGAAATTGTTTTTGTACATATGTCGATATGCTTAATCCTATTTTGGCAGATAAATGGCATGCAAATTTAAGTGAATCTGTGTGCCGGTAATCTTTCCATAAATATCAAATTATGATGACAGTAATAAGTAAGGAGATATATGCATCGGTGAAATTATATTATACCACGAGGGTCATAATGATTGTGATAGGTAGATCCTCTGGCCTCTTACAATCGGTCCGATAGGTTTATTTTTAAAATAAGATACATGAGTCAATATGGGATTAGTATCATACCATTATAACTAAAACTGTGGCTAAACTTTAATATTTAACCAATCTTTGGTGAAAATGCAGTGACTAATGATTTATAGTATAATATCCAATTTAAATAAAACCGATTTCCATATAAAAAGTATAACAAAAAACCTATTACCAATAACAAGCATGGCGTAGGCAGAAATCTATTAATAAATGACCATTAAAAGGTCTCATGTGATTCACGAAACGGAAAATGTGTTTATATGTATTTACTGATCAGCTTATGCCTATTGTTGTACAAGGAAAATAGTTTTAAATAGAATCACGCCTACCGGAATACGTACTTCTATATTCCACACAGTTCGAAAATAGAAAATTTTGGTATGAAGCCTCGAAAACTTGTCGACTGCCATTTTGAAAAAAAGAAGATTAGAAAATCATTATGGATTTTCTAATTTTTTTAAACGGTTAAGTAATAAGCTGTTATCGATAAAAATAACAACACAATCAATAAATTTAAAAATGCGAAGCAAGTTATTATTATTATTTAAGTTAATATTTAGCTCATATTGTCAGTCGCTCGGTGTTGTGGACCTAGATTAGCATCGGAGGTATAGGATGAGGTAGTTGCGAGCGCTTTATATTTTTTATATAGAATGGCAAAAGCTGGCGTCCAGCTCATTTCTATTTCGTATAACTCACGACCCACAAATTATAGCACAGTAGTTGTTTCATGTTTGTATAGAGTTTATTTAGAATAGTAGATATAATCAAAATTAAAAATAGCTTGGACAACATTTATAATTAAAAATATTCAGAAACTGTGAAAAAACACTTAAATATTCAGTATTGCAGACTTTGCCTGCCCAAGTGCCAAGGGAAGAAATAAAAATTATTATTATCTTCAAAGAGTCGGGGCAATGGTCTACCCACAGATAACCCAAGATCCGGCGCTGAACAAGCGAGGTGGTTTCAAGAGCGGCTTAAAGTAGCTAAACTTTAATATTGTCGGACTAGAAAAGCATGCCCTCTTTTTTGTAGGACAATTGCTTTTTGTGGACCAGAGTATACCAAAGCATCGTTTGCTTCTATGGTCTAGTGGTCCGGTATCAGAGTTGACCACATGAGGTCCCAAGTTCGATTCAAAAATGTGTTTTTTCAGTTTTCTGATAAAAACAACGTTACCAGGGATTTGAAAGTGCCCGGTTGGCGATAGGCTAGCCACCTATCACATTGTGGGACCAAGTATCTTCGGCTGGGTGCACTTGTACCTCTGCTTACATCTCCGGGGATGCGGGCGTGAAGATACTTTTTGTAGCCGTAAAACCTACAAATGTAGAGTGTCGAACTATAAAAAGTTTCCATTTTACGTGTAGGACTAAGTTACCCTTATACTCTAATTATCACGCTATATTGAAAAAATTAGGTTGTTATCAATTCAAAAAACATAATTCCGACAACTTTAGAGTGGAGGACTCGCCAAAATAACCATCAAATTTGTAGGACAAAAGTTTTTTTCGTTTTCCTCATAAAATAATCAAGCGATTAAAGTATACAAATAAATTGTTATTAATCAATATTTTTCCTTCACCAAATTGACATCTTTGAAGGCTTTATTTTATTAGTTAGTTAGTTTATTAGTTACCCGATTCGAGAATTTTGAAGATGGGCGTCTCGTCAAAACGAAGCTGTTCACAAAAAATTAGCTTGTTATTAATCAAAAAAAAGTTCGTTTGAGGGCCCACTGTCTATTTTAAATTAATGTGTTAAAAATAATTTATAGTCATGATAAAAATATATAGATACCTGAAATAAACTCAAAAAAAACGTTACATGCCAAGTCAGTATTGTAAATGCAGGTCAAGTAACACCTATATTTATTTTATTGCATGACATGGCCCGAGCACGTGGCACGTACGTCTTCCTATGGCGAGGACACAATAGCCTCCGCCTTGACCTTGCGTACCGACTACCGCCGCCCCACATCGCGGAAACGCGGCCCATACTATAAGCAAAGCGATTTTCCTCACCCTATTTTAAACGTTTTACGGTTAGTAATAAAACAAAAGTAAGTATTATTATACCCTTGTTGGTCCGGGCCCCTTTTGTTTTAGTTTAAAATTGCCACGTTCCTTAAAATATTATAATCTGTACTATATAACTTTTGTAGTCTGTGGAAAATGGAAATGTCTCTCTCTGTTTCCGCGCTTCTGGAGTAATAAATTGCTAAGTCATGTGAATGTGTTTCAATAATTTAGTAAATCAAGTTTTTTATTCAAATTAAACAGTTTAAAAACAACACCTTTAAAGAATAGATCACCTGCCATTCTGCCAGGCAGTTCGTAAGAGGCGATGGTTACGCGAGTCGTAAGTTTCTACCATCGTGGCTCTAGGTGGTATAGTTCTGTATTGTCTCGCCTGGGTACCACCGCCTTACCTATTCCTGCCGCATTAGCGTCAATGCTTATCATTGTCGTGTTCTGGTTTGGAGGGTAAGGTAGCCGTTAGACTTATGCATGTTTATTGCCCGTACATGGATAGCAACCTGCCTATTAACACCTTTGGTGTTTATAGGCGAGCCATCAGCAGGAGAACCATCTGCTTATTTGCTATCTAATGATATAAAAAGAATTCGCTGAATACTTGTTCATTTATTCAAGTTATTTGTTTTATGTCAAAATTTCGTACCGTAGGTACAAAATGAAAAGATTCGTAAATTACTAGATCAATTTTTTAGTCATTGAAAACATACGTAGATAAAAGCTTGTTTATTAATACACTAGCTTTGCAAGCGACTTCATCGGCGTAATTTTCTTTTTAAATAAAAGTCTCGGAGTTTTATCCGCATAATTACCGTTCCCGTGAGATTTCCAGGATAAAAATTATCCTATGTCCTTTCTCGAGTCTATCCTTGCACTCAATTTTATTCAAATCGGTTTCAGTGGTTTAGGCGTAAAAAAGAGATAGAAAATCAGAGTTACTTTCGCATTTATAATAAGTTAATGCTTGCGCATCAAATAGATGATAATAATTTAGCAATGCACTAATTACTACTGTAATCCTCCTAACAAAAATAACAAATCAAACGGCAAACTGATGGTATCCTCTCCCAAAAAAAGTATTTTGAGATAAACTAAAAAATGCACCTGAATTGAAAACCTCTTTTTGGAAAGTCGGTTGAATATTGCATACAAATAGTGTAACACAGGTGCAATGCCCAGTTATCATTGCAAGACACGGCCACTTATCTAATGAAATTACGCCCATTTTGTTTGTTGAGGCAATTATCTTATGAATTGTACGGTATCCGCCATGACCTCACGCACTCGCGTTATTTTTATACCGTGCCCAAATACGACATCGGCATTGTTGCGTGACTCCTGCGCTTTCTTTGATACCGTCATCCGTGGTTCGTGACTAATACCTTTCAAGTCTGTTGCCATCTAGACCTCCTAACATCGTTTATATACTAAGTTACTAGTTCATGGCCAAATATTTAGTGATCACCCATTAATGATGAAGGGTGAAGCATTAATGATGAACATAATTTAATTTGTATTTTTCATTTCTTTGTTTGTTGTATTTTATGTTAGAAAAAAAAACTGCTTGTCTCAGTCGGTTTTCGGTTTTGAGGGTAAAGTATCCAGTAAACTTATACATGTTACATTACCACGCCGCTACACGGTTAGCAAGTAGAAGAGCCATTTGCTTGTTTGCTATCTTATTTACCGCAACGGGGCGGTTGTCGTTAGTCGAGTGGTTAGCAACCCGTGGTTAGGTTCGATCCCCGACGGGGACAAGCATTTGTGTGATGAGCATAAATGTTTGTATTTCCGGGTTTGGGTGTTTATTATGTATGTAAAAGTATTTATGCAGCAGCCACGGTGATGTCACCACAGAGGATAAACACGGGATGCCTATCTGAGAATGATCCCACATATTCTCATTAAGATGTAAATATTCTTGTATTTATATATGTTTTTCTATGTATTAGTATCGTTGACTAACACCTATAACACAAGCAAATAATTTGCTTACTTTGGGGTTAGATCAGTAAGTGTAATTTGTCCCGTGAATATTTATTATTATTATTAATATATTATAGGTACTAGCTGTGCCCGCGATTCCTATGGAAACATTTCTAAACTAAAAACCCCCATAGTTCCCGTTCCCGTAGGACTTTCGGTGTAAAAACTATCCTATGTCCTTTCTCGGGTCTTAAACTATCTTTGTACCAAATTTCATCCAAATCGGTTCAGTATTAAGGCGTGAAGAAAAGACAGATAGACAGAGTTACTTATAACACGTATAATATTAGTATGGAAGTATGGATAAATATACGTACAAAATATTTATAACAGATACGACTTGGGGACCTTCAAGAAAAGAGTTTACTCATTTTTAAAAGGTCGGCAACGCAACTGCAAGACATCTGGCACATGGTATTGTGGGGTCCACTCTCCATGGATGGCGTTAATCACTTAACGTCAGGTACACCTCCTGCTCGTTTGCCCTCTCTTCCATGAAAAAATAATAAAAATAAATATGTGCATACGGGACTAATTCAATTGTAATTAATAGACATCGCTGGTCAGACATCTCAACACAGATAACAAATTACCGTGCTCGCTCGCTACATAAATTACGACACTAACACTGACGCCCACCCCTTCCTGCATGCATTTTTGTGATAACACGTCGTATCTGCTTCAAAAAAATGATTCGTCAGATAACACAGATGCGTCGGTCAGCTGACATTCTTTCATAGTAATCCTCTTAAAAGTTCAAGTGTTTGATAAAAATAAACACTAACTCTGGTAAATTTTGTCATACATAATATATTTTAAGTAAATGCATGTTGCAAGATATATTGGGACGTCAAAACAAATATCCCTACCGTATAATAAATAAATAAAATAAATAAATATTCACGGGACAAATTACACTTACTGATCTAACCCCAAAGTAAGCAAACTATTTGCTTGTGTTATGGGTGTTAGTCAACGATACTTGTACATAGAAAAACATATATAAATACAAGAATATTTACATCTTAATGAGAATATGTGGGATCATTCTCAGATAGGCATCCCGTGTTTATCCTCTGTGGTGACATCACCGTGGCTGTACCAATGATCTGATATCAAACACATGTCTACCTCGTAAACAACTTTATTACTTTTTGTTCTACATTTTAATTGCAACGGAGCTAGACAGACACCTATTATGTAAATAGATTTATATTATACCGCTTTGGTCTTGTAACATTACGATCATGACCCTGGTCCGTTTGGCTCCGGGTTCGTTTTCCCATTGGAACAGGGTTAATGTTTTCTATATTCTATACTTTTTATCGTCGGCACTTGGTGAAACTCCATTTTAACACAATATTTGCTAGCATATAACACTTGTACTGTTTCACAATAAGATAATTATATTTAATTTCCGACCGGTTTCGCTTACACAAGCATCCTCAGGGTATTTACAATAATTATTAACTAATAATTATTGTAAATACCCTTGTGTAAGCGAAACCGGTCGGAAATTAAATATAATTATCTTATTGTGAAACAGTACAAGTGTTATATACTAGCAAATATTGTGTTAATGTTTTCTATTTATGTAGTAAAATCTAAGTAGGTAGAAGTCCAGGTTCATTTGAGTCTTGTAAAAAGATTAATTGAGTAAAATCACGGAATGTTGGCTACGGATATAAACAATCTCATCAGCCATCATTTCGATATTTCTTGAACCACAAACGTTTTTGGCCTTTCGGTTTAGTCTTTCACTGTACCTATACGGCGTAATGATGTTTTGAATTATGGCAAGGCGGCATTATTTTGCCAACGCGACATAGAAATAAATATACCAGATACTTTCTAATAGTCTAGTCGGGAAGTTGAAATCCAGCGAATAATAGTTACAAGTTTCTTAAAAATGTGGTTGATGGCTTAAATGATCCGGAATGACATATAGAAAAAGTCGTATTTCGAATATTTTTTTTTGAAAAAAAAAATTATTAACATAAAACTGGAAAAAATAGCCGTCCAGTTTTTTGCCAAAATCTCAAAAATTATAATTGACTAGCTGACCCGGCTGACTCTTATTTTTTTCTATATTTTCTCACCTTTTAAACCTTCCCTGGACTTCAGCAATTAATTCAAAACCAAAATTAGCCAAATCGGTTTAGCCGTTCTCGAGTTTTAGCGAGACTAACGAACAGCAATTGATTTTTATATTAAAGATAGCTCAAATATTTTAAAAGTTTCTGAAACAGCAGGAAAAGTTTTTAGTAAATAAGTTCTCATCTCCCGGAATTGTAGCTTCAATATTGAAAATTGGCTTTCGCGCGACAGTTTCGGCATGTGCGCGCCGCTTTTTTAGTGACTGTAGTGAGCGTAGATTTTAAATAATTTTTTATGCCATTTATGACACCACAACACAGTGAAAAAACTATTAACAAATAACTATTCAAAAAATGGTGATAAAACTTTTACTATCGCGGAATCATATTCTTTGAAGTGTCTGACGTCGTCTGATGATGCCAGATTTTTTTCAAATTTTGGAATAAATATTTAATGGTTTAAAAAATATTTAAAACCTACGCCCAGTACATGCAGTGGCGGCACGTGCGTGCCGAAACTGCCGCGCGAAAGCCGAATTTTAACTTAAAAATTATAAATATTAGAGCTACAATTCCGGGAGTCCAAAATTTTGTATTAGAATTTCCTGTTCTTTCAGAAACTTTTATAATATTTGAGCTATCATTTATACTTTTTGAGATTTTGACAAAAAATGGACGGCTATTTTTTTCCAGTTTTTTGTTAATGTTTTTTTTCCAGCAAAAAAAATAAACGAAAAACGTTTTTTTCTATATGTCATTCCGGATCGTTTAAGCCAGACTTTCCCAACCTTTATTTCGCCGAGCCTCCCCAAGCTAAAAATAATATTTTCATGCCCAAGGGGGGCATATTCCTTATTTGCCTATTCGTTAATTTTTTTTGGAAATGTAATCTTACCTATTACGTACGAGCCCCCCCCTAACAATTCTCTACGCCTCCCTAGGGGGGCGTGCCCCCCTGGTTGGGAAGCCCTAGTTTAAGCTATTAACCATATTTTGCTATAACTAGACTATAACTTGAAGCTAAGTATAAATGCTGTGGTTGCCTATAATCGGGAAGACACTGCCATTGCTTAGTATATCTATACATATAACAAAATCGTAGGAAAGTCAAAACTGTACATTGAATATTTTTTTAAAAGAATACTTGGGGCGTGATCTACAATCGATATCGAAGCCAAAAATATAGTTTTTAGAATTTTTGTCTGTTTGTCTGTTTATCTGTTTGTCTGCATGTATGTCCGGGGTAAACTCAAAAAGCACTGCATGGATTTATTTCAAATTTTGCATGAATATTACTAATAGGTCGGGTCAACATATAGGCTACATATTATCACGCCATCACATACGGGGGAGAAGCTGTGCGGAGTAAACGATGTCCGCGCGGACGAAGTCGCTGACAACAGCTAGTATCATATAAAATCTAGTTTGTGTAGTTTTCGTTGGCAATCCAAATAAAATAAATAAATAGATATGTGTTCTGGCATTCACAGCCTGTTTGAGAAAACTTTAAAAATAAAAAAACGTGTGGTGCCGCGGGACACCAGATAGAAACGAAGTTCCTTATTACAATAATATTAATTTCAAGTTCTATTCGAGGTAAAAAGAAAATAATTGTTCGGGTATACATTTTTTATTATGATTTTTATGATGATTTTTATCGATGAAAATCAAAAAACTACTTGACAATTTTATCTAAACACATTTAGTATTTCATTTACAATTATTTATAAAAATATATAATAATAATAGCAAACTGCAATAATAATAACGACCATCACGTAGATTATACATTAGACACTGTATAGCCATCATATATAGACTATACATAAAAATATTACGCTTTTTTAACGTTACGGAGGTTTTTGCCGGCTAGGGTACCCCTCTGTAATGCCCATGTATGCCGGAGGGGTATGCCCCTATGCCTCCGCAATGCCCCATTAGGAACTTATCGTTCCAAAAAGATATGACACGACAGGATTCGAACCTGCAAACTTGTCTCTGGCCAGCCAGTTTTACTGACTGAGCTACTGTCAACTGGTTCAACGTGGCGAACTTTTCTTTGCTTTGTGATCGAATCTGTACTGAATGTAGTGTGTGTAATATTTATTTATATAAATTTCTTGCATTTCCAATGTTATAACCATCGAATACAAACACTAAAGATGCTATTGGCTCATTGTCATCGGTGTGGCAGGAATGTTATGCCATATATATGTCGCAGTGAAATTGTCAGTACCGTTAGATTATAATTTACGTAAGTGATATTATAATTTAACTGCTAACCTAACCTAACCTAATTATAAAATCCCTAGGTAGATTATAATCTAACGGCTATTGACAATTTCACTGCGACATATACATATAATTAAAATAATAATAAAATATATCTCAAGTACTCTTGTTCATACTATTGAATAGTGCAGTCTCAATAAACCTTTCGACGCAAGCCGATGGTCTGAATATAATTTTATGTTGATTACAACCAAATACAAATATGTTTGTAGCGCGGTGATGTCATTAAAATTCGATTCAGCATTAAGATAATCATTTATATCGGTCAGATATGCAGTACATGGCCAAGGACACACATTTACTTGTAATTTAATAGCATTAGGACTCGTTTATATAGTTGATCTTAAAGTTCAAGTGAGGAATGTAATAGTAGGGGAGCCCAAGAGGGGATTTCGTGATTTACTCGAGTGCGTCAGAATTACACAAGGGGCTACCTTGCATACAAAAACACAAGTTGCCCTGGGCCACCGACCACACAGCCCATAGACACCTAATAATAGGCGAATGACTTGTGTCAACACATCTGACTTATAGTTCCGATGTCCACGCGCCAATGAGTAGTAATTGGGTAATCAGTGTCGACCAATCAGATGCTCTGTACATTACTATCTTTCACTGTGGCCTTGAGTTAGCCAATTACGACGTTGCAACCCCACTTCGTCTTACCTCAGCTAGTTGCCAGAATGCATTCAATACGGAAAATCAAACATTAGCCGTTTATAGGCTGTGCGGTCGGTGCCCTGGGCTGAATGTACGCAATTTCATTGATGACTTGGTCACCTGTCACATCATGATCATCATATTTATCGATGTAGATGTATTATTTGGCATAGATATTTATATGTATATATTATGTAGGAATGTATGTATGTATATATGTAAACTAGATCTAAGACTATTACGAAAATTAAACACACTGTGTGATTTTCTGGTAAAGCTATGTTTAGCTGGTAGAGAATGCTTTATGCATTAAACTCGCCATTTATACCCTATACATTTTGTATGTGGTTCAATAAAGATAAATAAATAATCCTGGGAAGTTATGTCACGCCAACAGTAAGTACCTCAGTGGTCATGTTGCACCTCCGATTACCGCTTCGGCGATATGGACGCGAGACGTGATTGTATACATTTTTAAGATTACATATTTTTTGTTGCAGGCAGACGGAGGCCCAGTCATATGCAACGGCTGCAACAGCGCTATACAAGGCAGAGTAAGTCAGTTTTAAACTATAAAAATACAGCTACGATAGTCTAGTGATTATTTGAGGTCCCGGGTTCAATTATCAGATTACCGGCTTGGTCAAGGTAGTATTCGGTTTCTAATTTATTGAAAAATCTCAGTTAGAGCTCTGTAACTATTGGTCTCTCTCTCTCTCTCTCTCTCTCTCTCTCTCTGTGTGTGTGTGTGTGTGTGTGTTTGTGTCTTGTGATACACTGACAAAAGACGCAGTGATAGCTATCCGATGTGTTCACAAGATATGAGCACAAGATATTTAAATGCTTTTGACTAATTTAAAATTGCACGAATAATGACTAGAATAATAGATCAATAGTTTTTTATACGAAACGGGCAATAGACGATATGATACGAATACAGAGTTACTAATTACAAACATTTAATTTAGGTTGTACTAGGTGGTAGAGTTCTGCATTGTCTCGCCCGGGTCAGGTGCCACCGCCTTACCTATTCCTGCCGCAATAACGTCAATGCTTGTCGCTGTCGTGTTCCGGTTTGGAGAGTAAGGTAGCCTGTAAACTTATACATGTGGCTTTAGACCTCGACACAAGATAGCAACGCACCATTACGTGAGACCATTTTTGCTGTCTATAGGCGATGGTTGACTCTTTCATCAGGAGACCAATCTGCTTGTTTGCTATTAGTTGAAAGAAATCAAAGTAAAACTACAGCAACCGACCTTCCATTTCATGTGTATCCGTAACCTGTATCATTCATCACACGGGAAGTATACCCTCCCGAACAAAATAATTTTCTAAATCGCTTGAGAAATGATCGAGTTCTAAAATGAAATACATTTAAAACACATACATGTGAACTGATAATCTCCCCTTTTTGGGAAATCGGTTGTTAAGTTGACATATTATTGCTCCGCATTTTGCAAAAACTTCGTAAGTGATGAGTAAGGTGTTCAAAACAAATTTAACATAGAAATACTTAGACAACCCAAACCCACAAAAATCGCAACAAAATTGGCCCCGTTGTTTTTGACTTATAAGTGGTGTAACTAACACGACTTTTTATATACATGGGGCACACTAAAAGTTTTGCACTTCTAGCTAATCGGAAATATTTGAATTTCGAATGTTATATTTTAAAAACGTTGCAACCTTCTTAGTAAAAAAAAAAACAATTAGCGGAAATTATTTGTCAATTGTTTTTTTTATCACACATCAAAGTTCTACGTACGCAACGAAAATGGAATTAAGTCGAAAAGATTTAAGAGCGATGATTTTTATGATTTTAAAAGTTCTCTTTCTCTGCAAGACTGTGCCGCTCGTCTTCAAAATCCTTTTGGGAGAGAAACACCTTGTTTGAGCACCGTGAGACGATGGTTTGCTGAATTTGAGAGAGGTCGAGTTTCTTTACATGACGAATTTCGTGAAGGGCGGCCTTCAACTGCCGCCAACGAAAATAATTTGGCTACTGTTAAGCGGTTTATTGAAGAAAACCCCCAGATTACCTATGAGACAACATGAGGACTATTGGGGATTGGTATGAGCCAAATTCAGAAAGCTTTACACGAAGAATTGAAAGTTCGGAAACATTGTTGCATTGGATCCCTCGTGAACTGACAGCGGAGCAGAAAGGGCGCGCGTGGAATGGTGCTCACAGATGCTACCGAAGTACGACCACGGACATTCTAATGCCGCTTATAACATTGTCATAGAAGACGAAACGTAGATTTATTGTTTTGAACCCGATAAAAAACAGCAATCTTGTGAATTGGTGTTTGAAAATGAGAACAGGCCAACAAAAGTGAGACAGGCGAGAAACATTGGTAAAAAAATGATCGCGGTTTTTTTCTCAGCTACGGGTCCCTTTGTACAATTCCACTTGAAGATAAAAAGAATATTAATGCCGAGTGGTATTCTACCATTTGTTTACCCAGAGTGTGAGAAAAAGCTCGCGAAAGACGACCCAAAAGCCGCATTCTCCTACACCATGATAATGCTTCTTCACACATGGCCAACAAAACAAAGTCATTTTTAGTTTCCGAAAAAGTACATCTCGTCACTCATCCTGCGCATAGCCCCGACCTAGCACTCTGTGATTTCTGTATTTTCCCCAAAATCAAAGATTTGATGAGAGGTTTTACTTTTACCAACTCCGAAGAGGCAGTGATAGCCTTCAATCAGCACGTAAAAAACATGCCTTCAGATCTGTGGTCCTCCTGTTTAAAAAAATGGTTCGATCGCATAAAAAAGGCTTAAAATGTAAAGGAGATTATTTTGAAAAGCAATAAATATAATATTTTGGTTATAACATGTTGTTTTTTTAAGTTACGCAAAACTTACAGTGTGACCTACGTATATAGATGAAAAGCTAGACTGATGCTTTTTTACTATTTTTTTATATATGAAAATACTATTATTAACACGTTATTTGTTCTTCAATAAATCACCAATATTTTTTGAACAAATATTTTTTGCTTACATTACTAATTTTACACTTGTGGTATGAAGTTGGTTACAAGCGCGATCCTATTTTCAGTTGGAACGCATAGTATAAACACACAACAAATAGGTGCAGAAATCAATCTCGTGCATGTACTTCACTAGTCATACCTACGCTCGACGGTCGCGCTAGGGTTATCAACTTTGGCTTATGCACAAAAAACTGGTGTTGGAATGGAGTGGTGTGACTTATTATCTAGATATCCAAGCGAGTGACACTCGCACTCGTGAGATGTGTCTATGTGTGCGTGCTCGAGCTCCCTTTATAGTAATAATAAATAAATATTCACGGGGCTAATTACACTTACTGATCTTCTCCGAACCCCAAATTAAGCAAATTATTTGCTTGTGTTATGGGTGTTAGTCAATGATACTAATACATGGAAATACATATATAAATACTAGAATATATTTAATAAATATTCAAACCCGATACAAACATCATTCTTATCACACAAATGCTTGTCCCCGTCGGGAATCGAAACCGAGCCTCGTCGATTGCATAGTCAGGGTCGCTAACCACTCAACCAACGGGGCGGTAAATATGTAGATTTATACATATGTACATTGACTTCTGTACCTATTGGTTTTGTGTTAAAATATTGAGAGTCGATGTCTATAATTTATATTTCATATGGTCGGGTGACAGTTACTGCATATGAATATTTTTTAAGTTATACTTCTTTTGGTGCGTTAGGGTAAAATTATGAGTAAATTTGTACGATGCGCGCGCGCACCGTCACGAAAAACCGACATCAAGAAATTAGCTACTTAACATCTTAGTTTTTCAACAATAGTTTGTTAATTTTTCTAATTATGTAGAAATAATTAGTTTATGATATTTAAATAAAATTTGTTTAATAATGCGTTACAATAAAACTTTCTTTTAATGTATTAAATCATTGATATAAAAAGGGAAGATACGTTACCTAAACACAGCGCCTGGTCTTACGAAACTAGGTCCATGGACACAGTGACAATTGGTGACAATCAATCACGCGCGGGACCTCATATCATACACTTATACTTTCCGACTGTTTTTACCATTAAAAACGCATCAAAATACCTTCTTGTATATTCAGCCAGTGTTATAATCTCTCAAGGAAAAAATAAGACACACGGAGATTACTTTCCATTCGTAAGTACGGCTAAAACAATTTGTTTGAAAATAAAATAAAATTATTGTTTAGTTCGCCATGTTTGTAAGAGTGAGATAGTACAGTACAAAAGTAAGCGAGAGAAACGTAGTCTGCTACGTTCGTCGCATTACTTTGCGTTCGACTGATCGAGCTTAGGTTTAGCAATTCCGATGTTAGAGCGTAACACATCTTCCCTTTTTATATCAACATATTAAACATTTTTTCTATTATTAGTGTCGTCTCTCTACAAACATACGATAACGCGAAGGATATATTTTTTTTTAAGTTTTTTTTTATCTTGTTACGTCAAAGAAGTATAACTTCATACGTACGTACATATGTACACACACACGTTTTTTTAATGAGAGATATTCAGCGATCAATGTATGACCGAAGATAAGGCAAGAAGAGTTAGGTTTTTTGGATGAATATATTCATACAGCAGTCTCTAGGGTTTCACGTAGAAAGATGTATTATGTATGTAAGTTTTTTATATCATACGAGTAAGATAGCAAACAAGCAGATGGGTCTCCTGATGGAAAGAGACAACCATCCCCTATAGACACCAAAGATGTTAATGATGCGTTGCTATCTCGTGGCAAAGTCTAATTCCACATGCATAAATTTACCGGCTACCTTACCCTCCAAACCGGAATACGACAGTGACTAGCACTGACGCTATTGCGGAAGGAATAGGTAGACGGTGGTACCAGACCCGGGCGAGACAATGTAGAACTTTACCACCTAGCTAGCACTAGCGACGATGGCAGTGACTCGCATAGCCAATCAGTCGCCATTTACGACCTGCCTGGCAGAGCGGCAGTTGGCCTATTCTTCAAAGGAGCCCGAGACCAACACGGGGGAGCCCAGTACTAGTAGCGTACTTTATTAATACTAAGAAGTTAATGACGTAGACTTACCAACCTAAGCAAGTATGATAATAATCAACCAACAACAAGCGAATTTAAGTCGTAATATCTATCTCGTAAAAAATATCTCCGATAATAAAGTGGTAATGTACAATGATAAAACATTTATCGATAATTTCCAATGTTCCGTTATCCGCAATATATCGATAAGGCTTATTTTATATCAGGAAAGCAACATCATTATGATTTTGAATATGTATTTATGTCGTAAGCAAAACAAAAGATACGGTTTTGTACGTGGGTCACACTATAAGTTTTGCGTAACTTAAAAAAACAACATATTATAACCAAAATATTATGTTTATTGCTTTTAAAAATAATCTCCTTTACATTTTAAACATTTTTTCATGCGATCGAACCATTTTTAAAGCAGAAGGACCACAGATCTGAAGGCATGTTTTCTACGTGCTGATTGAACGCTATCACTGCCTCTTCGGAGTTGGTAAAAGTGAAACCTCTCATCAAATCTTTGATTTTGGGGAAAATACAGAAATCACAGGGTGCTAGGTCGGGGCTATGCGCAGGATGAGTGACGAGATGTACTTTTACAGACGCTAAAAATGACTTTGTTTTGTTTGTCGTGTGTGAAGAAGCGTTATCATGGTGTAGGAGAATGTGGCTTTTGGGTCGTCTATCGCGAACTCTTTCTAACACCCTGGGTAAACAAATGGTAGAATACCACTCGGCATTGATACTCTTTTGAGCTTCTAGTGGAATTGCACAGATGCAGATTGCAGAAAAAAATGATTGCGTTTTTTTACCAACGTTTCTCGCCTATCTTACTTTTGTTGGCCTGTTCTCATTTTCAAACAACCATTTACAAGATTGCTGTTTATTTTCGGGTTCAAAACAATAAATCCACGTTTCGTCTCCTATGACAATGTCATAAACAGCATTAGAATGTCCGTGGTCGTACTTCAGTAGCATCTGTGAGCACCATTCCACGCGAGCCCGCTTCTGCTCCGCTGTCAGTTCATGAAGGATCCAACGACAACAAAGTTTCCGAACTTTCAATTCTTCGTGTAAAATTTTCTGAATTTGGCTCATACCAATCCCCAATAGTCCTCGTATTGTCTCATAGGTAATCCTGAGGTTTTCTTCAATTAACCGCTTAACAGTAGCCACATTATTTTCGTTGACGGCAGTTGAAGGCCGCCCTTCACAAAATTCGTCATATAAAGAAACTCGACCTCTCTCAAATTCAGCAAACCATCGCCTCACAGTGCTGAGCACTGTGCTTGGTGCTTCTCTCTCAAAAGCATTTTGAAGATGAGCCACACAGTCTTGCGGAGAAAGAGAACTTTTAAAATCATAAAAAATCATCGCTCTAAAATCTCTTCGACTTAATTCCATTTTCGTTGTGTACGTAAAATTTTGATGTGATAAAAAACAATTGACAAATCATTTCGCGCCAATTGTTTTTTTTTTATTACTAAGTAGGTTGCAACGTTTTAAAAATATAACTTTTTCAAATAGTTATTATTATAGAAATTCAAATAGTTCCGATTAGCTAGAAGTGCAAAACTTTTAGTGCCCCATGTATACAAACTATTTGAATACTAAATCATTAGCCATTCTGCCAGGCAGTTCGTAAAAGGTAAACGATAAGGTCTCGCCCAAGTATATGGTACCACAGCTTTTCTATTCCTGTCGCAATAGCGTCAATACTTGTCAATGTCGTGTTCCGGTTTGGAGGGTAAGGCAGCCGGTAAACTTATGCATACATCATCATCCCGCCGCATAAATAGCAACGCACTATTAACATCTTTTGGGTCTATTTTTTCAGTGCTTGCTTTTTTTATTATCGATAGGGTCACAGTCAAAGTTAACTTTGCAAAGGACTGCAGAAACTTAGTATTTTTAAATAATATACATTAGAAATATATTAAATTATTAAAAAAACATTAGTATACATGATACTAAACCTAAAAATGCATGTGCAAAATAGTAGTTAGCTATATATATATATATATATATATATATATATATATATATATATATATATATATATATATATATATATATATAGTAGTGTATGTGTAGTGTGTACGTGTAGTGTGTATGAAAAGTAGCCTATGTGTTATTCTGGGTCTTCAGCTATCTACATACTAAATTTCTACGTAATCGGTTCAGTAGTATTTGCGTGAAAGAGTAACATACATCCATACATACATACTCACAAACTTTCGCACTTATAATGTTTCAATTTTATTTATGTTAATTTTATAATGTATAAAAATTATTTATTAGTAGGAGTAGGATATTTATGGCTAAAGACTGTGGGCAGACTGAGACTTGAGATTTTATTGTTTAGTTTATGATCGAATTTCGACCACAGGGCGATCGCTAGTATAAAATAAAACTTTCACATTTATAATATTATTATAGTTTCCGGCATGGTTTTAAGCGCTCGCTTACGAAGTCAGAATTGCTTTGCGCACGTCAGAATAAATCGTATTACGGAAATTATACTGTATACTGTTCAATTCTGCGCAAGCCAAGGTCAGCGCTCAAGAAACGTGGCGGTAATTTTATGGTTGTAGAAAAGAGCTTGTCTTCTCTAATTCAATAAATTGCACATTGGCAGATTGTAACAGCGTTGAACAAGAAGTGGCACCCCGAGCACTTCACCTGCAACTCATGCCGCAAGCCCATAGATGGCGCCAAGTTCCACCAGCACGACGGCGGCGTGCACTGCGTGCCCTGCTACACCCAGTACCACAGCCCCAGGTGCCATGGTTGCGGGGAACCCATCACTGACGTGAGTAGATTTGTCTTTCAATTTCACCATCATAATTTTAGGCCAGTGATGCAAATGCATAGATGAACGCTTCTGATAAACAAGATCACAGATTTGTACCGAACTATTAGGGTATAATAGCTATTTTAAGCGGATAGCGGAATTTATACATAGATAAACTTATTAAGAAATCGGTCAAGTGCGAGTCGGACTCGCGCACGAAGGGCTCCGTACCATAAAGATAAAAGTCTATAAAAGAAAATCACGTTTGTTGTATGTATGCTTAAATATTACTTTTTATTCTTGGTTATTAAAGAAATATATAAATTCTAGCAACCGCCTCGCGATCGCGCCACCGCCCCGCCGCATCACCACCGGCGCCACCGCACCGCGTTTAGATGCACGGATTATATTTTCATTTTATGTTTTTTTATTTATTAAGTATTTATTTTTATAGTTAATAGTTAATATATTTCCAAATACTTACTTTTTTGAAAATATTCCAGGTTGTACCTGTTTATTAAGATCGAGTAAAGAATTGCTTAAAAATTACGTTCGTTGTATGGAAGCACCCCTTTAATATTTACTTATATTAACATTTTAAGCGTCTACCAGTTACCGTTATTAACATTGGACAAAAATAAGAAAAAAAACACGTTTATTGTATGGGGACGCCGCTTAATATTTTTTTTAATTTTTAGTATTTGTTGTTATAGCGGCAACGGAAATACATAATTTGTGAAAATTTCAGCTTTCTAGCTATCACGGTTTATGAGATACAGCCTGGTGACAGACGGACAGACATATAGCGGAGGCTTAGTAATAGGGTCCCGTTTTACCTTTTAGGTACGGAACCCTAAAAAGTAAAATTTAAAACTAACTAATTGCACGACTTAGTGTGCTCTACGATTGAAAAATTTTCTTTGCCTCCTGTCATTTACTTTAATTTACCACTTATAGATAATCAATTTATATTTTTTTTACAAAAATTAATTTAATGTAAAAGCTATGAAAAATCATTAAAGTACTTAAAGAAATTCCCGTTAAGCAGTATAAAAAATTATAACTTGAAATCGCAATATCTTGAGAAAAAAAACGATTAGATACCTAATTTTTTATTTAATGGACTCGTTTCGTCTTAGAAGGATTTCCTGTTTCAAATGGCTGGAAAATTCAGTGTTGTTTAATTATATTTGATAAAAAACTAAACTTTTTTTTTCTTATTTATTAAAGTGGACGTATGTCCTGTAATGTCCTACATTATTACATTATTACTGGCATTATGTCCAGAGTTTGTTATTACTTTTTAGCTAATTGTATATGATATGTGTACTTCTTTCTCTTTTTTCATGCAATCAAATAAGAGAATTTATAAATCGTAATAATAATAATAGACTAATCTAATTAGTGGGCAAAAGGGCAAAAGTTATTTATTTGTAAATTACCTAGCTTCATTATAATTGTATCATAAACTTTCACAGTAAATTGTCGATTATTTTCTCAGATCCTGCTGCTAAGTTAAAAAAATAATTAAAGGAAAAATCTCGCCTTGAACCAAGGCAAAGTGCGCCATTTTGGGTCATCGTTCAAGAAACGTGCCAATAACTACCTATATTAGATTGAGCAGTTGTATTGGAACGAAGTTCCTTATCGCGCGTTGTGAAAGGGGGCTAGACGGAAAAAATTCTTACGAAAAGTTGTCACGACACTTTTTGCTATAGTAAGGTATTGTAAGCTGTGCGGGATGTCTCTCTCTCTCTCTCTTATAGAAAGCAAGCCAGATATTTTCATTTCTATTTCGCATTGAACAGTGTGGTGTCGCGACGATTATTTTTGTTGAATGTATACAGGTTTATTGTAAATAATAATGAAAGGAACTTCGGTCCATCCGGGTGTCCCTTGACACCTCTCAAGTTTTTTGTTTCACAGGAACAGTTTTTGCAAAACACTAAAAGTGTATTTCAACAATAACAAATATGAGTATCATCAAGAGTAATATAATACAACGGACACATAAATACCTTATAGTATGGAAGCGTCGAAATAATTTGATCTATTTTAATTCATTACTCGCGTTTTGTAACAATCGCAAATAGAAACGTAACGAGGTAAAGCTGACAAGTAGGTTAATAGTTCTTTATCGCCACTTACATATATCACTCTAGAATTAAATGGCACGTATCTAATCTGTGGAGATTAAAGTGTACTCAATGAGACCTCAATATAACAGCTCTTGTGTATCACCGGTGTTCTTGAAAATTGAAAATAAATTATGTATTTTAAAAGGACTGACTTTCCTACTGATAAGTTATATAAAATTAGTAACCTATTATCTGTAAGAAAATTATACATTAGAAGCATAATAACAAAAACACTTAAAGCTTCCATACACTCCAAGTAGTGAACAAAAAAGAAAACAGCACAACTTATTGAAATTAAATCTAACAAAAACCAAATTTGCAAGTGCACAATTCAATTATCGAGCAACATATCTTGACAATAAAATAAATAAAGAATTAAACATATATAAGAAACATCTATACGAAGTTAAAAAGGATATAACTAAATGGTTAGTACAAGCAACGTATAAGGACATAGAAAACTTTATTCTATAAAATATGATATATTAATTTTTACAGACACATCGACATACATACACGCACGTATGCACACACGCACACAAAAATACACACACATACATACACACACCCACACACACACTCCACACACACACACACACACACTCCACACACACACACACACTCAAATACACACATTAATTATTCACGCTTTAGCAGACAAATCAAACTGTTTTATATAAATATGTAAATAATTGTTATAATGTAAATAATAAAGTAAAACATAAATGAATATGAGCAAAAATATGTAATTGTAAAACTTTTTACTTGCAGATATAAATTTATGTAAAAATAGTTATAGAGGAGTGGTCTCCTGACACAAGTTCGTATGTGCTTAAAAGGGGAGTTCAACAACATACAACTGTTTGTTGTTGTTTTAGTTTAATAAAGATTATTATTATTATTATATTGAAACAATAAGTTTGATCATGTGCGCAAATCACTCATTATGTCTCGTTCATTATCAGGCAGTGCTACGTCGTAGTAGATGCGACAGAACGAGAGTTGATTTACACGCATGTTCAAATAGGTTAAAGATAAGACTATGTTTCTTAAGCCTTCGATTTATGGGGAAACTCTACTCAAGTTATTGACTATTGCTTTAATATATTTTTTTGTCACAAAACAAGAAAGAGATGAAAAGAGGCAATCATAGCCTATAGACACTGATGATTTTAATGATGTGTTTTTATCTGTGGCAGGATGTAACGTCACATGCATAAGTTTACCGTCTACCTTACCCTCCAAAACAGATCACGACAGCATAAGATACACAGCACACAGATAAGCATTCGATTTTAACAGTCAGGCAGATGGTCTATCATATTCTATACTTTCCATCATCGGCACTTGGTAAAATTCCATTATTGTAACACAATTGACCTATCACTTGTACTGTAATTTCACATCAATCTTTAATTTTGTATATCACTCGACCGGTTTCACTTTTTAAGCATCCTTTAAGTATTACATCCTGAAGATGCTAATCTTTTAAGGGAGCTATCCTCTATGATGGATTGTAGTGACTTGTCGTGACCAAACGATTAATTTATTCATTCACTTTAGAATCCCAAACGAAATCATAGGCAATGTCAGAATAGACCGGCGGATCCTGTGAAGTTTGGTAACAAAACAGATTTTGTTTGTCATTTTGGTAATTTTCCTGCCCAATTGCGTCAATTCTGATCACTGTCGTAATTAAGTTTGGAGAGTAAGGCAGGCATATCTCTCATACATCTTCATTGTCTATAGGCGATATTTGTATTTTTCCATTGAGAGAGCCATCTGCTTGTTCACTATCTAATGTTATATAAAAAATATGGTACAGGTGACATTTGATAACCTTGAAAAAATTAAGATCCTTAGTATGTTAATTTGGACTTAAGGTCAGGTTTTGGCTGTATTATTAAGACTGAATAAATTATTATTCATTAGGTGACAAAGAGTTGTGACTAATCCACTTGTGTTAGGAAAAATAAAACGGAAATAATAATCATTAGCTGACGAAGGTACACCGCACAACCTTACTTGTACGCGACACAAGTTGACTTTTTATCACCTACGAAATATAATACTAGCTGTTACCTGCGATTTCCGACCGTTTCTCGTGACATAAAACTATAACTTTTTTTACTTGCCTAAAATAGTATTCTATTGTCTTCCTCATAATATATTCCTATCAAACTATATTTTTAGGGTTCCGTACGTAAAAGATAAAAACGGGACCCTATTACTTAGCCTCCGCTGTCTGTCTGTCCGTCTGTCTGTCTATCACCAGTAGTAGGGATTCGTTGGTTCCCGACCACCCGGGTCGTTGGGTCTGGATCCCTGTTTCTGTCCCACCTGTGTTTCTGACCCACTTGGTGGTCGGTCGAAACTAAAAAAAAAAAAAAAAAAAAAAAAAAATTTGGTGTCAAAATGGGGGTTTCCGGGTACGCCCGATCGATTGCAAGCATCCGTTTTTTGATATCTCGCACGGTTGCAAAGTTAGCATTCCTGGCTCTCCTTCGTTATCTAATCACCTCATTATCATTAAGCTCGAACGCCCGTCACACAATCGCACTATTAAAAGCTCATTAGGACGTCTCGCATTGCGTATCACTTGCAACTAATGAATATGGAATAAAATAAATATCATCAAGCTGATTCCTGTGTCGAGAAGGCAGAGCGAGCGTCTTAACCTTCCACTGCGATTCACCTGTTCAGCGGACAAAAGCACGATTATGGCGATCATTCTATTATCATTTTAGCAGCCTGTAAGACTTTTACTTTTTTTTTTCATAGTAATTTATATCATTAACATCGTGAGTACTGACTAGTTGGTGAGTTCTGCAACGTCTCGACCAGGTTGAGTACCACCACCTTGACCCATCTTATTACATACATCATCAGTGCTAGTCGCTGTGGTGGTGCTATTATTACTGGGTCTGTGTGCTTATTAAATATATTCCAGTACTTGTATGCATGTAAAAAAGTATCTTCACGGCCATATCCCCGAAGAGGTAGACAGAGGTACAACTAATGCTCCCACGATTAGCCGAAGATACTAAGTTCCACAACGTGATAGGTGACAATCCCGACCCAGGAATCGAACCTAGGACCTCATGTGGCAAGCATCGTCACCGCACCATTATGCCGCAGAGGTGATTTGTTTGAATGTATTTATTTAGTGTTGTTGACAAACACCCATATTGCATGATGTCTGGGCTAGCAGGATCGGTCACTTCCGGTATCAAAAGCTTCACATGCTCTTAAGGTATGTGGGTGTTTCGCAATACACAAGTATGAACTTCACTAACGATTCATTGGAATGTTGTATCATAATTGCTAATGCGAATGTGATGAGCAACAAGATTTGTAACAGAACGTGTTCGCTAATGTTAATTGCTTAAAACTTCCTATATAAACCTTGGATGAAAGCACATCTACAATATATCAAATAATTATTTTAACAGAGATAGTGCTACATTATTGTAACGTGTGTGTGTGTGTTATTGTGTTCACGTGCTACTTCGATAATATGGATGTAAGTATCTCATTTATTGCTCTTATAATATCTTATATATTAAATATGTGTAATGAATGTAGATATAATATTTTTGTCGTTTCATATTTTTACAATATTATTCATGTATTTCACCGGAGAGGAAAGTATACTTGTATGATGAACGTACACATATTTTTTCAGATTTGGTTAGAAAATAATATTTATACCTACATGCACACACAGAAATGATGTATGTGTTAAATCTATACATATGTGTACTACATGTATACTGAACAGAAATTTTACCTAAATATATTCAGTCGTTAAGGCGTGTAAGAACTTGTAACAAATATACACGCACAAACTTTAGATTTATAACATAGTATTAGGATTTTACGTTAGCTATGTCGTAGTGTCTAATATTTGGTATTATGTCCTTTACAGAATTCCTCGAGCATCCTTGAAGAGAACACTTTAAAACATTATTATTATCCACTGTCTGACGACGACGAGTCAGATTTACAATTGACACAGCCATTGAAAATAAAAAGAACACGTAGCAGCAGCAGTTTGGACGACCTATTTGAAAAGCCAGCCAAAAAGAAGAAAAAAATGTCGTCCTGCGTTGGAAGGGCGTCTCGAGATGGTGGAATGGCATACATATCAACCAATACCGACGATGGGGCGCAAGCCACACACTTTGTAAAAATAGAAGTTTACGATCTAAAAAAACTGGCGAGGATACCCCCAACTGATCATTGGAAACATGCAACCACTCGGATTAAATATTATGCGGCAAGTCATAGGCTCAACAAAATCAATGAAGTGATCTATGATATATCTAAGGAAATAGCCGATGCACCTGACGTAAAAAAATATCACTTCGACAAAAATACTTGATATTGTTCTTTCAATGACTGATTTTTTAAGTATGCTATTGTATAAAGTTTCAATGTAATTAGAGATAATAATGTGATTGGTGATTAATTTTAGTCATCAGTTAACAATTTTAAAAGAATTTTAAAGGTCTTTAGTTAATGAAGTGGGCGTGGAAAGGTTTATATTGCCATATATATAACAGCGTTGCACTAAACAAGTGCTATTATTGTATATTTTAACGCAGTTGTCGTACAACCAACTGTAAAAATGTCTTTTATAAAAAGTTTATATTTTGAATTAAGTAACGATACTTTAGTTGAGTCACTATATGATTCGTGCTACGATGCTGAACTATATGAAATATGTTGCAAAGTAGAGAAGGAACAAGCTCAATGTAAACGTAAATCTGAAGATAATTATCAAAATGACAATCATGAAAAACATCGCCGAATCAATGAAGATGAGTTTTGCCATGGTCACCGAAATAGATCACAGCCTTTCGTTGACTCTCAATATTTAGACTCAGAACTCTACAACATGTGTGAAACTATTGAAAGGTAAACGCAATTTATTGTTATATGAAATATTATTATTTATATACCCGCTATATGCAGTTTCTAAATTATTAATAAATTTTCAGTACTTTCATCCAAGTGGGTTGTGGAGAACCAGGTGCAATACCATCTACATCTAAAGATCATACATTTAATAATATAGAGACGTCGATTCAAGAATGTACACCATCTACTGTGAAAATGATAAAGTGTACTACCTGCAACGTTAATGTAAAAAAAAGGTATTTTTCCAATCATGTTAATAGTCATTTACATAAAAATAACTTATTTAAATTGAAACACTCCTTGGAAAACGTAGATATAATTGAAACTGCATTTAAAGACCGATTACTAACATATAGGATAGGTACGAATTCTTCCAAGGATTTTACAACCCCGGAATTATATTTTTCTTCAATCAATAACAGTGTTGTGCAACTACTCTCCGAATGTATAAAACAATTTACTACATTTAAGGTTAATTTTATATTGCGGGGGAGTTTTATTCAGCAAACGAAAGATTTAAAAAATTCATTTGATTTTCAGACTTCCAACTATATTGTTTGTATGAGTACTGATGTTAATGAACTAATTACATCTGTTTATAGTATCTTAACCAATAAGATTAGTGAATTTGAAAGGAAAGATAGTGGTTGGAGCCTTCAACACCTGACCGAATTAGATTTGAATGTAGGAAAGTTTAATCCCTGTCGGGGTAGTTCTTTTATTGAGCTTCCACGTGACATACGTTCTAAAAAGGCAGTTATTAATGTGAAAAACACAGATGTTCTTTGTTTCAAATGGGCCATTCTCTCCGCTTTATATCCTGCACAAAACCATTCTGATAGAGTCACTGCTTATAGCCAACACTCTAATAAATTAAAATTTAATCAAATAGCATTCCCAGTAAAATTACGTGATATTTCAAAATTTGAAATTTTAAATAATCTAAGCATTAATGTTTTTGGTTTAGAGTACAGTAAAAAAGAAAAAAAAAATATCGTAGTTGGGCCTTTACACCATACAAAACAACGTAGACCTGTTCACGTAAATTTATTGTTATTAACACATGGCAACACTAATCATTATTGCTACATTAAAAACTTATCTCGTTTATTGTCAAAACAAGTTACTAATCGAAACAATGCAATTTTTATTTGCGATGGGTGTTTACTATTCTTTACTAAGAAAGATGCTTTAATGAATCACCAAAAAAGTGATTGTATGCAAATCCGTACGGAAATTCCATCCGTAAATGCTTTAAGGAAGGATTGGTTTGGTACATTAACACACAGCAATAAGTTAAAATTTGAAAGCTATCACAGAAAACTAAAAATTCCATTTGTAATATATGCAGATTTCGAATCATTTTTAAGGCCAATTTATAGTTGTTCGAATAATCCATGTGCATCACACACAGAAAATGTACAGAAACATGATGTATATAGCTTTGGTTATTATATTAAATGTTCATATGATGATAGCATTTCAAAATATGTATCTTATAAAGGAAATGATTGTGAGTGTGTATTTATTCAGAGTTTAATTAAAGATTTAGAAAACATTTTAGAACGTAACACTTTCCGCAAATCACCAAAACCACTATCTGAACAAAATGTAAACTTTACAACACATGATAGTAAATGTTACGTTTGTGATTTAGATTTAAATTGTGAAGATTTCACCGTGTATGATTCATATACCGGCGAATTTAAAGGTTTTGCACATACAATTTGTGGTAAGAAATATGTAACGCCTGACTTTGTACCAGTCATATTACATAACATGAGCCATTATGATGCTCACTTTATAGTCCGTGCTTTACACGTAGTTGAAGGTAACATTCAAGTAATACCACAAAACAAAGAAAAATACATATCTTTTTCAAAAACTATAAAGATCAACAATCGTAGTATTAGTATACGATTTATAGATTCTTTAAAGTTTATGTCCAGTAGTTTAGAAAAATTATCTCAAAACCTAAATAATGAACAATTTATTGAATTACGTAAAAACTTTCCAAATAATGAGGACTTTGTACGTGTAAAGCGAAAAGGAATTTATCCGTATGAACAAATGCAATCATTTCATTCTTTAAATTTAACAACGTTACCCCCTAAGGAAAGGTTTTATAATTCAATGTCCGATTCTAATGTGTCAGATGAAGATTATAAACATGCAAAGGACGTGTGGCAACATTTTAAATGTAAAAATATGGGTGATTATTCCGATCTATATTTAAAAACAGATGTTTTATTGCTGACCGATGTATTCGAGAATTTTAGAAATGTATGTTTAACTACTTACTATTTGGATCCATGTCACTATTACACAGCACCAGGGTTAAGTTGGGATGCCATGATGAAATTAACAAAAGTGGAATTGGAGTTATTAACAGACTTTGAGATAATTTCTTTTTTAAAATCAGGTATACGAGGTGGTATTTCACAGTGTAGTAATCGCTATGCTAAAGCAAACAATCAATACATGGAAGATTATAATAAGGAACAACCTGATTCCTATCTGATATATTTGGATGCCAATAATTTATATGGGTGGGCAATGTCACAATATCTTCCAATAAATAACTTTGAATGGGTAGATGTCAACACAAAATTCGATGTTTCTGACGATTCTGATTATGGATACATAGTAGAAGTAGATTTGGAATATCCTGAAAACCTACATGATACTCACTCAGATTTACCTTTATGTCCTGAACGTATTTGCACAGACCAATCTATTCACCCCAAATTAGTAACAAATTTAAATAATAAAACAAAATACGTAATTCATTACCGAAATCTTAAACAGTGTTTGTCACTGGGCTTAATACTTAAAAAGGTTCATAGAATTTTAAAATTTAGACAAAGTCCTTGGTTAAAACAATACATAGATCTTAACACATCTCTTCGAACTTTATCAAAAAATGAGTTTGAAAAAGATTTCTATAAGTTAATGAATAATTCAATATTTGGTAAAACCATGGAAAACATAGAAAAAAGAGTTGATGTTAAGTTACTTACCCATTGGGAAAATCTTGGAAAGACCCAAGGAGCTCAATCACTTATTGCACGTCCCGAATTTCATAGTCTTTCTATATTTTCCGAAAACTTAGTAGCTGTTCAACTCAAAAAGGTAAAACTTGAATACAATAAACCAATATATCTCGGATTTTGTATACTGGATATTTCAAAAACCTTAATGTTTGATTTTCATTACACCTATATGAAAAGTAAGTTTTTAAGCCCAAAATTACTATATACTGATACAGATAGTTTAATATACCAAATATATACGAAAAACTTTTACAGTGATATTAAACCAGATTTAGAAAAATATTTCGATACTTCAGATTACCCGGAAAATAATATTTATAATTATAACCTGATAAACAAGAAAAAAATCGGGGTTTTCAAAGATGAAAATAATGGGCAAATATTTCGTGAATTTGTTGGGTTGCGATCAAAAATGTATTCAATGATAGTTGATAATAAATTAATAACTAAAGCTAAGGGTGTTAATAAGAGTGTTACTAAGAAATTAACATTCAAAGATTTTGAGTCCTGTTTAATGAATAACACAATCAAATTAGCGGAAATGTATAGATTCAGATCGATTAAGCACATAGTTTTTACTCAAAAAATTAATAAGATTTGTTTGTCTTCTAATGATACTAAAAGGTATTTAATACCTAATTCAACAGACACCCTCGCATGGGGGCATTATTCAATAAGATAATTTAAAGAAATTGTAAATATTTTTGTTTGTAATTTGTAATAAATGTAACGTAGTTTTAAGTATTTTTAATATTTGTAACTGTAGTTTTAAGAATATAAACTCCGTAGCACTTAAGTGAAATGACATACTTTGTATAGTAATAAGTTTCTTTCTATAAAATAGATAAATAAATAAAATAATTTGTGTAAAAATATGTATAGTATAAATGTGTTCTGAGCAATAAATTTATTTGTATATAAAGACTCTGTTTTATTTCTTCATATGCCATTATAAATTATTGTTTATAAAGAGGTAGACGTTTAATATAATACGGAATAAAAATGATTCACTTTATTCATCCATTCACATCGATAGTGGCTGGACCTAGTGGATGTGGAAAGTCTAACTTTGTTTCAAATTTTTTGACTTACATAAAAGATATATGTGATGTCAAGTTTGATAAAATATTATGGTGTTATGATGAAATGCAACCACTTTATAATAGAATAGATGTGACATATATCCAAGGAATACCTGATATGAATATGTTTAATGGGAAACACCCTCAATTACTCATTATCGATGATCTTATGAGAGAATCGGATGGTCGTATAGTTGATATCTTCACGAAAGGAAGCCACCACAGAAATTTAAGTGTATTTTACATAACCCAAAACTTATTCCATCAGGGCAGAGGTCAGAGAGATATTTCTCTAAATACCAGCTATCTCATATATTTCAAAAATCCTCGAGATAGGACACAAATAAAACATTTGGCCCGTCAGGTGTTTCCCGACAATCCAAAATTCGTGGAAGAATCTTACAGAGATGCTACTAATGAGCCTCATGGGTATTTGATGATAGATTTAAAACAAGCTACGAATGACGCATATCGGTTTAAGACGAAAATATTTCCCTTAAATGAACATTGTATAGTGTATGTACCGAAAAAAGGATTTAAATACGATTTGAACGATGAGATTCTTAATAGTATCCGATGAATGGTGTCGGTGAAACAGCGTCTACTGCAAAGTCCAGTAGAAAAATTTTATACACTTTTAAATCAAAATATCGCAAACTTTTAATACAATCTTACAGTGATAATGAATTAGATCTTATTTGTGAAAACCTTTATAAAATTTTTGATGGAAAACTTGCAGATGTCACTAAGTCTTCGGGTAACATTCTGCAGTGCAGTTGTTTTTTGATACCGTTTATAAACTATTTTACACCTTAAAATTTCTCAGTGTAGAGCTATGTCGAAAAGAGTGAAGACACATCAAGATTTATTAAGAGCTTTACATACACTGAAACCCAAACATCGTACAGCCTTATTAAAAGTCTGTAGCGATGAGGAAATAAACTGTATTTGTGAATGTATTTATAATGTTCTGAATGGTAAAATAATATTGAAGGAAACAGAAAAGTCTAAATTAAAGAAATATAAAAAGCTGTTGCGTTTGCTAGTGTCGAAGGGTAAACATAGGTTAAGAAAGCGAATCATTATACAGAAAGGTGGGGCTTTTCTTCCTATTATTCTTAGCACAGTATTAAGTGGATTATTGAATTACATAATAAATAAATAAAAACAAAATGGATACTACAAAGAAAATGATATTGATTGAACCAGACGCATTGGAGCGACTAAAGAAAAGAGAAAATATTTCTGATGATTCTTTGTCAAGATTAGACAAGGAAATGCAAAAAATATTAAAAAGTAAAATTGATGATCGTGAAAAATGGTCATTATACCTCCAAGAATTACAGAAATACTTACACTTAATACAAGAAGATAAAAAACCTTTAAAGTTACCTATCACAATTGAAGAAGTTAAAGACAACACAAGCGAGAAGCAGATGATTCCATTTGTAAAAGAGTTATCACCAGTTCAGGACGTACAGACACCGGAATCTCCGGATATATTACTAAAACACTACACGGCTGATTATTTGAAACGACTTATTCCTAAAACTTACAAAAAGAAAGGTAGCATTCTTTTAGATACTCTTTATAAAAATAACGATAAAATTTCCTGGAATGATGATGGTACTGTTGTGATCAACAAAGAACATTTACCTCAAAGCAATATAATAGATCTCATAAATATAACTCTCCGACCATTAAAATATAAACCTGATGGGTGGGAAAAGTTTGCAAAAGCATTAAAAGATATTAAAGTACCACTAATATGTGTTGGTAATCCTGAAATAAATAAATTCATGAATGAATTGTATGTAGAAGATTTTCGTCTTAATACTCCTACAAAACTAAATACACCGAAATTATCTAAACCAGGAAGAAAAATAGATTGGGAAAGATGGACACCTTATTAGATATACATAGTACTTACTATGATATAGCAAATCCGGCGGGATATAGTAGTGTAAATGCATTAACTAGAGCAATGAAAGGTAAAATGAATCGAAAACAAGTTCAAGAATGGCTGCAAAAACAGGAAACTTATACTCTTCATAAACCTATAAAAAGAAAATTTCCAAGAAACAGATATATCTTATCAAACTTAAATGAACTCTGGCAAGTAGATTTAAGTGATATGAGAAAGTATAGTCAATATAATGATGGTTATAATTATATTTTGTGTGTTATTGATGTATTTAGTAAATATGCATTTGTTAGACCCTTAATTAAAAAGAATTCACAATCAATAAAAAATTGTTTTGAGAGCATATTTTGCGAGGCAAAGGCCACACCTAGTCACATACAATCGGATAAGGGAACCGAATTCGTATCAAAAGATGTAAGACAATATTTAATGAATAAGAATATTAATTATTACACAACGAATAACCCTGATATTAAGGCTAGTATAGTGGAAAGGTTTCAGAGAACTCTCAAAACGAAAATGTGGCGATACTTCACCCACAAAAATACATATAGATACATAGATATATTGCAAGAATTAGTCTATTCCTATAATTATAGTTTTCATTCGACTATAAAAATGCGCCCAGTTGATGTTAATTTTAATAATATAATGACTGTATGGCGTAATATCAACGAAGGACGATTACAGGGGAAAAAAATGGTACACAATAATCAGGATCCAAAATTAAGTATAGGCGACTACGTTAGAATTACTAAATATAAGCATATATTTAAAAAAGGCTATGAGACTAATTGGAGTGATGAAATTTTTATAGTGGCCTCGGTAAAACGTAAGCCTGTATTGATTTATACCATAAAAGATATTCTAAACGAGGGAATTGTAGGTACATTTTATGAGAATGAATTACAAAAAGTTTCTTATGACCCCACATCGTATTTTAAAATTGATAAAATAATAGGTTCACGTTATTCTGGAATCAGAAAAGAAGTGCTTGTGAAGTGGGTAGGTTATCCGAATAAATTTAATACTTGGGTTCCTATATCAAATTTAAAGAAAATATAATGGATAATAGTTTTTATTTAACGTTACTTAGTAACAGCTCCATGGGCTACTTTCCAGAAAACACAACAGCAAACTTCTTCACTAAACTACCTAAAACTATTAAGCTAGAAGGAGAATGGGTGGTCGGTCTAGTTGAATGTCACTATCCGTGTAGTATGTTAAATGTACAGGATCATGAAAATGTAGTATACATTTCTAAAAAAGTATATTTACCCGATTCAAAAACAGATTATGCTAACGTTGAATATAAATCCCATATACCAGCAACAAACTACGAAAATATTAGTAACTTCTTAAACGCATTCAATGCAAATCCTTTATTAAATGGGAAAGTAAAGTTTCAACACGATGAAATATCAAGACTTGTCGCCGTAACAAATATGACAAGTAACATTACTCGAATAACAGCTAACCCCAAATTGTCACTTCAACTTGGGTTCGAACCCAATACAAATTTTGTTAGGCAGAATATTGGTAAGTATCCAATAAACTTACATTTAGGTCTACCGTCACAACTATTTATTTACTCCGATATAGTACATCCACAGATAATAGGAGATGTAATGTCATCTTTACTGAGAATAATTCCATTAGATCCTACGAAATATATTTATGGAGCCTACAAAATTAATGTATTTTCTCCTGCACACTATCTTCCTGTTTTACGTAGGGAATTTGATGTGATAGAAATTGATATAAGAACGAGCATTGGTGAAAGAGTACCATTTCAATTTGGAACCTCATGTATTAAGCTTCATTTCAAAAAAATAAGTTCTTAATATTACATTAAATATATAAAAATGGTATGTCCCTATCATCACTATTACTCTGCACAAGCAGGATCTGGTGTAGGTATAATTTATAAAGGAACACCATATCAACGTGGACATGGCATAGGGAGTTTTCTAGGGGGTTTATTTAGGTCAGTATTTCCAATTTTAAAAAGTGGCGCAAAGGTTCTTGGAAAAGAAGCATTAAACGCTGGAGTTGGTCTTCTAAGTGATTTGGTTGGAGCTCAACCTCTTGATGAATCGATAAAAACTCGATTCCGAACCGCTACTTCTAATTTAAAAAGAAAAGCTGATGAAAAACTCGACTCCATAATGGCAGGATCCGGTTATAAAAATAAAAGGCAAAGACTTAAGTCTATCACTCACAAGAAGACATCAAAACAAAGAAGAACTCTTAAAGGAGCTCTCAAAAATAAAAAAGATATTTTTGGAAATTAAAAATGGCGTTCCTACACAATAATTCTTGTGAATGTGTGAAATCAGAATTGGATATCTTTGCTTTACCGACAACACAAACAAGTATAGAGAGTGGTCAATGGATGCAATATCGTCCGATATCATCGCTAACTGATGATGGCCCTATCGAGTTTTTAATACCTGGTGCTGGTGATGAATATATTGACTTATCACACACAATGATTAGTATCAGTGCACGAATAGAAAATATTGATTCATCAAGATTAGCTGTCGATGCTAATGTTGCACCTGTAAATAATTGGCTACACTCGCTTTTTAGTCAGTTGGATATTTATTTAAATCAGAAACTTGTTTCTCCACCAAATAACACATATGCATATCGTGCGTATATAGAAACTTTATTAAATTATGGTCCAGCAGCGAAAGCTTCCCATCTTACCTGTGGTTTATGGTATGAAGATACTCCAGGAAAGTTTACTTCGTGTGACGCAACTAACGAAGGATTTGCTAAGCGACAGCAACTATCAAAGCAGAGTTCAACTATTGAAATGATAGGTCATTTACATGGTGATATATTTAATCAAGGGAAATTTTTAGTTAATGGTATTGAAATGCGGTTAAAATTAGTTCGTTCGAAAGATTCTTTTAATCTCATATCGTCCACAGTAGAAAATAAATTCAAAGTTAATATAATAAATGCTTCGCTCATAATCCGTAAAGCAAGAATCAATCCATCAATATTACTTGCACACGAAAAAGTACTAGCAACAACCACAGCTAAGTACCCAGTTGCTAGAGCTGAAGTAAAAGTATTAACTATTCCATCTGGTGTTCAAGGGAAAGTTCTTGATAATGTATTTCTTGGGCAAATGCCTAAAAGGTGTATTATAGGATTCGTTAGCAATAAAGCATTTAATGGCAGTTTCGAAACGAATCCCTTCGATTTTAAACACAACAACCTCAATCTGCTTAGTGTATATGTAGATGGACAGCAAATACCACCGAAAACATTAACTCCCAATTTTTCCGACAATGCTTTTACCAGCGTTTATCATACATTATTCTCTGGGACCGGTATACACTTTTTAAATGAAGGTAATTCGATATCTAAAGAAGCTTTTGCAAACGGGTACTGTCTAATGGCTTTTGATATGACTCCAGACTTAAGTGCAAACTCTACAACTCATTGGAATTTAGTAAAACGTGGAAGTGTTAGAATAGAAGTACGGTTTGAAGGCACTTTGTCATCAACAGTAAATTGTATAGTATATGCAGAATTTGATAATGTTATAGAAATAAACAAAAATAGAGAGGTTATTATAGATTATAATAGCTAATCTTAATTTTAATTAATTTATGAAATAGTACTTATATATTATATTGCTAGTGTATTTACTGTCAATTTCATTCAGCATATCTTTAAAAATAGACGCTTTTAAAAATTAAATCCTATGATGGATTCTATAGAAATCCAAAAGTTTCTGGATATGGTTAATGGTAGCTTAAAGCTTAATGTTTTTGCAGCTAATCGTATACCAGTACATGTTAGCTTACCCTTTTATTCTATATCAAATTTAGATCCTGATACAAAGCCTGGTTCTCATTGGGTAGCAATATGCATTGATAAACATGGTGTTGGGGAATATTTTGATTCTTTCGGGAGAAAGCCAACTGGTTATCATGAGTCATTTTTGGTAACAAATTGTAAGAAGTGGAATTATAATAATAAAGTAATTCAAAATTGTTTTAGTTCTATGTGTGGAATTTACTGTCTAGTTTTTATATATTTCAGATATTTTGGAGTATGTATGTTTAACTTCACTAATATGTTTACTACTAATACTGTTATTAATGATAAAATTGTAAATAATTTGTTTAAATACTTTTTCTGTAATAAAATATAATTGATAAAGAAATTTCGTTGTATTATTTTACCCTGTATGTCATAGGAATACAAAAAAAACAAATGGGATAACAAAAATAAAATCTTTATTTAAGTATTCAAGTATTAATCACATTATTATCTCTAATTACATTGAAACTTTATACAATAGCATACTTAAAAAATCAGTCATTGAAAGAACAATATCAAGTATTTTTGTCGAAGTGATATTTTTTTACGTCAGGTGCATCGGCTATTTCCTTAGATATATCATAGATCACTTCATTGATTTTGTTGAGCCTATGACTTGCCGCATAATATTTAATCCGAGTGGTTGCATGTTTCCAATGATCAGTTGGGGGTATCCTCGCCAGTTTTTTTAGATCGTAAACTTCTATTTTTACAAAGTGTGTGGCTTGCGCCCCATCGTCGGTATTGGTTGATATGTATGCCATTCCACCATCTCGAGACGCCCTTCCAACGCAGGACGACATTTTTTTCTTCTTTTTGGCTGGCTTTTCAAATAGGTCGTCCAAACTGCTGCTGCTACGTGTTCTTTTTAGTTTCAATGGCTGTGTCAATTGTAAATCTGACTCGTCGTCGTCAGACAGTGGATAATAATAATGTTTTAAAGTGTTCTCTTCAAGGATGCTCGAGGAATTCTGTAAAGGACATAATACCAAATATTAGACACTACGACATAGCTAACGTAAAATCCTAATACTATGTTATAAATCTAAAGTTTGTGCGTGTATATTTGTTACAAGTTCTTACACGCCTTAACGACTGAATATATTTAGGTAAAATTTCTGTTCAGTATACATGTAGTACACATATGTATAGATTTAACACATACATCATTTCTGTGTGTGCATGTAGGTATAAATATTATTTTCTAACCAAATCTGAAAAAATATGTGTACGTTCATCATACAAGTATACTTTCCTCTCCGGTGAAATACATGAATAATATTGTAAAAATATGAAACGACAAAAATATTATATCTACATTCATTACACATATTTAATATATAAGATATTATAAGAGCAATAAATGAGATACTTACATCCATATTATCGAAGTAGCACGTGAACACAATAACACACACACACACGTTACAATAATGTAGCACTATCTCTGTTAAAATAATTATTTGATATATTGTAGATGTGCTTTCATCCAAGGTTTATATAGGAAGTTTTAAGCAATTAACATTAGCGAACACGTTCTGTTACAAATCTTGTTGCTCATCACATTCGCATTAGCAATTATGATACAACATTCCAATGAATCGTTAGTGAAGTTCATACTTGTGTATTGCGAAACACCCACATACCTTAAGAGCATGTGAAGCTTTTGATACCGGAAGTGACCGATCCTGCTAGCCCAGACATCATGCAATATGGGTGTTTGTCAACAACACTAAATAAATACATTCAAACAAATCACCTCTGCGGCATAATGGTGCGGTGACGATGCTTGCCACATGAGGTCCTAGGTTCGATTCCTGGGTCGGGATTGTCACCTATCACGTTGTGGAACTTAGTATCTTCGGCTAATCGTGGGAGCATTAGTTGTACCTCTGTCTACCTCTTCGGGGATATGGCCGTGAAGATACTTTTTTACATGCATACAAGTACTGGAATATATTTAATAAGCACACAGACCCAGTAATAATAGCACCACCACAGCGACTAGCACTGATGATGTATGTAATAAGATGGGTCAAGGTGGTGGTACTCAACCTGGTCGAGACGTTGCAGAACTCACCAACTAGTCAGTACTCACGATGTTAATGATATAAATTACTATGAAAAAAAAAAGTAAAAGTCTTACAGGCTGCTAAAATGATAATAGAATGATCGCCATAATCGTGCTTTTGTCCGCTGAACAGGTGAATCGCAGTGGAAGGTTAAGACGCTCGCTCTGCCTTCTCGACACAGGAATCAGCTTGATGATATTTATTTTATTCCATATTCATTAGTTGCAAGTGATACGCAATGCGAGACGTCCTAATGAGCTTTTAATAGTGCGATTGTGTGACGGGCGTTCGAGCTTAATGATAATGAGGTGATTAGATAACGAAGGAGAGCCAGGAATGCTAACTTTGCAACCGTGCGAGATATCAAAAAACGGATGCTTGCAATCGATCGGGCGTACCCGGAAACCCCCATTTTGACACCAAATTTTTTTTTTTTTTTTTTTTTTTTTTAGTTTCGACCGACCACCAAGTGGGTCAGAAACACAGGTGGGACAGAAACAGGGATCCAGACCCAACGACCCGGGTGGTCGGGAACCAACGAATCCCTA
Source organism: Apodemia mormo (assembly GCA_036924255.1). Lineage (NCBI taxonomy): Eukaryota > Metazoa > Arthropoda > Insecta > Lepidoptera > Riodinidae > Apodemia > Apodemia mormo. The sequence goes on along the minus strand of JAUPFN010000012.1, from coordinate 2,350,016 downwards.
CTACTATCACCAGACTGTATCTCATAAGCCGTGATAACTAGAAAACTGAAATTTTCACAAATTATGTACCTATTTCCGTTACCGCTATAACAACAAATACTAAAAACCGGAACCGGAGACAAATACACAAACATCTTAGTAATGTAAGTTTAACGTTACGGCTCTTTATGCGTTGGTGGTTAAAAATATCTATTACTAGCTGTGCCCGCGACTTCGTCCGCGTAGAGACATTTCTAAAATAAACATCCCGCGGTTTTACCCACATGAGATTTTCGGGATAAAAATTATCCTATATCCTTTCTCTGGTCTCAAACTATCTTTTTACGAAATTTCATCCAAATCTGTTAAGTGGTTTAAGCGTGAAGGAGAGACAGGCATACAGACAGAATTACTTTCGTATTTATAAATATTAGTAAGGATTTTAGATTTTATTCAATTACGTCGATCCTTCCGATCGAAGACAATTTCAATAGTTCGAGAATTATTAAATATATTAGATAATAAGTAACGTGCTTGTTTAAGATAATATCACAATGAGTGGTCACATGAATCACGGCGGTGTACGGCGATGAATGGAGTTGTAGGTAAACAAGAGATAAAAATTGTCATTGATACTGATGAGCCGTGAGGTAAAATAAAACCTATGACTCTATCGTTCAAAGTGCAGATATTATGTTAACAAAAAATAAAAATGAATACTGCCACGCATATACATTGAACGACGTAGTCTCGTTATGGTCTGAGTGCTAAGTGTGAGTTTTTCTTTTCGCATTCGATCGTGAGCGCGTTTGGAGTTTACTAGGAATTTGTATGTGATTTGTACAGCGCCACCTAGTGGTAAACGTGAGAAACCAGTTTACCACTAGGTGGCGCTGTACAAATCACATACAAATTCCTAGTAAACTCGAAACGTGCTCACGATCGAATGCGAAAAGAAAAACTCACACTTAGCACTCTGGACTTCCTTTGAAGAATAGACCATCTGCCATTCTGCCAGGCAGGTCGTAAGAGACGAAAGATTGGCTATACGAGTCACTAATATCGTACCTACTAGGAGGTAGAGTTATTCTGCTTTGTTGCGCCCGGGTTTGGTACCACCGCCTTTCCTATTCTTGCTGCAACAGCGCCAGTGCTTGTCGCTGTCGTGTTCCGGTTTGGAGGGTAAAGTAGCCGGTAAACTTATGCATGTGGCAATATCTCGCCGCAACGCACCATTAACATCTTTAGTGTCTATAGGCGATGGTTGTCTCTTTCCATCAGGAGAGCCATCTGTTGCTTTGTTATCTTATATAAAAAAATGCATCAAAAATCAACATATAAATCATAGAAATAACAAAATACATTTTTGAGAAGTCGGTTATAATAAACACTAAGTATAATTTTACCGAAATAATTTTCTAGGTTGTTCTGCAACGTCATTACCGGTTGTTGATATCACCGTCTTACTTATTCCTGCCGTAATAGCATGAGTGCTTGTCACTGACGTGTACTAGTTTTGAGGGTAAGCTTATACTTGTAGCATTCTTATCCCGCCATACGGATAACAAGACACCATTAACATCTTTGGTGTCTATAGAAGATGGATCTTTTTCCATGAGTAGAACCATCTGGTTGTTTCTTATCCTATGAATTTAAGCTTAAATATTAACTAAAGAAATATCTAAAGAAGTGAGTAGTCCGATGATATTTTACCTACATAATTAACTAAATTTTTTGCATATGCCCGTAAAATTGTTTCCAAGAAATCAAACCACAAAGGATTTTTTTGTTAGTCAATTTCACATAACCTCATTGTATCATTGTGCCACCTCAGTGGAATTAATGACCGTGATTAGTGATTTCCATATTTAGATTTGACCCATTACGAATTCTCCACTATAAAGTACATGTAATTTGCGATCAATTAGTAGAGGAAAAAAAACACGTTTTTACTGATGTTGATCAGAGTGATAGAGTTTGTATGTGATTTGTACAGCGCCACCTAGTGGTAAACTGGTTTCTCACGTTTACCACTAGGTGGCGCTGTACAAATCACATACAAATTCCTAGTAACTCCAAACGCGCTCACGATCGAATGCGAAAAGAAAAACTGACACTTAGCACTCTGAGCACGCATCGTTTGAACAGTAGACCGACTGCCTTACTGTCAAGTATCTCGTAAAAACTAAAAAGGGAGAGAATACTGAACGTGTCACTAACATTCCAACAAAATTAGGCTTGTCTCCATTAAGAATGAATCGGATATATTGTAGTTTCTGACGATTAACATTGGATATGGAGATTTGGAGGAGGAGGATTAAAAACTATAATATTTATTTTAATAGATAAGGATTAATAATATCTTTAGGATATAATTTAGGAAAATATAGACATTAAGTCACAGGATAGTAAACGCAAATCAGGAAGTGTCACGTCACACCGTGGTAAAGCGTCATATTATTTTTGATAATGTATGTATGACCACGTATGTAATAAAAACCACATAGAATATAATGTATGTATGACCACGGCGTGATGTCATTTCTTAGACTCCATGATAGTTCAGAGCGATTTAGCGGTAAATTTAAATTTTAGAACGCGATACTTTTATTTTTAAAGTACGATACTAAAATTAAATAGTTTTTTGGTTAGTATACATAACACCTTATAAGTTTTAAACAGTTTTTCATTTTTAGTCATATAGCTTATTATAATTTAATATTTAGTTTTAGATGTAAATGCCCTTATGTAAAATTTAAGCGAAACCGGTTGGATGTTAAATATCATTGCTTTATTGTGTAACAGTGCAAGTGAATTAATAGATCATTTCATTGAAAAAGAGTTTCACCAAATGCCGACGATGAAAAGTGTAAAACAATGATGATTAACTAGCTGACCCGGCAAACGTTGTTTTGCCTTACATATTAGGAATCCATAGGGGACAAACAACGTGACACGTAATTTGTCCCCTATGGATTGTGGGATTGTCCTTCCACGCAGCCAAAATGGCATTAAACTTTATATGGTGGTTAAGTATTATTAAATTTTCTAATTTTCCGCGCAATTTTCTTAATATTTTCTTTTATAAGAACCTTCTCCTTACAATTACAAACACAACAAAAAAAAATTACCGAAATTGGTCCAGCCATTCAGGCCTGAAATCGTGACCAAGGAAAATAAGGATTGATTTTTATATATATAGATAGATAAATAAACAATAATATGATTAAGAAATAAGCTTGAAATTTAAACAAATTATATAAATAAAATATTTTTGTCTTAACTTCTGTGGGACTTCAGAGTGATTATTATAGAGTGACTATAACTGATAAATACATACTTGAACTTCTAACTGGCTTCCTTTTCGAGTCTAACGATTTTTTTCGAAAACACTGCGTTTTTTCAAATAAATCAAAATTTACCTATTAAATAAAATATAATATTTAATTTTTTCTTTCTTGATGGCTACATAATTAGTTTTGATGCATTTACAAGATAAATTTATTAAGTAACTCGAAAAATATTTGCTCGTCAAAAATACTGCACCGATGAGCTTGTCTACCAGAAAGAAAATTCCCGATCCAATAGATAAGTATACCAAATCCTTACGTCTGTTTTTTCGCAACACTACATATATAACTTTTTAACTTCCCACTACGTACGTATGTAGATAAGGAAGTTACTGATTTTACCCCGATTTTCGAAAATCGGGTTTTCACCAGATGTCCACGTTTTGAGGTCCTAGGAACCTTTTCCGACTATTTCCACGATGACGTCAGTATGTCTGTATGTATGTATGTGTGTGTGTATGAAAACGTCTCATAACTTTTGAACAGCTGGACCGATCGAAACGCGGTTGATGGCATTCGATTAGATTCCGCTCAACTTAGATTTCCTGAAAATTTGAACTGATTCGATTTAGGAGATTTTGGGAAATTTTGAAAAAACACCAAAAAAATTTTTGGCGAAACAGTATTTTGTTTATACAACTTCCAGATTTATGTACCGACTGATTTCAAAAACTAATTAGCTCTATTCCTCAAAAAACTACGTCTAATACATACATTGCATCAAAATCGGTTTATTCGTTTGGAAGTAATCGTTGACGAAAAATTTTGAAAAAAGTATTTTTTCGACATAGCTTCGAAATTTTTCAACCAATCATTTTTTGGTATTCTACGATATTTTAGTACTAAAAAAACTACGTCGAATGCCGTTTGAAAATATCAAATTTCCGCCTTCCAAATATTAAAATTACGTTGTTTTTAGCAAATTTACTTAAATTTTTTTAAATAACTTTCAAGTTAATTCACCGATTGACTTTAAAATCTTATCACCTTTTCTCCTTTAAAAACTGCGTCAAATACCGTTAATTTTATCAAAATCAGTCAAGTTGTTTGGGATTTACCAATGAAGAAAATTAAAAATAAAATGTTTTTTGACATTGCATCGAAATTTTTTAACCTATCGATTATTTAGCTAAAGCTATATTTTAGATCTCAAAAATTGAGTTAAATGCCATATCATTTTCAAAATATACAGGTTTTCAAAAATTATTATATTGCCATTTTTAACAAAATAGATGTTTGGACTGAAAAATCTATGCTTATATTGTTTATTCTTATGAGCTTAAAATACCTTAATTTAGTGAGAAGTTTCAGGGATGGCCTGTAGTGTCAACCATTTACACATTTTTTATCGCGATATTTTCTAAGCCTGTCCTTATCTGTCTACCTGTCTGTTATGCTTTTATATCTAAACCGCTAAAGTAATTTTAATGAAATTTAGCAAGGAGATAATTAAAGACCAGGGTCAAACCTAGGCGAATTAAAAAAAACTACCCCTAAGACGATCAAGATTGTATGAACTGTCATAGCTTTATATGCTGTCAGTGCCGCGCATGTCAGCTAATATTTTATATTTGTTATATTATGTTAGTTATAATCCAATATGTCCGTTCTTACATAGATATGTTAAATAAGGCATAAGTATTGTGCTTCTAAAGCGAAACCGGTAAAATAATGAAACAAGTACCTATAAGTATTTCTATAATAATTATCGAAAAGCAGTTTTACCAAGTGCCGACGATTAACACAGTATAGAACTGATGCAATTAAAACATTAAATGGGTGGTCGGATGATCAAGAGATTTTTTAATAAACACTGATGTCATCGGGCCCGAAACAATGAATGCTATTTGTAGAGTCGCGCGCCGCGCCGACATAACGTTTGCTCCGTAAGGACCTGTTCTCACGAGCGAACGGCCTATCTTTATTATACTCACTAGAAGTAGTAATAATGCTGGTTTTACTAGTGTGCAATTTAATTTATACGAACAAAAATAATTTTAAAACTTATTAAATCTTAATACGTAAAGCAAAAAGTGTAAATCTTTTTATATGGACATTGCGAAATGTCATAGTATAAAATTGCGAAAAAGAAAAGAATTCTAAGACTACACATTTCTACAAAATCCCACATTTATTGATATGAAAGATTGTGTTATTCTGCGACTTGCAATTTATCCCTAGACAAAAATAACACCAATCATCGTAGTTATCATCATCATTGATTACAAAGGTTAACTAAAAAAGGTAATTATTAGTGGGATGGGCTTTTAAATCGGTAAGTTCGACCAAGCTTTTGTCAGTCAGCCCAGGGAATCGGACTGTGTTGTACCTAACTCTCGTTAGCTTCGAGTTCCTCTGTTCTCTAATTTTAGAAGTCAAAGATGATTATGGTATTTTGTGTGATCTGCAGAATCAGTGTGTCTGACTTGGAATGACGTGGAATATCTTGCTATTGGGATTTATTTTGATTACTGTATCCTCTTTAAGTTTGTTATATTTATTGCTCTGTCTTTCCTATTAGAGATACCACAGTATTGATAAATATCCTAGAACAGTTGCAAATTATCTTAATTACTTTATTAAAACCAATAATTAATTCATGATTGTGACTGAGATATTATATTACTTAAAATCTATATATACATAAATCAGTTGCTGTTCGTTAGTCTCGCTAAAACTCGAGAACGGCTGAACCGATTTGGCTAATTTTGGTTTTGAATTAATTGTTGAAGTCCAGGGAAGGTTTAAAAGGTGAGAAAATAAAGAAAAAAAATAAGAGTAGTTAAAAAGGCAGAACAACGTTTGCCGAGTCAGCTAGTCTTAATTAAAATATAACATTTCTCTCATACTAATGATAATTTGAACGCCCCGTTGGATCAATAAGCTTCGGATTTGATAATCGATAAGAACATGCATTTGTGTTATGAGGACAGATGTATGTATTTCTGGGTTTGGGCGTTTATATATGTAACAATATTTGTACATGTATTTCTATGTACATATTAGTATCGTAGACTAATACCCGTAACACAAGCAAATAATTTGCTTACTTTATGTATGTATATGTATTTACAGGTATTACTATCGGTGAGTAACACCCATGTCCCAAGCAAATAAATTGCTTACTTTGGGGTTAGATCAATTTGTGTAATTTGTCCACTGACATTATTATCATTATCAATATTTATTTAACAGCGTGTGTGAAAAAGGCTTTATTTAAAACTACAGTATTTTCGCCCACGTAAAAGCTGGAGTATCTTTAGGAAGACATTTTAATATAACGTTTTGTTTAACCCAATTAATTTCTTAGCAAATATTTCGTCTGTCCACACCCATAGCCATACGTAGATATACTATAAATGCAAAGGTCTATTTGTTTACTGTTACGCTTTCACAGCTAAACCAATGAACCGATTTTTTATGAAATTGGCAAAAAGTTGAAGAACGGTAGTCAGTTTTTTAAAAAGCGTCTATTACGTAATACCTGGCAGAGAGATAGAAAGTCTAATCTTCAAAAGGAACTAAAAACCCAAACGAGATCAAATGAAAACGGGAATATAAACAAAAAAATAGTGTAGAGTTACTGGAACTGTCAAGACTAGTTAAATCGCTTTAGAAATAGTCACTAATAATATTATGTCTTATTCTTTCCAGCGAGTAATTCAAGCCCTGGGAGTGTCCTGGCATGCTCATCACTTCGTTTGTGGCGGATGCAGAAAGGAGTTGGGAGGTGGTGGATTCATGGAACAAGTAAGAACTTCTAGTATTACCCAAAGTACACGACGCGACGTGCAGTTCTGTATTTTTTTTATATCATAAGATAGCAAACAAGCAGATGAGTCTCCTGACGGAAAGAGTCAACCATCGTCTATAGACACCAAAGGTGTTAATTGTGCGTTACTATCTTGTGGCGAGGTCTAATGCCACATGCATAAGTGACGAGCACTGACGCTATTGCGGCAGGAATAGGTAAGGCGGAAATGGAGTATTAATTACTATAGTCGAAATTTACTACACAAAAGGCTGTAAAAACAAGTTACTCTTAGTATCATCCTAAAGAAACAAAAAAAAGTGTCACCAATTTAATATGTGAATAAGTAAGAAACATCTTGCTATAAACGAACGTTATTTATCTTTTAACTTTTAAGGAGTTAAAATCAAATAATTTTCATGATGAAATATACAAAACGTATTATATCTATCTTGACGATATATTTCGACATGAATGGCTTAAAATAGTAGATAATAATTGTGGATTCAAGTAATATGCATCTTGGAGGTTTTTCATGAATTTTAGTATTATAAGTGTCCGTGACACAATTTAGATATCGGTACAAAATAAAAATGTAAACAACACGATTAGCATCTATTAACATTGCTTTGATTTTTAGGCCTACTTTTTAATGATCTTTATTATTCTCCTTTGACTAAATTTACTGTAGATTGCACAAAGCATAATGTTTTTTGTGATATATATGGTAGATTGGTAAGCCTATTCGACGATATTATACTTACCAGCGGTCTTAAGCCACTATTGGCCAATTGCACTAACATTGTCTTAATTTAGGACAATCCTAAATAGTATGTTGTCACATTCTTTTCATTTAAGACAAGAAGTGACAACATACTATTTAGGATTGTTCTAAGACAATGTTAGTGCAATTGGCCATAAGTCTCCGGAGAGGCAATGGATCTCTATGTGTTCTATTGTCTGTTTAATGGGGAGTGTTTTGATCTCTTTAATTTAGTACCGGCATCCGCATTACGCCATTGATCTACACGCCGCAATGAGAGATTCCACTCACATCACTTTGACGATTGGTCATATATGACTGTTCGATTTACTTGGATTACAAGGACATTTGCAAATTTGCAGTCTGCAACATTCCTATTTTAACCGACTTCTCAAAAAGATGGGGACTCTACTAAAATATTTTTTATTTTGTTACGTGACTTTGATTTTCTTATTGAGCGATAATTCCCGCTTGGTTCCATTTAAATTAGGCGATGATTTGATCCATTGTTCCCGAGGTGCAGGAAATCATTGATTGTTGCAGTTTCACTACGTAAAAACTATTTAACATATCGTTGTGTGTAAATTTTAAGGCTGGTCGGCCATATTGTGCGGCGTGCTACGCCGACAAGTTCGCCGCGAGGTGCGCCGGCTGCGCCAAGCCCATCGTCGACAAAGCTATCATTGCTCTTGATGCCAAGTGGCATCGCGAGTGCTTTACATGCAATGTGAGTATACCATTTAAAACTGTACTTACTTTTGTTCTTATCTACATACTTGTTTGTGTTAACACTCAAAGTGTGTGATAAACAACTTTGGGACGAAGTTACTTACGTCGCATTTGACAGTGGGGGAAGCGGGGGAAGGGGAGTTACGCGAGAGTGTACGACCAACACTCGTTTTAGTAAACTACTTTACAACTATATAAAAGAAATATTTGACTAACGAGTCAGACTGACATAGCCTAGCCTAAGTCCTTGAACCATGAAGGCTGAAATTTTTCACAGGGATTGTTCTTACGACGTAGACGAGGAATAAGAACTTTTCGTAATTCATGATTTCAAGATGATGATGGAATCATCATCTTAAAGGATGAAAATGATGACGGATGGATTTTTTTATGAAAATTCTCATATAGACAAAATAATAATTTACTCGGGTGCGAAGCTGTGCAGGTCAGCAAATCTTACATAATATAGAGCTTAAGGTACTTTGTTCCATCTAAGCATCCCATGACACCTCTATTCTTTATTTTTATTATCTATGTATTTTTACTTCAAGGTACGCAAGTAATGAGCATACAGAAACGTTGTACCAAACAAAATATCCATTACAGGTATACACAGCGTTTTATGACAAAGCTGTTTGGCAATAATTATAAGAGCCAGCTAAAAGTAGTGCCTAGATACTATTTATTTTAACACTAGACAAATTTTAATGCATTAATAAAGAAAAGCAGCCTTAGCTTGTTAAAATATAGGGGCGTTTGAAATATACCAAGGTGAGAATGAAGTGAATTGAACAAAATGCAGAATTTTAGGTCCACTTTAAGAGTGTCCAATTTTATAAAATAAACGAGAATAATATTTCATTAATACCACTGAGTTCATAAATTGACGGATTAAAATATAAAATAGGTAATTTCGAAACACTGTCTTAATTAATAAACAGTATAAAAACATACCTCGCTATTAATTATAATTAAATCATCCTTAATAAAATTTTGCAATCAAAAGAAATAAAATTGTGCTGAGGCAATAAAATTATGAAAAGCACTTGGAAACGTTTTTCAAATAATAAGTAGCTTGAGTTTCGTCAAACACGGTTCAAATGGCAATATATACATCGATGTTAATTATACAAAAAAAAAGTGTTATATAGTTAATTCGGAATAAACATACATAACGACTGACTTTTAGTTTTTTTGTCCATTTTCATTATTATTTCTTATCTATTTTAGTTTTCTTATCCTTGATATATTTTATACAGCATGCTTTGCAATTTAGATAATTTAACATTACTAATATAATTATTATATTTCTCACGCATTTTTTTTCAGCACTTTTTAAATATTTCAAATTCTAACTGATCTGACTCTACTGAGGCCTAATTCTCATAACGTAACGGCAATCTAGTCGAAGCGTTTAAGACTCTTACACACTTTATTACATATTATGCACGTTTCAACCTGCTATCGTGTTAATGTGCGAAAGCCCTAAGCACATTGAATCAACTATGTGAATTGTGGAGCAGGCTTGAGTCAATCGTGCAATCAATAAAGGTTGAAACAATTTGTCGAAAATACCTTACAATGTTTTCATCTACGCCTAGCAAATGATAATCAGCATGAGTACGTTAAGCTGAAAACGTCTAAATAAAACATATTGTATTGTATCTCTTTTGACATTTACTTTCAGAGGGCATAGAGAAAATTTGTTGCAGAATAATTTAACATAGCACACCAAAAGTGTATTGGTACAGGAGTTGTCTAAATAATTCGAAATTATTTAATTATATATTTTATATTTTCGGCCGTCGACACTTGGTGAAACTGCATTTGTAATTATGTTAAAATACACCGTACTGTTTCACAAAACACATTTTGTTTAATTTATATCGCCAACCGATTTGGCTTTTTAGGAATTTTCTTTAGGGATTTAATACTTTTAAGTAGTGTGCTACTAGCCCTGAAGAAAAAAGCGAATCTGGTTGGTGTTATAAACTAAATAAAAATGTTTTATGAAACAGGACAAGTGCATTTTTATATAATTATTTTGTTATATTTAAAAAGTAATATTTGTTTTGTAATTTTTATTTCCAGAAATGCAGAAATCCAGTTACGGATTCCACGTTTTCTGTAATGGATAACAAACCATTGTGTGGAAAATGCGCTTAAAGCGTTCACATCGTCACAAGTTATTATTTACCCCCAACGAGATAACAAATAGCACAAGAAATATTAAATCAAATGCACCTTTTTAATGTCTTAAAATAAGACACGTCTTAAAAATAAACTTGATTTTTTATATGCATCTAGCATTATAAGCAGATAAAATCTGCCTTAAAGACGGACTGTCACAAATTAGTTCGTAAGTCAATTTAATATATTTGCACAATTAGAATAGAATATATTTTCAAAAATAAAGTATATTTTCGTGCTGTATTTATGATTACTAAATAAATTCATTAATAGTTGATACAGGGAGAAGATAAAGTATGTACAACTTTCAAACAAAAAATATATCAATGGTTTGTCATTACTTATATTATTTATTTTGATCAAAAAACTACCAGAAATATAGTTATAAAACATGATATAGCCATTTAAAAATATCAAATATAATCCTAAATATATTTGTGATGAGTTCAACTTTAAAAAACTAAAAGCATTGTCGCATTTGTCTAGGATACGCTGTCAATACATAATGTTAGCATAAAATATCACGGAAAAGACAGTTTAAGTCAATACAGATCATTGTTTCTTGTTTATCATTGAGTTAGGAGTTTATTTGCCTTGAATGTGTAAGATAAAAATGTGAGATTATCTTGGAAAACGTGCCATTTGTCTGTACCAAAAATATGGCAGTATTGGAATTAGATTTCCGCTAAATTGGTTAGAAATTATGATCCTAAAAATATCATAATTTCAAACCATTTTAGATCACATGCATTGTCATGTAACGTGTGTTATAGTATGTGTAAAAAGGTAAAACATTATATATATTATTTTATTGATATTGTAATGCAAATGGACAAGTCAGTGATAGATATAATATTCGCTTATAAAATATTACCTATTTTAAAAAAGTAGGTTGTGCTTTATTTTGATTTAAGATTCATATAATCATTTAAGGCGATTTTACAACTACACAAGTAGATAATATTTAAAAATCAGAAATATGAGAGTACATAAATGTCAATAAAAATGTTGTATGTTGTATTTCAAAAATACAAAAATATTTGTACCACTCTCTTCATTGATATAAAAACCCAAGGTACACAATCAGTGTGTCAAAAACGTCCTCCAAAAATGAGCGCACAATTTTAAATTGTGCGCTCATTTCAAATAGAATCGCGTCGGCCGCGTCACTATCAATTTTATTTCTTTTCGTACATTGCTTTGTAAAAACAACTATAAGTCTTGCAATTAAGGTTGGATATGCAAAGACATATGCTTTTCCATATCTATAACTACTTAAATGAAATTAGGGACACTTTTGAGTGTCAGTTTTGTTCGGCACTGTGCACCTAGGGTTTTTTATATCAATGATTCTTTTGTTTAAAATTCTCTTTATGGACAATATTAATATGTGCATTTTGTTCTAGTTTGATGTATCGCCTTATATATTTACATTTTAATTATAAGACACTGTTGTATATAAGTTTAGAATATACTAAGATTGTGACGCTTTGTGGGCTTTTTCAACACATTATACAAATTTTTGTATGCTTCTATTCAATAAATTTGTTTTTTTTTTTTATTTAAACTTTTGTTTTAATTTTTACCTTTAAATTTTAAGAGTAACTCGCTATTTAGACGTATGTTTTAAACTATTGCAATTGAATAAGGTTTTCCGAAAATTGATGTCCAACAGTAGGTGGGCGAGCACAATAAATAGAAGCAAAGAACACAATTAGTTGAATTCGGAAAAGTCGGTTAATACTGAGTGGTCAATTTGGCAAGGTGTGTTTTCCAGATATAAATGTTCCGATAATTACGTATTTCTAGCAAAAGTATAACAATTTGTATTAAAACGTGAAACGATATATGGATCTCTTCTTAAGACAATACGTTTTTTTTTCATTAAGAATTAATCGGATAAATTGTAACTACAATACTAAAAGTACTATTAATCCTTATTTTTTAAAACAAATCAACGGGTCCCAAGAACAAAATCGTATCTACAAAATTACCAAATTACAGTATGTTCGTTTGTGGGAGTACATTGTAGATAAGATGATGTTCACTTGAGTATTTCCAAAAATAAAAGACCAATAAATATAAAAAATATATTGTCTTGTAGCTTTATGCGTGTTTAATGCGAATTTTATTATAAAACCAATTTCGTCTGATCTCTTCATACGATTTTGTTCTTGGGATCCATCGAAATATTTTTGTTTTATCTCAATATCATAGTTAATCATTCTATATTTTTAATGATTAACTATAATATGGAGGTAACAAAAAACTAAAATATTTGTTTTAAAAAGGATTAATAATATTTTAGGATATAATTTCAGCAAAAATAGACATTGAGTCACGGGACAGTAAACTCAAATTTGAAAGTGTTACATCACACCGTGGTAAACCGTCATATTGTTTTTGATATTTTCGTACAGAGTATGTATTATATAGGTACCTATATTATGTCCACGGCGTGATGTCATTTATACGCCATGACAGTCCAGAGTGTTTTCGCGGCAAATTTAAACTTCTAAACGTGAATTTTTATTGTAAAAGTACGCTATTAATAAATAGTTTCCGGGTTATATACTTAATAAGGTAAAGTATTTCATAGTATTTGTTTAGTCAACTAGCTAGCGCGGACTGAGGAGTTTGAAATTTGATTACAAATTAGCTTGGCTTATTGATATTAGCCACATCTTAGCTTACCATCACGCAAGATCGTGGTCAAGTGCTTCCCTATCGACACTAAAAAGAATTACGGTTTATAAGACGTCCAGAAAGATAAAACTGTATGGTACAACTAGCGGCCCGTTACGTGCTTCGCTACGTATCGCCATTTATTGAATTCATTTGTTACAAAAAATGTGATAAATGAAGAACCACTCTACCGATTTTGTGCAAACTTCACATAAACCATCTTCTAACAAAGCCTAAACATTTGGTTTGGATAGGTGAGCCTGTTCTTGAGTTATGAAATTACAACGAAAAGTGGCATTGATTTTTATATATATAGATTTCAACCAGCATGCTATGAGTACATCTGCTTTATCGAGCAACGCATCATTATTTATTAATAATGATGCGTTGCCTGCCTTTGCCTTTATATCAAAAGCAGGTCATTATTTTTCATAACCAATAGTTCTTTTATCTATTGCATAGTTTCGATTGCATAAAATACATAAATCATTTCTTATAATGTATATACCGTTTTACTAAGAAAATATGTGCTTTTCATTTCAATTTCTGCACAATTTCTTTTCCCCGTGTGGGTCCCGGGGTCCTTTGAAGAATAGGCCAAATGCTGTTCTGCCAGGTAGGTCGTAAAAGGTGACCGATTGGCTATGCGAGTCACTACCATCGTGACTACTAGGTGGTAGAGTACTGCATTGTCTCGACCGGGTCTGGTACCACCGCCTTACCTATTCCTGCCGCAATAGCGTCAGTGCTGTCACTGTCTTATTCTGGTTTGGAGGGTAAGGTAAACCTATGCATGTGGCATTAGACCTCGCCACAAGATAGCAACGCATCATTAACGTCTTTGGTATCTATATGCGATGGTTGACTCTTTCCATCAGGAGACCCATCTGCTTGTTTGTTATATAAATTTATTTTAGATAGTCAGTGTAAATGTTCTACACAATATTATACCAATCTACTAACTTACCTTGTTTCTATCTTGGTCTGTTTTCTTTTCTTCTCTCGGAGATTGTTTTATTATACGAGCTTCGCCTCTTTCTTTTACTGATTTGTCATCCCCTTTTTCTTTTACCACCTGTTTCTCTTTAGACACATCTTTGTTTTTGAAAATTTCTTTCTTAGTCTCTGCTAATTCTTGTTCTTCACGTGTGGGCCCAACCCTGGGAGAATTTTTTGGTACTTGAAGTCTTGGAGTTGGTTTTGGTTTTGGGCTCAAACTCAAACGATTCGTGGAAGTGCTAGCAAAATCTCTAGATATCCTGGGTGTCCTTGGCGTGCTTTCTTTAGTAAAGCGAGGAGTTTCTCTTCTACCTCGTGGTGAAGTACGAGGGGTCGCCTCTCGACTTATATGACTTGAGGTGCACTGGATAACAAATTATTTTATTATAATTTAATCTACGTGATTCAATCATATTTCCAGTCATTTAAGCACTAAGAAGTAGAAATACCACGAATATCTGGTTACTCTCTGGTTTTTGATCTATTTGTACAGTAAAACTATAACGAATACCAACTTTCTTTGGTATTCGTTATACTGTCGAATATTGTGAACTACCAGGCCAAATATCGAATAACAATTCTTGACAAAAATCTAGCACATATTACTAAAAACAATATTTCACAATTAATTTTTAATAAATTTCAAATTTATAAGAGGTGTGTTTTTTTATGAATGACAATTTATAGCATTTCTTGATACGGATTATTCTCTGTACAATATTTTTAGAAATACAATACAGCAAGACTATTAGTTACCCAATCTGTCATAAACAAATAATTCTTGACGTG
Source organism: Apodemia mormo (assembly GCA_036924255.1). Lineage (NCBI taxonomy): Eukaryota > Metazoa > Arthropoda > Insecta > Lepidoptera > Riodinidae > Apodemia > Apodemia mormo. The sequence continues at coordinate 2,334,781 of JAUPFN010000012.1, read as the reverse complement.
ACACGTTTAACTCGGTAATGAAACAAATACACCGCCAAACATTTGGCATTCGGCTACGAGCTTGGCCGATATTCGGTATACGACAAAAACATTATTCGTGGCATCTCTTTTAAGTATTAAACATAGACAAACACACGTATTATTAGTATTAGTTGTATAATGAAAGAGGCCTTTGTTAGTTCCGGGTACCGTGTGAAGAAGAGACCATCTGCCTTTCTCTTCTCTGACAGTTTTATGTAAAGCTTAGTATATATAATATACAGATTTTTTTAGATCACGCAAAATTTTTGAAAAAGAGTTTTGAGACTGGTATAGTCTAGTCCAGTATAGGTATAGTCTTGAGAGTGTTACTCTGCCCAAAAATTATACTCTGCATGTAAATGTGATTTAAGTGTTTTATTGGGCCAAATTTCTTTTCGGTAATACCACAGTATACTGGAGAATAAACAGTAGTCAATCTACATATATGTGATATTCGAGCAACGCATACATAGATATCTCTCACGGACGCGATATCTCGGAATGGATCGGTATAGTTTGTTCCGCATCAGTCGGAGATATCGCGTCCGTGAGAGGTGTCTATGTGTGCTATGCTCGAATATTACTTGTATGTAACATTGACTTCTGTTAGTCTCTAAGTATTTTGTGGTAATACTCACTATTATTAAAAACTCATCTGATATTTGCTATCCAATGCTAAATAATATAAAAAATATCACTAAAACATAGATGTGAGTGAAGGTGGATGTCATAAGTAACGGTATGTATCGAGTTTGACGTGTGTGTGTGTGTGTGTGTGTGTGTGTGTGTGTACGCACAGTGACGGTCTCGACGAGCGTGTGTATGTCGTCCCCGCGCGGTGTCCGGGCGCCGCGGCCGCCGCCCGCTCCGCGCGCCGACCGCATCAGTGGCCGCCGACACCTGCCACACTCTACACCTCACTATACCTCACTACATCTCACTACACCTCACTACCTCCTTTAGATTCGGCCCGTTAAAGCATGAGATGGTAGGTAGGGCCATGGAGGTTATGGATTTATCTTCCAAGGATGCTTCCATAACAAAATGTAATGTACGTAAAATACATTAACCGTGTATTCGTTTGTGCTACTGACGTGGGGAAAAGCATGGTTGACGTAGGTAGATGAGTATTTTATCGGTAGGGTCTTCTTTAATTTCTATATATTGTGCACTTTTTGTGGTTTCATAATTAACAAGTGAACGAAAATTAAGATCAAAACTTTTAGAACAAATCACGTTTTGGCACATATCGTTCCAAAGGAGAGAAAAAAGGCACACCTTTTTTCTCTCCTAAAAAAAAAAATAATTAATAAGATAATTTAAAAAAAGATAATTGTATATTCCTACATCACGTTAGTCAAAGGAAAAAGGGCAACTTACAACATAATACGTCAGAATTAGATATTATTTTACGTTGAATATACATGACACTGTTCGGGCATTTATATCACGGTTGATGTGAAAGGTAGATTACAAAAAACCTTGACGGCTGACGTCTGTCGTGGTGACAGCATCACAGGAGCGCCCCACACCACTGTGACACTCTCGGCGGCGGTTGCGTACATCACTTACTTATAAAGATTAAATTTAAATGGTCGGTTAAGCTATCAAAGAACACTTTATACACTTAAATGAGCTGTTCAACACGTGGTGGTATGTACACCACGGTGCATAGCATCAGTGGTGCTATCAAGAAATCGAAGATATTGGCACGAGAACTACACAGCGCGGCTTCAAGGTAAGTAACTCGAAAGAGAAATCGAAAATTGACGCAAAGTAGCAGGCAGCTGTAAAAAAATTACCTTGGAGTTTTCTTTTGGTTCTTCGACGGCGATTCCACTTTTTGTGATTGATTGTCGCGACTGTTTATACTTGCATTCATTTTGGATGTTCCGCTGTAAATAGAAATTCTAGGTAAGACTCATGTACATAATAATGACGTAGCACAAACCCAGCCAATTTGTCATTCAAATTTGATTTAACATTCAATTGTTCAATGTTATTGATATGTTAAATGTAAAATGTACGTTTGCGATAAGTATTGGAACGAAGTTCCTTACGGCAGGCTTGGAGGGGATAGGGATTTTGCTGCGCGACCGAACTGAAAAAATGTGATAGTAAAACCGTAAGAAAAATGCGTGGAATAAAAGCGTTAAATGAGACGTGCGCAGGCGCGACAGTCGCGTACACAAGCGAGTAGTGCCGTTTAGCCGAAGGAAGTTCGTTCCTACCTGGTGTCCCGCGACACCACATCATTTTTTTTTATTAATTATTACTTATAGTAAATATTAAAAATAGATGATTTAAGAGCTAAGACTGAAGTCCAATGACAAATTTATTGCTGGGTTAGTACGGAGCTGGTACATGGCTCTCCTGATTCTTTTGCAACTATAGAGGCATGTCAGTATTTGGGGCAAATTGCCTTAAATTAGGCTCAATGGAGTACGATGAATAATTTTTTCCATGTTGGTACGAACTCCTAGGCAATAGCCTTTCTTCCAAACAACTTATAAAAGGCAGCAAAACCTGAACGTACCATTGCCAATGTAATCACTAAGTGATATAGCTCCGTAAAGACTCGACTGGGTACTGTACGAATGTTCTGTCTATTCCGGCTTGTGGGATGCACCGGTTTAGAGGTTAAGATAGAAGCATTAGCATTAATAACTTGTGCATGTGGCATTAAACCTCATTATAAGATAGCAACGCACCATCAACATCTTTGGTGACTATAAGCGACGGTTGTCTCTTTCCATCAGGAGAGCCATCTGTTTCCCATCGTGACTACTAGGTGTTAGTTTCGCAACGTCTCGCCCGGATATTTGGTACCACCACTTTACCTTTTTCTATCGCAATAACGTCAATACTTGTCATTGTCGTGTTCCAGTTTGGAGGGTAAGATAATCAATGAACTTATGCAATATGCACCATCAACAACTTTGGTGTCTATAGGCGATGGTTTCTCTTTCCGTCAAGAGAGCATTCCAAAAGTTTTGTATCAATATTTTTAAGTAGACATGTAAAATATGAATGTAAAGACCCTGCACAATTTATTTGTATACGAGTATGTGGTATGTATACACAATAAGCAATGAACCACAACATTTACCTGGAGGGCAGCTCCTTAATGCTGCGCGGTTTGGAGGCGGAGCGCAGCGTGTCCGCCGAGTACATGCTGAGCCGCGCCGCCGACTCCGCCGCTGCGGGACACAGGCCGCGTCAGCCCAGCCGGGTCACCACCCGGGATTTTTTATTTTTTTTTTATAGAAGAGGGGGCAAAGGAGCAAGAGGTTCACCTGATACTAAGTGAATACCGCCGCCCATGGATATCCGCAATACCAGAGGTCTTGCAGTTGCGTTGCCGGCCTTTAATAAATGAGTAAGCTCTTTTCTTGAAGGTCCCTATGTCGTAACCTTTCGGAAATACTCTTGCCGGTAATTGATTCCACAACTGGGTAGTGTTAGGCAAAAGTGTTGGGAGAATAGCAGTTGTAGATTTCCAGACATCGAGATGGTGGGGATAGAATTTCAAATTTTGACGCGATGTCCGATGGTAGAATACGGCGGCAGGAATTAATCCAAACAACTCGTCGGAACACTCCCTATGATAAGTACGATAGAAAACGCAGAGTGAACCTACATCTCTGCGCAATGCCAAAGAATCAAGCTGTTTCGAAATAGCCTGGTCGTCAACGATTCGAACCGCTGTACGCTGAATGCGATCAAGAGGAAGAAGCTGGTACTGGGGAGCTCCGGCCCAGAGATGAGAACAGTACTCAATGTGAGGCCGAATCTGTGCCTTATAAAGTTAAAGGGGATGGGCGCGAAAAATGTACTGTCTCGCTCTGATGAGCACACCGAGCTTTTTGGAGGCTAGGTTAGCCTTGCCTTCCAAACGACCGCGAAACTAAAACTAAATTCAATATGTCGACTCCCAGGATTCCGACACTGGCTGAAGCTGTCAGGAGAGTATCCTCAAATCGAGGTGACACGACAAAGGGTGTCTTTTTAGCAGTGAACACGCAAAGCTGTGTCTCTTTTTCTTCTCTTCTTCTTCAAATCTTCACGCCAGATTCCTTACGGGGTAGGCAGAGAGAACCGAGTGCCATACATCACGATCCTTGCAGGCATGTCTCGCTTCCTCCACATTCATAACTCTCTTCATACACACACGCCGGTTGCGAAGACTCTTGACACCACCTTTGGACAATACTCGATCAATCTGATCGTGGTATGTCAGTCTTGGTCTTCCCCGGTACCTACATCCTTCCACATTCGCATTGTATATCTGCTTTTATGTTCATGTAAGATTTTTTTGTACTCGACTCATAACGATATTAATTGGTACCTGAATCTGCTGAGGGGTCACTTTTAGTCATAGTCTATCGTAAGACGCGCGCTTTCGATGTTATTTCCGGTAATCTCAGTCACAAGGTGGCTCTCACGCAAACATGTCAAATTGGTACGACCACGTTTCAATTCGTTAAGCCTGTCACACACAGTCGCACGACATGGTGTCTTATCATGTTATCCCAACTGAAATTGATCGCCACAGCGAAAACCATTAAAAAAAAATTACGCAATAAATTCATAACGCCAGTGACAAGCGAACTCAATATATATTTACAAGCAATATACAAAAGCACTGACTTAATTTTACTTGTGCCTCAATAATACAAGGGGTCTGACAAACGTTTTTTTACTTTATTTGCCAAAAAAATCTACAAAAAATTACGAGAACAACCGTGTTTTTACTTTTTTTCGTATCCTAAAAATGGCTGAGATATTTACGATCAAAGTGCGTATTTTCGTCCAAAGATTTTTAAAAACGCGGGCGGGCGCTCACACCTGATGACAATGTGACGTCATTCGACAGTCACGCTCTCGTACGCATGCCGCTGCGCAGTAAAAATCAAAATTATACTTGTCTACTTTTCATCGTTTAAATAGGTATGTTACCTACTACTTATCTTGACATAGAACCATATAACACTTCGACTTTAAAAAAAACTACCAAACATACGTTTTTAATGTACTATTAGAACGACTTAGCCGATTTTGATAGAACATGCGTATTAACCACTGTTAAAAACCAATATTTAAATAAAAAATGCATCGACGTCGGATTACCCATTTATGAGCTACGGTACTACATACAATCATACAGACACACAGACATATAGACAGACACAAATAGTATTTTACACCAGTTAAACATGTAACACCCCTCTTTTTGCGCCGGGCGTTAATAAATCTATATTATCTATATTAATCTATATTTCTATATTAATATTAATTAATTAATAATTAATAATATTATAAATGCGAAAGTTTGGATGTATGTTTGGATGGATGTTTGTTACTCAATCACGCAAAAACTACAGAACGGATTTGAATGAAATTTGGTACACGGGTAGATAAAAACCTGGTATAGCACATAGGCTACTTTTATCCCGAAAAAAATTGGTGATCCCGCGGGATTCACAAAAAACTGTTATAGTGCAGCGGGCTGCACGCTGCAGCTAGTAACCAATAAAAACAAGTAAATATTTGCGGCCCGTAAGTTGATCAGCACTGATTTCTTTAATAATATTTACTAAATGAAAAACTAAAGCGGACATTAGACAAAATGAATCAAAAATATCTGGTTTCTGAAATCGTAGTTTCGCGGTCGCGGGCTGAACTAGGGTGTGACGTCACAGTATGAGCGCACGTAATCTTGAAAATTCAAAAAAGGGCTTGAATTTCTCATCGTTATAACTTCCAAGTTCCAAAAGACTACACATATTGAAGTGAAATAAAAACTAATGTAATATGTACATGATCTACGCTCCGATATTAGGATAGTAATATTTTGACCCTGTTGTGTTCTCCACTGTGTGCATAAAGTAATGGTGTTATACTATATGAACTAAGTTAATTATTATTGAATTTTTACAGTTTGAAGTAAAAGATGTTTCTCTTTGCTACATTAAAAAACAATTAGTATTTTAAATAGATTTCGACAAGATTACATGTCAGAATAAACAATAGACTCGAGCAGTTGGCTTAGAAAAGAAGGAAAAACAATAGTTTCCAAGCAAATTTACAAGATTTAGGTCAAACCTTTTTCAAGATGACGATTTTTGTACTAACCTAATGTGTAGATTTTTCAACGCCTAATGTAAGGCACATAGATACCAACGTACAACGGAGTGGGAAAGAGTTAACGTTACCGTATTTTTAGGAATAGAATCATTCCTGAAAATACGGCAACGTTAGGTCGTTCCCGTATGTTTTCGGATCTAATTTCACGTAACAAAACATCAATCGAGCCGAAGTATTAAGAGCTCTTACACATTATGCTGCACCGTAGCATGACGCGAAGAGTTTCAATTCAATTAAGGTTTTGATACGTGAATTGAGGACTAGACCTTAAAGTGAAACAATAATAATACAAATTAGACAAACAAGGCGAACAAATTTATACTCACATAATTTACTGCCGCCTTTAGAATACATGTCAACGGTTTTCTTTCTTCCTTTCATCTTGTTGGTCGTTCTAGAATAGGGCAACGACTGAAATTAAGAAACAATATTAAAATAGAATTATTAGCTATAAATCCTCTAAAAAAAATTATCAACATGCTTATTCTTACACTTATCTCGCTCGTATTCTTTACATTTTTTCTATTGGGTATTGTATGTAAGCTTCCTAGCATATGGCATCCTAGCAGTGAAATATAAGATTTCTCGGAAATTTCCAAATTATTTTTGTCACAAGTTTCATTAAAAATATTTCCCGTCAAAATAGGGTAGGTATGTGACATGTATGTTTGACGTGTGTCAATCATAAGCTTAAGCTGTCAATCATTCGTCAGTATTAAACTTCTTTATAACTACTGTATTTGTGTTACGCTCCCTACATATCACTAGCGATGATCAGCTACCCACATCAGAAGAAAAAATGGCCGGTTTTGTTTGAAATATTTCCAATTTTGAACCAAAAAACCAGGAATGGTCTATTTTTGTGAGCCGATTGCAACAATTTTTGATTTTAAACAATGTTTGTGAGGGACCGCAGAAAAGAGCACTTCTTTTAAACCACTTATCGGTCGAAGCCTACAAGTTGGTAACGAGTTTGGCTCACCCAAGATCAGTGGAAACACTTGAATATAGTTATTAAGGATACTCAGAGACCACTTTACGCCGAGAATATCGACCTTCGCGGATAAGGATGCGTTCTACAGTGCTATTCAAGAACTCGACGAAACGGTGGAGGATTGGGCGGCTCTTTTAAAGGGGCTCGCCGTCTACTGTGAGTTTGGAACCGTATTAGATACAATTCTTCGCGACCGCTTTGTGCTGGGTTTTGAGATCAGAGCCGAAGCGCGAGCGTTTGTTCGAACAAGAGGCCAGTAAACTAGCGCTGTCTCGAGCCATACAAATGGAACGGAATCGTCAAACATAATGTCTAATATTTGGCACTTCGAGAGTCGAGTGGTTAAAGTATAAGGCAGTTGGTAGAGTTATGCAAATAGCATTGCCACACGGATAGCAGCGCACTATTAACATCTTTGGTGCCTATAGGCGATGGTTACTCTTTCCATCAGGAGGGTCATCTGCTTGACATTTATGATAAAAAAGACCGAAGTATTTTTTCCATCACAACAGCAATCTGCATAATATAAAAAATGCTTTTATAGTCTTTAAAACTTTTAAATTAGTATGCAGGAATGTCATGTCGCAAAATCTTTTTTGTTATAGATTTTATATATTTTTGTCTATTATAAAAATATATATAGGAACTAAGAATGCGTACCATCTTTTCAACGTTATGCAGGTATTCGGACATCTTTGTCGTATAATCGTCTAGAGTCTCTTCAACTTTACGGTAAGTGTCCTCCATATCCTGCACCAGAAAATAACAGAAAAATATTCTGAAAATATCCGAATAAGGCAGTGTGGTAAAAGTACCTATGAGTAAAAAATAAACATTAACTATGTTTTAAATAATACTCCTTGGGACAAACAAGAATAAATAAATATGTGTGTGTCCTGTACTTACCTCGGCATTAGCCAGTGCAGCGGATGGCGTCTCCGCGGCGGCATCACGCGCGGCCGCCAGTAGCGTGTGTTTGTGTGTGTGTGTGTATCTCTCTCTCTCTCTCTCTCTCTCTCTCTCTCTCTCTCTCTCTCTCTCTCTGTGTGTGTGTGTGTGTGTGTATATTTCTGTGTGTGTGTGTGTGTGTCCCCTGTACTCACCTCAGCATTAGCCAGTGCAGCAGGCGGCGTCTCCGCGGCGGCGTCGCGCGCGGCCGCCAGTAGCGCCCGCAACAGCGGCGCGCTGTCACGCAGACACATCGTTTGGCTCAGCGACTTGTTGAAAGCCTTAACCGAAACACTGCATTGATTAATACCTTAAATTTATTATCTACCTTGAGGCTTTGTTAATATGAATCAAGTTAGTTCAAACTATAATTACCATGACATTTTTAATATCATAGACAAAATAAAATAAATAGAACAATTTATTTATTTACAGTTCAAGACTCATACGAATCTTTCACACTCGTAATAACTTTACTCCTTGAGTCATAAACTCATCCAAATATACATAGAATGGGGAATGAGGTGTGGACACGTTTATTCTTTACAAACCAAACGCACTTTACTTTTCCTTTTTAATCCGTGAATTCGTATAGGAAGAGATTTTTATTAAAATAAACAAGTGCTACATATGGAAACTGTTAGACTAGAAAAATCACATAGAATTATTCGGGTGTCTCGTGCAATTCGCAAGCACTAAAGTATGCGAAAGGAAAGCTATAGTGATTATTATTATTAGTATTACTATTTTAATTTCTCATAATACTTCTCTTTGGACTAGCTAAAATGCTATTATAATATCATCACTATAATCTTTTAACAATCAACAAAAAGGAAGGAACTTAAATTTGATTTAATTACCGTTAACGAAACTTATAGTCTAAATTTTATTATTAAAAATGCGTTATTTAATTTTTATGTTGTGGGGACACATATAGAATGTGCTGACGCAGACGCAACTTTATATGTGACGACAGTATGGGACGCAGTCGTCCGCGTGCCCTCACGCGATATATACCAGTCTATGTTACTTGTAATTTATGTGTGTAACGCAATACAGAATATGCACTACTATAAACTCTATTAATCCCTAACTGCGCCAACCGATACATAGAAGTTAAAAACAGTTAGGAAATTAATAGAGTTTATACTCTATTAATTTCCTAACTGTGTGATCCCAACGTGATCACGTCGGGGGTAAAAGATAAGATACGATTTATTATTATTACTTAGTTTAAAAGTACAATATATATTAGTTTATATTTCTATTGGACTCCACACTACGCAAAGCCTGTGGCGTGGATACCACGCAGTGATTTCCGTAGATACAATTAACAAAAATGTCTCAGGAGGTAATAAAATTATATAATAAAACAAGAAGAAAAATTAAAAAGAAAATTTGAAAAAAATTGACAATAACAGGCACAGAAAGTTAATTTTAGATTTAATATTGCAGCGTTGACACACTTGATTGTAGATGTGTGGGAAAAGAAAGGTTGGAAATCGTCTATCAAATGCGCATGTAGTTCTCGCAATTTAAACCTTTTAAACCCTTTTTTGAATTAGGATGAGGTAATCTGGCGAATTTAAGATTGTATTATGGTGTTAAACTGCGGCTTTCCAGATGAAGAGTTGTCGAACGCGTAGTACATTTGTTTCCTTATGGTTTTTCGAGCATTATTTTTAAAAAAGTGCGCTGAGCTCTTTCTAAGGCTATCATGTATGTTTTCGCTGTTCCAACCCAAATTAATATTCTACATAATAAGAGAGATTTACAAATTGCGTTGTATACCAACATGAGAATGTTCTTATTGGCTAAAAAATCCCTTAGCTTTCTCATGATGTATATCGTGCTTTTTACGTGTTTGCACAAACTGTCAATATGTAGTTTGTATGAAAGTGAAGTGGCAATGATGATTCTTCCTAGGTATTTCATACAATCCACCTGTTCAAACTTATCGCAAGCGCAAGCAGTTCCTATATTTTGGCAGTTATGTATGCGTAGACTAAGTTCGGTTGGTTTGGATAAGGTGGATTTAGAGTGGTTTTTTTTATATTGAGAGATAAGAGATTTTTGTGTAGCCAACTGCTGTTGATTTCTAAACCGACCTCAGATACTTTCTGTACTTCGTCCCAAGAATTTCCGTGAAAAATGACTGCCGTATCGTCAGCATAGCATACTATTTTGGCGTTCGGTATTATTTGGAGTAATAAATGGTTAATGTAGATCAAGAATAAGGTCGGTCCAAGTATACTACCTTGCGGTACGCCAAATAGTAAGGGAAGTGCTTCACTGGTTACGGAGCAAACTCGTACTATCTCTTCTATCGTTTATGTAGGAACGAAACCAGTACAGAGCTTTTCCTCGAATTCCAAAAGCCTCTATTTTTTGAAACAGAATATCGGTAGAGATTGAGTCAAATGCCTTTGATAGATCGAGGAACACCTCCAAATACCGCTGATCCGCTCTCATGTGGGAAGATATTTCGTTGGTTATGCAAATCAAAGCATCTTCTGTGGATTTTTGTCGCCTAAATCCAAACTGATTGCTAGCCAGTAAATTCTTGGTTTCCAAAAATTTAATTAAACATTAATTGACGACTTTTTCCAACAGCTTGGAAAATATACTCAATAGTGAGATAGGCCGATAGTTGGAAGGGTTGTCCCTCGATCCATCTTTGTATATTGGGATAACTAGTGATAATTTCCAGCAGTCGGGAAAAATATCATTTACGAGACATAAATTAAAAATAGGGGTAAGAGGATTCAAAATAACACTTTATATGCTTTTTATAAGAACAGGATTGCATTTGTCGAAGCCAGGGGCGCTGTGACTTGGAAAAGGAAAGGTTTATGTGTATGTGTGTGTATCGCCTCAGGGTTAGGGCTTCAAAGAGAGAATGTAGTCGTTTTGCTTCTATGTATCGGCAGTTAGGGATTAATAGAGTTTATAGTAGTACATATTCTGTATTGCGTTACACACATAAATTACAAGTTACATAGACTGGTATATACCGCGTGAGGGCACGCGGACGACTGCGTCCCATACTGTCGTCACATATAAAGTTGCATTTGCGTCAGCACATTCCATGTGTCCCTACAATATCATAACAACGTACCTTCAAAATATAATTATAATTAATTATATGAGTAAATAATAATTTACAACTTACAGTAATTAGTATAAGATATATTTACATCAGTTATTCAGCGTATATGCTATTTTATTCACGGAACAGACTGTTATATTTATAAGTGAGATTTTGCACATTTTATCACAAGTTTTTGAATACGGGAATATTTCGCAAACAACGTTCAGCTCAATTGGTTATCGTGCATTAATTCCATCACGTTTGACTATGACTATGACTATATTAGCGATTGCATGAGATCATTTCAAAATACTCTTGTTTTGCTATATCCTTAATTTGGCAATATTTGCACTTTGCACGTACATCTTTTGTGTTTACTTATTGAGATTGATGATATGTGAAGGTCTTATTGATATGCTTGTTGGTATATGATGGTCTTTAGAATAATGGTTTGTCAATGACGCACGTTTCATACATAATTCATAATTTTGATTCAAACAGTTAAATAAGTTTATGCCTCAAAGAGCAAAAGCATCATGAAATATTTGTAAAAATCAAAAATTTTCAATACTTAGAATCTCAATGTTTAAGTTGAATCGCAATCGTATGAAACAAATATATTAAGTCTAAGAGCAGTGTGAGCACGGTATTAAAATGTGATCACCTCTTTTGGAAGGACCTTATATATTTTAAAGGAGAAATTAACTTGTGAGGAACGTTGCAAATGCCCTTAGCGGCGTTAAGTCCCTTGCAGCTTTCGTCATAGACGGGAACGCGCCAATAGACGTCCGAGTTGCCCCCTCCCCCTCCTTTGTCCACCTCCCCAGTGGTCTATAAAAGCCGATGGCTTCTTCCGACTAGCCCTCTTTTTAGGCTCTTTTTAGGGCGAGACCACGGTATAGTTTTGTAGTTGCGCGGACTTGTGTATTAGTGGCTTCTTTTTCTGCTATCACTGCGTGTCAGCTAAATCAGGCATGTGGTCTCCACCCTCAACGTTTTCTGACCCTTTGGTTTTGGTTTTCAGAACTAATTAGTTGTTATTACTCAACCTTTTTTTAAAATTCTACCTGTTTCTTTATAAATAATGCCGAACACTTCGTGAAGAGGATAGGAGACCATTTCTTTAACTTGTGCTATTTTACCTAGTACACTGTAACTAGCTGAATCCATTTTGAACCCTATTTTAAATTGCTTAAAGTTTAAAGTATTTAAAATTAATAAATCTTTATCAATGTAACCCCAAATAATTTATACAATATTATATCAAACTTAACTACACTTTATTTTTTGCGTCTGAGAACCTGAAATGGGGAGTGAAAATTTGCATGTTAAACTATACGAAGGAAATGTTAGTTTACTCGTGAGCAAAGCTGTGCGGGTCAGCTGGTTGTATAAAAGTAGTGAATAGAGGCACAGAATGCTGGAGATCAATAGAAGTTAATGTTACATACAAGTAATATTTGAGCAAACCACACATAGACACCTCTCACGGACACGATATCTCGGAATGGTTCGGGGCAGTGTGTTCCGCAACAGTTCGAGATATAGCGTCCGTGAGAGGTGTCTACTGTCTATGTGTGGTATGCTCGAATATGAGTTGTATGTAACATCGAGTTCTGTCAGTGGCCGGTATTCAGTGGTCGCGGCGTGTACCTGCGCGGCGTGCAGTAGCGCAGCGTGCAGCGCGAGCGCGCGCGCCAGCTGCGCCTGCAGGTGCGTGTGCGCGCCGAACGCCGGCGCCGCGGCGTGACGCCGCAGGTCGTACGTCTGCGCACGCGCACAACATACGCTTTAAAGCTTCCTCTACACATCTACAGATTCGTCCGCAGACGCTGACAGATGCATCAGCAGATAGATTACTACGTGTCGTCCACACGTCTGTCTATAGGTCGATCAGTCTATTAATTCGCGACAGACGTAACTCGCAAAGATAGTTTTCAGCTTGATATAGCTCAAGAAACTTAGTTTCTTCGGTGCTCATATTAGAATCCATTTCGTTTTTACGAGTATTGTGCAAAATAGGTAATAAAGTAGCATAAGCACATTTTGAGAAACGTCTTATAAGAAAATGTGTGTCTGGATATTAAACATTTTTATTTCATATACCGACACGTATTTGTTATTTAAAGATTAAGCAACATGATCTTAAATATTTGAATGTAGACTAGTCTAGAAACGTCCAACACGGTCAAACTCTGTTTTTAATATGAGGTAAATCAAGAAGTTCTTGGAATCTCTATAAAGAAAATACAAATATACGAAAACAGAAACGCTCTTGGATATTACGAGGGGCGTTTAATGTATTCTCGGTATAGGTATGAAAGAAAAGTCAAAAAATTTTGGGAAAAATCTATTTCTCAATATAATTTCCTAGGACCTCAATACATTTATTAGATGGAGGTATTATTTTTTTTTAAACCTTGTATAAAATATTCTTCCGACTTCTCTTCAAAATGCGCATTAATCGCTGCCTTCAGTTCTTCATTGTCGGAAAATCGCTATCCACAAAAATTTTTCTTCAAACTTGGGAATAGGTAGTAATCACTAGGGGCCAGGTCTGGACTGTAAGGTGGGTGATTAATTCCTCGAAGCTACAGTCTCGTACAGCAGCCTTCGCAACGCGCGCGGTGTGAACCGGCGCGTTGTCGCGAAACAGCAACGCCCCCGCTGTGAGCTTTCCTCGCCGTTTTTCTTTAATCACCTCCCTCAAATTGCATTGTTTGTGTATGTTGCTGGCGTTATACTTTCACCCTTTTTCGTGTAGTTGGTTAACAACATTCTTTTAGAAAAAAACCGTGGCCATAATTTTTCCGGCCGATAGGGTGACTTTGAACTTCTTAGGGGGATCTGCACCCTTTTTATGCTACTACATGGATTCTTGCTTGCTCTCAAGATCATAGTGATGAACCCACGTCTCATCTCCAGTAGCCAGCTGATCAAATATACTCGCTGGATTTTCACCACAGGGTTCTAAAGACTCCTAACAGCACTCGACTCGCACTTGTTTTTGACGTGCCGTAAGCATTCGTAGCACCCATCTTGCACTGACCTTTGAAAGGATAAAATGGTCATGCGGTATAACGTGTATGGTACCCACGGATAAGTTAGTCATCTCTGCTAACATCTTGATTTTTATTCGGGCATCTTCAAGTACAAGTTTCTCAACTTTTGTGACGTTTTCTTCAGTGATGGCGCTAATAGGCCCGCCTGGGTGAGAGTCGTCTTCAAAGGTTTCCCTGCCCATTTTAAATTCACTAAAATATTTTTTAACGGTAACATCGATGCAGAGTCTTGGTAAACAGCGACCATCTTTTCGTGAATTGTTTATTGGCTATTTCCCTGTTTAGTGAGGAATTTAATAACCGCACGATGCTCAATTTTTTTTCATCAGTGGGGCGTCAGTCATTCTGAACGTCTTTCACTGAGGATAATTAGAAAACTAATGATCATAAATGGGTGAAATTTTATAATCACACCCTCAGATAGTGTCATTAGCAAATAATGTGATTACATTAAGCATATAATAAGTAAATTACTCCGATACCGAGAATACATTGAACGCCCCTCGTAAGTTAAGTCTACCAAGACAAATATATGTGTGTAAAAAATAAATAAATAAGTAGTGAAACAGAAATATTTTATTTCTGGTTTGTAATTTAGAATAATGCTTCTCTAACTTTCTTATTCTTTCAAAAGAAATCATTTCCTCAAAAAACTCAATTATGGCCGCCATAACTGCATCATCATTGCCAAATTTAATTCCATGAACGAAATTTCTTTTATTTTACATATTTTTGGAAATAAGTGAAAATCGCCAGAATTTAAGTCCTGAGAATATGATGGATAGTCAAGGATTTCGAAGCCAGCTTTGCATATTGCTTTAATCCCAACTTCCAATCGATGTTCCTGCATATCAATTGAAAGTAGCTACCAAGGCAAATATCGTAATTATTGTAACAAAACAGTATGCCTCAAGACATTTTTCCACGATGTTTTTGTTTGATTACTTTACGCACTTTAAGACTCATACTTGCACAATAGGGTCCAGAATTTATCTGCCCTTTTGGCATATAATAATCAATAAAAAATACTCCTTGGCTGTCCCAAAATACTGAGGCCATAACTTTACCAGCAGAAGGAGTAACATGAAATTCCTCCATGGACGGAGATGATGGTCGTTACCAAGACATTCTTTGTTTTTTAGTTCGGGGTCAAAATGGTGGTCCAACGTTTCGTCTATAGTGACTATATACTGCGATAAAATTTATCGGGATCACGCAATAGTAAACCAAGACTACGGGTGGAATTTTCCTAAAGTCCTTTGTTTCCGTCTGCTAGCATTCGTGGCAATGAAACCGACAAAATGGATTGAATACGATCGAATGAGATCTTTAACGTCTCTGCTAAATTTTTTATACTCATTCTTCTATCTTGTAAAACTAAATTCTAAACTTTTTTCACATTTTCTACCCAAAGGCCATCCGGGACTAGGATCACCTTCACAGATCGATCTATCTGATCAAGCACAGGTATTATATCATAGAACATAATTCATTTTTCTCCGTATTGCAATTGTTTTTACGAATCAACAAAAAGACCAATTTATATTTTTTTATTGAAATAATGAGAATAAGTTAATGTTTGCATAAATGTTACAAGATTGACTCTTTCAAATTATTGTCAAAACATCACTAAAGAGATTGTGTACATATTCATATCTATAAACTCTTTGATTCACCTCGTATGACTAAACTTGCTGCTCTTATACGCCCGTTACGCTACCAGCTGGTCCCGTCACGGTCACACGATACTAAGTCATTCTGTCACATCATGAGTCCCCACCTCCCGACAGAGAATTTCTAATAGTACCATATATTTTAACAAACCCCATCCAAAATAACTAATACATTTAAAAATTCATCCAAGTGAATAGTTACACGCCATTCCTGAACTTTTTAATAAACTTCGTTTTTTATTTCTTAAGAATTATCAAACCCGAGGGGTGATTATGCCGCAAATCGTAAAACTATAAAACTATACCTAATAATTTAAATAATTTAAAAACACAGACACTTAGAATGACTTGGTTTGACAATTCTAATCCACTAGGGCTAACAATGGAACACCTTCGTGTTGATGCGGGCTCATTATAAAAATAAAGCACCTTGGTTTTCTGTCAAGCAATATTGAGTATTGAGAGAGTAAGCTTGGTGTTACCGCTTTACCAATTCGTGCTGCAATAATGTCAGTGCACATCTGTAATTGTAAGATAGCGGAAAAATTATACAAGTGACATTACATCCATGCTATACTGACGGCAGCGAATAATTCATATCTTTCGTTTATAGCACTTGATCATATTTTTCCATAAACAAAGCTACCTATTTGCTATCCTACGATATAAACTATTGCGCATAGTCAGCTTTAGTAAACTTAACTATATAGCAGAGACGATCAGTCTTTAATAGCATAATTTTTAATAGCATTGGTATATCCTGTCGGTACTATATTTCATTTATTAGTACGCCTTACGATCAGCGCACACCGAACTGTAAAATGCTCGCGTATGCTCGAGCAAAATTTTGACTGGTCCACCGTGCAAGCGGCATGCTCCGTTGGAAATGCTCTGGGCTGGCAGGCGGGCGTGCATGACCGGATTGATGCAAAAATCCAATGTTGGCAGACGTGTTCAATATGGTTGATTGGGACTTATTAATCATCGTCTTTTTTGCAGAAGAAAAGGAACATGAAGAATATAAGATTGGATTGTCAAATAGTAATCTCTTTACTTTTCTTAAAAATATAGACCCATATATTACCAACATACTACGACTATCATAGAGAAATCAACGCTGAGATAGAATGGTTCAACTCCAATCTACAATCATCATTTCACTTTCTTAAACAATTGTGTTGCGTTGCGTAAAAAAGCTTCTCAAAAATAGTGATTTGTCAACCTGTCTCTGCAGCTGGTACAAATGTATCCTATTAAACCTCGCGGAGAACTCGACTGCGCGTTTCGTCATCTTGGGAATTTCCGCTGGATCAATATTAATGATGATGCCGTGACGTTCCAGAAACGCTCTGGAACAATTTTAAGAATTCTCAACAACAAGATTTCTCAATAAGAATAAATCAATGATATGTTATCATATAAAAAAGGAGTAAGCTTTTCTCCCAGGCTTCTAACTAAGCAAAGTTTAGAAAAACCTCTCTTAGCAATCGAGTCCACAAATGATTGTCTAAGACAAGATTTACTTTAAAAATTGAATTATAACAAATAACTAACGATATTTAGTGCATACTTCAGCTTTTAGGGTTCCAAAGTAAACCAGGAACCCTTATAGTTTCGCTATGACCGTTGGTCTGTCCGTCCGTCCGTCCGCACGATAGCTCAGAGATCCTTAACACTAGAAAGCTGTAATTAGGTGTGAATATACATATTAGTCACGGCAACAAAGTGGTGACATAAAATATTGAATATTTATTTTTTAGGGTAGCTCCTCTATATAAAATATAATATAAAGTGGGTATGATATTTTTTTCTCGCGTACATACATAGTATAGGTTTTTAAAAAATATTGTAGATTTTTGAAATTATTTTTTTTGATTAAGATACTCGTTTATGAAATATACAGCTTTAAAATGCAATTTTTTTCTAGAGCCCAGTGTCCTCTCCCCCCTCTGCAAGTTAAACAGTTCGTTTGGGTGGTGGGAAAAAATTCATGGTAGTAGAAAATATAACAAATTTAAAAGAAAAACTATCACGGTTAACTAGGTTTTACAAGTTTACGAGTAATAATCGTCCAAATTATAAAATGTTGTCTTACAAATTATTTAAAATTATATGCGGAATAGGTCGTTATGTTGTTCATAGATGGCGCTGCATAATAATTAGATCACGCTAGTATGATGGTCGCTACTTTGTTTGTTAATGTCTGCAGATATTTAGAAATAAATATTATGCGTTCCGAGATTTTGTTTTTAATTCCTTTGGCACTGTACTGTGTACACCCTTCACGGTTAATAGTCATCTATACATATAATAAAATCGTAGAAAAGACAAAACTGTACACTGAATATTTTTTTAAAATAATACTTGGGGCGTGATCTACAATCGATATCGAAGCCAAAAATATAGTTTTTAGAATTTTTGTCTGTATGTCTGTATGTATATCCGGGGTAAACTCAAAAAGTACTGCATGGATTTACTTCAAATTTTGCATGAATATTACTAACAGGTCGGGTCAACATAATACCTACATATTATCACGCTATCACCTACGGGGGAGGAGCTGTGCGGAGTAAACGAAGTCCGCGCGGACGAAGTCGCTGGCAACAGCTTGTTAATAATAAATGTAACGATCGCCGACCGAGTATAGCAGTGACGGGTTGATTACATCTCTCACGCTCCCTTAGTCGACTCGAACCGACTTTACCGGAATAAGCATTAAAAGTCGAGATATACCTAAATAAATTTTCACTTCTATAATCTATTTCAAAATATGTACCCATTGTAATTAAGTTGGTAAAAATATGGTACCAATGCTAGCTGGAAATTTCGGACTTTCTTCTAACCAACTTTTGCACATCAAGTGCTAATTTTATATAAAAATACACAAGCTCGCAGAATTTAAATAGCGTTTGCCGTTTGGACTCATTGGACTGTTTTTGTTACAAATTATACACATGAAGCGGGGAAGTAGGTTGATGATTCAGTGTTATTTTATTAATTTTAATTATTAACCTATACAATGGTTAAACATCGACTGTATGCTAATATGATCATCTACCTTCTAATATAAGTCACATCTAACTTTTGCATAACATATTTTTTGTTTGACATAATTTTCAGCATCACGACACGACAGTACACTTAAAAGGGTTAAAAGAACTATACATTGTACTTACACAGTTTCAAGAAGTTCCTCTTTAATCTTGATACGGGTATCCTTGATCCGGGCGCAGTATATGCTCGATTCGATCATGCTGGTAACATTTTCTGTGGACTTGTCTGAAACACCAATACTTTTGTGTTCAACACCTTTAGAGTTAATGTTTGAGGAATCGTGGTGTTATTCATACAATCAGTTTTTAATTATTACACTCGAGAACCTGTTTTTATTACCTTAGCTATGATTCATATTGTTATTTCGTAGTATACTTGAGTAAACAAAAGCCTATTTAAGTGTTACCATAAACCACTTAGTATGTACGAGTTACTACACAATAATTACTGTCTATAACCCGTAAAGGAGATTGATGAGATCGGCCTCAAAATGTAACAAGATTATAGCCTCAGCCGAAATTATCAAATGAATTTAATGTATAATAAGCCCATATTAGAATTCAACGGATACTTTTTAATAGAAAGTAAATTTTAATTAGGAACTTACTTGGAAAGTCATGAAACTAATCAAATTTGAACACCTTTTCTTGTTCCTAAATCTAGCAAAGATTTTCATTTTCTGCCATTAACACATTCTTTTATTACTGACCAACTAAACAAATCAGAAATATGTCGGATAGATATGATGCAAAATGTTTAGCTTTTTGTATATAAAATGCAGCAAAAATCAAAGTATATATTACTATAGACGAGACTTATAAAACAGAAGGCTATATAAACAAACATAATAAACAAACCCTTAGTATCGTCCTAATGAAAATTATCAATTAAGTGACATTGCATGCTGACTGATTACTATAAATAGAAAAACATATATTTTATAGACTATATCGGAAATGTAATTCAAATTCAAAATGTAAACAATAATGTATTCAATTTAAAGTAACAGCCGTGTTACTTTAAATTGAATACATTAAAAATTATATCTATACCTTACATTAACAAAACAAAATATTACACAAATATTTTTATATAAAATACCTAAAAATACGAACCAATAATAAAACTTAACTGAAATATAATTGTGCAATTTAATTTATGATTCAGGCAATAAGACAGAAGATCTAAACATTAGGCTCTTCTTTTAAAAACTGTAAATTTGATCACACGAAAATTGTTAGTAGAAGGCTATAATTCAATGGAAATTTATACAGTAAGTGTGACTAGTCGCCAATTTGTTTGTGCGTTTCAGAAATCAAATTTACCTCCATATACACTATAAAAGCGTTATCAAATAGTTACTTTTTAACTATAAATCAAAACATGATGATAATTAGACTGATGATGAATTAGAAAAATGTTGAGTATGCGTGAAAGTTTAGAAGTGATGTGTAATAAATAAAATTTAAATTACATTTGTGAAACATTACAAGTGTTTATATTATATAATCAATATGATGCAGTTTCACCAAGTGCCGACGATGGAAAGTATAAATTATATTAACATATGTTTGTACTCGAATTTCACTTTAGACTATAGACATAAGTCTGTGGGATAAATCTTGTCCGATCCAAAATGTTGTTCATTTTAAATTATTCGTTAAATCTTAGTGAAATTGAAGTGTAAATATGAATATTATAAAATACTATAATCCATACTAATATTATAAATGCGAAAGTCGTTCTGTCTATCTGTCTGTTACGCTTTCACGGGTAAACCGCTGGACCGATTTTGAAATTTGGCATGGAAGTAGTTGAAGAGCCGGGGTAAAACATAGGCTAATTTTTTTTATCAAAAATCAAACCATAAAGGGTTGAAATAGGGGATGAAATTTGTATGAAAAGCTATCTTGTCAGTTAGTATTTTTATAAATAGAATTATTTCGTTATTTTTTTTGAGAATCTCATCGTTATCCCCTTTTGGGTTGGAAAGTATTTTCTTACTCGCTGTATGTAAATCTAAATATATATTATAAAGAGAAAATATTTGAGTTTTGTTTGTTTGTTTGTTACGATTTAACTCGAAAACTACTACTCGAAAACTACTGATTTCAAAAATTCCTTCACCTATAGAATACACATACATACAAGCCATCACCACCCACGGCGACTTTTTATAGCGATGCTGTCGTGTGTCCGCATCGATACAGTCGTTAAGCAGTCGCTAGCTGTGTGTCTTCGTCCAAGAGCCCAGATTTAGTTGCGATGCAAACGTGATACTGTCGCACTTCTGTTGCGTTGCAAATGCGATTCAATAATAGTTCTGCACTCACGCGCCACCCTCCCTGCGTTCTCTCCCCGATGTTGTTCGACACGGTCGCACGTTTGCATCGACACAGTCGCGATGCAGTAGCGGGTTGGCATCGCTATTGTAGCGCGTTGTAAATGCGACTAACACGCGTTAGTACAAAAAGATAGCGTGGGCGAGGGGCCTAGGAGTGGCATAGGCTACATTTTTTGCCCACTTGTGCAAAAGGAAGTAATGATTTGAGGTCACGCGAATTTGTGAGTAATTGCTTAGTGTACATAGGTATTCGTAACAAATATATGACTAACTTGAGGTTTTGTCCGCGCTGTGAGGTGGAGATACGGCAGGAGGTGCAGGCGCTATGTCCTGCGCGTCCCCCGTTGTCCTCGCGCGCACCGTCAGCGGCGGACTGCCACCCGGGGAATCCCCGCACACCCCCTCCCCCTCCCCCTCCCCCTCCGCCCCTGCACACCACACCAGTCCAGTCACGTAGGTGCCTCTTCATAACAATAGTGGGGGAGCCCAAGAGGGGATTTTTGCATTTACAGATTAACATAGGGAAGGTATCTGATATAAATATTGAGGCTCTCCACCAAATATGATACCTTTATATAGAAACATATAATAAGTGACAACCAAGGCAGTAAAAAAACAAAATTCCAATAATTTCGGTTAGAATAATTATCAGATTATATTTTTTTCGTTATTTTTACATAATTACCTAAGAAAATTCAGACGCGCTCGAGAATATGACAAAAAAATTTTCTTTGTAAATTCATAATCCTCTAACTGACTTAGGTTATACTTGAATCGTCAGATTTTCTAAATTTTTAGCTGGCATTTAACCAACCATAGCTTAATCTCACGCTATTTAGTGTTTCCATGTAACAGTTTTTTTCATCTGTAAATTTTTTCCGCACCATAGAAATAAAATACATTGTATAACGTTTTATTTTTCCTATAATTTAATCTACAAAATCCATATAAGTCCACACGACGCTCAAATAACTATCTATCCATTTAGCATCTTCACTGCTATAATCGGCCGGCCACGCGAACCGACGGCGACGGCGGGGGCGAAGATTCGTCGGTTGCCCCGCCGGTAGCCGCGCCGCGTGCCATGTGTAGTACTTTCCCATACATTTGTTTCAGACGCCAGACACTTCACCGTTCGCGCCGCGCGAAAAATCGCAATCGCGAATTTCCCGTGGCCAAGCCGTCCGTAACAGTAATCTTGTTTTACAACGGTTTCGCATATTAACGCATCCTCAGGACTATATATATATATATATATATATATATATATATATATATATATATATATATATATATATATATATATATATATATATATATATATAATTTGATAAAATTTCATTTTAATTAATATAAATAATATCTAGAAATGTGTAAATAAGTAGAATACAAATTCCTAACCTACATAGAATATGATAATTTTTAAATATTTACACACTATACAACAACGGTGTAATATAATGGTAGCACATTACAGACGCTTTTTCCCAGCAAATATACCCCCCGCAACGCCCCATAAAGAAAAATGTATTCTAATTACTATAACGCGCTTGAAACATTTCTTATTATCTAGTACCTAGAGGTATTTTTGCCTATCCTTCCCAAATAAACCAAGAACAAAATATGAAGGGAAAATAAAACTTGTTTAATGTGGGAAGACAGATATAGATATAGGTAAAAATTAAATTATTAACGTCCCTACTACTACTGACATTATTATAATGATTCATAATGACTAACGCATGAGGTTTTTTTTAATACCATAAGATAGCAAACAAGCAGATGGGTCTCCTGATGCAGAGATAATCATCGCCTAAACAAATATGTTAATGGTTCGTTGCTATCTTGTAGCGAGTTCTAATACCACATGCATAAGTTTACCGGCTACCTTACCCTCATAACCGGAACACGACAGTGACAAGCACTGACGCTATGTGGCAGAAATAGGCAAAGCATTGATACCAGACCCGGGTGAGACAATGCGGAACTCTACCACCTAGTAGCCAAGATGGTAGTGACTCGTATAGCCAATCGGTTATATTTTACTACATGTCTGACAGAACATCAGTTGGCTTATTTTTCAAAGGAGCCAGGACCAACACGGTGAGTTATGAGACTTTTGACAATATTTCAATTACTGTTTCCATTTTATTTTTTGAAAAATTATACTCGATATATACAGGTGTGAATTTTCACGGGTTTGATTCGGCCCCTCGTCTGAACCAGCATCGAAACGGAATCGATATCGATACGTTTGGCCAATATCGTGTCTTACGAATTGCCTGGCAAAAAAGGGGATGATCTGTTCTTCAAGAGACATAGATAAACACAAATCGGATAAGGTTATTTATATCAATTAATTAAAATATTTTACAAATTATTCAGGTTAGGTTGATTTTACAATATCGACTTGCTTGTCATTGTCATGTTCCGGTTTGGAGGGTAAGGTAGTGGGTACACTCATCCATGTAGCATTGTTATCCTGCCACACGGATAGCAACGCACCATGCACATCTTTGGTGTTTATAGGAGATGGTTTCTTCTTCCATCAGGACAGCCATCTGCTTGTTTGCTTATGATATAAAAAAAAAAACATAGTAACAAATCAAAATATAATAAATCTAATAAGTTGATATCGCTTCAAAATGCCAAACTTACAGTAAAAAGACAAAAAGGGATACCTGAGACATCTTCTTTGTCGTCCGAAATGTGAAACGCTTCATAATCCTCTTTGTCCGAATCATCTACGAATGTCACCATATGCTGATTCTCCACTGGAGGAGGGGAAGGACTCGTCGCTATCACAGGCTCCTCAACCTAGAAATATTCACAAAAAAAATGATGTGGTGTCGCGGGACACCAGGTAGGAACGAACTTCCTTCGGCTAAACGGCACTACTCGCTTGTGTACGCGACTGTCGCGCCTGCGCACGTCTCATTTAACGCTTTTATTCCACGCATTTTTATTACGGTTTTACTATCACATTTTTTTCAGTTCGGTCGCGCAGCAAAATCCCTATCCCCTCCAAGCCTGCCGTAAGGAACTTCGTTCCAATAATGAATGTTACCATTTAAAGAATCAAGATCTTTACTCTGATACGTTTGTATCATATCCGGTGAATTTTAATAAAAAAATCTGTAAACTGATTGACTCTGCAGGCCATCCCTGAAACTTCACGCTAAATTGAGGTACTTTTTTAGCTCAAAAGAACAAAACTATACCTACGATTTTTGATTTTTGAAAAGGTGTACATATTTTGAAACGATGATTGAAATTATCTTTCAAATTGCATTCAACACAATTTTGACGTCTAAAATATTTTCTTAAGTACATAAAAGATGAGTTGAAAAATGTCGAAGTAATATCATAAGATTTTATTTTCAAAAAAAATGTAATTGCCAAATCCCAAATAAATCGATCGATTTTGATCCAAATTACGGTATTTAACGCAGTTTTTTTAAAAAGAAAAGCTGAATAGAGTTTTAAAACAATCGGTATATTAGCCTGGAAGTTATTTTAAAAATATTAAGAAAGTTTGCTGTAAACAACAAAATATTAATATTTGAAAAGCTATAACGTTTGAAAACTTGATTCGATTTTGGTATTTGAAATTGCACTTGACGCAGTTTTTTTAAGTACTAAAATACACCTAGTCAAAGGTCGAAAAATTATTAGTTAAAAAATTTTGAAATTATGTCGAAAAAATACTTTTCCAAAATGTTTCGTCAATGTTGAATCAAACTTGGTACCTCACATGTACCTCACACGATCCCTTATACAAACTACCCTTCAAAGTGATTCAACCCTCTCTTACAACACTGTGGACGGAGGCAGTGGTGGATCTTAAATTTAATAACCTGACCAATGCTAGCATTTCATAGCAAATCACTTCTAATCTCCCTCTCTAAAAAATCTATAAAACATGTTTACTTGTAATTGAAAAGTATTGTTTTTATGTGAATACGAGTGACCCAGAATAATGGCTCTAAACTAGTATAATATCAAATCAGTACAGAGATCAAAGGTTGGTCATAATACTGAGCAAGATGCCTTTTCCCTTTATTTTTCATAATTTGGTCATCATACTATTCAAACACAAGACGAGTTTACACCAAATAGAGAGCCAAGAAACCGCGTACCATACACTTACAAGGATAGACCAACTGCCGTTCTGACAGAGAGGTCATAACGTACGACCGATTGACTATACGTGTCAATACCGTCGTGACTACTAGATGGTAGAGTTCCCGGGTATGTAGTACCACCGCCTTACACACTCCTGGTGCAATAACAACAATGTTGTCATTGCCGTGATCCGGTTTGGAGGGTAAGATAGCCTGTAGATTTATGCATGGGGCATTGCTATCCCGCCTCACAGATAGCAACGCACCATTAACATCATGCGACGGATTCTCTTTCCATCAGGAGAGTCATCTGTTTGTTGCTATCTAATAATATATAAAAAATACATAAAAAATGTCATCATACTATTGAAAAAACACAAGACGGATTTATTTTTCATCAAACCAAAATAATAGCCAAAAAACCGTGACCATATACATACCTACACTTTACATTATTATGTTATTACCATCGTCACTAATACTACGGCAAAGTTTCGCAATTATTCGCCCGGTCGCTCGTTTCCATCGCTTTACACGCATGGCCATACATCATTAACTTTTATAGTTCCATCTTTATAAGTTTTTTTTTATTTTCTTGTAAATGTTCGAAGACAGACGGTAGGGGTATAACCGTTTATTTGTATCATATTATGATAGCAAAAAAGCAGCTGGGTATCTTGATGGAGTCGACCATCGCCTTTAGACACCAAAGATTTTAATGATGCGTCGCTATCTTGTGGCGAGGTCTAATGCCACTTGCATAAGTTTATCGACTACCTTACTCTCAAAACCGGAACACAACAGTGACAAGCACTGACCCTATTGTGGCAGGCAGACCCGAGCGAGATAATGTAGAATTAACTACCACCTACTAGTCACGATGGTAGTGACTCGCGTATCCAATCAGTCGCCTTTAACTATTCTTCAAAGAAGCTTAGGACCAACACAGGCAAATGTGCCTCTTCTTGATTTTAGGGTTACCAAATTGAAAAATATTTGGTTTAGATGTTTTTGTAGGAGATAAATAAAACAGCGTTATGTAAAAATCACAAATTTTTAAATTTATTTATTGACAAATTTATCCATACTAATATTATAAATGAGAAAGTGTGTGTTTGTTTGTCCGTCTTTCACGGCAAACGGAGCGATAAATTGACGAGATTTTTTAACTGTAAATAGTTGAAGGGATGGAGAGTGACCATATGCTACTTTTTGTCTCTTACTTTACACAAGCGAAGCCGCGAGAAATTTCACTAAAAGGTCTTAAGGATGTAAAAAAATAACTAGGTACATATTAATTACATGAACGATCGGATTAAAAGTCAAATAGCTGCGGCTCATGCTTGGCCACATTTACCAGCCATGACGGAATTTGTAAAAATACAGGAGTTTTATTTTCTCCATATTTAATTTTTAAGATTTTTGGATCCTGAGTTTTTGTAGCGAAAAATAGTATAGCCCGTAAAATATAGGGCATGTGGCCACCTCACACAGCGGTAACGTCGACACCTTTCAGTTAGGTGGCTAACTTACCTTACTTATTTTTAATATTACATGTACCTATAAGCAGATATCAATAAGACCACGCCCTTCTCATACAGTCTATATTTATAAGATTATAAAAAAAATACATGAAACACATTCTAAATCTAAAAATACAGGAGCTTTATTTACTCATATTTAATTTTTAAGATTTTTGGGATCCTGAGTTTTTGTGGCGAAAAATAGTATAGCCCGTAAAATATAGGGCATGTGGCCACCTCACACAGTGGTGATATGATTGACACCTTTCGGTTAGGTGGCTCACTTACCTTACTTATTTTTAATATTACATGTATGTATAAGCAGATATCAATAAGACTACTCCCTTCTCATACAGTATATTTATAAGATTATTAAAAAAATACCTGTTCCTGTTCTTGTGCTATTTCCTGTTTCATCTTCTTTAGTTCAGCTTCGAGAAGCTCATTGAGTGTTGCAGCAGGAAGTTGGTCGATAAACTGGTACGGGTCATCTAGTTAAATATAATTACAATTATTATGTACTAGCGGTTGCCAACGACTTCGACCGCGCGGATTTCGTTTACTCCGCACAGCTCCTCCCCCGTAGGTGATAGCGTGATAATATATAGCCTATATGTTGACCCGACCTGTTAATAATATTCATGCAAAATTTGAAGTCAATCCATGCAGTACTTTTTGAGTTTACCCCGGACATACATACAGACGAACAGACAAAAAATCTAAAAACTATATTTTTGGCTTCGATATCGATTGTAGATAGTTTTGACTTTCCTACGATTTTATTATATGTATAGATTTCACACAGATTTTATAAATGTGAATATAATACTTTAATAAGGATCCCATGTTGATACGTGCTCTTTTTAACTGGTATAAAATCGGAGGTTATATATTTAATATGCATGTATAATTAGCTGCAGCATGCAGCTCGCTATATTATAATTTTTTTGGGGAATCCCGCGGAATCACCTTATTTTTCCAGGATAAAAATTAGCCTACGTGCTATTCCAAGTCATCATCAACCTGTGTGCCAAATTTCATTCAAATCCTTTTAGTAGTTTTTGCGTAATTGAGTAACAAACACCCATCCAACCAAACATCCAATCTTTCGCATTTTTTTGTTATAAGACAACAAACAAGCAGATGGGTCTCCTGATGGAAAGAGTTTACCATCGCCTATAGACACTATCTATCTTGCCTTCCCTTGGAACACGACAGTGACAAGCACTGACGCTCTTGCGGCAGGAAAAGCTAAGGCGGTGGTACTAATGCAGATGGTAGATAATGCAGAACTCTACCACCTAGTAGCTACGATGGTAATGACTCGTACAGCCAATCAGTCGCTTTTTACCACCAGCCTGGCAGATCGACAGTTGGCCTATTCTTTAAAGGAACCCGGGACAAATATGGGGAAAATATTAATATAGATTCCCGCAAGATAACATGACACCTGGCTCGTTACTCGATACTCCCCTAGGTTCTCGTGCGGCGCCCCGCCGTCGCCGTGTAGGAACAATTAAATAATAAACCTTAAAAACAGCAAAGAAAAACATCGACACGCGGGATTTGAACCTGCGACCATTTCCCTAAAGCCGGGACGCTCTTCCGCTGAGCTAGTGTGACAGGCTCGAGGCGGCGAAATTCTTCTTTGCTATATGATCGATTACGTCGATTGTGTGGCGTGTCGATGTTTTTCTTTGCTGTTTTTAAGGTTTTTCCAGATTCCCAAGCACGGGGTGAGTGCTATAACACAAAAATAATTAAATAATAGTTATTTATGTATGGTGATCTGTTTAGGTGTCCAAGCGCGGATTAGTAGTTTGTTCACCAAGGCGAGAAAATGACCGATATCTTACGAGAGTGTAGTTTGAGGCCCGAAGCGCAGCTGAGGGCCTCAATACACTCAAGTTAGGTATCGCATTTTCTCCCGAGTGATATATACTGCTTTATACTACACCCATGAGGATAATAAAAACATTTTAGTTAAAATTTATATTAAAATTATTACAATTATTGAAACTCAATGTTATTTTCCTTTTGAGGAATGCCGAAAGTTTTTTATATTCCGCAATATTTATATCATTCTTGGCCAACATTGTAGTTTTTAACATGGAATATATACTCCATAGGATACTTGGCTTATATTTTTGAGCATTTTATTCGACAAAATGTAATCACTAGGAATATTAATAGGTATAAGGCTTTCGACAAAACATATTTTGAAAATATCTATTAACACAAATGATAAATAAGAAAATATCAATTAATACAACACAAATGCTGTAAAACTACAGTTTAATCTCATAAATCCTGCATTCAGTTTTAAAGGACACCTACTATACTATGCTATAACTACTATGCTTTAAATAAATACGCCCTACATCTTCACAATTATTAGGCCATATCTTAGGAACTACTTAACCAATTTTAATAAAACTTGCACTGTTCCCTGAATTCAAATACACACCAATAAACAAAAAAAATATAATCCAAAAAACAAAGAGTTGAATGCACAAACATACATCACAATAAACATACACCAATAAAACATTATATCACATGGAAATACAATTACAGTTCCAATCTAAATACATATGTGTCAATTCAATTTGATAAACTGCTTTTTTAAGTCGGTTAAAATAGGGAAGACGTCCATCGCCTAGTTCGCGCCCGTTCGAAGGATTTCCTCTTAATAAAACTTGTAAATATGTAATTAACACAAATGAGATCAAAAGTCATTTCTGCCAATACCTAATGTATAAGAGGCAAGCACTCACAGAAAAAAGTTCCTTCCATGCATGCCTACCATCCTTTCTGTTTAGAAAAAATAGTTAATGTCAGCCGTTCAACATAAGAGTGTGGACGGGTGAAATATTTTGGTAAAGAATAGTGAACAGCAATGCATTTGGCAATGGCATAATTTACTCATTAATTAGTGTGAAATTTAGTATACATAGCTGTTACTAGATCTTAATAATTAAAAAATATATAAAAATAATTATGAATTTGCTTGGTTTTTTAATGTTAGCAGTTAAAATAAGGTTGATGTGAATTACTTTACCAAATTTATAAATCTTACACTGTGTCCACAACGGACTCTAACTCATCTATCTATATTTTAGTTGGTTGTTTATTTTTATGTGATGAAATGTAAAAAATACATTGGGTTTATGTATATTTCAATGTTATCAGTTAACATATTGTAATGACTAATTTGCGTCTATTATATATTATTATGACTGTAGAAAATTATACATGTGCCAATACCTTGACAGACACTGCTAACTACATCTTGTTCTTGGACAAATTCCTCCCATATTTTCTGTTCTCTTTGCTTTATACGTTCTCTTCTAGTAGTCTTCCAGGCTTGCTCCAATTCTTCAGGTTCTACAAACTAAAATGTGATATTTATTTAATACCACAGTCTCAAATAAGACCCACGTGTGAAACTTTATAAAAATGTGAGTACACCTACCTCCCTCAGAAACTAGACAACATAGAAGCAACCCACAAAAGATTTATCAAGTAATTTGTAGTATATACCAACACATAAAAAACCACACAACTATTGCAACTAAAGAGATTTTCATACCCATAGAGATAACTGTACTTCAAATACATAAATAATTAGTATTGTGTGAGTCCCAAAGGCCTTATACTGGTCTCCCCTATTCACTTTTTACCCCGGAGGGCATCACTTATGCCAGTAATAGAATCTCTTACGTCCATTCTTTGGATTCCATAAACAGCCAAATCAGTGGATGCTCAGGCTCCTTGTCATATACAGGGAGGGGCGAGCAAACTTCCACTCTCACACTTCACACTCTCCAAGAATTCTACCATCTAGTAGTCACAATACTTC
This sequence comes from Apodemia mormo, assembly GCA_036924255.1. Classification (NCBI taxonomy): domain Eukaryota; kingdom Metazoa; phylum Arthropoda; class Insecta; order Lepidoptera; family Riodinidae; genus Apodemia; species Apodemia mormo. Next base: position 2,303,938 of record JAUPFN010000012.1, on the reverse strand, counting down.
ATAGTGTACATTTAAAGTATATTTTTAAAGGGGGGGGCCGAGACCAGAATGGGTAGACTACTGGACTGATTTTAAAAATTTTGACTAATATAAACTACTCAACCATTGTAAAAAATTTGCAGGGAAATTGTAGTAGGTAAATCACTTTCAAAAGGCCCCTCCTCATGCCATTTTTTGGGGTCTTGGATCAAGGAATGTGATGCCATAAAAGTGTAAATACACCCAAAAACCAAACCATATTTTATCATTCTGTAAGCAAATATTTATAAATAAATATATTTATTATTTGTAAAATATATTTGAAAAGTAAATTATATCTTGGTATAGTCCCAAGAAGCAATACATAAATGTCACTATCTATAAAAAGAAAAAACAAAAGGCTTTCGTCTAAATCTAAGTCATACATATAACTATAAGATTTCTTTTTTATTTTTTACATAATTATTGTATACATTGTACACATAAAAAATATAAATTTAATTCAAAGCAATCGAAAATGAATATGCATGCTAACGTAAAGCGGAATAGGCCAATAAATAAACTAGACATAAGACCTTTATAACCCTATTTCTTGCAAATAAAATTAATTAAATTAAATTAAACTTAAAAATTACATTCCCTTAGTGTTTGAAATCCACTAAAAATAGCAACCACTTTATACAAAGACTACACAATACAGCTGGTACTAAATACTGTCAAGTGAATTATGATGGTCGTCAAATAATGAAATTTTATTACAGATAATATAACATTTATAGTGTGGTGTAAGAAATTTATCAAAGAATGTATGTGACTAACTTTGACGTGCCAAAATAGACTATTTTAAACATGTGAAGATTTAAAAGGAAACGGATTGTGGCCTCCAGAGACCAAATGGTGGCCAAACGAATGCACACTTACGTATGGCTTGGTTTAAAGCTTGCGGGGAACAGCTAGTTATAAATACCATTATTTTAAACAGTAATCTTACTCAACTTAGTACCTACTACCATTCTTAAAGGGCAATGGGCCCACCTCTCGTTCCCACCACTGTAACTTTTGTAAATCACAATCAACAGCGGCAACTGTCCTGATAACCTCTGAGTTGCGAGCTCAGGGTGCCCTGGGGAAAAGCCAAGCTGTCTTGGAACCCGCAACGAAATTAATCAGAAGTGTATAGGAGGAGTAGGAAAATACATCCAGTTTCTACTTAGTACTACCAGTGCCACAATATTTGCAAATAATAAGGATGTACCAAAAAACACATTTCCGGCTGGCACACTAACTACTAATTAGGCACACCACTCTCTGGCAATCTAATCTGAAAAAACTGTCAATGGTAAGAAGTATCTATGTAGCACCTCTTACAATCATATTCTTGGTTGTTTCCTTGATACAACTTGTATTGACTTGAATGAAGAACATTAATTTACCCAGCTACTTGTGAAACACAAAAATAAATCATTTTCTTAACTGTCAATAGCTTTCTACATTTTTAACACTAGTACAAGCTATTAATTGAGACTGAGTGAAGCAATTTTGGGGAAATATCGTATACTTAAAGGTGTCATAGAAAATGTATAGTCCGTTTGTAATAGGGCATGTTCACATATTGCAGTACCTAGAGGTCTTAAACTTATCATTTAAAGTGATGTGGTAAGTAACCGTATAATAATTTTATATTCAAAGGATCGCCAGGATCCAGAATCTTACATTAATAAATTTACAGGGATGATTACTTACTTTCATTTCAGTTAGCGTAGTTTCTGGCATAAAAGAAAATCCTCTTACACAAGTATTCATGGTAATTATCAAAAGTGTTAAATTATAATAAATAGCAATAATTCTCCAAAAGTAAAATTCAAATTGACAAAGCTTGTTTACTTTTTGTATTTCCCTGGCAACGATAATTGACAACTACGAACTCCGAACTACGAAGTACGAACTGACAAACGTCAAACAGCTGATAAATGACAACTGAGCAATTTTGACAACCGGATGTATCGTTCGGATACATTGGCAAAGTAAAGTGACACTCCACTTATATATTAAAGTTCTTATACTAAAATATCTATAAAATAAAATAGACGAGATACTTGTTCTTATTGCTTTTAATTTATATTGGCGGTGGGAACAATTCATGTTTTCGAGATAAAAAGCAGTCTGTGTAGTTTAAGTAGGGAGATCTCTCTCTTATTAGCCACGGCGGCAATGTTCGTTTAATATTCAAAGTTTGGCGCAATAACTTTCCAAGTGATACGAAATACTAAATATGTTATTAGACTTATACTTAAATATTAAAATATTTAACTAACTAACTAATATTTAACCAAATTTTTTGGTTATTATAAGTAGGTGTGTGAATATTTCCATGATAAGTAGATATCAAAGAATTTAGTACTCTCTACGAGAGAAGATCTGTAACTACATAGAAAACAGAAAAAATATTATTGACATCAGCCTATAGCCATACCAAGGAACTTATATACTATAACTGGAATTGTTACAAAGCAATATTTGAAAAATAAAAATGTACTTTATCTCATTACTCATAAAGTTGACATTTGTTTCTTACTTAACAGAGGGGAAAAACGTTCTGAGCAAGACAACGACATGAGTGGATGTTGTCCCTTTCTTGCAATTGCCAGTATAAATAAAACTATCCAGATGGTAGATTTTTACATATTCAGTAATCATTAAATACTTTTTATTCATACACGTTGATAAATAAATTAGCATAAAATGTATTGTAATTAACACAGTGAGTTCTAAAATGTGCTTATTTTAATTATTACGTAATTACTTATGCAATGCAAAAACTGTTTCTCAAATTAGTAGAATTACTTAGTAGTAATTTGCAAACTACGCATGGCCGCACTTATATATGGCGATTGGCGCTTTATTTAGTAGAAAGAGACACACTCCACTCATGTCGTGGTACTCTTCGGAATGATTTTGAAGCGCGTGTAAGCATTCCGGGTAGAATATAACTTCCTTGAGCCATACATTTTTAACTAGCGCCACAGTTCTGACCCAGTAAAATTAATTACAATTGGCGGCAATTTCAAATTATTACATAAGTTAAGAACTTTAATTACCTACCTATTTATTATAAAAACAGAAAAAAAGACTATCACGACATTAATAGTCTTTTCAATTTCCCGCTACGTATGTAGATAAGGAAGTTACTGATTTTGCCCCGATCGTTTCATATCTTTTAAACGGCTAGAACGCAGTTGGTGGCATTCCATTGGATTTCACTCAACTTAGACTTCCTGAAAATTTAAACCAAGTTAGCCTAGGAGATTTTAATATATTTTGACAAAAAACCCCAGAAAATTTGGCAAAAAGTATTTCCTTAACATAACTTTCAGATTAATGTACCGACTTGAGTACAAAAAGTAATCAGCTGTATTCTTCAAAAAACTACTTCTAATGCACAAATTGCATCAAAATCGGTTTACCCGTTTGGGAGTAATCGTTTACGAAAATTTTTGAAAAAAGTGTGTTTTCGACTTCGAAATTTTTCAACCAATCATTTTTTGGTGTTCTACGATATTTTTGTGCTAAAATAACGTCGAATGCTGTTTCAAAAATCTAAATCGAAACACATTTTCAAAAGTTACAGCTTTTCAAATATTAAAATTACGTTGTTTTTAGCAAACTTACATATAATATTTTTGAAATATCATTCAGGCTAATATACCGATTGACTTAAAAATTTCATCAGCTTCCTTCTATTTATCTTTAAAACACTGCGTCAAATACTGTCAGTTAGATCAAAATCGGTTAATTTGTTTGGGATTTATCACTGTGGAAAGTTTTGGAATTAATGTTTTTTGACATTGCTTCGAAATTTTTCAACATACCTATCGATTATTTAGCTAAAGCAATATTTTAGATCTCGAAAATTGGATTGAATGCCATTTGATAGATCAAAATCGATCATTGTTTCCAAAATATACAGCTTTTCAAAAATCAATATACTGTCATTTTTTTAAAAATATATGTTTGAACTCAAAAAATCTATGCTTATAGTTTTTACTCTTTTGAGCTTAAGTTAGCGGGAAGTTTCAGGGATGGCCTGCAGGGTCAACCACTTACACGTTTTTGATTTCTTAAGGGATTGGGACTGGAGATTGTAATGTTACTATATTAATTCACAGAAATAATTGCTCATTTTGAAATCTGTTTGTATGTAAGATTGACCTCATGTACGGCGATAAAAATTTGATTATTTCGTTGGAATAAATTAATACGATTACGTTATGTTTCATGCAGCAGTATGTGTTAATAGGGCACGTTGAACAATTGTCTGATTACAGAATCATAATCTTAAATCACGATATCGTATTCAGTACACCACATTTTTTCTGACTTAATTCTCAAAACAAAATTTTCTTTAACAGACATGTAACACAATTAATATCATCAGTCATCAGTCATCACAATAATTGCCTTGCGTAGTAGGTCAACTATGTATTTTTTATAATATAGCAAACAAGGAGATTGCTTCTGATGGAAAGAGATAACCATCGCCTACAGACATCAAAGTTGTTAATGGTACGTTGCTATTCCGGTGGCGGGGTCCTTAATGCCAAATGCATAAGTTTACTGCCTATTTAATCCTCCAAATCGGGATATGACGGTGACAAGTACTGCCGCTATTGCGGCAGAAATAAGTAAAGCGGTGGTAACATACTCGGGCCTATCAATGGAATACTTTACCACCTAGTAGTCACGATGGTAGTGATTCGTATAGCCAATAGTCGCTTCTTACGAATTGCCTGGCAGATGGTCTATTCTACAAAGGGAGCCTGGACCAAACCGGGGGAAACAAATAGAAACATGACAATTAGTACCTATTATATTTTATTACTATCGCCATCTCTTGTAAATTACAAAAACTTATAAGGCATATTGGGTAAACTTCATCAAACATGTTGTTACTACTAACGCCATCTGTAAAGATATTCGGTAACATATACCTACCTAAATAAAAATTGGTACAGTGCGTGTCGGGCCACGCGCAATATAGGGTTCCGTAGTTTGGATAGCTTTTTTTATCAACTTATGCAATTACAATTATATATTTATTTTATTTATGCAGTATTTTTTTTTTCTTTGTTTATTCATATTTAAAACACTTTGTATACAAATTATACGAGTACAGATATTCACTGTTGTACGTAGATGATAAATACCTATACACCTATATACTTTCTCACAAACAGCTGATTACGGTAGTTTTCCAATACAACCAATGCCACCTAAAAGCGGGTTGCTGAACTAAAGAGACAAGCGTGATATTTCAAAAAGTCATTAAAAGTTCTGGTGTTTATCGATAGATGGAAAAACTAAAAAGTATCACCGCTATGTCGGTCGGAGTGGGGGGTGTTAGGTTTTTTCGTTACGGAATTTCTGGATTCGGTCTCCACGCTCAAGGCCCGCGATAGAAGCTATGCAATAGCTTAAAAATATTTTTCAAGATTTTATGTTACCACTTTGTTGAAGTGACTAATATGTATATTTGTGTCAAATCACAGGTTTAGATTAACAAGGATCTCTGAGCTATCGTTCGGACGGACGGACGGATGGACATACCTAGCGAGACTATAAGTGTTCCTAGTTTACTTTGGATCCCTAAAAATAAAAATTGATACATTAAAGGATACTCTGATTCATTTAAAAAACACTATTTTCAATTTTTATTAGGCAGAAAAACTTCGCGAATCAACCAATGATATTGTTATTAAGGTACAACTGCCTTTGGCTGATCAAGGAATCAAACAGGTTGACGCCTAAACTAAAATCACAGTCTCGGAGATATTTTTTGGAATGTTAAGATTTTTACAGCATGCTTAAACCTAAATAGGTACTTGTCTGATAACTTAAACTTTCTACCTCCAAAACATAGGAAAGTATAGACTCTGCAGAAATCCGAAACAAAAAGAAGTAGGGACGTATACGTAAAAGGGAATTGTTTAAACGAAGTGAGATTTAAGAAAACTGCATATACCTACCTACCTGCCTGCTAGAAATGTTCGAGGCAGTCGTGGTAATAAATCGTTGCAATCATTGACATATTACAATCCATACTAATATTATAAATGCGAAAGTAACTCTGTCTGTGTCTGTCTGTCTGTCTGTCTATCTGTCTGTCTGTTACGCTTTCACGGCCAAACCACTGAACCGATTTGGATAAAATTTGGTACAAATATAGTTTGAGACCCAAGAAAGGACATAGGATAGTTCTTATTCCGGAAATCCCACGGGAACGGGAACTATGCGGGTTTTTATTTTAGATTTTTTTCCACGCGAACGAAGTCGCGGGCACAGCTAGTTAGACATATTTACAAAATATGGGGCCAACTAGCGACACGTAACAACAGTTACGTGTCGCTGCAATTCAAAGCAGTATGAACCATTAAAATTGTTTTTCAACCGACGAAAAAACGGAGGTTATCAGTGTGACATGTATGTATGTAATCTTGTTGGAATTGAATAATATTTGAGTATAATGGACTATTAAGGCGCGCAAGCACATGTAGGTACTAAGTTTCGCATATTTATATATTTATATGTCTGTATGTTAGTTCACAAATTTTTTTGGAAATTAAAATTCATATCGAAATAATTCTTTTTGATTTATTAGATTAATCGCCTCTGTGGTCTAGCGGTCCGGTGTCAGTGGTGATTACATGAGGTGCCGAGTTCGATTCCCGGGTCAGGCAATTCAAAAATGTGTTTAATCAGATTTCTGATAAAACCAACTTTTCGGGATTGGCAAAATGCCTGGACGGCGATAGGCTTACTACCTATCATATTGTGGGACTAGTGTTTTCGGCTAATTGTGAGTGCACTGGTTATAGGGTGCCTGCCTCTTCACGGATACGGGCGTGAAGATCCTTTTTTATATTTTAACTCAGGAAACAGACCAAGTTTCCTCACAATCGATTTAGCAGTTTTTGATACATGGACTACAGAAAAATACGCGCCTAACCAACGCAAATATCTTAGTAGCGTACTGATGACTAGCGGCCTTAAAACATGGACATATCTAAAAATCTAAGTCTCAGTAAGGGGGCGTCCACAAATTACGTGAGATGTTTAAGGGGGAGAGGGAGTCGAGTCAAATCTCATCTAATCTTACGTTGGGGAGAGGGGGGGGGGTCTCGGCAAATATTACGCAATTTTTGAAACAGAAAAAAATATACTATTTTGGTCCATTATCCAGATTGTACATCCTTAAAATTTAATCTTAAGCGTAATCGTAATACGATTAAGATTATTCACTAATTCGTTCGAAAGAAGATAATTTCATTCATACTTCGACGCTGTACATTACTACTGATTGCCAAACCATCATATTTGTTTTATACCAAATAGTTCAATTTAATCTGAATTTACGGTACATGTAGCCCGTCCTTTAATTTCGCGCCACTATCAGAGGAGTAGACATTCTTTTTTTAATCGCCGTAATTACGATTTAAGTATTCTATTGTTAAATTGTTATGACATTACTCAGCAATATTAATTACTAGTCTTAACTAGTCGTAAATAAAATCACGAAGCAATTTTTTTTCTTTTTATAATAAAAACCCAACGCGTTTACATATTTAAGAAACCCAAATTTTGAAAAATGTCACGTGAGATTGGGGGATGGGGGAGGGGGTTGAATAAATTCTCACGACATCTCACCAAGGGGGGAGGGAGGGACAGAAAATTAAAAAAAACACCTCACGTAATTTATGGACGCCCCCTAACAGTTCGGAGTGTGATGGTATTGTGTTAACGCCGCTGTGTCTCGGATGAACTTGTCCGTAACAATTATCCCTAGATATAAGATATAAGTAAAATGCAGCGGTGGAATCACACCTAACTTTTATCTTCTATCGTAACCGGATCGTGGTGTTGTGGTAAAACGAAAAGAAACCGACGTGATGACTGTTTATACTTTTTTATATCACTGAGACCTCATTTCGTCAACTCGTGGCAAATGATGGTAAAAATACAGGTGAACGCGGTTATCACACAAAAGATAAAGTATCTACCTCATAATAATAGGTACAATTATGGCTTATATCGCAGCCACTAATTGCTATCTCGAGCATACTTAATCATACTTACCAGCAATAGTATACCATTAACATAACATCTGTTTTTCTCAGTTAAGCCGAACGCTTTTCGTGGACTTTTCCACTACCTTCCCGCTACCTTCCCACTTTCTTCCCACTTTCTTAGCGTAGCGTAGCGTAGCGGGAAGGTAGTTAAAAAGTAGGGAGAAGGTAGCGCGAAGGCAGTGGAAAGGTAGGAGTGAGGTAGAGGAAAGGCATTCCCGGAGTGCTACTGTTTTTTTCTGGATGAAAGATACCATATGACTTTGTGCTACTGAAAACGTGTACATAAAACTACATGATGATCGGTTAAGTACCTGGTAAAACAATTAAATATTAAAAGAAATAAATAACAAGAATGCGTTCTTAAATAAACTGCACAAAATGTAATTTGAAAATCAAGCATACGTAAATAATTCGCCCTACATCTATACTGATATTTGGAGGATAAGATTTGGAGGATAAAGAAATAAATATCACCGATGATAATGCACCCTTAAATAAACTACACAAGAACAGAAACAATTAGTCCATATTAAAAGGATTAAAACATGGATAATGTATCAAACAAACTACACAATATGAAATTTGAAAGTTAATCATATAAATTCGTCATATATAAACACATCTGTACTGATACTCGGAGGTCTTTGAACGTAGGCAACTTTTGTCGACAAGGGCTGAAGCAATCAGTCTTAAGTCCTAATATTAAAAGGATATGAATGGATGGATAATGTATCTTCAAACAAATTGAACAGTATGAAACTTAAAAGTTAAGTACACAAATAATTCGTCTTGCAGATCTGTTCTGATACTTGGAGGTCTTTGAACCAAGGATTATAATGAGGATAATATTTATACAGAATATAAATAAAGGTATTATCCGTCGACACGTAACAGCAGTGCTTGGCAGCGCGCCACTCTTCACACGAAGCCCCGTGAGTCAGAGACGAGGCTCAGAGCGACTGCGCGATCGATAGCAAACCCCCACGCCTCTAGTGCACACGAAAACATCGTACGTGATTATAAAGTCAATTTCAAAGGTATCTACCTCAAATTAGTGCAATAGTGGTTGTTAAATAGTTGTATTGTGTTATACAAATGCCGGGTGTGCCGTGGGTGCTCGTGTTGTGAATTAATTCTGGTAGGATGGCTTCCAAGGTGCTGGTGCCGACTGGTCCATTCACGAAACTTCAGGTAGGACACTTTATATCTAATTATTAATCATTAATGTGTCATTAATTCCATTCAAGTTGCGATAAATTAGTACTCTTTTCTTTGTCGATCGCACTATCTATGTAAGTACTAAAACATTGAAGAGTCGAGATATTGCTTTGTGTTTGAAAGTGCTTATCTATAAAAGAACTTGGACGAGTGGTTGGCCACCGTTAGAGCTTAGGTTCGATTCTCAACTGGGACTAATATTGTGTGATAAGCATACATGCTTGTAGTCCTGGATTTGGGTGTTTATTAAATATATTATTATGGTATATGTATTCCTATAATTACTTGTATCATTGACTAATATCCATATTATCTTGAACAAGTAATTTGCTTCTATTTTGGAATTAAAACAGTTCCTGTCATTTGTCTTACAATATATTATTTATATTAATTAATTAATCCATACTATCCATACTAATATTATAAATGCGAAAGTAACTCTGTCTGTCTGTTACGCTTTCACGGCTAAACCGCTGAACCTATTTGGATAAAATTTGGTACAAATATAGTTTGAGACCCAAGAAAGGACAAAGGATAGTTCTTATCCCGGAAATCCCACGGGAACTGGAACTATGCGGGTTTTTATTTTAGAAATTTTTCCACGCGAACGAAGTCGTGGGCACAGCTAGTAATATTATAAATGCGAAAGTTTGGATGGATGTTTGTTATTCAATCACGCATCATCAAAAACTACTGAACGGATTTAAATGCAATTTGGCACACAGGTAGATGATAACCTGGAATAGCACATAGGCTACTTTTTATCCCGGATAAATTAATCAGTCCCGCGGGATTCACCAAAAAATAATAATGCAGCGGGCTGCACGCAGCAGCTAGTATTAAATATATAACAAATCATTTTTTTTCGAGTTTTTTTATAGTTTATAGTATATATATATAGTATATTTATTATAGTATATATATACTATAATAAATATACTATATATATTATATAATATATATACTATATATACTATATATATATATATATATATATATATATATATATATATATATATATATATATATATATATATATATATATATATATATATATATATATATATATATATATATATATATATAGTATATTTATTATATATATAGTATATTTATAGTTTATAGTATATATATATAGTATAGTTAGTAGTAGTATTTTTAGGCAATAACTTACAAGGTCATTTTAGGCAATATCTTTAGACAGGTGAATTAGTGGATTACTCGTAATTGTATGCATTAACGAAATGTTACACGCGAATTCGATTGTGTTACCCAAAATCGTTACTTACTGTAGCTTAACTAGGTAAAAGATAGCCTATAGCCTTTCTCGGAATGTGGCTATTATTCAAAATAAGAATTTTTAAATACAACTAGTTCATCCAGAGATGGACGCATTCAAACTATATTTTATTCAATTAAAGCTACAACTTTATGATCTCAGTATCGAGTTATCGACAAGGTTTGTCTCACCTCTTACTTCCAAATCTTGCGTCTGTTCTTCAATTTAATTTTTTTATAAAATTTCTTTTAATTTTATAACATTTAAGCATTAGCTAACGTACATATGTAACTGCATACATAAGTGAAACAATAAAACTTTTGTAATATATATATTTAAACTGATAAAATATATTGACTATCTACTTACTAACAATGCTCTTTGTCTTACTATGTTAAGCTTTTATCTGTTTCGTATTTTCCCTTTGTTCATAACTTTCTTTTTCTTTCTTATCAGCGCAGGGAATTATTACCTTTTACCATTTAATTTCTTATTACATATTATTTTATTGATAAGTGAAATTTTTAATTAAATTAAAAATATATATTTTAATTTTCCCCCGAGTGGGTCCGGGCTTCTTCAAAGCATAAACCAACGACATAAAGCATACGTGATTACAACCACCATTAACATCTTTGTTGTCTATGGGCGATGGTTTCTCTTTCCATCAGAAGAGCCATTCTACCACGCCGTATGAAAATTCTAAATTTATATTATTTTTGGGATTTTCTTAAAATTATAATAAAAAACACTTCGATTTTTTTATAGTATAAGATAGCAAACAAGCAGATGGGTCTCTTGATGGAAAAAGTTAACCATCGCCTATAGACACCAAAGATGTTAATGGTGCGTTGCTATCTTGTGGCGAGGTCTAATGCCACATGCATATGTTTACCGGCTACCTTGCCCTTCCTCGACTCCTTTGAAGTATCAACAAACTGACATTCTGTCACACAGGTCGTAAAAGGCGACTGATTGCGAGTCACTACCATCATGATTCATGGCTATTACGTGGTTGAGTTTTGCATCGTCTCGCCCGGGTCTAGAACCACCGCCTTACCTATTCCTGTAATGGAATAGGCGTGATAAAAATTATATCAATATAATTTTTATCACGCCCGTGGGATATCCCGTGGGATCTTCAAAAACTTTAAATCACGCAGTGGACTGCAGGGCACTGCTGATATTCAATATTCCTGTTGGCCAAGGTCCTTCATACCTAGTCCGTGTAAAAAAGATTACAGTGCTAATTACATTCATTGTTCGCGTTATATTACAATTTAGAAAACTAGCGACTGTCAGCTCTTGAGTAGCTATTATACAAAGTGCTACTAAAGTGCGACAATATAGGTTTAATTTTACATACGGGTTTCACTAGTCCATATCAATACTTCGTACTTAGATAAATAATTGTGCTTGACTAGATACCGCCGACGTACTTGTCAAATGTGGCAACAAATACTACGCCGAAACCGGCGTACCCGATTCAGTCACCAATCACAATGCGAGCTCTAAGAGCACACTACTCACTATTATCCACTTGCACACTGTCATATTACACACACTACAATATTGAGTTGCCGCATTCACGGAGTAGTTGGTTTTAGATAGTGCGGTATCTTGTCAAGTGCCGCGATACCAATTACTTATGACTTCGTAGTAGTAAAAAATATATTTTTACTTAAAATAAAAAAATCTAATTTCAAACAAACTTATTCGTTATTATATCATACAAATTTGAAACACCTTTGCAATATTTGATTAAAATTAAGTGCAGGTGTCGTTACGCATGATTTGTTATCGTTTACGACACCATTGTCTTGAGTCAGCGTGGTAATAGATTTTAAGTGGCTGGATTACAATTTCATTGTTCTCGGTATAGTACTAGTTTGTTTTGAATGAATTACAATGCTTTCAGTTTTTACACAACGTTAGATTAACAGAATAAAAAGCGTGTGTAAAAATTATCAAATATAAATAATTATCTTGTGTCTAAACTACTGAGTTTCTCAGGTTACTTTTTTTGTGTGCAGTCTACAAAAAATATTTTTGCGTACGAACTACAAAAATATTTTTGTGTGCGGCTACAAATAAATATTTTGCATGTGGATTACAAAAATATTTTTGTGTGCGGAATACAAAAAATATTTTTGTGTGCGGGCTACAAAAATATTTTTGTGTGTAGGCTACAAAAATATTTACAAGACGCTATGTCAATTAACCGCTTACACCACCAGCCACTTTCGCATTTTTTTCTAAAAAAACACGGGCCGTTACGAGCACACTTCCGAGTCCGTTACGGTGGACCGTGGTCACAAAAATGGTTTATGAGTTGATTAGATTGAATCCGATACTGTAAAGCGTATATTTTTAAGAGGTCTTGAGAACTGCAATACACGTTGGTGTGAGAATAGTTTAATTTAAATGGTGTAAGCTACAAAATAATTCAGGTGTAACACGACACTTTGAGAAAAATATGATTATTCAAAAAGTAAATCGATGACCTATGCTTTTATATTTTTTTTTTATATAATTGGTAAACATATAGATGCGACTAAAAATAAATAACATATATTATAGTACAAAAATATTTATTTACATAGGTGTTAATATATTTTTTTTCATAATACGTAGTTTTTTCGTAATTTTTAAACAATTTATTTCTTTTTAAATTTTACAGCTACGTTAATTTTTTTTAATATTGTTTAGGATATTCACATTCACATCATATGATTTTTTTGAGATCATAGATGTCAACACTAAAATTTACGAAAATAAATAAAATAGGTACCATCATATCATACCCAAAGTGCTGATATTATCAATTTGGTCGTTAACGGAAAATATGTTATATTATTTGATATTTACGGTTTTTTTGACAAAATTATTATTTAAACTGTTAGATCTTGAACTAATCTTGATTTTAAATAAAGTTTACTTGTTGATTAATATGCCAAACACTTTTAAATTAACCCCTATCATAAACTACAATCAACACATAACACAGCATGAATCAAAAATCAAAATGGCGGACTAATTTCTTTTATTTTTCCCCAAGATCGTACTTGAAAAAAGAGTGCTAATTTGATGTTATTTTGTGCAATGTTACGTTCGATAACGATAAAATACCATAGACTATTGTATTAAAACTGGTAAATAGTGAAAATATTGTTTTTTTTATGAAGTTAGCGTTTATATTTTTGTGTACGGGCTACAAAAAATATTTTTGTGTGCATGCTACAAAAAATATTTTTGCGTGCGGGCTACAAAAATATTTTTGTGTGCGGAATACAAAAAATATTTTTGTGTGCGGAATACAAAAAATATTTTTCAGTGCGGGCTACAATAATATCTCCAAGACCCTATGTCAATTAATAAAGGATATCGTTTCCGTTTGTATAATTTGTGGCCCTGGTACGAAATTTAACCGTAATTCTGATTGTTAAAGCATAAATATTAGACAAATTAAATGATAAAAAAGCGGCCAAGTGCGAGTCGGACTTGTGCACGAAGGGCTCTGTGCCATCATCTATAAAAGGAAATCACGTTTGTTAGTTTCTAACTGCTTATTAAGATTGAGTAAAAACTTGCTTAAAAATTACGTTTGTTGTATGGGTATGATATTTACTTTATTTTTATTTAACTATTTATTTTGAAAGGTAATATACAATTAAATTTTCTGTGAAAATTTTAAACGTCTACCTGTTATATGTAGTTATTAATATTAAGCAAAAAAAAAATACGAAAAAACGTTTATTGTATGTAACCCCCACGTTTATTGTATGTAACCTCCCCTTAATGGGCCTCGGCCCACCCGGCCCCCCTCTCTATATACGCCAATATCACCGACCATATTCGACGATCACGAAATTCGACCATAGACTAAACAATATTTTTTTAACGCAGTAAAATTGCAGCAAGCGACTTCTCATTTACAGTCTAGATTTCTGTTTACAGTATTTCCGGAATCTTGATTAAATTAAAATTGAATCACTCAGGGAGTAGGTATATCCACTGAAACCAACAATATATCATGTGTATAGAGTGTGTAGACTTTATTTTTTTTTATTTTAAAATATTTGTAATGCATATTATTTAAAAATAGGTATTAAGTTTCTACACTGCTCCGCAATGTAAACTCTAGCTGTGCCTTTCATACACTGCCGTTCGCCTCCATATCGTACCAAGGGGTACAACGTTTTAGTAGGGGACTCGAGCGTCGTCGTTGTGGGAAGGTCACTTTGCAAAGAAAACCTTGTTTTGACATTCTCGAGCGCATCTGAATTTTCTTTTATTATAGAGGAAATTATGTAAGAATGACGAAAAAATATAATCTGACAATTTCCACAAGCCGAAGTTGAAATTTTTTTTTTCTAGCCACCCGCATCTAGTATACGAGGTACCCCCCCCCCCCCCCTCCCCCTTAATATGTTAATCTGATGCGCTCGAGTAAATTCAAAAATCCTCTCTTGGGCTCCCCTACTATTTTTGCTTCACGTATTTAATACATAGATAACATTTATTTTGAACGAACTCCTAAAAACTATGGCGCTAAGCCCGGAACGAAATTATCAATGTAGAATATGAGGCGACGAGTTCTACTACGAGCAGCATTTCAACGATGACGTAATGCTGTTATTCTCATTCCGTTGCATACATTTAATTAACAGAGCGAGATAGAACGTAGTATTTTTTAAATTACATACCTTTACATTTATTTCACAAATTTACGGGCGCCACACGTCTGGGCCCTTTTGAAGAATAGACCATATGTCATTCTGCCTGGCAATTCGTAAAATACGAAAGATTGCCTATACAATATACATATCACTCGCTCACTCACTCATATCGTGTATACCCTAGAGATTTGATACCACCACCTTACCGATTCCTGCCGCAATAGCGCCAATGATTGTTATTGTCGTGTTCCGGTTTGGAGTGAAAAGCTGGTAAACTTATGCAAGTTGCGGATACCAACGCACCGTTAACATCTTTAGTCTCTATGTATTAGTATCGTTATAATAATAATAATATTTTTTATTTGCCAGAATAAGGTATACAAGGTTGTCAGATAGGTACATTTCAATATAGCTCTACTTATTCTACCATTTAAAGGTGTGCAAATCTTTATTTCTTATCACTAAAATACTACATAACATTGCTATTAATTATTAGTTTAATTTTAATTTATATTTCATTATTTATTTTAAAATTAATAATATGTCATTTGATTTTGTTGATTTTGCTTATTTGATTTTAATTATTAATATATTATTCAATTTAACTAACAATTTAATTATTAATTTCATCATCATATAAATATGTCTTCATCTAAATATTTATTAACCTAATCTATTATACATTCCATTTATATTATATCATTAGAGATAATCATATCACGCATAATAACTAACAAACACTAAATCTGTATACATTAACATTCTTATTAACTATTTTGGGATCTGACTAGATATTAATTACTCTTTCATGATTGTCTCCTTACATCAGGAGAGCCATCTGCTTGTTTGCTATCTTATAATTACAGAACTCTACCACCTATTTAGGTGTGACTAACATTGTGTCTTCTAAATATTTGTCACAATGTTAGTGACCTATATTAGCTTAGCTGTAAGTATTGGTGTATCTAGAGTTATTTTGTATAGGGGTGGGGAGTGGGTATCCAAGCGTAGAATTATTAGGTTAGAATTAAGTTCTTAGGTATCCAAGCCTAGAATTTTGAGTTGGTATTATTCTGGGGTGGGCACCATATTGGGGTGGGCACGAGGAATCGAACCCTCATGCAGTCAACACCAAAACTACGCAAAATACGCTTTTTGCGACATAAACCGCCGTATATTTTTTCAAGTTAACTTAGAAGTTTGACTTCTTCACAGCTTGAATGGACTGTAGCTGGTTTTAATTTCAAATTGATACCTCTACTCATTCCCGAGATAGTGGGTCTTGAACAGACAGATGGACAGATATGTGATCCTATAAAGGTTCTTTTATTTAAGGGACGGAACCCTGAAAAGCCTCTGAGAATAAACTATTTTATAAATTCTTACGTTTTTTATCCTTGAATTGTGACCAGTGTATCGGGCCTGCCTCTGCATTTGCCCTCGCTATTTCCCTCCGCTTGTTTCTATTTATGGTGAGTACCTCGAGAACAATTTATTTTCCTTAATATCAATTGGACGTACTAAACGAAAAGGATCCAATCCACAATTTGGTTAAAAATGAGTTAAGTGCAGCAAACTGATGCTAAACATCAATACTATTGGCCAGTAAAATACGTCTAAGCAAAAATAGCTCTCTATTACTTTAATAAATTCAACGTCAGAACTAGTCCACATGTATGGCACGTTAAAAAATTAAAAAGTATCCAACTTCAATATTTCTAAACCAACTGCAGTTCTGTCAGGTAGGTCGTAAACGGCCACCGATTGGCTATTCGAGTCACTATCAACGTGGCCACTAGGTGGTAGAGTTCTGCATTGTTTTGCCCGGGTCTGGTAACACAGCCTTATCAATTCCTGCCGCAATAGCGTCAATGCTTGTCACTGACGTGTTCCGGATTGGAGGGTAAGGTAGCCGGTAAATTAATGCATGTGGCATTAGACCTCGCCACAAGATAGCAACGCACCATTAACATATTTGGTGTATATAGGCGATAGTTGACTCCTTCCATCAGGAGACCCATCTACTTGTTTGCTATCTTATGATATAAAAAAAACCTAAAATTTTGAGAAATAAAATACGGGAACTTGTACAGGTAGGTACTTGGTTAATCTATGTTAACTAAAAACTTACAATTACGCGCAAGGTAAAGTATGAAATTTGGCGCAGTTAAAATTTACATTGCGCCGGACTGCAGAAACCTAATATATTTTAATAATAAGCAATAAAAATACATTCATAGTAAAATTAAGTAACTGCACGCCCGTATCCCTGAAGGGGTAGGCAGAGGTACAACAAGTGCACCCACGATTTACCGAAGATACTACGTCCCACAATGTGATAGGTGGCAAGTCTATCGCTAACCGGAATCTTTTTCCAGTCCCGGGCAACGTTGTTCTTGTCAGAAAACTGAAAAAAACAGATTTTTGAATTGACCGACCCGGAGATCGAACCCGGGACCTCATGTGGTCAACTCCGACACTGGACCATAAAGGCGATAAAATTAAGCATTACATAATAATAAATATACATGATTACTAGCGACCTGCCCGCGGTTTCACCCGCGTAGCTTTTGTTCCCGTGGGCATATCGGAGATTTATATACTAAAACCTTCCTTAAGAATCAATCTATCTATTAAAAAAAACCGCATCAAAATCTGTTGCGTAGTGTTAAAGATCTAAGCATACATAAGGACAGATAGAGAAAGCGACTTTGTTTTATAATACGTAGTGATGCACAAGCATATCTATAGATACACACATGTATACTATTTTCATTATGGCTAAAGTCTGTTGTCAAAATTAAAAAAAGATTTTATCATTAAGCCTATTGTCGAATTTCGGCCACAGGCGATTGCTGGTATCCTTAAATAGGCCTTAAAAGTGAAATACATCAGCTCGAAGGAACACACCAATAAAATGATCGAAATCGCGTGATTCAACTACATAAAATAGTGACAGCGCCTTGAACCTTGGGATGTCGAAAAATAAATTGTGCAGAGAATTGCGATTACTCCTCCATTACCACAAATTGCGGTTTTATGGATATAATTTATTTTGGCAATGATCTTAAAAGTGATTCTCTCTTTGGGGTACCGTACCCAAAAGGTACGAACTAAACCTTATTACTTAGACTTGTCTTATAACCCCAACGGTTATTGGATGATTCGCATGAAGTTTTTTGGAGTGCATTAAAACACGCCCTCAGTAAAACACGCCCGTGAAACATCGCAATCGCATCGCAAAAAACTCCAGAGCCTCGCTCATCGCCGTAGAGTGACTAGTCTATCAGTCTTTTATCGGATACACTTTGGAGAGTGCGCTGCGGAATCGCACGACTTAATTCCACCATCGCCGTTTTTCTATCGATCGTCGAGGCGCACAGATACTAGGCATTGCTATATGGTGGACGTTCCATGTACCCGGACAAAGCGGTTTGACACGACATTTTTAATCCGAACGGCAAGGGATTGGAATATGCTTCCTGAGTCTGTGTTCCCCGACGGGTACAACCTGAGGATCTTCAAGAGATCTTAGGCCGCATCTAAGCTTACCATCAGGCGAGGTCGTGGTCAAGCGCTTCCCTATCGATAATAAAAAAAATATACAAAGAAAGATAGAAAGAAATTTAACTAATATATTTACCTAATTGTATTCTATCGGAGCAGTTACGCACGTTCCAAAGTAGGTAGTCATCGAAATTTTTGTACTAGCGAACGCCTGTGGCCGAAATTTGACTATAGACTAAAAATAAAATCTCTTTAATAATTAATCTCTAATTTACAACAGACTTTAACTGTTAAGAAAATAATATACATTTTTGTATATTGTCATGTATATCGAATGAATCTATGTAATGTATATTGTTATAAATTTTATGTATTTCTAATGGATTGTATTTAAAGTTTTAGGTTTCTGCACTTCTTAGCAATGATTTAACTGTGCTAAATTTCATAGGCCTCCGTTTGCTTGTCTTAAAAAGGGATATACAGTTTTCTCTTCGTGTATAATATATATCTAGTAAAAAGGGGTATACAGTTTTCTCTTCGTGTATAATATATATCTAGTAAAAAATAACACTTTACACCCGAGTTACTCACGTGATCAGAGTGTTTTCCGTCATCTGTGAATTGCTAATTCAGAAAGTAATACTGTACGAGCCGAAGTAATCATAGTACGAAATTTAGAAAATGCCAAAAGCCAATGCCAAAAGTTGATTCAATTGAAAATACAATAAACTATGTAAATGGTCTGCTCTGTATATAATCCTACTAATATTATAAATGGGAAAGTTTGTATGTATGTATAGATGTTTGTTACTCTTTCACGAAAATACTAATGAACCGATTACGATGAAATTTTGTATGTAGATAGCTGAAGACCCATAATAACACATAGGCTATTTTTTATCCCGGAAAAGTTAGGTGATCCCGCGGGATTCACTAAAAACTTTTATATCGCAGCGGGCTGCACGCTGCAGCTAGTTGCTTTTACAATTCACGGACTCAGATCGAAAATAGCGCGAATAGCAATATCCGATTTGGGTCCGAGGTTTTTTAATATCATTAGATGGCAAACAAGATGTTCTACTGATGGACCTCGCCACAAGATAGCAACGCACCATTAACACCTTTGGTGTCTATAGGCGATGGTTGACTCTTTCAATCAGGAGACCCATCTGCTTGTTTGATATCTTATGATATAAAATGAAAAAAAAAATGAAAAGATGGAAAGAGACAACCATCGTCTTTACACACCAAAGATGTTAATGGTGCGTTGCTATCCGTGAGGCGGGGTATTAATGCCTCATGAATAAGTTCACTGACAACCTTACCCTTTAACCCGACATTGGCAAGAATTCCGCTATTGTGGCAGGAATAGTTAAGGCAGTGTTTCCAGACACGGGTGAGACGTTACAGAAATCTACCACCTAGTATTCATGATGGCGGTAAAACGCATACCTAATAGCTTGCCTTTTACGAACTGCCTAGGCGAATAGGTATACCTATTACATCCATTACAATAAGTCTGCTTTACCTGTTATCGTCTCTATAGTCCAGTGGCCGGTGTCCGTGTTGTCCATATGAGGTCGCGGATCGAGCAATTTAAAAATGTGTTTTTTTTTTCAGTTTTCTGGTAAAAAAAAAACGTTGCCCGGGGTTGGAAAGTGTTCGGTTAACGATGGCCTAGTCACCTATCACATTATGGGACCAAGTATCTTCAGCTAATCATGGATGCACTTATTGTGTACCTACCTCTGCCTACCTCTTCGGGTAAACGGGCGTGAGTATACTTCGGGTAAACGGGCGTGAATATACTTTTTATTTGTAGAGGAGGTACCCTCAATAAACTTTTTCACGTGATAACGTCTTATAAATCGATAAACGCCGGCAGTGCCGGCTGCACGCATGAGAAAGCATGAATCGCCTCAGCCGAGCGTGCTAGTGAGAGCGCTGAACAAGCGATAGGGAGGCACGATCGTGTTTTCTCGTGACGTTATCACGCAAAATTATCGTCCGCAAACCGACTTTACAGACAACCAATTTTTTTTAAATATTTTATTTTATCACTTTGTATGTCGGCGTGACTAATATGTTCTTGCCAAACTACAGCTTTCTAGTCTACTAAGGGTCTCTGAGCTAAGCTTTGGACAGAAAAATGTACAAAGCAAAACTGATGGTTCCTTGTTAAGTATGGAACCTTAAGTATCTACCTTAAGTAACGATAATTTGAAAGAACGTGTCATTATCCTTTCTATAAAAAAATGTAGCTACATTGGTGTGACTGTGGTTTGGGTCGATATTGCGGGTAAAACCATTATAACTTTCCTATTGTCCTTGGACAATTATCTTTCAGAACTGACGTATGTACTCAACTGAATTTATAGTAATTTCCTTCTGTATTTTATAGTAGCGTCATCTATTAGACATCTTTGGTGTGTACAGGCGATGATTCTCTTTTCATTAGGAAAGCCAATTTCTTTTTATTCGAGAAAATAGGTTATTCCCGTTAGATTGATCAAAAACCTTTATAATGCAGCGGGCTGCGGGGTGCGGCTAGTTTAAAATAATTATAATGTCAGTTCCCTTTTCAGGCAAGCAGAGTGAATGGTCATAGTTAAACATCCGGTCCATTTAGTAAATGTAGTGTGAGAAAATTGTCCCTGCCAAAATACTTAGGTAATCCTAAAAAATTCTAATGCCAAAAAGTACATTATTAAAAAAATATACCTACTTAAGCTATATATTTTCAGCACTTATCCCGTACTGGGGAAAGCTTTCAAAACGTAATAAAAAGAAATTGCGACACGACATGATTTGAACCTGCGACCTTGCCTTTGGTCTGCACGGTATTCTCACCAACGGTATTTAAATGAAAAGTCAAATTTTTTATTCACTTTTGATGGTAGATGGTATGATCCGATGGAGAAACCCAGCAGTATTTTCTTCTTTTTTTCAATTACAATTTTTAATCAATTACAATATCTATCCGAAATTGGAATGAGGAGCTATAATTCTCAACTATTTGTCCTTCAAATAATCTAAAATTTTATTATCTTTTTTACATAATTGTGTTTTAATAAATTTTGTAATAGGCTAGTTGACTTAATAAAAATATATTTAATACTTTGCCTTATTAGGTATATTAACCAAGAAAAAAACATTTTTTTTTTGGAATCATACATTTATAATCAAAATTTCGCGTTTTAAATGTCATGGGGTCTAAATGACATCACGCCGTGGTGCAATATGCTCTGTGGTTTCTATGAAAATGTTAAAAACAATATGACGTTTTACCACATTACATCATAATACTTTCAGATTTACATTCACTGTGACGCGAATTAATGTATATTTTCGCCGAAATTATATCCCAAAAATATGATTAAGTAATCCTTATCTTCTAAAATCAATATTTCAGTTTTTTTGTTATGTCCATATCATAAGTAATCATTTGAAACTACAATTTATCCGATTTTTTCTTAGTGAAAACAAGCCTATTATATCGTAGGAATAATAAACAACTTATGTGCCATGGCACAAGTTGCCTACTTCATTGAACCTGACTTATTATTGCTTCATTATTCCTGACTTAACCTTAGATATTATGTAACCATACTCTTGGACAAAGCCCATTGAACTAATATGAGCAAATATTTATATCCATCTTAGGCGTATCCACCTCCCCCGTAGGCGATAGCGTGATAATATGTAGCCTATATGTTGACCCGACCTGTTAGTAAAATTCATGCAAAATTTGAAGTAAATCCATGCAGTACATTTTGAGTTTTCCCCGGACATACATTTATTATTTATATGTATGGATTAGACTATTATTAGATAGCAAGTGAACAGATGACTCTCCTGACGGTAAGAGAAACAATCGCCCATAGACACAAAATATATTAATGGTGCGTTGCTATCCGCGTGGCGGGATAACAATGCCACATGCATAAATTTGCCGGCTACCCTACTCTCCAATCTGGAACATGAAAATGACAAGCATTGACGCTATTGCGGCAGGAATAGTTAAGTCGGTGGTACCAAATATCTACCCGGTGGATATGTTGCGAAACTCTACCACATGTAGTCACGATGGTAGTAACACGTATAGCCAATCGGTCGACTATTACGACCTGCCTGGCAGAATGGAAGATGGTCTATTCTTCAAAGGGGATCCGGACCAACGAGGTATTCCTCAGTAACACTTATACTTTTTACTCGACTACGCAAAAGGAAGTAATATTTATGGGTCACGCGAACGCAGGCAATAGTTTATTTTTTTATTTTTTATTATCGATAGGGAAGCGCTTGACCACGACCTCGCCTCATGGTAAGCTAAGATGCGGCCTAAGATGGATCGCGCTTGTCTAAAAGGTACCCTAGTTAGGATATAAAGAACATTAAATTCATTGAAAGCACAAATATGCTGTTTCAGGCTCATGAGTCAGACTCGTAGCAGCTGTCCGATGTTTTCAAGAATTATTCAGAGACACGCTTGCAACCATAAACATTCGGACTAGTAGGTATATATTAAAATATGATAAACAACTTTTGTACAGCTCATGTATAATTTTGTGGTTGGTAACGTCAGCTATTAAAATATCCGGAACAAGGTGCAATTGAAACTGAGATAAAATAATGTGATGAAAAAGTGTAGGTATGCTTTACATCTAGGTTTCCTTACTACTTACTTAAATTATTGTAAATATATCTATTACTAGCTGACCCGGCAAACGCTGTTCTGCCTTTTGAATATTTTTATTTTTTTTCTATCTTTTCTCACCTTTTAAACTTTCCCTGGGCTTCAACCATTAATTCAAAACCAAAATTAGCCAAATCGGTTCAGCAGTTCTCGAGTTTTCGCGAGACTAACGAACAGCAATTGATTTTTATATATATATAGATTTTTAGATTGTAATTTTTGGTGCAATTAGAACTATTATTGAAAAGCTGTACTCAGTAGCCCGTTGCATTATAAAGGTCGATCTCACGAGAACAATTTATTTTTGGGGATAAAAGCATCTTATGTGCTATTCCAGTTCATCATCTACATGTGTGACAAATTTAATTCAAATCAGTTCAGCCGTTTTTGCATAACTGAGTATTAAACATTCATACATCCAAACGTACGCATTTATCTATATCTATACATATTGTAATAAATGAGTAGAAAAGTGATTCCTGTAGGTACATAAAGAGTTTTTTGAAAAATAATAATTGAGTCGGTTAATATATCGATAACAGAAGCGACAAAACTAATTATTATTAAAATTTTTGTCTGTCTGTCTTTTATATTGTGCGTCAATCACGCAAAAACTACTGGACAGAAAATAATGAAATTTGGCATAGTGATAGCTGAGCCTGAACCTGGAACAACATATAAGATACTTTTTATCCCAAAATTCAGCACCGTCCCGTGGGATACGGGATGAAAATAAAAACACATATTTAGCATTAATGCATTAACCCGTCTGAAATCCTTTATTATTTTTTGTTCAAAAGGAGATACTATATTGTCCTTTAAAAATTTCAAGGTCATCAGTTTTGTAATTCAGAAGTTACAGACATCACGAGTTTCAAAGGCTTCCGGGTGACAAATCCAGTTAAACGTGACACAGGGAATGTACCTAACCTTTGAACCTACGGCTCATTATAAGTTATCCGAATAGCGTAGCAGTTTATGGTGTTTTTTTAATGACTATAACCTGGAAGAATCAGTTTTAGAATATACTTACCCGTTTTTAGTAAATGTTATAACTGCAATTTCACTATCATAAAAATACGTAAAATAAGTGTACAACGTAAGCCTAAAATCTTGACCTCTTATAAGAGCGAGAACCTTTTATTTATAAGAAAATATAAAAAATACGTAAAGTATGACGTGTACAACATAAGCCAACCTCTTATAAGGCCGTGGTACCAGACCCGGGTGAGACAATGCAGAACTCTACCACCTAGTAGCCACGATGGTAGTGACTCGATAGCCAATCGGTCGCCTTTTACGACCTGCCTGGCGGAACGGCAGTTGGCCTATTCTGCAAAGGAGGCCGGGACCAACACGGCGGAGAATTACAAAACCAACACACAATTATAATAAAAAAGTAGAAAAGTGATTTCTGTAATATAAATAAGAGTTTTTTGAAAAAATATTAGTTGGATCGGTTAAAATATCGATAACAGAAGAGAAAAAACTGGTTATTAGAATTTTTGTCTGTCTGTTAATTTATGCGTCAATCACGCAAAATCTCCTGCACAAAAATTGATGAAATATGGCATGGTGATAGCTGAGAGTCTGGAGCAACATATAGGGTTTATTTTTATCTTGGTTTCAGTTTCCGTACCAGAAATAGAAAAAAAAAATCTGTTAAAATGCTTATTACTCGCAAGTTAAATAGGTAGTAATATTTACAATTAAGAGTTTAAAACATGCTTTGAATACTAATCGAATAATCAAAATGAAACATCGCGTTAAATGTTTACAGCTTTTCAGAAATTAAAATGTTACCGTTTTCAACAAGTTTTTTTATCTCTTCAAGTTCAAAACTCCAAGCTTAGGTTCATTGTTTAAAGCTTTAAGGTTAGAATACCCCAACTTAGCGGGAAGGTTCTGAGATGAACTGCAGGATCAACTGGTTTAAATTTTTTACTATTTGTTTAATTCTTACCAACTGAGTGCTAAGTGTGAGTTTTTCTTTTCGCATTCGATCGTGAGCGCGTTTCGAGTTTACTAGGAACTGTTTTCTCACGTTTACCACTAGGTGGCGCTGTACAAATCACATACAAATTCCTAGTAAACTCGAAACGCGCTCACGATCGAATGCGAAAAGAAAAACTCACACTTAGCACTCAGATCATATTGTGATATATTTAT
The DNA here is from genome assembly GCA_036924255.1 of Apodemia mormo. Taxonomy (NCBI): domain Eukaryota; kingdom Metazoa; phylum Arthropoda; class Insecta; order Lepidoptera; family Riodinidae; genus Apodemia; species Apodemia mormo. Next base: position 2,278,288 of record JAUPFN010000012.1, on the reverse strand, counting down.
AAGCTTCTTAAAGTAATGAATTAAATATTACTATAGAAGTAATTAGATTATATTTTAGGTCTTTCCACAAATTAACGCGGATGAAACCACGCAACATCTACACCTATAAATAAAATTGAAGTGTATGTTTGTAATGTCAAGATAACAGTTTTTACTAAGTGCATATATGAATGTTTGCACGTTACTGATACCAAAAACATAGGTATTAAAAATAATATATGTCCATCTGACTAGATCAGTCTGTCTAAGTCTATTTGTTTGTTCCTGATAATCTCCAAAAAGGATTAACCCGTGTTAATGAAGCTGTCTCTGACATATCTGATTATATAAGGAGTAAATTATGCTACCATTATTTTAGAAAAATATTTAGCTTTCCGTAAAAAAATCTTAGATCTTAGTCCACGAATTCGCGGGCGCTGCTAGTATCTAATATTAAATACACTACTAGCTGCACCGTGCATTATAACAGTTTTTTGGTGAATCCCGCAGGAATAACAACTTCGGGATGAAAAGTAGCCTGTGTGCTACCAGGTCATCATTTACTTACCTGTGTGTTAATTTTTTTATATATCATAAGATAGCAAACAAGCAGATGGGTCTCCCGATGGAGAGAGTCAACCTTCGCCTATAGATACCAAAAATGTTAATGCTGCGTTGTTATCTTGTGGCGAGGTCTAATGCCAAATGCATAAGCTTACCGGCTACCTTACCCTCCAAACCGGAACACGACAGTGACAAGCACTGACGCTATTGCGGCAGGAATAGGTAAGGCGGTGGTACCAGACCCGGGCGAGACAATGCAGAACTCTACCACCTAGTAGCTGCGATGTTAGTGACTTGCATAGCCAATCGGTCGCCTTTCACGACATGCCAGGCAGAACGGCAGTTGGTCTATTCTTCAAAGGAGCCCGGAACCAACCCGGAGCCTCTTTATTAACTATAAAAACAATGAATCGAAACACCAACTTAAAATTTCAAATATAGTTATGGATAAGAATGTGACTTAAATTATTATTAACTGGAGGCTATTTCGGCAGAAATAGGTAATAGGTAAGGCGGTGATACCAGACCCGTGCGAGACAATGCAGAACTCTACCACCTGCTTGTTTGCTATCTAATAATATAAAAAAAATTACTCAAAAGACATTTGGCTATGGAATTATTATATGTGTAGGGTATATATATATATATATATATATATATATATATATATATATATATATATATATATATATATATATATATATATATATATATATATATTATATATATATATATAGGTATATTTTGCGAAAACAATAAGGGTGTTTTATAATTAAAATCTTAATGACAATGGATTGTATCTATACCAACATGAAGAATCTGGTCAGAATCTGTTACATTAACTAAAGATCTAGTCTAAATATTATAGTCTGATTTTTCAGGTGAAGAAAACCTCTCCAGATACGAGTGGTGGTGGGTTTATAATCGGCGGAGATGCTGCCGCGCGCGTGGCTCACCTCGAGCACAGTGTGAGGTTTCTGCAAGAGCAACATCGGCTGATGCTGAGTGGGCTCCATGCGGAGATTGAGGCGTTAAGAGAGAGGAACAGAGGTAGGTGAAAAGTAAAACTTTCGGGGTCACTTCTGGTGATATAGTGCGTAACACTCTTATCATATATTTTTCAAACCAAATGTGCACTTTGTGAAACTACATCCTTTTCCTTAAAGTAACCTCTTGAACTGTTTTAAAATTAAAGTAATCTATATATTATAAACTAAAAGCTCTGATGACGCTCTAATAAACTATAACGCTTGGCTTTGAAACAAATATACTTATTTTTAATATTTACATATTATAATCTAAATCATACTTAGTAGCATTATAAATTCGAAAGTTTGGAAGGATCGATGGATGGAAGTTTGTTACTCAATCACGCAAAACGGCTAAGACGAATTGGATAAAATTTGGCACACATGTAAATGATAACCTGGAATAGCACATATACCTACTATACATATATTCCGAAAAAAATTAGTTGTTCCTGCGGGATTCATCAAAAACGTTTATAATGCAGCGGCTTGCTCGGTGCCGATAATAACTTATATACGAACAAGTGCAATAGAAAAATCAGTGTAATCAACAGTATTATTTAATTTTCTTAAAATAAACTTTCATTTTTGTTCAACAACAAAAAGTTGAAGAGATTACGTAAGCGCTATACAGCACTGCGATCGCCAATTTCTCGAAGTGGCTTTTTCATCTTGAAAATGGTTCGAATAACCTATCAAAGACGTTGGAATGACTTGAACAAGATATTATAGAGCAAGTTATTATAGAAATAATGGAATGTTTTATCGTCTACAGATCGACGGTTTTCTTCAATTGGGGTGTTCGCTTTCTAAGTGAAGAAAAAATAAACTAATTTGCAGGAATAGCGTAGTTGTTAAAAGACGACAATAAGATACTTAATTCTTTAAATTACGTAGATTTGTAAAGCGTCTTAGACGCTTCTACAATTAAACTTATTTGTCACATATCAGAAGATTTCTTCAACTTAGTTGCAACGGTCATAGAAGTCGTGTAGCTAATGAGTAATTCTGAAACGGAATATTGGTCTAGACCACAGGTTACATAGTTAATTCCAAAAAGATAAGGAAATCTGCATGATGTCTTCCGGGTTTGGTACCACTTTATCTAGTAACTATTCCTTTCGCAATAACATCAGTGCTTGACACTGTTGTGTTGTTATCCGGTTTCGAGGGTAAGATAGCCGGTTAACTTATGCATGTAGCATCGCTATACTATGGATTGCAACGCAACATTCACCTCTTTCTTAGCTACAGGCATCTCTTTCATTAGGAGAACCATCCGCATGTTTGCTATTCTAATATATAAAAGAACTTCCATCACACATATCCATTAAAACTATGCGTATAGAACCGAGTCTATACTCTGTATCTAGTTTTGCTACAAATGGTAGTGATTTTTTGGGTCAGCTAGAACCGATATACCTAATATGTATATTACCATTGATATAAAAAACCCTATATCAATGTATATTACCATAGTTTTTACCATTTAGTTATTCGAATCACAAAAAAATTCGAACACATTCAAAAAGCTGAAAAAAAAACCGGAAAAAGTCGTAAAAATATTTTTGGCGAATACACATTAGTTATCTATATTATATACATATAATAAAACTGTAAGAGGTCGAATTCTGTACATTGAAGATATTTTAAAAATTTTTTTTGGAAGATACTCTTTAATCGATACTGAAGCGAAAAATGTAATTTTTTTAATTTTTGTCTGTCTGTATGTCTGTCTGTATCAAGGCCGCGCATCACGCCGAATCTACTGAACGGATTCAAATGAAATTTAGCATGATTAGAGTTACTACTCCGAAGAAGGTTATAGGATATTTTTTATCCCAAAATTCAGTATGGTTCCCGTGGGATAGGGGATGAAGATAAAAACGTATATTTAGCTTTAATTCATTAACCTGTCATACGAAATCCTTTATTATTTTTTTGTTCAAAAGTAAGTACTATAAAGATTATTCCTTAAAAATTTCAAGTTCATGAGTTTTATAATTTAGAAGTTACAGACATCAGAAGTTTCAACGGTTTCGGGTGGTAAGTCCAGTTGAACGTGACACCCGGAGTGTATACAAAACCTTTGAACGCACAGCTCAATATAAGTTAGCATTTCATTTCATAGTGGTACGAGAGATTCAGTTTTAGAATGTATACTTTTTTATTAAAGTTATTATAAATGCAATTTTACTAGCTTAAAAATTAGTAAAATATGTGTAAAATATAAACCTAAACATTTTATTTATTTATATAAGAATAAGTATAATATATTTGAAAATATAACAGGTCAATTTTCAGGTTTTTGCTAATATCTCAGAAAAGATGCATCTAATCGAAATTGAATATACTAATAGAATTTGTTCTTTATAAAATTTAACGTAAGGATAGGCTATTGAGAAAATTCATTATTTTGTTTTTACATTGCATAACGTAAAAAAGGATAAAAAAGTATCTACACGCACATATCCTGGAATACGTAGGCAGAGGTGCAAGAAGTGTACCCACGATTAGCCGAAAATACTCTCTCACAATGTGATAGGTGGCAAGCCAATCCCGGGCAACGTTGTTTTATCAAAAATTGAAAAAGTACATTTTGTTTTGCCTGACCCGGGAATCGGACCCGGGATCTCATATGGTCAACGACGATACCGGACCGCTAAGACAACACGGTAAATATTTCAAAATTAGATACATCAATCAGTTATCTTTTAAAATGAATGAAACTTCTGCAAGTGTAGATGTTAAAGTGCCTAAGCCACTTAGTATACTGACTAACGTCGGACTCCAAAATACTTTACAAAAAATTGTTAAGTAGAATATACGAACATGTACTTATAAGTTCTGTCCAGAATAAGATCAACATCGTACAGAAAAATTTACACACATATAACTTCATCAAAACAAATTCTATCAAAAGATACTTAACTTTCCTTTATTTGTGAGAATCAAAAATCGAAAATGTGAGGAAAAATTACGTGGCGTTGTTGTTTTTTATTAAAGTATCATCACGCCCGGTTCCCTTGCGACGTAGGCAGAGTAAACCGACCGTTTATAGACTTTCCGGTTCACCGCGATTCACCGGTTTGTCGGTGGTGAGATAAACGGTAATCCTCATCGCCGCATATTCGATCGACTATTTTTAGCGATAACTGGAACCGAAAGTTTTACGTGCTCATCCGAGGCACGGCAGTGGTAATATATATACCACTCCGCCAGTTTCCGTGTTGCTACTGAGATTTTAGATTTTCGAGAAAATCCTCGAAAATATCTCAATAACATCTTTGACCGACCCGGGGATTGAACCCGGGACCTCATGATCTGAGCCAAATAGGCTGTCCCTAGACCACGAGGCAGAGTAGTTTGTTATAATAATAAAAAAACCCTTGACTGCTTATCTTTACAAATTTACATTAAAAATATTTTTTAAAGAATGAAAATATTAATAAATTTAAGAAAAGTGCAACAAGATGTTTTTTTTTATTGCAAATTGTTTTCAATGAAAAGAATAGCTTCTTAGTCAAAGGCTATTTTGTTTTTTATTAATAACAAACTACAAAGCCATGTGTTAATTTATTTGTTTTTAACTTCCCGCTACGAAATTTGCTTTAAATAAAAATTATTCATAAAAAAAACCTGAATAAATAACTTTTTATTTTTTTAATTAGGTATATATTTTTAACTTCCCGCTACGTAGCTACGTTGATAAGGAAGTTACTGATTTTGCCTCGATTTTCGAAAATCGAGTGTTCACCAGATCTCCACGTTTTGAGGACCTAGGAACCTTTTCCGACTATTTTCATGATGACATATGTATGTATGTGTGTGTGTGTGTGTGTGTGCGCGCGTGAGTGTGTATGTGTGTATGTAAACATCTCATTAATTTTGAACGGCTTGACCGATCGAAACGTGGTTAATGGGATTCGATTGGATTCCACTCAACTAAGACTTCCTGAAAATTTTAACTAATTCAGTAAAGGAGATTTTGAGAAATTTTGGAAAAACTCACAAAGGTTTTTGGCAGAACAATATTTTTTTAATACAATTTCCAGATTAATGAACCGATATAGTACAAAATTTAATCAGCTTTACTTCTCAAAAAACTGCCTCCAATGCATAAATTGCATCAAAATATATTTATCCGTTCGGAGTTATTTTTTTCGACATAACTTCGAATTTTTTTAACTAATCATTTTTAATCTTCTGCAATATTTTAGTACTTACTAAAAAAACTATATTGAATTTCAAAAATCAAAATCGAGTCAAATTTTCAAAAGGTACAGCTTTTCAAACATTAAAATTACGTTGTTTACAGTAAACTTATAACAGATTTTTTAAAAAACTTTCAGGTTAATATACCGTTTGATATAAAAATCGAATTAGGTTTGCCCTCTAAAAAACCGCGCTAAATACTGGAAATTGGTTCAAAACTGGATTTATTTGGGATTTGTCAGTGACGATTCAATATAAAAAAAAGTTTTAAAAAATTAAAAAAAGTTTTTTTTTACATTTCTTCGACATTTTTTAACCTATCGATTAAAACAATTTTGAATTAAACAATTGCGTTGAATGCCATTCGAAAGATCACAATCAATCATCAATTTTAAAAAATATGATGTATATTTTTCAAACATTAATTTCCTAAGTATCATTTATATAAACTAGATTTTTTGAACTTTTCGAACTCTAGGGAACTTTTAGGGAAGCGCGTTCTATCTTAGGCCGCAGGCGTTCTATCTTACCGTCAGGCGAGATCGTAGTCAAGCGCTTCCCTAATGATAATAAAAAAAACATGTCGATTCCACGCGTATTTTACAAAATATTGGCAAAAAAATGCAAAAAGCCGTATTTTAATTGTTTTAAACAAAATGTTCCTAACCCCCACACGTCCTCCTCCACGGTCAAGATATTATGCTTAATAATAATAACATTGCAGTTATAACGTTTACTGGAAGCAAATACTATTTATTTCGCCCTGACTTATAGGTCTTGACTAATACTACTGCAATGGAGTCAGATATTGTTAATTATCAGACATACACCATGGATTTTAAAATTAGTTAGCTTAAATGTCATCGTTGCCCATTAGAAACCTAGGTACAAGCCAATACTTTCACCTTCAATCTTTTGCCCTCAAAAAATCTTAAAGTTGTTATGATAATAATATCTAAGGTTGTTGAAACTAAAAATGTCTATTTTGAAGTTTTAATGCTGTAACTTTTGATCGCGATTTTATCGATTTTAATCTTTCAAACAGCATTAAACGCAGTTTTAGCAAGATGAAAAACGTTGTCTTGGGAGAAAATTAACTGGTTGAAAAATCTCAAAGTTATGTTTAACCACATTTTTTTTAATTTTTTCGTACGCGGTAACTCCTGAAGGATTATTGACCGAGCCTTCTGCTCTGAAACCGGCTATGATGTGAAACGTTGCACGTAATATAACAAATATAAACTAAACCGTGCAGTCGTTAAACAGCGAACAGCTGTCAATGGAGTAAGGATAACACCGTAAATAACTCTGGGTGGAAGTTTTTTGGACTCACTTCAAGGTAGACGAAAACATTTTTTTACAAATAAGAATTAAATTCGCAGTCTCTTGGCTGATTATGATTGCCCTGGCAGTGGCGTATTTTAGTTGCGACACTTTTATCCGGTGGAAGGATAGCCCCAGCCATGTATAATCATTATAATACAGATAAAGACATTTGCTTCACCGGTGTGCAATTTTCCTTTCTATAAAAAATAGGTTTTGCAAAAATGATTTTATTCAAATATAAAATCATTTTTTAAATGGAATGAGTATATAATGGCAAACAAATAAAACTGTAAGCATGACTGTAGAAAATAAAAGGCGAGTTGACTTCAGTTAAACACTGCCTAAATCCCTACAAGACACAAGGTTCGTTGTCAAAGTCAACATGTTTTCAAATCCACACTAAAATAATCCTTTCTTAATATTTCTCATTTGATAAAAGTGCTTCGCCGTCCAAAGTATTGCTGAATACGAGAAATACTGTGGTCAGTTCCTAATAATTACTCTGCAAGGATGGCCAAACGCGAACGAAGTCGCGGGTACAGCTAGTGAAATATAAAAAAGCAAGTATTCAACAGCATTTTTTATTTTATCTTCAGACTTGCAGTTTCAGTTGATATTCAACAAAGAAACTTCACCGAAGGTTTCGCCAGCCTCTGAAGATACAGCCGACAACAATGAGGTATCTATGTCTTATACTTACGAGCAATTCTTGTATATTTGTATGTAGGTTTCTCCGAAATGGCTCTTAATGATTTTGACGAAATTTTGTACTTAAATAAATAGTCTTTCACTATTAAATTGATGTAAGTAAGTGTCATTTCTGTGATTTTTTATTCATGTGAAAAAATACAATCCAAACGAAACTCGTCCGCCCGCTTCCAAATTAACTTAACTACTTAACTAAAATTAACGTTAAACTCGTCATATTATGAATCAATTTTAATTTTACGATTAAATACTTAATGTGTCTTATATATTTCAGGAAAACTTGCGAAAAGAAATAAACCGACTGGAAAAAGAAGCGTCAACCGCGAAATGCGAGGCCCGAGCGGCCGAAGCAAGAGCACTTCAATTGCAGAAAGTTATAGACGCGCAAGCCGAGTAAGTACCTATATTTATGAGTCTTATTAGAATAAAAAATAATCAGAAGATTTTTAAAGTATGCAGGAAAAGTAATATTTCTAATAACTACTAGTCTATATAAGACATCTATACATCTCAAGCCCAAGTATCACTTGGCTTCACCAACATCATTGTTAGGGCTGCAGTTTGTTTTAGATGATTCTTTTTTCGAATATTTTTTTATTTCCTAGAATAGCAAACCAGCGGATGAATCTCTTGATGAAAAGAGATAACCATCGCCTATATATACTAAAGATGTTAATGATGCGTTACTGTTCGTGTGGCGGGGTTATAATGCCACATGTATAAGTTAATCTTACCCTCGAAATCGAAACACAAAAGTGACAAGCATTGACGCTATTGCGGAAGGAATAGGTATTAGGTAAAATGGTGGTACCAAACCTGTATATTACTTTCAAATTTGAAACACAACAGCGACAAGTATTAAAGTTATGAGTAGGTAAGGCGGTGGTACCAAAGCCGGTCATGAAGTTGCTGATCTCTATCACCTGGTTAGAGGCTATAATATTATTGATACATATTAGCCTCTTTTCGCCTTTTACGAGACGTCAAGCAGTAAGACAGTTGTTTTTCAAATAGGGGCCAGGATCAACCGATCAGATGGGTCTCTTGATGGAAAGAGTCAACCGTCGCCTACAGACACCAAAAATGGTAATGATGATACGTTGCTATCTTGTGGCGAGGTCTAGTGCCACATGCGTAAGTTTATCGGCTACTAGCACTGACGCTATTGTAGCAGAAATAGGTAAGATGGTGGTACCAGAGTCCTCCTTTTACGATTTGCCTGGCAGAACGGCACTTGGTCTATTCTTCAATGGAGCCCGGAACCAACACGGCGATGTTTTGTGGAACAAAGATTTCAAATTAATAAATAAGTTGCAAACAGAAAACCTGGTTTTACAAAAAGTCACCACTATTATCGTTTTAGACGTTTGACAGTAATATTAGCGATCTGGAAATTTATGGACTTTATATTTTGATATATAATTTATATATTTTTCATGTATTTTTCATATATTTAAAATATATAATTTTTATATTTTAAAATATATTTTTTATATATTTTTTTTTCATGGGGGTTGTGTGGTTCTGATAAGAGTGAATTTAGATAGTAAACAGATGGTTTATTACAAATGTATTGTTGTAGAAGGATTGATGAATAGATTTTGAAGTATATAGCTTTTTAAAATTAGAATTAAAATTTTGAACAAATATATTTTGTATGCTAAGAGATAAAAATATAATAATAAACATTAAAAAAGAAATCTGGTTCTTTGAATTAAAAAAATCCATAAGTATAATTTAGATGAAAAATATAAAATATTTGTAACGTGATTGGTCAAATATATCATAAGCATGAAAATATATATAATTCTATACTAACAGTTAGTTGCGCGCTTGCGATTAATAATTGCAATTAATAAAATAAAAAACCCAAAAGACTGCATATCTTTATATATTGTGTACATTGATTCCACTATTGTTCAGATTTTTCATCGTAATTTTGTGGAAATATTTTAATGCGTAGATACTTTATAGGCTGACGAATTACAGTCAAATGCTCTTTTCGGACAAGATTCGTTAGATTTAATAACATATAACTAGGAACAAGCATGTAACTGAGCTGATTAAAAAAGTCAAGTATTTCACTTTTTTATTCTATAAATTAAGTAATTGGCTACACCCATCTATACTGAAAACAATATATCATGGTCTATTCGAAAGTGTTATAAACTATGGAATCATTGCTTGGGGTGGTGCATATGATAATACGATTAAACCTATTATAAATTTGCAGAATAAATTGATAAGTAAAATGAAAATAGAAAATGAAATGTTAGTACCTTTAAAAATTAACCAGTATTTTGTTGTGAATGCGCTTACTTATTATTTTACAGATTGTAAATTAATGCACTCTGAGAGGTTTATAAATACACGTAATAGACAGATAACTTTACCAAAAATTAGTAAAACTTTAAGTACCAAAAATGCGTTTTTTTGTGGCAATAAAATATTTCAATCTAATTCCCAATAATCTAAAAGCTCTTGAATGCAAAAAGAACTTATTAAGCAAGAATTTTGGGAAGTGGATTAGATATATTGAATTATAAATTAAGATACTATATTAGATAGCAAAATATTGTATAATTAGTCGTAAGGAAACTTATACTTTGTACTCTGAAGAATCGATCTGTCGATTCAACTTGCTCTGAAGAATCGATCTAAATAATCGAATCGACAACAGGAAAAGATCGATTCTAGTAAGAATCGATTTTGAATCGTGCATCCCTACCTCAAACTACTCCATGGAGTATTTTTACTTATTTTTAGTCTATGGTTATTTATTTGTAATAATAGATTAGAGGCATAATTTATCTTTTATAAATTTTAATATTATGCTCAAACGATCATTTCGAAATCAATATATTTGAATGAGTATATGTTAGACTTTTCATCAATAAACAGCATAAAATAATACAAATAATGTAAATTATAAATAATAAGCTGTTATGCTCAATCACCCCATAGGATTAGCTTATAAGAATAATAAGATGTTGAATCATCTATCGGTCGTACGGCGTAGGACGTTAGGTATCAGTCTGGCAAGCGCGCGGCTCGGGTTCGATTCTTAGTTAGGGTAAATGGTATTATTGTACAAAATTATGAAATAACAAACAGAAAACCTAATTATAATTCCTAAAACTGTTCAACTGTAGCAATATAACGCATGTAAATTATGGTCGACTACTCGACTGCGTTAGTTAATGATTAACAGGAAAAAACCAATTTATTTTGCGCATTATAAATACATTTTATCGTCCGTTCTCTGAATTGAGGTTATCGCTGTTTTCGTTACTAATAAGTTTATTAATATATTTTCCGTATTATGTAGCTCTTTTAAATATTAACCAAGCATAATGATATTTTTTTGGATATTAAAATAAAAATTCGCAACATTTTAGACTTTTAATTAGTAAAACACCCTTCAAAATATTCCATGAAAGTTAATTCAAAAGAAAGGAAAGTTTTGAGTTGATGAAAACCCAAATAATTTAGTTTAGTTTTGATTCAAAATGATACTACTCCACTATCAGTAGAAAACAATAAAGCCCTTGAGTTTACAGAATGTTTTGCGTGACAAAAACAATTTTTTTTTAATTATCAATTTTTTGGGTTCCAATTTCTAAATTTCGACATTGAAGCGAGCCCTGGTTGATGCCAACTGTTGGACAAAAAGCGCTTTCAAATTTTGTCCCTTTTTGTCTTCCGCTGCACGAAGCTTTCGGTCCAGTCGTTCAGTCGTGGAGGAGTATTAAGTATTCCTGCCATTTATAAGAGTAGTGAGTCTTGTAACTATGCAGTTAGAATTTTTTAAGTTTTTCCCATGTGGATAGCAATGCATTTTCAGTATTTTTGGCAACGGTTTCTTTACATCTGGGGAGCCTTCTGTTAATTTGATGCTATAAATACATAACGTTAACGTTGGGTTAAAACAGTGGTTCAGTGGCAGTTCATTAATAAAGAGTTGTTTAACCTGTGGTTATAAATAAAACGCCACCACCGGTTTAAGTGCTTCCGCACCGCACCGCACTTTAAGTGCTTCAAGGGGCTTGCTGGGTTAGATCATAGGTTAAATCACTGGGTTAAAGAAAGTGATGTGATTGACCAGGAAGCTCCGCTCGCTGGAGCTCCAGTCGTGCGGGGCGGAGAGGTGTGCGGGCGAGGGCGCGGGGCGGGGCGGGGAGGGCGAGGGGCGCGCGGAGCTGCGCGCGCGGCTGGCGGAGGCGGAGCGGCTGGTGCGGCGGCTGCGCGCCGACGCCGACAGGCAGCGCAGAGAGGTACTCGGGGGCGCGGGCGCAGGCGTTACCAACCTGCTCTTCGACGGCGCGGCCGCCACACACGCGCACGTACGTCACTCGCGGCATACGCAACACCTACGCGCATTATACACACACACGCGCCCACGCCTACTCGCATTATATACACATACATGCTCAAAAACAATCGTTACTTAACGGAGCAAATATACAGTACACTACACATCTACAGAAACATTGGTGACACTTCAGTTCAAATCGATGTCAAACAAAGATGGCATATGCATGACATAGGTACGCAAACAATACATATGCACAACTTACACTTAAAATTGCTCACCGGTCATATAATTAAAAGTGATAAATTAAACTTGATATCAATTTGTGAAATCTCTTGTGAAAACAGTAAAATCTTTTTACGAAACATGAAAACACTAAATATCAAATACCAATTACCAATGCCTAATACAAAACAGATAAAAATATAAGACATTTGTCCCAACAAAACGATTTTGTTTTTCTGTATGCTACATAAATGAGCTAAAACATTTCATCATTGAAAGGCCATAGAATCATGTTGGCAATATCGCCATTTAAAAAATTCTGAACCTTTCAATAAACTTGTGGCTGCCGACGCTAAAAATTAAATAAAACTAGTACCAGCTCCACAGTTAGCTTCATGATTAAAGTTTTGATTGTGAATCCGACGGTAATCACATTTGTATTCTGCATTAAAATTAGCCTGTTTCGATAAAATTGTAGGTATGCTTTGGAAAATATCAATTTAAATTTAAAAAAATTAGTTACATTTTTGTTCATTTCAATTTTCAATGTAACTTCCCCCGTGTTGGATCCGGCCTCCTTTGAAGAATAGACTAACTGCCGTTCTGCCAGGCAGGTCGTGAAAGGCGACCGACTGACTATGCGAGACACTAACTTCGTGGTTACTAGGTGGTGGAGTTCTGCATTGTCTCGCCCGGGTCTGGTAACATTGCCTTGCCTATTCCTGCCGCAACAGCGTCAGTGCTTGTCGCTGTCGCGTTCCGGTTTGGAGAGTAAGGTAGCCGGTAAACTTATGCATGAGGCATTAGACCTCGTCGCAAGATAGCAACCCACCATTAACATTTTTAGTTTCTATAGGCGATGGTTGACTCTTTCCATCAGGAGACCCATCTGCTTGTTTGCTATCTTATGAAATTATATATATAAAAAAAAATTAAAATGGTAGACAGTAGATAATATATCATATTCTATGCGAAAATGTTCTATGGCTTTTAAAATAGGTACTTACTATCCGTACGTTTTTTAAGTGTCAATCAATATCAAGCATTTTCATTTTAATATTCACTTTTTTATTTGAATTTCATTCGAAAATGGTAACAAATAAAACAATATACCGAAAAGCTTACTATATTATAGTAAGCAGCTTTATTAAAGCAAGCATCTTAAAAATAAACGCACATTTAAGGTTACTCGTACAATCGTTTGAATCCTCGTATCTCAATCGTTTGCCCTCCCTTGAAAACAAATAATAGTTTTTCAAATGTAATAAAGAATAAAAATGTTTCGTATTCCGAATTTAATTCAAATTAGTAATTGATCCAAGTATTTTAATCTAAACAAGGTATATCTGTTGGACAATCCAAATCCGTTATTATATATAAAGCCTTTGTTAAAAGATTTAAAAAGTATGAAATTCTTCTAAAGTTACTATAATTTAAAAACCTTTGTTTACGGTTTAAAGTTTTAAATCGATTTTGTTAAAGATTTTTTAAAAAACAATGCATATAAAAGAAGCATAATGAATATAAAAATGTGATAAATATTTTTTTATTCAATACTTCTTTTTCAGTATTTTTTTGAAATTAGGAAAATAAAAACTCCCTAAAGTTCCTTGCCTTCAAAATACATTCAGATATATATGTCGCCGTGAAATTGTCAAGTCCGTTAAATTATAATCTACCTAGGGAGCAATTCCGTTACATTCTTCATTCATTTCATTCATAATCTACCTAAGTGATATTATAATTTAACTGCTAACCTAACCTAACCAAATTAGGTAGATTATAATCTAACGGTATTGACAATTTCACGGCGACATATACATTGTTTTAATACAAATGAATAATTATACTCGACTCGTGTTTTGAATGAGTTAAACGATTATCAGGATTGGCAAATCTTGACATATGTAGATGTATTTTCCATCTAATTAAGATAAGCGTGTATGTAACGTCCGAGAAAATTGTGCCTTAAATAGTTCTCAGACTTACCACTATAGGTAGGTACACTTTCTTTACCGCGCCGTCGTCTCACACCTTTCCATTTCTTACATCTATTGCTTGTACATCGACTTCAATTGCTTTTTAGAATAAATCTATTAAACTAGACTATAAGATCTCTTGCACGAAATTATTAGTCATCAATTTTGGCTTTTGACTCCAGACTCCAGTTAATAATAATTTAAGTCACATTCTTATCCATAACTATATTTGAAATTTTAAGTTGGTGTTTCGATTCATTGTTTTTATAGTTAATAAAGAGGCTCCGGGTTGGTTCCGGGCTCCTTTGAAGAATAGACCAACTGCCGTTCTGCCTGGCATGTCGTGAAAGGCGACCGATTGGCTATGCAAGTCACTAACATCGTGGCTACTAGGTGGTAGAGTTCTGCATTGTCTCGCCCGGGTCTGGTACCACCGCCTTACCTATTCCTGCCGCAATAGCGTCAGTGCTTGTCACTGTCGTGTTCCGGTTTGGAGGGTAAGGTAGCCGGTAAACTTATGCATGTGGCATTAGACCTCGCCACAAGATAGCAACGCACCATTAACACCTTTGGTGTCTATAGGCGATGGTTGACTCTTTCCATCAGGAGATTCATCTGCTTGTTTGCTATCTTATGATATATATTTTATATAATAGATAGACAATTAATAGAAAGATAATTAATCGACCAATTTATTGAAACTTCTGAAACACGATTTTTGAGTTTTCATAGTGATATTCCTAGAAAAAAAATGTTTTCCTTGGTTATACATATATTATGTCGTGCAAGACCAGTTTATGCTGTATTGTATCTATAATGTAAGAATGAAATAATTTGAACTGATCAGTAAAATATTAATAACGGCAGTAGCATCCTTGAGCATATTCTCCAATTGGTTCTAACTGCTCCTTTGGCTATTTTGCTAACATATATTGTCATATTTCTTAAATACTATATTACTTTACCAAACGACAAGAGTTGACATATAGGCAATGTAATAGCAGTATTAGTAAAACTTCACTTATTTTGCTGCTTTAATATTTACTATTTATATGGCTAACTTGCAGATGCTTCTCCTAGTGACCAATAATGTATCTGATAGATTGCCATTCGTAGGTATATAGATAGAACGTTATCGCCTATAGCTAGAACGTTAAACGTTTCGAAAATGCTACCTAAATATTTTTGTACATAAAGAACAGCATTGGTTATCTTAATTTAGAAATTATTTTGCCTTACATCGATTGCAAGGCAAAACATACTAATGGGGCGAGCTGTTGTATCAAAAATAAAATTGTGAATTAATTTCTGCGTAATATTTGTTTTAGCTTCTCTTAATTATTATTGTCGCATAGATTTAGTTAAATTAGGAATTTAAAAAATGTTCCTATAGTAACTAGTGAGTGGTATTATTTATTATTATTATTACGGTTAAAGCATTAATATTAGTATATTAATAATACAGTTACAGTGTATGAAAAATTCCCTACATGCAAGTTTGCGTGCAAGTGGCTTGGACAGTTATGGCTATCAGAACAATTATCACTTCCCGCCAGTTCACACACCGGACTTTTGGCGAGAGCCGCTTAGAGAGTAAGTAATATTCTAATAAATTAATTAATACATGACTCATTATGTCCCTGTGTTGCGTAATCAAGATCGTAGAGTATAAAATTAAATACACAGCTAATTACACTATGCTTCATCTCTGTC
The DNA here is from genome assembly GCA_036924255.1 of Apodemia mormo. NCBI lineage: Eukaryota > Metazoa > Arthropoda > Insecta > Lepidoptera > Riodinidae > Apodemia > Apodemia mormo. The sequence continues at coordinate 2,262,239 of JAUPFN010000012.1, read as the reverse complement.
ACAAAAACTTTGTTTGTTAGCATCATCGTATAAAAAGAAAAAAAGGGCATAAGACTTAAATTTTGTAGTCAAATCGGCAGTGTACTTAGTTTTAAGAATGTAACATTCTCATATTTCATTTTAAATTAGATTAAGCGTTTGATTATGTCGAGAATTAAAACTGAAATGATTTCTATAGTATCAATTTCTGTGTCAAATATATATGTAACAGGCCTCGATAGACTCATTGAATTATGTGATTTTATTTGTAGCACTTTAAACGTTGAACAATTTTTACTAGCAAATCTTGTGTTTTAACCCGTGGCTACGTATATCGGCCTACGGCGAAGGTTCGCGCTAGCACGATGTTGTCACGAACTAAATCGCGACAACTGCTACGTCATAATGACGTAGTACTATCATTGGTCATCAAACCGCGGCCGGCAGGTTATATTTGTGCGAACTGCTGATGATATTTGTGCGGCCCACGACAAAACAAAGAATATTGTAACATTCCTTAAAATCTTTTCTTCTCAAATTCTTATTCACGAGCATTCGTTACTTAAATAAATTTTATGCGTACTGTATTTCATTCGCCCAAAAATTACGAACTTATGATACTCGTACAGCTTCATAAACATGAGGGGTCATATCGTCGTATGTTATTTTTTCTTCTACCATGAAACAAAAAATAGCATACGTCGTTACACTAGGTCAATATCAAAATACGGCTTATACATGAAATTACCTAAACATGTATACCTAATGTACTGAGCAATTTCAAAATAAAGTGTACCCTGATACTGTAAATTTCTATTTTACTTATATGTTTATTTTTAAGAAATTTGTCCATAATATTATAAGAAATATAGTTTATTTTGTAGAAAAATAGAAAGGAACGCAGAATTCGAAGTATTTTTCCGATAATATCGAATCAAAACCGACTTTGGAGCGGAACTGATTCTGTTGTGTGACTAAATTTAAAAGCAAAAATAAAGGAAAAAATAAAATGTATACGCATTTTTTCTATTTATTTAAACTAATAATACATTAATTAAATTTATTAATCAAAGAAAATAATCTAAGTTTCAAAAATTAACATAAAATTATTGTTTTTTGTTCGGTTTTGTGACTCTGTCGATTTTCACTTAATTATTTTTTAATTTTACTCTAAAAATAAATATTTTACGTAATACACATGTAGCTTTTTCGTAAAATAATCCATTTATTGTAAATATTATTGTAAGCTTATAGATTTAAAAGGTAAAATCTAATCTGATTTAAAGATTTAATTCCATGAATTTAAAGGGACAGTGACAAGATGGAAGCCTTAAAATCATAAGGCTGCGTTCACGGCGATTCAAAAATAAAAGGAAGACCGTGCAATATTATTACTACCTAAATTAAGATAACAAAGTTTGATATCAAATGATAATATGTTCAAAGAAATTTATTTAAAATAAAGAATAAATTATTGGGAAAATCTAAAAGCGGAGTAGAAAAGAAATAAAACAATTATTTTAAATATTATATATTTTTACTGTACATACTATAATTATTATCGTTATATAATATGTTTAGTTTTCGTCAGTCTTATTAAAATCAGTCTCCGTAGCTTATAATCACATTTAGTAATTTCAGATAATAGATACAAAATATAATAAAATTTAGGCCACATTTAAACAGACATAGAGCCGCCGCTTTAATGACATAAAACTATTTTAAGTCATAACAAAACAAAACATTAGAAAACAAAACAATACTATTCCTTTTACGTCAATTTAACAAAGTAAGTATTAATATATTATATTCACATACTAAAAATAGTCTTACTGTTTTTTAAATATTTAATTCAAATAGCACATTTCAGCTATCATTGAGTATTAGATTGTCAATAATAATTAGAATAATAAATAATCTAAACGCAGTTAAACTGCAATAACCGACTTACAACCTTCTGTATCTCTGGAATCTTAAATCATACCTGTACTAAATTTACATGGAACCATATTGGAGGTTTACTCTCTCGAAAAATAAAAAGAATTTGCAAATTCGTCCATATATGACGTAGTTATGCCCGAACATACATTAAAAATGTTTAAACATCCGAATTAAAAACCTTCTCCTATTTGGAAAGTTGGTTGAAAAAAATGTACGAAATAACAGGGTTTTCAATAAAAAAGTATTTTCAAGACCGTATCGCCTAAAATGTAGGCAGAAGTACAAAGTACAAACAATGCACCCACAATTAGCCGAAGATAATTAGTCCCACAATATGATAGGTGGTAAGCCTATCACCAACCGGGCACTTATCCAGTCTCCAATCCCGGGCAGCGTTAATTTTATCAGAAAGCTAAAAAACACATTTTTGAATTGCCCAACTTGGAAATCGAACCTTGGACCTCATGTGGTTAACACGGACACCCGACCGCTAGACCACAGAGGATTCTAAATTTTATATTTTTACGTAATCCAAGTAAACGTTAGATATAATCTAATTTTTGAATTTTTCTTTACTAAATAAATAAATAATACTTTTATAGCACTTTATAACATACACCCGCACTGCAGCCACGATTTTCCGTGACCTAAATGGTGTTTCTTTGCAACAAAGAAGCGGCTATATTGCAGATTTAGGTTACTCGTATCGTAATGTATTTATTAAGATTTGCACATTTTTATAGCTGAGTAAGAATTAACTTCAACATAAGGAACATTCATCAGTAGTGAAATGATCATATACGGAGCTGTTACAATAGCGACACCAAAAATATGATCTTAGTAATAAATTCTTTATATCTTCACGAGTCATAGTTAAAGAAAAGTGTCCAATTCTTGAAGATCGATTTACGTATTGGCCGCATCCGTAGCAATATTCATTTAGAATAAAATGTGTCTCAGTCCAAGGCCATTTTAGGTTACAAATGTAGAATTACATAAAATCATAAGTATTGAGCTCCTTATCTATATCTGCATATATAACCATCTCTGCAGTTATTTTTGTATATTATAACTTTTAATCTGAAAATAAAACACCATTGTTAATTTAAGTAAATAACGAAAAATTACCATAAATACTTACTTTTTATAGAATTATTACACGGAAAAGGATTTGCAATTGGAACCAAGCCTTATGCATTCCGACCTGTTGTGACTTGCCGTTCCGTTATATGTGACCGTAGAATAAGTCACAAAACAGAGGTCACATAATGCTACCTTGTTGTAGTTTTAAATTATTTAAAAATTACCCGCTGTACTTAGGACTATTAACTTTTGAAAATAAATTCCACACAAATTTTCCTATGTGTCAACGATAACAATAATTTAAAAAAAAGTAAGTTTAAATAGTAAAACTTGGTCACATACCTGAGCAAAGTAATTAAAACAGAGCACTTAACAATATATACGTCCGCGCTGGCCACAAATTAGTTTGATAATGAAAGCAAAACGGCGTCTTGATGACGGACGATATGTTATGTTGTCATTTCGTGTCAAATAGCTCCACAGTTATCAATGTTTTATGCAAAAAAAGTAGTCACAAAACGGAATGTTCCGGTTAGTCAAGATTTTCGATTTTAATTTAGATCCAATTTTAATAGAAAATATGTAAAAATATACATATAATGATACTTTTAACTGATAAATTCGACCTTAAAGAATTCAAATTATATTAATTAAAGCCCTAGCATACACGAAAAGCTTTAGAAATCAAAGATTTTATGATGCCAGTTGGAAAGGGGACAGGCAAATTCGATGGTGTTTAATACATTAAAACCTCGTTAGCTTTGTATTTAGTTAAATTAACAACAAAAAGACAGTTTAAATATGTATTTAACAATACGTTTTTTCACTTACATTAATATATCCTGCCAGAAATCATTAATCACAAAAACATAAATGATCAAAGTCGAGGGACAAGGCAAAACCGGGGGGTACAGATTTTTTTGAAATTGCCCACCTATGTATATATATAATAAATAAATAATGTATATGGTGTGTCCGTGTCGATAACTGACCACCTCGAACTTCTTGGTATCACCTTAACGCCTACTCTCAACTTTGGTTCGTACATCGAATCGAAAGCCCAAGTTGCCTCAAAAAACCTTGGTATTCTGGCCAGGTAAGACAGTATTTCAGCCCGGGACAGTTGCTCAATCTTTATCAAGCACAAGTCCGGTCTTGCAGGAATACTGATCTCATTTCTGTGATGGATCCGCCAAATATCAGCTGGAGACGCTTGAGGCGATAGAGAGGCGTGCCAAGAGGCTCATAAACGACGATGATCTGGTAGGCAAAATACTCCAGAGACTCGCTCATCGCCGCAGAGTGGCTAGTTTATCGGTCTTTTATCGGATAGACATTGGAGAGTGCGTTGCGGAATCGCACGACTTAATTCCACCATCCCCGTTTTTCTACCGATCATCGAGGCGCATAGATTCTAGGCATCGCCACATGGTGGATGTTCCACGTACCCGGACAAAGCGGTTCGACTCGACATTGTTGATCCGAACCGCAAGGGACTGGAATATGCTTCCTGAGTTTGTGTTCCCCGACGAGTACAACCTGTGAATCTTCAAGAGAAGAGTGAACAGGTACCTTCTAGGAAAGCGCGTTCCATCTTAGGCCGCATCTTAGCTTACCATCAGGCGAGATCGTGGTCAAGCGCTTCCCTATCGATAATAATAATAAAAAATATAGTTTGTTATTATTATTTATCGTAATCACCTGCGGGCCGCAGTTTGACGCTCACTGCAGTGACGTGGCAAGGCTTTTCGCGATGCAGTCGCGAGGCCGACACATCGTGCTAGCGCGAATCTTCGCCGTAGCCCAATATGTATAGCCGCGCTATTACAAATATATCTTTTGAAGCCTTTATTTTATCATCTTAAAATTATCGAATAAATAAAATGTTGTTAATGAATGAAGGAAAATGCTAGTGTGAAGTAAGAAAAAGTGGATATTTCACCATCTATTGTTCATTAACAGCGTGACAAATAAATGGTACTAAATAGGCGGTAGAGTTCTGTATTGTCTCGCCCGGGTCTGGTAGCACCGCCTTGCTTATTCCTGCCGCAACAGCGTCAGTGCTTGTCACTTTCGTGTTCCGGTTTGGAGGGTAAAGTAGCCGGTAAACTTATGCATGTGGCATTAGACCTCGCCACAAGATAGCAACCCACCATTAACACCTTTGGTGTCTATAGACGATGGTTGACTCTTTCCATCAGGAGATCCATCTGCTTGTTTGCTATCTTATCATATAAAAAAAAAAATGATGAAGTTCGGCGAGTAACAACAAATCAGGCAAGTAATTACCTGGTTTGTTTGTTTGTTCAGGCTGTGATATCGTCAGTACCTGCCACTGTTGAGTTGTAGTTTTGAAGGAAATTATGTGAATTTATCCATCATGTTAGCAACATGCCAATATTGCTTTTCATTTTAATGCGCGGTGGTTGTCCTTAATAAATATCTCCAAACTATGTTATAATAGCCATGCATGGTATTGCAATGACTCAAACACAATATAGTAATAAAATATCGATTCTCGTAAGAGTCCGGCTAAAAGTCGCAAGATTTTAGTGAATAAGACTACAGGGAATCCGGGGAACAACAAATAGTGTATGGTGTGTTGCTATTCGGATGTGTGGCGCTGGCGGGACGGTGTCAAAGTTTCAAGCTCTAAATTGATCCACAATACCTACATGTAATTAGGAATCCTTATTATTGTGAACGCGATAAACATTAGAGCAATAAAACTTCCGTCATGTAATATGAACGTTGACGAGATATGTGCCTGCGCAGTATGCAAATATTAGACACAACTGGTGATTAACGGGGGAAATCAGAAGTACTTTATTCAATAAAACTTTTTACAAGTTATTTTGACGCGTCAACATTGCTGCTTCCTCCCCACCTTCACGCCAGCATTGTTTTTCCTGTGTCGAGGTGTAGCATAGTCGACATGGGTAACTCAGTGAAATTCCATGGGTAACTCAGTGCTGCGCCATGCGCTACCACATTTTGAACGAGTCGGCACTCCCGGCGCAGTGAATTGAGTTATCGCAATTGCGCGGCGCAGCGCAGTGTTACACAATATGTGTATAGCATAGTGTAGTGTAGTGTGAGTGTGTGAGTGTGTGTGTGTGTGTGTCGGCAGGGAGTACAGCGTGGGGCCGCGCGGGCGGCGGCCGCTGACGCTGCCCGAGCTGGCGCGCTCCACCGTCTACGCCAACAGTGAGTAACACCAACCGTTCCAGCACTACTTTTTTTAGTATCGATACGGAAGCGCTTGACCACGATCTCGCCTAATGGTAAGCTAAGATGGAACCCACTTCCCTAGAAGGTACATATATTTTATATCATAGCACAGAAAACAAGTTAATGGCTCTCCTAATGAAAAGAGATTACTTCACCTATAGACACAAAAGATTTTAATGGTGTGTATCTACCCTTATGGCCAGGTCTCGACGGCTCATACATAAGTTTATCGGCTACCTAACTCTTCCAAACCGGAACACGACAGTGACAAACGCTGACGCAATTATGGGAGGAATAGGTAAGACGGTTGTACAGAAGCCCAGTCGAGACATTGCAATACTCAATCACCTAGTAGCGACAATGGTAACTCATACGAATAATTGTTCACCTTTTACCAACTGTCTGGCAAAATGGCAGATGGTCTATTCTTCAGAGGAAACCCGGACCGGGAAATACATCTCTCCAGAGTTTGCTTTGCGGTTTAGCACCCTAATACGTGCAAAACTTACAACCGTGAATCCATAATAACTAAAAAATTTGTGCAAAAATCTATCTATCTTTCAATCGGTCTTTCATATTTAAAATGCTTAACAGATTTTGATGACAAGGAGACAGAAGACTCGTAGTTTAAGTTATATCATAGATTACTTCTTTTAAAATCAACTTCTAAAGAGCTGAAATGGATATTGAAGTTATATTAATGACACGTTACATTATTCGCGGGCGAAGCTGGTTGGCTTGTATTAAATATAATATCAATTGCTTAAACGCAATACAGTAACAAGTTACTCATGGTCAGTACAAATATCATTTCCGGCTTCAATTACCGTTATTTTTTGCCGTTACAATTTGCTTCATATGTGGACCAAGATTGGTTAATATTGTTTGACAGTTACGGTGTTTTCATTTTACAAATTAGTGATCTTCTTGCACAGTATTAGTGGTCTAAGAGCCGGTGGAAGATCGTCCTTCACCAATCTGATAAACAGATGAGACGTATATTTTATCAAATATTATTTATAAACAAATATGTCTATAATTACTTGCCTATCCAAAAGTGCTCATGGCAAGTTTTTAGCTTACTAACAACAGTACTTTTAGTACGATTTTTGGCAGGCAGGCAATATGTGACTGATTTTGTAGTAAAATAATCTAAAATTTGATATAACTTTCGATAAGTTAGCAGATCAATGGAGTCACCTATATTGACATACCTGTTAACACCTGCTTGCCAGGTAGCCATACACAGAAATGAGTAGGCAAGCCTACCTAGGCATATTCTGTGTGTTAAAAATTATTAGTGAAATAAATTTCATTTGGTTATCAAAAGTATGAAAGTGATGAAAAAAAAAAACAATTAGTTAATTTAATTAAAAATAGCCATGAGCACTTTTGGATAGGCAAGTAATTATAGGCATATTTGTTTATAAATAATATTTGATAAAATATACGTCTCATCTGGTTATCAGATTGGTGAAGGACGATCACCCATCGTCTCCATTACTATAGTAGAAATATCGAATTAGCGCAATTGTACATAGGCTTACTTTGCGAGCGTCTAATGCATTTGAACAAACGCCGCAAATGTATTTGTACCAAAAACTTTGCACAAACTATTGTGCAAACAGTTTTTACACAAAACACAATAAACACGCAAAGTCATAAAAATAATACAAGGTTTATAGGTCCACATTTATCACGTTGCTTTGTGGTGAAAATAGGAGGGCACTGAATTTGTTAATAAACCAATTGTTACCCTATTTTGAGGAAATAAATGATAATTATTATCTATTTAAATTTTATATTTCAGATCATGTACGAGGTAGAGGTTATGGTTATGAGAAAAATAAAAAAGCCTCGACGCCAAATGGTGATACAGTCAATGGGAAAAGTACAGAAGAACAATCAGGCAAGTTAAAATGTTATCGTAAACAGCCCTTAGTCATATTATACTTATGATTTTTTGAATCTCAACTGTATGGTGTAACCGTCACATACTGCAATTCATTATTTTACACGACATGCATCATTCATTATTATTTTAATTAGTAATATAGTTTGCATACAGTTATCAAGAGAGCTACGCGTCCTCACTTTTTACCTATTAAGTGTATCATCAATACAATATAATTATCAATCTAAGACTGTATTGGTTAGCAAGAACCTGTACATTAAATTTTTACTATAATATAATTTAATATAATAATACATTAAATTAAATGAATACCTAATGCGTTTTGTGTAAAATGATGAATTGCAGTAGGAGACGGTTACATTGTACAACACCATTTTTCATATGCGCGAAATAAACAAATACATTTGCTTGGAGAAATGTGAAATTGCAACAGTTATTATATTTATTGTATAACAACTGTAAATGTGCGTTAAGAACTTATTGGCTAATATTCCTCCTACTGTCTGTAATCAAATTAATATTGCTTCGTAAATTATTGGAAGTTTTTATTTGTAATGTAGGTCTATAATTAAAATATAAAGTCAACCAATTAAATGATTTTTTTCTTATATTTGTTTCGGTATGATTGTTTTTTTTTTTAATTTTCTTATTTTATTTGGTATGTTGTTACATTAATACTCACGTTCATATTTACGAGCTTATATTATTATTTTTTGTTTATTGCTTCTTAGATTTATTTTTATTAAGTTACATATATTTATTTTTAACGTCATTGCTTCATGTTTTTTACGTAAAATGCTGATCAATTTGTATATGTGGTTGCGACAAAACATAACTTTCGAATATTTCATTTATCAATTTAAATACATTCGTAGGTATGTTACTGAATAAGGTCTCTTTTTAATTGTATTTTCATTGTAAAATCGGTTCTTTATTCGATTAAAGCTTTTACATTTTTCGTTGTTGCTTTGTTAAGTTATTTTTATTTATTCACTCTTTTATTTTCAGTTTTGTTATATTTTTGTTGCGTTTCCAAAACTTTTATTTTGTGTTTGTTGCGTTTTCAGAAGAACGACTTAGATCATTACGCACAGATAGTGTAACGAATTCAACAGTTAAGTCACATTCCGAAACCCTTACACTTCCTGAATTGAAAATCGTGGTTACTAAAATGATTCCACGAGGAAATGGTGAGGACAAACTTATGATAGATTAACAAAATGTCTGAGATGGAAAAATATTGCACTTTTGAGAAATTTTAAACACATGAAACAAAATATAATTAAATTAGACGAAATATTGTAGATACATTCGTAAATCATCAAAGGAATAAATTAATTATCGATTGAATTAAAATAGTGATTTGTAGGTCTAATATTACTTCCTGAAACTTAATTTCCGAATGTTAAATATTTAAATTTAAACTTGAAATTTGTACACAGATTTTTAAGATGTAAAAATGGCTTATGAAACGTCTAAAAAATAGTAGGTATATAATTTTTTTTAAAGATTTAATTGGAATAGGCGTTTGTCTTCTTCCATCGCACCTGGTGGAAAGTGTCGATGAAGACGAAGGTGGTACACGCCCATCCAAAAGAAACCTATTCACTCTACTCTTAAACGTTCCAGGACTATATTTGTCCGGAAATAGACGCAGGCAGTTCCTTCCAAGCCTTGGCGACTTGAACTAAAAAAGAATTGTCAAACCGTTTTGTTCGATTTGTCGGTATTTCTTTTTTTATTATACAAAAACTTTTTAATTATCAAAAGTGCAATATGTTTGGTTCTATCTTGTATGACTTTTTTGACATGATGCATGCACTGAATTATAAATACCTTATATGAAAAAATGAGCGTAATTAGAAAACGAAATAGAAACTTCATCTACATGGGGCACACTAAAAGTTTTGCACTTCTAGGTAATCGGAACTGTTTGAATTTTGAATGTTATATTTTTAAAACGTTGCAACATTCTTAGTAATAAAAAAAACAATTGGCGAGAAATGATTTGTCAATTGTTTTTATCACACATCAAAGTTCTACGTACGCAACGAAAATGGAATTAAGTCGAAAAGATTTTAGAGCGATGATTTTTTATGATAATAAAAGTTCTCTTTCTCCGCAAGATTGTGCCGCTCGTCTTCAAAATGCCTTTAGGAGAGAAGCACTTTGTTTGAGCACCGTGAGGCGATGGTTTGCTGAATTTGAGAGAGGTCGAGTTTCTTTACGTGACGAATTTCGTGAAGGGCGGCCTTCAACTGCTGTCAACAAAAATAATGTGGCTACTGTTAAGCGGTTAATTGAAGAAAACACCCGGATTACCTATGAGACAATTCGGGGACTATTGGGGATTGGTATGAGCCAAATTCAGAACATTTTACACGAAGAATTGAAAGTTCGGAAACTTTGTTGTCGTTGGATCCCTCATGAACTGACAGCGGAGCGGAAGCGGGCTCGCGTGGAATAGTGCTCACAGATGCTACTGAAGTGCGACCACGGACATTCTAATGCTGTTTATGACATTGTCACAGGAGACGAAACGTTGATTTAGTGTTTTGAACCCGAAAAAAGAAACAGCAATCTTGTGAATGGGTGTTTGAAAATGAGAACAGGCCAACAAAAGTGAGACAGGCGAGAAACGTTGGTAAAAAAATAATCGCGTTTTTTTCCTCAGCTACGGGTCCCATCTGTACATTTCCACTTGAAGATCAAAAGAGTGTTAATGCCGAGTGGTATTCTGTAATTTGTTTACCCAGGGTGTTAGAAAAAATTCGCGAAAGACGACCCAAAAGCCGCATTCTTCTACACCATGATAACGCTTCTTCACACACGGCCAACAAAATAAAGTCATTTTTAGCTTTCGAAAAAGTACATCTCGTCACTCATCCTGCGCATAGCTCTGACCTAGCACCCTGTGATTTCTGTATTTTCCCCAAAATCAAAGATTTGATGAGAGGTTTTACTTTTACCAACTCCGAAGAGGCAGTGATAGCGTTCAATCAGCACGTAGAAAACATGCCTTCAGATCTGTGGTCCTCCTGTTTTAAAACATGGTTCGATCGCATGAAAAAATGTTTGAAATGTAAAGGAGATTATTTTGAAAAGCAATAAACATAATATTTTGGTTATAACATGTTGTTTTTTTAAGTTACGCAAAACTTATAGTGTGACCTATGTATTATTATTTAATTCAAATCTAAATCACCGCAAGTACATAAGGAGCGTTTTTTAAAGGTTTGGCTCTACCTTAACTTCAAAAATACTGTTTTTTTTTTGGAGAACAAAATTATAAGCGTTTGAATTAAAGAACCGGTTTATAGAGGTGTTCTTAAAATATTTCGTTAATGTTCGCCTGTTTTGATTTTTGTTCAACTGTGTGTGATATTCCATTTGTGGAGTTCGGCTTAAACCGGTTTATTAAGTTTATGAAATGTTCTATCGCCTCTGTGGCCTCAGCGTTGGAGTTGATTATATGAGGTCCCGGGTTCGATTTCCGGGTCGGGCATTAAAAAAAAGTGTTTTTTCAGTTTTCTGATAAACACAAAGTTGCCTGGGATTGGAAAGTGCCCAGTTGGCGATAGGCTTGTCACCTATCACATTTTTGGGACCAAGTATCTTCGGATAATCGTGGGTGCACTTGTTGTAGCTGTGCCTACGGGGAGAGGGCGTGAAGATACTTTTTATGAAGTGTTCTTATATCAGATATGTTCCGAGCGAAACATTTTATAAAAACCGTTAAATTATTTTTAAATCGGTTTAAAACCCTGTTTTTAACAGTCTGATTGACTTACTTTTTACTTTTTTAATTTTCTATACATATATTTGCCCTACATACCAATCAAAAATATATGTTAGTGTGCTCTACTTATTAAGAATTGATTTGAAAACAGCACCAAGTATATCGAACCTTATAATCTCTGTTGAAAACCATTCAAATAATAATGTTGTGTGCAACAGTGCGGTCCCCGGGCGGTGCGGGCGGTGCGGGCGGGCAGGGGGGGCAGGGCGAGGCGCGGCGGGCGCGGCGCCAGCACCACCGCAAGCACACCACCGACCACACATAACTCCACACACACACTCGCTCGCACCACACACCCGCCGCCCGTGTCCGTGTGCCCGCACTGGTACACCCCATTCAATAATAACGTTATTGTACGTCAATTGGTAGAGTTACGAGGGGAAAGCTTTGTCTAGGTTACCACTATATGCTATACGGTAGTCCGACGATATTTTATTCAAATGATTCATACACAATAAACAATCTCTACCCTAACTACTATTGTGTCAATTTAGATAGATTATTTTTTATTAATTCTGTAACATTTTATAATTTAATGGTATTTTAATAGGTTATTAAAAATTAACACCAATCGTGTCAATTGGTTGTTCAAATAAACCTAATTTGTTTTGTAATCAAGGGGGTAGATACATATTTCAGTCAAGGTTATTAAGACTTGTCTGATACGTAGTTCCATGGAACTGACTATTGATTGTATCAATTAGACGCTCAGGTATTGTTTCCTAATTTACCTTCCCGACCAGTAATGCTCAGGACCCTTGTTTGAAGAATAGATCGATAGTAGGTGGTAGATTTCCGTAACGTCTCGGCCGAATTTGGTACCGTTTTACCTTATTCTACCACAATAGGTAAAACGGTGGTACCTGGGTTGTCGTATTCCTGTTTAGAGCGTAAAGCAGCTGGTAAACTTATGCATGTGGCATTTCAACCCAGCTACACGAATAGCAACAAATCATTAGCACTTTGGAATTCATAAGCGACTGGTTTCACTTTCCGTCAGGAGAATCATCTGCTTGCACTCTCCGATTGGAGATTTTACAACCTTACAGTAAAATAACAAATTAAAGGGATTTATAAGTACTAATGCTTATTGCATTCGTTTTGGGTTTATTTCAAATTGAAACATTACTAGTTTTAGTATGACATTTATAACACATTGACACACGTAAATGGCGTGACAAAATGAACTATTTTTACTAGTACATAACATAAAGCTGTATTATATCTGGAGGTAGCACTTCTAATACCTAAGTACTTGAAACACAACCTAAAATACTTCTGTCATCTTCTGAGGTCTCATGCTCTCTTTCTAACACACCTCATAGAATGAGATGTAACGTAGTTATTTGTTTCAAATGATTAATATGAGGGCTAGTTCCACCTATAACTTGGTACATACAGAATACAAAAAATATTATTAGAGAACTCCTCGAAAATATTCTAATGGGGATGTGAATGAGTGTCAGATTAAATTCATTGGAATGGTAAGTGGACATTATTTCTGAATCATCTGAGTAAAATATTATATTGGTATTAACGTTTGACAAATTGTAGCAATATTTAGAGAGAAATAAGATCAGTGATTTCGTAATGGCATTTTTTAATATTTTAGTAAATTATTGGTGCATTTTATTTTAAGTGACTGAAGATTGCCTTTAAAATTTGTGTATGGACCGAAATTTATGTAAAGCTTAAAAAGCTACCTTTCATTGAAGTCCTAAATATCATGACTAATCACTTCTATAAATAGTTACTTAGCTTTTAAAGAAACTTTTTATTAGAAAACTAGGATTTCAAGACATTTTTGGAAAATTGTAAACTTTTACTTAATTTTCCTAATTTAAGGATATTTTATAGATAAATTTCCTTTTCGTGGCGATTTTTTAGAAAGGTTCTTCCTAACTTGATATTTTTTCAAGTTACTATGAAGATCCTATTACTTTTTGTTATTTTGTAGAAAGTTTTAGCATTATTATTGTATAATTGGAAATGTTTTCCAATTTTTGGTAAACCTATTGACTTTCTAAAATAATGTCTCTCAATAAATATCTTCCTAGAGAGTTTTTTGTAAAAGAATAAATCATAGTTAAATAATGTTTTTGTGTACTCAAGGGTCATCGCACATTGATCAGATCACATGCTTTTTGTTCAAATAATAACCTGTACGCTTTTCTTATTTATATGTCTACTGTTGTGTACAATATATAATATGTTAAACAAAATACATATTTGCTTCAAATGAACTTAAAATCCCATGTAACTAATGTTACTAACAGAACAAAAACCCAGCTGCAAATGTATGATTATTTTAGACTTATAACTAATTTATTAGCATAGTTTATAATAGTATATAAAGTTATATACTATTATAAACTATGCTAATAAATTATAAAGTAATAAAATATAAAGTTTATTATATACTATTATAAACTATGCTAATAAATTAAAAAATAAAGTAGTTTATAAAGTAAAGAGAATATTATCATATACAAGTTGACTAGGGAAATATGGTACTTATTGAACATGATAGTTCATGGTTATAAATAAATAATAAAAGGAAAATGTTACTTATCAACATAGTAAACGCCCATGAAATTAGTGTAGTAATAATCAAAAAGGAAGGTCACCGCACCATGCACTAACGAGTCTAGTCGCTGTGTATAAACTTTTATGCGCCGTTGTTGGTTGTGGTTGTCCGTACTTAATATTTTTATTGGACAACTAGCTGTTGCCCGCGACTTCATCCACGCGGACTTCGTTAACTACGGACAGCTCCTCCCCCGTAGGTGATAGCGTGATAATATCTAGCCTATATGTTGACCCGACCTGTTAGTAATATTCATGCAAAATTTGAAGTAAATCCATGCAGTACTTTTTGAGTTTACCCCGGACAAACATTGACTTTCCTACGACTTTATTATATGTATAGATTAAGCCAAAATTTGAGTATCTATTCTTTATATATTCAGTATCAGAATCGAGTACTGAACGCCTTCCTTCCTATGTACAGACTTTTACCTACCAACCTGCATATAAAGTTGCATAGATATTTTTTTAACATTACCAAGAGCTTGGTCTAAATTCAAAAACTGAAAAACAGTTTGAAACTATAGCATAACAAAAATGTATAAACATTTTTGTATTTTACTTGTATAAAAAGTGTACTCGTTTCTAGTATAACGTTAATATTGAGATCTTTTAGACTCTTTTACTATAAATATTTAATGTCATGGATTTGTTGTAGATTTGTCAAACACATTTTTCTTTTATCGATCACCAATAGTTTATTTACAAACACAAAAATGTATAATTTTCTTTTAGTTTAAATATATTTATTAAAATTGTTAAAATAAATATATTAAGCGTACCTAACACAAATGAACCTCGATCCACACAGGCTAGTTTTAACATTAAAGGGATACAATGTGCGATAGACTTTATTTGAAAATGTAGAAACACTGCCAAGACGCTTTTAAAGCCAAAACATGTTAAATAAAATTATAACCGTGTCAATAAATGTGTAGTGTTAATTAGTTAAATCGAGAAACTCTATCATGCTAGCAACTAGTACGGCCGACTTCGCATATTTTGACACGTTTTTATTACGCCAATCGCCTAAGTTTTAGGCGACAAGTGAAACGTTACTCATTGTGATCGTACCCTAAAATTTAAATTTAATTGAATTTTATTTAAAGAGAGTTGTCAATCGCTCGTACTAATTTTGTTACTTAAGATATTTGTACCTTTATACTTGCACATATTTATAAATTACAATTTCAAGTATTTTTGTTTTTACAGATTGTTGAAATAAAGTTAATAAATACACTCATCAAAGTAGGTCAGACTTTTATAAAATTATAGAAATGTGTTAAAACAGCAAGGTTCTAATAATGAGATATATAAATTCCTCAGTCTAGTAGAGGTAAAAAATGTAAGTTATCCAAATAATCTCCGGTAAACACTTATTTTAACGGTATATTTTTTCCTTCCTAATATGTCCTGAATAAACGACAAAAGTGAATAAATCACGGAACGTTTTTAACAATCCTATAAATTCCACGCTGCTAGGTGTGACAGAGACTTTGTAAATACATTCAGAAACCTAAATATGATATGTGTCATAAAATATGATATTATAAATGAGAAAGTTTATGAATATATTTGAATACTTATTAATCAAGCGGCAAATGTTAGATTAATTCATATATTTGCTACACCGAATCATATTGTAACCTAAAATTTCATTTTTAGGAGAAAAATCTTAGTCGCCCATTAAGAAGCTGCAAGGCGCATTATACCTACATTGTATTGACAGTGGAAAAGTATAATGTTTTTATTCTGTAGAATTTCAAAATGTCTTTTATATTGATATTTTTGGCGTAAACAAAAAAACAAGCCTAATATTCAAGTTAATAAGTACTTTGTAAATTTTTAAAACACAGAATAGAGGAGCTTTCGACAGTACTTAAATAAAACACGTTATGAGATAAAACACAAGTGTTTAATTATGTAATATTTTTAAAATTTTACTAATTGTATTGGAGTATTACAAAAATAAGTTACAATTTACCGTCAACGTGATAACAAAATGGCGGACATCTCAATGGCGCGCACACGTTCCCAACGCAGGTTTTATTTATACTGGCTTATAATTAATTGGCTTATATGTTGAAGCGCTTTTCATATAAACACTAACTGCGCAAACGATAAATCAATGATTCTTATTTTTATAGTACTACTGTGTCTTTATGTAAGTTAATATGTTTTTTCTAATCTATATTTTTATTTATGATTTATGGAATCATAAAAAGTATTAATTATATTTTACTCGAAACCCCAATTTATATAAATTGTGAACTAATACAAGTGTTTTACTATTTGAATTAGTTATAACATTAGTCGAGAAATACAAATTGTAGAGTTTTTAAAACTATAAACATTTTATAGATATATAAAGCTCAATATCTTATCGTGATATTACTCCATTCCAAGACATTTACAGGTAGTACGTTCGCGCTACAAGAGAAGCGGACAGCGTTACACTAAATTTGTGAGAGCGAGTGTATTTTAAAGTTTGTAGCCTTATCCGATATTATAATTCTTATTATTAAATATATGATGTATAATTGATATACTTAATTAAATATTTATTGCATATTATTTATGCCGTTTCATTGTTTTATCCATTCCATTATAACAAAAGAGGGAACTATTCAGGGAGACTAAAGTCTAATATCCGAAGTAAGGTTGACCTTCACTGCTCTGCTACCGAATAAAAATTATATTTTACAAATAAAATGTAATCCATACTAATATTATAAATGCGAAAGTAACTCTGTCTGTCTGTCTGTTACGCTTTCACGGCCAAACCACTGAACCGATTTGGATAAAATTTGGTACAAATATAGGTTGAGACCCAAGAAAGGACATAGAATAGTTCTTATCCCGGAAATCCCACGGGAACGGGAACTATGCGGGTTTTTATTTTAGGATTTTTTCCACGCGAACGAAGTCGCGGGCACAGCTAGTTCTGAATATATATCGAGAGTTTAAGTTTGAGTTATATATCTCGTATATCGAAGGTTGCGGTAAGCGGTCATATTGTTTGAGTTTTTTATGATGTAACTGAAAAATTATGGTTTTCGGTTATGTCTTTTGCTCACGTGTGCTGTAAAGCATTGCTTATTGTCAAATTTCATAGTTCTTGGTCTACGAGAAGTACCCTATAGAATAAATTATTATTATGGTATTTAATTTGCAAAATTTCCGCGAAACCTTGTATGGAATTGCTGTGATGCAACAGAACTGAAAGGTAGTGTAAGGAATGGGGCAAACTTAACCAAGAGGTGAAAATTTGAGAAGACCATAGCGGCACAATAGTCCACCCACTTCCACTACACTTTCTTTCACGTCAGAAGCAAAAGCAGCAACACACAAATTATGTACTCAACGCACGTTTCACTTCGCAACCGAAGCATCTTCAGGAGAGTCGAATAGCACTTCACCCTATGAAGGAACCCTATGGAGCATTAAAAGTAATAGCATGCAACTCTCCCGGTATATGTTCAGAAACACATTTTATTTGATAAAATATAATTTTTATCCGGTTAACAAATCAGTGAAAGGAAACCTTGCTTGAGATTTTCAACTAAAGGCTGACATGCCACGATCAAATTGGTCGGGTGCTAATCGAAGGTAGTGTCAAGTCTCCGAAAGCGGCATGTTTTTATAGAGTTTTGAATGTGGAAAAAGCAAGGCAAGTTTTATTTTCATAAAGGGCAATCTCACCTCGTTTTCACCACTGTAACTTCTGTAAAGTAGAATCAACAGCGGGAACCGACCTGATAATTACTGAGTAGCAAGCTCAGGGTGCCCTGGGGAAAAGCTAAACTGTCTTGGAACCCGCAACGAAATTAATCAGAACTTTATAGGAGGAGATGGAAAATATATTTTGTTTCCCTCCCTTTTCAGCAGGAGACAGCAAAATGTTAAAAGCATAAAAATGCTACGAAATGAGACTTTTACAATCAGGTTAAGCATGGAAGTTTGGAAATTAGGGACCTATAAAATGGCCTATTTAATTATGCTTCCAGTAGTAAGTATGACAAAATCGTTTGAAGGCACGGAAGTTTCCACGTATTCCCACAAGGTCAGAGTAATAAATTACATCGGATATACATCGGACACTATGTGATGTGCAGTTTGTTCAAATTTACACTTTAATGTAGAGCACTTGCAAAAATTTTAGCAAAAATTTATCATCACGTGTCAGTGAAAGCAAATCTGGAAGTATTAAGGCACACCGTGGTAAAACGTTATCTTGGTGTTATTATTTTCATAGAAACCACAGAGTATATTGTAATCCAGATATTACCACAGCGTGATATTATTACGCCATGACAGTTCAGGGCGTTTTCGCGGTAAATTCTAATTTCAATCATAAAAAGCAAATTTTTTATTAAAAACTAGCTGACCCGGCAAATTGTGTTCTGCCTTTTTAACTACTCTTATTTTTTTATGTTTTCTTACCTTTTAAACCTTCCCTGGAATTCAATTGTACTGGACTGGACCTCAGTTCATATATATATATGAACTGATTCATATATATATATATATATATATATATATATATATATATATATATATATATATATATATGTCGCAGTGAAATTGTCAGTACCGTTAGATTATAATTTACCCAAGTGATATTATAATTTAACTGCTAACCTAACCTAACCAAATTATAAAATCCCTAGGTAGATTATAATCTAACGGCTATTGACAATTTCACTGCGACATATATATATATATATATATATATATATATATATATATATATATATATATATATATATAGATAGATAGATGTACGTTATTTAAGAAAAATAGATAGTATTTTAGTTTATATACGTAAGGTAAATTATTAAACAGTTTTTTAAATTTAGTCACCTAGTCTGTTATATGATTCAAAATGTTAAGAAGACTAGGAGGTCACCTATTCACTTCATGTAATATTTTGTAATTGTTCTTGGACTTGATTTCACACTCAACACACACACATCTTCACGCCAGATCCCTTACGGGGTAGGCAGAGAGAACCGAGTGCCATACATCACGATCCTTGCAGGCTTGTCTTGCTTCCTCCACATTCATCGCTCTCTTCATACACACACGCCGCTTGCGAAGACTCTTGACACCACCTTCGGTCAGTACTCGATTAATCTGATCGTGGTATGTCAGTCTTGGTCTTCTCCAGTACCTACATTCTTCCACATTCGCATTAGAACTTGACTTCAATACTAATAAATATAATATTATCCAGGGGTTAGTCTATTTGACTCTGATGTGGTATGGGCATTCGGCATGTGTTAGATTTTTTTCTAGGTTATCCTTGAAAATCGAAATCTCAATATTTCTTTATCAGGCCGGTAAAATGAGATGATAAGGATCATAATAAATCTCACCAATTAACAGATGGTGAATCGTTGCAAGTGGGAACAGTATTTGACGGTCGGCTCATTCTGCTTACTTCTCAAGAAAACCAGCATGCTGAAAATTATTATTTCAAACAACAGGATAATAAACAAGCAGATGGCTCGCTTGGTGGACAGACATAATAATGGCCTATAGCCATCGAAACATTTTCGATGACTATAGGCAATTGTTATTTCTGATGATAATGCATCATTATCAAAAGAAAGCATGCTATTTATTTGCATAAGTTTAAGGTCGACTTTATACTCCCAACGAGAATAAGAACGGACTTAAATATAGTTTTTACAATTAGATGGAGTATGGTCTCTATCGACTGACGGTTAACAGAGCAGTGAAAGTCAATTTTACTTGGGATCCACTACTAAAGCTGATGTGCCATAATCAAATTAGTATGGTGTCGTCCGAAGGTGGTGTCAATAGTCACTGGCAATGTTGCAATGCAACTGGCACATTTGCATGAGGAGTTATGAATGTGTAGGAAGCAGGGAAAGTATGACTTGATCGTGATGTATGGCACTCAATTACCTTTACCTACCGTAAGGAATTTGGCATGAAGATATGTATGTATGTTTAATTTATTGTGTGTTAATTCGGTTACATATTTATTTGTAAAGACTTGTATAAATAATATAAATAATGCTTAAATGAAATACTAGGTCCGTGCATATGATTTTTGCACAAATAGGTAGATGGAGCATGGTGTCAAAAAAAATTAATTATACGTTATTTAAATCGACTATCAAGAAAAAAATATCGTCATTTAAAAATATTCAGATTAAACTGAAATCCACGAAAATTAAATCGACGACTCTATTGCCGTATATACATAAAAAACTAAAGATGTAAGTTAATATTAAAGCCAAGGTTTATATTCAAAGTATTTAATTCACATCACATAAGAAACTGACAAGCAAAATTATTATCAAAATTATTAATATTTCCTAATAACCAATACAACGAA
The DNA here is from genome assembly GCA_036924255.1 of Apodemia mormo. Lineage (NCBI taxonomy): Eukaryota > Metazoa > Arthropoda > Insecta > Lepidoptera > Riodinidae > Apodemia > Apodemia mormo. The sequence continues at coordinate 2,241,335 of JAUPFN010000012.1, read as the reverse complement.
TTATTTACAGTAATATCATTCAAATTAATTATATTTCTTACAACTATTCTGTTATTTAAAACAACATTTGCAATGTCACTATAACAAAAATTCGACATATTTGCTAATATTCGTAATATATAAAGCAACTTACAACATACTTTTTCCTTTGGACATCTTAAATGAGACTCCAAAGATGGGGGTAGTTCTTCTAATAGCTTATGTTTTAGATTTTCGGTTAAATTCTTGGGAAAATAATCGCTACATGACAAAATAAATATTAATTGTCCTAATGCGACGGTCATATTTAATTGGGTTGCCATGTTTAATATTCTAACGAAGTAATCCTCACTGCAAACAAAAAAATTAGAAATTATGTTACAAAAGCGACGTATGAATAAATATTATTTCAAAAACAATGGCTGAATCTATACAAATAAATAATTTTGGAAGGTCTGTTTGTAATATTAAAATAACCGCTTTTTACTAAATGCATATGGATGTATAATCGATACATATACAAAAATAACATTTTTACAATTTTTGTCTGTCTATCTGTCTGTTTGTTCCGGCTAATTTCTGGAACAGCTGAACCGATTTTGACGGGACTTTCACTGGCAGATAGCTGATGTGACAGGGAGTAACTTAGGCTACTTTTTTTGGGAATTTTTTTACGCGAACGAAGTCGCGGGCTCAGGTAATCTATACTAATATAATGAAGAGCCGCAATAGCATCAATGCTTGCCACTGTCGTGTTCCCGTTTGGAGGGTAAGGTAAGTAGCTGGTAAACTTATGCAAGTGGTATAGTTATCCCATCACAGAAACAGGAGGGCAAAGCACTATTAACATCTTTGGCATCTATAGGCGATGGTGCCTCTTTCCATCAGGAGAGCCATCTGCTTGTTTGCCATCTAATGATATACAATAAAAAAGGTAATAATTGTTTGTTCGTAATGAGTAACTCAAAAATTACTGGACGGATTCTAAAAATTATTTTCCCGATATGAAGATAAATTATCATTGAATTGAATAAAAAAGGGGCCTATGTAACTCAATAACATTGAGTTACATAGGCCCCTTTTTTATTCAATTAAATAGGGAATTAATGTGTGTGAACGAAGTTGTGGAGAACAGGTAATTGGCCATATTTTTTAGCCAGATCAAGACAATAAAAGGTCACATGTCATCATTCCAAGTTTAAGAGGGTAATGTTTACTATCAAGAAAAAAAAAACAGTAACAGAAGTAAGTGAAATTGAATGGAGGGGCAACAGAAAAATAATCAGCTATATATACATACATATCTTCACGCCAGATCCCTTACGAGGAAGGCAGAGAGAACCGAGTGCCATAAATCACGATCCTTACAGGCTTGTCTCGCTTCCTCCTCATTCATCACTCTCTTCATACACACATGCCGGTTGCGAAGACTCTTGACACCTAATCAGCTATATTAATGAAAATTCATTTTATCAATGAAATATATGGGACAGTGGTCCCAGGAGCAAACTTTTTTTATTAAAAACAAGCTGACTTTATGTGAACAGTTTCGGTTTGACGAGATGTCCATCTTTTCTATCTTCGAAAATCTCGAATCGTGGTTCCAGGAACAAACTTTTTTTTGATTTATTAATCAAAAAATGTAATAATTTAAATTCAGTAAAACTTTTTATATAATTAAATAGCAACAAGCAAATGGCTCTCACGATGAAAAGAGAAACCGGCGCCTGTCGAAAAAATATAAATGGTGTGTTGCTACCCGTGTGGCGGGATGGCAATGCCACATGTATAAGTTAAAAGGCTATCTCACCCTCCAAATCCTTTTTATAGGCTACTTTACCCACGACGCGACAATCGTTCGTGTCGTAACCACTAGAATTGTGCGACGTCTCGCCCGAGCTCGGTACCACCGCCCTACTTATTCTGACCGCGATAGCTTCAATGCTTACCACTGTCGTGTATTGGTCTTGAGAGCAAGGCAGCCAGCAGCTTTTCCCCATCAACGCATCATTTTATCCCCCGTGTTGGTCCCGGGTTCCTCTGAAGAATAGGCCAACTGCCATTCTGCCAGGCAGGTCGTAAAAGGCGACTGATTGGCTATGCGAGTCACTAACCTTTGTGGCTACTAAGTGGTAGAGTTCTGCATTGTCTCGCCCGGTAAACTTATGCATGTAGCATTAGACCTCACCATAAGAAATGGTGTCTAAAGACGTTGGTTGACTCTTTTTATCAAGAGACCCATCTATTTGTCCCCACCCACCAACCCAAGATAGCAAACAAACAGATGGGTCTCTTGATAAAAAGAGTCAACCATCGCCTTTAGACACCAAAGATGTTAATGATGCGTTGCTATCTTAAGATCTTATGGTGAGGTCTAATGCTACATGCATAAGTTTATCGGCTATCTTACCCTCCAAACCGGAACACGACGGTGACAAGCACTGACGCTATTGCGGCAGGAATAGATAAGGCGGTGGTACCAGACCCGGGCGAGACAATGCAGAACTCTACCACATATATATATATATATATATATATATATATATATATATATATATATATATATATATATATATATATATATATATATCAAATTTTGGCTTAATCTGTACATATAATAAAATCGTAGGAAAGTCAATGTTTGTCCCGGGTAAACTCAAAAAGTACTGCATGGATTTACTTCAAATTTTGCATGAATATTACTAACAGGTCGGGTCAACATATAGGCTACATATTATCACGCTATCACCTGCGGGGGAGGAGCAGTGCGGAGTAAACGAAGTCCGCGCGAACGAAGTCGCGGGCAGCAGCTAAATTAGAAAATCTAGTCACCTTAATTCATCTTTCATCTGGTAAGTAAAATGAATGAGGGCATATAAAGCGGCATCCTGCAAGTCTTCGTTATTATGGAGGTGGCTCAATTTGGCTAAAGCTCCTTGCCGTACCAGAATGTCGCACACTTTGGGTCCAGAGCCTGCCAAGTTTCCTAGTGTCCATGCAGATATAACCTGTAATAGTAATACAAATAGACAATGAATTATGTTAAATTCAGGTTTCGAAGTGGTAATGTTTAAAGCTACCACAAATAAACTGTCACTCTTTGGTATTCGGCCTAATAAGCCACCACCATTAACGTCTTTGGTGTCTATACACGAAGGTTGAATCTTTCCATCAGGAGACGTATCTGCTTGTTTGCTACCTATATAACGAAAATAATAATTATTATATAGCTCTTTCGTTTGGACTATGAGGAAGTAAGTACATTCATTATGGTAAGATATTTTGATATATCTTACCATAATGAATGATTCGTAGAAGAATGTCTCGTAGCTCAGTGTGCCTTTTGGCAGAGACCTCCTGCAACATTTAAGAGGCATCCGTAATTATTCTGCTACATGTAATTCTGCAATATAAAACTTTAAGCACTAGAATAAAGCACTAGGAAAAAACCGTGTAAAAATGTTCAGATGCCAAAGTTTTATCAGAAGAAGCACATTATATTAACATAATTATTGTAAACAACTTCTGAAAGTACAATTAAAGTCTCAAAATTACTCAATTAAAAAAAAGGCCTTCGTAAATATGATCATGTTTCAGAATTTCGTGCTCAACTTAAGTGGCTACCAGTACGTCTCCGCAGGAATACCCATATTCTTTCTTTGCTTTATAACATTCTTCATAACCCTAGGTCCCCAATTTATCTTCGTCAGCGTTTTCATTTTCTTCATGCCCCGAGTAGTGATTATCGCGCTAATGTCAGTTCCCTCTTGCGTTTCCCTTCCTTCAAAACTAATTTTTTCTCTGATTCCTTTTCTGTACATGCAGTTAGGGTGTGGAATTCACTTCCATTTAACATTCGTTCCAGTAAATCGTTATCAATCTTTAAGACACGATTAAATAATTATTATCCGACGCAAAAGTAAAATAAGTTAATATATTAATTTCTGTTGTTTGTGTGTTATTTTTTTATAGTTTTTTAATGTGCAAGTGTTTTATCTCTTTTCTCTTTACTTTATATTTCTTTTTTGTCAATAGCTTTAAGGACACATTTTTTGTTTATGTTGTGCACAATGTTTGTGTTTATTTATTGTTTTCTTCATACGGGTTAGCTGGAAGAAATCTCAATATGAGATAAGCTCACCTTTTGGCTTAATATATATCATTTTAATGTTTACAGTAACTGTTTTTGTGTACAATAAAGTGTTAAATAAACAAAATAAATAAATAAAAGGCTATTCTTATTTAATACTTACCGCTAATTCATTAGTCAGACTATCTAGCTCCGCAGTAAGGTAAGCACCTACATCCTTAGCTATAGCAGTACATGCTTTAGAATCGCCCAATGCTAAGTTGCAGCAGCAACCTGCTGCAGCAATTTTTTTCTTTTCATTTTGGCCTGAAAAATATTAATTGAACTTGTGAATTATAATGTATTATGCAATCAGATTCTATGTTTATCAAGTACACTCCTTTTCTTTTTAGTAATCTATCATATCTATCACCATATTGGTGGTTAGGGTTCTTGACTACATAATTGATGGGGCTTGATTCTTGAGAGGAATAGAAATTTGTGTGAAGAGCATAGGCGTTTGTGTGTTTGTATTTCTGTGTTTTATTATTATTGTAATAGAAAACAGACCGGAAATACTAAGGATCTTCATACCCGAACCCTCTAAGATGTAGGCAGAGGTACAAGTGCGCCCACGATTAGCCGAAGATACTTGATCCTGCAATGTCCCCAACAATGTGCTGTCCCTAAACGGGCACTTTCTAATCCCAGGCAACTTTGTTTTTATCAGAAATTTGAAAAACCACATTTTTAAATTGCCAGACCTGGGAATCGAACCTAGGAGCTCATGTGGTCAACACTGACACTGGACAACTAGACCACAGAGGTGATAATAATATCTAGTGGTCCAGCGTTGGCGTTGACCACATGAGGTCCCGGGTTCGATTCCTGGGTCGGGCACATAAGAAAGTGTTTTTTCAATTTTCTGAGAAACACAAAAGTTGCCCGGGATTGGAAAGTGCCCGGTTGGCGATAGGCTTGCCACCTATCACATTTGTGGGACCAAGTATCTTCGGCTAATCGTGGGTGCACTTGTTGTACTTCTGCCTACCTCTTCGGGGATATGGGCGTGAAGATACTTTTTTACTTTTTTTTATACCTATATTGACTATTATTGAATAAGAATTATACAGTAGTACAAAGGTTATTGAGTAAACTTATTAATTTTGGCTTATTACTCTATAATACAAATAGCAATACAAAAAAAATGTATTACAAATTGGTGTCAAGGTACAGGCAATGGTAATTTCTTGCTATCATAATTTTTATTCTACTCTCTATAGATATGTAGATCAATATCTGTATATCAAACTTCATTGTTTACAAATAGAGACGTTGTAACGTTAGGCCGTCAGCCTCTACAGAGAGTAGAGGGAGAGTATCCAAGTCACAAGATAAGTTGTCACCAGATTCCTGAAGTTCGAGAAACCTGGTGGCACAAGGGGAAGTTAAATGAAATGCAGATCTAAATATTATATATTGTCACAAGACAAAGTCCGGAACTGAATATTTATTGGACCCCGCGGGTCCAATAAATATTCAGTATAGGAACCGGAGTCGCGCTGGTGTAGATGCACGTGGAGGAATACGAGGAACTTGACACGTAGTACTGGCCCGGAGTACGGGCACGTAGTACAGTACAGGAAGCACGTAGAAGAGCGCACGCTCAAGCACGCGCTCAGCTGGGACGCACGTCGAGGGGCGCGCGCTCGGGCACGCGCCTAGAGGACGTCTTGTTGGCTTTGGCTCGAACTGTCCCGGCTCTGGACCAGCAGAGAAGACTTCGCAACTTCAAGACTTTTCTTCAAAACTTCTTCCTGGTACTTTTAGTTACAAGTTCCCGGCAATGACTAACTCGATGATGGCCAACTTGGGTATTTATAGGCCCAAGGATGGAGCAATGTCGAAACTTAAAGATATTTGAATTATATTTTTTATATTAGGGGTACATTTATTAGGAACTCATTAGAAGACATAATTTTAAATTTTAAGAAAATATTTTTTGACATACATTGTGTCATGTCAAAATTATGAAAATCAAAATAATAGAAAATGTTTATAAATAAAAACAATACAGCATGAAATAGAAAGGAAAACATAACATTGTACTTTACAAAGGGAATACATAAAAAATGTAAGTATCCCAATAACTCTCGTGAGACAAATTTAAAATACAAAAACATAAACGTAAAAGCAAGGAATCATTACACCGTGACAAGTGTAAATCATGTGTATGTAGTTAAGCAATATTCTCATTTTACTATGTTTTTATTGGTTACATATGACCATTAACTATTGTGTTCTTCATTATGTACAGTCCTTTACCAATCAACCTGTAAATATATACACATATTTTTTTGCTACATCTCTTAAGTGACAGAGAGTATTGAAACCAAGTTTTTAGGTGGGATTTCCATATAGATACAACTTAATACTTAAGAAAAAAACATTATTACAGTTCATTCACACAAGAGTCAGACCTCAGGTGTTGCAGATCACACAATAGCCTCTTTCCCATTTGCCAGTAATATTTATTTAATAATTACTGATACAAAAATTTGCAACTCAATTGGAATATCATGATTTTATCTACACTCATCGTTCCACCACTTAGAAGTATCAGAATCAGAATCTAAGGTTCTGTCTTCTATAAAACATTTTTATTTTCTTGCATCAACATTTTTTTAAACTACCACTGGATCAGAAACACGGCCACACACTGAGAAGATCCAGCAGAAGAAACTCCGCTGGCTAGATTGTTTCATGTATAATTTTTCTAAAGTAAGATGTTACATTATGTTTAATTTGTAAGTAACTATGGTATTGTTACAATAATAACTATAAAGATTGCCAATAAGAGGAGCAGTTAATTCCTTCCCAATTACTACAGGGGTAATGTCTTTTTTAATATTTGACTGAAGCTAATTTATTACATTGCGTACCAAACTAAAGGAGAGTGTAAGATAAGTGTGCCAATGTTTGCAACATGAGACAGAATAACATTAACAATGGGTTTGCATGTTACCAGCATAGCATATAATCCCCTTTTTAAAAATTTGTTTATAAATGTAGAACCACGGGTTTGATAAAACAAAATAGGTCAATTTAACAGCAAAATAAGAGAGTTCAATATGCATAACTATTTGTTATATTATGCCAAGAAAATAGTTCTTATACTTTTAACTCTTCAACAGTTACCAAAAGATATGATTGATTACACTCATAAAAACAAGTAAAGGCTTAACCACCACTACCATTGTGATTGCTAAGTAGTTACAGGGTTGTACAAAAATTTGCCTAGGACATTACCTACTTATTCTATACTAGCTGACCCGAGTAGCTTCGCCCGCAATATAGTTTTTCATACAAATTTCATCCCCTATTTCAGGTCCTTAGGGGTTGATAAAAAAATAGCCTATGTTTGACCCCGGACCTTCAACTATTGCCATGCCAAATTGCATGAAAATTGGTCCACCGGTTAGCCCTGAAAGCGTAACAGACAGACTGTGAAAGCAAAACAGACAGACAGACTTTCTCATTTATAATATTAGTATGGATTACACTATCCATCACCAGCAAAGGGTGAAATTCTTAGAGGTAATTACATTAAATAATACACTTGTTCTTTTATTTCACTTTGAACTTATTTATTTCGTTACATTTACAGATAAAATATAATTCAACTACGAAATATACATAATGTGAATAAATGTCCCGTTTTAAACTACCCCGTTTGCCCCCAAATATATTTTAGGCATATGGAAAAGTTCTGTTTTCTGAAAAATAAATACAGTCATGGCATAATAAATTATAAACTGTGTTACTATTTGTCCGCAATCTCATATAAAATACAAAAATCATGCTAAAAATATTTAATTTTCAATAGGAAAACCAATTATTTCAAAATATAGAAATATATTGTATTTATTTACTCCTCCAAAATTTTACCACATTCTGTTGAGTTTAACTTGGAGTTAGATTGTTAGTAAATAAATATACTCTGGTTTTTACAATCACACTATTTATATAGCAATACACTATTAACATCCTAAGCTTTCATAGGTCATAGTCGTCAGTTATCATTAGGACTGCAGTTTATTTGATTGCCATTGTATGTAATAGTCTTAAGTGCGAATAGTTATGCTCAATCAGGTTATATTTGTTACTGTTAGAAATTAAAATTATTCTTGACTACATTTGTAGTTAGTGTGTTCTGATCTTAATTAAGCAAATTAATACAGTAGAACTGGATTTAAAGTCAAACCCGATAAGTTGAAAACCTCTAAATCTCGAAAAATGTTTTGTTCCCGTCCCTTGAAATACTCTAAACCTCCATTACTCGAAATTTCAACCCTTTGTTAGTTGAAATAATCAGTGAGTCCCTCCAAGCCAATATGGTTCATATTAAGATCCCTCCATAGCTCGAAAAATTAAATTGTACCTCTGTATCTTGAACATAGCAATGCTTTATTTTACAATCTTCACAACTGATTATTTGAGGCTTATTACCTCCATAGTTCAAAGAAAAATAAGTTTTAATTACCTTACCTCTATACCTTGAATTTTTAATTATTTTAGTTCTAACTCAAAATTTATAATAATGAATTTCAACCTCTTTATGTTGATCAAAATCCACCTAAGTCGAAATTCTCTGTAAATTAAAAATTCTATAACTCGTAGTTTTTGGCATCTCCCTTGATGTTCGACTCAAAGTTTTTACCGGAATAGTTAAAACAAACTTGAAGTAAGTTACCCGTTAGTTCTCTTATAATGCCTCTTAAAGCTCCATGAACATTTAACACTAAACCAATATAACATTGGTCATTTATCAGAGCATTTTTCAATGTTTGTAACTCTTTTACTGACATTGCAGACTTGGTTTTTAATTTATTTGCGATATCTTCAATATCTTTTGGAGTAATACTAAAAATAAAGGAGATGACATTAGTATTGGCAATTTTATTAAAACTTTAGTGCAATGTTATTAAATAAGTAATTAAAACAGCTAAACTCACATCAAATTGGTAGTAGAAACCTACACAGATTGGATGTTAAATTAATAAAAACATCTAAACCTAGAAACACAAACATAAATGTTCATCACAGAAATGTTTGTCCCTGTCGAGAATTGAACCCAAGTCCCTTCAATTTTGTGATCAGGGTTGCTAACCACTCAACCAACAAGGCGGTCAACTTGGCCATTTTATTTATTTAGTATTGGTAATGATAGTTTTGTATACCTTATGAATGTTTAAATCTAATAAGTTTACATGACTAATTTATATTGTATTTTATGGATGCAGCTCTAAAGCTACTACACATTTATGTAGCAAATCGCATAGTGTTTTAATCAATAGAGCCCAGTGCATGAGGTTTCCACTAGTTTCTTTTTTTCAGGATTAATTTAGACAGTCAGCCACAGTTGGACGAGCAGAATTTTGAGACAAATTTTATGCTTGGTAAGTTCGAAGCCCGACGTAAGGGTGTCTTCTGGGAGACTGAATCTCAGGTCAGGTCAGTCTTTAAAATAAGTGGGACAGTAAGCATCAAGATTCAGCCTTTTTATTAACTCTTGACCGAGGTCTCGATTGTTTGCGAGTCAAACTTACTTTAGTTTTTTAAATAACTGAAAAATTCCTTATTTATACCAGCATACAATCTTGGCGTATTCAAACTATTGAACAAATTGGAAAGTTATTTTACCTTTTATCTTCAATTTCGCGATGAATATTGCATTCTTTATCTCTTTGAAGTCGTCGGTTTAATTTTAGTAAATTTCTTGTACTTTCTCTAATAATATTTATAGGTTGTTCGGTCATCATAACGCTAATGAGATGCTGTGGCAACTTACAAATAATGCATTTAAGTAGCAGTGTTTTTATGCACTAAATTCTATAGTTTATTTAAATTTTATGATACGAATGTGCAGCTACATAAAATAATATATTGATTTATAGTAAAATGTAAATAAAATAAAATACAATATTTGTTTTGTTTTCAAGTGACATTGACAAATGACAATTACGAAAACGATCTCGTTTAATTTTTTTTTAATTAAGACCATTGGCCATGCTGCCTTATCAGTCGTACAAATAATTTTTCAGTGGTTTCTTAAACGATTCTTTCTGTGCTTTATATTTACTTAATTTTTATTACAGTACAAATAATTTATTTTGATAAATGTTCTTTAGTGAGTTATTATTATTTGGTTAGCATCTTTTAGATTTCAAAGTGGTTATTTGTATGTACCTATTTGGTAATAATATTTTAAAAAATTATGGAACTTATTTATTCTCTTCGTTTAGGATAATTATTACTATTTATTTTGATAGTCTCTATTTTAGTTTAGAATGTGCAGGAAATTCTAATACCATTTTGCACTTTAAAACTGTACTTAAAAATTTTCAATAACTTAAAGTTTTAAAGTACCTACCTAATCAAAATGTATGTTAATATTCACAACAATTTATAGCAATATTCAAAATATTTGCCTCTAAATATTTTGAATATTGCTCTAAATTTTGTGTTGGTCCAGGACCCCTTTGTTGACCCCTGATCGGCTGTATGAGTCGATACCACCGTGGCAATTAGTGATAGCAAAGCAAGAACAAGACCGAGACTGGGCAGTCTTGGTATTGGTATTGGTCTTGAATGTTCGGTATTGGTCTTGGTTTTGCTTCAGTACTACTGGTCTTGGTGAATCTAAAATAAAAACTAATTGTTAAAATAACACGCCCAATTGCAATATAATATATATATATATATATATATATATATATATATATATATATATATATATATATATATATATATATATATATATATATATATATATTATACACGCGCGCGTGCGTGTCTGTGTGTGTGTGTGTGTGAGTGCGCGTGTGTGCATGTGCGTGTTTTGTGTGTGTGTGTGTGTGTGTGTTTGTGTGTGAGAGAGAGAGAGAGAGAGTATGAGTATCTGTGTGTACCAAGGAACTTATATACGATATCTGGAATTACTACGAAGCAATATTTGAAAAATAAAATTGTACTTTATTTCGTTAGCAATAAAGTTGACATTTGCTTCTTACTTAACAGAGGGGAAAAACGTTCTGGGCGAGACAACGACATGAGTGGATGTTGTCCGTTTCTTGCAATTGCCAGTGTAAATAAAACTTTCGGATGGTAGATTTTTTATATATCCGGTAACCGTTAAATCCCTTTTATTCATACACGTTTATAGATACATTAGCATAAAATGTATTGTAATTAACATATTGAGTTCTTAAATGTGCTTATTTTAATTATTACGTAATTATTTATGCAATGTAAAAACTGTTTTCTCAAATCAGTAGAATTAGTAGTAATTTGTAAACTATGCACGGCCACACTCAGCTGGCCGTACGCTTTGGCGCGCTTTATTTAAAAATATAGCTGATACTTTAAGTTAAAGTGTGTTAAAGCATAAAGTCCTCTTTTTGCTTACTGCTATAGGTTTTTTCTGTTGTAAAATGGTGAAAAATTGTAGCGTTAAGTGCTGTAATAGTGAAGCGTATGCTGGTTGCGGAATTTCATTTTTTAAGTAAGTTTTTTATTGTATTTACAAGTTTCTTAAGTAGGGTAGCAATAATAAATTCGGACATGTGAATACAAAGGAATTACAATTCAATCTAACATTTCATAATACGTCCCTAAGGAATGTCATCATAATCAAATAAGAACCTACTTTACGTAATTTTGTTATTTAATACTAAAATCATTGTGTTGTAGTAACTAAGTACATTACCTACATACTTTTTGGTAGTAACTGTTAACTAGTAGTAGATACCTAACCTCTTGTTCATTATTTTCTTGCAGGTTCACAAGAAATGAGATTCTTCGACAACGGTGGATTGAAGTTGTTCCATTTAAGAAAAAAAATTCATATTACAGTTTAATTTGCAGCCGTCACTTTAAATCCGAGGATTTAATAATCCATAAGATAAGATCAACACTGAAACCGAATGCTATTCCATCTATATTTCCTGTTGTAAGCTTAATCATTTAGTGTTATTTTAGATATTTTTTAATTAAACATACAAACGTATTTTTAATTAAAAAATGCGTCATTGCTTCGGTAACGCGACCGCCTCTAGTATGCGACCACTTGAGGGCCTAGGTTTCTTAATTAAACATAATAGCATTTTTTCATGAGAAAACAATGAACAGTAAGCATTGAATATTCAATGAAAAATTATGTAACAAGAAAATCATAAATTTAAACCTATCTGCTTAAGCTGAAAATAGTGCCCGAGTTCGGGTGATGACTTAATGGTGTGTTTATGTGTCGCGTATTGCAATAAAAATACCACACCGGGTGGCGAACAAAGTTACCTTTTGTTACCTTATACTAATGTTACACTCAAACAAGAAGCCTTATTATTTCAATTATAGAACATTGTTTGTTGGAAAGTTATAGTGACATCATTTTTTAGCTTATATTTCTTTTTAAATCCAGTGGTCGCAAACTGAAGTATATAAATATCTAATACGCTCGAAAGCGGCCATGTGGTCGCATTCGGACACTTAAAGCTATAAAATATTTTGCTTATTATGATCTCAATGATGCTTTCATGATTGTATAATTTAGAATCTGATGTTGTAGAAGCATAAAGATGCATCTCATAAGTTTACGACCACACGTTTTCTTGATAGAACTTTGTTTAATTCACTTACTAAAATGGGTGATCTCAAACCCACCCTGGTCGAAAATTATGACGTTAGTTTGTAACCGCCCTGTTTTAATACGAAAGATATTAAGATAATAAATATATATAATATATATATATAATAAATATATATATAATAAATAATAAGAAAATAAATAAATATTTGCTTTCTTTAGATGACAACAGGCCCGCAAGATAAAAAAAAGAACAAAATGAAAAATACTGGTTTTTTAGAATTACTTAAAGGAAATTTACTCGGGTGCACTGGGGTGTATATTAGCGCGCAAGATAAAAAACACAAAATGAAAAATACCAGTTTTTTAGGATTACTTTAAGGAAAATTTACTCCTTGTATAATGAAAAATTTACTCGGGTGTATAATAGAGAGGAAAATGACGTTATCAAAATATTGCTTGACTATTATGTAGTTGTCAACCACAACAAATTTAGTAGAGTAATATTCAGAAAATACGGTCACTTTTATTACGGTTATCACAGCGAGTGATAGCTCCGTTATCATCCGCGCGGTGAATAATAGCTAATGAGTCTAGTCACGAGTTCAGCAAATCAGGATAATTTGAATAAAAATGATATCTATGCGTGGGCGTCCGTATGAGTATAAACATGTTACAGGATAATTAGCTCAATATTTAAGTACCTAATTGTTTTACATATTTGGTATTAAAATCAACTACTGAACACTCTCCTTTAGTATGTACGGTTTTTATCAGCCAAATTCAATATAATTTACAGATGTGAAACGAAAAAACTACTTGTTATTAGTCTAGATGATTAGTGTTTAAAATGAATGAAAATGAATATTTGTTTTTTATATTATAAGATAGCAAACAAGTTGACGGCTCTCCTGATGGAAAGAGAAACCATCGCGTTTAGACATCAAAGATATAAATGGTGCGTTTCCATCCGTGTGGCGGGTTTGCAGCGCCACATGCACAAGTCTGCCAGCTACCTTACCCTCCAAACAAGAGCACGACAATGACAACCAGGTGGTAGATTTCTGCATTATCTCGCCCGGGTCTGGTACCACCGCCTTATTTATTCCTGCCGCAATAGCGTAACTGCTTGTTAAAAAGTTTACTTAACTCTTGACAAGAAATAATTTCACTACCATCGTGACTACTAGGTGGTTCCGCAACATCTCGCACTGGTATTTGGCACCACCGCCTTACCTATTTGCGCCACAATAGAGTCAATGCTTGTCATCGTCGTGATCCGGTTTGGATTGTAAGGTAGCCAGTAAACTTATGCATATGGCCTTAGACCTCGTCAATACATAGCAACGCACCATTAACATCTTTGGTGTTTATAGGCAATGGTTGTCTCTTTCCATCAGGAGACCCATCTGCTTGTTTGGTCTCTTATGATATAAAATTGACATTATTGCTGCAGGAATAGCTTCTGCGATGGTAGCAAATACCCGGGCGAGACGTTGCTGAACTTAACCACCAAGTAGTCACGATGGTAGTGACACTTATAGCCAATAAGTCGCCTTTTACGACCTGCCTGGTAGAACGGCAGTTGGCCTATTCTTCAAAGGAGCATGAGACCAACATGGAGAAAAATGGGCCATTTTAGGAAATAGGCATTTTGAAAATGTTGTATATTTTGGGAATTGGACATTTTGAACTTGAACGTTGGAACCGGAACCGAAGTGTTTTATCCAGGACCCTGTCAGTAGACTGGCATTAAGACTTTGCAATATTTCTCACCGTATCCTTTAGGTTTTATTGATTCTTCAGTATCGCTGGACTGCTTCACTCGAACAAATTTTAAAGCAATGTAATGTAATTGTCATCTGTCCGTAATTAATGCATACATTTTCTAGAAGAGTATTTTGATCTTTTATCTGTATGTATAATGCTCAATTCGGCAGAAAGATCACACATGCAAAGATTTTTTTACCACAATTTTTACCCGCGAAACAGCTCAGTATGAAAACAAATCTAGCTATTTATTTCAGTTACATATCAAGTAAAATATTCCAAATTTTATTATTTTTAATAATACTATTTTACGCTCTCACACATTAAGATGGGCCGCAGCTGGTCAGGGTGCTTCGCAAAAATTCGCCTAGATCACTTTGATACATTTTATATAAACTCTCGTACACTATGCCGGGGCAAAGTGCGGCAGATTTGCAGAGTGGAATTGAGCGCACACAATTTTCTCCGTGTTTTAAGTATGCATTTACAAAATCAGAAATTATGGGTTAAGAACGATTAAAGGCCACAAAGAACTAGCCTTAACATGCAGTTCGGCAGTTAACTGTACACAAAACTAGTCAATGTGTTGCGGCCCGGCACGTTACTAATATGCTAGCATTTATAGTTGCGATCCGGCCCCCTCCACCTCACTACAGCCTGTCGTAATAATACGATATCATTAGACAAATCACACGAATTGATCTAACCCTAAAGTTAGCAAATTATGGGTGTGAGTCAAAACAACATATTATGAATGTGCATTTCCCTTCGTCAATAAGAGCGATAACTTACATTGTTAACCTACACGACTTTCAAAAATTGATAGCCGTGGGTGCTATCCAGGACTTATCGTAGCTGTCCATATCAGTTCTATTCCGCTTTTTTAGAATGAAATTGTCCTGTTGCACAAATATGTATGGACACCCTTGTAGAAAGAGACACACTCCACTCATGTCGTGGTACTCTTCGGAACGATTTTGAAGTACATGTGGACTTCCAGGTAGAATATAACTTCCTTGGTGTGTGCATATATGATTTTCAAACAGGATAGATTTACGATTTTATTAATTTTTCACACTTATATATTACTAGCTGACCCGCGCGGCTTCGCTCGCGAGCAGATTAACATGTTGTCCAAATAGTTTTTAATACAAATTTCATCCCCTATTTTAGCTATTCAGGGATCGATTTTTGAAAAAAATAGCATATGTTTGACCCCGGATCTTCAACTATTTCCATGTCAAATTGCATGAAAATCGGTCCAGCGGTTTAGCTGTGAAAGCATAACAGACAGACAGACAGACAGACTTTCGCATTTATAATATTAATATGGATTGGAAAAGGAAATATTGATTGTCGTCTATGTAAACACAGCTTTAGTTTTAATATATCTCAACGAGCGACCTATCTCCCTATTCGACAGTAACGCGCGGGAGTAGTGTTCTTGTCATCAGTGTAATTTTTTTAGTAATATAAAGGTAAGAAGGGATTGGAAATTGACTTCCTTCCTAATTGTCAGTAGCAACAGATTCTATATAAATGTTTTGTTTTGTGTTTTGCTGAGATGAATCCCCCTTTAAAAATAGTTTTCTGTAGTATTTTTATGCGTATACAACTTAAGAACCTTTAACAAATGAGTTTTTTATTATTAGAGACTGAAATCGCATATGTGAGATCATTTATTTAAAAATAAATACAGTAATTAAAATAAAAAAATCAAATAAACTTTAACAGACAGTTTTGGCGAGTCGATATTTTAAAATTATTACCGGATCGGAATTTGGCCACAAGTTGAAAAGATTTGGCGGAAGTACTCAGGGACTTGTTTCTTTATATTATTGTTTTATACAATAAATGGGTTATAACTTTACAAGAATTATTGAACAGTATGTAGAACAGTTAAGATTTTTAACTGTGATTCGCTTTTCTGTTTTATATGTTTTCCCCGTGTTGGTTCCAGGATCTTTTGAAGAATAGACCAACTACTGTTCTGCCAGGCATTGTCTCTATCATTGTGACTACTAGGTGGTAGAATTCCGCAACGTCTCCTTACCCATGTATTTGGTACCATTTCTTCACCTATTCCTGCCGCAATAAGAGTTTGCTATCTAATGACATAAAACCATAATAAGATAACATTCTTGTCAATCAAAATAATCCGAGGGTCATATTTATGTAACAGTACTGTCGTGGTGGGTGAGGGTGGATAACTGTGCCACTTGGGTCTTCTTTATTTTTACCCGACTGCAGCAGTTTAATGTGTTTATCAGTCTATTTATGTATGTATGTTTGATCCTGTGTGACATTCTAGAGGCCAACCGCGTAGGCCAATTTTGACGATTCTTATATCAACAGATTCGTTTTAACCTTGCGAGTGTCATCAAAGACGTGACATTTATTAGAATCCACCATGGAAACTACCATGCGCCATATTGTGAAAATTAAAAAATATAGGAGATTAATGTAGAATATAATATTATATTATACAATGTCAAAGGAGCAATGGGAGTTATGACAATAGAGTGGCCAGCTCTATGCACTTCGTGACCAGGGTAAAATTAAACGAAAAATGATGCCATTGATATTGTACTGGGTTCTAACTGTACACAAGCTGCAACAAATTACTTTGGAAAAGCTGTGGTTGATTTAAGTTTACGTATTTTTGCTTAAGGTCAAGCATACGTTGCTTTTAACAGGATTACGTCTCTGGAGGGGCTAATAATTAGTAATGTAGATCACTGTAAGTTACTTAATAATCCCTACAATATTTATTTCCTGAATGAAATGACAAAATTGCGTAATTTATCGTCTTATAATCCATAACGAAGTTAAAGAATCCTAACTAAAAATATAAAATTATAAAATTATTGAAAAAAAAAATCCAACTGCACTTAATCTTGAAAAAAGATTCATTACCTAAAATAAAAACTAAAAAGAAAGAAACAAGCCCAGTAGTTTAGAATTATGTTAGATAATAATGAATAACTACATCACTGAAATAGTTCTATAATCGATGTACCTACATATAAAACGACTAGCTGAGCCCGCGACTTCGTCCGCGTGGAAAATTTTTAAAAAAATAGCCTAAGGTACTCGCTATCATATCAGCTATCTTCCTGTGAAAGTCCCGTCAAAATCGGTCCAGTCGTTCCAGAGATTAGCCGGAACAAACAGACAGACAGACAAAAATTCTAAACAATGTTATTTTGGTATACGTACCGTGTATACATCCATATGCATTTAGTAAAAACGGTTATTTTAATATTACAAACAGACACCCCAATTTTATTTATTTGTATAGATGGCGTCAACGCTTGCATTTCTTGCAGATAAAATTGCCCTTACACACATCAATTGATTTTTTTTTTGGTAAATCTATCATATCCGAATTCCGGGTACACTTTAAATATCAAGTCTTTAATGTTGGTTACGATTTCACGAAGGTCTTTATCTATGTAAAATTTTTTTTGCCTGATTCAGGAACTTTCCCCTAAGTAACCACTAACCAATCAATATGATCTTGTTTGGAAAATTTGTGCTTCTTCTACCTAAATGATTGCTCATGTTGGTATACCTACAGCTTCAAAAATTAAACAGTTTTCCACAATGGGGAAGATTTAAAGCAAGATCTAATAATATCATAACTACAAATCCTTATTAAGTAGCTATACAAATACAGTACTTACACCTACTTACTAACGAATTAGACACATATCAGGCCAAAGCGAACGATCATGTATCCCTCAACAACACCGTAAAATACACAAAATAGATCGAATATTCAACTACTACAAAGTAAAGTGATTTTTTTCAAAGAAGGAAAATCCAACGTTCCGTATCAAAGAAGTCTATTGCGAAAGGAGCCGGTCACATGTCTACTCCGCGCGGGCCGCAGAGGTTAAAGGTATATGATTCCATTCATGTACCTTAAAAAAACCGGCCAATTGCGAGTCGAACTCGCGCCTCAAGGGTTCCGTACTATAATCTATAAAAAAAACGGCAAACAATCACGTTTGTTGAATGGGAGCCTTCTTAATATTTATTTTATTTTAATTATTTATTTTTAAAATGATTTTATGCAAATGCAAAAGTGAGTTTATGCAAAAAAACACGTTTGTTGTATGGTGGTCACTCTTAAATATTTATTTTATTCTTTTTTTAGTTTAGTTATTATAGTGGCAACATAAATACCTACATCATGTGTGAAAATTTCAACTATCATGGTTCATGAGATACGGCCTAGTGACGGACAGATAGATAGACATACGAACGCACGGACGGACAGTGGTGTCTTAGTAATGGGGTCCCGTTTTAAACTTTGAGTATGGAACCTTTAAAAGTATAGTAAAGCCAACGCTCTCACAGTTCGGCTCTTCTCGGCAATGTTCGGTTCTCGTTCGGCGGGCAGAGTAGTGCGCCGCATCGTGCACACTGCACACAGCCTTTCGGTTAATACCTAGATAGTACCTAGGTATGTTGAGTTATTTTCGTTTTACATTTTTTTTTAAATTATGCATCTAAATAACGTGGTGTAAGAGCCAAAGTTTGTCTTCCTAAGATCTTCGTGTTGATGAAGTACTTTTCGTTAGTAAGGATTAATATGATAAGGATTAAAATTCACCTATTAATTTTCTATAATTTTTCGACTCAAAATTCCTTATTGTGTTGTTGTTATAAGAGATAGATATATAGTGTCGCGGACTTTTTTGTGCATTTACTAAAAACCAATATATTTGTAGTACATTGACTTACGTGTACTTAAGCATTACGCCAGCAAGCGCACGCGGATACAGCCGTTCGATACCGCTTTTTCTTCCGACTTATTTTACAAATATCGCTATTTTAACTATGCTAAGAATAATTGTAACGTAATCCTCATGAATGTAGCTATCATTAATCATACACATAAAATTTTTTTCAATCCGACTTGTAGTTCCAGGAATTAGCATTTAGCGCATTCAATGAACAAACAAACGTTAAAATACTCGTATCACATCATAATAAAGATAAGTCTAAACTCAACGATTTAATTACATGTATAATGTATATGTGTTTCAATACGCTAGCGCGATGTATTTTCGTGCAGCGACATCTAGTTAATGTGCTCTACGTTACGCTTTATGCTCCGCTTTCTTTCGATTAATTTTATTTCCTGTGGGAACGAAATATTTTCCCGCGGTAAAAAGTAGCCTATGTCCGTTCTCGACGTCTTATCTATGTTTATGCCAAATTTTATCAAAATCGGTCCAGTAGTTTAAGCGTGAAAGCGTAACAGACAGACAGACAGACAGTCAGACAGACAGACAGACAGACAGAGTTACTTTCGCATTTATAATATTAGTATGGATGAGTGTGAAAAATTAATAAACGACTTTATTAATTTTTCACGATCATATATTATGAGTGTGAAAAATTAATAAAATCGTAAATATATAAATATAAAATCATAAGATTAAGCCATTCTTTTACATATTTTTTAACTTTAAAGTTGCTAACACGTTTTCTTGTTACCAACGCATAATATCATCTACTTCTTTCATTCTTTCAAGGCATAAATTGAACTTTTTGTGTAAAAAAGTACAATGCACTTGAAAGAAGTACAAATTAAAAAAAAATTATTCAGCTTTACGTATATAGGTACATAGTAATCATTAACTATGAGTTGTCCAAATATTAATGTTTTATACTGATGCATGATAAGAAAAACCCAATTTACATTTAAAACTTTATATAATATTTTATTTATATAATAGGTATTTACACGGCCATGTGCAGCGGAAATACGTAGTCCGACAAAATTCTTGTAGGTCCTAATTTTCAAATAGTTTACTTATTTATATTTAGTATTATAATCGAATGAAGCAGTTTAGAAATTTAAAATAAAAAATATGTCTTGTTTAAAGAGGGAAAGTATGTTTTAATGTAATGACAAATATTTGAGATTATAATTTCAACGGATAATATAATTTATATAATTTCGTTAAGTCTTGCACAACTGGTCTTGCTCTTGGTAATATTCAGTCTTGGTTTTGGTCTTGGTCTAGCTTTTTTGCAAGACCAATTTTGCTTATCACTAGTGGCTACTAGATGACAGAGTTCTGCATCGTCTCGTCCTGGTCTGATACCACCTCGTTACATATTCATACCTTAATAACGTCAGTGTTTGTCACTGTCGGGTTCCTGTTTGCAGGGTAAGGTACCCGGTAAATTTAAGCATGTGGCATTAAGACCCTGCCACAAGGATAGCAATGCACCACTAACATTTTTGGTATCTATGCAGGTATGGTGGATCAAACGGATTGCAAATTTGCGTCTCCGTTGGAAAGAGTAAGTGCGGTCTCTCAATCTCAGATGGTGGTGGACGTCATTGATTTGAGTGAAGTCACCGGATGTTAGAGAAATGCACTTTAAAGGACAGGAGGTGCCGCCGCTATTTAATCTTGCTTTGCTTTCTTGATCTTTTCATAATTAGCAGAGTGAATATGGGAAGAGGATGGAAGTTGGGAGAAGTACTACATTAGGTACCAACCCGAAAAGAACAATACTTCAACGGGGACTCGCATTAATACCGCGGGAACGCTCGAACCTCCCCGGGAGTCGCCATTGCATCTGCATCCGGTCGCAGGCCGGCACGATGGAGCAATCCCGCGAATATGCGTGGCTAGCGAGGCAACCCTTCACGTGTGGCTAGCACGTTAGTTGGGCCCCCCTGCAAACCAAGGGTGGCCAGTGGAGTACCGTTTCTTCGGATCCCGCTAACATCCAGAACGAGTCACCTGAAGAATCAATAACTTCCGAGCCTAAACGGTTTTCTAACGTAGCGCAAAGACCCAGATCAATCCCCCCTAAGGTTTTTTTATAATAATAATAATAATATTTGCATGAAATAGGGGTTACAAAAGATCTTAATTAGCTAAAAAAATTACATTCCTTCCTACTTCACCATTGGCATGGCATGCAAATTTTCGTTTCTTTGTTATTTAATGTGTACTTTTATTAAAACTATATTAACAAAAACATGCAAGTCTTTATAAAATACTATTTAACATTAGGCAATAAAAAGCAACTTCAAGAACTTATACATTTTTAAATTTTACATTTCCAATATATGAAATATAATTATTAAATAAATTCGTATCGAATAAATATAACCATATTTAACTTCATTGTGATTTTATTATTAGGTACATCTTACAATTACTCATTTAATAATTATTAATTCAGGAATCTTAGTTTTCATTAATAAAAAGTTTCCGGAACTCTCATTTACTAGACGAATTAGAACAGCATTTGTGTGCTGCTGTTTCATGACGGTATTCTGCGGGAGCATGGTAACTACCTGGTTCGAGTCAGTCCAATTTAAGAGCTATTGATGTTGATGTACCTAGGCTCTCCCACTCGCCTTATAATGCAGTTAGGTAAAAAATAACAATGGAGATCGCATATTGATAAGATTTTGCTAGAATTAATTTTAGCAACATGTACAGATAAGTAAGTCTGTAAACCGTTTGACCCGCAAGGCTATCCCTAAAACTTTCTGCTAAGTTGAAGTAGATTTTTAAAATTACTTTGAAGTAAGCTCAAAGCAATCAATAATATTATATTGAAGCATAGAGTTTTGGTTCTTGAAGAGTTTGAATTTCTCGTTAACAATACATTCCAAACAAAATAAACGACTTTTATGCGTTTTATGGCATTCACAGAATTTTTTGAGGAGAAGAGCTGATTTTTTTAATCAAACGGCACATTAGTCTGAAAGCTATTTTAAAAATCTGAAGTTAGTTTGTTGAAAACAACACTGTTTTAATATTTAAAAAGCTTTAATATTTTAACACTTGATTCTATTTTAATTTTTCACACATAATTTAAAACATTTATAACTGAAATATTGTAGAAGGTTTAAAATCGATTGGTTAAAAATATTTAAGTTATGTCGAAAAACACTTTTTTTAAATATTTTTGTCACAGATAATTCTTGAAATAATTGGTGGTAGCTAGGTAGGTGTGCACACATATATTAAGACAAAAACAACCCATAGTATGTATTTTTCAACCCCTCGAGTGCCACCCTCGCACGTGCGGTCGTTAGCGGTGGCATTCGTTAGCGTTACTAATTGACCCGAAAAATTTTTGGTTAGTACCTACCAAAAAACTACAAACAAGCGTAGCGTATACATACTACTTTTTGTGTTTTTCTCTCCAACTACTACTACTACAAAAAAGTAAGTTCACTACATTCAATAGCATCGTTTGTAGTAGTCAAATCGCCAAAAAAAAGTTATTGTTCCATATTCAAGCGGGTTTCAGGGAGACGGAGCTGTTTGTTTTATTGTCAAGCATACCAGTGCCTCCTTTAATCCAAGACAATGTTTAAACTTTTAAATGTATTGTGTGTATCGCTGTTGATTTGTCAAAATAAATAAATCATTACTGAATAAATATTATTCCAAAGGACTAAATCGACATGAGTAATACGGAGTAATAATGTAGTCATAAACTTGGGAAGCACAATGTTGATAGATAACCTTGCCTCAAAATGAAGGAGCTCCGGCATTTGCGGTTATCGGATCCTCGTCATGACGCTGCCGGTTTGAAGTCGAAGTTATTCTAAACGCAAGTCTAATTGCTGTTAATGTGAGAAATAGCTCTTGCTTTAATTAAATTTTCACTTCGAACCAATTTATCATTTGTTAATGAACTTATTTTTTTACGTCGACAGGGCCGTTGCTTTGCAACAGCCCTTAGCGCCCGTATGTATCGGGCTTTAGCTGTTGTCATTGAAAAAAAAGAAACGTTCGTACACAGTTTATTTGCTGACATTGTTCGAAGCAACATAACTTTAACTTATCAATTGAGGAAAACAGTAGGTATATAAATATCACACGTCACTACCATCGTGACTATTAGGTGGTAGACTTTCGCAACGTCTCCCCCGGGTATTACGGCAGATGGCTCTCATGATGGAAAGAGAAACTATCGCTAATAGGCAGCAATCTTCTTCAACTTAATGATGCGTTGGTATCCGTGTAGCGGCTACTTTACCCTCCAAACCGGAATACGACAAAGACAAGCACTGATGAAAAAAAAATATACCATTTAAAGTCGTATCCGTATGAATATATTTATTAGTGTATGGAGAACACCGATGTATATATATTTTGTCTGTCTATTAAACATTATTCTAGTGAATCAATACTAGGTATTTTAATTCAGTTAAAATAACTTTTAAAAACTTAACAAAGAAAAATGTTGACACGACTGGTTTAGACCCAGCGACTTTGTCTTTTGTCGGCACACTCTAACTAACTGAGCCACATGTCGCTTGGTTCAATATTGCAAACTTGTCTTTGCTTTGTGATCCATTTCGTCGATTGTATCGATCGCTAGTATATACAGGTGTCTTTGTATTTTTTATATTCTAACATAGTAAACAAGCAAATGGCTCTCTTGATGGAAAGAGTAACCATCGCCTGTAGACAACAAAGGTATTAATGGTGCGTTGCTATCCGTGTGGCGGGATGGCAATGCCTACGTCACCCTCCAAATCGGAACAAGACAATGATAAGCATTGTCGCTATTGCATCAGGAATAGGTAAGGCGGTGATACCAAATACCCGGGTGAGCAGTTGCGGAACTCTACCACCTAGTAGTCTCAAAACTTGACGTCAAGCGGGCACAGGGCGATAGTTATGTGCCTATGCACTGGTAAAAATAAGAAAAAATCTAGATCCATTGAACTGAGTGCTCAGAAATCCATACTAATATTATAAATGCGAAAGTCTGTCTGTCTGTCTGTTACGCTTTCACGGCTAAACCACTGGACCGATTTTCATGAAATTTGGCATGGATATAATTGAAAATTGGGGGTCAAACATAGGCTAATTTTTTTTTTAAATCTCAATCTCTGAAGGGCTGAAATAGGGAATGAAATTTTTATTAAAAGCTATTTGGACGACTTATTAATATACTCGCAGGCGAAGCTGCGCGGGTCAGCTAGTAATAGAAATATTTTTAAAAATACTGAAAATCAACACCTTAATCGATATCTTTGGGTATCTTGCTTACAAAGGTCTTAATATATTTATATAATCCTTAACAAATACGCTATCCTTTGCCTGTGCCTATAAATACAATACTTGGTAGGGCAAAGCAACTATGTTGCCCTTAACATTCAATTCGAACCCTACACTAATCCGAGGTCGGGTCCCGCAGGATACAGCCCTTAGCGCCTGTATGTATCGGGCTTTAGATGTTGTCATTGAAAAAAAAAAAACGTTTGTACACAGTTTATATGCTGACATTGTTCGAAGCAACATAACTTTAACTTATCAATTACTAGCGACCTGCCCGCGGTTTCACCCGCGCAGCTTTTGTTCCCGTGGGAATATCGGAAAGGTTTATACACTTAAACCTTTCTCAAGAATCAATCTATCTATTAAAAAAAACCGCATCAAAATCCGTTGCGTAGTTTTAAAGATTTAAGCATACATAGGGACATAAGGACATAGGGACAGACAGAAAAAGCGACTTTGTTTTATACTATGTAATGAAGGTAAACAGTAGGTACATAAATATCACACGTCACTACCACCGACTACTAGGTGATAGAGTTCCGTAACGTCTCCCCGGGTATTACGGCAGGAATAGCATCAATGCTTGTCTTTGTCGTATTCCGGTTTGGAGAGTAAAGTAGCCGTTACACGGATACCAACGCATCATTAAGATGAAGAAGATTGCTGTCTATTAGCGATAGTTTTTCTTTTCATCATGAGAGCCATCTGCTTGTTTACTCGTACTGTCTAATGATAAAAAAAATATATATCATTACGATTCAGGTGTATGTTTTAAATATATTTTTATTTTGTGTATTTTTTTCTATATACACATATAATAAAATCGTAGGAAAGTCAAAACTGTACAGTGAACATTTTTATAAAATAATACTTGGGGCGTGATCTACAATCGCTATCGCCAAAAATATAGTTTTTAGAATTTTTGTCTGTTTATCTTTTGGTCTGTTTGTCCGTATGTATGTCCGGGGTAAACTTAAAAAGTACTGTATAGATTTACTTCAAATTTTGCATGAATATTACTAACAGGTCGGGTCAACATATAGGCTACATATTATCACGCTATCACCTCCGGGGTAGAAGCTGTGCGGAGTAAACGAAGTTAGCGCAGACGAAGCCGCTGGCAACAGCTAGTATCATAATATAACAAACAAGCAGATAGGTCACCTGATGGGAAAAGTCAACCGTCCGCGTCGCCTATAGACACCAAAGGTGTTAAAGGTGCGTTGCTATCTTGTGGCGAAGTCTAATGCCACATGCTTAAGTTTACCGGCTACCTTACTCTTCAAACCGGAACGCGACAGTGACAAGCACTTAGCCTATTGCGGCAGAAATAGGCAAGGTAGTAAATTTATAAATGAACGCGTGTTGTAATTAAATTACCTCTCTGGTCTAGTCATCCGATGTCGGCGTTGACTGCATGAGGTCTTGGGTTTGGTTCCCACGTCAGGCAATTAAAAAAATGTGTTTTTCAGTTTTCTGTTAAATACAACGTTGCCTGGGATTGGATAAGTGCCCGGTTGGCGATAGACTTGCCACCTATCATATTGTGGGACTAAGTATCTTCGGCTAATCCTGGGTGCATAGTTTGTACCTCTGCCTACCTCTTCGGGGATACGGACGTGAAGATGCTTTTTATTAACTAAATATTTTAATTTACCCACTAGAATAGTTATCTCTTCAAGCGTTAGTATGTAAATTTAGGACCACAATAAAAATTCACTTTCATATTAGGTACTAGCTGTTGCCCATAACTTCGTCCGCGCGCACTTTATTTATTCCGCACAGCTCCTCTCCCGTGAGTGATAGCGTGATAATATGTAGCCTGACCTGACCTGTTAATAATATTCACGCAAAATTTGAAGTAAATCCATGCAGTACTTTTGAATTTACCCCGGACATACGTACACACAAACATAAAAACAGACAAACAGACAAAAATACTAAAAATTATATTTTTGGCTTCGAGATCGATTGTAGATCACGCCCCAAGTATTCTTTTAAAAAAATATTCAATGTACAGTTTTGACTTTCCTACGATTTTATTATATGTATAGATGTTCTGTGATCCGTGTTTCATTGAAAAAAAATAACCTTATATTGCTAGGCAGCTCATAAAAGGCTAACGAGGGTAAACATTTTCTCATGAACTCGTAGCGGGATCAAGTTGATATTAATATCAAATATCAGGCCTGCAATTCCTTGGAGCATAAGAAATGAAACTTCTAAGTCAACACACTCAAATGATACGGTTGTTTATGCTCCGTTTATGTCGCATATTCCGTATGTACATTTATGACGGCCGTAAGGGAACCAAAGTCAATAAGGTACTTCCAATTAACCTAGAATCATGAAATTGGGCACGAAGCAATATTTTACAGCATATTATGCATAGGAAAAGACTAAAAACTATAAATATATTGTTTAATGACAAAAAAAAACAAACTAACATTTCAAAGTTATTAGTAGGTACAAGAAACGTCTCTAAGCATTGAACGCCAAACTTAAGTTTACCTTTTAACCGTATTTATCTTTTAGTTAGAGCAAAAATAATACGAACCTACCCGTGGGCGTACCGAGGGGACGGCAGGGAGGGGCAGCTGCCCCCCACCCCCTGGAATTTGTTTACCTTTCTACTAACTATATACTGTTGTAGATAAAAATGTAATAAGATAAAAATATATCCTTAAAATGTGACGCCCTGGTCCAGAACCTGGGCACGCCCATGAACCTATTTTACAAGCTTTTATTTAGTTTCACCTGCTTTGGATTCTGTCTGTAACCAAATCTTGCAAGTTAAAGACCTTGATTTCCGTGACAACGCGTGATTATTTAAGCGTCGTCATTTTTAATCCAATATGGCGGATGCTACAAAATGGCGATTTGTTATTTTCAAAGTGATTCTTATAATATGGCCATCAAATAAAAGGGATTGATGATCAAAATAGAATTAACAAGTGACGTCATTGTAAATTCAATATGGCGACCGGCGTAAGATAGCGATTTATAACTATCATATTAACCGCTATAATATGGCAATGAAATCAAATGGGCTGGATAACAGATACATAATAATCAATGTGTCTAAATAAATAGCGGGCGTTCCAAAATAGCTATTTTTATAATTTTATATAATATATATTATATAAAATTAATTTATCAAGTTAATAGCACGCAGTCCGGTATGTAATTAACACACGTTTACTTCGTGACCGAAACATCTTCATTTTCAGGAGAGTTAAATAATTTCACTTAACAAGAGTTAAGCTTTAAATGATTCAATTCTTCAAAACGTTAATGCTTCAATTCTTGTCCTGAAAATTGCTACTAGAGAAGTTAGTGAACTGACTTTGTGGTCTATCCTGTAGGCAGAACCCTATATTTGGCAATTAAAGTGGTGCATGAGAGAATATAATTTAGTAGCTATGGCAACGGCCAGGTTCCGCCCTTGTATTAAATATTAAGAACTGCCTTAACTAATTGAAACTACGTAATCAATTTATATTACATTTGTATTTTCTTTTCACATTGTTCATAATTCTAATAACATTATTTTATTCTTTAATTCTACATTCTATTTATCCTTATACTTATAATATATATATATATATATATATATATATATGTATATATATATATATATATATATATATATATATATATATATATATATATATATATATATATATATATATATATATATATATATATATATATATATATATATATAATGAAATATAATTTATCAAATACAGTACCTTAAATTAATTATTTATGCACGTTCAAGAATGATATCAATGGAGGCCAACTGTTGGGGACGTCATGCTTCTTCGAGTCTCTATTCCAAAGTGAACGTCTGTTAAAAATATTTAACAGACGTTTTTGAAATTTAGGGATGCCAGTACAAGAAAACAAGTTCGCACATTTATAATATCGGGCAAAATATTACTTTATTAAATGAAAACCTAACACTCGACCATCCTGACCTCGTGCATGTCCACATGCACGCTCTTTTCCAAAACCTAACACTTGGCCTCCTTATTATTTGCTTATCTACCTAGCAGAGCTATTTGCAAGAATATAAATTACAATGTTTAATACATTTTTATACATATTTGTAAATAAATAATTGCTAGCAACTGAATCCACACATAAGCTTAATATATTATAACAAATAATTGGTCCATAATTGCGATTGAACTATATTGTAAAGCGAAAAATATCTTTAAATATACTTACTCAACATTTTTTTCCCACTTTAATACAATACAATGGATATCCAGTTAGCGGAGTTATTTACAAGATTTTTTTTCAAGAATTTACTAGATTTACAAAATTTACAAAAATTTACAAGAATTTACAAAATTTGCAATGCAATAATTTTTATCCATACTTATATAGGTACCAATAATTATTAGCCACTAAACCCTAAAATCATACAAATAAACCTGATATTTTAAAACAATTAAATAATCAGTAATAACAATTGAACTATAATAACTTTAAGTGAAAAATATCTGAGTATGTCTACACTAAGATCAACATTTTTTCATATTTGCTTACGACTTTAATACTTTAATACAATACAATGAATAACAAGTATCTACTTAGCGGAGCTATTTACAAAAAAGCTAATTACAATGATTTAATGCACTAATTTGATACATATTTGTATACTAATAAAATTTTTTTCACAATTCCTTTTATTTCCCTTTCCAAATGAGAAATATTCTTTTAATGAATAAAACCAACACTTGATTAAATAAATTATCTCTAAAGGTTTACTTTTAGGTCGAGCGTTGCTGTATGTCTTTATGTTACAATCTTGTTTGTAGAATGTACCACATTTTCTATTCATACCCATTTCCATAATAATTCATTCGATTAATATATATTATATATTATATTTGTTTACAAATATTGCCTCATGGAAATCTACATGCAGCAGCTGTACATTTAATAATTAAATCAACATAGAATTAAAATAGATGTTAAATTTTAAAACAATTTCAATTTTTTTTTCTTTCATGTATTTAATTTAACAAGTATATAATTTTATAACCAAACATATTTTAATTTAATTTCAGATCTTTCAAAACTTATGCTTATATTAATATGATTTATAGTTGTAATACGATATTAATCGTTAATTAAATTAAAAATAATTTTTTAATACATATACTCGTACAAAAAATCATTTAACAATGTGATAAAATGTGGAAATAAAGCCAATAAAAATCTATACTATGTCAAATATTTTAATTTATTAATAAAAGAAATAGTATTTTTTTATATAATTCAAGGTTCTCCTATTCTCTAGTAACAATTTTATGTCACAACAGACTCGATAAACCATGTGAGGGTAATCGAGTTCCAAGTTATAAAGAAACATAGTACTTTCAATCACTAAATTATATGATATTACAAAAGTGGCTTTAAACAACCTCCTTTTTTAAATTGTTCTGGCATTTTATTGGTATTTTTCGATGTAAAAAAAATTTTAAAATAAACTTTAATGCTCATCAAATAAGCAACTCAATAAACAATCCAGAAAGTTTTTTTTTATACTACATAGATCAGAATCTCTTGATACATTTGGCAGGTTCTAGAATATACATAACTGTCAAGATTAATATTATAATAAAAATAAATATATAGATTCTATCATATATTTATTTTTAATACGAGTCTATTCAATACTCTACAAATTATTTCACCCGTGTCTCTTATTCTCATGTTATACGATCACAATATTTAAGTCCTCCCGGCTGAGGCTGAGGGCCTCATAGCTATCAAATGGATGTATCTACTTTACAACATTAACTTATTTTTCCCAAATAAATTAAATAATCATACATTTTAATGATCATTTTTTCATAACCATTCATCATAATATACTGTTGTGACTCTCCCGAACTACAAAGTATATTAACGTAATCCTCCGTCTATGTTAGTGGAGCGAGTTTTCCTATCTCACAACCAAAACCATAGAATCATACATATCAATTACATAGGTACATTAAATAAACCATCCCCCATAATACTGTTGCGACACCCGAGTCTTACACCGGTAACCACCGGGTCTTACACCAGTTTTATTATATTAATCGTAATCCTCCCGAATCACGACCATTCTCACATTCAAATATTTTTATGTTCACCTTTCCTCATTAAAATCGATTAATTCTTATATTAATTATTTACTGATATGAATTCAAGAAAAGTCATTAAATACTTCTACACTTTTTATCGCCGGCACTTGGTGAAACTCCATTTTAACACAATATTTGCTAGCTGATCACACTTTTACTGTTTCACAATATAATACTATATTTAATTTCCGACCGGTTTCGCTTACACAAGGATCCTCAGGGTATTTCATTAAATACTAACTTTCATTTATTTTACTACTGAATTAAACAATCGTTTTCACTAAATTTATCATAACATAATATTAAGCTTTAACTTGACATCATTCTGTAATACTTGAAAGAGATCTATGCAAAGTATACAGAACTCCCCCTTTCTAGCCATTGTAGTTGAAAATAGTTTTCATGATTATTTTGACTTCTTTCGCTATAACGAGGAGAGAGGCCCCTATTTCAATTGTAAAGCCCCGTGTGTTTAATCTGATGTATCGAACACTATTGTCTCAGACCTCTTACGTAATAACAGTGGGTGACTTATAAAATCTAGCTATTCTCTAATTTTCTTCATATCTGAAGAAAATTAAAAAAACGACATCTCGTACAAAAATTGCATTAATTAATAGAATAACACATCCGAAGAATCCGAATGCCTTTCATCATTACTTTGGCTTTGCATCAAACCAAATTTTAAGTAGTGGGATAGCGAGAGATTAAATCGTTGACTAGCCACAGTAACAAATTTGTAACTGCTCAATACGCGTTGCAGATTTTAATTAAAAACAAATGAAAAGTCATTACTTGAGAAGCAGATTTCAGTTTTGTTTTGTCCTCTATTGTACGTCGAGGAGTTTCCATCGATATACTACTATGGATTTAACCTAAAATATAGGCTCCATTGTACTGCATAAAATTTTTATGTTCTTAATATTTTAAATTTAATATTATTCCTTATTTCATCCAATGAAATTTTCTCTTCCTATACAGCTATATCTCTTTAATGCAATCGTTATATCTAATATAATTTACTTATTTATTGTGCTATCGTCTATTATATAATAGGCTATTATTTATTATTTCTATCTATTCTTATTATTGTCTGTCAAATCTAAAGAAAGTGAGGTTTCACAAATCCTATGCAATTCGAAATGGGGCCAATAGCCAATTTTCAGCTTTTAATGACATAAGTGGTGAAAATTGTCCAAACTACAACGATTACCTATGCTACAGTTAGTATACTGGGTATCTAGGAGTTCACGCGAGACATTTTTACTTCCGGTTGATATACCACATACAGACATTTGTAACAAGCTTCCATACCATCTTGTTATACGAGAGACAAATTCATATTTGATAAATGTTGAACTCACATAGTATACTATTATATATTTGTGGGCTTAGTAAAACAAACATCTGCCAACCTTACAAATAAAAACGTATTTATATATATTTTATTCTTATGATATATTGAACACTAAAGAAAACTACTAGATGGTATGGTATGGTATGGTATGGCTTTAAATTCACGCAATCTCTGTAGCAATACACCATCGTTGCTTAGTTTTCTCCCATCCAAAAGCAGTTCAATTTGTACCGTTGGGTCACAAGGCAATAGTGGTAGCGTAGCTAAATTGTTTTTCAAATACCTAAATGGCTATTTATTCATGCTCGTTACACTATCTATTTATGGCATCCCTTTCCATAATTATTAAGGAGACAAGATAACGAGACCTATAAATAGACCTATAAATACAAACATTGTATGCATTGTAATTTAATTTCATAATAGTTGAATCACGGTTGAAGTTGCTTTTAAGACAAATATTTAAAATGGGGTGCACAGAGTACTTATCGCTGACAGTATACGAGTTTCATTCCTAAATATTAGAATTATCCCTCAACTGTTCAATCTCACCAGAAATATATACTCTGTAACTATAATTTCAATACTTTGATGAATCAAAAGTAAAAATTTGCCAATATGTCTATTATTTTAAAATTTTGTCTATTCTTTTTAACTATCACCAATTTTATCAAATTTGGAATCTGATTCGTAAAAATAGCTACCCTGACGTAGATATTGTAGAAGATTTACAAGTAATTTTATTAGTAAACTGAACTTTCATAGTCTGACCTAAAATCAGTCCTGGCTGTAATAATACCATGTCAAGCCCCGGACTACATGATACATTAGAACTCATAGATCCAAAAATGTACTTAACATTGTTAATCACTTATATACCACTGAGCACCTATGCAGTAAAATGTGGCTAGTATAGAGTGCACGCAAGTCTTTAGGACAGATAAAATAATCTAAAAACCCACAGGTGTGCTTCAGTCAGAGTTGCAGTATTAAGAAAAATATTAGTTTTTTTTTTTTGCCTAACTATACCCTCACTGTAATATGCGTCAAAGCTGTAGACCGATATTCCAACATAAACAAAATTCGATATAGAAACCGAAATATGGTCCAGCTATCGTAACTCACATTGTTTACATAATATTTTTGTTGTGTGAAGGTAGTTGCTAGAAGTTATTGCGTATGGAATATTTTAACTACCATGTTATAAGTTCTTTATTTAAATAGAGAAAACCAAATTAAGTAGAAGTGAAAAGTTAAGTGTTAAATTATATTATAAAACTAAAATAATGTCATATATAAGAGAGCAATATGTCTGCCGATAAACTGCTAACGGTTCGGCGGAATTGTAAGTTTTTTTTCTTTTATGATGTTATTTTTATTCGCAAAAAAAAGGCACCCGTTACGTCTGTTTTGAAAATCATCTTTTAGCAGCACATTTTAAAATTATGGCTAACTATAACTATTGCTCTATAACAAGGTTAAACGGGAAAAACAATAAATCTGATTATTCTAGGTTCAATCAAGGGATTTTCTAGTGGAATAGTTACTAAAAATATATTATTTGTTTCCGTTTCCTATTTTTTTAAATTATCATAAGACAGCAATTAAACATATTGATTTCCTGATATAACCAGAATCATCGTCTATAAGTACTCTGTCTGAGAAAAACGACACTAACATGTTACGAGAGATCTTCATAGTTACTTTACCCTCTAACTAAATTTAAAAGAATTCTGTCTTTTGTATCAAATTATGCCAATCTACGGAAAGTCTTAATTTTAAACAAAACATTTATTTAATATCCTAATTTGAACGTAATAAAGGCGGCGGTTAGATAAACAGATACTGGGCGGTGACGAATTGCCTACTGACACCGATTGGAGTTTTAATTTATGGAATTAAAATATCTAAAGGCATAAGTGTTCCTACATGTCACCTCTATTCGCAGTTCGCAGCTTCACAACCACCTTATTGAGAATTCTAACTATGTTTCTTAATGATCCTCCCTGTTAAATCATCAAAGTAAGTTACCTCTCCACTCATGCTCTACTTCATATCCGTAGCAAAAGATGTTCTGCTTACACGAGGAAAACGGACTCTGGTGACAGCAACAGCACTTATTAGGACTGCAACTATTTCTTATTCAACACCTTCATGTTCTTGTGACCACTCCACTGTTACGAGTGATTCATTTCAGAGAACTCATCGATCTTCAACGACGTCGCATTATCTGAAACTTAAGGCGACAAAGCATAGTATATTCTTCGTACCTCCGTCCTATCAGCGTCCGTTTTTTTTTAGGACCAGTAGAAAAAGGGGAGAAAATAAATTAATATAAAGTTATTGACTTATAAGAAAAAAAAAAGTGAATTATATCGTTTTAAAAATAATATTTGGTGCTTTAACAGAATATAGAAAAATAAAATATTTTTCATATAAAACGGTTACGGTGCAAAAATATTATAATATTTACAAAGGTATTACATATTTCTAAATCACCATACTTCACCGGTAATGCACGTGTGCAAAATATTATAATACAAAAGTTTTACAGATTTCTAAATCGCCATAGTCTACCGGTAATGCACGCGTGTGCAAAGTTATAATAAGTCTACTTTTTACTAACCAAGAAAAAATGTATAAAAATAAGACTCACTACATACGAGAGAATGTCACATTATATATTATTAGTATTATTACCAATTATTAATATTTACAATTAATTCATTTATAAGCGTGGGGTATGCCACCTCTGAATTGTAGGCAGAACCCTATATTTGGCAATTAAAGTGGTGCATGAGAGAATATAATTTAGTAGCTATGGCAACGGCCAGGTTCCGCCCTTGTATTAAATATTAAGAACTGCCTTAACTAATTGAAACTACGTAATCAATTTATATTACATTTGTATTTTCTTTTCACATTGTTCATAATTCTAATAACATTATTTTATTCTTTAATTCTACATTCTATTTATCCTTATACTTATAATATATATATATATATATATATATATATATATATATATATATATATATATATATATATATATATATATATATATATATATATATATATATATATATATATATATATATATATATATATAATGAAATATAATTTATCAAATACAGTACCTTAAATTAATTATTTATGCACGTTCAAGAATGATATCAATGGAGGCCAACTGTTGGGGACGTCATGCTTCTTCGAGTCTCTATTCCAAAGTGAACGTCTGTTAAAAATATTTAACAGACGTTTTTGAAATTTAGGGATGCCAGTACAAGAAAACAAGTTCGCACATTTATAATATCGGGCAAAATATTACTTTATTAAATGAAAACCTAACAATCCCATAGTGTGGTGTATCATTAGATAGGTTTTTAAAATTATATTGTTTGTGACAACACTTTTTCGATTAAAGTACTCATTTGTGAAATATTAAACCTGAAAGTGTTAATTTTTGTTAGAATGAAGTGTCTTCCTACCCTCTGCTA
This sequence comes from Apodemia mormo, assembly GCA_036924255.1. NCBI lineage: Eukaryota > Metazoa > Arthropoda > Insecta > Lepidoptera > Riodinidae > Apodemia > Apodemia mormo. The sequence continues at coordinate 2,205,797 of JAUPFN010000012.1, read as the reverse complement.
CCTAAACGGTTGGTAATGGGGTGAAAAAAATCATAATAGTATAAAATATAATGAAATTAAAAGGAAAACTATCACAGCTCTGAAGACTTTACAAGTTTTTGAGTAGTTAAACTTATAAAATGTACTTGGGGAAGTTTCTATAGGAGGTGAACCTATGCTGCAGATATATCATTGACGTTAAATGGATCAAATGTTCATAGTATGAAACAATAAAACCCTTTATTTAGTCCGCATTATTATGATACTACAAAATTCAAAGTTTCATCCTTACCATCTCGATGTCTGGAAATCCACACCCGTACAATTCTCGACACACTTTTTACCCTGCACTATGCTTATGTGGAACGAGCTATCGGCAGAATTCCTTTCGAACGGATACGACTTAGGGACCCTTAAGAAAAGAGCGTACTCATTCTTAAAAGGCCGGCAACGCAATTACAAGACCTCTGGTAGTGTAATTGTCTATGGGCGGCAGTAATCACCATCAGGTGATTCTCCTATCCGTTTGCCCCCTTCTATAAAAAAATAGTATTTATGAAATCGATTTACAAGTTACGGAATTCTGAATTAACAATCATAAAAAATACAGATAAATTGAAGACATCCACTTTGGAAAGTCGTTTGAATATTAAATTCACTTTGCACGAATATTGAATAGTCTTTAATATCTAAAAAAGATGTTACGCCATATTGAAATCTTCATAAATCTTCATTAGAATTAAAAGTCAAAGTCAACTATTATCTTTTTCAGACACTTTTGACGAGTCAACATTTTATAAGTTACTCGTGCTACCGGATCAGAAACACGGCCACACGCTGAGAAGATCCGGCGCAGGAAATTCAGCAGCTTGTCTTTTTTGAGTATCTTTATTATAGGGAGCGATTTATGAATTTATGTAGATATTATCGTCATACATTTGATATTTTTTACAATTTTTTTTTTAAATAATTTAATTTGATTTTTTATAAAATAATTTAATAACAAATATCTGTCTTACGATTATTCAAATTGAATGATTAAACAATTTATAATCTTTAACAACTTAGTTTTATCTCTAATAGCAGAATTTTCAAATAAAATCCTAAGTTATACAGATTAAGTCAAGCGTAGATCTAATTAATTGACCCTTAGGCCCTGTAGCCCATTTAATTTATCAAAGAGAGTATTTACTGGGATTACGTGGGCTGTCTTATCGTACTGTAACAAACAGTGAGTCGGTGGATTTGGAAAAACTCGATAGCAGTGACAGACAACAAATTAGACCTCATTCAAATGGCTGCCATCATTTGTCTAGAACTTTCTTAATTTAAAAGTTTCAAAGGGGATGAAAGTAAGAAATTTAGTCATGCCCGTCACTATATTATAACGGTTCCTAAAACAAAACAGATATAAAATACGAATGTGATGGATTTATGTATCGGAGAGATCAAGACTGACGCATCATGACAAATTTGTTCGGATGCTCTCCGAAGGTGGTGTCAAGAGCCTCTAAAAGAGATGTTTGCATCAAGAGATTTTTAAATGTGAATGAAGCAAGGGAATCTAGAAAATGATGTGTCGGACTTAATTCTATCTGTCTACTCCGAAAAGAATTGGTTGCGAAGATGTTGTTGTTATATTAAATTTAATAGCATTGTTATTTATAAATTAAAATTATTTGCTATATATATTCGACTCCATATTATATCATGTTATTAAGTATGTTATATGCTATTATTAATAGACTATCAGGTGTGAATAGACGCTAAAACTCTTGCTGCCTTTTTCAGGGAACTGGCTACCACAGAAAATCGGCGTTGGGATTGCCATTATAATCCCAACACACGCTGAGTGGTAGGCCAGTTTGAGATGTCGCACCACCATTATGTACTTTGTATCTCTTGTTTTTTTTTGTTTCTTTGAGTTATTTTTATTCTTATTCTTAATGTTGTAATAATTAGATATGTTGTTGTTACTAAAATACCGATGATTAAGCTACAAAAGTGTGTTGCTTGCTGTGACAAGGAAAGCCGTTCTGCCAGGCAGATCGTAAAAGGCGACCGATTGGCTATTGAGTCACTACTATCGTGGCTACTAGGTGGTAGAGTTCTGCATTGTTTCGCCCGGGTCTGGTACCACCGCCTTACTTATTCCTGCCGTAATAGCGTTAGTGCTTGCGCTCTAGTGTTCCGGTTTGGAGGGTAAGGTAGCCGGTAAACTTATGCATGTGGCATTAGACCTCGCCACAAGATAGCAACGCACCATTACTCACTCTTTCCATCAGGAGACATCTGCTTGTTTGCTATCTTATGATATAAAAAAAGCCTTTTGTCATAAACATACTCTATGATAAGCTGATTTTTCATAAAAATACGTAAAAACACGGCTGAGCTTGACATTTGTTCCAAGGTTGGAGCCTATGTATCTATCACGGAATTTGTTTTCTGTGGTACCTATATAAATTACTGACCACGTAGAGAGTATTTATATGGCATGTATTATTAATAGTAACTATAATACAATCAGTGCTATTACTGACACAATGCTACTGCTATATATCATGCAAAAGTTTGTTTCAGTTATATTCAATTATACACTTATATTCATTTTTTTTTATGTAATCATGACTTAAATTTTAAATCTGACTCTTAATATATTTTAAGTTTTTTACACTAAATAAACAAATGTGAAATGTGAAATTAAATAATCAAATAACACAATATGAAGTTAATGTTCTCCTTATTCATTTTTTACTAAATTTTAATATTTAATAAACTTAATGTTTTATAGTAATATGTTTCTGGACAAAAATATAATTAAAGATGCATTATCGGATATAATATAGGTATTAATAATAACATATAATTGGACATTTTTTTATATTGATTGTATTAGTTTAATTAATTGCAAGATAATTCATGACCTTAAATTTATAAAATATGAACATTAATTATGATTAAGTAGATTATAGTATGTATTTGCACACCGCCATTGCCGTTAGATTATGGCGATCTGAAAAAAAATGTAAGACCTATTTATTGTAACCCATATTCATGAAAATAAAATATATTCTATTCTATTCTGTTCTGTTCTGTTCCGTTCCGTCCCGTCCCGTCCCGTCCCGTTCCGTCCCGTTCCGTTCCGTCCCGTTCCGTTCCGTTCCGTTCCGTTCCATTCCGTTCTATTCCGTTCCGTTTCGTTCCATTCCGTTCCATTCCGTTCCATTCCGTTCCATTCCCTTCCATTCCATCATTCCATTCCATCATTCCATTCCATCATTCCATTCCATTCCATTCCATTCAATTCCATTCCATTCCATTCCATTCCATTCCATTCCATTCCATTCCATTCCATTCCATTCCATTCCATTCCATTCTATTCTATTCTATTCAGATATTTTTTATTCCTTCACACTGAAGCCTCTTGACGGATTTGGATGAAATTAAATATATTACGTCCCAAACCGTCAGTATTGTATATTAAAGAAATATAGATCATTTTTGCATTTTTTTGCAATATTCCCCCCGTGTTGGTCCAGGCTCCTTTGAAGAATAGACCAACTGTCGTTGTGCCAGGCAGGTCGTATGAAATGACCGATTGGCTATATGTGTCACTATCATCGTGACTATGATGTGGTAGAGTTCCGCAACACCTTATTTATTCTTGCCGCAATAGCGTCAATGCTTGTCATTATTATCATGTTGCGGTTTGGATGGTAAGGTAGCTGGTAAGCTTACGTGGAATTACCACCCCGCCACACGGATGTCATCGCACCGTTAACATTTTCGGTGTCTATAGGCGATGGTTTCTCCTTCCATCAGGAGAGCCATTTACGTATTTGTTATCTTTTGCTATAAAAAAGTGGTTGCCAAGCTGAATCGATTGAATATATTCACGGGACAAATTACACTTATGATCCAATCCCAAAATATTTGCTTGTGTTATGGGTGTTAGTCAACGATACTGCGGCCCTACCATGAACTCTTATAGCAGGTCAATTTTAGCCGATAATTAAACTGTCCTGCTATTTCGTACCATGAAAGCGTTATGTAACAGGCCAGTCAGTGACCACGTGACCTATGCCGGTGAGTGATCGTATTACTATTCAAACCTACTTCTGCCCTGCATTAGCGTACCATGAAGTGTTTTTGACAAACCGAAATCGATATTTGAACTGCTAAAGTGTCATAATATTGCCGGTCACTTGCAGGTGGAAAAAAGTAACTTTTATTGGATTGATTTGTCTTAAATGTACTGTAAACGTAGGTATTTTTTATTATTATTGCTATTCCTAGCCCTAGTCCTATTTGGAATTTATATTGCATATTTTTGACATTAACTGTGTTTTAGAAAAATATTGATATTAGTATAAAATATAGTTCCTAATTCATTACTTCTATTTAAAGTTATTTATTTATTTTTTAATATTTACTTACTTTTAAAGCATTTTTTATTTATTTTTAATTTTAGATAAAAAAAAAGTATCTTCACGCCCGTATCCCCAAAGAGGAAGGCAGAGGTACAACAAGTGTACCCACGATTAGCCAAAGCCTATCGCCCCGCGGGCACTTTTTCCAGTCCCGGGCAACATTGCCTTTGTCAGAAAACTGAAAAACACATTTTGTTGAATTGTCCGACCCGGGACCTCATGTGATCAACTCCGACACCGGACCACTAGACCACAGAGGAGATACACAAAAATTTAGATGTGTGATGAAAATTAACGTTTTGAGTGTGCACTTTTATTGAATCCCGTTGCAATATCTTTATGAGTATTCAAAATATCTCATAAAACTTCCAATTGTTCATTGAATATATTGATATCATACGATCGTTTTGCTTCCGACATTAATCACGTTCATATCAATGTGTAATTTTAAGCTTTAAAGTAGTCACAAACTATTTCAAAACTCCAATCTCAAGAAATTTAAAAACCGCGCTTATAACATAAATGTATTAAACAGTTCAAGGTCATGTGTAATATTCCCAGAGTTGCGTTCTTTAATGGATGCCGCTTAACAAATATTACGTGATTTACTTTATGTTCCATATATTTTACGTAGACTTTAAATAACTTAAAAGTCGATCTCTTTTGCCAATTTGTATTCTTAAATTCAAGATTTCTAATTAAAATGCATTATTAATAGCAATTTTATACTAAAATTTAAAAATCGGCAAGTTATGTGTTTCTCAACGTTAATTTGATATGTCCTGCCAGAGATAATGTGACCGGCCAGAAGACGACGCATTGCAGGTCAACAAAAATTAGTTCATGGTACGATCGTAAAACCTGACAGGTTAATACTCATAGTTGAACTGCCTGGTACTTGACAAGTATTATAAGAGTTCATGGTAGGCCCTCTGATACATAGTAATATGTATGCTGCTCTTCACACAAAATTTGTGTGATGAGCATAAATGTTTGTATTTCCGGGTTTGGGTGTTTGTTAAACATATTCCAGTATTTATATATGTATTTCTATGTATTAGTATCGTTGACCCATACCCATAACACAAGCAAATAATAGGCTTACTTTGGGGTTAGATCAATTAGTGTAATTTGTCCCGTGAATATATTTATATTCAATCGATTCTGCTTGGCAACCATTAATGCTTGTCCCCGTCGGGGATCGAATCTGAGCCCCGTCGATTGCGTAGTCAGGGTCGCTAACCACTCGACCAAACGGGGCGTCCAGAAAAAGTTTTACATAGTTACCTAGGCTATCGGGAAGTGCCTCAAAAATTATTACAAAATGGTTGGTTTATGGTGTCGTTTTACATAACACCTTTTCGGTCGCCAGCCTGCAAACGATAGCGTGCTGTTATGGGCCACCTCTCGTAAGGGTTTTTAAAAAAACATTTATTTAACACAGTAGATTTTATAATTAGGATATAGTAAGATATGAATTGAATACACTTGGAAATAAGAATTACACTTAATTATACACTGCAATTGAGACCGAGAGGCAGCCATACTAGAGCGGAATTCAGGCGAAACTGACTGGACCGAGTACCAGAGAAAGTAACTAGCATCAAACTGCTATCGATGCAGGCTGAGGCGATATTGATGATAGGGCTGGTGGCCAGCAATGTCCCCTACATTGGCAGGGTATAACAGTACGACGAAGGATTTCGTTCCAAAAATACCAGGATATGAAAAAACATGAGTAACATCAAACCATTTATTTATATGTTTTATATTCATTTATAACTTAAGTATACGGGGCGAGGAAAGACGAGAGATCTTGAGTAAATAATTACTGACAACGTACAAAGCTTTACAATATTTACATCTAAATTGATTTTACGTGATATTAAGCTAATATTAATAGTATTTTTTTTATATTACATTCTTAACAAAAGCAGTCTATTAATTAATTCCCAACGAAGGGCCTGGAAATAAAATTATAAATTTAATTTCCAGGCCTGGAAATATTCAATATATTAAATAACCGACAAATTATATTACCTAGTAAATTAGATTATGTGTTGGCCAAATTATTTTTGCATACTATACAAAAATAATCTGGCCTAAGAATTGGCTAACATTATACACACATTTATGAAATACATAATATGTAAAATTGACTAAAATCTTTCGTCCTGGCTCAACGCCTCGCCACGTATTGATAAATCCTTATAATGATATCCGATGTATAATTATGATCATATTATTATTTACAACAATATCACTATGTGTCTTTGCATGGTATATTTACAGTTTTTTTTTTATTTACAGTAATTATAGAATAAATTATTCAAGTGATATTGTTATCTCAGTAATATTAATAAATACGTAATGATTCAACTTAGTACTAGACTGAGAATTTTATATAAATCTGTTTTATTAATAATATATGTTTACTAAATATGTATACAATATACACAGGTATTTATATACCAGTACAATGAATAAAATTAACTTAGATATACAATGATATATTCCTGTGTAATTCCGGTCATTTTAATTTGAAAAAGTTCATGGACCCTAAGCTACATGTTGTGATTTTTTTCTGTCACATAAGTATCCAAAGTTTTTATCTTTCATTTATTTACAAGCGACAACCATAACCTTTGAGAATATCAGCTTAGGGTCGATATTTTCTTCAAAGTTTCCGGATTATAACAGATACGTGAAGAAGATTACACAATGTTTGAAGAGAAATTGTTTCTGCTTACATCGTTAGTGAGCATTAGTGACAAACTTCTCTTCAAGTTCTATTACATTAGTTTATTAGACATTTGTAATGAGATTGAAAGGAGTTTTAATTATTTATAGGTATTTATGTAAAAATTTTTAGTTTTTTAGGTGTAATTCAAGAAAAAGTTTCTTAAGTAGTATTCTGGCCCATTTTGTAGTTAAAGTTAATAAAATCATTCAAATAATCACCTAAAATACGTTGGACATTTATAATCTAGCTATTGTGTAATACAATTTTTCCGTGTTTTTCCAATATCTTGGAGTTGATGCGCCACATATTTTCTCCACTATCTATGTCTATATAAATTAGGTACCTATCTATAATTACATTCATATCATTTTGAACAGCAATTTTATCACTTACACACTGCAACAAACCTTTTATTATTTCTCCATTTATATATTGAATCAAGCTCCTTTCTTATCATATTATCTTTACATTTCTCATATATCCAATGAAAAGAATTTTAGGTAAGATGTAAGGGATAACATTAAAGCATTTTTAATAAGTTAGGTATAATTATAATCTCATTCTTACAAAATTTTCATCTTGTTAAGAGTTAAACTGTCATTGTCAACAGATGTCTAATTCAGAATGTTATTTAAACTTATGCTTATTAAATACAATAGTTATGTTTGGTATGGAGTTATGAATATACAAAAATTTTATTTTAGTGATATTGAGTTGTTGAATACTTACTTAATATGTAAGGCTTTAACTGTCTATTTTAATTTTTATTTATAAAGTAACTCTCTAATAATAGCCTTTTCCTATATCGTAAGTATTTTTTGAAAATTTTCATTTTTATATACATTTAATATTGGAAACAGGAGTATTATTCTTAAAATCTATATTTAGAAACGGCAGCATTATTAGTTATATTTTATTATAGCAATAATAGTACACATATTAAAATATATTTTAAACACTGTTTAATAATGATGTTTTTAATTATATCTTAAGAAAAGCTAATATATTTACATAACATATATTGAAAAAAAATATTATTATAATTACACAATTATCGGTTTCCGTTCCCTCAGTTTGCAGGAACAGCTTTTCTTCTTAATACTATTGTTATTTCTGTAACCATTGACGTCATTTAAAGACTTGGAAGAGTGCCGTTGCTATAAAGAGTCGGCCTTCTCCTTCCGGACCTTTCCATTATTGATTTTAGCTTCGTTGTCATCGTCCATTTTAATTTGAACAGTTTGTCCATTTGTTAGTTTTAAATCTACGGGGTCCGTTTGAGTGCCTTTATCTGCAGATAATGCTTCTGAAAGAAATAAATAAATGATTAAATTAGGGCAAAATTTGGTTTGAATTTATGCTAACAATAGTTTTTAAACTGCCTAAACTGAATTACGGCTTATTTTTTATTATAAAGTCTATGTCAGCGTTATTTGCTGAACGATTTAAAAATGAAGATTCTTGCTGAGCATTGATCAAACTTGATGCAATGACGTGGGGCCCAATAATTTATAGGTGTATACATTGATACTTCAAGATTTAAGTCTGCAATTGAAAAAAGTCATAAAATAGGGAAAAAATGAACAAGGAAATTATATTACTGAGGCGATTAAATAATTATATTCTTACATAACATTCAATTTGTAAATAGGATAGTAGGTAAGATTTATGTGATATGTTTTTAAAGCTGTTAATTTCTATGACAGATGTAATACCTGAATCCCTACTCATTAACGTTATATTATGACCTAAATAGGTAAGCAAATTGACTGGCTGCTGTCAGGAGTCTACATAATCAGCATGGTGGTATGAAGAAAGTCACTTAGGTATATGAAAGGAAAACAAATCTGACTTTTTGAAGTGAAACTTCATTTGAATCGTTGCGATTTGAAATTCGAAGACACGAAACTGCATGACGATAAAAAACAAATACATAAATGTGTATGATCAAGCCGGCGAGAGAATGAGATTGTATTTTTTTTTCTGTTTTTTGGCTAGGGCGTTAAAACTGCCACAACCAAGTATTTTACATTTAAAATATCATTTATTTAATGATTCCAAAACGAGACAGATACACACAGTATATTTAAAAAGATTTTACTGCAAATAACCCTATAAAATACGAAGATCCTTTTCCCTTGACGCTTTCAACTTAGATTTCTCTCTTTCTACCGCGTGTGAACTTATGATAGTAAACAGATGGCTTTCCTGATGGAAAAATACTGGGGATCTTCAAGTGAAGAGTGAACAGGTACCTTCTAGGAAAGCGCGTTCCATCTAAGGCCTCATTTTAGCTTACCATCAGGTGAGATCGAGGTCAAGCGCTTACTTATCGATAATAAAAATAAAAAAAACAAGATGGTGATAAATACTGACACTATTGAAGCAGGAATAGGTAAAGTGGTGGAACATAGTGGAATTCTACCGTTAGTAGTCACGGCGGTAGTAACATATTTTGTTATATCGTTAGCAAACAACCAGCTGATGGCATGGATGGATTTCATCCAAATCTTTAAAGAAATAAAGTATGTATAATTTTAAAGCATTGATGTGTATATTGATTTAAGATTATTAAAAAAAAACAATGCGATAAAATACCTAAATATTATTATTGTATGCGGTATATTTTTATATCATTAGATAGCATACAATACTCTCTGATGGCTCTCCTGATGGAAAGAGAAGCCATCGCCTATAGACACCATAGATGTTAATGTTGCGTTGCTAGCCGTGTAGCGGGATGAAATGCCATATGCACAAGTCTACCGACTAGATTACTCTCCAAATTTAAACGTAACAATGACAATCATTGACCCTGTTGCTGGAGGAATAGGTAGGGCAGTAGTTCCATATACCCAGGTGAGACGTTCGGGAACACTATCACCTAGTATGTTTAATCAATCATTCACCTTTAACGAACAACCTGCCAAAATAGCAGAGGGTCTATTTTTAAAGGAGGTCGACAAAGGAAATTATAACTTGAGAGGGTTGGAGCGGAGGGTTATGCCATTTATCCCGATGGCATTGCATTGGCCCCAGGCACTTGGCACTATGACGTAGAAATATCTACTAGCAGCGAATATACCATTTGGAGGATCCTAACGTCTGAACGTCCAGCATTGACCCTAGCTCTTGACTAGGAAAGAGCAAGATTGTGGATCAGAGTTTTTGTTTAATCACCATGCAAATGTACTTCGCTGCACATATCTGTACGAAGCTTAGCCTTCTGTAAAGGCATCTTTACAGATGCGCTAGGCTTCGTGCGGGTATATAAAAAAATATTGTTTGCTCTAAGTTGTTGCTGGGATTCGGGCCTTTGGCAGTTGGTGACCGCTCCGCTCTCGCTTCACTCCCGGCGCTGTGTGTGGTGCGGTGTGGTGTGGTGTGGCGCGGTGTGGTGCGGTGTGCGGCACAACTCACTGGTGGCGCGCGGCGGCGGCAGGTCCGGCGGCGGCTTGCGGCTGTATTTCACCGGCATGATGCTCTGCCGCACGTTACGCTCCGGCCGGATCAGGATTATGTACAACTGGTGGGTTCGTAAATGATTACATTATACAGGTCGACTCGTAAAATACTGTGACGTTGAGGGACACGATAGTAAATGCTTATATGTATCCAATAAAAATATAATAGGGAATATTGCTTTACTACATAGTAAACCTTACCTAACCTCCACGAAATTAGAGGAATAATATTCAAAAATATGGTCACCGTGCAGGCGATAGGCGTGAACCTTGACTTACAAGTGGCGCGGCAGAAAGTCGGCGTTTGTAAACAATGAACTTCAATATCCTATACACGGGTGGCCGTACTTAATATTTTTTTGGATGAAGTCAAAATTTAAGTGCATATTTTTTGCGTATTTGGTATCAGAATCGAATATTAAAAGCTTCCTTTCTTATGTACAATTGTACAATCCTTTACCAATTTTGTATATAATATGACGATTTAAATATTATGTATATTGCACCTGGAATCACGTTGAAATCAATTTCATAGAAGCTTGTACTTATTATGGACGAACTCTAGTTCGTTTACCTTTCTTGAATATTTATTTGGTTGTTCATGTTTTTAAATTTTATAATTAAATAAATAAATTTGAGTAAGTATAACATCTACTTTGGTGATATTGACATATTTTAGTGATCTAAACTTGTGTATGTGTATTTAAAACTAGACATCATATATTTTTAAAGTAGGTTATTTCAATTCTTTTATTCAATGTTTCAAAGATCACGGGTGAGATTCCATACATCGTTTGCTTTAGTATTACCCTTAAATTTAATATACTCCTTAAGAGTTGACATCGACTTTTTAACTTATCGGCATTTAAAATGGCTGTAAAGAATAATTTTCAAGCTGGGAAAACAATAGCGAAATTAAGTTAGAAAACATTTAGTTCTTTTATTAGTATGTGTTTAGGATTTGTCTTGTCGTTGGTTGTTTTCAGTGCAGCTGCTAATCTCAGAAATCTAAGTTAGATTGGCGGAATTCTGAGCTAAAATTATGCCAAGACACTATATAGGTATGTACTTAGTACAAAAAGGGAGAATTTTATTTGAGACTAAAAGCGAAAATTATGAAATATAAACTTATTGATATTGTAATTTGTAATGTAGATGAAAATAAAGTTTTGTACAATGGTAAAATCGAAATATGGTGATAGAAGTCAATCAAATCAAAGTCTCAATATTTAATAATTTTAAAAAACATAGGATATTGTTCTGGTTTATCTAATATTTAGCACTCCAAAAGGCACGCAATATATGTTTATACTTAAATCACCTGTGTTATTTAAAACTTTCAACGTTAGCTATTATTTTTGTTATAATGCGACGCTGCTAATTTTTTGTGTAAATTAATAAATACTTTAAAAATTATTTACTTTAGGTGAAAAAAGGCAGACTAGTGTGACACTGGCACTGAGAGAAATGGTGACGGCCATGCTGGTGACGCGAAGTGGCACGTGGCTTGCTGTTCCGAAGTACAGTGGGACAAACGCGAGCCATATCACGCATGTTGTGTACATCGTGAACCCTGAAAAAGAAAACACTTTTAAATTGTAAACCGATTTAGGCGCTTTAGGCGATTTTTGTAAGGGGAAAATCATATGGGTTTGTGTCAGTGTTATCAACATGGACGTTCAAGGTTATAGCTATACAAACAGGTATATAACGCTTTATATATAGTTACACATTACATATTATACATCTTTAGTGTAGGTACATGGGTACACAAAAGCGGTCTTATTGCTACAGAGCTATCTCTGCCAGATAACCTTTAGGCAAAGGAGATAGTATCTCCTCTAAAGTATTACTTTCTTAATATTTACACTTGGTTATATGGCGCTACCAAAATAAACTGCATAAACTATACAATGAAACAAAATATATGCCTAACCAAAAATTAAATATTTTTACAAAAAATGTGTATTGTATGTATGGTCATCTCCGACACCGGACCACTAGACCACAGAGGCGACTTCGTCTCCCTTATCTTTAAATATATATAAATTACCTGACACGTTGTTTGTCCGCGATCAACTCCGAAACTACTGAACCGATTTCAATGAAATTTTGTAGGTATCTACTGTTTGGTCTAACTTATAAGATAGGATATTTTTTATCTCAGTTAAGTCCCCACTCCTCAAGTACCCTACCTAAATATGTAATACAAGTAACTTGTATGACAAAACAACGTTAGTAGTGTCCGTTTAATTTTTTTATATCGTAAGATAGCAAACAAGCGATGGGTCTCCTGATGGAAAGAGTCAACCATCGCCTATAGACACCAAAGGTGTTAATGGTGCGTTGCTATCTTGTAGCGAGGTTTTATACCACATGCATAAGTGTACCGGCTACCTTACCCTCCAAACCGGAACACGACAGTGACAAGCATGGGCGCCGCCGGTATTACTTTCAGGGAGGTGCATCTACATTTACAGTCTACAGTCTACACTATTAAATAATATAAAATGTTGAATTTAATTTATTGATAAAAATTTGGAAAAAATTGGGCAGCAAACTAGAAGCCTTGAGTTTTTATTCGAACAAGTAACTTAATAAAATGTATTTTTCCATGTATTTTCTTTCCCGACAGGGGAGTGCAATTACACCCTCTTGTGCCCTGCTGCCGGCGCCCATGGTGACAAGCACTGACGCTATTGTGGCAGGCAGTGGCGTAGCTAGGCATGGGCGAAGTGGGCCTTCGCCCAAGGAATCGCACATAAAGAGGCCTTGCACTACCTGTTTTAGAATGTTTTTTTTTAATTTTAAATTAAATAAAAACCTGAAAAATATTGGCCTCTCTCCTAGGTCCTAAATTAACGCGTTATAAAGACCCGATAGTTATTCGCTTACTTCAAACTTGGCGCGTGTTTTTGGGTAGATTTTGGGAACGAACGAAAAGGGGCCTCGCCGATGCGACTTTGCCCACGTATATATTAGTCCACGGTACACCACTAGCGGCAGGAATAGGTAAGGCGGTGGTACCAGATCCGGGCGAGACAATGCAGAACTCTACCACCTAGTAAAGTTAGTAGTTAGTATAAGTATAGGTGTAAACGCAGTAAAACTGCAAATATCGACTTCCGACCTTCTATTTCTTTGGAACCCTAAATCAGATCTTCACTAAATTTATATAGGACCAAATCGGAAATTGCTTTTCTTTCACACATTTTTAAAATAGAATTAAATTACGTTGCTCACCAATAATGCTTCATAGAGTGAAGAACTGAAGATGCTTCGGTTGTGAAGTGAAACGTGCGTTGAGTACATAATTTGTGTGTTGCTGCTTTTGCTTCTGACGTGGAAGAAAGTGTGGTGGAAGTGGATGGACTATTGTGCTGCTGTGGCATTCTTTAATTTTCAGGCCTTGGATAAATTTGCCCCATTCCTTACACTAACTTTCGTTTCAGTTGTATTACAGCAGTTCTATTTAAGGTTATACGGTACAAATTAATATCAACATTTCTTCTTATAGAAAAATCTTATAAAAATTATGGATTTCCACAAAGTAACACCTGAATCGCCTCTGTGGTCTAGTGGTCCAGCATTGGCGTTTACCACATGAGGTCCCGGGTTCGATTCCCGGGTCGGGCACATAAAAATAAAAGTGTTTTTCAGTTTTTAGAGAAACACGAAGTTGCCCGGGATTGGAAAGTGCCCGGTTGGCGATAGGCTTGCCACCTATCACATTGTGGGTCTAAGTATCATCGGCTAATCGTGGGTGCACTTGTTGTACCTCTGCTTAACCCTTCGGGGATATGGGCGTGAAGATAATTTTTTTTTAACACCTGAATCTATTAAAAATTAAGCTCCTCTTCTGTTTACTTATCGTATATGATAATTGTACCTCGGAAAAATAAATTGGAATTAGAACCATTAGAATACAAAACTGAATTACAATAGCCAATACTGATAAACTAATAGACATAGCCGATGATCCACACATTAGTTGAGCATAATACAAAGATGATCTTAATTCTATTAAGCGCATTATCTCAGTCGACTGTCGTTAGTGTTGGCGCAAGGAAACACTCGGTGTACATATTATAATGGTCAAATATATATTATGCAGAGAACATTAACGACCACGCAAAGAGAATATTATCTAATAGTAACTACTATCGCATTAGACTAATCGGCTTTAGATGAGGTTTCGCAGGTACTCAGAAGGGTAATACTATTATTGATTAAGACTGCCCTGTTAGTCAAATGGTTAGCGATCCTCACTACATAATCTATGGGACCCAGGTTTAATTCCTGATAGGTTTCATTTTTCATATTTACAATAGTTCAAATTCAAATAGTTTTATTTACAAAATTTTTAACAATTAACACAAGTCGATTGGCGTTACCTTGTAAGTGCATATGCACTTGTGTTAGGACACGCCGCTCTTCCGCTACGAGAAATTCTTAGCATAGTATAATAGGCATTAATACGTAAGGTAAGTTATACACCGAGATTAAAATATGTAGTAATATTTTTAGTTTTTTTTTAACATTCTTATTTTAAACTTACAACTTGTTATATTTATATATATGTATGTATCGTGAATGTGTGTGTGTGTATGTGAACGTGTGTGTGTGTGTGTGTGTATGTGTACATGTTTGTGTGCGTATGTGTGTGTGTGTGTACGTGTGTGTGGATGTGGCCATATGGATCTGACTAATAAAAAAAATATGTAATGGGTAATGGGAAATAAATAAATAATATAATAGTACCTAATATTTCTATACTACACTAGTATAAAACTAATATAATATTTAAATTAAATTAATGCATAAGTCTGTATTAATATATTTGTTTTAATTAATATATCAATATTTGTTTTAATTAATATAATAAAATGTTTAAATTAAATTATTAAATGCTTAAATTAATACTAATAAAATGTTAAAATTAGATTAATGCATAAGTCTATACTAATATAAGTATTTTAAAGGCTATACTTATATATTTAATTTATTTTTACTAATTATTCAATACTAAATACACAACAATTCAGTTTCTTCATAATTTTGTGTTTTTAACCAAGACGTCAATGCTAATTTATAATTATAAGTAGACATGGTGTAAATGTTTAGTTTTTTGTTAATTTTATTATAAAGGTAAGCAGATTTCACACTATATTGTCTCCCAGCAAAAGCAGTTCTGGTTTTAATCGTAGGTGCAACGTTATGTTTTCGCCTTCTATCAAAGTTCCTGGAATCATATACTAAGTTTTTGTGTAATTTCAGAACTACGTTGAGAATATACAATTGCCTGACCGTAAGAAGGTCGTTCAAATTGTAAAGGCTCTTAGTGGGAAATCTATATGGCTTAAAATTCACAACTTTCAGAACATGCCTTTGCGATCTTTCTAACTTCAGGAACCTAGTCTTTGTAGCACCGCCCCAAACTGGGATACAATATTCCAACACAGACTGAACCAAAGAGATGTATAACATTTTTAATATTTTTTTGTCCGCTACATGTCTCAATGTTTTATATATCCAAGTCAGTTTACGAATCCTTGTCATAAGCAGTTCCAAATGTGCGTGCCAAGATAAACGCTGATCCAATATAACTCCCAAATATTTAGTGCTATTTATTCTGTTTATAGCATTACACGAACAACTAGAACTTCTGAGGTTACTACAACTGAGGATTTTATAGAGAAATTAGATTTTGGTTGGGTGTTATTATAATTCGTAATTGCTATGAAGTTAGTTTTTTCAACATTCAATGTCAACAAATTGCATTCAAGCCAGGAAGCTATTTTCGCTAAACCTGATTCAGCAGTCCTCCGAACAGAGTCCCACGATTTTTCAGAAAAGGCAACTGCTGTGTCGTCTGCATATGAATATATTTTACCAGAATCTATTTTGATATTACATAGGTTATTGATGTATATTAGGAACAACGTCGGCCCAAGAACGCTGCCCTGTGGCAGGCGCGTGCGCTCCTTATAGGCAGAAAAGCAGTGCTTTACCTTTATTTTAATAAAACGTTCATACGTTTTAGATGACTTATAAATAAATGAATAAACAAAATATAATAACTTAAAAACGCCTAATATTTTTAAATAGCACCTATTTGCAAGCACAGCACTCAAACATTATGTTTGCCAGGCGTTTATTAAACGATAAATAATATTGAACGCCCAACTCCTGCCGCCAAAATTCTGCTTCACATTGTAAATGTGTGCGAGACATAATTACCTATCCGCACGTAATTGGCTCACTCACACAATGATTCTATTGTATAAAGCAGGTAATGCGGCCTTGTTCTATAATCCGGGTAAAGATAATAGACGAAATATTATTGACAAAATGTATGCTCACATTATGCATTTTTGTTTAGTAAGGTTTTATTTGTTGAAATGTTATTGACAAAAGTGAAGCCATTTTAAATTTTTATGTGATACGTGATATGCATTGTGTATTATTATGTTTTATTATTGTATAGGTTTTCTTAAAATATATATTAATGATATTATTATTTTAACATTTGAAAGTGTGTAAATTAAATTAAATAAACAGTAAATAATTAAAGTAAACAGTTATATATATCTAAAATAATTAGTGATTTGTTTAATCTAGCGCGTTTCTTGATTTTTTAAAATGTTATTTGATTGTGACGTATGTTTTGATAATGTGTGCTTACTAAAAATTAAAAGTAACAAGTTCTCACAATTGTCATTTAGTGAAAAGATTCAAATCGTATCTAAAGGTAGGTGTATACCCGAGTTACCACAATTAAACCAGCAAAAAGGAAATGTAACTCGCAAGTTTCATGTTAAAAGTTATGAAACGTATGACTGGCTGTGTGGTTGTCTCCATACGATTAAATTATTTTGTTTTCCTTGCATATTGTTTAGTAATTCTAATACAGTGTGGACTAATTCTGGATATTCAGATTTAAATATTTACATCGGGAAATAGTACCTATTTTAAATAACAAGAACCTTGAACATGGAAACATACCTAGAATACAGCTGACTAGGTAAGTAGTTACCTGTTATAATATTTTAGTTAACGACGACCGACCGCTGTTTTTTCTGCGTTACCGTAGAAGATGTAGATAAATAGTAGTACATCTAAGACATGTTCCGTTGGCATGGTTTCCGGCTTAGAGATCCGTCGCGTGGTTGAGGCTACGCTAAAAATCTATATAAGAAAATCTATACTCCACCGCATACCCAGTCTCATAATCCTGTGCACGCCACTGCCCTGTGGCACTCCGTATGTCACATCCGATAGTTCAGTGATATATTCACCTACTTTAGTGCACTGCTTGCGATCTCTAAGATAGTTAGTGAATAAAGCCAATGGAGCTCCCCTAATACCAATACTTTCTAGCCTTTTTAAAAAATGGAAAAATGGAAGTTCGTATTTCTGAATGTATATTATATTTAGAAAATTTGGGTATTTATATATTACGCATTAATTCTATTAAGCGTAATATCCCGGTCGACTGTCATTAATGATGTCGCAAGGAAAGACTTAGTGCATAATGGTTAAATATAAAAATCTTGAAAATGGATCGGTGGTCGATCGATCGATCTTCTTTCAACCGCGTGGCAGCTTAGACTGCTATTGTTTTGTGAAATATATTTAGACGCGAATAACTTACTGATTAAATATGAATATCATTTCAAATAGTGCTATATCACAAAATTATAAAGTAATAGTAGATTGTCATGAGCTTTTGACAACAATACAAATACCTGCTGCAGAAACACAAACACACACATACGCACAAATATACATTCACTTTCATACAAAAACAGCCCGTAACGCAAAGTTGCGTACAGCAAATTGTCAGCAAAGTAGTATTATATAATTTACTAGCGGCCCGCCCCGGCTTCGCACGGGAAAAAATTGATTAAAATCGATCCAGTAGTTTTGAATTATTCATTACTGCCCGTGGCCCACCCGTGTTATATTTGGAGTAAAACAATTCCCCTTTCCCTATACCATGAAAATTTCCTGCTATCTTTGGAATATCTAAATTCATATAGGTACTACATTTTTAGTTTTTACATTTTAACATATTTCTTTTATTTTTACAATTAATATATTACAGAATGTCTTTATATACAACGTTCACAGCTTTCTTGCCATTAGACAATACGAACATGTTTTCTTTAGAGGTTGCTCTTGAAAGAGCGATATATAGCTGGCCATGTGAAAAACAGTCAACGCTTAAATCTAAGCCTGCAACGTTGAAGGTTTGACACTGCGATATATTAAGGCGAGGCATCGGAGCAAAGGGAAAAAATGTGTAAATGGTTGACCCTACGAGCCATCCCTGAAACTTCTCACTAAATTAAGGTATTTATAGGTATAAAAAGGTATAAAAATATAAGCATAGATTTTTCAGTTCAAACATCTATTTTGTTAAAAATGGCAGTATTATAAATTTTTGAAAAGTTGTATATTTGAAAACGATGATGGCATTCAACTCAATTTTTGAGATCTAAAATATTGTTTTAGCTAAATAATCGATAAAATCACAAATAAGGTAGTTAAATACCTTCCTTCCTCCCTTATATATCGACTAGTGTGCATCTTCAATTTACTTCTAGCTGATGGTGCGTTTTCGGACGAGTGTAAAAAAGCTACCATCATAGGAATACACAAGCCGGGAGAACCCGAAATAATGTCAGTAGTTACCGTCGCACTAGCCTAATCAATACGTTAGGCAAAATCTACGAAAAAATCACACTATCTCGCCTCAAAACATTTGTTCCACAGAAAGGTCTCATAATAAATGAGCAGTTCTGTTTCCGAGCTGCTTACTCACCCTTGCACTCTTTAAGAGCACCGACTCACATAGTACATTTTAAACACTTTAAATGCAGCCCCTGGACTGCAAATTCCCACCGGTGCTTTATTTTTTGACGTCGCGAAGACGTTCGATAAGATCTGTCACAATGGCTTAATATACAAGCTATGCTGAATGCTATGCCAGGAGTGCCCGACAGACTTCTACTCATCATACTAGAGTAACCAACCAACCACCGATTTCAATTCCGTGTAGTGGGCTCATTCTACACTCATAGGTCACTCACAGCAAGTGTCCCGCACTCGTGTCACTTAAACACAAGGTGATAGATACTTTACAAGATTTGCGTAAGGCCTTTTCTATCATAGGCCTGCGTAGCATTTACCCATCTCTCCCGTAGAAATTTGCGT
Source organism: Apodemia mormo (assembly GCA_036924255.1). Classification (NCBI taxonomy): domain Eukaryota; kingdom Metazoa; phylum Arthropoda; class Insecta; order Lepidoptera; family Riodinidae; genus Apodemia; species Apodemia mormo. The sequence goes on along the minus strand of JAUPFN010000012.1, from coordinate 2,185,962 downwards.
CCGTTGCAAGGAGTACATAACAAATACTAGTGTATTGTCACGGGTACATCGTGGTATACATTGACCTTCATAAAGATCTTGAATTGCCGAGCTTAGCTAGGCATTTCAAGATATTTTCAACAGATATTTCAATCGCACCAACTCATACCCTAACCTACTGCGGCAGACTACATCCCAGATCCTAATCCTGATACCAAATTACGTAGGCTCCGCTACGTTCTCACCGATCCCGTCGACCTAATAACTGTGGTCAATGAAACATAACAAAACACTACACACAGGGACAATGCCGCTAACCCACTTATCACAAATCACGACGCAACGCCTAAGCTGAGGATCGGTCTCACAGGAACCACATTTAGGGTGGAGGGTGTATGACCCCATATCTTTAAGCTCTGGCTGAGCACTCTGCTCGCGCCCACAACCGGTGAAGCCGTAAAGGCCCTTATGTCCAGCAGTGTACAGGTGTCATCGATCCGGACACCTCATATTTTTGCGATTTTCGACACTTCTTCACTTTTTCATATGGAGATCTACTCCACTCCCCGCGAAGCATCGTAATCCGTGTTCAGCTTATCAAATTCTTTAATTCTTTAGCTATCCGGTGGTATAAGGAGATTTTGGATGTTAGTGATAGTTTTGTATCTATAATACCAAACTGTATCCCCCAATTTTGTTATCATTCGTTTTTTGAACTGTCCCGCCTATGTAGGCAATTTTAAAGACGTATTCACGGCAAAAGATTCATACGAACTAAAAAACTTTTCTATTTGAGACGTGTTGGTAGTGTAACTATATACATACACATTATAATATCTATACACTATAATGATTCACGAAAAGGTAAACGGAATATTGGTGTCAGAAAACTTTTCCAAGCGAAAACATCAAGGCTTTTACGAAGATTGACACATGTTACCTACGGAAAAACGCCCTAATTTCCAAACACGACCGCTTCCGCTGTCTACCCATATTGCAATTCGCAGCAAACAATAGCGTTGAACATATTTAACTCATAGTTAACATAATTACTGTGAATTAGAATCAGGATGTTAATGCAACGTTAATCTATTTAGTTTAACTATAATTCTATGCCATTACGATTAAAATTAGTTAGTAACAGCATTCTAAACTTAGACAATCAAAAGTTCACGCCTTATAACGCTTGTTTAATTTAAAGAATTTAATAATTTATTGACGAATTAATTTTCTACAGGTTAATAATTTCAGTGCTATTTTTTAACTCAACTTATACTAAATTACATAGTGGTTGGGACACTCCTTTTAAGTTAAAATTTACCTGTACTAGGAGGCCCCGCTTTTCTATTTCTATTCAAGTTAAGTGTATACAACTATTTTTAGTTGAAACTAGTTTATCACACACTTTCGCTTCGCTTAAGCGAAACCGGTCGATAAAATTAAATAATTTGATGTATAATAATAGCGAAATAAAAGTACAAGTGTGTGATAAACTAGTTTCAACTAAAAATAATGGAATTTCACCAAGTGCCGACGATTGAAAGTGTAAAATCTGTATACAACTAACTAAATCCTTAACTTACTGACTAACTTACTTACTACTAACTAAATATTGTTGTGGGTACCTAGGTATATTAATATAATGACATTATTTCTTGTGTTTTATTAACTCGGGACTTATCGTGTGATTCAAAATCATTATTTCCTTTAACTTTTGGTTTGGGTAAAACGTAGCCTTTGTCCAGAACTAAAAATACTCTATATTTCAATGAAAGTTTCATTCAAATCGGTCCACCGTTCCAGAAATTCCCATAAACAGAACGACAGACATACAGAAATTTTAAAAACGGTGTTTAGGTATTAGTATCGTAAAAATAGCTAATAATTTCACAGGAAAAAACCTAGTTGTTTTGAAATGATAGACAGGCACCTCAATTTTCTTTACATGTATATATAATTTGTGTATATATATTTTCTGTACATGTATATGTAAATATAATTAAACTACAATAAATTACATAGTAATTATCAATATAAAATAATCCACGATATTTTAAATCTGATTTAAAACTGATTTTATATTTTTTATTTTTTATATTTTATTTTCTTACTTACTTGAAAAATATTTTTTAAAGTATTAAATATGTTTATAAAGGGGTTATAATTTATAACTCTATACAATATTATTGTATTAGTAAAATATGATTACAATCGATATAGTTTCACTCCAGAAAATTGGTTTACCTTAACATGATAAGAGAAGAGCATTACCTCGCTTCGCGGAGGGGCGCAACATATTCCATTACAAAATGTTTTTTTTTTTCAATGATTTCATCCGATTGGGAAAGTCATATTTTTTTAAAATACAATTTGACCAAATAAGCGTGTGTCATATGCATATTATGTATGTTGGATATACACCTACGCTATTCCTATTACACAAAGTTCCTATTAGAAATGTGTGACGAGTTCGTTTGGTGTTTAAGATTAGGCTGTTATTTTCTTTCTTTAATTATGAATTTTCATAGAGTAATGCTTGATTCAAGGAATTATCAAGAGTCATTATCTAAGCAATAATAAACTTATGACTTTTTACAAATCGTAGCCTGTTTAAATTCACCTATGTGTTATTCCGGCCCGCTAAGTACAGTAGCGGTACGAATAGATTCGTCAGTTTTCAAATTGATTCATTTAACAAGCTGCGAGCACATATGATCTTTTAAAAATTTGTCACATCATAGACTGTTGCATAGAAAATTATGCTTAACTGTTGGATAACATGGTTCAGAGTTGTTTGCGTCAACACTATTTCCTTATTTTATCTTGTGTAAATGATTATTATCTAAATAGATGCTAATGTTTTTTTTTAAATTAAAACCTTTTTATTGATTTGACCTGCCATTAATATTTATGACAAAACTATTGTCATGGTTAATGTCACCGTTGTTATTTCTAGATTTCTAGTGTTATTCAATATTTTATTGCAAAATATATTTGCCATAAATTCAATATTCCTTATTTTCGTAATGTCATAATAATGCCGAGACCTTTAAGAATTGAAGATCAAGCAACAATAATTGCCGAACATGAAGCTGGCTACAACATCAGTGAGATATCACGTCGTCTGAATGTGACCAGGGATAGTGTGAGATTCTGGATAAGGAGACACGGTGAAGAAGGTGCACTCGTAGATCACCGTAACAATAATCTTGGCCGCCGTCCTATTCTCAATGCTGCACAAATAGCTGACATGAGAAGGCAATATGAAGTAAACGGCTTTACATCAACTAATCATTACGCCCAATTGTATGGTGTTACTCAAAGAGTGATAAAAAATGCATTACACTCAATGGGATTACATTATAGGTGACACGCAAAAAAAGTTGCTCTGACGCCCGCTCATAAGCAAGCATGCTCAAAGTTCGCAGAGACTTGTTTGAACTTTGATTGGAGCACCACTATATTTACAGACGAAAACAGCTCTATGTCAAGCTAACATGGAAAGCTTGATTTGTGGAGACATAATGGCACGAGATATACCGAAGACCATGTAGTGCCGAATCTCAATTCTGGGCGAATCTCGGCCAATATGTGGGGGTGGATGTCAGCGGATGGAGTGGACAAGCTCGTTCTTCTTCCTTCAAGAGCAAACGCAACACATTATCTGTCGGTATAGGAAGATAGTATGCTACCAAGTGTTCGCACCGTGTATCGAGCCAATGAGGTGCCTCAGATCATCTATGTTTATGACAATGCTCGCACGCACACCGCTTGTATTGTAAATGAGTGGTTCATCCGGCATGGTGTATAGTGGTGATACCCTGGCCAGCCAAATCTGCGGATATAAACTGCATAGAAAATCTATGGGGTTTAATGGTTCAGCGATGGGAAAATGAAAATGAAAGGACAAAAGAGGCCATAGAAAACCGTTGCCGAAAGATTTGGGAAGATATAAGAGGGTCAGTCTATGCTCTCGCAGTCTATATCCGTTATTAATATATTATATTTCTTTGTTTGTAGCTTTTATAGAAATTTGCTTGTTTATTTGGCTTGTTGTCAATTCAATATATGATTTTTTTGAGTTAACTTCTTCTTTAGTTTTATTTTAATTGTGCCTTATACCTATCATGATAATTGATACGCCATTAAGGGCCTCGAATAATTTTCAAATTAGCAGTCAAAGTTAAATCTATTCAAATTGAGATAAACTTTATTTGATAGAAAAATATTTGACAATCACATTTATTTAATGTTAGTAGAACTGTTTTTTGTACTGGTATGTTGGCATGATTGATTCCTATACTAGTGCAAGCGAAACTAGATAAGGTGACGAACCTATTTTTACCGTGACTGTACATTCGGAGAAAAAACATTGTTTCGTTACTATTTATTCATAGTCGACTAACGTGAATGTAACATGGCTTATATCAGTAATATCTCGCACCAACGACTTGTATACTCTTAAACCTTATTGAAGTTTAGAACCACAACATGTATTTTGGCACAGATCCGAAATTCGGTGTACAAGTTTGAGCCCTATTTCGGAGCGACCGCTTATCCGAGATATTCTTAGAATATTATGAAAGTTTACGGATTGTGTATATGTCAACAAAAAATTGTACATACCATTAGAACATCCGTTAGAGTATAATCTACCGTAGTAATATTATAAAAAACTGCTCACTTAATTTACCTAATCACATTATAAACTCCCCAGGTATTTTTGATATCATTAAATAGCAAACCAGCAGATGGCTCTCCTGATTGTAAGAGAAACCATCGTCTATAGACATCAAAGACGTTGCTGTCCATGAGGTGGATTAGCAATGCCACTGTATAAGTCTACCGGCTACCGTACCCTCTAAACCGGAACACGAAAATGACAAACATTGTTAAGGCAGGAATACGTAAGGCGGTGGTGGTGGTCCCGTCCCGGGCTCCTTTGAAGAATAGGCCAACTGCCGCTCTGCCAGGCAGGTCTGTATTCTTTCATTTAAGTAAGAAACCAGAAGATCGAGAGCTTTATTTTGACCTCCATAATGGTGTGACTTCCTGATTAAAATTTTATAATCGACACAGTCAAATGCCTTAGAAAAATCACAGAACACTCCAAGTGCATCCTGCAAATTCTCCCAGGCTACATAAACATTTTTGAGTAATTCGACACCAGCATCTATGGTTGAGTGACCCTTCGTAAAGCCGAACTGTTTATTGTGAAATAATCTAAATTTATCAAAATGTCTAAGCATTTGGTCTAGTATAATTTTTTCAAATATTTTACTTAGGGTTGGCAAAATCGAGGTAGGCCGAAAATTAGAGGGATCACATTTAGAGCTAGACTCGAAAATTGGAATAACTTTGCTGAATTTCATTAAGTCAGGAAAAACACCATGTGTTATAGAACAATTAAATATTACAGCTAAATATGGTGCAATAACATTTATTACTAAAGCAATGATTCTAACAGAATGTCCTCATAAATCTAAGAATTTTTTCGGTTCCAATGTTTTAAAGGCATTTAAGATATCTTTGATATCAATGAATGAAAATTCAAAAGTTTTATCGCACTTGATTACACATTGCGTCAGTAATGATTTAGCAGTACTAACTGATAAACTGAGGTTTTGAGTTTTTCAAACTCGGTTGCAATCTTCAAATCTCCCTCTATGTTGACGTTGACTCCATCAGATTTCAGTTGGAAGACATCATTGAAATTTTCGGTTTTACCAGTTTCACTATTAATAATATTCCAAGTAGCTTTTATTTTGTTTGTGGATTGTTTAATAATATTTTTTACGTGAAAGGCTTTTGCTGTATAACATGCTCTTTTAAAAATTTTAGACTACTTTTTACATATTCTTGAAATTCCACACTGTGGTAATAAGATTTTTCATAATATAGGTCAAATAAGTGTTTTCTATTTTTAAAAATTCCCACTGTTGCCCATTCACTAAAACCTCTTCGGTTACTTAATGATATTATTTTTGTAGTGAAAACCCGACTTTAAAGATTTGGATGAAATTCTTGAGAAAGTAATATTTCTGGAGCTTACTCCTTAAAAACAATATAGAGCTCGGGATGTAACAGATGTGGGGCGTGAAATCATGTGAAACAGTGACTCTGAGCATCGAGCAGTGACGCGGAGAGTGGCGTTTTACGTCGCTAGTGAAGAGAAAATTGTTCGACCTTGTAATGTATTTATGTAACATAAGTTACGAAGTAACTATTTAGTAATCTGTGACATAAGTAATAAATGCTAAAATATTAATAAAATATCTCTTTGTTAATATATAAACTGTCTTCATTCTCTTCCTTCCTTTGTATATTAAATATATCAGTAGTGTCACGGTATTTGTGAAATATTGTAAAATTAAAATACATATACAGTGTCTAAAGAAAACTCTGTCCGATCTGAAAGAGGCATATTGGTTGGTTAAAGGAATTAGTGAAAAAAATATTAAAATTCAGGGTTTTCTTTAAACACTGTATATATATTATATATATATATATATATATATATATATATATATATATATATATATATATATATATATATATATATATATATATATATATATATATATATATATATATATATTAATATATCTAGGTAGCCCCAACAATATTTAATTAAATAGTAGTGAAATTACTAAACTCTAGAAAATTAATTCGTCAATAAATTATTAACTTATTTTTTAAATTAAACATGATGCGTGCAATTTTTGAATATTTGTAACGAATAATCTCGAAAACTACTGGACCAATTTCAAAAACATCTTTTACCATTAGAGCGCTGCATTCTCCAAGTGTGACATATACAACTTTTTTATCCGACTAAGTAAAAGGAAATAATGATTTTGGGTCACTCGAACTAAGTCGCGTTTAATGATTAACGATATGACTATGATATAATGACAAGAATAAGATAGACATTCGTATTCTAGTCATTGTTTCAAAAAATAACGGATAATCGCATGAATAATCCTTTGTGTTGAAGAAGCAGTTTACTTAAAGCAGTTGTAAAGATACGTTCGACTACTGGCGCTATCAGAATATAATAAAAGTTAAATAAAAACCTGAAACTTTTATAATATTTCTCGAGTTTTAAACTCATTGCAGGCTGTTGGCGAGTTAGTCTCAAAGGGATAATATTTTTATAGTTTTCATGGCATTAAAAGTTTTATCTTGAAATTTAATCCATTTTAGTTTTTAAAGAAGACAGTTCTCAGCTGGAAGAGTTTTATGATCGTTATTTGCGTTAACCTTTTATCACCAGTACCGAAGATAAAACTCTTCTAAATTTAATTTACTCCTATTTTTTATTTTTATAGCATAACGATGGCAAAACAGGCAAAACAGTTCATGTTTTTGAAGTGAACGTTTTTTTAGAATCGTGATTGGAAACACGATAAAACGAAAATGCGTCGCGATAGAGAAACATGAACACATAAATGTATATATAGGATTAAGCCAACACCAGAATGAGACAGAATATTTTTTTTTCGAAATGGTTATTACAGTTGACCTTATGGGTCGTTACTGTGTCACCGGACTTTTTGGGCGAGTAGTATGCTCAGCCAGAACTTAATATTGGGCTTATAAACGTCCGCGCTAAGAGCTGTCTCCTGTGAGACCGGACCTCTGCTTAATGCGACGTTCGGATTAGTAGTGGTGGGTGGAGCGTGGCATTGCGCCCCGGGTTAGGCGCGGGGCGATAACGAACTCTTCGCCATCGAGACCAGCGACGACGGTGTAGTGTAGTGTTCGCACCTTAATCTGAATTTGTGTTATTGTTTGTGGTAGTGATAGCTTCATTGGGATGGCGAGGCCTCCTGAACCTGGGTAGAGCGTACGCGTCGGGCTCAGGACAACCAATGAGATTTTACTCAATTTCTTCTAAAAAAATCTTATTCCTTGACTTTTTCAATTTATCTATCTCTTTTATTTATACCCACTTCATCAAAAATTTCACTTCTACCGCGTATCAGCTCAAACCGATATTTTTAACTTCTCGCTACGTATGTACGAAGGAAGTTACTGATTTCGCCCCGATTTTCGAAAATCGAGTTTTCACCAGATCTCCATGTTTTGAGGTCCTAGGAACCTTTTCCCACTATTTTCACGGTGACGTAAATTGCAGTTTTTTAAAGATAGGTTCAATATGAGGTACTGAATGTAAGAGCACAAAATTCTTACACAAGGAGGGCGGAAGTGTCACCATCGTGCGTGAGATCGTTTCGATTTATATCTCCGTACACTTGAGGCAAAAAAATACTTAAGAATTTTATTGTAAATAAATCAATTTCCCATCTTTATTTATCATATTTTTTACAATTTACGACTTATAAGGTTAGTATTTTTTAAGTCGACTAGGAACCTTTGGAGTTTCGCCATGTCCGTCTGTGCTCAGCCTAGGTTAGAAATTATTCATACTAGAAAGCTGTAATTTGGTCTGAATATACGTATTACCAACTCCAATAAAGTGGTATAATAAAGTCATTAAATATATTTTTAGGGTACCTCCTTTAACAGTTAAATTGGGGATGTTAATTTTTTTCTCGCGTATCCCAAAGTGTCGGGTATCGTGAGGTTGTGTTTCTTTATATGACTAATTTCGTGAAGGGCGGCCTTCAACTGCCGACAACGAAAATAATGTGGCTACTGTTAAGCGGTTAATTGAAGAAAGCCCCCGGATTACCTATGAGACAATTCGAGGACTATTGGGAATTGGTATGAGCCAAATTCAGAAAATTTTACACGAAGAATTGAAAGTTCGGAAACTTTGTTGTCGTTGGATCCCTCATGAACTGACAGCGGAGCAGAAGCGGGCTCGCGTGGAATGGTGCTCACAGATGCTACTGAAGTACGACCACGGACATTCTAATGCTGTTTATGACATTGTCACAGCAGACGAAACGTGGATTTATTGTTTTGAACCTGAAAAGAAACAGCAATCTTGTGAATGGGTGTTTGAAAATGAGAACAGGCCAACAAAAGTGAGACAGGCGAGAAACGTTGGTAAAAAAATGATCGCGTTTTTTTTCTCAGCTATGGTTTCCATCTGTACAATTCTACTTGAAGATAAAAAGAGTGTTAATGCCGAGTGGTATTCTACAATTTTTTTTACACAGGGTGTTAAAAAAAGTTCGCGAAAGACAACCCAAAAGCCGTATTCTCCTACACCATGATAACGCTTCTTCACACACGGCCAACAAAACAAAGTCATTTTTAGCTTCCGAAAAAGTACATCTTGTCACTCATCCTGTGCATAGCCCCGATCGAGCATCCTGTGATTTCTGTATTTTCCCCAAAATCAAAGATCTGATGTGAGGTTTTACTTTTACCAACTCCGAAGAGGCAGTGACAGCGTTCAATCAGCACGTAGAAAACATGCCTTCAGATCTGTGGTCCTCCTGTTTTAAAAAATGGTTCGATCTCATGAAAAAATGTTTAAAATGTAAAGGAGATTATTTTGAAAAGCAGTAAACATAATATTTAGGTTAAAACCAACAACAACATGTTATAACATGTTGAAGTTACGCAAAACTTATAGTGTGACCTACGTATAATACGTCTCTGTTGTTTTTTTTTTATAGTACAAGATAGCAAACAAGCAGATGGGTCTCCTGATGGTAAGAGTCAACTATCGCCTATAGACACAAAAGGTGTTAATGGTGCGTTGCTATCTTGTGGCGAGGTCTTATCCCACATGCATAAGTTCACCGGCTACCTTACCCTCTAAACCGGAATGAAACTACGAAACTCTACTATTAACGTGAAGCAGTTTGGCCGAATAAAACACTTAAATCACTTTTACACGCACAATATAATTTTGGACAGAGTAACGCCCTCAACAAACGATAGAATTACAATGAATCGAAAACACGATGTCCCCGCTTATTTATGCCATTCGTTATCTATTTCATTATGACGTCATAACACAGGTGTGCCGCACATCTGGCCGGCTAGTAGTTGTCAAGCGCGGTTGATAACACTACATTGTGTGGTCCGACACGCACTTGGCCGGTTATTTTATTTTGCGAAACATTTTTTTCCATGGGGGTTTTTGCAAAATGGCGGTATTATCGCCCCATAATTTGTAAAACACACTAAATCTATCTAAAAAAAATAAATCCTGCAATTTGTACAGAAAAAATCCTCTATGGTTTGTACTTATAATATACCTAGTGTCTTTAGACGGCAGACATCACTGTATATCCGTATGATTGTTACTGTTCTGTAAAGTAAAAACTCACCGATATGTTTACTCTCATTGAATGCCTCAGGTATCTTCCTGGTGAGCACCGCGTACACCGTGCACACCACGATCAGCACTATCGGGTAGAAGAAGGCGATCATGTAGGACGCGTCTACATACGAGTCGCATACCAGCATGTTGTCCTCGCGCGTGGGGTAGTGGAACATGGCGCGGGCTGGCGCGACTATCATCCATACCACTACGATGAGGACCTGTTAAACAAATTCTTTCTTTTGAGCTGGACACAGCCAGTTGGACTATACTTTTTGAAGAACTGACAATATGCCCTTTTACGAGGCAGCTTGTTATAGACGAACGATTGGTCAGATCTTTCACTACCGTTTGACTACTAGGTGGTACAGAGAGTTCTACAATATTTAGTTTATAGTTTACTAGCTGTGCCCGCGACTTCGTTCGCGTGGAAAAAATTCTAAAATAAAAACCCGCATAGTTCCCGCTCCCGTGGGATTTCCGGGATAAAAACTATCCTATGTCCTTTCTTGGGTCTCAAACTATATTTGTACCAAATTTTATCCAAATCGGTTCAGTGGTTTGGCCATGAAAGCGTAACAGACAGACAGACAGACAGACAGACAGAGTTACTTTCGCATTTATAATATTAGTATGGACTAGTATGGATTTTTTTATTTAAAAAAAAAACAAGTATTTCAAAGATTGCAAGAAATTACACTGACTTATGCTAATTAAGAACAATAATTTGGTGCATTCTAGAATTACCAGGGGTTCCCAAACTAGGCGGAGTCTGTATATTGGGATACCATACTTAAAGGAAGTGTACAATAATGAATAAAATTATAATAATTGATTCACATTATAAGCATTGAAATATCAAAATAAAATTGTGCTATTTATTAACATTAATTTATAAACATAAATTTAATAGACTCGAGATTAGAATTAAATTAAATTGAGAAATTAATACAAAAGTTAAAAAAAAAAAACAAGAGCATCATTGGTGTACTTTCTTCTATGAGAGTGTTGCTCGAGATGGGTAACACCACCTTACATTTTACGACACAATACTCCGACACAATAGCGTCAGTGCCTGTTACTCTCGTGTTCCGATTTGGAGGGTAAGGTAGCCGGTAAACTTATGCCTGTGACATTAACACCCCGCCACATGGTTATCAAATCCCAATTAACATCTTTGGTCTCTATAGGCGATGGTTTCTCTTTCCATCATGAGAGCCATTTATTTGTTTATTATCTTATGATAAAATTCGCAAAGTTTCAAGTAGGTACGTATTGATCATTTAACGAAAAGAATGCTTCCCGCAGACTATATAATTAAAAATTTTTTATGTATGACTCATATTATGGTATATATTACAAATAAATAAATGATAATTATAAACTGTTCGCTCTGCCTGCATAGCACAATAACTAGCATGATAATAATTATTTAATTTAATTTTGATCTGTTACTAAAATTAAATCAAGAACGCTCTTCGAAGGTGTCTTTATGGTTGGTTTAATTCTAATTGTCGGCTTCTACATTATTATTAACTCAAATAATTAATCATATCAAAGTTAATAAGATTATAAGCCCCTTCATGACTTATCCCCATTTAGAGCACATTAATTAAGAGACCCGAGAGGAATTAATTTTAGTTAAATCCGTAAATTTATTAATTACAGCCTTTATTAATTACCCTTGGCTTGACTTGGCTAATGTGAATTGATATATAAGTTCTATTTGTACTTGAATGTAGTTGGATATTTGACCATAAGATTTTTTAGTAATTCAAAGCCCAAAATGGTTATAAATTTTTACAGGTACTTTTTATGGGTCTACACTTAATGATAAATAATTATTACGTTATAGCCTGGTTGGACGGCAGCCACATAAGATCCGATGGAAGAAACTCAGCTGCTTTGTTTTTTCATTTATTTATTTTCATGTAAATATTTAATCTGAAATATCTACTCTAAAATGAGGTGATACGTAGAATCACGTGAGATGGGCAAATGAACTTTCTGATGATTATAGGTTAAAATTTGGAGTGAGACAGGGAGGTCTAACTTCTCCTAGTCTATTTCATCTCTATATGAACAAGTTGGTTAAGGAACTCAGCAGCTTGCGTATTGGATGCTATGTAAATAAATGTTATTTGTGTCAACAATATCAGCTATGCTGTTGATATGGTGCTGTTGGCTCCCTCAAACAATGTATTAAGAACGTTAATTCCAGTGTGTGAACAGTATGCTGCTGAACATGGGTTTAAGTATAACGCACAAAAAAGTAAATTACTTATTTTTAAGGCGGGAAAAGTTGGACCTTCCATTGTACCACCTGTTTTACAGAATGAAAACCCACTAACTGTGATGAATAACTTTAAATATCTTGGCCATGAAGAAAACGATGGCATGAAAGATGACATGGACATTAAAAGAGAAAAACCCACTAACTGTGATGAATAACTTTAAACATCTTGGCCATGAAGAAAACGATGGCATGAAAGATGACATGGACATTAAAAGAGAACGCAGGGCACTGGCAATGAGGGGTAATATGTTAGCCCGCAGGTTCGTTCGCAGCTCTAATAAAATAAAGTTATTTCTCTTTAAATCCTTTTGTCAATCTTTTTCCTCTATTGGTTTGTGGTTTACATATACTCATATATAACATACTACGGGTGCAGTATAATAATGCTTTTAGAATACTGTTGGGATTAAATAATAAATAAATAAATAAATATTTACGGGACAAATTACACTTACTGATCTAACCCCAAAGTAAGCAAATTATTTGCTTGTGTTATGGGTGTTAGTCAACGATACTAATACAAAGAAATACATATATAAATACTGGAATATATTTAATAAACACCCAAACCCGGAAATACAAACATTTATGCTCATCACACATATGCTTGTCCCCGTCGGGGGTTGAACCCGAGCTCCGTTGATTGCGTAGTTAGGGTCGCTAACCACTCGACCGATGGGGGCGGTCAATAACCGCTCGAAAAACGGGGCCGCGATATTGTAGCGCATCCACAATATTTGTGAGTCGATGGTTTTTATGCTCTTATGCGTTGAACGTTATGAAAAAATGGCGTCAATATTTAACAGATTGCGATATAGTGTAAACAGTATTCTAAAAATGATTGCTTCACGTTATAATTGCCCTATACAAAATCATTGGATAGGGATCATTACGGGAAAAACAAAATAACTTTACTAGGTGGTAGAGTTCTACATTGTCTCGCCCAGGTCTGGTACCACCACCTTGCCTATTCCTGCCACAATAGCGTCAGTGCTTGTCGCTGTCGTGTTCCGGTTTGGAGGGTACGGTAGCCGGTAAACTTATGCATGTGGCATTAGACCTCGCCACAAGATAGCAACGCACCATTAACACCTTTGGTGTCTAGGCGATGGTTGACTCTTCCCACCAGGAGACCCATCTGCTTCTTTGCTTATCTTATGATATAAAAAAAAAAATTAAAATATAATACGTAACTTAATATAAAAAATTACAACATAGTTATTAAGTATAAAAGTGTTACTAACATAATTTTCTATGGACACACTGTCTGAAATAAAGTTATCTATTGTTTGTTATTATTATTCAGTGTAGAAATATTAGTGCGGCCGAAACAAACAGAATCTCCTGTGTTGTCATTCGCATAGCAATTAATGCTAATTTGTAGCATATCATTGATATACAGAAAAAACAATGTAAGAGATTTTTTTTAATAGGTGGTAGAGTTATGCATTGTCTCGCCCGAGTCTGGTACCACTGCCTTACCTATTCCTGCCGCAATAGCGTCAGTGCTTGTCACTGTCGTGTTCCAGTTTGGAGGGTAAGGTAGCCGGTAAACTTATGCATGTGGCATTACACCTCGCCACAAGATAGTAACGCACCATTGATATTTTTGGCGTCTATAGGCGATGGTTGACTCTTACCATCAGGAGACCCTGCTATCTTATGAAATAAAAAAAGGTAGCTCACAGCTTTGGAGAACACCGGCTTTAAAAGATTTGGGATCTGAGCATACACCGTCGACAACAAGCATCAAGAATGCTAAGTCTGCCAGAAAACTAGTGATCCAGTTGCATAATTTTTTGAGAAGCTTATAGGAAGAAAGCTTCGACATAAGAGCTTTGTGCTACATCCTATCAAAGGCTTTCGCTGTGTTCAAAATAATAGAAAACGCTTCTTTCTGTCTCTACTGCTCCCGCTCATCTGTGAATAAGGTAGGCTTCAAGGTCACCAGCCAACTAACAGCGACAGAAACTGTAATGGCAATCACTTATCAGCAAAGCTTTTCTAGATATCTTAAGAGCTCTTCCAGATTGTTAATCAGTAGTGGATTCTATTATCTTGGACATCAAGGAGGTGAAAAATAAAAGACAATAGATATTCTCGCTGAGTTTCTTCCTCTGGACTTCTCAGTGTCAGTGTGTGGACGAATTCTGATCCGGTAGTAATTCTTAAAATGTCGACTCGTAAAAAATATATGTAAAGAATTATTTGAAAAAAACTATTTTATTGATTTTGATTTTTTATTGTAGGTGTGGGCTGGTTATTGAAAGGGTCTGAGCGATCGCTTTTCTTAGGTATTGGGTGCACTAAATCTAGAAATTACGTACGATGTTTGAATTAAAAGGCGATTTTTCTTATTTAAATTCTCTTGTTTCTCTCATTTTATTGTAGTCGTTGCTCCATACTCGGCGTTGTTCACGTTATATCCATAGTCTTTGCTTTATTATCCAATGATTTCTACTGCTGGTCATAAGCCTACACCTCGCTACTATACTATAAAGTGCGTTACGTCATCTAGGACGTTATCTTTACTTGTTAAATTACAATTTAAAAATACGTAGCTCATCAAACTGGATCAAATTTCTGTGTAAATTAAAGTTTAATTACATTTGTTTATTTAAACCCGGCCAAATCAAACTTCGGGCTTGGAATATCAGATTAAATTGTTAATTTGTAATTAAGTTGATTGAACATTCGTCGAGAGAAATGTTTACTAAAATAAATATTTAATTTCATTGGTGTTAACGTTATGACCTTTAAGATTAATTACGATTTTTTATAGTATGGGGCTGTAAATTAATTTGTAGTACTCCTGAAGATTAGTCTGGTCCCGATCTGGACCGGGACCATTTAGAAAAACAGCTTTTTGTCAGGCAATCCTCACAAGCTAAACGATTGACCAAACAAGTGTGTGTGCGCGTGGTTGAGTTCTGCAATATTTTATCATCCAGCCGCGTTTAACTTTACCGTTTAATTGTTATGATGGGAGTGATAGTGCTTTTGATGTTTATAAGCTGTGGTTTTTTCTTATATTACTTAAACTAAGCAGAATGCTGTTTTGATGAAACGAGACGACCATCGCCTATAACCACCATATATGTTAATGTTGCGTTTGCATTCATGTGGTGTCACACGCGTGAATTCATCAGCTACTTAGCTCATCAAAACGGGAACAACACAGTGACAAGTGTTGGCGTTATTACGCATTGGAAAAGATTCGATGGTGTTATGGCTTAGTATCATCGGCTTAGAATATTAGCTACATATCCAAATAAAGTTGAGATTGATACTTGTCACTCTCACCTGAATGGAGACTAAAGCAGCACAGATCGCGAGTTGTGAGCTCGGAGATATAAGGATCGGCCGTTTCGCAGAGTGTTTGCTGGCGTTGAAAATCCTCGAGATCCTGTTCGTCTTCGTCAACAGCGCCGCGTACACCACAGTGAAGCAGAAACCAGTACCAAACCTGTTAAAAATATTCAAGCTTTTTAAATAATTTAAAACGAGTAAGATTGCAACAACCGTCTTCTTGTCACCCTTTAAAAAGTGATTTTTGATAAAATGTTAGTATATATTTGACATCAGATTTTTTCTCTCTATACCAAATTTCATTATAATTAATTCAGTGGCTTGATCGTGAAAGGGTTTGTTATGCTTTCACTGTTAAGCCGCTGAATAGACTTTTGATTTTGTAATATTACTAGTTGCACCCTTCAGTTATCTGCATTATAAAAGTTATTAGTGAATCCAATGGGAAAAACTTATTTGTCTGGGATGAAAAGTATTCCGTGTCTTACGCTAGGTCATCACCTATATGTGTGCCAAATTTCATAAAAATCGGTTCAGTCGTCTTTTCTTGATTGAGTAACAAACATCCATCATTCCAAACATCCAAATTTTAGCATTTATAATACTAGCTGCACCTGCAGACCGCTGCATCATAAAAGTTTGTGGTGCATCCCACAGGAACAATTTTATTCCAACAGAGAGGTATCATATGTGCTTGTAGGTCACTGTCTACATGTGTGCCAAACATCTCAATCGGTCCAGCTGCTTTTACGAGATTGAGTAACAAACATCCATACATTCTTACAGCATGTTTGTTACTCAATCTCGAAATTCAAGCATTTGCATTTTTAATATTTTAGAATAATTATTGCGTGGATAATTTAAAATATTTTTAATCACCCGCGCAGTTTCTCCCGTTTGTAGAGTAAATATCATCCGTATAGAAAATTTCATATAATCTTTAATCTCTTATTTCAGCCACTAAGGGGTTGATTTTTGAAAAAAATATAGCATAGGTTTGACTCCAAATCTTCAACTATCTTATGTCAAATTTCATCGAAATCGATTCAGCGGTTAATCCATGTAAGCATAACAGACAGACAAACAGATTTTGGCGTTTATAGTACTAGCTGCAGCGTGCAGCCCGCCGCATTATAAAAATGTATGGTGAATCCCGCGGATCACTTACTTTTCCTAAAATAGCCTTTGTACTATTCCAGGTCATCATCTACCTGTGTGCCAAATTTTATCAAAATCCGTTCAGTAGTTTTGACCTGTTTAAGTAACGAACATCCATCTATAAATAGATTAATATGGTTTAACATAGTATGGAGAGTTGATGACATTTTTCTTTACTCGCGGGCGTGGGTCGCTACTACTAAATAAATACATAAAATCGACTGACCTTTGAATGGAACACAAGATATCAGTGGGTCGGAAGACCAGCGCGAAGGTGACGAGGTAGCACATCAGGATCCCGGCGAGCAGGACGTAAGATAACTCCCTCCCGCTCGCACGTACCACCGGCGTTGAACTGTGTCTCACCCATACACCACACACGAATCTAAAAATATACCTTACATTATTACAGTGTTGATCTCGGACTCTTGGGCGCTTTGTAGAATAGGCCAACTGCCATTCTGCCAGGCTGGTCATAAAAGGCGACTATTTGGCTACGCGAGTCACTATAATCGTGGCTACTAGGTGGTAGAGTTCTGCATTGCCTCGCCCGGGTCTTGGGTACCACCGCCTTACCTATTCCTGTCGCGATAGCATCAGTGCTTGTCACTGTCGTGTTCCGGTTTTGAGGGTAAGGTAGCCGGTAAAAATCTTAATCATCTGATTATTGTTTCAATTAGTTCAGGATTAGAAATCTGTTATCACTACATGGTATAAAACAAAATCGCTTTCACTGTCTGTCCCTATGTATGATGCTTAAATTTTTAAAACTACGCAACGAATTTTGATGCGGTTTTCTTAATAGATAGATTGATTTTTGAGAAAGGTTTAAGTGTATAAAACTTTCCGATATTCCTAAGGGAGCAAAAGCTACGCGGGTGAAACCGCGGGCAGGTCCTACGTAAAAAAATAAACACGCATATGGGCTGAATTCATTATCACCTTTTGGTTTCGCCGTACTAGTTAATAATAAGTGCCTGGTCGGTGATAGGCTTACCACCTATCATATTATGGGGCTAGTATCTTCGGCTAATTTTTTGTGCACTTGACACCTCTTTCTACCTCTACAGGGAATACGGGCGTAAAGATGCTTTAACTTTTAGTCAGATAATAATTATTTAAATCAATAGCAATAACTTTAAAAACAACAAAGAAAAAATATCGACATGTGGGATTTGAACCTGCGACCACCCGTAAAGCCGGGATGCTCTACCACTGAGCTAGTGTCAACAGGCTCGACGTGGCGAAATTTTTCTTAGCTATACGATAGATTCCATCGATTTCGTGTGCCAAAATTTGTCTTTGTTGTTTTTAAAGTTTTTTTAAGTTTTCCCAAGCTCGAGGTGAGTGCTATAACACAAAAATAATTACAATAGCAATAAGATTGAATTATATCTAAAATGTGTTATCGTATATCATCCCATCTAGTTATTTGAAAATAATTAATATTTCATACATTGTCATTATTAATAACAGCGTCTAATTTGAGTATTGACGTCCATTTCCGGTAATTGATATTGATAAAGCATTAATGCATTATCAGATAATGGCGTTAGCAATGTTAGTCTGTCGGCACCCGATTATTGCCACTGTAAATTGTTCGTGAATGAATCAAATACCAATAGTTTAGGTGCTGAAATACATATTCATAAAAACGTAACTTCCACTGTATGTACGCAGGGTCTTTTAATCTACGCAATGGATTTTAAGGTAATTTTCATCAAAAGAGAGTGATTCAAGAGGAAGGTTTATACATATGTACGGTATATTACACGCATACTAAAGTAAAGCTATAGAAATGGTAGCAAAATAAACTTACGAAGTTAAAAGGATCCCCACTGAAGAAAAGGACATAGCACCAATGGCCCAGGCAGAGTCGGGTCTCAGGTAAGCTTCAGGGATCGGGCGGCAGTGGGTTCGAGTTGGGTCCGGTAGCGTCCCCCGCGGACAGACCATGCAGGTAGTCTCTACGTAGGGAGACCGAATCTGAAATTGAAAAATTAGTTTTATCAAAAAATTAATAAATCATCCATGATGCTACAATTAAACCTACTTGTGAATGCGTATTCCTTTGCGCTTACTAAATTACATTGACTACGACGTTGCAAATCGCTACGAATCGCTACGACTTCGTAGTAAACACAGAATCAAGTTTGTTCTTAAAATAAGACCGTTCGTTATTAGCACATCGTATCAGACGGATATCCGGCACATCACTAATTATTACCAATAAGGGGTAATAATTAGTGATGTGCCGGATATCCGTATCCGTTAATCTTTAGGCGGATCCTGATCTCTTTTATATTATTAGATTTCATCACATGTGCAAAATTCTAAATAGAGCGAATTTCCATTAAATTCCATTAAAAATATTTTTTTTTATTTCATAAGATTAGCAAAAATCAAATATCTAAACATTATTAGAACTGAGTTACTAATTCTTTCTTAAATGGTACATAGAAAAAAGGTGATATATTTTTTATATCCTCTATGTGATATGTTTTTATATATCATTAGATTAGCAAACAAGCAGGTGGATCTCCTGATAAAAAGAGAAACCATCGCCTATGGACACCAAATATGATAATAGTGTGTTGCTCTCCGTGTGACGGGATGGCAATTCCACGTTTATGTACGTGGAATTGCCATCCCGTCACACGGTTTTTTAGGGTTTAACTCCTTTACTAACTTTAACTCCCCTTAAATGTAATGTGGGGATTTTATTTTTCTTTCTCGTGTACCCAATAATGTTAGGTTAGTTATAGGTTTTTAAAAAATATTGTAGGTTTGCGACGATATT
Organism: Apodemia mormo; assembly: GCA_036924255.1. Lineage (NCBI taxonomy): Eukaryota > Metazoa > Arthropoda > Insecta > Lepidoptera > Riodinidae > Apodemia > Apodemia mormo. The sequence goes on along the minus strand of JAUPFN010000012.1, from coordinate 2,166,171 downwards.
TTTTCAATTAAGTCGTCAGAGTCAAATGTCCCCCAGCTAAACTGTTGGTTTTGGGGGTGAGAAAAAAAATCACGATAGTAATAAATGTGTATAATGAAATTAACATGAAAACTATCATGACTTAGAAAACTCTATAAGTTTTTGAGTAATAGTCGACCAACCATTAAAATATACTTTGAGATTTTTTTATAGACGATGAACCTATGGTGTGGATATATCCGTCATTGACGTTAAATAGGTTGAATGTTCATAGTATGAAACAATAAAAACCCTCTTCTTAGTCCGTATTATTGTTCACTTCGTAACGCTACGTTGCGTTAAAATCTATACATACACGAGGAGGGAATACCCGATACAAACCCAGAAATATAACATCAACTCTCGTCGCATAAATGTTTGTTCCTGTCAAGAGTCGAACCCGAGCACCATTGAATCGTTTGGTCACTCGATCAATGGGGCAGTATACTACTTAAAGGTACTTTACGCGGTCATGTTAATTTGCCATAAGCAACTTTATACGCTTTATAGTTTTTTAACAATAGAAATAGTGTCGCTAGCGTTTAAAATGATAACACGAAATGGCGAATGCCATACATCTCCACTACATTAGAGTTTCCAACCTCAAATCTTAGCGTGCAGCCGCTACATTATAGAAGCTTTTAGTGATAGACATACCAAATTTCATCGTAATCGGTTCAGTAGTATTTGCGTGAAAGTGTAACAAACATCCATACATATATACTCACAAACTTTCGCATTTATAATATTAGTAGGATTAAATATAATTAATTAATAATATTAATATAGATTAATAGTGTTGTAAATCGATAAGAATTAATGCCTTATACCCACGTTACGTTCTTCCGTATTTTAATTATTTGCTGTTAGAGTATTCTACTCAAATTAATTAATATTATGTTTTACATTATATTATAATGAAAACACTAATTGGAACATGAGTAGCATTTTAAAATAGCGTGACAAGGAGTACTATACATTAACACATTTTCGCTACGTTATGTGAGCCAACAATACATATATTTACGGGACGTATAATAACACTATCAATCGTCGGCACTTGGTAATATTTCATTATCATTAGTTGAAATTAGTTTACAAAGCACTAGTATTTTTATTTTAGTATAAGTATATACAAAATTATTTTAAATTAATCGACCGGTTTCGCTTTTTAAAGCCTCTTTAGGACGTAATATTGTTTTAGTAAAGAGTATTATGTCATAAAGATGCTTTTTGATAAACTAGTTTTGACTAATAAGGAAAATAACTGTTAAAACCCATAATATGTAACAATTAGAAATTATACGTACATTCAAAGATTACTTAGCGGGAATCCAGAACTCAAAGGCATCAATTTATTTGTATCTTTCCGCGAACGTTAACATTTGCGAAGCTACTGAAAGGAACTAGCAGTGTAAGTAAAGGAATAAACTTATCAAAGGTTCGGAAAATGATAAAGACATCAGCAGCACCATTATTGGTCCTCGCTCACCACACTTTTTCGAATATCGGTAGTAATAAAAGCACACAGTTTACGTGTGTTAAGCACGTAACCTTTCACTTTGTAATCGAAGTTATCGAAGCATCTTTACAAGAAACGTATTCTACTTTGTCCACATTTATTTCGACTCGTGCTTCGTTTTAATCCTTTCAGTGGTATTGAGGAGATTAAATTTCCGTGGAATATTGCAAAATAAATTCATCCCTGACTTCAGTAATTAGAACATTTTTAATGGTATGTAAAGTACCTCATACTGCGTGCAGTTGAAGCAATGCCAACAGCAGCTCTCTCCCTCCACGTACTGCTTCGCTTGTCCCAGCTCGCACTCCGCACTACACACCGATTCTGGGGGGCGACTCTCTCCCCATTTGAATTGGATATCTATTAAAATCATACAGAATGCCATTCAAAAATAATTAATTAATTAAACCTGTTAAATGCCACGCCAATCATCTCGATGTCTACTTATCCTTAACAGTTTTTTTTTAAATAACCATTTATATTTCAACTGCCCCATTGGTTGAGTAGTTAGCGAACCTAGATCGATTTCCAACAGGGATAAGTATTTGTGTGATGAGCATAGATGATTGTATTACTGGGTTTGGGTGTTTATTATATATTTTGCAATATTTATACATGTATTTTTATCTATTAGTACCGTTGGCTTACACCCATAAAACAAGCAAATAATTTGCTTATTTTGGGGTTAGATCGATTTTTTTTCAGTTGCATTACAGCAGTTCCATATAAGGTTTTGCGGAAATTGTGCAAATTAATTAAATAAATAACTTAATAACAAAATTGAAAATAGTTACTTATAATTAAATAAATAACTTAATAACTATAGTGATAAATAGTTACCAATAATTAAATATATAACTACAAAGATAAATCATTATTAATAACTAAATAAAGAACTTAATAACTTAAGAGATACATCATTACTAATAACTAAATAAATTACTTAATAACTTAAGTGATAAATAGTTATTAGTAGGCACTTAACATTCCAGAAAATAGTATTTTCATATATGTGAGGTCCCTAGTGATTCAGTAGTGAATGTACGCTTTTTGTTAGATGAGCTTATCATTACCCCTTTTTCATTAAGCGCTTACGAAAAGAAATTTAAAACAGTGACAATTGGAAGAACAAATGCTGCAGTGGTTATTGAACTAATAACAAATGTTTAAGGTGCCTGGTGGTTCAGGCGATAGCCTATATGGCTTAGTTCATGAGTTACCGCATTCGGTTCCCAGGCCGGGCAAAAGAGTTACTGAGGTTTTTCTCAAAACCCAACATTTTAGTTCGGAGTCTAGCGGGGTGATGTGATAGCATTGTCGCGCCTCAGATGAGCACGTAAAACTGTCGGTCCCGGTTATTACTAGAAACACTCGATAATCGTTATGAGGTCTGTTAAATGTGGCAAAAGAGATCCCCACTCATCTCGTCAACTGACAAACCGGTGAATCGTGGTGAACCGGATAGTCTATTGACATTCGGTTTACTTTGCTTACGCCGTAAGGTAACCGGGTGCGATGATGAAACAATGTACAAGGAAATAATGACAATAGCCCTTTTTGGTCCGTATTGTTATGGTGGGTAACTACGGAACCCTACATTATTGGCTCAACACGTACTTGGCCCATTTTATTGTTTCATACTATGAAAATTTAACTTATTTAACGCCAATGACGAATATATCTGCATCACAGTATTCACCGCTTAGTAAAACTTCTCCAAATACATTTTATAAGTTGGTCGACTTTTACTCGTAAACTTGTGAAGCCTAATTAGACGTGATGGTTTTCAACTTCATTATAATATATGCTTACTGAAGTTTTGGCTCGTTTAGTTGGTACAGGGGGTTGACGACAGATGACTCTTACAAAAATTTGCAATTTAAAGCATAATATCTTACAAACGGATCTCTTATTCTAAAAATTGTTTATACAAACCCAAAATTTGTTTTAAAAATCTATCAAATGACAACAGAAAACAAAACAAAAACGAAAAAACCTCACTTTACGTTCAGAGGAAGTACCCTAGAAAAAATATTTGTCAATATTTTATCGAACCATTTTGTCGGCGTAATTAATATATTCATGCTAAATAACAGCTTTTTAAGAAAACTAAGAAATTTTATGTTAAGCTACGGACGGACGGGTGGGTATAGCGAAACTTAAGTGGGTATGGTGAAATAATGTATATATCTCCGATAACATCTATAGTATTTTTCCCTCTAATTCAGGGAACTATTTAATCGCTGCAACTTTGTCATACCTACCATATTTCTAAATATAATTATTCTATCTTCATTCACACGTTGCTGTTGGGTGTTGATAAGTTGTATTTGTAAGATATCTGTGCAATAGGTATAATAATGTATTTTTGGGATGATGTGTCCAATTAAGCATATTTTAATTTGTTTTGTATTTTGTTATTTGTATTATGTTATTGTATTGTTTTTTATTTTGTAATAACTTTTTCTTTTAAGCCTAAACTATTAATTACTGACATATTTCAAGTGTAAAAATCTTACCTACGAAATAAAGACATTTTGAATTTGAATTTGAATAAGGGTTCCTAGTTGACTTCTGAACAACAAAGTGGATTGAACAACAAAGTCCTGAACGGTTTAGTATTTTTCTTTTGAGATATGGAACCCTAAAATCGATTCTTTATGAGCAAAAAATGTTTTTACCAAAAATACAAATACATAGACGGAATTCGCAAAGCAATAATTCACCCAAAATTTAATTCTAATCGTTTCTAAGAACCATGAAATATGTTTATAATTTATATACAAGAATTGCTCATGTAAATATAATAATATCTGGTTGGCCGAGCTTTGCTCGATTTTTCACATATTTTTGAAACCGATCTTTTCTTGGACCTTGAACCTTGATAAATCGATTCCTATAGAATATATAATTTTTTTTCTGTACCTGATTGACCGAGCTTTGCTCGGTTTTTCACATACACATATCTTGGGAACCGAGCTTTTCTTGGACCTGGAACCTTGATAAATCGATTCCTTGACCCGAAAAACCCCTAATTTGTGACTTTCATGAAAATCGTTGGAGCCGATTCCGAGATTCTAATTATATATACATACAAGAATTGCTCGTTTAAAGGTATTAGATATTGAAGTTAGTTAACATCATTATAACTTATAATTATATAAATATGTTAATTTTGTTAACGCGAGGTTAATTTTCACGAGGATAAAAGCTGGATCGGTGTCGGTGTTGACGACATGAGGTCCTAGGCTCGATTCCCGGGTTGGGCAAATCAAATGGGATTTTTTAGTTTTCTCACAAAAATAACATTACCCGGGATTGGAGAAGTGCCCGGTTGGCGATGGATTTGTCACCTATCGCATTGTGGGAATAAGTATCTTCGGCTAATCGTGGGTGCACTACTTGTACCTCTGCCTACTTCTTCGCGGATACTAGCGTGAAGTTTTTTTTTAAACAGGTAGTATTAAAAGTGGATAGTATTAAATAAAATACAACGGTTTATAATATTTTTTTGTGTATATCTAGTGTGGTGACATTTAAAAAATACAATAATGAAGCACTTAAACATTATTAGTTAGTAATAGTATAAAACAAAGTCGCTTTCCGTTGTCTGTCACTAATCCATATGATGATTAAATCTTTAAAACCACCGAACGGATTTTAATGCGATTTTTTTAATAGATAGAGTGATTCAAGAGGAAGGTTTATATATATATATATATATATAACTAGCTGACCCGGCAAACGTTGTTTTGCCTTACATATTAGGAATCCATAGCGGACAAACAACGTGACACGTAATTTATATAAGACTACGGGATTGTCCTTCCACGCAGTCAAAATGGCATTAAACTTTATATGGTGGTTAAGTATTCTTAAATTTTCTAATTTTCTTTTATAAGAACCTTTTCTTTACAATTACAAACACAACAAAAAAATTACCGAAATTGGTCCAGACATTTAGGTGTGATGACATGACCAAGGAAAATAGGGATTGATTTATTATTATTAATGTTCGGTATTGGTCTTGGTTTTGCTTCAGTACTACTGGTCTTGGTAAATCTAAAATTAAAACTGATTGTTAAAATAACACGCCCAATTGCAATATAATTTATTAATTGTTATATATATATATATATATATATATATATATATATATATATATATATATATATATATATATATATATATATATATATATATATATATATATATATACTTCATTAATATTTTTCATAGCCATTCAGGCGTGATATGTCACCACTATATCACGCCTGAATGGCTAGACCAATTTCGATAATTTTTTTGTTGTTTGTAAATGTAACGAGAAGGTTCTTAATAAAAAAATATTAAGAAAATTGCGCGGAAAATTAGAAAATTTAAGAATAATTAACCACCATATAAAGTTTAATGCCATTTTGGCTGCGTGGAATTACAATCCCGTAGTCTTATATAAATTACGTGTCACGTTGTTTGTCCGCTATGGATTCCTAATATGTAAAGCAAAACAACGTTTGCCGGGTCAGCTAGTGATTTATTAAAAAAACCAGGTCATCATATACTTGTGTGCTAAATTTCATCCAAATCCATTCAGTAGTTTTTGCGTGATTGAGAACAAACATCCATCTATCTATCTAAACATCCAAATTTTCGCATTTATAATATTAATATGGATTCTTCCAGGGCATTTTTGTCAAACGGGCGGATGGATATCAGAATTTCAGTATTTCAGTAATTTAAAGTTCATTTGTCAAGATTTAGATACGGAATCCTATAACCTAAAATTTCTACTGTAAATGCTGTAAATGTAGGCTCATACTTACCATCTAAATTAAGTTGTAGCTCACCATCCAAGTACTGACCGACGTTGACCCATTGGTATACTGTGCGGGACACTTGCTTAAAGTGCAAAATGTTGTAACGCGCCGGCCCATCTCCGTTCACGTCGAAGTGGAAGGCATCGCCGCTGAGACCTGAACAAACAATCTTAGTTTACTTCGTCGTAACTTACTGCTTGATATCACTTGAGATGCTGGAATTTCCTGACAATTTTAAGTACTTATAAACCAAATCTTTTGTTCTATTACTTTATCCTCAAAGAAAAACAAAATTACAGGTTAATGGTATCAATAATAAATCTATTTCACTGGGACTAAGTGGGACTGTGCCAATGCAATGAAAGTCTAGACTCATAAAATTAAATAAATCGGCAAAGTGCTTGTCGGGCCACGCGCAATGTAGGGTTACGAAGTGACCCATCACAATAATGTGGACTAAGAAATGGGCTTCTATTATTTCATACTATGAACATTTAACCTATTAAACGTCAAGGACGAATAAATAAACACCCAAACTACATTTTATAAGTCGGTCGACGATTACTTAAAAACTTGGGAAGTCTATTTAGCTGTGATAGATTTTCTTTTAATTCCATTATATTTGCTAATAACGTGATTTTGTTTTCATCCCCAAAACCTACCGTTTAGCTGACAGAGGGAGGGGTGGGGGAAGGGGTGGGGGAATTTAACTCAAAATTAAATTAAAAAACTTAAATTTAGGGCGGCTTGCACCAAAATGCTTAAATGCGTTTAGTCCCGTAAACATGTTTAGCAAATGTCAAGACGCCTTAAAAGCTGTCACTTTAAACGTATTTAGTGACTTAAAATGATTTAAGCATTTTGGTGCAAGCCGCCCTTAATGCTGAATATTTCACAGACGAATCTATTAATTGAAAAATTGTTTTCACAACCCTACAATATTTTTTAAAACTATCCAACAATACCCCACGCTACAGAGTGTAAGGGAAAAAAAATTAATTTACATATAGAGGAAGCTACCCTAAAAAAATATTTTTAAGATTGTATGTTACCACTTAGCTGCCGTGACTAATATGTATATTCATGCCAAATTACAGATTTCTAATACCAAGGATCTCTGAGCAAGACTGCGGACGGACGGACGGTCGGACGGACATATTGAAAGTTTCTAGTTTACTTAAGCCCTAAGAAAACAATGACTAATACTTATTTTTTCACTCATCATTGCTACGCCGTAGCAGCGAAATCAATGTATAGAAACATTCCTAGCGCTCGAAATTGACTTAATTTTTGATTGTGCCGCGTTAATACAATTGTGCCTCTAAAGGAATGGTATTATGCTCAGTTAAATAAGTTAATTATTTTTGATTTGTTCCAATTTGAAGTACGAGATGTTTGTGTGTTCTCTTTGCTACGTTAAAAACGAATTGTCTTATGAATAGATTTAAAATAACAAAAACTAAAATAACAAAAAATAACATTGTCCGAGATTCGATAAGTGCTCAGTTGGCGATAGGCTTGCCACCTGTCACATTATGGGGCTAAATATCTTCGGCAAATCGTGGGTGTATTTGTACCTCTACCTGCCTCTTCGGGGATACGGGTGTGAAGGAAGTTTTACTTCTTTTATTTTGAAAGAAAGAAGAAAGTAAGAAAGAACCGTTGTGTATTTTCAAAACGATGATCGATTTTGATTCTTTGAATGGCACTCAACTCAATATTTGAGCTTTTAAATTTTGTCTTAGCTTCAAAATTGATTAGTTGAAAAATAACAAAATAATGTCAAAAATAATTAAAAAAAAAAAAAATTAATGTAAATAAATCCCGAACGAATCAAGCAAAGCAAAAGATTCAAGTAAATTAAATTTGTGTTATGTATGTAATCAGATTTGAAAAACGTGAAGTCTTAAAATTATTTTAAAAATATGAAGTAGATTTATTAAGTTTTGGTCACGTACGTCAGTTTCGATCTCAATTAAAATGGTTGGACTTGCGTAACCGTCGGAATGTTCATGTATATTACAATATTGCTTTTTTAAATACTGCATGATCCTTTCTCTCCATCATATTTACGTGAACGGTTTCAATACTTTTATACCCAGGGTCGTATTAAGCGCTCATTACACACTAATGCCCTTTTGGTCCCAGTCCACAACACAGAAAGTTATTTGGAATCTTTTACGCTTACAGCAAATACGACTCTGGAATTATCTCCCAAATTATATTCAAGAGGTTCTAGCAATAAATATATTTCAATCTAGAATGTATAATTACAACTTTAAGGTTAACTGGTAGAAAATATCTTCCGATGTTAAGTTCACCTTTTTTACATTTTGTGTAATAATGTATTTGAAATAAATAAAATTTGTTGTAAATGGCAAAATTTTTATAATTAAAAAGCCGTACGTTACAAAACTTAGTTCGATTTTTAGCAGTTTTAAGTACATATTAAAAAATGTAAAATATTAAAAATCAACTGGTTAAAAAATTAAGTCAAATTTTTCATTGCTAGCTTTCATATAGCACCCTCCCTTAACTACTTTTTCAGGCCGTCAAATTGTTTTTCTTATTTTAAATTTCGCGCACCACTGATTTAAATATAACAATGCGATGTTTACTCAAACAGGGACGAGCATTGATCATACCGCCAATAATTATTACTTGATGGTAATAAAAAACAAATTAGCTGTTTAAAGAAATCAAACGTCATGGGGCCGTTTATCAAAGACATTTGAAGTTACAAGTCCAGGTATTATTAATTACTATGTCGATGCGTAGCAGCGAAAGAGGTATTATTACTATGTCGATGCGCCGTAGTTGTAGAATTTACGTAATTTGTATATTTAATGTAATCGTATGAATATGAATATTATTTATTTATTTTATTTATTTTAACTTTATTGTACACCAAAAACATACATTTTCGTACAAAAGGCGAACTTAATGCCTATTGGCATTATCCACCAGTCAACCTTTGGGCCAACAGAATGAAGGTGTGAAGGTGCCATTGAACTTTATATATTTTATTATTATCATCATACACATACATACATATTTAAATATTCATATACATATATAGATAGATACACATACATACATAAGCATATGCATATACATACATATACAAATATATAAAATCATGTCAAATTTGCAATTAATATCAAAGTAAGTAGTACGAGTATATTATGTAATATTATTTGTATTTAAACATGTTATAATATCACATCATGTTAATGTTTTATTTAAATTCAATATTAATTATGAAATTACGTTGATAGTAAAGGATTGTAATAACTTTTTCTGTATTCTCATTTAGTTAAAGTTGAGTGGTATATAATACTATGTAGCATAAAGTCCGACTCTTGACATGTTTCTGTATAAATTTTAAATAAACAAATAAAATTTACCGTTCCTCTTCCTTATCTTCGAAACTACTGTTAAAAATGCGACTAATAGTTTTTTCGTATAGATTACAGAACAACCTTTAAGAAGTCTATGGTATCTTAAATCACAAATTTAGATAATCATTCCAACATTGTCGTAATGATAAGCACTGACGCTATTGTAACAGGAATAGGTAAGGTGGTGGTATAAAACTTGAACGAGAAAATGCAGAACTCTACCACCTAGTAGCCACGATAATAGTGACTCACATAGCCATCCTGTCGCCTTTTATGACCGGCCTGGGATAACAGCAGTTAGACTATTCTTCAAAGGAGCCCGGGAACGACACGGGGGGAAAACTAAAATGTCCCCATCCAGCTTAAAGGATTAGTTGCAATCGAATTTCCTCTGCCATAATAATGCTTTTTCAAGTACATTTATCGGCACGATACACGCGCTAGATTAAAATTAATCGTAATATGCCAATATTAATTATGGGCGTGAATTAAATAACAATAGGTGTCACTTTTAGTGCAAGTGTAAAGTATCTTCACGCCCGTATCCCCGAAGGGGTAGGCAGAGCTACAACAAGTGCACCCACGATTAGCCGAAGATACTTGGTCTCACAAATGTGATAGGTGGCAAGCCTATCGCCAACCGGGCACTTTAAAAACCCGGGCAACTTTGTGGTTATCAGAAAACTGAAAAAACACTTTTTTATGTGCCCGACCCGGGAATCGAACCCGGGACCTCATGTGGTCAACGCCAACGCTGGACCACTAGACCAAATTCGCGTAATACACTTTGTCTTGATATGCCCTACTCCATATATGCCGCTCTGTTAGCAAGTATTAGTTTTTAGGTAGGTAGTTTTACTAAAACTAGGTTTACTAGGTTTTAGGTAGGTTTACTAAAATATAAGCTTAAAGTTTACTAACTTTATATAGGATTTACTTTCTGAATAATTTGTTTTTCACAATAACGTCAGTGCTGCTTTCTGTCGTGTTTCGATTTGTAGGGTATGATACCCGGTAAACTTATGCATGTGGCATTAAATGGATAGCAATGAACCATTAACATCTTTGAAGTCTATAGGTGATGGTTGTCTCTTTTCATCAGAAGAGCCATGTGCTAGTTTGTTTTCTTATAAAAAAAACTATTTTTATTTTAAAGCTATGTTCTAAGTTTATTTATACTATACTAGCACTATGCTGCAAACGCTGTATTATAAAAGTTTTTGATGAATCCTACGGAAACAACTTATTTTTCCATAATAACAGTATTTATTTTTCCCCGTGTTGGTTCCGGGCTCCTTTAAAGAATAGACCAACTGCCGTTCTGCCAGGCAGGTCGTAAAAGGCGACCGATTGGCTCTGAGAGTCACTACCATCGTGACTACTAGGTGGTAGAGTTCTGCATTGTCTCGCCCGGGTCTGGTACCACCGCCTTACCTATTCCTGCCGCAATAGCGTCAGTGCTTGTCACTGTCGTGTTCCGGTTTGGAGGGTAAGGTAGCCGGTAAACTTATGCATGTGGCATTAGACCTCGCTACAAGATAGCAACGCACCATTAACATCTTTGGTGTCTATAGGCGATGGTTGACTCTTACCATCAGGAGACCCATCTGCTTGTTTGCTATCTTATGATATAAAAAAAAATTATGTGTACAATATAGAACACTTTTATCCTCCAAAAATATGTTGTTCTTCCAGGTTCATCCAGGTTTATTATACACCTGTATTCCAAATTTCATACAAAAAGCAATTTTTTCGAAACATTTTATCAACGATAACTCTCGAACGTTTCAATAGATTTGATCCGATTTCCAAAATTTACTACGCTGATTTCAGAAAGTCTTTTTGGTAAAATTCAATCGAATGCTGTTGTGGCTTAGCACACCACAATATACATTAGAGGATTCCGGTGATGGGGGCGCGGGCGCAGGCCAGCGGCGAGCCGTCCGCAACGCACGCCGCACAGCACTTGCCGCCAACAATCCACACGAACAACAGGCTACGGTCGCACATTTATAATTATTATAACGGTTACTGCGCATTTGAGACCACCAGCTACTTCTTCATAGTATTATACCAGCGGAGGAATAAAAAATACAGTCCACTATAAAGAGAGTTTTAATTTCGATGTACAACAACCACAGCATCGTACAAATGCGGGCTTCCGCGTTATATATGTTACCGACCAAACCCGATTTCAGGCCAGATATATACAGACAAACATAAACACATACAGATATACTGACGATCATTGAATAAAAAAATAGAAAAACATCCTAGGACCTCAAAACTGATTTTATGAAAACTCGATTATCAAAAATTGAGGAAAAATGAGTAACTTTCTTTAGCGGGATGTTAAAAAATAATTTAAAAAATTGTTTAATATTATAAATGCGAAAGTTTGGATGTTTGTATGTCTGGATATTTGTTCACGCTAAAACGGCAGAACAACTGATTTAGACGAGATTTGGCACATATTAAGGGTTATTTTTGAAGGTCCGGCCAAATTTTCAGAGGATGTTCAGAATCGATAATATGTTCGATTTATGTAATAAAAAAAATAATTTAAAAAATCCAAAATTTCATTTTTATTCGACACGAAAAATTCAGCTGATTCGGCAGTATCAGTCGTCAAGCGCAGCTCGTACCCTCGTACCCCGCAATCCGCACACACCGACAGGGAGGCGGCGCCCGCGCGCCTTACAGTTACCGTCAAATACGTCATAGTGTGCACGCAATGTACATTCAATGGTTTATTTTCGGTTACTATTGTTAGATAAAATGGTGCTTTAATATTTAATTTACAAGTTTTATTATGGTTATTCTATATCTTAAGTGGTTTGGTGGTTTCAATATGTAAGCACTAAAAATGCAATGTTTGAATACGACATACCGCGACCAGCAAATAAACCATGAAGGTAAAAAAAAATACTATTGTAATATTGGCGATTCTTAACGCTTAAAACCCGTAAAGTTGAAAAACTAAAACTCGACTACTTTTACTTTACGACATCTCAAATGCCTTCAACCAAATTAAAAGTGGTCGGGATAAATGTACTTAGAGAACAGATTAATTACATAATATTTAGTATTATGTATGTAAAAGTATTTATATATGTATTTTTATGTATTAGTATCATTGACTAACACCCATAACACAAGCAAATAATTTGCTTACTTTGGGGTTAGATTAATAAGTGTAATTTGTCTCGTGAATATTTATTTATTTATTTATCGTAATTGTAGGTGGATGTAAACATCGAGTATGTAACCAGAAGAGTGGCTATGTTGTTTGTTTTGTTAGAAAACAAATTCCGCCAAAACACTACGCCAGTTGTAATGCTGTGATTGGCCGACTCAAGGTTAATGAGATAATGACGCAGCAATAGTAAACGCATATTGAATAAAATGAGATAGTTGTATATAGGTTACACCGAGCAAGACGCATAAACAAGTGTCCACGTGTTTTGTGTTATCTGTCCATTTTAACTTGAGCCTTATTATAAAATTAAGGATGTTGAAAAAATTTGTAAGTTTTTTTTTGATGAAATAAATAAATAAAATAAAAAAATAAAAATAAATAAATATGAAAGTAAATTAAAATAAAATCAATGTTTATTGATGCCGATGAAACTAAATTCCGTCTGTTTTATAATTCGACATTTTGCTGCTTTTTCCACACTATCTAATAGAACAACACGACATTATGCGGTATAATATACCAAACTTAGAATATTTTCGAGCGTATCAGGGACGTACACACAGGTCACTTGTTGGTGCGGTACTGCTTTAGTGCGAGCGTGAATTGCTATTTATCAGTGGCAAAACACTGATCCGTTTCGGAATTAGATGGCTCATACTGCTACTCTATTAGGTTACATGCTCGATGGATGTAAAAAAACACTGCCAGTATTATAGAGTTTATTCGCATGCACTCAGCATACAATTAATTCATTAATTTAGTGGGATATTTTTAAACGAATATTTTTTATATTATCTTGTAACAATTTTGCAATAATAATTAAAACGCACTTTCAATTCAATATTTAGTTCTTAATTTTAAAAAAGTTCGAACTTTTAGAAGTTACCCTGTGTAGATGACCTGTAATAGCACATAGAATATTTTTATCCAGGAAAAATAAGTTACTCCTTTGGGATTCACCAAAAACTTATATTTATAATGCAGTGGACTGTAGTGTGCAGCTAGCATATTATAAAAAGTCTAAATGATAAAATACACGTATAAAATAATAATCGTATAAAAATATTCGAGGCAGAATTTCCACACACGATTAATGATAAACGAACAGGGCGTGTTCCCAATAACCGATAAAAAGCATAAGATGTATGAGACTTGGGAGTACTGAGGCGAACGGACGGCGGGGTGGAACTCATGAGATATTAATCATTTTATTAAATATTTCGTGAAGCTTATTTTAAATTCTCTTTATATGGTAATTTTGGACATTTACAAAGCATAACGGTGGTATAAAAATGTTATGATTTTTGGGGACATAATCTATATACGAATACGCGAAGCAAAAACATTGTACCTTTTTCACGACAGTTACGCGAACGGCGGAGCATGAAATTTAGCGCAGTTACATTGCGAAGGAATGCACAAACCTAATATTTTTAATAATATGCATCTATATTAATATTATAAAGTGTATTTGTCTGTCTGTCATTTCTTCACGCCTAAATTACTGAACCGGTTTAAATGGAATTTGGTACATAGATTGAGACCCGAGAACTTACATATGGGGCATTTCACGTCAAGCGGACAGGGAAAAAAGTGAGGTTGTTAAATTTGTTTATACATAGGTTACACTATAAAATTTGCGTAACTTAAAAAAACAACATGTTATAACCAAAATATTATGTTTATAACTTTTCAAAATAATCTCCTTTACACTTTAAACATTTTCTCATGCGATTGAACCATTTTTTAAAATAGAAGGACCACATATTTGAAGGCATGTTTTCTATGTGCTGATTGAAAGCTATCACTGCCTCTTCGGAGTTGGTAAAAGTAAAACCTTTCATCAAATCTTTGATTTTGGGGAAAATACAGAAATCACAGGGTGAGGGTAGGTCGTGGCTATGCGCAGGATGAGTGGCGAGATGTACTTTTTCGGAAGCTAAAAATGACTTTGTTTTGTTGGCCGAGTGTGAAAAAGCGTTATCACGGTGTAGGAGAATTCGGATTTTGGGTCGTCTTTCGCGAGCTTTTTCTAACACCCTGGGTAAACAAATGGTAGAATACCACTCGGCATTAACACTCTTTTGATCTTCAAGTAGAATTGTATAGATGGGACCCGTAGCTGAGCAAAAAACGCGATTATTTTTGACCAACGTTTCTCGCCTGTCTCACTTTTGTTGGCCTGTTCTCATTTTCAAACACCCATTCACAAAATTGCTGTTTCTTTTTGGGTTTAAAACACTAAATCCACGTTTCGTCTCCTGTGACAATGTCATAAACAGCATTAGAATGTCCGTGGTCGTACTTCAGTAGCAGCTGTGAGCACCACTCCACGCGAGCCCGCTTCTGCTCCGCTGTCAGTTCATGAGGGATCCAACGACAGCAAAGTTTCCGAACTTTCAATTCTTCGTATGAAATTTTCTGAATTTGGCTCATACCGATCCCCAATAGTCTTCGAATTGTCTCATAGGTGATTCGAGGGTTTTCTTCAATTAACCGTTTAACAGTAGTCACATTATTTTCGTTGACGGCAGTTGAAGGCCACCCTTCACGAAATTCGTCATGTAAAGAAACTCGACCTCTCTCAAATTCAGCAAACCAACGCCTCGAGGTGCTCAAACAAGGTGCTTCTCTCGCAAAAGCATTTTGAAGACGAGCGGCACAGTCTTGCGGAGAAAGAGAACTTTTAAAATCATAAAAAATCATCGCTCTAAAAT
The DNA here is from genome assembly GCA_036924255.1 of Apodemia mormo. Classification (NCBI taxonomy): domain Eukaryota; kingdom Metazoa; phylum Arthropoda; class Insecta; order Lepidoptera; family Riodinidae; genus Apodemia; species Apodemia mormo. The sequence continues at coordinate 2,150,497 of JAUPFN010000012.1, read as the reverse complement.
CTTTTCGACTTAATTCCATTTTCGTTGCGTGTAATTTTGATTTGTGATAAAAAATGTTGATGTGTGATAAAAAAAACAATTGACAAATCATTTCCCGCCAATTGTTTTTTTGTTACTAAGAAGGTTGCAACGTTTTAAAAATATAACATTCGAAATTCAAATAGTTCCGATTAGCTAGAAGTGCAAAATTTTTAGTGTGCTCCATGTATTCCGGTCAATTATAGTTCTAGTGGACATTAATACGCACACACTATTTTTTCGTGTGATGCTTAATTGTCTTTTTATGGTCTTCTGAAGAATGGACCATATTTGAGGAAGACATTTTTAACATTGTTGTTAGAATTTATTTATTTATTTATTTAATGTCAGGGAAACAAACAGATTATAATACTTACAACTAGAAAATATAACTACAAAATTTTCTACAAAGTTTCCACAAATATCTAATAGATATACAATATGTAACTGGGTACAAAAAAATGTTATATGTAAAGAGTAAAGACACGCTTGTTGAATAGAGAATAATGATAATATTTACATACAAAACAAACTCAGACAAATGAAAAAAGGTTAGTCTCTTTTTTACTTGTCTAAGTTAATTAAGTAAATGACAACATGGTGCATTAAAATAAATATTATTTATAATGATTTCAAAATTAAAATAAATATTATTTATAATGATTTCTTTGACTTTAAGTTTAAATTTATAAATCGATATATAGCAAAGAGGATGTTATTTTAAATATTTTGTCAATTTTTTTGTCTCTGTTAAAGAAAACCGGATGTAAAGTTTTCACATGAGATTTTGAGATCCTTTTGCGGCAGAAAAAGGTAAGCCATTAGAGCCATCTGCTTATTTGTTATCTAATGATATAAAAAAGATTCTAATTTAGTCAAACTGTGTCTCAGTTTGTTTGTCCTATGATATGTCTAGTAGATGTTTGTGCTTTAATATTATTGGTCGAATTGCGACCAGACAACGATCGCTAGTAGATACGAATATGCCGCGAATAAAATGACACATTTCAAGTACTGGTTCTTAACGATTTATTTCCCTTTCATAACTCGCAAGCTCTTGCTAACTGACAGCCCAAATAATATTCATTACTGTACCCATCGTGACCTACTAACTCGGATGATTGCCAGTTTTTGGGTCGCAGAGTTTCAAATTACAGGATGTCCCCGACACTGTGGGCGAATTGATGGGCTACGCCTAGCGATAGGGCGGTTGGTTAAACTAATTACAAATGGAAAAAAGCCTCAGCACGTGTGCTTTAGGAGACGTTAGTTAAATAAAATGTACCGTTCAGTGTCTAACTATTGTATTTTTTTATATCATAGTATCGCAATCAAGCACATATTTCTGCTGATAAACATATTATATAACTAGCGCACATACAGCCTGTATAGGTAAGTTGATATAAATCTTGAATGGGATAATAAAGTATCTGATTCTCATTTCAAATAAATTGTTAATTAAAGCCAATAGTTTTGTCAATCACTATAATTTTGTATTAATTTTACAGTAAATCAAATCAGAATATCAGAATGACAACCAATCCATCCGATCGTCAGATATTTTCTTAACGTCGCCTCGTCGTCACAAGTATTCTTTTTTATAGCGCTCGATGTCATAGACTACAATAGCGGCGCGTAACAAAATAGAAAAAATAGGCAGTATTTACGTAACTATTTATCTATGCGCGTTACTTCCGCAAATGTATTGGTGCTTATAATTTTATTAGATAATTAGGTTTAAATTTAAGGGTATGTTTTTTATTTATTTGGAATGAGAATAAGATACCCTATTACTCCTTTCAAACTTTAGGTCGTCTTACCTAACAGGATGGATGATATTTTTTAAGTGAAACCCAGATATCTTCTCCGGCTAATACCTCATATGTTTCCTAGCCGGGGTACAAATTTGAGCTTATATTTGTACCCGGGCGGGAGTTTGTGCTTATGTCAGAGAGGATATCTGTTCTCCCCGTCTTAGCAGCCTTGAAGGCAAGGACCTATCCATCTTCCGGCTACGTGTAGACTGCGAAGGCCATCCTTGTATCTATGCGTGCCTTTACAGGTGCCGTAGGGGTAATACAGAAGTCAACAGGCTCGTTGAGCACCTTCCAACAGCTGTAGATTTCGTGTTACAACAGACCTTCTCCGCCGAGATCGTGATTTTAGGCGATTTTGATGCCTACCACGCGTTCACGCACTACCGATCATGCGGGAAGGTCTGTTCACGATTTTGCCTTGGCGTATGGTCTAATACAATTGGTAACTTGGTCTAATACAATTGGTAACTTGGCCTACACGAGTTCTCGATGTGGACGATCATACGCTTTCACTGCTGGACCTTTTGCTGACCTCTCATACGGAACCATTACCAGCTATCTGTGGACGTCCAATTTGTTACGTCAGAGCACTGCCTGATTCTGAGCTAAGTGCCGGTTAAGCGCCCGTCACGGCCTCCTTTAGAAGGCTGTCATCGCATTTGGTACTATAGGTCAGCAGATTGAGACGGATGCGGTTTAAAAACTTCTCGTCAACGATAATTCCCAAACGGATAATTGATTTTGATGCAATTTGCGGTACTGGACGCAGTTTTTAGGGACAGGAGCTTATTAAATTTTGTAATCAATCCTTACATTATTTTAAAAGTTATTATGAAAAATCATTGTTTTGCCGTAATTTCTTTTGAGGTTTTTCAAAATTTACAAAGCCAAATTCGTTCATATTATTAGGAAGTCCAACTTTGGCAGAACTCAATCGAATACTTCTTAGCTCCTTAATTGTGGGGGCTCTGGGGGCAAAGACCCAAGCTACAAATAAGGTAGGTTAGTTAGGTTTACTTTATATCCCTACACTATACAAGAAGTAATATAGACTACTTTACTCAACTGAGGAAATAATTTTGGTTCATGGGAACGAAGTCACGAGTAACAGCTAGGATTTTATAATTTTGTCGGATTCGGATCGGTTACCGCTCATACTCTTTTACCTGTAAAGTTAACTCTCCTCAAGTAGCGTAGTAAGTCCGCCCCACTCGCTGGACGCATCGCGTCGCACAGGCCTGGTTTTCCACCACAAACCGCAAGGTGCATGTCCCTGTTAACAAATTTTTAAATTAGTATAATATTAACCACCACAGGCAATAACATCTCTTAATTGTTACAACAAATTTTAGTCGCAAAGGAAATAGTATGCATGTGTGTATTATCATGAACGTAGTGTGTGTAATGTTAATTTTTATTAATTTAATGTATTTCTAATCCAAGTTACTTAAAAATATTAGATTTCTCCAGTGCTTCGCAATGTAAAATTTAACAGTACCAAATAACATACTTCACCGTTCACATAATTCTCTTAAAAAGGGGGTATAAACTTTTTGATTCGCGTATTAATATGTATATAGATATTAGCACTCTTTTTACTTTTGCCATATGATAGATAAAGTGTAAAAAGATGTTCATGCGAGGATTCCCCATCGCTAACATATGTGATATTTAGTCCAGGCCCTAGGCCAGAAATAGACTTTTTTCTATGCCTTTTGGCCAGGCAGTTCATAAAAGGTGAACAATTGGCTAAACCTTTCACCACCGTCGTAACTAATCAATGGTAGAGTTCCGCAACATCTCGCCTATATTTTGGTACCACTGCTTTACGTATTGCTGCTGCAATAGCGCGAATGCTTGTCGCTGTTATATTTCGATTTGGTGGGTAAGGTAGCTGGTAAACTTACAAAGAAATGACATTCCTCAACATGGAGAGTTCAATCAACGTTCTATTAATATAATTCATATCTAGAGGCGATGATTGTGTCTTTTCATTAAAAAAGTTTGTTTTTTCTATGATTAAAAAAATCTTTTATAGCCGGTTGGGAGAATTGGAAGTATGGATTGTATCTTATATATAAAAACAGTTTTTGTTTGTATATTAATATTTATTTGACTGGCATTCTGTTCATCCGATTAGTGTATCTTTAGTATCAACTTATTGTTTCACTTGCGGGAAGGTTATAGACATATTACAATTAACTGAAAATAGATGGCGTACATGTCGTTAGTATTTTCGCCACCACAACATCTATCAACATTTGTCCATTACATAGCTTCTAGCATGGAACTTATATCCTACTAATTCATCTGAGGTTTCTAGTGTTCAACATATTCTCTTAATAGGATGACAGCTATAAAAGCTTCAAGCTATTTTCTGAAAATAAAGTTTAAGAACGGCGCTGGCCCAACGTAAACTAGAAAGTAAAGTGAGTTGTTGTAGACGGAGTGAAATGTGCTGAGCAGAAGTATTAATAATAGCGCTTGTACCGCTGTTTTAATAGTTTATTCGAATTTTATTTAAAAAAGTGTAAGTGGTAAAAGTGTTACCACTTTCTTTTAAAAAATTCTATGTGACGGTGGCGCGACTACTATTGTACTCTTTGATGGAGACTTCTATTCATAGAGTCTGCCCTTCTTATCTCTAATTTTTATGCAATGCTGGTTATTTGTACTTGTTTGTTACCACAAACGTATCAGTGCATGTATGACTCACAACATTAATGGAAAAGCCGTTATGGTATTATTTTATACATAATTATTATTCTAACCTCTAATGTACTTTGGAAACCAAAGGGCTACACCTTACATAAACTTTTAAATCTTACCCTTTTACACGGTCGTAGCTAGGGAAGTAGAGTTACCATATGATTTATTTCATATAAGGATAATGGATATTATGTTTTCTTAATATTTAGAAAAATTATTTACTTCAATTTATATTTATTATACACTTTGGTGTGAAATTCTTTTATTTTCATATTATTATTTGAGTATTTATTGAAATGAAAAAAAATAAATTTGAAATAGTATAAATGTAGATTAAATTCGATATTGCATTACAATAGCTTCGCCAAGCGTAAATTTTTAGATTTTACGGTAAAATATAAACACAGAGTATCTGTTAGATACCCTGAATATATAAAAGTGCACTTTCAGTAGACAACATGCCTATTGACAAGTACAAGTAATTGTTATCTTTATTATAATATTTTAATTACAGCAGCCATGTCATCTGAGAATATCTTTATTGACAAGAAAATGAGTTGACAAAATTTTTCTTAAGTTGCATAACCTAAGCGTGCTGGCAAGATTACAATATTTCAATATGTAAATTAATGTATCATTTTTCGATTTTGCAATATAATAATTGATATAGTATTATCCACGTTAATTTTGAAAGAATACTTTATACTTTCCTTCGTCGACACTTAGTGAAATTGCGTCACATTATGTCAATTGTATTTCAGGTGTATTGTTTTTTGTCATTGTCTTTGTGTGTATACAATAACTACATGTTTAAAATAATATAATATATAAATTAATAGCTCCAATAACGCTTTAATTAACGAATTCGGTTGGCTTTACATTATATAAGTTAAAGTAGTTGTGAAAAAAATATATTTGTTAAACAGTACAATAATTTATGCTAAGAAAGCCAATTTTGGAAACCCTTTGTTTTAAAGTTGTCTGGTAGAGATCGCTCTGCAGTGGAAAGGCCATCTTTATGTACCCATTTACATAATGCAATTAATGTTAAATATATTATAAATAGTGTAGTTATTCGTACACAATAAAGCGTATTTATTCATTTATTTATTCATTCTCTCATCTGACGTGTACATTTTAAGTTATCCGATAAAACATTAACTAGTGGATACCCCGGACAAGTTAAAAGTTTATTCGGTCTAGTCGTCGGCCCCTTAATTAACCTGGAAATTCCATTCCAAAGTAGCTTCATCATGAATATTTCATTGCTCTGCCAACCTGTATATAGTAATGTTTTTGAAATATTAAGATGATAAAAAGGTCTCTGGCGAGGTCTTGAGTGTTCACAAATGTTTTGTAAAAATATCAAACTTACAGTCTTTTACCGGATTGCGTTATCAAATTTTTACGAGGTAAACATTTCTTATGTAACGCTAACTAACACATCATTAACGATAAATAATGTATTGTTTGTCATGTATTGTATCAAATGTTCTCACTAAATATAAATATTCATCCATATAGATTAAGCTGTTTTTGAGTTATAACGGATAGACAGACAATAATTTACAAAATGTTAACATTGATGTCAGTAAGTCATGAAACAAAAAAAAAATTAAATGTACAGACGAACACTGAATATTAGAGAGTGGTAAAGTTACATGTAAAAGCCGATAAATATATGTTCCTAGCTGTAATTGGTGTAGAGCAATTATGATTTTTAAGACTATATTCAAATTTTTAAATCAAGGAATTTGTCTGGACAGAGCCTAAAGAAAGAAATTTATTATAAAATCAAAATAAATTTATTTGATACTGGTGTATTTTACAGTATTTTGGCTGAACCATTATCGGATTCAGCAAAAATATTTTATAATTTTTTGTAAGTTGTCAGTAGGTATAAGTGTGTAAAAATAAAAAGGTACAATGGAGTTGCCATCGCCACATCGGTTTGCAAAAACTCCTTAAATAATGATTTAACAAAAAATAATTAAATCAAAGTCTTTTATAATGTATTTCTATTGAGTTACATTACAATTAAATATGTTGTATAGTAAAGTACACAATTTAAGTAGGTACATGAAGCTCATTCTCCATGTCTACTTATATAATCGTGTTTGTGTGTATGTATGTATAAATATAGACTGAATACGAGTCGAACATATATTAAGTAGTTTTTGTTTCTCCTAAAAATTGTGTGCTTATGTATTTGCTATTATCGTGGTGGAAAAGAAGGTTGACAATTGTACCGATGAGGCATTATTTATTTTCCGTAACATTGGTGAGATTATTTCACTTGTAACACTGTTTTTTCCTGCCAGTGGCTTCGCAGAGGTTCTGCAAAATATTGCAAAGTAAATTAATGTCTTCTTTGAGTTTTAGATTTCCTTAAAGTTATGCCTGACTCTATAAAAGATAACTCAAGTGACTAACCTTCTTGATTGGAATGCGACGTTGTGTTTGGAAGATAAATTAATGACAAAGCATATTTTTGTCTTACCAATTCAAATTATAATTTCAATTGGTAATATAATCATTGATTTTAAATTATATATTTAACCTCTCGAAACTCTGACATGCAATGGCGATTTTAAGCGCCAGGACTCATCACTCGCTTTTTGGCGGGAATGGTGTCTCAGGCGACTCGATGGAAAAAAAAAATCTTTTTTTTTCTACAACTAAGTCATATTTTATCATTCTGTAAACGACTGTGTATCAATTGATATATTTTCTGTCTACTAGAGATCAAAATGAAGTAATAGACAAAGTAGTTTTTATATTTACAAGCAAATATAATAAAAATCACTTGAAAAATAATGAATTTCTAAATTACTTTATTTTTGGCTATCACGATGTATTTCTTACAACAAATTATCCAAATAGAAAAAATATACGGCCTTCCTAATAAAAACAGTACTTACATGAAAGAAATGCACCGTAAAACAACACAAGATTGAATTTTATACCACTAAAAAACCGCAAACACACTCGCGGTCCGGTCGAATGAACTAAAATGACTAGTACAAAATAAATGACAATAATAGACTTCAATTTACGAATTTGACATGACAGATATTTTATCATAGATTAAACGTCAAAGGCTTTTTCATACAACATTAGTCTTTATAAATAGAAATTTAAAGTTTAAATTCAAATGCAAGTGGGGTAAAATTTTGCTCTGAGAGTGAACGCTTGACCGTTTTATCATACATATGTCTAATATTTGCCTCTGCGAGAATCGAGTGGTTAAAACAAGGTAATGAAGTTCGAACATGACACAAAGGAGTAAGAAGTTGCCAAGACATAGGGAGTGTAAGAGATTTGGGGAGAAAACTATTCCATTGCGTTTTCATGGTTCATGAATACTAATAGACACGCCATTGGGAAGGAAACGTGTCGTTGTGCAAACAAACGCCTATATCCCTGTCTAAAATGTCATACATTTGTATTTTGTAGATATAATAAATCGTAAAAAAAAATAGAAATAAACCATGTTGTACTGTTATACGTAGGTCACACTATAAGTTTTGCGTAACTTAAAAAAACATGTTATAACCAAAATATTATGTTTATTGCTTTTCAAAATAATCTCCTTTACATTTTAAACATTTTTTCATGTGATCGAACCATTTTTTAAAACAGAAGGACCACATATTTGAAGGCATGTTTTCTATGTGCTGATTGAACGCTATCACTGCCTCTTCGGAGTTGATAAAAGTAAAACCTCTCATCAAATCTTTGATTTTGGGGAAAATACAGAAATAACAGGGTGCTAGGTCAGTGCTATGTGCAGGATGAGTGACGAGATGTACTTTTTCGGAAGCTAAAAATGACTTCGTTTTGTTGGCCGTGTGTAAAGAAGCGTTATCATGGTGTAGGAGAATGCGGTTTTTTGGGTCGTCTTTTGCAAACTTTTTCTAACACCCTGGGAAAACAAATGTTAGAATACCACTCGGCATTAACACTCTTTTGATATTCAAGTGGAATTGTATAGATGAGACCCGTAGCTGAGAAAAAAAAACGCGATCATTTTTTTACCAACGTTTCTCGCCTGTCTCACTTTTGTTGGCCTGTTCTCATTTTCAAACACCCATTCACAAGATTGCTGTTTTTTTCGGGTTCAAAACAATAAATTCACGTTTCGTCTCCTGTGACAATGTCATAAACAGCATTAGAATATCCGTGGTCATACTTTAGTAGCATCTGTGAGCACCTTTCCACGCGAGCCCGCTTTTGCTCCGCTGTCAGTTCATGAGGGATCCAACGACAACAAAGTTTCCGAACTTTCAATTTTTCGTGTAAAATTTCGGGGTTTTCTTCAATTAACCGCTTTACAGTAGCCACATTATTTTCGTTGACGGCAGTTGAAGGCCGCCCTTCACTTCGTCATGTAAAGAAACACGACCTCTCTCAAATTCAGAAAATCATCGCCTCAAGGTGGTCAAATAAGATGCTTCTCTCCCAAAAGCATTTTAAACACGAGCGACACAGTCTTGCGGAGAAAGAGAACTTTTAAAATCATAAAAAATCATCGCTCTAAAATCTTTTCGACTTAATTCCATTTTCGTTGCGTACGTAGCAATTTGATATGTGATAAAAAACAATTGACAAATCATTTCCCGCAATGTGTTTTTTTTATTGCTAAGAAGGTTACAACATTTTAAAAACATAACATTCGAAATTTAAATAGTTCCAATTAGCTAGAAGTGCAAAACTTTTAGTGTGCCCCATGTATCATACCTAACGAGATGACAAGGTTTAAAAATTGCCTTTGAAGTGATTTTATTTCATCGGTTAGTAGAATGTAACTTGGTATTTTTGTGTGTAATTGCAAGCCACAATAACAAATTACGAAATTGTCTTGAAAGGCTTATCCATTTAATTCATGGGTAATATGTTTACTGTATAGACATCGTTTCTTTCTATGACCTCTGAAAGACGGGCTTTCTCTGAGTTATAGATCTAAATAGGTCATGCGCAAAAAGTTACTCTTATTGTCCACTAAACTAAATAGCAATTTCTATCAAGAACACTCGTACGTGCATATTTAATTACCATAATACCTTAAAGCTCTATTTAAGAAATATGCATATAATTTGTACCCTCAAGGCAATTGATGAAAGATAAATAAACGCTTGAATATTGATGCATTTGCTAATTTTTGAGAGACAATTCTTCTACTTCTACTCTCTAATATTTTTGTTACCTTGGCAATACCTAATATTTAGCAAAATAAAAACAATTTGTACTGCAACATCTCCATATTGTTACAACTAACGTGACTCTCCGAATAATAAGGATTTTTGAAACGCAAACATATACAATCGTAATTTTTCAAATAGTAAGAAGAATAAAAATGTATTAAGGCGATAGTATACGCCAAACTACGAAATATGCTTCTCTTTAAAAGCTTACTACTCCTAAACGGTTAATCCAATAGTTTAAAAAAAATGTACATTATACGTAAAATATAATTAACTTTAAATTTTAAGTTCGACTTTTCAAATTTTATTGTTATTTTTGACGAAAAAAAATCGAATATCTCTCCTATTTTTACGCAAGAATTTTCTTATAACTTCCAAACTACTGAAACGATTTTGACGATTTTTTCACTTAATTACAGACAATTTATTGCTTTATAAAATTTAAGTTCAAAATTTTACAAAATTATTATAGTGTGCCGTAAATCAATAAAAACCTTATTACTTCATTCGCGGACAGCGCTCGCTCCGAAAGTCAGTCTCCCGGTAGCGTTCGTACGAGGAGGCTGTGTCGCACGTCAGCGTACTCCGCTCTTCATATTCGGATCAAAGAGTAATAATACAGATAGTACGTTTGGCACAGTAATAAGGTCGTGCTGTTTGAAAATTGGACATTTCGTTGTCGCTTGAACGTTTTTTATAGTAGATAATAAATTTGGAGCGGGAAGGCTGATTTTTTTACAAAAGTTGTTCTTATGATGTAATTTAATCCCTTAAAGAGGTAAAAGGGGTGTTAATGATCGTATTAAAATAAATTGTTTATTACTTAAAATTTAATATTTATGTTTTTAATACGATTAAAGAAATAAGCATTTTTGAATTTCATCCCGTAAAGGGGTAGAAAAATTCTGTATGAGAAATGAATGTTTGTTGTTGAAATTACTTAAAATTTAGTATTAACGCTTTTTAATACAATTAGAGAAATTCGTATTTTAGAATTTCTTTTAATTTCATCCATCAAAAGGGTAAGTGTATAAATTTGTATTAAAAATAAAAAGTTTATTATCTATACTCTCATTAAATTTAGTACCTACTTATTCAATTCAATCCAAATTGAAGAAACATGCGCGTAATGAAGTTCAGAGTTTCATTTGAAAAATTTCATATGAACAATTAAATGCTTATGGTCAACATAATTTGAAATTTTGTACTCATGCTCTTTAACACAATTTAAGAATTATATATTTAGGGATTTTATAAATTTTATTTCTCAAAAGGGTAAAAAAAGCGTTTATGTTTGAATGAAAAATAGATTGTTTTTGTAGAATATTGTACAAATTATTTCAAACTTAGTGTTATGTTTTTTAACACAATTAAATGAATACGAGTTTAAGGTTTTTTAAATTTCATCCCTTAATAGGATCAAAAAATGAGTAAAGTTTATATAAAAAATAAAATTTATTTCATTAAAATTATTGTTTTATTAAAATCATTAAAATGTTTTCAAATTTATTAGTTATGCTCTTTAATTCGATTACATAAACGTGCATGTAAGGAAACTTTGAGTTTTATTCGTAAAGAGGAAAAAGAGTGTATTAAAGGGGCTGAAAGCTAGTACTTTATTAATAATTTTGTTTGCAAGTGGACGCTGAATAATATTTTGAGACTATTCAGGTACTTACCTTCATTTACGCTTGAGTGTTTTTTGGCTATAGATGGATAAGTATTTTGTAAATATTCTGTATAAGTGTACAAAAAATAAAACAAATAAACAACGAATATAATTCAAGCAAGCGACTAAAAAGCAAAAGTTTGAAAAAAAAAAGATAAAAAACTGGTACTATTTGAAGGTAGTGAAGTCTTCGCAACCAGCGTGTTTGTATGAAGAGAGTAATGAAGTGCACCTTCATTAGCAGCAGGAAGCAAGTAAAATTTGCAAGGATCGTGACATTTTGCACTCGGTTCTCTTTGCCTACCTCGTAAGAGGACTGGCGTGAATATATATCGTTGTTGTTGTTTTAGTAATAACCAGGACCGAAGGCTTTACGTGCTCATCTGAGGCACAGAAGTGGTAACACACCACCCGCCAGAATCCAAGCTGCTACTGAGATTTTTGAATTTTCGAAAAATACCCTAAATTAAACTCTAGGTTATCCCCTAGACTACGAGGCAGTTATTATAATCATTAGTTATTTTTTTCAACCTTGGTTTTTTGCAACACATCAACCTGGTTTTGGAACTACAGCCTTACATATTCCTGCTGCAATAGCGTCGGTGTTTTTAACTATCGTGATTCGGTTTTGAGGGCAAGGTAGCTGATAAACACATATATGTAACATTCTAACCCTGCTACATGAATAGCAATGCACCATTAATATTTTTAGTGTCTATAGGCGATGGTTATATGTTTCTATCAGGAAAACTTTTTACTTGTTTGCTGTCATATAAAATGAATTAAATATAAATAAATTAAATATATTATACATACAAATAGTCTAAATTAATCAACCTGTTTAATACTTTCCTCTATAAGCTATCAATTAAATTAAATCTCTACTTTTTCTTACGAGATTTTGAAACAAAAAAAAATATTTTTCAAAAGGTTACTTTTTACAAAATCACATTTTGAAAGGTTTTGTTAAATATTAATTGTTAATTGTATGTATTAAAATAAAGTGCTACGCGAAATGTATGTCACAAAAAAATAGGATACGTAACGGTCATTATTGTGTAAAATTTTCATATAACTTTTTTGTCGATTTGATATTTACTGTTTTTTCTTTCGATATTTATCGTTTTTCTAATAAAATGAATGGATCATCGATAAATGACCGATTAATCGATTAGGGGTTTTAAGTTTGCCAACATTCATTTGATTCGTGATGATAAAAGTTCATATAGGTAAAAAAAAATGTTAAAACATATCTCCATATCCATTGTATATACTCTTTGACATCAGGAGATGCCGGCGTGCGGAACAGTACTTACACTGAGCCTGTCACTAACTCAAGGTCGTTCGCAGCTGTAATAGTCATAACACATAATATGTTGATGGCAAGATGGCTAAAATATAAAACGAAGACATTCCAATATTAAGTTTTGCGTTCCATCTAAGGCCACATCTTAGCTTACCATCAGGCGAGATCGTGGTCAAGCGCTTCCCTATCGATACTTACTATTAGAGTTTAATAAACATCCATGGAATATCCTCATTTAATAAGGAAGATCCCAAACGATGGCAAAATACACTCACACACACACACAGTACTTGAATGGACTTGATACGATAAGGTTTTCATCCCAAGATATTGGACGTGTAACGTTACAAATGTAAGCGTACATTTTGGTTTTACTTGAGTGTGTTTTTATCTATGATGTCGATGGTTTTTATCGCAACATAGCGCTTAGGACTCAAGACTCAGGAACATTTAAAACAGAATCCAATTTTTTCTTTGGAAAAAAATATCTTAAGTTACCCCTTGCAAGGAAATAGCGCTTTAATACATAATATGTATTACCATCCCCTTCGTAAAAAACTTCCGCATTTAAATCGATCCCTTACAAACTCCGCTCGAGGCAGCAGGAAGTCTCGTCATATCTGGTCCGGCTGTTAAATTTACGATTTCGTAAATCTTCTCATAAAAAGCAATGAGTGCATAAAACGCTCGTACGCATACACTTCCATCTCTTTTAATATAAATACGTGGCGACATAAGTATGATGTTGTATAGAGAAATGGTTATGAAAAACTTAGTTTTTATGAGAATTTTGACCGCCCCGTCAGTTGAGTAGTTAGCGAACCTAATTATGAATCGATGGCACTCGGGTTCAATTCCCGACATGTACAAATATTTATGTAATGAGCATAGATGTTTGTATTCCTGGGTTAGGGTATTTATTATGTATGTTACAATATTTATATAATGACCAGGCAAACGTTGTTTTGTCATAAAATTAATTCTATTGAATATTTTGGTGGGTTATTTGAGAGGATGAGGAATCAATTAGTAATTTTTTTTAATATCATAAGATAGCAAACAAGCAGATGGGTCTCCTGATGGAAAGAGTCAACCATCGCCTATAGACACCAAAGATGTTAATGGTGCGTTGCTATCTTGCGGCGAGGTCTAATGCCACATGCATAAGTTTACCGGCTACCTTACCCTCCAAACCGGAACACGACAGCGACAAGCACTGACGCTATTGCGGCAGGAATAGGTAAGGCGGTGGTACCAGAACCGGGCGAGACAATGCAGAACTCTACCACCTAGTAGCCACGATGGTAGTGACTCGATAGCTAATCGGTCGCCTTTTACGACCTGCCTGGCAGAACGGCAGTAGGCCTATTCTTCAAAGGAGGCCGGGACCAACACGGTGAAATTTAATGGAAACTAGGGTTAATATTAGTAATTTGCTACGGAAATAAAACGGCAATCACAAGTCAAGAAAATGGTCGTTATATAGCCGATAAACAGGGTATCTGAGAAGCTGTGGCATAAACCTTCACTTAAGTACCCTACTTATATGTGAGTGTCCACTTCTGAAACATACAAATGGCCGGCGAATGACATTTGGCCAGAAAGGCGTGTATGATGAATGGACTGGTCGGTCTAACGCACTCGACGGATAAACTTTGGATGTTTGTTGACAGTTATAAGGGTCTTTACTTCTTATATTTGTTCAACTGTCTTTATAAATACATGTTTTAAAATAAATTCTCTCGCTGCATCTGTTCGATGATCCAGATGAATTAAAAAATTACAAAAAAGATTTTCAGTTAGTTTGTTTTAATGACAGTGATTGATTTTTTATATAATTAAATAGCAAACAAGTAGATGGCTCTCCTGATGGTAAGAAAAACCATCGCCTATAGACACTACAAATGGTAATGGTACGTTGCTATCCATGTAGCATGATTGCAATGTTGCGTGCATAAGTCTACCGACTACTTTACTCTCCAAACTGGAACACGACAATGACAAGAATTGATGCTATTTCAGCAGGAATAGATAAGACGGTGATACCATATACCTTGGCGAGACGTGGCGGAATACTACCAACTAGTAGTCACGATGGTAGTGACACCTATATCTAATAGGTCGCTTTTTACGACACCCTTGCAGAATGGAAGAAGAATGTATATATAATAGGTCGGGGTAAAAGTATTTTCGTATTTTGAATGTGTTATTAGTAAAGAAACCTCTTTGGCTGTACTAAATGAAACTAGTTGGTTTAAATACCATTAAACGTGACATTCTGAAGATGCAATAAATAAATAAGAAAACTAGTTTCCGCCATTTTTCAATTGTTTTTCAAGCTAGCAAAATGAACGTACTTATGTGGCAAAGTATTTCGGTACCTTTTTTTTTACTGTCGATAGGGAAGCGCTTGACCACGATCTCGCCTGATGGTAAGCTAAGATGCGCCCTAAGATGGAACGCGCTTCCCTAGAAGGTACCTGTTCACTCTTCTCTTGAAGATCCCCAGGTTGTACCCGTCGGGGAACACAGACTCAGGAAGCATATTCCAGTCCCTCGCGGTTTGGATCAAGAATGTCGCGTCGAACCGCTTTGTTGGGGTACGAGGACCGTCCACCATATGGCGATGCTTAGTATCTGTGCACCTCGACAATCGATAAAAAAACGGGGATGGCGGAATTAAGTCGTGAAATTCCGCAGCGCACTCTCCAAAATCTGATATCCGATAAAAGACCGATAAACTAGCCACTCTGCGGTGATGAGCGAGGCTCTGGAGTTTTTTGCCTACCACATCATGGTCGTTTATGAACCTCTTGGCACGCCTCTCTATCGCCTCAAGCGTCTCCAGCTGGTAATTGGCGGATCCATCCCAGAGGTGAGAGCAGTATTCCATGCACGAACGGACTTGTGTGATAAAGATTGAGCAACTGTACATTTTGAAGTTCTATTACAAAAAAAGGTAAAAATGCAACGAACGCCGCGAATAATTTGTGCGGTTTACGGAGCTAATGCGGTATCAATAAGAGTAGCACAAAAGTGGTTCAAGCGTTTCAAGTCTGGAAATTTTAGTGTGGGAGATGAGGTTCGCTCTGGACGCCCAATCACAGATAAAATCAGTGCCATCTTTGAAAGTGAAGCAATATCGACATATTAGGAGCTGCGACATTGCTGAAGAATTGGATGTTGATCATAAAACGGTTTTACGTCATTTATGAAAGTCTGGGTACAAGAATAAACTTGACATTTGGATACCACATGATCTCACTGAGAGAAACCTAATGCAACGTGTTTCCATTTGCGATTCTTTGTTGAAACGTTACTATTCCGAATCATTCTTAACCTCTCGAAACTTTGACATGCAAGAGCGAATCAAAGCGCCAGGTCTCATCACTCGCCTTTTGGCGGGAATGGTGACTCGGTCGACTCGTTGGAAAAAATCTTTTTTTCCTACAACTAAGCCATATTTTATCATTCTGTAAAAGACTGTGTATCAATTGATATATTTTTTGTCTATTAAGGATCAAAATAAAGTAATCGACAAAGTAATTTTTATATTTACAAACAAATATTACAAAAATCACGTGAAAAATAATGAATTTCTAAATGACTTTATTTTTGGCTATCACGATATATTTCTTACAACGAATTATCCAAATAGAATAATTAAACGGCCTTTCTAATAAAAACAATACTTCCATGAGAGAAATGCACCGTAAAACAACACAAAATTCAGTTTTATACCACTAAAAAATCGATAACACACACGCGGTCCGGCCGAACGAACAAAAGTGGCTGAAGTGTAATAAACGACAATAGCAGATGTCAGTTTACGAATTTGACATGACAGATATTTTATCATAGAATAAACGTCAAAGACGTTTTCATACAACATTAGTCTTTATAATTAGAAATATAAAGTTTAAATTCAAAAAATCAAGCGGCGTAAAATTTTGCCTTCAGAGTGACAGTACACGCAATTGTCATACATAATGTCTAATATTTGCCTCTAGGAGAGTTGAGTGGTTAAACAGTTGATTACGGGTGATGAAAAATGGGTGAATAACAATAAGAATGTGAGAAAATGATCATGGTCGAAGCATGGACAAGCCCCACAGACCGTGGTAAAGCCCCGGCCTAAGTCGGAATAAAGTGATGCTACGTGTATATAATAATTTCAATTTAAGTACATTCAATTCAATTTCAAGTATATTACTTCCTGAAGATGCTTAAAAAGTGAAACCGGTCAAGTGATATACAAAAATAAAGTTCTGATGTGAAATTAAAGTACAAGTGATTAGTCAATTGCGTTACAATAATGGAATTTCACCAAGTGCCGACGATGGAAATATATAATATGATAGACCATCTGCCTGACAGATTGTTAAAATAAAGTTTTGATTTGAAATTAAAGTACAAGTGATTAGTCAATTGCGTTACAATAATGGAATTTCACCAAGTGCCGACGATGGAAAGTATACAATATGATATACCATCTGCCTGACAGGTTGTTAAAATAAAGTTTTGATTTGAAATTAAAGTACAAGTGATTAATCAATTGCGTTACAATAATGGAATTTCACCAAGTGCCGACGGTGGAAAGTATACAATATGATAGACCATCTGCCTGACAGGTTGTTAAAAATAAAGTTTTGATTTGAAATTAAAGTACAAGTGATTAGTCAATTATGTTACAGTAAAGTAACAGGATACAGGAACTAATTAGGAAATTAAAACAAAACAAATCATGGTAATAACCCATTAAATAACAATAAAACAATAAAAAAATTCACTAGGTGTTGGAGTTCCGCATTGTCTCGCCCGGGTCAGGTACCACTGCCTTACCTATTCCTGCCACAATAGCGTCAGTGCTTGTCACTGTCGTGTTCCAGTTTGGAGGGTAAGGTAGCCGGTAAACTTATGCATGTGACATTAGACCTCGCCACAAGATAGCAACGCACCATTAACACCTTTAGTGTCTATAGGCGATGGTTGACTCTTTCCATCAGGAGACCCATCTGCTTGTTTGCTATCTTATGATATAAATAAAAAGTGTTATAGGCTACTATCTTCTGTTATAGACTAGTATCGTCACGTCCATATCCCCGAAGAGGGAGGCAGAGGTACAACCAGTGTACTCATGATTAACGGAAGATACGTAGTCCCACAATGTAATAAGTGACAAGCCTATCGCCAACCGGGTACTTATCCAATCCCGAGCATTGTTTTTTTTGTCAGAAAACTGAAAAAACACATTTTGAAGTGAACAGAACCCGATACTTCATGTAGTCAACACCGATACCGGACCACTACGCTACAGAGGTGATTATAAGCGAAGTAAAAAAAGTAATATACTATATTAAATAATATTTTAATTGCCTGAGATATTTCAACTTTCTTTAATAGGCCCGAGGAATTGATAAAATAATTAAGCTACCATATAAACGCACTGAAATATTAAACGCAAACGCAAATGAAATATTAATATTCCTTGGGCTTTTAATTTTATTTTTTTAGAAATAAGATAATTTAATATTAGAAAAAGACGGCCAGGTTATGGGTTCAGGGCGCCAAATCTGTATTCAAGCAATATTCATTTAGTATTAATTTTGGTAAACTTATTGAAATAATTTACACTAATATAAATGCAAAAATCTGTCTGTTTGTGTGTCTGTCTGTGTGTGTATCCAGCTGTCTGTCTTTCCTTTAAGATAAGCAAACAGACAGACAAACTTATAGACAGCCGCTTAACTTATGCATGTGGCTATAAGACCTCGCTATAAGGTAGCAACGCACTATTAACATCTTTGGTGTCTATAGGCGATGGCTATGCAAGTCACTACCATCGTGACTACTAGGTGGTAGAGTTCTGCATTGTCTCGCCCGGGTCTTAACCGCCTTAACACCGCCTTACCTATTCTTGCCGTAATAGCGTCAGTGCTTGTCATTATCGTGTTGCGGTTTGGAGGGTAAGGTAGCCGGAAAATGTATGCATGTGGCATTAGACCTTGCCACAAGATAGCAACACGCTATTGACATATTTGGTGTCTATTGGCGATGGTTAACTCTTACCATCAGGAGACCCATCTGCTTGTTTACTATCTTATGATATAAAAAAATGTGTAAACGGTTGACCCTACAGGCCATCCCTGAAACTTCCCGCTAAATTAAGGTATTTTAAGCTGAAAATAGTAAAAACTATAAGCATAGATTTTTTTCAGTTTAAACATCTATTTTGGAACGAAGTTCCTTACGGCAGGCTTGGATTTTGCTGCGCGACCGAACTGAAAAAAATGTGATAGTAAAACCGTAAGAAAAATGCGTGGAATAAAAGCGTTAAATGAGACGTGCGCAGGCGCGACAGTCGCGTACACAAGCGAGTAGTGCCGTTTAGCCGAAGGAAGTTCGTTCCTGTGTCCCGAGACACCACATCATTTTTATTAAAATGGCAGTATATTGATTTTTGAAAAGTTATATATTTTGGAAACGATGATTGAATTTGATCTTTCGAATGACATTCAACTTAATTTTTGAGATCTAAAATATTGCTTTAGCTAAATAATCGATAGGTTGAAAATTTTCGAAGCAATGTCAAAAACATTTTTTTCGAAATATTTCGTCATTGATAAATCCCAAACAAATCGACCCATTTTAATGCAATTAACGGTATTTGACGCAGTTTTTATAGGAAAAAACTGATAACATTTTTAAGTAAATCGGTGTATTACTCTGAAAGTTATTTCAAAAATATTAAAGTAAATTTGCTAAAAACAACGTAACTTTAATATTTGATAAGCTGCATTTTTTAAAAATTAAATTCTATTTTGATTTTAGAAACGGCATTTGACGTAGTTTTTTAGTATTTAAATATCGTAGAATACCAAAAACTGATTGGTTGAATATTTTCGAAGCTATATCGAAAAAACACTTTTTTCAAAATTTTTCGTCAACGTTTTCTCCCAAAAGGTAAACCGATTTTGATGCAATTTATGCATTAGACGTAGTTTTTTGAGGAGTAGTGCTGTTTAGTTTTTGTACTCAACCGGTACATTAATCAGGAAGTTATATTAAATAAATACTGTTTCGCCTAATTTTTTTGAGGCTTTTTCAAAATTTCTCAAAATCTCTTAGCCGTTTTAATTAAAATTTTCAGGAAGTTTCAATTGAGCAGATTCCAATCGAATGCTATCAACCACGTTTCGATCAGTCCAGCCGTTCAAAAGTTATAAGATGTTTACATACACACATACACACACACATACATACATACAGACATACTGACGTCATCGTGAAAATAGTCGGAAAGGGTTCCTAGGACCTCAAAACGTGGACATCTGGTGAAAACTCTATTTTTAAAAATCGGGTCAAAATCAGTAACCTCTCACTCTCTAAAAATCTAAAAATCACTAACCTAAAATCTACATACGTAGCGGGAAGTTAAAAAAAATCTTCTCCACATCCATACTAAGGCTAAAATAAACGCGAAAGTAGTTCTGTCTGTCTGTCTCTTCTCACGCCTAAACCACTGAAACCATTTGTATGAATTTGGTACAAAATAGTTTTGAGACCCGAGAAGGGGCATAGGATAGAGTTATCCCGGAAATCCCACGAGAACTTGAACAATGCGAGCAAAACCACGGGACTGTCTTTAACAAAAACTTAGGCTACTTTTATTTTAGATTTTTTTTCACGCAGACGAAGTCGCAGGCGCAGGTAGTTTTATATAAAGCGCTGTATATAAAAGTCCATCCATAAGTTACATCAAGGGAGGGAAGGAAGTCAAAAGCTTTGTGAAGTCATAATAATAATATGTTAAAATTAAAAATGTAAAATTTAAGATGTAAACAAAAAATTTTCAAAATATTATTAACTCGATCTATATTAACAAGTTGCTTTAAATATAAAGATGAAAAATATGTGACGTCATACCGGGGTGGGGAATGGGGCGTTCATGAATGTGTTACGGGTTCCGAAAACCCTAAAATTGCTTTATTATGCTTTACTAGCGGTTACACTTTTTATGTAGCAACTTTATGCTGTGGCGGAACTTGCGTCTATCGTCTCGAAGTAATATGCACCACGTGCCGCGCAAAATAAACGGCTATTTCGAGAAATCCGCGGGCGTGACCAGTCGAACCAATGTACGCTTTACATTACGTGCCATGAAAATAAGAAAAATCATAAAACGCAAATTTTGCATTTCCCACCCAAAATGGAATTGCGATCATGACAAACGTAAAAATTGCATGTTTTCTTAATTTTTCGGTACAACGTAAACAAACGGTACAACACGCTGTATATCAAAGTTAAAAGAAAAACTAACACAGCTAAGTAGGGTCTAAAAAATTACAAGTAATATCGACAAACTTCCAAAATGTATTTGAGGAAGTAAAAACGAATATTATGTTCTTTTCTGGTGCTGAAAAGGTAAAATATTTATAGTGTAAAATAATGAAAAGCCCTCTTCTTAGTTCGCATTATTGTGATACAACTATGGAATGTTTAAATTGCGCGTAGTTCAACTTGCATTTGGCTGCGTTTTTAATTTGAATACCGTTTCTGATGTTCATATAATCGAACGTAAATAACATCTATTTGCACCTATAGCCCATTTACTTACATTCATATAAAGCTTCTCAGTAATTAATCTTTCTATTTATTTTTAAATAGGAATTAAAAGATATATTTCTGACACTTTATGTCTTTTTAATTAATGTTTCAATCTTCAAAGGCTTGAAATTAAATAAAAAACTCTTCGCTGCGTCAGTCCCCATCTAGCTTCTTGCACTATGAAAGGGTTTAACGAGTTCCGACATGACCTCGATTGCAGACTTAGGGATGCCCCAGTTTGAAACTTAGCATCTAGTAGAATATTGTAACTTTAATAAATGTGTGCTAGTGATTACTGAAGATTTTTAATGCTGAGGTTTTGAAGATGTTAATTGTAAGTAATACCGTTTTACTGTAATAATATTTCAATGATTTTATGAGTCTCAGTTTACGCATTGACTTCTACGTAAATTGGTTTCATCATCAAATTGGCCGAAAATATAATTTGCTGTGACCTTTTTTTCAGGTTCTAAAAGGTTGTTTTGCAAATATCATATGAATATATATATATATATATATATATATATATATATATATATATATATATATATATATATATATATATATATATATATATATATATATATATATATATATATTATATATATATATATTATAGGAGTTTGGTAAAATTACTGAAAGGAAATAATAAGTTCAAAGGAATGTTATAAGAGGCCCAGGGGGTTTTAGGTCTGGAAAAGGATTTGCGGATCAAGTTTTCTCACTCTGCAATATCGTAGAAAAGCATCTGGCTGGCGGCAAGAAGGTTTTTTGCGGTTTTGTGGATTTAGAGAAAGCATTTGATTTTGCGTGAAGTAGAGCTATGCGAAAGAAACATTTTACCCAGTTATGGGATAGACGGACATCTGCTGCGTGCTTTGCAATCCGAATATTGGGATTTCTAAGCAAGTATGCGACTGGATGGCAACGTATCGCCCCGGTTTGATATTAACATTGGCGTCAAGCAGGGTTGTGTGTTGTTAGTTTTATCCTATATTTAGATAAGTGTCTCCAAAGTTAAGGAAGCAATCAGAACGGATGTAAGTCATGAGCGATGATGTGATGATAAAACACGTGGATGAGTTTGTATACCTTGGATGTGCTTTTAGCTGGGATGGAAGGTGCACCGCTGATGTCGAAAGAATAATATGTGCAGTGAATAGAGTGAATGGAGCGCCATGGAAATAACTTAACAGCAGCACAGTTGAAACGAAGTTCCTTATCGCGCGTTGTGAAAGGGGGCTAGACGGAAAAAATTCTTACGAAAAGTTGTCATCACACTTTTTGCTATAGTAAGGTATTGTAAGCTGTGCGGCATGTGGATGTTTCTCTGTCTCTCTCTCTCTCTCATAGAAAGCAAGCCAGATATTTTCATTTCTATTTCGCATTGAACAGTGTGGTGTCGCGACGATTATTTTTGTTGAGTGTATACAGGTTTCTTGTAAATAATAATAAAAGGAACTTCGTTCCATCCGGGTGTCTCTTGATACCTCTTAAGTTTTTTTTAAGTCAGGATGTCCATTTTGTCTTGCACAATTATGTGCTTATCCCAAAGCTATTGAAAGTGAGCGTTGGGTATGTCAGAAAGGGCATTAAAGTAGAATCAATGCAGATGGTTCTCCTGATGGAAAGAGAAACCATTGCCTATAGACACCAAAGATATTAATGATATGTTGCTATCCGTATGGCTGGATGGTAATGCCACGCATAATTCTACCGGCCACCTTACCCTCCAAACCGGAACACGATAATGACAAGAATTGACGCTTTTGCGGCAGAAATAGGTAAGGCAGTGGTACTGAATACCCGGGCGAGACGATGCAGAACTCTTCGCCTTGAACTTAGTAATCACGATAGCAGTGACACGTATAGCCAATCGGTCGCCTTTTACGACTTGCCTGGTAGTACGGCAGTTGGTAATTACTTCAAAGACGCTCGGACCAACAAGGAAGAAAATACTCGTGGACCGGTTTCGTAATGTCGAAATGAGAGAGAAGTTAGGACTAGGTGTAAAGATGGGAACCCCTTCTCCTCTCCGTTGGTTTAGATATGTAGAAAGAATTATTTTTGTGTTATAGCACTCACCCCGTGCTTGGGAAACTGGAAAAACCTTAAAAACAACAAAGAAAAATATCGACACGCGGGATTTGAACCTGCGACCTGCTACTGCTGCGACTGCGATCGACGTAATCGATCATATAGCAAAGACGAATTTCGCCGCCTCGAGCCTGTCGTCACTAGCTCAGTGGAAGAGCGTCCCAGCTTTAGGGAGATGGTCGCAGGTTCAAATCCCGCATGTCGATATTTTTCTTTGTTGTTTTTAAGGTTTTTCCATGTAGAAAGAATGGTAGATGAAAGGATAAAAAAAAGTATAAAGTGCAAATGTCGAAGGATGTAGGTACCGGGGAAGACCAAGGTTAACATATCATGATCAGATTGATCGAGTACTGTCCGAAGGTGGTGTCAAGAGTCTTCGCAACCGGCGTGTTTGTATGAAGAGATATATAAATGTTCAGGAAGTAAAACAAGTCTGTAAGGATCCGTGATGTTTGGCACTCGGTTTTGCCTTCTGCCTACCCCTTAACCCGCCATTGGTGACGTATATGTCTGAGAGACCGGGTGAATCGAAAGATTCGAATAAATTTTTCACCCGCCGTCGATTCAAGTTGCGATTTCGAGTAACTGCCTCATTTTACATAAGTCCCACACCGTGAGTCCCACACAATTCATGAGTAGTACCAAACTCATGAATTTGCAATGTTCACGAGTATCAGCACTAACCCGGTCCGTAAGACCAGCGACACCAAACAAGTAAGAAAAATATTCATCATATTTTCATATAGTAAAATACATGTAATATTTTTTTGTTACAAGGATTTTGTTTTGAGAGTTTGCAATGTCCTAAGATTGACAAAGGCTGATTTGAATCAAAAAATTAAACATTTTTACTAATTTCAAATATTTTATAAACATATTATGGGTAAATAAAATATTTTTAGTGTCGTGAGTATATTTTTTTAATAAGTAATAAACAACCTGTGATTGACCGAATTTTGTGTTTTAATTTCATAAACGTTTTTATAATTAAACCCAAATTAACTAAAAGTAGGATAACTAGCTAATGGTTGGCAAAATCTTAGGTTGAAAACCCTGGTCTGTGAGACCGGTTTTACTAATTTTGTAAGTGAAATTAACGTCACCAGTGGCGGGTTAAGAGATCTGGCGTGAAGATATATTAGAAACAATAAAAAATTCATTCCTTAAAATCATATAATAAATAAACACTTATTAGATATAAATATGGTAATATTTGTTATTTAACAAACAAGATTAATAATTTCTAAGCTGTAAATACGTTTCATTTCAGGAAAATTGCTAGGATACGAAAGAACTTTGATCAGCGATTCTTGGAATTTCTATGAAGTAAATAATTAATAGCTGAATATGCTACCTTGCTTTTAGCAATCCTTATTTGTTGAATTAATAAAGTTTTCTGTGTATTTCTCGTAATATCCTTAATGTGGCTTCTCATTGTGAGGGAGTTGTCTATCTTGACACCCAGGTATTTAACTGTTTTGGTCTGCTCAAACGGTGGGCGCTCAGAGCCTTTTATACAGGTAGCAAAACAATTTGAGTAGTAGGGATATCGAACGATGCGCTCGGTGGCTTAGGCGTACACCTGTTGTTTACAATATTCTTGCATTTGATGACGCGAACGCCGTCATATATATATATATATATATATATATATATATATATATATATTGTAATAGACACCATTTGAAGGCTTCATTTGCTCTTTGGCAGGCATTTCGTAAACGTAAACAACGAGTAGCTGGCGAGGAATTAGAACTTTAAAGCTTAATATTTCAAAACCGGAACGGAATCGAAAATATGTTTCCATAAACACGCAATATTTTCTAAAGAAGAGATACGCGAGAAAAGACGGGATGTCTTTAACAAAAAAAAAATATTACTTTATCTGTGAGACTTAAGCAAATGTTAATTCTTTGAGCTAAGCTGCAGAGAAACGGACGGACCGATAGACATGACCACACTATAAGGGTTTGTAAACTACGAAACCCTAACATTTATTGTCCGGTATGATTAAAGTATTAGAAAGATATAAACACACTTCGATTAATTTTGTTCGAGGCTACAGGCAACACTGATATTTTACTGCGAAAAAGATATTAACCTTTCAGGCAGCGTTAATATGGTATCGATAATAAATTAGATTTTGTAATTAAGACGGATAAAGTAACCATTTCCTGGAGAAGTTTATGTCATTATAGGCAATAATGGAATTAATTAAAAGGACCTATATATTATGTATACATGTACGTAGAATAAGACGACGCTGTTAAAGACTTGACAGTTTTCTTATGCTTTAATTTATTGTGTATGAAGTTAAGGTGAATACAATAACTTTAAGTAATCTTTTAAATATGTAAAACTGGATGCTTGTCTTGCCTTCCTAAAACCTATAAAATATGTGTTGAGTGTATGATTTAGGATGTGTAGTTTATAGATTATGTTTTTTCATATTATCACGATCATCTGAAGCTGATAATATAAAATCAGAGATAAGAATGGTGCATTTGCTATCCTTGTGGCAGAGAAGGAACTCCAAAACCTCAATTTTCCTTTCTCCAAACCGGAATGCGATAGCGGCATGTAACGACGCTTTTGTGGTAAGAATAGGTAAGATTAGAATGTCAAAACCTGGGCGAGATATTACAGTAAGTATCTCAGTAAGTAGTCACGGTGTTAGTGACATATATACTAGATAGAAAATGCTTTATGGGTCAACCATGTTTGCCGCCTCCGAAAATAATGGTCAAGGTGTGCTATTCGATTTGGAATAGCGTGCAGATGATTTTTGAAGTTAAGAAAATAAGTACTTAAATATATTAACATCCTGAAGATACTTATAAAGGTGAAAACGGTTGAGTGACATATTAAAATAAAGTTATAAAGTGTAATTAATGTACAAGTGCTAATTTAATCGTATAATAATAGTATTTCACCAAGTGTCGAAGTCAAAGTCTAAGTATTGTCCCAAACCTGGCAGCAATCTGTCTTAACAATCATTAGTATATACAAAAAATATTTTTTAGTTTTCATCGACAATTTATGACGCTTAACATTTGTAACTCAAAAATTGGCAACAAAAAATTGAAAAATAACAATTAAAAATTTCGAATATCTTTTTTTTCAGCTATTTTTTTATAAGATTTGCAACTTTCGCAAGCGGTTCTTGTTTTTTTTTAAAAATCATCTACACGCTATTCCGGATGATACCTCGCTAATATTTTTGTTATAAAAAAGTTTGTATTGTATAAAAAAGTTTGGCAAGAAGTCATTTATTGACTTGCTTTTTCTTGCCTTTAACATATGCATAACAGTAAGGTACTTGTCCTTTTCTTCTAAACAAACGAGAAAAGACAGCAATTTGAAGAGGAAATTATCCGCGCTCTTATCAATGGATAGGCAGAGACAAGTGCACACACGATTAGTCGAAGAATCTTTGTCCCACAATATGATAGATGGCAAGTCTATCGCTAACCGGGCATTTATCCAATCCCGGGTAGTAATATTTTTATCAGAAACCTGCAAAAACACATTTTTGAGTTGTCCTACCCGGGAATCGAACCAGGGACCTCACGTGGTCAACACCGATATCGGACCACTAGAACAGAGGCGATTAATTGTGAAAATAATATTGTTATGTCAAAATCGATTCTGTAATATAAATAGATAAATACGACGTTATCCATGCTAATCTATATTTCTATATTTAATATTATAAATGCGAAAGTTTGGATGTTTGGATGGATGTTTGTTACTCAATCACGCAAAAACGACTGAACGGATTTCAATGAAATTTGGCACACAGAGAATGTAGATAATGACCTAGAATAGCACATAGGCTACTTTTTATCCCGGATAAATTAGGTGATCCCGCGGGATTTTCCATAAACTCTTATAATGCAACGGGCTGCACGCTGCAGCTAGTATTTAGTGCGAAGTAAGTTTGTTTGTTGCGCTTTTACGCTAAAACTACTTAACCATATAATATCATCATGAAACTTTATTCTTTGAGGTATTAGAAGTAACGTAGGACACTTATACAGTCTGTTAGTGTAAACACCGTTATCCTTGAAACCAGTGGTTTGGTTTCATTTATAGAACGCAAATTCAATGAAAAAAATATATTTTTTTAGTCTCCATTTTTCCTCAAAATTATTTCACCCTATACAAGTGCACAGCAACGGCAACGGCTTATATTTTTTAGAGCATTTGAATAAAAATATTATTTAAAAAAGTATTTCTTAATATCTACTTGTTTGACATTACGGAAAGAGGAAAATCTTTTGTTATTTAAACAACACAAAATTTTGACATGGCGATGTAAAAGACACTTTTGTTAGCTTTACGACAGCGGACTAAAGTTTTGGTAAAGTATGTCTTAAGTACAGTTTCAAAGTTGTACGAAATTGAGCTATACAAATTGAAATTTAAACGTTAAAGTTCTTTAAACGTTAAAGCTTCACCGGTCGCGGGGGCCAGCAGAGTGCTCCGCCAGAATTTATAGATGTAGGGCTGTACGCCTTCTGCCCTAAGGGTGTCTCCTGCGAGACCGAATCTCGGCTTAGGGTGGGGTCGTGATTATAAAAGTGTTAATTATTTATTCTCTTCAGCCCTTGCGAAACCTAAGCGGGATGCTAGGATTAAATTCTCTAAAATCATTGATTTTATTAATTGTTATCTTTATTACATTAACAATAAATAACCTGTGAAAATTATTTTATAAATTTGTCAAATTTACAAATATTGATATAAAATTATTTTATAAATTTGTCAAATTTACAAATATTGATATTTGTAAATTTGACAAATTTATAAAATAATTTTCACAGGTTATTTATTGTTAATGTAATAAAGATAACAATTAATAAAATCAATGATTTTAGAGAATTTAATCCTAGCATCCCGCTTAGGTTTCGCAAGGGCTGAAGAGAATAAATAATTAACACTTTTATAATCACGACCCCACCCTAAGCCGAGATTCGGTCTCGCAGGAGACACCCTTAGGGCAGAAGGCGTACAGCCCTACATCTATAAATTCTGGCGGAGCACTCTGCTGGCCCCCGCGACCGGTGAAGCTGTAGCGGCTCATAAGGCCAGCTGTAATTGAGACATTCCGAAAAAAGAACTCTTTTATAGGGCAGTATTCTCTAAGGGTAACAAGCTTGCAAATATACAAGAGATTAACCAATATATTTTTTTAAATATATTAAAACAAGACTGCAAAAAGAGTCTATTCATTTTTTGTCAAATGTACTATTTCACAATTTTGACAATTTTTTGTTTGTCCCGTTATAACTCACGAAATATTTGACCGATGAAAAGATGTGATTGCGCAAAGGCTAAAAATTTTTATTGTAGATTTTGCGCTTTGCAGCGGGCGGGTATAAGCTAATATGCATATAAGTGCATGAGCATAGTAACTTGTTATAATAAGAGTATATTAAATATCTAAATATTTGCTTGATTTTTGCTGCTTAAAGTAATGAATAAAAAATATATTTTGTTTTATATCAAACAATCATACTAAAAGTAAACGAGGAAAATGTAACCAAGCTTATCTTTGCTGAAATTACTTTCACTGAGTTTCAGCAACGAGAAGATACATTTTCGTAAAAATAGTACATATTATGTTAGTGTATTTTTATTATTACGCTGTATTTTGTGTACCTTTGCTATAGTTTTTTTGCATTTCAATAGACGTAAAAATAAGTTATCCGTCGTAGGACGCCTGGAAGATGTGAAACACATAAACAATTTTTTGTAAAATATATATGTGAAAGGGTGGTTTAATATAAATTATAATTTTATTTACATTGTATTGGTCCTGTGCTCCTTGCAAGAATAGGCCAACTGCCGTTCTGCCAGGCAGGTCGTGAAAGGCGACTGATTGGCTATGTCGCATAATGTCAGTCACTACCATCGTGGCTACTAGGTGGTAGATTTCCACATTGTCTCGCCCGAGTTTGGTACCGCTGCATCACCTATTCAAATGGTTAACTCATTTCATCAAGAGACCCATCTGCTCAATTGCTCTCTTATGACATAAAAAACTTTAGATTTTGTAAGGAAAAGTAAAAAAATGTAATTTTATTAATAAAATAAGTTATACTTTCGTATAAAACTGTAGTGGCTGTATGTACATTAAATGACATGATAAAAAATCATTTTATGACTTACTGATTAAGTATTAAAACAATAAATCTTTAAGTAAACAAAATTACTTTTATTTAAACAGAAACGTGACAGCGCAGCAGCCACGAGATCTAAGCAGTCTGGATATAATCATACGTCATGATAAAGTTCAGGAACAAATCTTAACTAATCTATAAGTGATGTTAAATGAATAACTGTATAAAAACTGCTAGAACATTAATTTCCATGGTGTAACTTCCACGAAAACAGAACACATTAAGCTAACACGCTTACAAGATGTTTGATTAAATATTGATGAGATCTTCATAAATTTTATTATTTAATTAAATTATAATTATAGACAAACTACTTTAAATATGAAATTATATAATAGCAATAAACTGACAAAAAAATTCAATAATTCAACATACGAGAATTATAAATAAAATCAGCTATCTTTCGGTTCTCACGCGCATCGCAAAAATGTACTCTCATAATTTCTCCCTTTCGTGCCAAAATAAAAACTTATAACTTCAAAAATATACACTAAAAATATAAGTATGGCCTATCATTTACGCAATTATGAATTCTCACCGTTTAGCAATTTTTAGCAAGACCAGTCTGGCCATTTTTAACAGACAAAAATTTTCAAATGGTAAAATTAATATATTATGTATAAATGTACGTCGGTTTGTTTTATGAAAAATAAAAAGATTTATGATTAGAATTTAATAGTGCTTTAAGTGACATAAAATCATTGAGTTGCGTTTTCATTTTGTTGTGTTAAACGTCCAATACAATAAACAATTAGTAACTATTATATGTATAATTTGTTGACAAGCGCAGCTTCACCCACTAGAGCGCCTGCTATATGGACGGCATGCTAGATTAACAGGTCGTCCATATAGTTTTTGTACAAATTTTCGTGCCCCTATTTCAGCCTCATGCGAAATTTGATTAAAATCGGTTCTATAACAAAGTATAACGGACCGACAGACTTTTGAATTTATAGTATTAGTGTGGAAAATATTCTATAAAGTGTTATACAAAATTGTATGAGTTCTAAATAACATTGGATTCAATAGTGTCACAAAATGTTAGATGATTTGAGCTAGAAAATATTTACTGGGAAGTTAGAAAATTTCGTCATTCGAAATGTAAGGTTTACAGCATTGTCAGATACTGCACGTCGCTTGCTATCAAATATTTCAGATAGGAGCAGGCAAGCTCTGTACATATTGGAGTTTTAAAGAATGTAGCGATGCGTAAACATGAGCTCACGAGCGATACATTATTTCTAGACAGTTTAATCGAGACGCTCGCGCTATCCAGAAGGCATACATTTTTATAAGACAGTTATCCTAAGATTTGTTTTTCTAGAAATTTAACAATAAAATGAATGTTTATAAAATGTTTAATGTTCCAAAAAAGTCTTCTCTAATAATAATTTACTAGTGTTTTTAAATAGAATAGAATTTATAGTAATATTTTGCGGTAATTTTGCTCGAGTTATGTAAAATATTGCTGGAATTTGGTACCATTGCCTTATTATTTCCTGCTCCAATAGCGTCAATGCTCTTCACTAAGGTTTGGAGGGAAAGACAATCAGTGTATACAAAAAAATGTCATCCCCATAGAATGAACAGAAGTGAATTAAAATTGATTTCAATGGGTTTTATGTATATTGAAAACAAATTAAAAGACGCGTGACGTATGAATGTTGCTCAATATGTCGGAAGCGAGCAATGGAACTCAGAATATTCGAAATGAGCCATAGGTTCAGGTATGTTCAATTAGAAATATTACATTACACTTAATATGACGTTGATATAAGTCTTACAGCCTAAGTTTAAGCTAAGCTCGAATAGATTTGGAATTTGGATAAGCATCGTTTGTTAAATACACCAAGATCAACTGCCTACTACAATTACAATCTTTATGTCACATTCCCACAAACAACGTCGAAGCAAGCCTAGTTAAGATTGCTATCTTGAGTCTATTAAAACTACAACTTGGTAGGAAGATGTCTAAGATAGCTTTAATTGAAGGAAAAAAGAGCCCTTTGCTCAGCAGTGCTCAGCAGTGCTCAGCAGTGGAAAATCTAAGTAAGATAAGGCTTTTTGAAGTGAAACTTCTTTATTGAGGTGTGGGAGAAACTTTATAGCAATGTTTTTCTGCTATTTTCTACATAAGAATAAACATCATGGCATGTGATATACACTTTTATGTTGCGCTCGACCGTCACGCCCCATGATGTTTATTGTTAAGTAATTAATAGCAAAACATATATATGTCAGAAAAAACTTGAGAGGTGTCAAGGGACACCCGGATGGAACTGTTATGAGCAAACCTTATATGAAGTAAACGCATATGCAAGCATTATGTCACTTCAATAAAACTGATTTTTATGTTAATTTCCACAGTCTTCCTCCAGATTTTGTCCGGTTAACACATAACTTTGTAAATATCAAGCAGTGTGAATATACATTAGTTTCAGCCGAATTAAAGTGTTTTTTTTTAAAAAGGACTAACAGGCCGCCATCCTTACAATTTTGGTATCAGAAGTGGTATATCCTGGATTCCGAATTCCCAGGATAATTTAGGTGTTAGGCGTCGCGATTTTCGAATTCCGCCTGACAACCATTTTGTGGCCCTGTGACTTTAGTCTTTAGCTACGTGCTAGTTCGCCGACGGTAAGCCTTGGCACCGTATGCCTAAGCCCGCGCTACTGCACCCTGTGGTCGACGAGTAAGTCTTGAGCATCATCAGCCAAGCCCGCGCTACATCACCACATCACCTACTTCGCGCTGTCAACTTTGATCGACGTGTAAGTCTCCGCTCAATAGTGTGAGCCCGCATCACCTCGTACTGCTTAATTCATCATCGACGGACAAGAAGACTCGTCATCATCACCGAACCTATAAAACGAAAGGCATTTCAACGTGACTTCGACGGAACTGCAATACGACTCCGTGAGTCGCCGTGCCGGTTACTCGAAGCTGTCGCCAGGGACATTCGCTGCGCTCTGCATTCTTCGTTGCCATGCACAATACCTTCAAGGTTAAGATGTTCCTGCGGTTCGTGATTATTTTTCTGTGAGTTTTATTTTTTCCAATTTAAAGTGTAAAGTGAATTTTCATTTAAACATCAAGATTTTATTTTTCAAGATTTTATATTTCTAGATTCAGAACTTTTATTAGAACATTATTTCAGAGTTTTAAATAACTTTTAAAGTCATATAAATAATTTACTACTTATACAATTTTATACAATCTTATTGCTAACTTATATGATATTAATTTACATTTTCTATAATTTTTCTATTTACGTTTTTGTGTATTTTTCTGATGTTCTGTACAGCTTTTTAATCTACAATTATTGATGTTTAAATTTAATAAAAAAGAACAGACTACTGAAGTCGATACTAATACCGACTCAGACAGTTCTCTATCGAAACCATTATCTCAAAGGAAAAAATTAAACATGAGTGATAAAATTACACTCTCTGTTCTTACCAAATTCATTAAACCATATAACGGGGATCGGGAATCCCTTCCCGCGTTTTTAACCAATTGCGAAAGTGCAATTTCTTTAGCGAGTACAGACCAACAGAACTTTTTAGTCAAATATATCGTGTCACAACTTGAGGGCAAGGCTCAGTTAGCTTGTTGTTTGAAAAAATTCGATAATTGGCTTGAAATCAAACAATTTTTAAAGGTAACTTTTGGACAAAAAAAGCATTCAACACACCTTTTAGTAGATTTACAAAACTGCAAGCAATTACCCAACGAAGATGTGACACAATATTCTTTAAGGATTGAATCCTGCCTTACGCGGCTTCAGTCCGATATTCATTACAGTTGTGAAAATGAAAAGGAACTTATGGGCAGACTTGCTGCCATGGAAGATTTGGCTTTAAATACATTTTTATTAGGTATGAACTCAAGCTTCTCACACATTGTGCGCTGCCGGAATCCTAAAGGACTTTCCGAAGCGATCACTCATGCCATTGAAGAAGAAAAACTGTTTAAGCTATCTAAACTATCTCAACGACCTTCTTCTTCCTCTAAACAATGTTCAATATGTCGAAAGTTTGGCCATAGCTCTTCCGATTGTTTCAAAAATAAATCTAAACATTCTTTTACAAACTCTTACCACGTAAATTCGAATTTAAATCATCGTAATAACTACTCTAATAATTCTACAAATAAAAATAATTACGCCTCGAATCAAATATGCGCGTATTGTAAAAATCGTGGTCATTTAATAGGCGATTGTCGGAAGCTTAAATATAAAAACAATAATTATATGCACCGCGATCTGCCACGCAACGTGATACCTTCAAGTTCACGGTCGCCGACGAGCAATTCGTCTAATCATAACGTTACCAATAACAATTCTAATATACACGTTATCTCTAACGAAGATAATTTAAACTAAATTCGGTTTCGGTGCCGTGTCTACCGAAACCTTTTGCAATTCGTAACGACACGAATAGTTCTAAGACAACAAAAAACTACGGCAAAAAGCCTAAATCTAATGAGTCCTTAAAGGGGTCTAAAGGACATTCTTGTGGTCAATTCACGGTTGCACAAGATGTACCTTCTGTTTATTCTATAAACTCTAATTTTAATAGGCTTCAATCCTGTGTTCCTAAATTATTTTCCGCACAGGCTAAAGTAAAGACAATGACTCATAATAGCTGTGTTCCTAAGTTATTTTCTACACAGCGTAATGGACGATCAGAGATTTCTCAACCTTGTGTTCCTAAATTATTTCCTGCACAGGTTAATGAAAATACAGAGTATTCTAAGTCAAATAATTATGTTAATGTCTCTGACGTCACTCTTAAGAAATCATTAAGGTTCTCGAACCTTTCACAACGCAACCCTTTATCTCGTGAAAAATCGAGTTCTTTTTCAAGGGATTGCTCTTATAATAAAACGTATTCTATAAATAACGTAAATAACAAAGTTTCTCTTCCTCATGTTTATCTAAAAACCAATATGAATGATAAGCCTCTATGTTTATTAATTGATACTGGTTCCTCAGTTTCAATCGTGAAACTCTCAAGTTTATTAAAAGGTCCAGTACTTAAAAATAATATCATTACACTCAAGGGATTAAGTGATAACGACTCAACGTGTGAATCACTCGGTTCTATTAAACTTAATTTCGAATATCAAATCTCATCTACACGTAAAATTGCTTTTGATTTTGTGTTTCACGCTATTGACGATGCTATTCAATTAAATTATGATGGTATAATTGGTAGTGACTTTATACAACATTTTAAGATCAACATACAATATACTAATAACTCATTAAACTTAGAAGGTTACTTAATACCTATATGTTTTAGTAAATCATCATATGTTATACCTGCGAGATCAGAAATGGTAATCGAATGTCCAGTCAGTAATCTACGTGATTTCGTAAATAAACGCGAAGCTCTAGTACTAGATCAGAAAATTTGTGAAGGTGTATTTTTAGCTAACGCTATTGTAAGTTTAAAATCAAACAACAGAGTTAATGTTACAGTCTTAAATACCACCGAATCTGAAATCGAAGTTGATAATTTTCAGGTACAGTTAACCCCGTTCGATTTACTAACTTCAAAGTTAGATGATTCTCAACAAGAACTTATTCATCAATTAAATTCTTTAAATATAAATAGATCTCAAAAGGTTTTAGATCAAATTAGAATATCTCATTTAAATCCTCAAGAGAAAAAGTTATTAATTAATTGTATTTCTAACTATACAGACATATTTTATCTCGACGGAGAATTTTTGACACATACAGATGTTATTAAACATTCTATTAATACTGGGAATGCGCCCCCGATTCACGTAAAATCATACCGTTTCCCTGAAGTTCATAAAGATGAAGTAGAAAAGCAAATTAGAAAAATGCTTGATGAAAATATAATCAGACCTTCTACGTCACCTTGGTGTGCTCCCGTTTGGGTAGTACCAAAGAAGCGTGATGCTTCCGGTAAGCAAAAATGGCGTATCGTTATTGATTATCGTCGTTTAAATGACGTTACTGTCTCTGAAGTTTATCCTCTTCCACTTATAACGGATATTTTGGACCAATTAAGTCATTCGAAATATTTTAGCACGCTAGATTTAGCATCTGGTTTTCACCAATTATTATTAAATCCTAAAGATATCGAGAAAACCGCATTCAGTGTTTCTACTAATGGTATTTCTGGACAATTTGAATTTTTGCGCATGCCATTTGGGTTAAAAAATGCCCCTAGTACCTTTCAAAGAATGATGAATTTAGTGCTTACTGGTCTACAAGGTTTAGACTGTTCTATCTATTTAGACGATTGCATTATCTACTCTCACGATCTTGAATCTCACATAATAAAGCTAGAATCTGTATTTTCTAAACTTAGAGAGGCAAATCTTAAACTCCAGCCCGACAAATGTGAGTTTTTGCGACGTGAAGTTGCGTATCTTGGGCATGTTATTACAGATAAAGGTGTTTCGCCTAACCCTGACAAGGTCAAGGCTATTTCCGAATTTCCTACACCGAAAACTCCAAAAGATGTCAAATCTTTCCTTGGGTTAACTGGTTACTATCGTCGTTTTATAGAAAATTTCTCTCATATAACTAAGCCTCTAACTTCGTTATTAAAAAAGGATGTAAATTTTCATTGGTCAATTGAACAGGAACAATCTTTTAACACTTTAAAGCAAAAACTTATTTCTGCTCCCTTGTTACAATACCCAGATTTTTCGCAACCCTTTATTGTTACAACTGACGCTTCAAATTATGCCGTTGGTGCTATTTTATCACAAGGTGAAATCGGTAAAGACAAACCTATTGCATTCGCGTCTCGTACTATGAATAAACAAGAAGGCAATTATTCAACGACAGAAAAAGAACTTTTAGCAATTTTGTTCGCTGTAAACACATTTCGACCTTATTTATATGGGTATAAGTTTAAAATTGTGACAGATCACCGTCCATTAACATGGTTGTTTAACGCTAAAGATCCAGGTGGACGCTTGCTTAGGAGGAGGTTAAAACTCGAAGAATACGAGTACGAAATTGTATATAAACCAGGTAGAATAAATAGTAATGCAGATTGTTTATCTCGTTACCCAGTAAATGCTATCACTAATTCTAATATTAATAATGATACTTATGAACAATATTTTAAAAAGCAATTTACTAAAACTACGCCTAATTGTGATACGCAAATTGAAGAACACAATCAAAGTTTATATTTAGCCAAACAAAAATCAATTGCTTGCCCGATGTCTCTAGACCTTGATTACTCTATGCCATATTGCGAACAGTTCTTATCAATGTTAGATGATTCCATTTCATTCCGCGAGTCGGAACGGACACCTGATACCATACAGGTTGTCGATTGTAAAAACAATTTAAAGCTTTATTTCTTATATTCTAAGGTTCATCATTATGACGAAATTAGTTACAAAACTATTTACAATTTATTAATTAAACTAAGAGACCGAATTATTTCTAATAATGACTATGATAAAGAATTAGCTATTTCCGATTTTTCAGAACCGTTTTCAAAATTTGTGTATGTGAAAATTTATAACATGATATCTTATATTTTTAACGGCACAAATATTAAAATTCATATATACAAAAATCAAATAGTTTATCCTACTCCGGCCGAAATACCGAACATTTTAAAAGAAAATCATGGTACTACTATCGCCGGTCACCCCGGTGTCAAACGCATGCTAAGTAGAATCAAAGCTTCCTACTATTGGAAAAATATGCGATCTGATGTTGAACGTTTTATAAAAGACTGCAAAATGTGTCAAGTTAATAAACCATTACGACTCTCTAATAAAGCGCCTATGGTAATTACTTCCACTAGTACTAGGCCATTTGAGAGATTAGCTCTCGACATGGTTGGTCCCTTTCCTGAAGCCGGTATTCAAAAATTTAAATATATCTTAACATTACAAGACGACTTAACTAAATTTTCTAATGCTTATCCCATGATCACGTGTACAACCGACGAGGTTGCACGAAGTCTTATTCATTTCTTTTCGTTATTCTCGTTTCCAAAAATGATACTCACTGATCAAGGCACTACTTTTACCTCTGAATTATTTAGGCAACTGACAGACATACTTAAAATAAAAAGTCTCTATTCTAGCCCGTATCATCCTCAGACTAATGGCTCCCTTGAAAGATCACATGCTACACTAAAAGAATATCTAAGATCTTTCGTTAACGAAAATCAAAGCGATTGGCATTGTTACCTTGCAACCGCTATTCTATCATATAATACTACTCCTCATTGCACGACGGAGTTTACACCATTCGAATTATTATACGGTTATAAGCCGTCCATACCTAGCAGCATTTATGAAACTGATAACAACACTACCTACCAAGAGTACATCCGCGCACTGCAATATAGAATGAAGTACTCTCGTGAAAAAGCTATTGAAAATATAATTAAAAGTAAACAAGCCTCAAAAAAATATTATGACGTCTCTTCGAGAGAACTGAGTTATAAAACAGGTGATATGGTTTATGTCAAACATCACCACAGACTTCGCAAAGCCTTATCTCCAGTGTGGAAAGGTCCTTTTAAAGTTATTAAAACACATGGTAAAAATAATGTTACTATATGCATAAATAGAAAACATGTTAAATATCATGTTAACGAACTAAAGCCGATGTAAACTTGTATAATTTGTTCCAGGTATGTAATCGATCCTTGCGTTTCGAATCCGATTGAATTAGTAACAAATAGCCCAGGTATTTACTTCGACCCTACTTCTGTTGTGTACTTTCAAAATGACAACTGGAATGTAGTAACCCACATCGATATTTTGCCTATTTTTCCTTACATGAAAAAAATCAAAACTTCAATCCAAAATATTTTATTTCTATGCAATAAAGCACAAAGATTAAACTTAGTTAATTTCAAAATTGATTGTAACGACGTTTTGAATCCTCTAGAAATATTAATAAATTCAAATGAACTAAAGTACCAATCTATGTCTCACCTTATTTCTGATCAAAGAACAAAGTGCCTAGTACGGAGCAAAGTGCCGATTACGCGCTTATCACGGCCTCGTTCTTCAGGCTGCCGTCGCGTTTGGCACTATAGGTCAGCAGATTGGGACGGGATGCGGTCTTTTTTTGCATCTTACCCATGGAGGCGTGTATGCTCCTCACTGGAAGATCCAGATGTCGTTGCTGACTGCGTCGCTGATGTGGTGCTGCAGGGAATGGAACTTTACATTCCGTTTTCTGCTGTACCCGTTGGTGGCAAGTCTAAGCCATGGTTTGGTCACCAATGCAAAACGGCTTCACGCCGAAAGCATGAATCCTACCATGCCTGGGCTGCGGCATCGGCATCTCAGGATG
This sequence comes from Apodemia mormo, assembly GCA_036924255.1. Classification (NCBI taxonomy): domain Eukaryota; kingdom Metazoa; phylum Arthropoda; class Insecta; order Lepidoptera; family Riodinidae; genus Apodemia; species Apodemia mormo. The sequence continues at coordinate 2,111,557 of JAUPFN010000012.1, read as the reverse complement.
TAAATACCAGCACACTCAGAAAGGAGTACAATTATGCCTCTAGGTCTTTTAAAAGAACCATCGCTAAAGCAAAATCCGAGCACATTGGCAGAATTGGCGGGAAGCTAGTTCGCCTTCCTTCGGGAACTCGTGCGTTCTGGTCTCTAGCCAAAGCTGTTCAAGGTAATTTCTGTATGCCCTCTTTTCCACCTTTGCACAAAGATGATGGCTCTCTAGCCCATTCTGCAAAAGAGAAAGCTGATCTCTTAGGCTCATTTTTTGCAGCCAACTCGACTATAGACGACCAAGGAAATACACCACCTACTATCCCGCGGTGTGATACTTACATGCCGGAGGTAAAGTTCTTGCAAACTACAGTGCGTAAGGCACTCTTTTCCTTGGACGTCCATAAGTCGAGTGGGCCTGATGGCATCTCTCCAATCGTGCTAAAGATGTGTGCTCCAGAGTTGGCACCGGTTTTAACGCATTTGTTCCGACTCTCCTACTCAAAAGGCGTCGTGCCCATAACTTGGAAGACCGCCTTAGTGCACCCAATCCCTAAAAAAGGCGATCAATCGGTCCCGTCCAACTATCGGCCTATAGCGATAACCTCCTTATTCTCCAAAATAATGGAGTCCATTATTAACTGCCAGCTTCTGAGGTATCTTGAGGAGCACCAGCTGATTAGTGACCGCCAGTACGGTTTCCGTCGCGGACGCTCAGCTGGTGATCTTCTGGTTTACTTAACACATCGATGGGCGGAGGCAGTCGAGAATAAAGGAGAGGCATTGGCAGTTAGTTTGGACATAGCGAAGGCCTTTGATCGGGTATGGCACAGGGCACTTCTTTCCAAGCTTCCATCCTATGGGCTTCCTGAGAAATTGTGCAAATGGATCACCACTTTTCTGACGGATCGGAGTATAAGGGTCGTTGTTGATGGTGCATGCTCTGACCTTAAACTCGTCAATGCTGGTGTTCCTCAAGGTTGTGTGCTATCGCCTACGCTGTTTCTTCTGCACATTAATGACATGTTGCGATCGAGCAGCATTCATTGTTATGCGGATGACAGTACGGGCGATGCTTTGTACTCTGGCCGCAGCGGAATTTCTCGGGAACACGTCAACGAGTGCCGGAACAAACTAGTGTCAGAAATTGAAGCACAACTTTCTGTTGCTTCGGAGTGGGGTCGATTAAATTTGGTCCAATTCAACCCCATTAAGACACAAGTTTGCGCGTTTACCGCTAAAAAATCACCCTTTGTCGTATCACCTCGTTTTGAAAATACTTCCCTGAAAGCCACAGCCAGTATTGGAATACTCGGAGTCGACATTACGAGTGACGTTCAGTTCCGCGGTCACTTGGAAGGCAAGGCTAAATTAGCCTCTAAAAAGCTGGGAGTTCTCAGTAGGGCCAGGCAGTACTTCACACCGGCCCATCGCTTATTACTTTATAAGGCGCAAATCCGGCCTCATATGGAGTACTGCTCTCATTTATGGGCGGGAGCTCCTCAATACCAGCTCCTTCCTTTTGATCGAATTCAACGTAGGGCGGCTCGAATTGTCGAGGACGAGACTCTTTCAAATCGGCTTGATTCTTTGGCGTTACGTAGAGATGTGGCATCACTCTGCATCTTTTATCGGCTCTACCATGGGGAATGTTCCGAGGAACTGTTTGGATTAATTCCTGCTGCCGAATTTCACCATCGGACATCGCGACAAAATTCGAAGTTCCATCCTTACCATCTCGATGTATGGAAATCCACAACCGTGCGATTCTCGAGGCATTTTTTGCCCCGCACCACTCCTTTGTGGAACCAGCTATCGGCAGAAATTTTTCCAAATGGATACGACTTAGGGACCTTCAAGAAAAGAGCTTACTCATTCTTAAAAGGCCGGCAACGCAATTACAAGACCTCTGGTAGTGTGGTTGTCTATGGGCGGCGGTAATCACTTACCATCAGGTGAGCCTCCTGTCCGTTTGCCCCCTCTTCTATAAAAAAAAAAAAAAAAAAAAAAAAAAAAAAAAAAAAAAAAAACGAGCTCTTGAATTTGGAGGTGAAATCCTTAAATTCTTTTTTGGCACTTTAGATGCAGATGATGCACGAAAATATGACGAAGCAATTTCGTCGTGTCAGCAGAATGAAAATGAAATTTATTCCCTTATGAAAGACAACATCCATATTGTCCAATCTACGATTAATAATTTTAATACTTCTATTGAAAAATTAAATAATAATGAAATTAAATTAAATAACCAGATAGAAAAATTAAATTTCATATTTTTAAACAGTACAAAGACAAATATAGAATTAATGAACTTAGAAAAATTTAACTCTATTTTTAATATTATTGAAGGTTCTTTATTATCAATTTCTAATATTCTAGATACAACTTTAAATTCAATTTTATTCGCAAAAGCAAATATTTTACACCCTTATGTCTTTACACCTACTAAATTATATAATGTGTTATCTAACAATATTAAAATGAAACGAACTTCTGAGTTCCCTATTTCGCTTTCCTTAAAAAATATACACACGATTATTGACTTAGCGAAATTAACATCTTATTATTATAAAGAAAAAATTGTATTTGTTATTCAAATTCCTTTAATAAATCCTGTTAAATTTAGTCTTTATAAGAACTTGGCTTTACCTACTCCTCATGAAACAAATAATTATAAAACTTATGTGTTAATACACCCTTCTAAATTGTATTTAGCCATAACGGATGACAGATTGAACTACGCTTTATTAGATAGCATAAGTGATTGTAAGCGTGTTAATGACGAATACATGGTATGTCCCATGGCTTCGATATCGTCTACAATTAATAATCCTATTTGTGAAACTAAGTTATTAACTGAAGTTACTCTATCACTTCCTGAAGTTTGTAATTCTAATGTCATTTATGGTAATATTAACGTATGGCAAAAACTTAATGATGGTAGATATATTTTTGTTCAATCTAAGCCTAACAAATTGACTTTGAAATGTGACGATAAGATAAGTGATTTTACTTTGCAAGGCACTGGTATTTTATCATTAGAGAAAAATTGTATTGCCTATTTTCAAACTTTGCAATTTGTTCCTTCTACTAATTATAAGACTATTTTACCAGCTCAATTATTACTTAATTTTAATATTATCGAAGATGATTGTTGTAAGTATAATCTAGTAAATGAGACATATCAGTCTTTATCTCCGATAACTTTATCAAATATCGATTTAGAATCATTAAAATTCGCATCTCATAAGTTAGACCATTTAGAAGACCAAATAAACCAAGCGTCTAATCAATCACATATCATGAAATATGGTCACTATTATTCTGGTATGACTTATTTTATATTAACTGTAATTATTTTATATATTTTGTATAACATTTATAAAAAATGTTTCTGTAAGTCTACTAGCACCTCATGTTGTATTCAAATCTATAATCAATGTCATAACTCGCATAGAACAGTCAACGACAGGACTATGAATACGTCCATCGAGCTAAGTGATATTTCTAATGAATCAGAATGCGACCAGAGACCTGTTAAGAGTCTCCCAGCAGAAATAGAATTTAATAAAAATTCGAATAAAGTCCTATATAGAAACTTAGGCAAATCTAACCGTAACCTAACCAACCATTAGAAAAAGCGAATAATGTTTTACATCTATTTTATGTACTTTATAGGTTAACTAACTATCATAAAAGGTAAATAATATTTCACATCTCTTTTGTACTTTATACATTTCATTTTATTGTAATCATAATTTTACCAACTATTAGAAAAGTAAGTAATGTATTAACGTCTCTTTTACATTCTTTATACATTTCTTTCTATTTTATTTTCAAATACTACTAAGTTTTATATTTTTTATAAATTCTAGAAAAGAATTTTGTTTTAAGATTAAACGATATCGATTTCTACTTTTATACATGGAGACATTTATTATAAGTTATTGTATTAATTTGAATTTATATAGCAAATAGCTATTCTTAGATTGATTAACTTTTGATTCACTGAGTTTTAGAAAACATTTGTTTATTATAACTTAATGTATTAATTTGAATTATATAGCAAATAGCTATTTTTAAATTGACTAATTATTGATTCACTGAGTTTTATCTTTTTACATATTGTTATTTTAACTCACTCTGATTTCTTATATTATCCTTCGCTTTATTAAAAAAAAAAATAATAGAGCTCAGTCTTAAGGGGGGAGATGTTATGAGCAAACCTTATATGAAGTAAACGCATATGCAAGCATTATGTCACTTCAATAAAACTGATTTTTATGTTAATTTCCACAGTCTTCCTCCAGATTTTGTCCGGTTAACACATAACTTTGTAAATATCAAGCAGTGTGAATATACATTAGTTTCAGCCGAATTAAAGTGTTTTTTTTTAAAAGGACTAACAGGCCGCCATCCTTACAGAACGAAGTTCCTTTCGATTAATTTACAAAAAACCTGTATACACTCAACAAAAATAATCCTCGCGATACCACACTGTTCAATGCGAAATAGAAATGAAAATATCTGGCTTGCTTTCTATAAGAGAGAGAGAGAGAGAGAGAGAGAGAGAGAGAGACAGACAGAGAAACATGCGCACGCCGCACAGCTTACAATAGCTTACTATAGCAAAAAGTGTCGTGACAACTTTTTGTAAGAATTTTTTCCGTCTAGCCCCCTTTCACAACGCGAGATAAGGAACTTCGTTCCAAAAACACTTTTTACCTGTGTACATTAAAGTCATTTGTCAAACTTAAAAGAGATTTCATTGTTCAGTCTATGGTCAAATTTCGGCCACAGGCGATCGCTAATATAAATAATTCACAAAGTCTCAAAACCGTTGGTGAGTATGAAATTGTCAATTAGTCGGATGCGGTATTCTGTTAAATTACAGAATTTTCTATTGAAGGCACACGTCCAAATGTGCAAGCAAAATTTAATATGGGGCTGAATTTCTGCTTTATAAAGTTGCAACACATTTATTAAAGGGAAATATCACATTGAGTGATTAAGCACTCCAGGTTCTTTAACGCTAATTAACAACGTAAGACTTAGTCTTACTCTCCAAATTACATTTGAATTTAACCTCATTCGAAATTTCAACACCCAGTATATTGATGCTTAAAGAGATGTTAAAAGAAATGTCCTGAAATACAAGCATTTTGACAAATGGTTTATTGGGGGTTAACGCAAAGGTGTGAGACGTATGCCAAAGAAGTGTCAACTTGAGACAATAATATTTCAACACTCATCTACATTAGCCCGTGAATTGATAGTACGGCATATTTACAACTCTCCATCCACACTGACATCCGTATAGCAGGGAATGATGTTGACTCACAGCATATCATAGATAATAGATATGCAGGTTGAACAGAGTAGGAAAAGCTTTGGACAGCACCAGAATTCATATAACTTCGGAGCATGTCCATCTGTGACAGCCTTAGCGTTTCTGCTGTACAGAAATCTAGTTTTTGTATGTACAAAAACTAACGGGGAATCCGAATCATTGTAAATCCTGATTTTTTGAGATCTATTGAATAAAGGCAGTCTCCCAGGAATTTGGGACTATACTATGAGTGTACGAGTACTGAAACAAGTTAGGGAGAATTCTGGAGCGCACGTTATCAGTTCAATCATAGGGATTCCATTCAGCCCACTCAGCTTACTGATGCCAAGGGAAAGTAATACCCGTCTAACGTTGTTCTGTGTTAAATTTATTTCCGATATCAAATGTTTACTATTACGTCGATTAAATGACAGTTATAAATCGGTTAATAAATGTGTTTATTAAACTGTAATTTTACTAAGATTTTCCTTAACCTTATATACTAATAATTCACGTGTACGGCTGCGTGATAGAATGTGGTGCGATAACATATCTGAGCACGAACGTGTTCTATTGTGCCCGTAACATTTACGAAGAGGTATATAAGCGATGGCCTTCCTCCATTCTCAAAAGCTGCGTTACGTACAAAATAGTGTTAATAAATCAGTATTCTTTTTGACGCTTTTTTCTATCTGTTTTGCGTAAAGGTGGAACGATGATTGACAAAAGATACATTTTATAATTTTGACAAGCGACCAAAACACATGTTTCTCAGAGGGGAAATGCTCTAATCGCTCCAGTTCTACCTATGTAACTTGACTTTACCATGGCTACTTGACGCTTGATCGGTCTAAGGGCAAGATTAGGAAGCATCCTTAAGTCCACAACTCGAAAACCAGAGCTAGCTTGAGGTGCCTGATTGAAGAATCCTCGGCAGCGAAACAAACTACGTGAGTAGGTAAGTACCACTAACAAAAGGTGAAGTCAAGTGTAAGTAAATGTGTAAGTAATACGCGTTGAGAGTACGAACAATACCTCAATGTTCGTCTCTACTGAAGATGCTTCGGTTTCGAAGCGAAACGTGCGCTGAATAAATAAATTGTATGCTTTTGTGCTTGGTGCCGACGTAGGACGTGGGGGTGAAAGTGTGATGGATGTGGGTGGATAATTGTGCCGTTGGGGTCTTTTTTTGTCCGGACTGTCGATGACCTTTTATTTTTTGTCGGCCTTTTATTAGACTGACGTCTTTCTTTTCAGTGCCATCGCGGAAGACACATAGAACAGTTCGCGGATAATTGCAAATTTAATTAATTTCACCTTTTAATAATGGATTCCCGCAAAGTAACGTCTGAATCAATAAAATATATAATAACTATATACGATGTTACGAAATTTATTCACTAAGATGGTAAAATAGGGAGTAAAATATTGTATTAAATTTCTTAAATTATTAATTAACCCGTCGGCAAAGCTGCGTGTCTAAGCAAATGTAGACTATAATTAAAGACAGAGTGAAAATCCTGTCTCTTAAATTGAACAAAGCACTGCACGGTAAAACAGTTTCAATGATAAATTAGGGCTGACTCGACAGCACCCCAGAGAATCGATTTCAGGAAGTAAGCAGTCCCGCTTAAAGTTCACCAAGTCATTAGTCTTGCATGAAGTTGTTGGAAAATAGAGAAATTTTACCTGCTGGTATTAGTGGAAATTTTATCTCAACCATGTCCGTATTAGTCTCCGTCTATTTTGAAGAACAAACAACCTGCCTTTCTGTTAAGCAAGCCATAAAAGGGGAACGACTGCTTAAAACTGTCACTACCATTGTACCTATAAGATGAAGTACGACAATGTCTAACCGGGCGTTTGTACGTCGTTTTGTTCCTGCCGCAATAACGTCTCTGCCTGTCACTATAGTTTTCCGGTTAAGAGGGAGGTAGTTGGTAAACTTGCATAAGTTTATTTAATTGCATGTATTATTGCACATGCTAGAAGGATGGAAACGCGTCTAAACCTTCATTAGTGTTTATAGACGAAGCTTGCCTCTTTCAATTCCATCAATCTATCTATTTAATATCATAACAATTAAAAAATATTGACAGTTGTGACACAAACTTTTTATCAGAAATGCCATAAAGTAGCCTCTGAGTCAAACAAAACGCTGATAAACTTTTACTGGATACATATCACTAAGTGATCAATTTTACGACTTTAAATGTAGGTTCAGGATTACATCCGGATATAACGCCTCAGGATTTTATAGGTGTCGATTTTGTTGACAAGTTGCGTTAAATTTTAGTTCAAAGAAAGTTGCATTTTTACTAAAATTACGAATCATACTGACGCGAGAATTAAGTTAAGAACTACGTACGTACATCAATAGAAAAACAGTGACAAAATAAATTGAAAAATACAGGTTCATGAGGAACCTATGATATTCCAGACTCGTAATATGAAAGTAATGAATATTTAATCTAATACTTTCAAGCAATACACAATTTGAATTTGAATTAGTCGAGTACAGTTAGTCTAGCTCCGAACCCAGCGTGTTCGCATGAAATGAGTTAAGAATCTGGAGGAGGCAAGACTCTGGGTCGTGATGTATACCACTAGTTTTTTTCCTGTTTCATTAGAGATTAGGCATTAACATGTAAAGTGCATATTTATTTACGTTATATTTCCGCTCCGTTGCCTGATTCATTAAGTTATAACAAGCAGAATACATCACTATTAGGGGGCGGAATACATCACTATGCTCTAAATTCCCCAGTTCCTAACCTCTTACAATATTTTAACAACATTTTTTGATAAAAGCAACGTTGTCAGGGATTGGCTGAGTGCCCGGTTGGCGATAGGCTTGCCACCTATCACATTGTGGGATCAAGTAACTTCGGATGATATTGAGGGTACTGGTTGTACCTCTGCCTACGTCTTCAGGATACGGGCGTGAAAATTCTTCTTAAACAACATTTTCTATGTTATACGATAATAAACAAGCTGCTAGTCTTGGTGGAAAATATAAACATCGTAAGATGTGCTGTTCGGTCGGTCGGTCAGTTACCCTGTGTTGATCCGGGCTATATTTGAAGACTAACTGCCGGTCTGCCAGGTAGGTCATAAAAGTACTGACGGTCGCTAATCAGCTGATGCTCTTCTAAATACTTGAGGAGCTGAGAGTTGATGATTGTCTTCATAATTTTGGAGAACAAGAAGGTTATGGCTATGGGCCGATAGTTAGACGGATTAGAGTGATCTCCTTTTTTAGGACCTTTGGTATGGACTAAAGCTGTCTTCCATGAATTTGGTACCACGCTGAGTGAGTAGGAGAGCCCTAATAGGCGTGTTAACATTGGCGCCAACTCCAGAGCGCACACTTTTAGCATAATAAGTCGGGTGGGACACTCGACTGATGGACGTCCATAGGAACAAGGATGTCGTCAGTATGTCTGTATGTATGTATGTGTGTGTGTAAGTGTGTATGTGTGTATGTAAACATCGCATAACTTTTGAACGGGTTGTAAACGCGGTTAACGCGATTCGATTGGATTCCACTCAACTTAGATTTTCTGAAAATTTGAACCACGTTGAACACAAATTTTTAGGAATAATGAAAAAACCTCAAAAAATTTTTTGGTGAAACAGTATATTTTTTTAATATAACTTCCGGATTAATGAACCGATTGAATGTAAAATCTAATCAGCTCTATTCCTCACAAAAACTACGTCTAAGACATAAATTGCATAAAAATCGGTTTATTCATTCAGGAGTAATCGTTGAAAAATTTTGAAAAAAGTGTTTTTTCGACATAGCTTCGCAATTTTTCAGCCAATCATTTTTTGGTATTCTACGATATTTTAGTACTAAAAAACTACGTCAAATGCCGTTTCAAAAATGAAAATTGAATCTAATTCTCAAAACTTATAGTTTTTCAAATATTAAAATTAATTAATTACTAAATTAATTAATTACTTATACGCGATATATATTTACTACTATTACTATAAGCTTTTAAAATCAATTCTTTTACTTACACAATCGATAAATCTTAACAAGAGCTGTCAAACAAAATTTAATCATACGTCATAGCTGCTCCGACTAAAAATATACTATATTCAAATTCTGTAATGCAGCAAAATGACCTAAAAATGGCAGCACTTCTCCTCCATCCCCCGCGAAGCATCGTAGTTCATACTCAGCTTACCAAATTTTTTGATTCTTTAGATATCCAATGGTATTATGGTATCTATTAGATTTTGTGTTTTGATGATAGTTATGTACCTATAACACCAAACGTTATCTCCCAAATTTGTTATCATCAATGTTTTGAAATGTCCCTCACTGTGAAAGCAAATTTAAAGACGTATTCACGTCAAAACTCACAAAATAAATTACCTAACCTGGAATTCTAACAACTGAACTTACTTGCACACCAATATCCACATCACAAGACAAATGAAACCGTGTTTTGTAATATAAATTCAGGTCATTCAGTTTATTCCGTTCTTTTGTTTCTTAAAGCTCAAACCAATGTAATTTAAATATATCCACTGGGAAATTCCAACGTCGGTTTCCGGTCACTAATTGATACCGTATATTTACTGGATGTTTCTAATTACAAAAAACAGCAATATGGTCATTGGATATATCTCAGAAATAACAAAATGCGATGTCGATATACCTTTGCTTTTGGTTACTATTTTTCGATAACATTAGGTACCAAACAAGCAGATGCCTAATGGAAAGAGAAAATATCGCCTATAGACACCAAAGATGCTAATGGTGCGTTGCTTTCTATGTGGTGGGATGGCAATGCAACATACATAAGTTTACTGGCTACCTTACCCTCTAAAACGGAACACGTCAACGACAAGCACTGACGCTATTGCGGCAGGAATATTTAAGGTAGTGTTAACAAACACCGGGTAAGTCCTTGTGGAACTCTATCACTTAGGAGTCACGATGGTAGTGACATACATATCCAAGGGGTAACCTATTATGATCTGCCTGACAGATCTGTCTATTCTTCAAAGGAACCAGGACCAACACGGGTGAGAGCAATAGTTTTAAATACTCTGATGATACTTTTGTAAGTGAAACTGGTTGGATTTATAATTACTCGTACCTTAACGTTATTGTGAAATGGTAAAAGTTTGAATTAGTTCACACCTTGTTAGTCCGAGGCGCTTTTGACGAATATACTATCCAGTGTCTATTCTGCAAGGCAGTTAAAAAAAGGTATGTAATTATTGTATACGTATCACTACCATCGTGACTATGAGAATGAAGAAAATGATTTTGCACAATTGCGCTCTCAAACTTCGCTGCTCGCGCCAAACAGAACAGAAATCGAAAAGAACTTCTACCACACTCCACGTGTACTATAGTAATATCAGGGGTCTTCACTCAAACCTAAATGCCATCCACTACCACCTTGAGGCGGCTAAGCCGGCTTTGTTCTTTTTAACTGAGACGCAGATATCTTTTCCGGCTGATACCTCATATCTCTCCTACCAGGGGTGTAAATTTGAGCATTCATTTGTAACCCTGGATCATTAGTATTAAGTAAGGATCACGATCTCCGCGGAGGGATCTGCTGTATCACGGAATATGCTTGTAATTTATTTTATGGTATAAAAAATAAATATTGCGTTGAAATAAAGTTTCACCAAACTCTGACGATGAAGAGTGTATAATAAATCAGAAGCTGTACTTGATTCGATGTCGACTGCTGAATATCGGTATCTAGCTAAGATATTTAGATTTTAGTAGTATTCAGTGGAATTTTTCCTCTCAGTTTATCAAAATTTAAAAAGATGCAACGTATATGTGAAACAACTCGATATGCAGTTTAAAAGATCAAATGTCTGAATATATTTTTTGTAGCTTTTTAGGAAATAAAAACACTAACAATTATTTTTCAGGCCAATTTTAGCAACCGAAAAATGTTTATATACTTCGATATTACCCTATCATAAAGAACAAAGGTGAGTTTATAACTTGTATTTAAAATACAAACAGACAAACGGACAAACAGACAAAAATTCTAAAAACTATATTTTGGGCTTCGATATCGATTGTAGATCACGCCCCAAGTATTCTTTTAAAAAAATATTCAATGTACAGTTTTGATTTTACTACGATTTTATTACATGTTATTCAGCTTAGTTTAAGGCGCCTTATTTAGCGTTCTGAGACTTGAGAGTCATTGTTTCGTTTATTAATAATTAAACAAAATTGTTTTCCTAGTCAACTGTCTGAAAAATTCAGCATCTAGGTCACAGCTCAGCTCACCTATTCAATCCAAACAAAGAGCGCTCTAATTGTCGAAGTCGGTATGCTGGCATAGATTTCCAACACGACAGTTAAGAGTTAGACGACTGAAATTCAATATCAATACCTTAGAAGTAGATAAGTTTACCTTGGAACTAAATAAACTCAGGTTCGATTTCCGACGGGACAAACATTTGATGTGTGATGTGTGTGATGAGCATAAATAGTTGTATTTCTGGAATTGGGTGTTTATTAAATATGTTTCAGTATTTATATATGTATTTCTATGTATTAGTATCGTTGACTAGCGCTAACAAAAGCAAATAATTTTCTTACTTTGGGGTTAGACAATTAAGTGTAGGATAATAAAAAGCAGATGGATCTCCTGATAGAAAGAGAAACCATTGCCTTTAGACAACAAAGATGTTAATGGTGTGTCGGAACACATTCAACACATACGTAGTAACACGGATAAGATCCGTAATCCGTAATAACAATGCCATATTCATGTCTACCGGAAAATTTATTCTCCAAACCAGAACACAACAATGACAAACATTGACGCTATTGCGGCAGAAATAGGTAAGGCGATGGTACCAAATATCCAGGAGAGACTAGAAACAGTAGATAGCTATAATTTTTTTTTATTATCGATAAGGAAGCCCTTGACCACGAACTCGCTTGATACACGTAAGCTAAAATGCGGCCGAAGATGGAACGCGTTTCCCTAGAAGGTACCTGTTCACTCTTCTCTCTCTCTCTCTTGAAAATTGTTGTACTTGTCGGGGAACACAGATTCAGGAAGCATGTGCCACTCCTTTGCGGTTCGAATGAAGAATGTTGAGTCATACCGCTTTGTCCGTGTACGTAGAACGTCCACCATATGGCGATGCCTTAAATCTTTGCGCCTCGACGATCGATAGAAAGACGGGGATGGCGGAATTAAGTCATGCAATTACACAGCGTACTGTTATAGCCAAAGTCGAATGGGTTAATATGTGTATTAAATATGCTAAGTTTCCATTTGCATTCTACGTAATGTAATCGGAAACTTCTGTTGTTTCCTCAATTCTATTAACGAGTTTTAAATCAGATTGAATTGGACATTCGTCGGGTGCAGGTCTTTCTCTTATAATAAAATTCAAGTAATAAATTCTTTAAAGTGTTAACAAAAGTTTATTTTAAAAAGCCAAACCTGAACCACCCCGTAATAGTGGTGTCAGAAGTGGGATACCAGCGTTGAAAATCCGGTTCCGTATATCGTTCCGCTGGTATTCCATAACGGTTCGCGAAAAATAAAAATCGGGATAAAATAAAAACTCCATGAATAAAATAACTTTATGAACCAATTCGTCTCCGGAGTGTGATCTCGTGTCCTGTAGCCACTTCGTAAAAACTCAAGTGCATAGACTGCGTCTCGACAGTCAGCCTTACTTCGTAAGCCTGCAGACCAGTTCTGTATCCTGCACTCCTGCATCACGACAATCTCGGGCGTGTAAAATACGCACAGCTGCCGTTTCTGCCATCGTTCCTGACATTGTTCTACTACTGCTCCGCTGCCGTTCCTGTTGTTCCTGACATTGGTTGCGTTTGGAAACGCGCCGCAACTGCCTGCTGATGCTCATCGTTGCTGCTATGCCGCTCAAGTTCCTAGTGTTCCTGTCCCTGTGAGTAAATTATCTGTTATTGCTACATTTCAGCTATATTTAATTAGTGTCGTTCTACATACCTATTCCTTGCCAATTTCTTATCCTTAGAGCATACAAATATAGTTATCTATAAATATCAGGCAAATAATATACTTACATACTAACCTAGGAATCAAATAATCTAGTAGTTCTTTAAATTAATTTTAAAATGTCGACCGAAAGCAAAAAGGTAGAAATTTCACTAAGCGAACAATTTCCTATTAATGTATTATGCAATTTTATTAGCCCCTATAAAGGAGATCGTGAAACTCTCACAGCCTTTCTTACTAATTGCCAAAATGCCTTAGATTTAGCATCGCCGTCTCAAAAAACATTATTAAACAAATATATTTTATCACGTCTAGAAGGCAAGGCCCAAATTGCGTGCTCACATAAAATTTTTGAAGATTTTAACCAATTAAAATGTTTCCTTAAACAAAATTTCGGCGAAAGAAAACATTACAATCATTTATTACTAGATCTACAGTCATGTAAGCAACAATTAAATGAATCCGTCTCACAATTTGCCTTGCGTGTTGAAGGTTGTCTTACTGATTTACAGTCCGAAATTTATAATTCTGATTCCTTAAAGAAGGATATATCTGGTCGAATCGCTATGACAGAAGATTTAGCACTATTTTCATTCTCCTTAGGGTTACATTCGCGTTTAAGTAATAATGTAAGATGTAGAAGTCCTAAAAATCTAAATGACGCTATCAATATTGCTCTCGAAGAAGAGAAAATACAAAACTTTTTATATAAATCGAATCTTGCCACATCCAAGTGTAAAACGTGCGGAAAAACAGGACATACGGAATCCGAATGTTTTAATAAAGATAAGCGTTCATATCCGCCACGTGATTTTTCGAAATTCCAAAATCCAAAACCTTTTAATAAAAATTATAATAATCATTCCAATTCCCATGCTTTTTGTAGATATTGCAAAAAAGATGGTCATGACATAAAAGACTGTTATAGAAGGAAATATAATAATGAAAAGCGTAATCATTCTAGTAATTATAACAAGTCCGCAAACGCGCATCATATTACATACGAGCCGCCGTTGCCATCGTCACCAACACCTTATGAAATTCCGTGTGAAAATGTCGGCGACAATGCTTTAAACTAAATGATCGGATTACGAATAAGTGCCGCCGTTTTCCGAGTAACTTAGGCACAGTAAAATTTTCTACAAAATCTGTTTTTACAAAATCCAATATTAAATCTACTTATTCTAATTTTAAATCAAAATATAATAATAATTCATCTCAACACACTTCTTTAGGAAATACTAAATCGTTTAGTCATATTACAAAATCAATGGACCAAGACACGGGTAACCAGCCCCAAAGTAGTGTCCAAAATCAAAAAATATTGGACAGCGACACGGGTAACCAGCCCCAAAGATGTGTCCAAAATCAAAAAATATTGGACAGCGACACGGGTAACCAGCCCCAAAGATGTGTCCAAAATCAAAAATTATTGGACAGCGACACGGGTAACCAGCCCCAAAGATGTGTCCAAAATCAAAAAATAATGGACAGCGACACGGGTAACCAGCCCCAAAGATGTGTCCAAAATCAAAAAATAATGGACAGCGACACGGGTAACCAGCCCCAAAGATGTGTCCAAAATCAAAAATCCATGGACAGCGACACGGGTAACCAGCCCCAAAGATGTGTCCATAATTCTAAATCGTTGGACCGCCACACGGGTAGCCAGCCCCAAATAAGTGTCCAATCTAATATTAATAATAATAAAAATCAAATCGAGTCTAGTACTCCAATATATGAGATAAAGTCATTTTTTACAAAAATATCATTGCCTCACATAGAATTAAAAACTGAATCTTCTACGCGACCATTACGCTTTCTTATAGATACCGGTGCGAGTATAAGTCTTATAAAAAAATCTAGCTTAAGTAATAAATATATCTTGTCCTGTGAAATCGTTAAAATAAAAGGAATAAACAATGTCGAGCAATGCTCCGAGTCTTTAGGTACATCTCAAATTAATTTTTATTTATCAAATAATACTTATAATTATAAATTTCATATCTTTAATGACGATGTAAGTCTAGAATATGACGGTATCATAGGTAGCGACTTTCTTGGTCATTTTAAAGCTAATATTAATTATGATTCTAAAACAATTAATATCTGCGGGCAAACCATGGATATGAACTATGTTCAGCCGACTTATATAGTTCCCGCTCGCTCTGAAGCTGTTATTGAATGTGCGGTGTCTAATTACACACCTGAACGCTATCCTAACAACCAAGGCTTATTATTAGATCATACTTTAAAAGATGGTATTTATTTCGCTAACTGTATTGTCACAATAAAATCTAACAAAAGAATTAATGTTTCAATTTTAAATACTACTGACTCGGCAATCGAAATCAAGGATTATGCCGTAAAACTAAGTCCTTTCAATCAAGAAAATATTTCAAATAATATTCCGTCACAATCCGTAAACTCTTTATCCTATTCTAGCTCAGATAGAATTCAAAAGGTTCTTGATCTCATTCGCTGCTCACATTTAAATCAAGAAGAAAAGGAAACTCTTTTAGAATGCTGCTCACATTATACAGATATTTTTCATATGGAAGGTGAACCTCTAACATTCACAAGCGCGATTGAACATACTATAGATACAGGAGACGCGCCTCCTATTCATGTAAAATCATACCGTTTCCCAGAGTGCCACAAAGAAGAGGTAGATTCACAAATTCGTAAAATGCTGGACCAAAATATCATACGTCCTTCTGTTTCACCTTGGAGTGCTCCAGTATGGGTCGTCCCTAAGAAAATGGACGCTTCAGGTAAAAAGAAGTGGCGAATAGTTATAGATTACCGTAGGTTAAATGATGTCACTGTATCAGAAAGCTATCCACTACCTCTCATCACAGATATTTTAGATCAGTTAGGACATTGTAAATACTTCAGCACCCTCGACCTAGCTAGTGGCTTCCATCAGGCCAAAATGAGTCCAAAGGACGCCCCGAAAACGGGATTTACTATTAATACAAATTCAAGTGTCTCTGGGCACTACGAATTCACTAGGATGCCTTTTGGGCTGAAAAATGCCCCTGCTACATTCCAGAGACTGATGAATACAGTTCTTTCGGGTCTTCAAGGGTTGCATGCGTATACGTATCTCGATGACACAATAATCTATAGTCACGACCTTCCAAGTCATATTTCAAAACTTAAATTAGTCTTTGATCGTTTCCGAAAATTTAACTTAAAACTACAGCCCGATAAATGTGAGTTTCTTAGACGCGAAGTCGGTTATTTAGGCCATATAATCACAGACAAGGGTGTCTGCCCAAATCCAGATAAAATCAAGGCCGTTACTCAATTTCCAACACCTAAAAATCCAAAGGATATAAAATCCTTCTTAGGCTTAGTCGGCTACTACCGACGTTTTATAAATAACTTTTCAAAAATTACAAAGCCTTTAACATCTCTTTTGAAAAAGGACGCAATATTTAAATGGTCTCACGAGCAAGAATTAGCCTTTACAAATCTTAAAGATAAATTAACGTCAGCGCCTTTACTTCAATATCCAGACTTTGATCAACCTTTCTTATTAACTACCGACGCTTCTAATTACGCGGTAGGTGCCGTACTATCGCAAGGAGATACAGGCAAAGATAAACCTATCTCATATGCGTCACGAACTCTAAATAAAGCCGAAGGCAATTACTCTACCATAGAGAAAGAACTTTTAGCTATTTTATTCGGAGTAAAAACATTCCGTCCCTATCTATATGGCCGTAAGTTTAAAATCATAACAGACCACAAGCCATTAGTGTGGCTGTTTAGCGTTAAAGATCCCGGATCTAGACTTATTAGATGGCGCCTTAAACTAGAGGAATATGATTACGAAATTGTGTATAAAAAGGGAAAATTAAACGCAAACGCCGACGCTTTATCTCGCTATCCAGTACTCGCCTTAAATGAAAATACAACTGATGATTCTATATTACCTAATCCTACACTGTCACCCGGAAGTGACATCGATTCTCACAATCTCCCGTCAATATCTGAAACTTATGAACAATTTCTTCAAATTTTAAAACAACCCGGTGTTACTTTTGACACCGAAATTCAAGAGCACAACGAAAGTTTATTAAAAACTAAAATAAAATTAATCGCGTACCCAACATCAGTCGATTTAGACGATTCAATTCCCTATTGTAGCGAAATCATAGACGCATCTACTAGTGAGCCTAATATTCGAAATATTGAGCGTGAACTTCATACGTATTATTCAACTTCTAATGATAACCATGTATTCACACATTTGTTTATTAAATTAAATCATTTTGACGAAATGACTTACAAAGACATATTTAATTCCCTTCGTGAATATCGAGATATGATAAAATACTGGTATTCCGAAGAGAAAGAGATAGCAATATCAGATTTTACAGACCCCTTCTCTAAGCTTTCTTTTACAAAAATATATAACATCATTTCGTTTCTTTTCCATACGACTAACATTAAAATTCACATCTATCATAACTGTATTAAATATCCTACACCTAGCGAAGTCAAGCAAATATTGAAAGATAATCATGACTCACCTATAGCCGGACATCCAGGTATCTCTCGTATGCTAGAAAGAATTAAATCTCAATTTTGGTGGAAAAACATGAGGCAAGACATCGAAGACTATGTTAAAAATTGTCGCTCTTGTCAAATTAACAAGCCCTTACGTCAAACCAATCGGGCTCCGATGATAATCACCTCCACAGCATCGCGACCTAATGAAAAAATTTATTTAGATCTCGTCGGTCCATTACCTGAAACATATGAATATAAATATAAATTTTTACTTACCGTGCAAGACGATCTTACCAAGTATTCACAGGCCTATCCTATGCAATCATGTTCAGCGGAAGACACGGCCAAAACTTTTATAAATTATATTTCGCATATAGGAATACCTAAAATGATAATCTCAGACCAAGGCACGAACTTTTGTTCAGATCTTTTTAAACAATTAGGTAAATTATTTAGTATAAAGCATATTTTTGCCTCACCATACCATCCTCAAACTTGTGGAGCTCTTGAAAGGAGTCACTCCACTCTCAAAGAATATTTAAGATCCTATATAGGCGAAAATCAAAACACTTGGGACCTCTACATCCCAAGCGCCATGATAGCTTATAATTCAAATGTGCATAGTACAACGGGTTACTCCCCTTTAGAACTTTTATTCGGCTTTAAGCCCTATTTACCGTCTAGCATAGACGTCCTTGATAACAACACATATACAGATTATATTCGAGCTCTTAATCACCGTCTTTATTATAGCCGTCAAAAGGCTTTGCAAAACATACAAGCATCTAAAGAAAAGTCAAAAAATTATTATGATAATCGAACAAAGCCTATTACGTATAATGCTGGCGATACGGTGTATGTCCGTTGCCACCACAAGCAAAATAAGGCCTTATCTCCAGTGTGGAAAGGTCCTTATAAAATTACAAAACTCAATGGTAATCATACGGCTACGTTATTAATTAATCGTAAGCACGTTCGTCATCATTTCGACGAAATAAAACCGGCAAATGACGACACGTCATAACTTATAGTGTTCTAGGTCAGTAAGTTACTAGTAGCTATATACCTAGTAAGTATAACATAACAATCATAACATAAGTTCCTCCGTTCTATTTCAGATGCGCGCTCTCGCCGCTAACGATATCAGATTACGTATCACCTATTGTTCGTAGTCCGGGCCTTTATTTCGATAAGCTCTTAGATCTTAAGTTTACTAATAACAATTGGAAAGTTTTAGCCTACTTAGATATAAGTCATGTACAACCTAATCTAGATAAAATAGAATTTTTATTAGAAAAATTAAATGTATTTTGTAACTCTCTTACGTCGTCAAAGATACAGTCGGAATGCATAAATTCGCTTTCAGCGCTGAAAAATCAGCATCTTATTAATGTTAACAAGTTTTCTTCGGTTTCGTATTTGCTTCATAGTGATAATACAAAACAACGTCTTAAAAGAGGCCTTATTGACTTAGGAGGTTCTATCTTGAAAACTATCTTCGGTACATTGGATGCCGAAGATGCTGTCAAATATTCGGAAGCTATACAAAATGTCCAGATAGACGAGAAACAACTCGCTCATCTGATGAAAGATAACATTCACGTTATACAATCAACTATTTCATCGTTTAATAATTCTATGTCTAAGGTTAATTTAAACGAAAAACATCTTTTAGAAAATATGGAAATGATACATAAGATACTTGATTCAGTTTCGAATACTAATGATAAGCTTAGTTTAAAAACTCAAATTAATTCCTTATCTAACTCTTTAGAAGCTATAATATTGACGTCATCATTTGATATCGATGACATAAATAATGCTATTTTATTTGCGAAACTTAATATTTTACACCCGACTGTACTTAGCCCCTATCAGTTATATAATGAATTAGATAAACATAGAAATAGACTCCCTAGCCATTACGATTTGCCTGTACCATTAACGCTACAAAATATACAGGAATTAACAGATATTTCTACGTTAGGTTGCTACTATCATCAAAATAAAATAATATTCGTCCTTCACATTCCTTTAGTCCTACCTCAAACCTATAACCTTTATAACATAATACCATTACCTGTCCCATACGACATATCGAAACCAGACACTTATATTCTAATAGAGCCAACTAGCTCATATGTGGCAGTAACAGGTGATCGCATGTTCTATTCACTATTAAGGGACATTGACAAGTGCAAACTAATAAGTGAAAAGTGTTATGTGTGTGTGCTCGCCGATTTGTTTTCAGTCGTTGCCAATCCTACGTGTGAAACAACGTTATTAAGTGAAGTCGTTACAAAACTCCCTGATTCCTGTGTAGTTAAAATTATCCATGGTTCTATAGATGTATTCCATAAACTTAGTTTTAATCGTTGGATATTCGTTCAGTCAGAGCCAGGAAAATGCCATATTACTTGTGAAGAATCAGATGTAAATTCAGATGTTATATTATTCGGCACTGGCGTCTTGACCTTACCTAAACATTGTAAAGCATTTTATAAAACTTTGCAGTTCACCGCAGTTGACGAAACGTCACTGGGTAATGTAACTAATGTAATTTCAAATTTTAACATTCTATTAGACGATTGTTGTGAACATTCAAAAATTAATAAAACGTTTACTAAGCTTCCACATTCAAACTTAAAAAATATTGGCAATTTTGATTCTTTGTTACATGCCAGCATCCATCTTCGATCTATGGAAGATGAGTTATCGAATATAGAAAACCCATCGCATTTTGACACATACGGCATTCATTATATGTCTTTAAGTCTATTTAGTAGCATTATATTTATAATATATCTTCTGTATAAATGCCGAAAAAATATAACCAATCATAAAAGTCCTTGTTGTATACAAATATTTAATCAGTGTCACAATTCAAAGTCTCGTAGTGATCATCCGACATCTCTTGTCGTATTTAAGGAAAATAGCAGTAGTAAAAATGACTCTACAGTGGATGATAATTTTATAAACACACCGACTCCTTTAAAAAGAAATGTTGTGTTAACAAATCCAGTAAAAGATCACGAAATGTAACGTTATAGCATAAAATGTATCTAATCCTAATATCAAATGATTTAAATTCATGTTGTCAAAGTAAACTTAATATAATAATTTCTACGTTTAACAATACTTTTGTCTATTATAATTTTTGTCTTTTATAATTTCATGTTTATGTAATTTTGTATTTTAAAATACTTATGTTAGTTAAATACGTAATATAATAATAATAGTAATAATTCGTTTCAAGAAATAGTATTACAAAGGTCTTATATCTAGTTGTTTAATCGCCTATTCCGCTATACGTTAGCACGTAAATTAATTTTCAATTGTTTTGAATTATGCGGAAAATAAAAAAGAAATCTTAAAGTTATATGTATGATTTAGATTTAGATGAAAGCTATTTTTACTTTTAAAGATATAATTGAATAGAATTCGATATATTAAATAATTTTTGTAATTTAGCTTCTTTTGTATACTCCAAACGGAAGTCCAATATCTCGTGTTAGTTTTGTTTTAATCTCTCATCACTTTGAGATGTGATGATCGATCTTAACGGGGGGGTTGTTATAGCCAAAGTCGAATGGGTTAATATGTGTATTAAATATGCTAAGTTTCCATTTGCATTCTACGTAATGTAATCGGAAACTTCTGTTGTTTCCTCAATTCTATTAACGAGTTTTAAATCAGATTGAATTGGACATTCGTCGGGTGCAGGTCTTTCTCTTATAATAAAATTCAAGTAATAAATTCTTTAAAGTGTTAACAAAAGTTTATTTTAAAAAGCCAAACCTGAACCACCCCGTAATAGTACTCTCCAAAGTGTATCCGTTAAAAAACCGATATATAGCCATTCTGAGTGGATGAGCGGGGCTCTGGAGGTTTTTGCCTACCAGATCATCGTCGGTTATCAGCGTCTTAGCACGTCTCTCTTTCGCCTTTAGAGTCTCCAGCTGGTATTTGGTGGATCCGTCCCAGAGGTGAGAGCAGTATTCCATGTCCGTATGGACTTGTGCTTGATAAAGGTTGAGCAACTGTCCCGGGCTGAAATACTGTCTCTCCTTCGCCAGAATACCAAGCTTTTTGATGCACCTTGGGCTTTAGATTCGATGTACGAATCAAAGTTAAAAGTAGGTGTTAAGGTGACACCAAGGAGCTCGAGGTGGTCAGTTATCGGCATGGACACACCCTGAAAAGACGGAGATAGGTGGAATGGACTCCATTTAGCGGAAAATACGCCTGGGTCTTAGTTGCATTAAAATTGACCAGATTGGCATCGCTCCAATCTGAGACTGCCTGCAAGGACAGGTATGAGATAGTATGAGATCGACCATCGCCTCTCTGAGAGACCGAATCTGTGCCATACTGGCCCGTGCGCTAAATACGTAACACTCCACAATAGTGCTATCGTCTGCGTTCCCGTAGATACCGGGCTTTAGCAAATTGTTAATAATAAAAAAATAAAAATATAAAAAAGTGAGTTACATTTTTATTTAATAAATCAAATTTCAAATTAAATTAAATTAATAAATCAAATGCATTGTTAATATGTAGCAGGAATACATTTGCGGAGAGAACTGATCCCTGAGAAATTTTGGCATTTATAGCCATTTCGTCGGACGAGCAGCCATCGACGACTACTCTAATCGACCGGCCATTCAGAAAATCTGAGATCCAGGCACAGGGACCAGTAGGTAGACCATACGATGGAAGCTTACCAATAAGGCTGTCATGCCAGACCCTGTCAAAGGCCTTCGAGATATCAAGGGAGACAGCTAGTGCCTCACCATGATTCTCGATGGCCACGCTCAAGATGTAGGTTGCATAGGCTAGAATGTCCTCAGTGGACCGATTTCGGCGAAACCCGTATTGACGGTCACTGTGTATATTGGGCTTCTAGATATGCCATTAGCCTGCTATTCAGTGCACGCTCCATAGTGTTGCAGAGTATCGACGTGACTCGAATTGGCCTATAGGGGCCGTTCATAAAATACGTCACACTAAAATCAGCTTTTTTTGACCCCCTCCCCCCGCCCCCCATTGTCACGCTGTGTCACACTTTTTGTGACCCCCTCTAGAAATATTTCGTCACAAAAACTAAGACCCCCCCCTGCTGAGTATGATAAATTCTAAATGATAGTACACAAATTCTGAAAATTAAAAATATTTATTTAGTTATTATAATAACATTACGCGCAGGGTACGTGAAAACGTTACTGTTTCAAGTATTGGAAAAACAAAGAAACCCGTTGTGACGGATCGCAACGCCGCTAAAGTCGCGCCACAGAGCTAGCACTCATGTCAAAACATAATAAACGGTTAACGTCACGTTGCCGTATACCCCCCGTCCCCTCTTGTCACATCTTGACACACTCAGCCAGACCCCCACCTCTCCTTGTATGCGAACGTATTTTATGAACGGCCCCATAGTTGTAAAGGTCGGCACGACCCCTCCAACTATAGGCCAATTTCTTGTTGCCTGTTTTTTGGACACAGCTTGCACGTTGGCAAGCTTCCATGATATCGGTACTTTTTCAAGCGTCATCGAAAGGTGAAAGAGGCGTGACAACGCACAGAGAGCACACGAGCGAGTTCTGGCACACAGATTTTTAGTACTATGGCTGGAATCCCATCAGGGCCATTTCCTATTTTTACGTCCAGATTCCGCAGCGTTTTAAGAATCTCAGTCTGATGAATGCAAATTTCCGGCATAGTCACTTCACATCCAGGTAGACTGGATGGTTTTGCGTTGATGGGATCTAAACACGACCTTTCTGCGAATAAATTAGCGAATACATGGGGCACACTAAAAGTTTTGCTCTTCTAGCTAGTCTGTCTATATATCGGAACTATTTGAATTTCGAATGTTATATTTTTAAAACGTTGCAACCTTCTTAGTAATAAAAAAACAATTGGCGGGAAATGATTTGTCAATTGTTTTTTATCCCACATCAAAGTTCTACGTACGCAACGAAAATGGAATTAAGTCG
Source organism: Apodemia mormo (assembly GCA_036924255.1). NCBI lineage: Eukaryota > Metazoa > Arthropoda > Insecta > Lepidoptera > Riodinidae > Apodemia > Apodemia mormo. Next base: position 2,087,718 of record JAUPFN010000012.1, on the reverse strand, counting down.
AAAAGATTTTAGAGCGATGATTTTGTTATGATTTTAAAAGTTCTTTTTCTTCGCAAGACTGTACCGCTCGTCTACAAAATGCTTTTAGGAGAGAAGCACCTTATTTCAGCACCGTGAGGCGATGGTTTGCTGAATTTGAGAGAGGTCGAGTTTCTTTACATGACGAATTTCGTGAAGGGCGGCCTTCAACTGCCGTCAACGAAAATAATGTGGCTACTGTTAAGCGGTTAATTGAAGAAAACCCCCGGATTACCTGTGAGGCAATTCGAGGACTATTGGGGATTGGTATGAGCTAAATTCAGAAAATTTTACACGAAGAATGGAAAGTTCGGAAACTTTGTTGTCATTGGATCCCTCGTGAACTGACAGCTGAGCAGAAGCGGTCTCGCGTGAAATGGTGCTCACAGATGCTATTAAATTACGACCACGGTCATTCTAATGCTGTTTATGCCATTGTCACAGGAGACTAAACGTGGATTTATTGTTTTGAACCCGAAAAAAACAACAATGTTGTGAATGGGTGTTTGAAATGAGAACAGGCCAACAAAAGTGAGACAGGCGAGAAACGTTGGTAAAAAATGATCGCGTTTTTTTTTTCTCAGCTACTCAGCTACGAGTCCCATCTGTACAATTCCACTTGAAGATTAAAACAATGTTAATGCCGAGTGGTATTCTACCATTTGTTTACCCAGGGTGTTAGAAAAAGTTCGCGAAAGACGACCCAAAAGCTGCATTGTTCTACACCATGATAACGCTTCTTCATACACGGCCAACATAACAAAGTCATTTTTAGCTTCCGAAAAAGTACATCTCGTTACTCAACCTGCGCATAGCCCGGACCTAGCACCCTGAGATTTCTATATTTTCCACAAAATCAAAGATTTGTTGAGAGGTTTTATTTTTACCAACTCCGAAGAGGCAGTGATAGCGTTCATTCAGCACGTAGAAAACATGCCTTCACATCTGTGGTCCTCCTGTTTTAAAAAATGGTTCGATCGCATGAAAAAATGTTTAAAATATAAAGGAGATTATTTTGAAAAGCAATAAACATAATATTTTGGTAATAACATGTTATTTTTTTAAGTTACGCAAAACTTATAGTGTGACCTACGGTTGTTTGCTTTTTTCTACGGTAGTGTGAGTCAGCATCCTATCCGGTTTCAGAGGTGGAGAAAGTGATGGGCAACTGAATTACAAAACCGACTTTGTCAAGGGCGAAAAAGCTTTACTACCTGAGGGGTATATAGCAAGTTTGTTTCCAATAGGGCTGACGTGGTCAAATCGAGTTTTCAGTAAAGCCTTTTTGCAGGATTTGGCGGCCCAGTGGAAGGCTTTCTTCTTCTCTGATACGTTCTTGGTCTTGCGGTGACGAGCATCTTCTTAAGCTAGATACGCCCCATGATTTAGCGCCACAGCGCGTCTACAATCGGCTTTGAACCAGGGTGGAGCTTTACTGGATGTGGCTACTTCGGAAAAAGGAATAAAGCACTACGTTCCTTGTCGTAGCACATCTGTCACAGCATTCGCGCAGGTCGAGGAGTTTTTAGAAGAAAAGCAGACAGACCGCCAGGGATAACATGCAAAGAAGGAACGAATCTCGTCCAATCTGCTTACTTGTAACGCCACACACGCCGAGAGCCTCTGGGACTGGGATCGAGCAGCGAGTAGTCAGATACAGATTTCACCAGACAATGGTCGAAGCTGCTAAGCGGGGAGAAATCACCACCGAGTAGCGCTCCGGATTCGTAGTTAGCAGAAGGTCCAATCAATTGGCTATATGGCTCTCAACATTAGGAACCCGCGTCGCTTCTTCAACCAGCTAGGTGAGATTTAATGTTATAGCCAGTTTACGCATCTCTCTCCCAGCGAGGTCAGTGCACTGGTATGGGTATAGCCGATCCTGGTGGTGGGCATTGAAATCCCAAAGGTTTTTGTGTTGAGCAGCATCCGCAGCCTCACTTAGATACTGTGTGCATCACCCAGGGGCCACGTGTAGCGATAAAGAATTCCGGGTGTTCTCCTACGGACGAAGGTGATTCAGCCCCCAACTAATTGAAATTGGTTCAGTAGTTAAGGAATCCATAGCGGACAAACACTGTGATACGTATACACACCCTGTTTTTAGCCGAGGGACCTGTTGAAGGAGAGTGATCAGAGTGCTAAGTGTTTTTCTTTTCGCATTCGATCGTGAGCGCGTTTGGAGTTTACTAGGAATTTGTATGTGATTTGTGCAGCGCCACCTAGTGGTAAACGTGAGAAACCAGTTTACCACTAGGTGGCGCTGTAAAAATCACATACAAATTCCTAGTAAACTCGAAACGCCCTCACGATCGAATGCGAAAAGAAAAACTCACACTTAGCACTCAGTATTCGATTCTGTGCTCAAATATTTATAAAAAATTTATAAAATATACGACCCTTTATCCCAAATAATATATTCATCATATGCCTTTAGAAACGTATGACGCACGCTGTGGATCAATGAACCTTATTAAATACTAGTTACTGTGTTACTGTAATACTAGTATTCCAATGGGATAGGATATGGTACGCGCCTTTTCGTCTCGTAAAGACTATGTGCTACGTGCTAGAGAATACATACAAACATAGGAATTATTCAACAATTGAATTTATTGTAAAATTTTGTTTCAGTATAATTAATTAATCAAGTTGGGTCATTCAATCACCCACCATTATCAAGGTAAATATTTGCTGTGTCTTATACTTTTGTTAGTGCCTAATTTGTTTTTTTAATTGTAACACGTATAAAATATTTCTTATTACTTAGTGTCTGGATATTTTTGACTGTCATTCCTAACTAATCCAAGAACAAAGTATGAAGGGAAAATGAATCACAATCGCTTAATACTAAGAGGTAAATAACATTTACATTATTTACCTACTTATTATTACGATGATTCGTGACAACTTGCGTTAGGGTTATCATGAGTTATGAGACTTTCGTCAATATTTCAATTACTGTTTTCTCAGTTACTTATTACTACATTTTCTTGAATACTTTTATTCGATATGCATAAGCGTGAATTTTCACGGGTTCAATTTCATCTCATGGCTAAAAAACAGCCTGTATAAACAGGTTTACTTTTAAAGGCTAAATTTTCAAAGACTGTTCCAAAAAATCGAATATATTTTCGATTTATGTAATAAAAGAAATAATTTAATAAATACAAAATTACATTTTTATCCGACACAAAAAACACAACGCATGGATATAATTTTAATTAAGCAAAATTCAGCTGATTCGGTAGTATCGGTCGGAGCGCAGCTCATGTAATTCCCCCCGCACCTCGCATACACCGTCCGGTTGGCGGCGCCCGCGCACCTTGCGGTCCGCTTAACAGGTCAGCTTAACAATAACCAAAAAGTACAGTTACCGTCGGTACAGTAACGTATTGCACATTCAGTGGTTTATTTTCGCTTTGTAGTTTTTGATAAAATGGTGCATTATTATTAAATTTACGAGTTTTATGATATAGTTATGCTTTATGTTAAGTGGTAACGTGGTTCTAGGATGACGGTGTAAAATGTAGTGTTTGATTATAAATAAGTACAACATACCGTGATCGATAGATAAATTGTGGAGATGAGAAACAATGCTATTGTAATATTGGCAATGCTTAAGACTTAAAACCTCTAAAAAGTTAAAAAAATAGGAATCGGCTACAAAAAAGCTTACGCTTTGTTCTAAAATTTGTATTAGGTAATTTAAATTATTATTATTATGAACAACTAGCTGACCCGGCAAACTTTGTTCCGCCTTAATGGCAATAAATAAGCAGATTTATTTTTTAATTGGAAAAAATACAAAAAAAAGTATCCTATGTCCTTCTCCTGGCTCTAAACTACCTCCCTGCCAATTTTCAGCTAAATCGGTTCAGCCGTTCTTGAGTTATAAGTGGAGTAACTAACACGACTTTCTTTTATATATATATATAAAATAAGATAAGATATTGACGTCTGATGATAAAGAGGCAGATATTTACAGCTGGTGTACTTTACAATGTCCAATCTATTTTCTTACTCATTCCAATTTACATTTAAAACACTTTTTAATGAATTCACCAAGTGGAGCTAGATAAATTTTCATCAGTAAATTGAATAGTCTAACTTAATTAATTTTAAAGTTTTTCTACTAAATTGCTAAATGTTTCTGAAAATAGTACGTATTTTTTTTGGTTTAATTGATTTACGTATTTCTTAAAAGTAATTATTTTTTAAAAGTAAGTAACTGTACGCCGATTCTTTGCGAGGAAGGCAGGGTAAGCCGAAAGTCTATAGGCTTTTTGGTTCACAACGATTCACCGATTTGTTAATTGGCCAGATGAGTAGCGACAGGGCATTCTACTGACCTTTCTTTATATCATAAGATAGCAAAAAGCAGATTAGTCCCCTGATCGAAAGAGTGAACCATTGTCTTTAGGCACCAAATATGTTAATGATACGTTGCTATCTTGTAGGGAGGTCTAATGTCACATGCATAAGTTCACCGGCTAGCTTACCTTCCAAACCGGAACACAACAGCGACAAGCACTGACGCTATTGCGGCAGGAATAGGTAAGGCGGTGGTACCAGACCCGGACGAGAGAATGCAGAACTCTTACACCTAGTCTAGTCTAGTCTGATGACGATTATCGGCTTTACCGCTTACATTTAGCGATGACCAGGCCTCAAGGCTTTGGAAGCTCTTCCAAAGCATGTGGGTGTCATCACCACCAGACTTCGAGCAGCTACTGATATTTATGAAACTTCAGTATTGAATAATAGTGTTGTATGAAGTGTTGTTTGTTGAAATCTTTTCACTGTATCTTTTCAATGTAACTTGCATGAATAGTTTTAGTAACAATATAGCCCCGCTACTAGTATAGTAACGCACCATTAACATCTTTGGCGTTTCTCTTATATTTAAAAAAAATATTAAAAAAAGGGAAAACTATGTCGAGTGTTAGTATGTTTTATTGATTTTATAAACGTATAAGATGTTTTAAAATATTATCTATATACATATAATAAAATCGTAGGAAAGTCAAAACTGTACATTGAATATTTTTTTAAAGAATACTTGGGGCGTGATCTAAAATCGACATTGAAGCCAAAAATATAGTTTTTAGAATTTTCGTCTGTTTGTCTGTTTGCCTGTATGTCTGTATGTATGTCCGGGGTGAACTCAAAAAGTACTGCATGAATTTACTTCAAATTTTGCAAGAATATTACTAATAGGTCGGGTCAACATATAGGCTACATATTATCACACTAACACTTAACGGGGAGGAGCTGTGCGGAGTAAACGAAGTCCACGCGGACGAAGTCGCTGGCAACAGCTAGGTTGTAACATATTTGGTAGGTCATGTATGGTAATTATAATATATATATTCACGGGACAAATTACACTTACTGAACTAACCCCAAAATAAGCAAATATTTGCTTGTGTTATGAGACATGAGTGTTAGTCAACGATACTAATACATAGAAATACATATATAAATACCAGAATATATATAATAAACACCCGAACCCGAAAATAAAAACATTTATGCTAATTACACAAATGCTTGTCCCCGTCGGGGATCGAACCCGAACCCCGTTGATTGCGTAGTCATGGTCGCTAACCACTCGACCAACGGGGCGGTCAATTTAAATTATTATTCAAATTATCTATAGTAACTTATATTCTTATATTTTTTTATATTAGGTATATCGATGGCTCTCTTCATAGAAAATGTCTAAAGACACCACAGATGTTAATGACGTGTGCTATTCGCTCGATGGGATGGTCATGCCATATGCATAAATTGCCAGCTACTTTGCTCTCCGACAAACTCTCTATTGTGGCAGGAATGGGTAAGTCGGTGAGACCAAGACCAAAGCGAGACGTTACATAACTATGGCACCTAGTAATCACGATGGTAATGACAACACCCAATCGCTCATCTTTTACGGATTGCCTGGCAGAATGGCAGATGACCTATTCTTCAAAGTGGCGGGAAGGCGCGTGTAAGACGCACGAAATAAAGAAAACAACGGAATTGGCAAGTACAAACATTTGTATCAGGACCGCGATCGCCACACTCACACTTAAAATAAGCATTATTGCATATAAACTACTAATGCAAACATTGTTTCATTGGTCGTTTTCGTTTTAAACAACAATAATCCGAAACACACAAACAGAACATTTAAAAATATACCAAACTGCGTTACAATAAATTTTATTTTGCTACAAAAAAAAAGAGTATTTACGTCCTTTTGTAGTCTATTCAAAATAGACTCATCTATTTGTACAATAGTGAAATTTAAGATCGTAATAGTTTCGCTATTCTACAATAGATGGCAGCATAGATTTTTCCGTAGTTTTCAGTTGATCATATTTGAGTAGAGAACTTTTTAGAACGATATACGTAATGACTGTCATTACGTATATCTTTCTAGAAAAATTAGGTCAACCTAAAATGAACTTTATATGTAAGGTGTACCGCTGATTTTAGCTTGACTTTCTATTATATCATTAGAGATTATATTAAATCAGGAATTTAATTAAAATAAAATGAAAATTGTACTTTCGAATGATATGAAATATCTCCATTTTTAATCATCTGTATTCTACTATCATTTCTGCATTCAAGGATGGCACAATACGGCATAATTCAGTGTATAATAGATTTTCGCACGACGACTATCTCCTAATGATATGGTAAGTATCACTAAGGCAATTTAAAGGAAAAGCGCATAATAGTGACGCACGCGGCACGCCCACTCTTCACTTCCCCTTGTTTTCTTTATTTCGTGGTAAGACGCCACATCTGGACAGGCTCTTAGAATGCCGTGCCAAATAAAATGCCAAGGTTTAAAAACTACTTCTGAACTGATTTTACTTCATCGGTGAGTACTATAACTCTGTATTTCTGGGTGTTGGTACAAACTACATTGATAACATAAGAAATTGCCTTGAAACACGTATGTACTTTAATCTGTGATAAATACCATTGCGTATTCGTAATCGGTAGGAATTATAAAGGACTTGCTGTGCCCGCGACTTCCTTCGCGTGGAAAAATTTCTAAAATAAATACTCGCATAGTTCCCGTTCCCGTGGGATTTCCGGGATAAGAACTATCCTATGTCCTTTCTGGGGTCTCAAACCATATTTGTACCAAATTTTATCCAAATCGGTTCAGCGGTTTAGCCGTGAAAACGTAACAGACAGACAGACAAACAGACAGATAGACAGACAGACAGACAGAGTTACTTTCGCATTTATAATATTAGTATGGAAGTATGGATTTCTAATATAGTTCAAAAGCACAATAAGTCTCGCTTGGTGCCAAATTACTTTTGGCGATGAAGCGTCAATTATTGACAGCTGGATTTCTGAATTATTCAAGCGGCGTTACATAATTTAAGTCAAACAAAGATGATTGTTCTGAAGTTGACGTCGATTTTCAGTGCCAAAATATTTTTACTGCTTATTAAACTTCATTATTTTATCTACTACTTCATCAATCACTTTTCTACTCAATTTAATTTTATCCCTGATCTTATTATGCCTTTCTGAGGTGGAGATAAATAATTTACTAACTTTTTATATTATCGCCTCTGTGGTCTGTTGTTGCAGTGTCGGTTTTGATCACATGAGGTTCCGGATTCAATTCCCGGATCGGACACTTCAAAAATGTGTTATTTTTCTTCAGTTTTATGAAAAAACGACGTTGCCCGGGATTGAAAATTTAGAAACTCTGCTGTCGCAGAGTCCCGACTGTTAATCGTTCTGTGATGAATTAAAATTCATGAATTGTTTTATATGTATGTACGTACCTACATCGATTATAGAACTATTTCAATGGTGAAGTTATTCATTATTACTTAACATGATTCTAAACTACTGGGCTTGTTTCTTTCTTTTTAGCTTTCATTTCAGGCAATGAACCTTTTCTAAAGATTAAATGCAGTCGGGTTTTTTGTTTTCAATATTTTTTTTATTTTACACTTTTTAGTTAGGATTTATGAACTTCAATATTAAAATTATAAGATGGTAAATTACGCAATCTTGACATTTCATTCAGAGAGTAAATATCGTGGGGATTATTAAATAATTTATGGTGGTCTAAACTATTTATTATTAGCCCCACTAGAGACCTAACCCGGCTCAAAGTAACGCATGCTTTGAGCCGGGTTAGGTTCGATTGTGACTTTCACTCCAGGAACATTGTTTTTAATTGCTTTCATTTCGTCAAATTCTACGTAGGTAAACAGCCTATGGCAATTCTCCGTCTTGCAATTGGTCCCTTCGAAGAACTGGTCCATTGTATAATATTATATGCAATTAACCTCTTTTATTTATATTTTGCATTAATTTCCCCGTTGTAAAGGCAGAATAATGAAACACTAATTAAAGTATACGTATAAAGTAGGTACTTGTTATAAGTAGGAAAATGGTTTTAAACAAATTTAAATCGTTATACATAATATGTACCTATATCCTAAACTATTAAATACCTACCTCTGTTGTACCTACCTATTTAAAATTATGAATGAAACCGGTATCTTAAAAATAGAGCATCTTCTTATGATTTCGAAACTCGAGATCTGATAATACCCTATTTTAGAAAATGGGGTGAAATCAAGGACGTTCCGAATTTTGAAAATTTTCATTTACCTAGTGGGAAGTTAAAAAAAGGTAAAAAAAAGGTAAAGTAAAAGTATTAACACACTATTAAATAGGTAGGTAACTAATAAAACCAACTAACTAACGCCCTGACCGCCCCGTTTTTGCTTAAGTAGCAACCCTAACTACCAATCAACAGGGCTTAGAGACAGATTATAATAATATAATGGCTACAAGCGTAATTTGGGTTTGATTATAAGCAGGGACAAGTATTTGTTTGAAAAGCACGTTTGTTTGTATTTTTGGTTTGAATGCTCATGAAATAACCAAGCGAAGCTTTGTGACGATAGACTCAAGTGCGGTCGCAGCATTAGAGATGCCACGAATATACGTCGCCAAATATTCTCGTGATTTTGGTGAATATTTGGCGACGTATTTGTTCTCCCCGTGTTGGTCCCGGGCTCCTTTGAAGAATAGGCAAACTGCCGTTCTGCCAGGCAGATCGTAAAAGGTGACCGATTGGCTATACGAGCCACTACCATCGTGGATACTAGGTGGTAGAGTTATGCATTGTCTCGCCTGGGTCTGGCCTCTGGTACCACCGCCTTACCTATTCCTGTCGCAATAGCGTCAGTGCTTGTCACTCTCGTGTTCCGGTTTGGAGGATGAGGTAGCCGGTAAACTTATGCATGTGGCATTAGACCTCGCCACAAGATAGCAACGCACCATTAACGCCTTTGATGTCTATAGGCGATGGTTGAATCTTTCCATTAGAAGACCCATCTGCTTGTTTGCTATCTTATGATCTAAAAAAAAAACATTAGCGAGTTCGGAGTTGATCGTATCACAACGTACAAGTATTATTTGTTTATGACGATTGAGTGCTGTAAGCAGATGCTTCTCCTGATAGAAAGATGGAAAGATAAAACATCGCCTATAGACACCAAAGATGTTAATGGTGTGTTGTTATCCGTGTGACAGGATGGCAATGCTACATGCATAGGTGTACCGGCTACCTTACCCTCTTAACCGGAACATGACAATGATAACCATTGACGCTATTGTGGCAGGAATAGGTAAGGCAGTGGTACTAAATATCCGGGCAAGACGTTGTAGAAATCTAACACATAGTAGTCACGATGGTAGTGACGGAAATAGCATCATAAACAATCAATCGCCTCTTACGACCTGCCTGGTAGAACGACAATTGGCCTATTCTTCAAAGAAGCCCGGACCTGCACGGAGTAAGAACTACTGAACCGATTTTGATAAAACTTAGACAGTTCCCTAAGTTGTTATATAACTTATTTTAAATCAAAAATAATTATCTTGATATGTCTCTTATTTCCAGAAAAACTCCTGGACAAACATACAAATATACTTACACTTACGCAATTTTAGTACACGTGCTTGGACGCCTAAATATATCATCATACCTACTCAAATGTTATCCAATTCCAACAATATTACATACATATATGTCAAACTGACAAACCTCCATTTTTTCGTCGGTTGAAAATATTGTCTAACTGATGATAAATACTGATTAATGAAATGAATACCGAATAACAAATACTGAAGTAGGTAGGTATATAGGTGTGTATAAAGTACGTGAATACAAATAGGAAAATTAACTTTAAATCGTTATATATCTTAAACTATTATTTAGAAAGAAAAATGATAAATAAAACCCAAAATTATTTTTAAATACCTATTCAACGATACCCCACATGATATGGTTCATCAATATATTTTTTTAAATTTTGACAATATGGCGCCTGGTGGTTGCCATGGTAGGGTTTAATAAATGACATGTCTTTAGTGACACTCGCAAGGTTAAGACGAATCGATCGACATGTGAATCATCAAAATCAGCCCACGCGTTTGGCCTCTAGAATGCCACATAGGAACAAACATACATACATACATACATATATAGACTGATAAACACAATACCCTCCTGCAGTCGGGTAAAAATTGAAAAGAAAACAATGTTTAGACCATCGCGTCGAGTAAAGAAACATTTTTTCTGTTATCTGTAATTGCCATATGCAGTTTAAAGAACGTCTGTTGAGAGAACCACTTCAAACCAATGTATTTCTTAGATGCAATCAGAATACCCGTAGATAATGGCTAATTCCTTTTTATGTAATTGTAGCCATTATCTTAATATCGGATTGTTCTTTTTTGGCCTAAAATCTACCATTTGGATTTGGATGTGCTCGTAAAAATAACTTTTATCTCTGTGTCATACTTAAGGTTTTACTGATAGGTTTATGCGCTTCTGTTAAACAATTGCAGTGAAGATTTTTTATTATTTTATTAACAAACGACAATTTTGCTAGTGGTAGATATTACCATTGGTTACAGTCACCAAAGATATTGATGAATACGATGCTATCTGTGTAGCAGAGAAGGAATGTCATATGCATATTTTTACCGATTTCCTAACCCTTGGAGGGGTTATAGACCACTACCATTTCATTCACATGTAAACAATTCATTTTTGTCAATGTCAAATCCCATACTTTTTTACTTACCAATCAGTCAATAGTAAAAAAAGGACATTGAAAAAGAAAACTAAACTAAAAAAAAACAAAGCAAATATCATATCTAGCGTGTACGTAATATTTCGATAAATTACATTTTCTGATCATAATCAAATTTAAGCCAAAAAAACCAATAAAATCAGGTGCAAATAAAATTTTCGGAACCCGTGTTAAAAAGAAAAATGAATTGAAAAAAACCTTTATAACTTTTAACGTATTCAAAGCGGTGTCCAATCAAGTTAGGACAGTGTTCGGGGAGGTGACCGCTGAAACGTTGTTAGATGAGCCCGACGAACCAACTTTGTTGACTCTCTGACATTTGTTAGCGATTTTATTGACATTTTGTTTGATTTGATTAATTATCTGTGAACCTTGTGAAACTTTAGAACATAACACGGTGATTCCATACATATAATATTATATTGAGCAGAAAATCGTTAATCTATCATGTCAAACTATTTTTATAGAATTATTTAGTTTATTATGAAGAAGTGGATCACCTGATATTAAGTATTTAACCCTGATTGGACTGAAACTGGAAAAACCTAACGACGTAAATCGACGTAATCGATCATATAGCAAAGAAGAATTTCACCGCTTCGAGCCTGTTGTAGCTCAGTGGAAGAGCGTCCCGGATTTAATGAGATGGTCGCAGGTTCAAATCCCGCGTGTCGATATTTTTCTTTGTTGTTTTTAAGGTTATTTATCCCTGGTTTATGGAGCCTACATAAAGTAGCGGTCAAACAATCTATTGAGAAATTGGAATCTGAAACGCTTTTAATTTGAATTCGGAAGAAATGTGGGGGGACTTCATAGACAAATATACTGGTAAAATCTTATACACATTGAAGGACACGATGATTGATGGTCATAACTAATAAAAATGTCATAAAAGAAAATATTGATTAACTACACAGCAAACCTTAACGATATTAACGTGGTAAAATTAAAAATGTATGGTCACCGCGCAGGCCATAGGCACTCGCTTTGGCTGGCACGTGCTGCTGTGGCAAATCGCTGTTTGTAAACAATGAACTTCAACATTTTATGCTATGTGCGGGGACACCCGTGCGTAAATATTAGGTACTACGTACCAAACATTTTTATTGGATAGTTATGTCAAAATTTATGTACTTATTTTTTACATATTCGGTATCGAATCGGGAACTTAACACACTCAATAGCCACCGCTATTAGCCACCGCAATAGCTTCAATGCTAGCGTCAAAATCACTGTCGTATTCCGGTTTGGAGGGTAAGGTAAGCAGGCAAACTTAGGCATGTAGCATTAGATCTTGCCAAAAATAGCGATTATCACCTTTGGTGTCTATAGGCGATGGTTGACTCTTTCCATCAGGAGACTCATCTGCTTGTTCACATAGACTACATTTATCCCGGAAAAATGAGTTGTTCCCGCGGTATTCACCAAAAGCTTTTATAACGCAGCAGACTGCACGTTGCAGCTAGTTATTTATATCCGCATTGCCTGACAAAAGACTGTATACACTGAAGGAGGGTGTTCAGCACTTGACTCTGATACTACTATATAAAAAGAGGTACTTACATTTGACTTAATTTATCTATAAAAATGTTTAATACGGACAAAAACGCACAGCTTATAGATGTTTATTGTTTACAAACAGCGATTTGCTGAAACTTGCGACTAGACTCATTAACACATCGTGCGGTGACAATACTTTTTGAATATTACACTAATTCCGTTGAGGTTTACTATGTGGTTACATAATATTCTCTTTTTATTACTTACCCATGACCATTAGCTATCCTGTCTTTGACGACGATAATTAAAAAATATTTAATTAAGGAAACTTAAATTTCCCAGCCTCCTTTGAAGAATAGGCCAGCTGCCGTTCTGCCAGGCAGGTCGTAAAAGGCGACCGATTGGCTATCGAGTCACTACCATCGTGGCTACTAGGTAGTAGAGTTCTGCATTGTCTCGCCCGGGTCTGGTACCACTGCCTTACCTATTCCTGCCGCAATAGCGTCAGTGCTTCTCGCTATCGTGTTCCGGTTTGGAAGGCAAGGTAGCCGGTAAACTTATGCATGTGGCATTAGACCTCGCCACAAGATAGCAACGCACGATTAACATTTTGTTGTCTATAGGCGATGATTGACTCTTTCCATCAGGAGACCCATCTGCTTGTTTGCTACCTTATGATATATTAAAAAAAATATAGATATGAAATAACAAAGGAAAAACTGTGTAATTTCGTCACGAATAATGGTGAATTTAAGCACAGCTGTCTGCAAAACAATTGACAAAATGTCAAAATTTAAATCTAAAAAATATTGACTTATTATCGATATCTGTAATATTCTTCAATTCAAATAGGATTGAATAAAACAACGGTTTAAAATAGAACACGAATACATTGTAAATCAAATACATTTGAACAATACGTACCGGTGCGTAAAATGATTCAATTTCTACTATTCGTTCTACATCCTATAATACTTCAAATAGACATCATCCTTTAAGCTTTTTTCATGTTTATATTTGAGGTACACACCACAATTATAGAAATCTATAATAATAATTTAATTAAAATCATTTGACGTTTTATGTACATTGACAGCGCGTTACGGTAATGGCGAATCGGCTGCAAGCTGTTTAAGATGACGTTATTTTCCTAAATGATTTGAAATGTAAAAGCTTTGTAGCTTTGTCTATTATGAAAATTCAAACTTGCTAGACAGAGATAAAGCCCTTTTTATATGTTCATCGTTGAAATGCACGCTATTTTATAATTTTGATTGCTTATGGAAATTAATGCCAAGTCCTTATCTTCTCTTGTCAAAGAAATAATGTACAAAAAATATTGTGTTATATTCTGTCATCTTTCGAATATAGAACGCCAAATTTGAATTTAATATAACTGATAGAATTTGAGGGGATCTAAATACGTTATATGTTTTTTAGGATCTAGAACTTTCTCTGTTTTGAATTATGGAAATTAATGCCAAGTCCTTATCTTCTCTTGTCAAAGAAAAAATGTACAAAAAATATTGTGTTATATTCTGTCATCTTTCGAATATAGAACACCAAATTTGAATTTAATATAACTGATAGAATTTGAGGGGATCTAAATACGTTATATGTTTTTTAGGATCTAGAACTTTCTCTGTTTTGAATTATGGAAATTAATGCCAAGTCCTTATCTTCTCTTGTCAAAGAAAAAATGCACAAAAAATATTGTGTTATATTCTGTCATCTTTCGAATATAGAACACCAAATTTGAATTTAATATAACTGATAGAATTTGAGGGGATCTAAATACGTTATATGTTTTTTAGGATCTAGAACTTTCTCTGTTTTGAATTATGGAAATTAATGCCAAGTCCTTATCTTCTCTTGTCAAAGAAAAAATGTACAAAAAATATTGTGTTATATTCTGTCATCTTTCGAATATAGAACACCAAATTTGAATTTGATATAACTGATAGAATTTGAGGGGATCTAAATACGTTATATGTTTTTTAGGATCTAGAACCTTCTCTGTTTTGAATTTTCATGTATACAATATTATACCAGTCAACATTTAAGTGATTTAATTTGAAGAAGCGGGTACTAAAATATTTAAATAAAAAAATGTTCAGTTTTAAATGAAATATATGCTGCATGGTAAGTCGTGAGGCAGTGAATCTCTAATTGCGCCCTATTGAAAAGCACACAGCGGCAGAGACATCACTCCGCAAAGGTTTGCAGATGTCTTCATTAAAATCCTTACTTCGGTGGAAATTAATTTTTCTAGTTGCGTGTATTATTGAATACCGATTTAAGTTAGACTGTACAGCTCAAATCATGAAGTCCTAGGTTTGATTAAGGTTCAAGAATAAAAAAATGATTTTCTTTCTCGTGTTGGTCCGGGCTCCTTTGAATAATAGACTGCCGTTCCGCCAGGCTGATCGTAAAAGACGATCGATTAGATATTAGTGTCACTATCATTGTGACTACTAGGTGGTATAGTTCAAAAACGTCTCGCCCGTGTATTTGGTACTACTGCCTTACCTATTCCTGCCGCAATAGCGTCAGTGCTTGTCACTGTTGTGTTCCGGTTTGGATGGAAAGGTAGCCGGTTAACTTATGCATATGGAATTAGACCTCACAAGAACATTGCAACGCACCACTAACATCATTGATGTCTATAGGCGATGGTTGAATATTTCCATCAGAAGATTCTTCTGCTTGTTTGCTATTTCATGATATAAAAAAATATTAGAAAAGAAGTAATATATTAGAACATACGCTATGTTAGCGTATCTTCCATCCTCTCCATTCCGAATTTCGTCAAAATCGGTTCAGCAGCTTGGCATGATATCATAATAGATAGACAGACTTTCGCATATATTATATTACTACACTCTGTGTCCCGCTACATTCTAAAAGTTTATAGCGATTCCCACATTTTTCCGACATAAAAAGTATACAGTATGTTATTCCAGATCACCATCTATACGTGTGCCAAATTTCATCTAAATCGGTTCAGCCATTTTTACGTGAAAGAGTAACAAACAACCATCTATCCATCCATCCATCCTTATAAAGTTTCGCATTTATAATATTAGAAGGATAGGGTGAGTATGGATATATGAATGATTTTTATGAAGTAGAAGGTAATATATAATGCTTAATTTATTTTTATTATATTATTACAAAGCATAAATAAATAACAAATTACACGTAATATCTTAAAATAAATTAAATGAAATCTTCCGGTATGGATAAATATTACCAATTAGATTTTCTAACTGAAGCACTGATTTTAATGAAGACATTTGCAAACGTCTAGAGTCTAGATTAAGTCTTTAGTTTCGTACTCTGTTTACTGAGGAGCAATAGTTAGTATTTTTGAAAGGGAAACTCCTAACTAGTTATAAAACTAAGTTGACGTCACTTTAAGAAGCTTAAATTTCATTTTTTTTCAATTTCAAGTTTAGAAAAACACATTCAACTTAATAAATTACATATTTTATTAGTTTTGTAGTCGTTAATACATATAAAATCCTTCATTTAAATGTGATTATTTTCATTTCAAGAAGTTTTCGATAGATTTAGTATCATTTTATGTTGTTATTTATTGCATTCAACATATTTACTTATTTACACATCAAGTATCAAACACAAAACACGAGCATAGAATCGTTCGACTGTCAGAAATGGAATGAATCTCACTTCCGCCAAATCATTACTTCGGGGCGGCGATATTTCAATCACACCACCGACAAACAGTTGACAACTCGCGCGATTTAAACTAAATAAAATTTTAACGGCCTTACCGTTAAAATTCAAACATCCGTTATTATTAAAATATTAGTTAATACATTTACTTAATAAATCATACGCATTTACCTACAGTTGTTTAAAATATCCTAATATATTATGTGTGTAACTATTCACGCTTGAACGACTAGACGAATTTGTGTATAGTTTCATAATTGTAAAGACAAGTAAAGAAAGTTTCAATTCGGTAGAAAGTTAAGACTTTCTTATTATTCTAGTTTTTATCGTGTTGTGTTGAAATCATGAGATTCTTGGTTCGATTTGTATAATTTTGTTCATTTTTATGTTATGGTTAAGAAAATAAGATAACTCTTTTGATGAAAAAAGATAACCATCACCTATAGACACCAAAGATGTTGCGTTGCTATCCGTGTGGCGGGGTTCGAATGCCACATGCGTAAGTTAACCGGCTACTTTTCTCTCCAAAACGGAACACGACAGTGACAAGCATTGTCGCCATTGCGGCACGAAATAAGGCCTTAGGCAAGAATCTTTTTTGACTATTTTACACACACATACATTCAAATGTACGATTATGTCAGTATGTTTGAATGCATGCAATGCAAATTCCATTAAAATCGGTTTATCCATTCGGGAGTCGAGAGTTTTTTGACATAACTAAGATTTTTGAACAAATCGATTTTTCATTTTTTAAAATATTTTAGTAAGACTACGTCAAATGCCTAAATGTGTATTTGTAAAAATCAAATATCGTTGTATATTGGCCAGTTTCGAATAAACTGGCTGATTTAAAAAGCGTTCCGTGCGATGATTGGTACTATTTAATGTAACTTCTAAAATAATAGCGATCACGTTTTGATTTCTTGGTGCATTATTAATGAAATTGACGCTCTAATTTAAAATTAAAATATTTAAAAAAATATGTCGAAGTGTCTCAAAATTTTATGTGAAAACTTTACTTCCATTTATTCCATTAATTATTTAATTTCATTTTGACCAAAAATTTTTAAATAACATTCTTCTCACTATATTTGAAGAAACTTCTCTTATATTTTATTATAACTTCTCTAATTATAACAATATTAAAAATGTCTACCACACATATGGTCCATTCTTCAGAAGACCATAACTTGACAATTAAGTATCACATGAAAAAAAAATGTGTGTGCATATTACGTCTAACATTATTATGTCTACCAGAACTATAACTGACCGGAACAAAAACAAATTTCACAGCCTCACTTTTTTTCCTTGCCTGCTTGACGTGAAATATATTATGGTACTTGTGGTACCATAATATATTTTAGTAGTATAAATATATTATGGTACGTACCCCTAGTATAAATATATTATGGTACTTGTTTTACTAACCCATGTATATTGTTTAATCACTTGTAGTAGTCGGAATGGAAAATAATTTATCCTATAATAACTTGTAATTTTGTTTCAGATTAAATTTTATCACAATTAGTCAAACCGAGGCGAAGTTAAATTAGCTTCATGATTAAATTAATCCATTGTACATGAGATGAAAACACAATCATCTCCGGCAACCGGTGGGTTGGAAGGAATTTGTTTTATAAGCTTTACTTTACGCAATTATAAAGGTGGCCTTTAAGCGTGAGTAAAATGTTACCATAACTTCGAGCTGAAAGAAAAGGCTTTAGGTTAGATCTATTGTACAGTTGCAACTTTGATTACCTAGACATAATAGATGATTTGATTACCTAGACATAATAATTTGATTACCTAGACATCATCTCGATGATGGTCCGGGCCTGCGTTAAAGAATATACTATCGCTATTTAGCCAGGCAGTTCGTAAAAGGCGGTAGATTTGTTATTTCTGTCGCAATAGTCTATTTTAAAATGAATCTATAATTTCTTTCATTTTGTGAATTTATTTATTTACTAGCTGACCCGCTCAGCTTCGCCCGCGAGTATATTAATAAGTCGTCCAAATAGCTTTTAATAAAAATTTCATCCCCTATTTCAGACCTCCAGGGATTGATTTTTGAAAAAAAAATTTGCCTATGTTAGACCCCGGATTTTCAGCTATATCCATGCCAAATTTCATGAAAATCGATCCAGTCGTTTAGCCGTAAAAGCGTAACAGATAGACAGACAGACAGACTTTTGCATTTATAATATTACTAGCTGTGCTCGCGACTTCGTTCGCGTGGAAAAAATTCTAAAATAAAAACCGGCATAGTTCCCGTTCCCGTGGGATTTTCGGGATAACAACTATCCTATGTCCTTTCTTGGGTCTCAAACTATATTTGTACCAAATTTTATCCAAATTGGTTCAGTGGTTTGGCCGTGAAAGCGTAACAGACAGACAGACAGACAGAGTTACTTTCGCATTTATAATATTAGTAAGTAACTAATAAGTAATAGTAAGTATGGAAGTATGGATAGTATGGATTTATTACACAGTACATAGAAAAATAATTCTGGAACTCTAACCTCTACACTTGTCTCTAATTATCTCACTACTACCAAAATAAAATACCAGTGTGTACGGTATTCGCCCGAATAGTATGTAGATTGTAGATATTCGGTATTCGGCCTTTCCGGCTGCTTTTATTATATTCGGCTGAACGGGGCTCTAAATCTATATGCTGAACAATAACAAATTTATATCAAAAACATTTTTTTCAAAAATTGACCAAATTTACTCAATTTACGATATTTGACGAAGTTTTCTAGAAAGAAAAGCTGATTTTTTTAAAATTAATCTGTACATTAGCCTGAAAGATTGTATTGATTGATTGTATATATTAACTAAGCTTGCTGTAAACAACAAAATATTAATATTTGAAAAGCTGTAACTTTTGAAAACTTGATTCGATTGGAATTTTTAAAACTGCATTTGACGTAGTTTTTTGTGCTAAAATATTGTAGAAAGTTGAAAGTGATTACTTAAAAATCTCGGAAATATGACAAAAATGTACTTTTTTTTGTCAAAGATAACTCCCGAACGGATAAACCGATTTTGATATATTTTATACATCAAGTATAATAGTATCGGTCAAGCCGTTCAAAAGTCATGTCTACACATACACATACATACATACGTACAGATATACTGACGTCATCGTGAAAATAGAAAAGATTTGCCCCGTTTTTCGGAAAACTCGATATCCAAAAAACGGGACAAAGTCAGTAACTTTCTAATCTACATACGTAGCGGGAAGTTAAAAAAACATTTTCTACAAGGATATCTTAATTCTTTTAAGCTACTGCAAACCTCTAAAATATAGTCTTACGCTTATACTGGTATTTTTAAGACGCGTTTAATAACAAGGTAGGAGCTCAATTACTCTATAGCAATGAAAAATAAATAAAAAGGAAATGATGTAGCAGGAAAAGCTAATAGATAATTATCCGCCTCGATACTCAAGTAAAAGCGTAATAAACAAACGAGTTAATTTTGTACGTTTCTATCTCTAGGAAACAGTGCTTTTATCTGGGTAAAAGGTATGCTATATTCTTTTATGTATCCCTAACATCTAGTGTGTAACATTTTGTATAGTTGGTTAAGCAGATTAATAAATACCTAATATTTAAACAATCGTGTGGCGTCGTGGGACACCAGACAGGAATCAAGTTCCTTATTATAAAAATATTAATTTTTATAATAAGGAACTTCTATTCGAAGTAAAAAGAATATAATTATTCGGGTATACATTTTTTATTATGATTTTTTATAGATAGGTAAAAATCAAAATAAGAATAGCAAACTGCAATATAATACAGGCACCACGTAGACTAGACACTGTATAGTCATTGCTTAATTAGTAAATAAATGATACTTGTGTCTGTTTCTTAGTATATTCACTTGCCACTACAAAGCTTACACATCGTGATCATAGATGGCTCAGTTCAGTTTTAATTCGCGGTATTATGTAACGCCCATTATCACATCATACATAGACTGTACAGTAAAATCTTATTTTATTTTACGTTACGAACGTTTTAGAACTTTGTTCCAATAATTTTAATTCAGACAGTATGTTCTAAAATTGTGTAACAGTAACAGATTTTTAACTAAATAGCTAAGTTAATGTAAATGTAAATAAAAAAACAACTTCACGCCCGTATCCCGGAAGTGGTAGGCAGAGGTACAACCAGTGCACCTACGATTACCCGAAGAGACTAAGTAGTCTCATAATGTGATAGGTGGCAAACCTATCGCCTACTGGGCACTTGTACGATCCCGGGAAACGTTGATTTTATCAAAAAACTGAAAAAAAACTTGAGAGGTGTCAAGGGACACCCGGATGGAACGAAGTTCCTTTTAATATTATTTCCAAAAAACCTGTATACACTCAACAAAAATAATCGTCGCGACACCACACTGTTCAATGCGAAATAAAAATGAAAATATCTGGCTTGCTTTTTATAAGAGAGAGAGAGAGAGAGAGACAGAGAAACATCCGCACGCCGCACAGCTTACAATACGTAAGTGTCGTGACAACTTTTCGTGAGAATTTTTTCCGTCTAGCCCCCTTTCACAACGCGCGATAAGTTCCGATATTCGACCGGGTGCCGAATTTCGGCCTATGGTCGAATTTCGGCACCCGGTCGAATTTCGGAACCCGGTCGAATTTCGGCACCCGGTCGAATTTCGACCCGCGGTCGAATTTCGGAACCCGGTCGAATTTAGACCCACAGTCGAATTTTGGCACCCGGTTGAATTTCGGAACCCGGTCGAATTTCGACCCACGGTCGAATTTCGGCACCCGATCGAATTTCGACCCGCGGTCGAAACTCGGCAACCGATCGAAATTCGACACTCGGTCAAATTTCGACACTCGTTCAAAATTTGACTGTCCATCGAAATTCAACTTTTGGTCGAAATTCGACATTCGGCCGAAATTCTGTATAAATGTCGAACATTTGGCACTAGAAAAAAAGTAAACTCAATCAAATAGTAGATAGACTTTCACTTTCAACGCACGAGCTAAAGGGATATTTCTGTGCTTACAATACTTTACTATAGCAAAAGGTGTGACAACTTCGTAAGAATTTTTTCCGTCTAGCCCCCTTTCACAACGCGCGATAAGGAACTTCGTTCCAAAAACACATTTTTGAATTGCACGACCTGGGAATCGAAGCTGGGCCTCATGTGGTTAACACGGACATCAGACCACTACACCACATAGGCAAGTTTACTTTATATAGTTCTATATACTAATACGTGATGTGATATACGCTCAACACTTGTAATTCTATAACATGTAACGTTTTGTAACCATACTTTTTGTAAATAAATATTAGATTGAGAATAAGAAATTTGGCTTTGAGAAAATCGAGGAAGATAAAATTTACGTTGTGGAGAAGTCCAAAATTTAATATCTATATTATTATTAATACGTGAAGGAAAAACTTTGGACACCTTTTAAAGACAAATGCGCGACTGCAGACCTAATATTTTTAAATAAAATGCATATGAAATACATTAAATATGCTATGCTTCTCAAATTTGGAACCCAGATTATAATGTTCATATTGATAGATTGGAAAGTTTACAAAAGAAATTTTTAAGGTACATTCAATTCCGTACAAATTGTTTTTTACCTACTTATAAAGACAGATGCAAAAAGTTTCATATTTTACCATTGTGTGAGCGTAGAAAAGTAGCAGACTTAGTGTTTTTATATAAAATCGTGAATAGCATAATTGATGTACCTGAGTTGTTCAATCAAATCAGCCTACGAGCTCCTTCAATTTTTCTAAGAAAGGGAAATCTACTTCAACTACCCAAAGCTAAAACTAGATATAGGCAAAATTCCTTTTTGATAAGGGGGTGCCATACACATAACGTGGAGTGTCAAAAGGTTGACCTTGATTTGTTCAATATTACGACTTATAGGCTGAAAAAAATGTTGCCTTCATGTGATTGCTTACATCATCGTAATGTCGCTGTCTGTTTTATGTAGTTAAGTTATATTAGTGAAAAGTTTAGTTACTTTTTTTTTAGTGAAAAGTTTTATTAGCGAAAACTTATAATTGGCCTTTTTTCTTTATATATTATTGTTTATCAATCTATATAGCTGTTAGTTTTTCATTGATATTAAAATAAAATAAATAAATAAAATAAATAAATAAAATAAATAAATTTATAAAAATAAACATTACACACACTACATTCATGTGCTATACCTGATAATATACACACATGTAAACTTTTTCTCTACGGCTAAAGTTAGTTATCCAACTTAAAAGATATTTTTTTGTTTAATCCTTGGTCGAATTTCGGCCACAGGCGACCGCTAGTTTTATTTAAAATGCGTTAGAAATGCATTAAATTGATAAAATAAACATTAACAAACTATATTCATTTAATATACATAATAATATGAGTTATGATATAATATGAGAGTCCTTTTCTGAGTTGCTGTGCACGACAGGGGCCATAATGCTCTAATTAGCTTTAAGCCTTTATTTTATCCTTTGTAACATTATGGAATCCATACATATAATAAAATAGTAGGAAAGTCAAAACTGTACATTGAATACTTTTTTAAAAGAATACTTGTGGCGTGATCTACAATCGATATCGAAGCCAAAAATATAGTTTTTAGAATTTTTGTCTGTTTATCTGTATGTATGCCCGGGGTAAACTCGAAAAGTATACATGGATTTACTTTAAATTTTGCATGAATATTGATAACAGGTCGGGTCAACATATAGGCTACATGTTATCACGCTATCACCTGCGGAGGAGGAGCTATGCGGAGTAAACGAAGTCCGCGCGGACGAAGTTGCGGGCAACAGCAAGTATACAATAATTAGAAATTGAATGCACACAGATGTATATGGCTAAAATGTATATTCAAACTTAGAATATTTTTTTGTTATTTTGTCTGTGGTTAAATTTTCACCAGAACGATCTCTAGTCTTAATTATTTCATCCTTCCTACTTTCGTCTTTTTCTTAATCCTTTCTCAGCCGCTAAGATTGTATTAGATGTATTAGATGGCACAAACTGAAGGAGGCATACACTCCTTCAGTTTGTGCCATCTAATACAATCTTGAGCCTTTTCCAACCATTTCATTCCTGCTATACCCATAATTACTGCTATCACATGATTTTAGAACACTTTTTTTACACCGTATTCGGTTAAATAATGATGCTACTTTTCCGAATAATAGGATGAAAACCTTGGACTCTAAGTTTCGCAAACATTGTGGATACGCTACAATGTCGCTATAATCCCAGGAGTATTCTAAAAGCATTATTGTACTGTACCATTAATATTTAATACACTCTTTGGGTATAAGTGACCCATAAATCACTCGAATAAAAAGATTGAGATGATTTTGCACTATTATAAAGTTACATTATTACTGAGTGACAAAGGCTACTTTTAAAGTATTTCTTTAGAATCACGTCACGTAGAAATGAATCACGATAAATAAACAAACACGTTAATGTATTGGATTACATTACATAGTGTTTTATATTTTAATATTTAATATCATCTATTTCATGATTCCAAAACCAGCCAGATACAAACAGTGCAACTAAAACGATTTTACTGCAACTTTTTATAAAGCTAAAAAAACAAGTTTTTCTTCGGCTCCTTCAATTTATCTCTTTCTCTCTTTCGTTCATTCCAATTTTAATCAATAAAAATTGTCGATCAATCAATATCAATCTCTGTCTCTCCCCGTTTAGCAACTTTATAGTGTATTTATCTCATTCTATTACAAATTAACTAGAATACAATTGCATTTTTACCGCATGTGAGCTCACACTCGAATTTTGTTTATCCGCCTAAGTAAATGTAAGTAATGTGTGTTGATTACGCGAAACGAAGTCGCAGGGAAAAATTAGTTATAATATTACTAGTCTATAATACCATCATATTAATCGATCACATAACTAGTAATATTTATTATGCCACTAGCTTTTGCTCGTGGCTTCGCTTGCGTTAAATTAATTTTTGGGAAGTGGGGGATTATAAAGAGACAAAGAGTAGCCTATGTCACTCTCCATCTCTTCAATTTTGCTCCGTTTTGTCGTGAAAGACGGACAACCAAACACACTTTCGCATTTAATATATTAGTATGGATTATATTATAATATTTTTTTTATATCATAAGATAGCAAACAAGCAGATGGATCTCCTGATAGAAAGAATCAACCATCGCCTACAAACACCAAAGATGTTAATGGTGCGTTGCTATCTTGTTGCGAGGTCTAATGCCACATGCATGAGTTTACCGGCTACCTTACCCTCCAAATCGGAACACGACAGCGACTACCACTGACGCTATTGCGGCAAGAATAGGTAAGGTGGTGGTACCTGACCCGGTCGAGCCGATGCAGAATTCTACCACCTAGTAATCACGATGATAGTGATGCACATAGCCACTCGGTCACCTTTTACGACCTGCCAGGCAGAACGGCAGTTGGTCTATTCTTCAAAGGAGCCCGGGACCAACACGGGGTAAATTACATTACTAGTTTACAATATTACTATTCACTAGTGACCGACCAAAACTGGATTTTCAGCCAAAGTTGAAACCGAAACTGAACCTTCGGCACCTGTTCCAGTTTCGGCCGAAACCGAACCGTAACCGAAACTTTTCAAAACTGAAGAAAAGTATACATTTTTTTCAAATTTAGAGGTTTAAAAACTTGTTAGAGCATAAGGACAACTTAACTCTTAAAATCTATATTTTTCTTGCATATTAGGGTAAGATATGCATAGGAAATAAAAATAATGTAATTTCGAACGTATAGTAAGAACTTGCAACTGACGAAGTCGAGCGGACTTTTCTCGTAGTAAATGCCTGTTTTCGTAATAATGCACGTGTAAGAACGAGATCAGATGGTTAACATAAAAAATTAAAATAAATGATTAAAAAAATGATGTGGTGTCGCGGGACACCAGGTAGGAACGAACTTCCTTCGGCTAAACGGCACTACTCGCTTGTGTACGCGACTGTCGCGCCTGCGCACGTCTCATTTAACGCTTTTATTCCACGCATTTTTCTTACGGTTTTACTATCACATTTTTTTCAGTTCGGTCGCGCAGCAAAATCCCTATCCCCTCCAAGCCTGCCGTAAGGAACTTCGTTCCAAAAATGATTAAAAAAATAAAAACAAAAAAAAATGATGTGGTGTCGCGGGACACCAGGTAGGAACGAACTTCCTTCGGCTAAACGGCATTACTCGCTTGTGTACGCGACTGTCGCACCTGCGCACGTCTCATTTAACGGTTTTATTCCACGCATTTTTCTTACGGTTTTACTATCACATTTTTTTCAGTTCGGTCGCGCAGCAAAATCCCTATCCCCTCCAAGCCTGCCGTAAGGAACTTCGTTCCAATAAAAATTTATGTACAACATTTTGGCAAATAAAATAAAAAATAGGATTTATTAGGTATAATACATAATCTTCTTCGTAAAAACTGACACAAACTGTATCGTCTACATTAATGACAAGTTCAACGTAGTATTTAATCACAATACTTTAAGTAATCTTTTTAAACTTTTATTTTACAAGCTGGCAATTATTAAAGCAGTTACTGTCAAAGCTGTTCAATCTCTCAAATGTTAAATTTTGCAGCCATATGTTGTCGAATGTTTTCCGAGGCAATGTAATACCCAATTTTTTAAAGTACCCAAGATGAATTCGATCACGTTAAGTTTGGTGTGATGTGGTGGCAGTCGCGATATTACGAAACCCTTATTTTTTTACTAACTCGTCAATTTCAAATGTTACAAAACACTGTTTATTCGTTTTTATTGGGGTTCCGTAACTATAGGGAAAACGGAGTTCTATTACTAAGCCTCCGCTGTCTGTCCGTGTGTCTGTCCTCAGGCTGCAGGCTTTCATAAACCGTGATAGCTAGAAAGCTAAAATTTTCACAAATTACGTATTTCCATTGCCGCTAAAACAACAAATACATACAATAAACGTGTTTTTTTCGTATTTTTTTTGCTATGATGGTACGGAATCCTTCATGAGCGAGTCTATCGCGCATTTGTTCGGTTTTTTAAATCATATTTACACGTCTATTTTGCACGACTGTTTATCGAATAATTACTGTTTTAAATCAGTTACTTTTGCATATCGCCTTTACAGGAATTACTGCTTCGTATTAAGATGCGTTATCAATCACAATTACTGACATTTTTAGCAAGTTTCACAGAAACTTAGCCACTTACTCATTTGTCAGCCAACTATCAAAATGGATATTGGAGTGATAAACTTTATTTCCCGATACTTCTTACGCTATGTAGTATGTTTACATCATCCAAACACATTTTGAAATCATTTTAGAACATTCATAATTCATGGTTTTCGGTATTTAAGTATAAAGTGAGTAAGTCAAGTATAAGGTTTCGATATTTTTTAAGGATAAGCAATCATTGCCTTTCTTAAAGACGAATATAATTTTACGAAAGCGAATATCATATAGAAAGAGACAGATGTAATTTGAGTCTTTTGGCTAATGTATTAAAACAGCGCAGAACCGCCCGAGTATGGCCGAACGTAACCCGAGTCCATAACCGTAGGTTTTGGCTACACTAAGGCAGAAATCTTTTGTGTCCGAAAGTAGGCTGGAACCAAGCCCGAATTCAGTCGGACACTACTATTTACCGCCTCATTGGTAATATATTGGTAATATATATAAAACAAATAAAACATATATATAAAAGTTATTTTGACATGTCAACATATTTTTTAAAACTACTGGATCAGAAACGCGGCCACACACTGAGAAGATCCGGTGGAAGAAACTCAGCGGGCTTGTCTTTCTTTCATATAATCTATTAGCTGACCCGCGCAGCTTCGCCCGCGAGTATATTAGTAAGTCATCCAAATAGCCTTTTATAAAAATTTCATCCCCTATTTTAGCCCTCCAGGGACGGATTTTTGAAAAAAAATAGCCTATGTTTGACCCCGGATTTTCAACTATATCCATGTCATGAAAACCGTTCCAGCGGTTTAGCCGTAAAAGCGTAACAGACAGACAGACAGACAGACTTTCGCATTTATAATATTAGTATGGATGGATATTTTTACAATATCACAATATTACAAAAATATATATGAGATCGGTATGAGGAGCAATTAATCCTAGGCTTTTTTGTCTTTTAAATAATGTGAGATTTTATAATATCCTTTTTTTACACAGATTTGTTTTGACCATTTTTTAAATTTATTGACTGGTAGATCAAGAGATCAACTATAAGATACTATAAAAAGATGAATAAGAAGATCAAAAAAGAACTATAAGAAGATCAACTACAAGAATAGTTTCGGGAAGTTTATTGTAAATGCTTATACATTGCCCCATAAAAGAGTTACTTATTCTGTGGAGACGAGATGCATGTATGAGATCATTTTATAATATGCATGACAGTTACCGCCGCCGCGCCGTTAAAAAATTGCTGCGGAATATTGTTTAAATTACTTGTTATGTAAATGGATTGTATATTTAGAACTATAAACCATTATTCGGCTTCTTACATAAAAATAAAAGTGGGTTTGTTAGGTTTCCTATAGTTCCCATTTGCCCCGCGCAAGGGGGACCATCAGCAACATCAGAGTTTATAGTTGACATTGATGTCAATTACGCAATTCGGCAATTTGTATTGACAGTTTACGTTTATAAAATTATGACGCCATATGTATAGTATAATATTTTTTAATTAATTATATATTTTATTGTATACGGACGAATTATAGAATTTGCGACATGTATAAGAGCCTTAAGCGCTTTGATTCAATTTAGGTTTTGTTTCGTGAATTGAGGGGCAGGGCGATGTATCTGAGATCGGTGATTAGTGAGACAGATAAACATACAACTGAGCAACTCAAAGCAAATAGCTTCAGAATGTATTACGGATCTTAATTGCTTTCACAGAGAGCAGTAATTATGGAACTTGGATTAAACTACATTTAAGGAAGTGAATTGCCATCACTTACGACGTCAAAGCGCATTACAAGTACAATAACTTTGTCCTCCTGTACGTACTAAGTTATGTACTGGCTGCTATTAGATTAGTTCTAATACTACTACATAATTTGTGAAGGTTATTGAATGTTCTTGCTGAAATTTGTAATAGTTAAGGTTTACAAGTAGAAGAAGTGTAGAAAGTTAATACTGTTATACAATATGCATTAGAAATAAATTGAATAACTATTAATAATGCTATATTTGGGAAAAAAGAATTAATTATGATACATATAAATAAATCTTAAAGGTAAATAATAGTCAATTATTGTAAAGGTAGTGTTTTGTTATGATTGTATTATATAACTTATTGATTAAAATTTGTATTAAGTTTTATTTAATTTTATTGTCAAGTAATTATTATCTATGTATTAACAAATTAAGAAAGAAGTTTGGAGGTTTCCGGTGACTGGGACCGCATTTACTGGAACCGCGGTCCCAGTTGCTGGATTGTTTTAATTTTAATATTTTTCTTCCAGGGACTCAGACCACGCATAAATTAATTAAAAAATCGAGTGTTTAATCCAAAACTAGTGAAGTCAAACGAAAAATTGTTTAACGTAGGTGAAAT
Organism: Apodemia mormo; assembly: GCA_036924255.1. NCBI lineage: Eukaryota > Metazoa > Arthropoda > Insecta > Lepidoptera > Riodinidae > Apodemia > Apodemia mormo. Next base: position 2,058,734 of record JAUPFN010000012.1, on the reverse strand, counting down.
AAAATGAAACTTTTTGAAGGTCAAAAAATGATCGAGGTAAAAACTCTCAAAGTAATATCGAAATTATATTAAAAAACATTATAATAATAACAATAACTTTATTTTCAGATGAAACATCCATAGCTTTGATAGTATTAATAATTTATAAACTTAATGACTGTATTAGTACTTATATAAATAATTAAATTATATTCGAAGTGAGTTTTAATAATTTATACAGTATGTCATACCATATAAACATATATGCATAAACACATATACACATACCCACATACACGCACATACGCGTACATACATATATACATATACACACATATACATGTTGCATACATATACATCCACATATTCGCACAATTCGACAATTCGTATATGTTAAGCAAATTATTGAATAAATACACTATGACTTAGTTTGACCATAGACTATCAAATCTATTGTATGTTTGAATACAGACTTTAATCATAAACAAACAGTTATCTCCGTGTTGGTCCGTCTTCTTAGAAGAATAGACCAAATGCCGTTCTGTCAGGCAAGTTGTAAAAGGCGACCGATTGGCTATATGTATCACTACCACCACGACTACTAGGTGATAGAATTCTATCAACGTCTCGCCTGGGTGTTTGGTACCACCGCCTTACCTCTTCCTGCTGCAATAGCGTCAATACTTGTGACTGTCGTGTTCTATTTTGGAGGTTAACATAGCCAATAGAATTATCCATGTGGCATTGCCATCCTGCCACACGGATTGCAATGCACCATTAACATCTTTTGTGTCTATAGTCTATGGTTTCTCTTCTCAGAAGATCTATTTTCTTGTTTGCTATCTTATGATATAAAAAAGTATATACATGTGTGTGTCAAACTTATGGTAGAGTGTGTAATGTTTGTTTTTATGAATTTAATTTATATCAAATTCATCCATACTAATATTATAAATGCGAAAGTCTGCCTGTCTGTTACGCTTTCACGGCTAAACCGCTGGACCGATTTTCATGAATTTTGGCATAGATATAGTTGAAGATCCGGAGTCAAACATAGGCTAATTTTTTTTCGGTAAAAAATCAGTCCCTGGAGAGCTAAAATGGGGGATGAAATTTTTATTAAAAGCTATTTGGACGACTTATTAATAAACTCGCGGGCGAACTTGCGTGGGTCAGCTAGTTTGATATAAAAATATTAGCTTTCTGCTTTTATTCTCCATGTAAAATTCAACTGTGTCAAATATAAAAAATTCCCATGCACGTGATTTTTTTAAAAAGAGATACAAAGATTTTGCTTTATGTAATAATTTACATCATTGAGCGTACAGAAAGTCAGAATATGGACATATTTTGACCTATATGCGAATACTACTTGTAGATTATACTTGTCCATTTATGGCGCGTTTCCGATTCGTCACGTAATGAAAAAGTGTTGAAAGATAAAAAGTATATGACGTAAGATATAAAGCACTTTTGTTTGTTGTCGAAAAGGATACAATATTTATAAAATATATTTAATAAAAATATATCCTATTAAATGTCTCCTTAAGTTATATGATAACAGTTTTATACTGTATTATTTTTATGCATTTTTGAAATTTGTTTGCCCCGAGCTGTATAATATATTGTTACAGCGTTCGCCGAAAAGCTGTATTGGAAAAGCTTATCTTAAGAGCGTAAACATTGTTCCTTGAAACAGTTACTTTGTCTGTGGAGACGAGATGCATAATTTATTGATTTTATCAACTTTGACTATTATTCGTCATAATATGTATTGTTTTATTTTAGTTTTTTGTATTTTTGAATATTATTGGTGTTGCTATGTAGTAATTAATGGCTTGTATTTCATAGTTTGTGTGTTTATTAAATATTTCAGTATTTAGATATTAGATATTTTATGTATCAATGTCGTTAAGTAACACTCATATCACAAGAAAGTTGTTTGCTTAATTAATACTTTCATTTGCTTAATTAATTTGTGTAATTTGGCCACCGATATCATCTATATATCTATATTAATAGGTGAAGTAAACTTTATACTCGTGCTACTTCTTAAGACAATTGCGCAAACGGTAGAGTATGAAATTGGACACAGTTAAAATTTACATGGCGGAGGAATGCAGAAACCTAATGTTTTTAAAGACATGCATTAAATTAATAAAAATAAAAATACACAAAAAAATTCATTAAAATCTGTTTAGTCGGGTTTGCAAGATTGAGTAACAGCATCCATCCATCCATCCAAACTTGAGCATCTAAAATATTAATATAGATTTTCTTTACGGGTACAGTCTACTAAGTAGTATCAAATTTTAAATTAGATCAGATTTTATTGTTTAGTATATTATAATCGAATTTAGACCATGGAGTGATCGCTTCTAATTATTACATATATTATAAACGATTGTGCGCGTAAGTCAGCGTTCATTCCGCCCCGTTCATTATCACATACTCTTGCGTTGCAGTCGATGAGATAGACTTGATTAAATATAACCACGAGTCGATAATTACCTTTTTATGTTGTTGTGTAATCAATAAGAATAATTAACCTCTCGACTCTCAAAGAGGTAAATATTAGACATTATGTATGATAATTTAGTTGGCCATTCACTCTCAAAGCAAAATTTTACCCCGCTTGCATTTGAATTTAAACTTTAAATTTCTATTTATAAAGACTAATATTGTATGAAAAAGCCTTTGACGTTTAATCTATGATAAAATATCTGTCATGTAAAATTCGTAAATTGAAGTCTACTATTGTCATTTATTTTGTACCAGTCACTTTAGTTTGTTCGACCGGACCGGGTGTGTGTTAGTGGTTTTTTAGTGGTATAAAATTAATTTTTTTTGTTGTTTTACGGTGCATTTCTCTCATGTAAGTACTGTTTTTATTAGAAAGGTCGTTTATTTGTTCTATTTGGACAATTTGTTGTAAGAAACGATATATTTCTATCAATAGCAAAAAATAAAGTCATTTAGAAATTCATTATTTTTCAAGTAATTTTTGTTATATTTGTTTGTAAATATAAGACTACTTTGTCTATTACTTCATTTTGATCCCTAATAGACAGAAAATGTTAATGGTGGGTTGCTTTCTTGTGACGAGGTCTAATGCCACACTTTTTATAATTCTACTGGCTACCTTAACCTTCAAACCGGAACACGACAGTGACAAGCACTGACGCTATTGCGGCAGGAATAGGTAAGGCGGTGATACCAGACCCGGGCGAGACAATGCAGAACTCTACTACCTAGTAGCCACGATGGTAGTGACTCGCATAGCCAGTCGGTCGCCTTTTAAGATCCATGGTCAAACCTACGCTATTTATTTGTTTTTAAATTAACTCCCAAGGGGCTGAGATAGTGGATGAAAGTTTGTATCACAAAGTATATCGACATGTTAGTTTTACCGCAGGTGAAGCTGCGCGGGACAGCTAGTCTATAACTTATACTAATATTTTAAAGAGGACTGAATAAATTTTTTGTTTATACAATTTATCTCAAAATTATTAGACCGATTTTAAAAATTCTTTCACCATTAGAAAGCTACATTTTCCATACTATATTTTTACTCGACAGAACACAGAGAAGTAATGGTTTTTGATCACGTAAACGAAGTCACGAGTAATTGCTAGTAATTTAAATTGCTAAAAACGTTGTTTCAGATTTACTGGAGGAAATCTTTAGAACACATTTTGCTTCACTATATTGAAAAGTTATACATACCTTATTGCATATGCAAATGCCATGACAGCATCAGACACGAACTGCAGCTGACGCTCGAACTCCGTATTGTTTACAGTGAGCCTCTCCAAGCCGGAACATGACTTCTCGTACTGGCCGTTGTACGGTGTCCTGGTGCTGCCAGGGTAGCGGCATTGAAAATGATCTTCCCAGAATTCTGCAAAAATATTTAGAGTAAAAAGTGGAAGTATAATTGAATATCGTGACATATTTTTGTTTAACGAGTTTGTTTAAATCACAAGGTGTTGCTGATCAAAAGAGACAATTGTCGTCTATAGGCATCAAAGATATTAATGATGCGTTGCTATTAGTTTCGCAATGGGGAATAAAGTAGCTGATAAGCTTATGCAAATAGGCATAAGCTTATCAGCTACTTTATTCCCCTAATTGAAACACAACAATGACAAGCATTGACGCTAATGCGGCAGAAATACATAAGGCGATGGTACTAACAATCTGGGCGAGAGGTTTTTTCTTTCAATAAAATTAATGTATTTGAGTCACGCCAACGAAGTCGCGGGTAACAGTTAGTTAATACTAGCTGTGCCCACGACTTCGTTCGCGTGGAAAAAATTTTAAAATAAAAACCCGCATAGTTTCCGTTCCCGTAGGATTTCCGGGATAACAACTATCCTATGTCCTTTCTTGGGTCTCAAACTATATTTGTACCAAATTTTATCCAAATTGGTTCAGTGGTTTGGCCGTAAAAGCGTAACAGACAGACAGACAGACAGACAGACAGAGTTACTTTCGCATTTATAATATTAGTATGGATAAACAAATAATTCTTACCAACAAACCAAGGATTCCGTCTATTATTCTTCACGTTTAGCCCAAGGAAATACTCCTTAAAACCAATTACATCGTTGGCTTGCGGCTGCACGCTGATAGTTCCCTCTACGGCGCGCTCGTTCCCGTCCGAGACGAGAGCCCTGGCGCTCCACCCGTCTGAGCCCACCCAGCTAAATGCACCTGTTGCGTTGCCACGCTCCACTGCACGCATTACACCCGCCACTTCTTGATCAGATCCGAAGATTATGGCACCTAAAACAAAAAATATATTTAAAATCATCTAACTCGTGGTTAAGGGGTTAATTCTTATACAGATATTTTTTACATCATAGGATAACAAACAAGCAGATGACTCTCCTGATGGAAAGAGGAAACTATCTCTGATAAACACAAAATATGTTAATGTTTTGATATCCGTGTGGTGGGATTGTAATGCCACATGGAGAAGTTTACCGGTTGCTTTATTCTC